>JAQPPZ010003361.1:17973928-19318214 GCA_028583015.1 Wollemia nobilis
CCTATATCTGTGATGACTATCAGGGAATTGTGAAATGATGAAATGTGATTTTTGTCCATGTGTTAAGCCCCACAAACTAGGCCATCAATGATAACTTTTGTGCAAATTGGTCTTGGCATAGTTTCACCCAAAAAGTGAAGTACCAAATGTGATTGTGATTTCAAAAAAGGATATATGGAATGATGAAAATAACCAAGTGTCCTTATGGTAGGTTATTCATCTTACCAAATTGCATGGATGCAAATTGCTGCAATCGCCAAGTATATAGAATAAACTACTAGATACAAGGTTCTCTTGAATGTTGTTTGAAATTTGCAAATATGTAAATGGAATGATACTGATGATGTTAAAATGATGTATGCATGATGATTATGATAATTTTGTGAACATTTGGACCATTTTGGAGTGCTTTTGTAACTTGTTAAGGGGATTTGCAATTTGTGGTTGCAAACGAGAATTATACATCCAAATTAGTTGGAACCTTCACAAAACCTGTTAATATGATGAAACATATGCATGAATGCAATATGAAGTGATTTGGTGGGGATAAGCCACTATTTTGTAAAAACTTTGTTATTTTGTCAAAATTGATGCCAAATGTCGATTGGCACTTTTGGCATGCAAAGACACCCATCGGTGTTTGGGCATTTCACAAATTCCTTGGTGCACTTCAGTGTACCATGAAACACCCATGGGCATTTCAAGGTGCATTAAGTAGCTATAAATAGCTAGTAGGATGAGAAATGAAGCTCATTTATGCATTTTGTGAGTTTGAGAAGCTATGTCTAGGAGAATTGGATGAAGTGGAGTGGAGTGAGGTGAAGTGAATTGGGTGTGAAAGCTATGGCATTGGAAGGAGTGGAGATGGTATCCAAATCTATAGTGCAAGAGGCTGAGGTAATATCATTCTTTTTGTGCTAACAAATTATGTTTTTGTGTTTTTTGTTTTTGTGTATTTTTTTTGTTAATGACAAAATATTTTATGCTATGTTGTAGCTTAGGATTTTTTAGGCTTGACACTGATTCTGGCCGTACATTCTTGGGATGATCAAGGCACTAGTGAAGTAGGAGTGAGAATTTCTAGAGTTTGTGGAGCTAGCAGAGGTAGCCCAGGTTTACGTGATTAGGGCGAATGAGGGGTACCTCTCTGCCTTTTTGGAGAGGTGGGATTTGGATAGGGGACCTTTTAGCTCCCCATGGGAGAGGTGACCCTAACACTTGAGGATGTATACCACATCCTCAAGGTGCCAGTAGAGGGGATTCACATCGAGGTTGGACACGATAGGGTTACAAATATGAAGAAGATGTTCGATGATGTTTGGCGAAGTGTGAGGGTGGAGAGTGGGGGTATTTCCTACTCGTCCATGCATGTGGACAAGGATTTGGATCCCCTCCTTGCCTTGGTGATGTTCATGTTGGCCAACATCATGGCCTAAAATAGTACATGGTGTAGGTTCCCTTGGAACCTGATAGGGTTAGTGAGTGATATGATCACTATGTGGTATGTGTATGCATGGGCTCCTACCTTATTAGTGTAGGCATACCAGGAGCTCTATGAGGTGAGGAGGTGGGGGATGAAGGGGTTAGGATGCAGCTTGTTGCTGCAATGTTGGGTATAGGATCACTTCAATATGGCATAATCAAAGGATTTACCAGTGGAAGGCTTGGGTAGAGAGAAACCCTATGCAAGGATATGGGTAGTGGTCGAGGAGGTACAATTGATTTGGCCTATATAGATGAGCTAGTGGTACCAATATTTATGGGTTGGATTGACATTCAACCAAGTTATATGGAGGCCATGGTGGGGTAGGAGGTAGACTAGATATGGAGAGCATCTATGATAGGTGTAGTAGGCTAGGTGGGTGGTTGGGAGATATCATAGTGAGGTTGAGTATTTTTAGTTCTCATGAGTACTCTGATAGTTTGGCTTGAGGCAAGGGATTCTAGAGGATTTGCTGCTCTATAGGAGGCACTGAGAGGAGACAGTTCTACCATGTGTAGAGCCATGGATGGAGGTGTACGAGGATGATGAGAAGATGGATCTCCTCAATATAGATGATGTAGGGACTACTCTGTAGTATGGTGCATGGTTTGCTACATAACCACCATGGGCACTAGCTCAAGTAGTTGATGGTGGATATAGGGATGAGGCTAAGTATGAGGGGACCCATAAGACCCCCAAGTAGTAATGGTGCCTTCAATAAGATATTCGAAGGATGAGGACTAAGGGTACAGTGAGGCAAGTTCCCAAGAGTGAGGGTGATGGTGAATATGGGAATGATGTAGAGGAGACTCTAGATGGGCCTCCAGATAAGAGCTAGGAGGATTGGGTGAGGTTGGAGTAGTAGGTATCAAAATAGGATGTGATGGTGATGGCTTGGTATGAGAGGACCGTGAGCCTCCAAGCAGAGCTGATAGAGAGGGAGCATCGACATAATGTTGACATAGTGCACCTTTAGTCTTAGCATAGGTATGTCGAGGCCTTGGAGTATAGGTTTATGGAGCATCATATTCCACTTCCTGATCCTCCAACCTCATCTATATTTGAGGATGCTAGGCATAGCTAGGCTAAGCATAGCTCTAGATCTAGGGCTCCTTCTAGGTCATAGGGGTCCTCTTAGAGGGTTTAGCTAGTGCTTAGATGCACTTTTTATATATGAGCCTTTGGGCTTCATTGTATGTGGTCTTTTGGAACTCATTGTACATGTGATATTTATACATACATATATATACAAATGGCTTTTAATTTTTGTGTTATATATTTTTGTGAATGATTTTTGTGCAATACTTTTATGGAATGCATGTTTATATGGATGATTAATGCAAGGTATGGAATGTAGATGTTCTAATGATCATTCATAGTTTATATCTTGCTTGGCCAGTTTTTAGCATTGTTGTGTAATAAATGACACCAAAATTGGTGGTATGTGAGGTGAATGACTCATGAATGGACATGGATTTTGGTATGGATGTTGATATGGAAGAGGATATGGATGTTGATATGGAAAACTAATTATTTTGTAGAGACTCGAACATACTAGTGGTATCAAATAAACTCACTAAAATTACCTAATTCCTCTAGGACCAAATGTGTGTGTAGTGAGTTCATTTACCTAATCATGAGAATGGTAATGACTAGAGGCAATCAAGAACCAATGGGTGTGCAAGTGATTTCATTAAATCATCTTGAGTAAATTGGGTAAACCTGTTATGGATAATACCAAGAAGCTAGCTTGTCTGTATGAGAAGTCAAAGGTTTCTTTTAAAATATATGTGTCACCACACATGAGCATACTCCACTACCAATCAAGTGTCTATAGATCTAGTGGAGGCTAACTCCATAGTCCATGATTTGTGTTTTTTATCTTTTATGTTTTAGAGATGACTACTTAATCGTCTAACTAGAAATGTATTACAATCCTTACAACCCAATGATCAGTGGTGTGTGGTGTACAATATTTAGAGCTTTGGGGAATCATATTCTCAACCTAAGTGTGATGAGAATTGTACCCTATCCTTACTACTCTGATTTTTAAATTTGGAGGTAATTGTGATAGTGGTGAAAACCACTATTTTTGTGGACTATGTTGCATGATGGGACTAGCAAGGATGACCCTTTTCACTTCAAGGTTCAAACCAAGTATGGTTTTATCTCTCTTTGACACAAGATTTTTTTAAGATGTGAAATTGTGTTTTCTTCAAGAATGTTTTGGATTAAATTCCAAAAACTCAAGATTTTTTTTAGTGTAGATTTGCAATGGTCCTAAAAATAACTTTGACATGTATTTTGGAGGTTGCTTAAAACACTAGGAGTGGCTGAGTGATCGAAAACACCTAGGACTTTATGGAAATGTGGCTTTGCAAATGATAATTTGGATTTATGGAATGTTGTAATGGAATGTATTGTGACTTTAAAGGTAACCCTGATTAAGGCAACATGAATTTAGTGGAAAAATTAATATATTGAACTAAATAAATGATCCCTAATATGAAATGTGAAATGTGGATGTGAATGCAATGTGTGCAAATGAAATGTGTGAAATATAATTGTTAGGTATGGAATGTACGCAAATGAAGTGCAATATTTTTGGAATGAAATGTATGAAAATGTAGTGCAATGTATTTTTTTGTGTATTAGCCATGTATATATACATATATATGAATCTCATTATGCATAGAATGGCACCCCTAGACGAGGAGGATCTAATACTGGAAAAGAAGCTAAGTATTACTTAATGTCATCAAAGGCTTTTTGAAACTCATCTATCCAAGAAATTGGCACCCCCTTTTGTAGTAGGTTATTGAATGACCTACATTTGTCATAAAGTTTCATAATAAGATGATCGAATGATTGGATATTTCCTTATAAACTACACAAATTCTTTAAGTTAGTTGGGGGAGATGTCTCCATGATGGCCTTGATCGGTTTAGCATCACGATGTAAGGCGAGATTATGGACAACTAAGCTAGATTCAAGACTAGGCATATATTTATATGACCATGCAAAAATATATGTCTTCCTCTTGAGGAGAGCAATTAATTGGTCTTGTTCATGGGCTGATAAAATTTTACCAAACTTGAAAATTTGGGGATTGTATTTGTTTGAACTAAGGTCCACATCGATGGTATCTTCAATATAAATATGATAACCTTACTCAAGTTGATGGGGTGTAGGGATAATATGAATGTCATCTAGGATGTCATCAAACTCTTTTGACTTATCCTCGTCTATGTCTACCTAGAAAACCTCAGGATCCGAAGGTGAGGGTGAAGGCGAAGGTAGAGGGGACTGAGGAATGTAATTGGTGGAAGCCCTTAACAATTCCTTGAACAAGAAAAACTCAAAAAAAAATGGAGGTGAGGAAATCCAATCCATATCAATGAGACTTATATCAATTGGAATTAGTTAGATCGTAAGTATTACGGAGCAGGGTGAATAAATCAATAGGATTCATGTTGATTTATGGGCAAGGTGGATAAGTTCGGATGGAATAAATGGAACCTAATAACTGGTTCTAGGATCTTTGTAAACCTGGACAATAGCAAGCAACATAAATGAATGCATTTAAATAAATGATATATACATGCAATGTTGAAAAGAAAACATGTTTTTGTTTGATTTTTTTTTGTAGCGGTGAAAACCATTGTTTTCTATGTTATGTACATATGTTACAAGTTTGGCTTATGAAATGGATTAATTAAGTGGGGGTGGTGATTCACCGGTATGGTCGGCTCACTCTTGTGGAAGAAGCAAGTGAAATATGTGCTCATGGATGGGGAACATTCTAAGATAAAACTCATCTTGTTTGGTATGGGAAATAATGGGCTCCGATTCTTCTTTAGAATCATCTAAAATTATCAACATAAGTTTAAATTCTTCATAAATTTCATCTTCAAAATCATTGGGATGGAGGGATTCTTCTCCTTAATTTAGATTAAGCCTTTGGAAGGCTTGTTCAAGAGAAGAGGTGGTGGAAAGTGGGTGATAAACTAGACCTAAATGGTCATGCACTTCTTGATATGGAACATAAATAGGCTAAAGAACTCCCTATTCATGCAATCCTAGGACATGACCTTGCCAATTAGCTATGTGAAAATAGTGGGATGGAAATCCTGATATGTTTGGAATTTTGGCAAGTGTTGGTTCCTTGGGTTCCTCTAGGAGAGCTATATTTGATGAAAAATCAATCCCCCATATACAAAATTTATGTTATTGGGAGCTGAACCCATGTTATATACTACTCCTATGGATAACGGTGGGTCACATGGGTGACCAAAATCCCTATAATTAGGAATGGTGAGTGGTGTGATGATGATGTCTTGGACCACATATTCACCAATATCGAGATTAGTGATATGGACCTCAACTTGGGATGGTGTATAATGACCATGGGTGGATGGTGGCTTGAGGAATGGTGGGAGATGAAGATGTCTCACAATACATAAACTTAACTTATGAAATATTAGGTGAGGGGTATGAATTGGATTGGGAACATTGTTGAATGGATGATGATGATGAAGTGGAAGGTAAAGAGGTGGATTGACTTTGAACATATGTGCATGTAGTCAATGATGACTATGATGAAGGATTTGTGATAATGGAGTCCTTAATATTGGAATAATTTTATGAAGAAATGGATGAAGTGGTAGATGGATTGGATGATAGTGATAGGAAAATATGGGTGGAAGGATGCATGGATTCATAAGGATTTGAAATGAAATTGCAATACTTGAACGGTTCATCATTCGTTGGTATGAAATGTACTTGTACCTCATGAATATATTTAAAGCATTGATATAAAATGGAAAGGACACGTCTCATTTCCCTCATCTAAGGTCTTCCAAGGAGTACATTGTATTCCATGGATCCTTCCAAGATGTGGAACATAGTGTGTAATATTTTGACCCCTACTTCAATGGGAAAAATAATGGTGCCAAATATGGAACACAAAGCATTGTTGAATGCTTTTAGGGTGAAATATGACTTGGTTATATGATATGAAGGAAGATTCTAATTATGAAGGGCATATGTGGTGATGATATTTATGGAGGAACCAGTATCAATTATGACTCTTTTCAATGGATTCTTATCAATTAGATCCATGATGTGCAATGGAGGATCTACTGATTTCGATGAGATTGGCTTAATATCAAAGTCATAAAATGTAATGGAAGACTCCATGCATGTTTTAATACTCCCTATAAAGTTGTTGATGGCATTAGAATATTGGCATTGTAATTCAATGGATTTCATAATGTCCATTAATGCCTCATGATGTGGGGAAGATTGATGAATTAACTCATATATTTACAATTTGGTAGAAGCCATTTTTAGACTTATGGTCAACCAGCTACTCAATGAGATGATTGGTCATGGTGGATTATTTATGGGTGGAATTGGAGGATTTTATTGGCTAGGAATGTGGATTGGTGATGAAGTATTAGGGGAAATTTGGATGGGAGGTGATGTGGGAGGTTGTGACACACTTGCTTGAGTTTGTTGCCTTACATTTTTCTTATTGTTTCATTGACCTCTAGTGACCACATGAATTGCACCTACAATCCCTTGGTATTTTTGGATGTGATTACCTTGGTTAGAAGGATTTTTGGTATTAGTTCCTCCCATATTCGATTGCATCTCCTCATGGTGAGGAAGTGGTGTTTGAAAAATACAAAGGTTTTTGTTTTATTGAGCAAGGGGGTTATCAAGCTTGATGTCCCCCAAGCAAATAAGGCCTTCAACGATGTCTTTGAATACATGGAAATTATTAATATCATACCCATTTTGCCTATGGTAAGGACAAATAAATGTTGTCGATAATGTTTCCCACATTTAGCGGGATCATCTGGTCTGATTTTGGCCAAAGCAAGATTGTTTGTATCATACAAACTTTAGAAAATGGAAGCATATGACTCGGCCAAGGGGGTGTATTGGTGATTTTGTTAGACAGACTATCATTGAGGATGGTTTCCTACAGCTAGCACTATGTTTTGCATGGCTTGAGTTACCAAGGGTACCGCATGCTAAGTAATTTGTTGTGGTGGTTGTTGCACTAATTGTTTTTGGGCCATTACTGGTTGGCTCATGACCACTTTATTAACTTGATTAGGCTAATTTTCTGGGATGTCCTATGTTGATTTTTATTGGCTAGAATAATTGCTTTTATATTGGCCCTTGTTTTTCCATTCCTTTTTCTTAGACTTAAGTATGCCCTCTTGGATTTTTATTTCCTCAATGACACTAGTCTGTGCTAGAGCTTCTTAAAATGAATGATAAGTTTGTAATTGAAGCATCCAAGAGATAGGTTTTAAACAACTCTTGGTGAATAGTTTGATAAAATCTTACATTGGTAGGGTGAATGGCAACTTGGTGATGACGACCCTCCAATGGTTTCCAAAATAATAGATAGAATCATTTTCATGTTGTCTTAAATCATAGACATCATATAATGAGACTTTATTTCTAACCTTTAGGATAAAAATTTAAAATAATTGGTCAACCAATTGTTTAAAAGTATAAATACTATGACTAGGTAATTTATCGTACCACTCTATGACATCTCCTTTTAATGTTTGAAGAAATATTTTGAGCATGAGAGCATTATCATTTTGGATTCTAAAACATGAGTGTACAAACATGCTCACATGCTCTTTGGGATCCTTAGTTCCCTTAAATTTTTCAAACTTAGGCATCGTAAAATCTATCAGATATGGGGGTGATGGTACCAAAGGATGAATGGGTTGGCTGATCAGATGATGTAAGGTTGGTTTTTGGTTTGTCATACCAAGAGTATGTTGTATCAACTGATCTATTTGTTTTTGCATGGCCTTAATTCAATGGTCTTCCCTAGGAATATGGAATACTTGAATTACTTGATGGTTTTGAGGTGGGGTGGAAAAATATTGTGGGGTGACCAAATGATGATGAGATTGGTGATGATGACTAGGCGAATGTGATGGAAATTGATGAATTGGATATTGATGATGAAGATATGGAGAATTTTTGAATGGTGTCAATGCATGAGGGTTATGGCTAGGTTGGCCAATGGAAATAGGATGAATATTGGTATGACTTAGTGGAGGAATATGGATAGAAACCATAGAAGAGTATGGTGTCTATGATAGACCCTGGTTAGTGAGGATAGTCTAAGTAGAGTTTAGTAGAGGCTTAGGGTTCACTTATACTTGTTGAGAATTTTAACATTGCTTAAGCAATTTATTCAAATGTTCCCATGGTTTATTAATATCTCTATTAGAATTAGAGGGTATGGAAGTAGATGGTATGGAAGATCTGGATGGGGAACAAGTTACACTTGGTATGGTAACTTGGGAGGCTGAAAATTGCAAAGCAGCATTTACATGTTCTTCATACAAGGGGTTAGTGTATGTGGATGTGTATGAAGTGCTATGATCACATGAGGGCTATGGAATGGACACCTGAGAGGAAGATGCAATTGATGCCTCAAAAAGAGGGTTAGTGTATACCTAGGTAAAGCTAAATGGTGGCTAGGAATAAACAAGTTCCTACTGTAAAGTAGGTTATCTAGGTGAGTTGGGGATTGATTCTAAGATATAGTTAGAAGAATTCATAAGATCTTCTACTTGTGCCATATCTATGTGGGTAATGTGATTATCAATTGTTTGTGATCTTGACTCTATTTGGGGAATAGCCATATGAAAGGTTGTGGGTGATAAGGAGTGTGAGGGACCTATAGAAAAATCTACCTGTGTCACATTCATGGAATATACCATAGAAGGGGTGGGGAAGGTGGATGAAGGTTCCATTGAACTATATTGATTTAATGCTTTCTTTTATTTTCTTGTTAATACCATAAGAAATTAAACCAAAATATATATTATACAGTAAAATGAAACACAAAATTGAAATTTCACAAGAAAAATAAGCAATCAATGCTAAGTTTGTTCAATAAGCGTGTCTTACATCATTCATTGATTATCTTCTTTTAATGTTAATTAATAGATTTTGATCTTGAATGTTTCAATATGTTAATATGAATTAAATGGGGGAATCCTATGGCTTAGATGAGGCAACGAGATTCTTTTTGGTTATGAAATCCATCAGGTTTGCTTGAGGGTAATCTAGGGTGTCTAATGGTAGAGATTGGTGGATGGAGATGAAAGTCACCATCACCAAATATCAAGAAATGGTTGTTGATGAAATCCAAACATTACTGTTTAATGTGAAGCATGTAGTGTGTGATTATTTTTAAAGTTTCCAATTCTCTATTGTGTACATACAATGTTAGAAAAATAACTAATTTCAACAGTCTAAATTAGAATCCACTACTCAAAATACCAATTTTTCCAAAGGATGTAAAGTACACCACTTAAGACCTGCTCTAGAAAGCTGGGGGGTTTGTCTAATCCTCTATATAGAATCACCCAAGTACAAGGATACTTTTGGTATCTGAACAATGTTCCTATTTATACCTACAAAAATAGAAATATCTAACCCTAGGATGCAAACTAATGAATGCACTTAACAGTTCAAATGCAAGCAATAATGCAACACACCAGAGAACTGAGAAATATTTAAGTAGAAAATGTGTGGATGAATGCAATTATTAATATAATGTCTAAAATGCAAATAACATGATTTATTTTTTCCAGATTTATTAATGATGTTCATTTTAATCCCAAATATAAAAAAACATAAAAGTGTTAGAAAACATAAAAATGAAAAGTTAGGGTTTGACAATAAACTTGCCCAAAATGCTATGTTTTTGCTCTAAATATTTGTAAAATACCCTTGGGTACTTATGAAATACACCTGGGCATTTATGTATATCCCTCGAGCACCGTCGGGCATTCGTGCACCTTTTGCAACCTTCTACAAATCTCTAGAAACTCTTTTCCAATGAAAATTTATGAATTCTATTCTTTTGGAAACCTTGCAAGATGACATAGAAAACAAAAAATTAGTAAATAATGTAAATCAAAGTAAGAAACCCTTAGGGTCTCCCACCGTGATCGCCATTTGTAGAGAAAAAAATGCAAAACCAAATAACAAGATATAGATTGAACTCAAAAAGATAATATTGTACAATGAATGATTTTTATTAATGGGGGGAGCCTCAAAACTCCATTGTTACAATAAAGAATATTTGAAATATTTGATACAAATATACACAATGTTAGGGTTCTCCAAAACCTTAGCTACAACACTGGTGGTGTTTTCAAAACATGTCCTTGATCCCAATAAAAATGAGTGGGCTTGTTGTTATCTGATGTTCGACCAATCTAGCTTAAGTAGCTACACAATGCTAATGTAACACTTCCAGATATGCACAAAAAGAAATATAAAATAGGTTAGTAGCAATTATGAGGGCTCCACAATGTGAGACCATCTATAATAAATACAAAAAACCCTAGCTATAAGTCGTAAATAGGATGAACATAAACTAAAAATGCAAGGAATGAAATAAAAAATAAAATATTTACCTTGTAACACTTGTTCCCTGATTTGTGATATTTATTGTAGGTAATTGATGTGGCAATACCCTAGCATTACCTGAGGGCTAGCAGGATTATAGAAGTCTAGTGTAAGACACCTGTGGGTGCTTTATGGTAGCATAAAATACCCGTGGGCACTTGAGAATGGTAGGGGGCACCCAAAGGCACTTGGTAGTAGAGGATAAGCACTCGTAGGTGCTATAAAGTGATAGGGAGTGCCCAAATGTGTTCAAAATCTAAATGGAAAACATAAGTTGTATAGTTACCTAGAGGTGATTTCACTCCCATTTACAACTCAATATTAGGCCAATGCATAACTAGAATCTACCGGTTTTAGCTAGAGCTGAAATTCGCCTGGGTGCAAATTCATACCAGATAACATAGCCCAAATAAGAAGTATTAAATTAGAATGAAACATCAATGAAGATCAACATGATTAACAATGGTGGCACTACTTATTACATGATATGTACTGAATCCTTGCAAGCTTCTTTATGGATAGAATACGAATTTAGATGTTGAAGCTTAGTAAAGCATTCAACGCTTGTGAAGATAAAATGAGGTATAGACCCAATCATTGGTGATATAGCAACCCTAGAAGATTCATGTTAGATAATGAAGTGACGATAGCAATAATGTTTCAATAAGATAATCATGTTTAAGCAATAGTTCTTGAAAATTGTCCTCTTCAATGTAAAAGTTATACAAAAATTTGGCAAAGAGAACATGTAGTAGGTCCAAACAAGTCCATGGGTGCAACTAAAAGAATCATATATCGATTCTGACAAAGTTGAATAGACTTCACCTCACAAGAGTTTGTTTTGACATAAACTAAACCAAAAATGGTGAAGTTTTGGGGTAGGAACTCTTAGAGTACTTAGATGGAAAATTCGATTACACACTACCTACGGTAGCCCACTAGGGATAATTGTAGCTCAACATAATTCAAAAATAATTTGGCCATGTTCAAACTTCACTAGAAAGAAGTGATCTTGAATAAAATTCTAAAATATTGCACCCATGTAATATTTGGTATGAATTCTACTAAGTTTTCATGGCTCGTTTAGCAAAGCACAATCTATATACTTCATACATCTTGATTTAAATTAGAGTATAAAAAAATAAACAATGCATTATAACTATATCCAAACAGAGTGGAGATAGAAAGCTTCCACTTGGAGAATTCTTGCAAACTCTTGATCCTCAAGTCTTCCTCTAGACTTCTTCATCATAACATAGCCTAGCCTCTCCTCAATCTCAATACTAATTTATAGACCAATTTCTTCTAGACAAGAAAGATGCTCTACAATATTTTATTTCTTTTCTATCTTTTCCCTTCACATGCAAGTTTCTCCAAGATATAATATTTTAATACAAAAGGGATTCCCTAGAGATAAGGCATAGGCAGGTTATTTGTCCTATGTCCCCCACTCTAAGGGCACTAATACTATTGAGAGCATGGGTGATAAGTATTGGAACTATTAAAGATAAGAGGAGAGTCTCACCCCTTAGTACAACCATCCCAAAGTTGCCATGTGTAGGAAAGATGTATTATTTAATTTATAAGGTAGTCTTTTCATATTTTGGTCCAATAAAATTTGGACAAGTTCATAAAAGAACAAACCACCTAATTTCTTTTCCAAAATAGAGTAAACCAAAATAAATAAGCATGTTCAAAACAATTAATCTCTACTCTAGAGAATGCTTAAGTTGTATGCATAAAAATATATATTAAAAATATTAAAATGTCAATCATTAATAAATATGCATTTCCAAGGTAGAATTTCTTTATGCAAATTAATTATGCAACCAACTATATTTCACACAAATGGCATACAAGCACTCGATGCATATGCTCATTGTTTCCCATCACCATTTTTCCTTTGAGTGGCGGGAATTTTAGAGTAATTCCTTAGGTAACACCGCCATCAGGGAGGTAACTAGTGATGATAGAAACAAGAGCTTTACCTGATGAGTTGTCTTTGTCATCATTTCCCTTCTCATATCTTGGTGGTCAATCTTCCACTTAAGAGAATACCTATTCCTGCAATCAATCAATGCATGCAACATCATTTTATTTTGATAGAAACCAATATAATGCAAATACATCAAGTATTACAAACCAACTATTATAATACAAATAACATATTAATAAAGTTCCTCCAAGGTGGGTCGTGACATACTCCCCCCTTAGAATAAACATAGTCCTCTATGTTTTCCTACAATATTACATATCAATCATTAAAACATAAGGTTTGCTTAGTTTTCCACTTTCATAAGTGGTAAATGGTTCAACCTGTATTATTACATAGCATCATCAAATAACATCATCAAATAAATAAGGAAAATGTCTTTTCATGTCCTCCACTTTTTCCCAAGTGGAATTCTTCTCAGAATATTGGTCCCACTAGACCTTGCATTGCTCAATATTTCTTTTCCTCATAGTCTTGGAATGAAATTCCAAGATCTTCATAGGTTTCACCTCAAAGGTTGTCGGATCTGCCATCTGCAAGTTAGAAACATCTAACACATGATCAGGATCAACAATATATCTCCTAAGTAGGGATACATGAAAAGTGTTATGGATCTTTGATAGGTTAGGTGGTAAGTCAAGCCGGTAGGCTACAAGACTTATCTTTTCCACAATCTCAAATGGTCCTACAAACCTAGGATCCAATTTGGTTGATTTAATTGCACTCTTTTTAGGTTTTACTCTCAGAAACACCCTGTCACCCACAGAGAATTCTCTAGGAGTTCTTTTCAAATCTGCATAACTCTTCTATCTATCCGAGGCTTCTTTGAGCCTTTGTTGGATTAGTGCTAGCTGCTCCTCCATGATTTTAACCATTTTTGGTCCAATGACAACCTGATCCTCGGGATTATCCCATGATAATGGTGTTCTGCATCATCTACCATACAAGGCTTCGAAAGGGGCCATTTTCAAAGAAGAATGATAGCTATTATTATAAGTAAACTCAACCAGATACAAATAGTCTTCCCAACGAGACTTCTGGTCCATGCAATACATGCATAACATATCTTCTAGAACTTGGTTTACCCTTTCAGTCTATCCATCCATTTTTGGATGATACGCAGAACTAATATTCAAAGTGGTGCCAACTGCATGATGGAGAGCCTGCCAGAACTCAGAAGTAAACCTAGAGTCCCTGTCTGAGATTATCATCTCTAGAAATCCATACAACCTAAAAATTTCTTTAGCAAATCTGTTGGCAACAACTACAACATCATCTGTAGTACTACCTGCTATAAAGTGTGCAACCTTAGTGAGTTTATCTACTATCACAAAAATTGCATCATGCTGATATTTTGTTTTAGGCAAACCGACAATAAAATCCATTGAAATCACTTGCCATTTTTGAGTAGGAATGTGATGAGAAAACAATTTTCCTACTGGATGTTGGTGTTCAACTTTCACCTTTTGACACTGTAGACATCGTGCCACAAAATTGGTGATATCTTTCTTCATGCCAGACCAATAAAAGGTCTTTTTCATATTTTCCCTCATCTTAGCTCCTCCAGGATGAGCGGAATAAGGCGAGTTATGAGCTTCTCGCATAATCAATCTCCTTAGATCACCCATTTCAGGGATGACCACATGTTCCTTAAAGCATAAAAGTCCATCCTTTATGCTATAATCCAGATTCTCATTCAAATTTTATTCTATTTTAATCTGAATTTCACTACACTCTGGATCCTGGCACTGCATTTTCCTGACTCGATCCATTAGATCCACATGACTACGAGTCAATGTTGCTATATGTCTTCTCCTACTTAAAGCATCGATGACCTTGTTCTCCTTCCCTTTAATATACTCAATACCAAAGTCATATTCAGCTAAAAATTCTATCCATCTTCTTTGCCTAGCATTTAACAATGGTTGAGTGAAAATATATCTTAAACTCTGGTGATCGGTTCTTAACTCAAATGGTCTACCCACCAGATAATGTCACCAAATATTCAAAGCATGTACAACTGCAACAAGCTCTAGATCATGAGTAGCATAATTAACTTCATGCTTTTTGAGTTTCCTAGACTCATATGCTACTACGGAGTCATCTTGAGATAAGACTCCTCCAAGTCCTTCTAATGAAGCATCAGTGCAAACTAAAAAATTTCTAGATGGATCCGGTATTTTCAAAATAGGAGTTGTGGTAAGCTTTTGTTTAAGCAAATTAAATGTTGCTTCGCATTTGTCAGTCCACTTAAACTCCTTCCCCTTATTTTGAAGGTTGGTTATAGGATAAGCAATTTTGGAGTAATCTTTCACAAATCTCCTATAATAACCTGATAAACCCATGAAGCTTCTAACTTCTGACACATTTGTTGGAGGTGGCCAACTCAAAATAGCTTCTATTTTCTTTGGGTCTACAACAATTCCATCTACTGATATTATGTGTCCCAAATAATGCACTTGAGAAACATAAAACTCACATTTAGACAAGTTTCCATAGAGTTGATTTTTCCTTAACAACTCTAATACTATCCTTAAATGCTTATCATGCTCTTCTCGACTATGAGAATAAACCAAAATATCATCCAAGAATATCAACACAAACTGATCCAACTGATTCCTGAACACATTATTCATCAAATTCATGAAATTTGTTGGTGCATTGGTCAAACCGAATGGTAAGACTATGAATTCATAGTGACCATATCTAGTCTTGAATGTGGTTTTGTGTGTGTCTTCATCTCGGATTCTTAGTTGATGATACCCTGACTTCAAATCAATTTTGGTAAAAATTGAAGCACTTTTCAACTGATCAAATAGATCTTCAATCCTTGGCAATGGATATCTATTTTTTATTGTTGCCTTGTTCAACATTCTATAATCTATGCAAAGCCTCAATGATCCATATTTCTTTTTAACAAATAAGATGGGTGCTCCCCAAGGTGAAACACTTGGTTTTATTAATCCCTTATCAAGCAACTCTTGAAGTTGCACCTTCAATTCTTGCATCTCGATGGGATTCATTCTATAAGGAGCTCTATGGATAGGCTCAGTTCTCGACAAAAATTCTATGGTGAAATCAAATTCACATTTAGGTGGTAAACCAGGTATCTCATCAACAAAAACATCCTGATATTCTTGCAAAAGTGGAAATTTATTAATAATTTCTTCCTTTGGAATTTCCTCTTTTTCTTTGATTTTCACAACATAAACCATTCCTCCTTTTCTAATTGTTTTCTTCAACTGCATAGCGGAGATTAGCTTAGGTTGAAATTCCCTTGCTTCACTATATATCCTTTGTCTTTCCTTGTTTTCATTAGTAAACTCAATCCATATTTCTTGGAAATTTACCAAGGCTTCATGAGCCTTCAACCAATCTATTCCCAAGATGATATCAAATGCATGTAGGGGTGCTACATATAAATGCCACCTAGTAAAGCCATCGGGTAAGGTAATTTGAGTTGAGGAAAAACATTGGTTGACATGATAAGTCTATCCTGATCCATACTCAACTTTCCACCCTTGTGCCAAAGATCCTAGCTTTTTGGGTATATCCCTTAATAGGTTACTTGAAATAAAACTATCTGTAGCCCCACTATCAATTAGAATTTTAACATCTCTATCAAAAAGTTTACCATTCAGAAGTAGAGGAATAGCCTGACCATCCAAGTCTTGCATTGTTGTTGTTGCATAGATCTTGTGATTCGGCCTATCTGTGCTAGTGCTGGCATATTTTGGGCAATTAATAGCATAATGTGGACCTCCACAATTGAAGCATCTTATCTTTGGATTTGAGTCTCCTTCCTGAACCTGCTTCTCGGTATCCACTGCTTGTAGTGGAGCTGGCTGTTTAGGAGTTTGGAAGTCCCTATTATTGTTGTTGGAGTAGTTATTATTCCTATGGTAGAATTCTTTCTTGAAATCCTTCTTGCCACCATTATTATGCTTCCCAAATTTTGGATTTCCTTTGTTTTTCTGATTTTACCCATTATCCCATTTTCTCTTTTTCTAAAACTTCTATCCCTTGTTTGACCATTTTGTGGAATTGTTGTGAGTTTCATTAGTAGTCTGAGTAGACTCTATTCTCCGAGCCATATCGTAAGCTTCTTGCATAGTTTTTTGAACATGCACACTTACTCTATCTCTAATCCAAGGCTTCAGTCCTAGGACAAATTTTTCTATTTTCATCTCATTGTTCTGATTATGAGATGGTACATACTTAAGGAGTCTCACAAATTGTTCATAATATTCTTCCATGGAGAGTGAACCTTGTTGAAATGTGAAGAATTCCTTATACTTATTCAAATAGAATTGCTTTGTAAGGAATCTATCCTTAAAAGCTTCCACAAAAACTTCCCACTTCAACTTATTAGGTGAGATCTTAAGTTCCTTACTATAAGCATTCCACCAATCAATTCCTCTTTCTCCCAGATGAGAAAGAGCAAATGTTATTTTAGTTGTAGAGGAGTAGTTTCTTATGGTAAAATGAAGTTCAAGTTCATCTAACCATGCTTCAACTACATTTTCTCCTCCTTTCCGATGAACTTAGTCACTTTAATATACTTTAGATCATTACCAATTTCTTTCTTCATACGGATCCTATTTTCACGCTCTTCAGGATCTTCATCCTCTCTAACCTCAACATCTAGAATTTCTATCTCCTAGTTGTTGTTGGGGTTATGCTGAGAACTTATGGCTTGCAAAATCTATTGAATTTGATCTTGTATAACAGAAACGGTAGCAACAAGGTTCTCTACTTATTTATTTGAATTTCTAGAACTTTCTCCCATATATCTAGCTTCAGGAGTATCAAGGCTAGCTTATTGTGAGGTTATTTTATTCTTGCCTCTCATTATTGTTGCCATGTTAACCTGGAGTAAAGAGTTATATTAATATTTACTCTTTTCAAGGTCAAAATTCTAGATAACTAGAATAGTTTTCCAAATAATTTATTATCGCTAGGTTTATTCCCTAGTTTCTTCCTCTAACTCTAGTTGAAGATCATACACACTTGAAATAAGGAATAAGTAAGTCAAAAGACATAGATGCCAAGTAGTTTTCCAAAATATTCTAAGGTACACCACTTAAAACCCATACAAGAGGGTTCGCTTAGCTCTTCCACTTTCGAACGACTGTGGATCTACTCATGGGAGAAAGGAACTCGGACACCAGTGATCTCAAGTACTGACCTAGTCCTTACCAAGTATGCATCATCAAGAGTTAGGGAGCTCATGTTTTGATCCATACCCCAAATATTTTACTAACCTAGATTTATCTAGAATCTATCAGTTAGCCTAAGCTCTGATACCAACTGTAACAACCCTAATTGTCACTACACGTCTACTAATTTTTTTTTAAACTCATCTTTGTCCACCTTTTGATAAGTTAAAGTTATAATAATGATCTAAGACAAGATCTTCCCATCAAGAAGTAAGTAATCCGAATTGCAATAGATTAATTAAATAGAAGCACCAACTTCTACAATTCATTTTAAGCCAATTGCAAGTAAGAGCACCAACTCCTACAACACCATCTCACCATCCCATAATGGTAGATGAATAATAACATACAATGGCTATGTCCCCTTCATATAATTTCCATATGGCAAGGGACATCATAATGGTTAAACCAACCAATTAGGAGAACGATCCTCACCAAAGGACTACCTTTCTCCATTTCTCCATACTACCAATAAAGGCTAGTGTCTTAGGAGAAACCATTAATCTATTGCTCATTGTGGATACTTACATACAATATGGGTTAATTATCTTAAGCATCATTATAAAAATTACTTATTATCAAGGTGTCGATAATTTTGGTGGTGGTGGGTCTTAATCCATGAGTTTTGAGTCTTTGGTTTGCTTCCATTGTTGTGTAGATTACTCATAAATTTCCCTCTACACTACTATACTCAAAAGAGATGGTTCTTATGATCAACCAAATATCACTATACACGCAAAATATACAAGTAATATCGACTTACAAATATGATCATTAGCATTCATTTACAATTGCTAACAAGCTTATCACAAGATACTTTCATTTGATCATTTTTCCAAAATCATACATCTTCTACCATCTAATTGAGATGATTACATCATTTAAAATACTTCCTTACTAATATACAAAAGCAAGTAAGAGAAATACATCAAATATTACATAGCTTGGCTCCATTATTTCAGCCCTTCAAGATTACAATGAAAATGTCTCAAAACTAGCATAAGCAGAATGTATAATAAAAGAGTCTTCAACAATGGTTGTCCGGTTCCTCTCTGGTTTTCTTGCATCTTCATGATGTGAAAGAGATGTTTGTAAGGGATCAGGACAACTCGAATGCAAAGTATGCCAATGCAACACAAGCAAGCCATGCTTTTCATAATTAAATGCAAACATGCACCATAAATTTGCCATATGCATATCACATGTTAAAGAATATTATCAAACATGAATTCATCCATATTTATGCATAGTAAGGATTAATACACAATCCAAATCATCATTTTTTGGTTTATCTCCAAACATAGGGAAGAGTCCCATACCTCTTCCCAAGGAATGGACACCAATCCATCCTTTCCAAAACTAGAAGACCTTCAAATATTCTAAGTGATTATATTAAAATACAAATTATAATGCATATATTGTAAAGTATAAGACTTCACTTATTTATTACATTTAAAACTCAAATTGAAGTACAATATTTAAACAAAATATACAATAATTCTTGGTTCCTATATTATTCCAAACCATTCCCAATACGTTTAAATTTATTACCCCAATTATTTAAATTGATTATACAATAGTCCTATATTCCATACCAAGAAAGTCAATATTCCCTATAACATCCAAAGCATAAAGAAACCTTTTCTTTAAAATTTGAATTCAAGAAGATATAAATATATCTATCATAAAATTGAGGGCCATATTCTTATATGTAATAATCATAGCAGAGATGCATTCCAACTAAAATAATGTATTATTTAGGACATATTTTTAATTTTTGATCAAATCCAGAGCACTAATAAACCATTTTTAAGGCCTTACAAATTATATATATATATTATTTTGTAACCACACAATCAACCGAGTTAACTCAATTACATGCATCTTAACATCTACAAGGAAGAATTAATGGTTTAAATAATCCAATACAAATTTCTATTATTAGAATCCATCATATGAGGTTATATTCACATCACAATAGAGTTTTGGTTAAGATCTGAGAGTGAAAAACAACCAAAATAAGATAACATGGATTCTAAGGGTTATAGCCAATCCAAGTCGTTCAAAAATTATGAACAATATTGAATTATAAACAAACATTTCTGAATTATGCTAGAGCTAAGCAAATGTGATGCGGTCAACAGTGAAGGTAAGATGCAGAGTATGTTAAGTCAGACCATGATAGAGTTTTATAGATGGACAACAATTGATTTCCCTTAGCATGCATCATGTAGGTCAGTGCCTTCTAAGGGGATATTAAGTTGTACAGTTCCTTGGATGTGATTTCACTCCCATTTACAACTCTTGACTAATTACATAAGAAGTGTCACCCTCACTTGTCACTCGAGGTTAGGCCAATGCATAGCTAGAATCTACCGATTTTAGCTAGAGTTGAACATCGCCTAGGGGCAGATTCATAGCAGATAACATAGCACAAAGAAGAAGTATTAAATTGGAATTAAACATCAATGAAGATCAACATGATTGATAGTTGTGCCACTACTTCTTACAGGATATGTAATGAAGCCTTGCAAGCTTCTTTATGGATAGAATATAAATTTAGATTTTGAAGCTCAATAAATAATTCAACTCTTGTGAAGATAAAATGAAGTATAGATCCAATCATTAATGATATAACAACCCTGGGAGATTCATGTTCGAAAATGAAGTGATGATAGCAACAATATTTCAATAAGACAATCATGTTTAAGAAGTAGTTCTTGAAAATCATCCTCTTCGATGTAAACATTATACATAAATTTGGCAAAGAGAACCTGTAGTAGGTCCAAACAAGTCCATGGATGCAACTAAAAGAATTAGATTTTGAGTCTGATTAAGTCGAATAGACTTCACCTCACAAGAGTTTGTTTTGACATAAACTAAACCAAAAATGGTGAAGTTTTGGGGCAGGAACTCTTAGAGTACTTATATGGAAAATTCGATTACACACTACCTACGGTAGCCCACTAGTGGTTATTGTAGCTCAACGTAATTCAAAAATAATTTGGCCATGTTCAAACTTCACCAAAAATAAGTGACCTTGAACAAAATTCTAAAACATTGCACCCATGTAATATTTGATATGAATTCTACTAAGTTTTCATGGTTCGTTTAGCAAAGCACAATCTATATACTTCATACATATTGATGTAAATTAGAGTATAAAAAAATTAAACAATGCATTCTAACTATATCCAAACAGAGTGGAGATATAAAACTTCCACTTAGAGAATTCTTACAGACTCTTGATCCTCAAGTCTTCCTCCAGACTTCTTCAGCATAACATAGCCTACATCTCCTCAATATCAATACTAATTTATAGATCAATTTCTTCTATAGAAGAAAGATGCTCTATAATATTTTATTTATTTTCTATATTTTCCCTTCACAAGCAAGTTTCTCCAATATATATTATTTTAATACAAAAGGGATTCCCTAGATATAAGGCATAGGCAGGTTATTTGTCCTATGTCCACCACTCTAAGGGCACTAATACTATTGAGAGCATGGGTGATAAGATTGAGAACTATTAAAGATAAGAGGAGAATCTCACTCCTTAATACAACCATCCCAAAATTTCCATGTAGGAAAGATGTATTATTTAATTTATAAGGTAGTATTTTCATATTTTGGTCCAATAAAATTTGGACAAGCTCATAAAAGAACAAACCACCTAATTTATTTTCAAAAATAGAGTAAACCAAAATAAATAAGCATGTTCAAAACAATTAATCTCTACTCTAGAGAATGCTTAAGTTGTGTGCATAAAAACATATATTAAAAATATTAAAGTGTCAATCATTAATAAATATGCATTTCCAAGGTGGAATTCCCTTATGCAAATTAATTATGCAACCAACTATATTTTGCACAAATGGCATACAAGCACTCGATGCATATGCCCGTTGTTTCCCATCATCATTTTTCCTTTGAGTGGTAGGAATTTTAGAGTAATTCCTCAAGTAACAATGCCATCAGGGAGGTAACTAGTGATGACAAAAACAAGAGATTTACCTGATGAGTTATCTTTTTCATCATTTCCCTTCTCATATCTTGGTGGTCAGTATTCCACTTAAGAGAATATATATTCTTGCAATAAATCAATGCACGTAACATCATTTTCTTTTGATAGAAACCAATATAATGTAAATACATCAAGTATTACAAACCAACTATTATAATACAAATAGCATATTAATAAAGTTCCTCCAAGGTGGGTCGTAACGTGGGATTAGAAAAGACCCATGTAAGTTACTCATAGGAATGTATTGCACTCATCATGAACAAGAAGGGATTGTACAGGCTCTTAAATATTACATTGATAAAATAGCATGGAGTAATGAGAATTTAAAGAGTTATAATGAAAACATCATAACACATATTATTCCTTTAAAGCCATATTCAAAACCATTTATACAAAAGCAAAGACCAGTTAACCCATTGCTAGAGCCTCTTATATAAAAGGAGGTTAAGAAATTGTTGGATGCTAAGATTATCTTTCCAATCAGACACTCTACATGGGTAGCAAACATTGTACCAATTAGGAAGAAAATAGGTGAAATCCATTTGTGTATTGATTTTAGGAATCTCAATAAGGCCTCACAAAAATATAATTACCCCTTTCCTTCCATTGATCATATTTTGCAAATGGTGAATGGTTCTAAGATGATGTCTTTTCTTGATGGTTATTTTGGATATAACCAAATTCTTATTGACCCAAAAGATAGAATGAAAACTACTTTCACCATGAAGTGGGGTACCTTTGCTTACAAAAGAATACCTTTTGGATTGCTTAACGCAGGTGCCCAATTTTAGAGAGCAATGGACTATGCATTTAGAGATTTGATAGGTAAATGCATATCTATTTATGTTGATGAAATTCCTATTTTCTTAAAGAACAAATATGACCACTTTAATGATTTGAGAAAAGTTTTTCAAAGGTGTAGAGAGCATGACATTTCACTAAATCCCAAAAAGTGTATTTTTGGAGTAACTGAAGGTAAAATTTTAGGCCATGTCACCTCAAAAGATGGAATTTCCATAGATCTTGAAATAATAGAAGCCATCCAAAAATCCCTTTTCTTGATAACAAGAAAGAATTAAGATCATTTTTTGTAAAATCAACTTTATCAAGAAATTCATTTCAGGATTTGCTAAAATAATCAAGCCATTAAATGATATGTTGAAAAAATATACTAACATTAATTGGACTAGTGAAGCTACAACATCTTTTCAGGATATTAAAAATGCAATATCTTCTACACCTGTGCTTTTGAGTCCTAATTACAAGAAACAATTCTATATATATTCATTTTCTTCTGAGCATTCTTTTGCTAGTGTATTAACTCAAAATAACAAAGATAATTTAGAAAATTCTATTACTTTCTTGAGTTCACTAAAATATGCATAGTTGAAATACAATATGCTAGATAACATAGGTATATTCAAAATTGTAAAGAAGATTAGACATTACATTTTGCATTGTAGAATTTTTGCAATAGTACTTGACCCAGCAGTAAAAACAATGTTGATGTAGAATGAATTGGAAAAAATAAAAGGTAAATGGTTGGCTACTTTTTAGGATTTTTATTTAGAGATCCATCCAATGAATCTTGTTAGAGTACAAGGTTTGACAAGGTCTCTAGCCGAAATCTATCCTCAAATCGTGTGTCAACAATACACTGCAAAAAGCATCACCATGGATGAATGGTATAATGACATTATTTATTTTGTTTTGAATGGTAAGTGCCCTGATCACTTTAACGCAATGCAAATAAGAGCACTTTGATTAAATATCTCTAATTTTATGATTAAAGCTAGTGTGTTATATAGAAGAAATCATGAAGGAATTTTCCTTAGATGTTTGAGTAAGGATGAGGCTATGCAAATTCTCAAGGATTTTCATGGTAAGTATGGGATTGGGCATGGATTAGCTAATGCCATAACACAACAAATATTGATATATGGTTACTATTGGCCCCAAATTTTCAAATATGCCCATGCCCATGTTTGTTCTTGCCATACATGTCAGATTGCTTCCAATAGAGAATGAAATGTTGCCATGCCTTTACAGCTCATATTTAATGCTAGACCATTTGCACAATGAGGTTTAGATTTCATAGGAGTTATAAGCCCAAACTCTTCACCTGGTCACAAATACATTTTAACTACCACATATTATTGTACCAGATAGACTGAAGCTATTCCCACTAACAACTATACTTCTAAAGTAGTTATTCAATTTTTAGGACACATTGTTACTAGATTTGTATGTCATATTCTATTATTTGTGATAATGATTCTACTTTCACTTCACTTCAGTTTGCAAAATAGAATTATGAAAATAAGGTAAGCATAAATATTTCTTAAAATTGTTACCCACAAGGTAATGGTTTAGCAGAATCTACTAATAAAAACTTATTGTCCATAATTAATAAATTTTTGGAAATGAATCCTAGAGACTGGCATAACAAGTTGAAATATGCTTTGTGGGTGGATAGAACTAGATCAAAAGGGTCCATAGGAACTTCTCCTTATCATTTAGTTTATGGTCAAGATCCCATTTTTCCTGCTAACTTGAAATTATAGACTCTTCAATTTATGAAAGATTATCTTGAAACTGATGATAAAATAGAGGTAAGGTTTACTCACTTAATTATTCTAGATGAAAAGAGGGAAGATGCCCTAAAATATTTTAGCAAGCATTAATAGGTTGTAAAATGGTGGTTTGATAAGAGATCCAAGGTCAAAGCTTTTAGGATTTTTGATTTGGTTTTATTGTGGAATAAGGCACATAAAAATAAGGGTGATCATGATAAGTTTGATAAATGTTGGTTAGGACCATACAAATTTTTTGATATTATTGGGGAGAATGCATTTAGATTGCAAAATTTAAGTGGAGAGAACATTCCTTTACCTGTAAATGGGCAGTTTTTAAAGCACTATTTCCATATCTAAGATAGAAAGCACAATCATCACTTGTATATATATTCATCTCATGTACGTAGTTTTAGGTTTTACAAGTTTCTCTTGTGTGTAACTTTGTTGTTTTGTTTTGCTTTTTCTTGTAAATAATTTTGTGTTATGTATGTCCCATTTTGGATCCAATCATCATTGGTTGGTTTGTTTTGTGGTTTTTTTTTTGAAATTTTGTTGGTTTCAATTGTTGGTCTTGCAATGATGAAAGTTCATACCAAATTTTGTGTGGGTTTATGTTCTTTTTTTTTTGCTTTTTCATTTTCACAATGTCTTTTAGTTTTGGCTTTATAGATTGTGGTATAGTTGTGTAGTTGTGATAAACCTTTTTCACTTTGTTGGAATTGTTTCTTAGTCATGGAAGATAATTTATTTGAAATTAGGTGAAGTTGAAGCTAAGGATATTGGATTGTTTAGTGGTTAATATTGAATTGTGGATTAAAGTAGTCGAGATTTAAGTAATGCGACATGTTGCTAAAGCTTCACATGTAAAATCACATTTTAAGGATATTTTTGACATCTAAAGGATGAATTCATTCTAGTTAATTGATTAGGAAAAAAAATTATAGACTCCATATTAAGCCTTAGATGGTCTCTAACCCAAGAGGTGCATATGATATTTGCAAAGCAATCAAATGCTTATAAAAAAAATAAGAGATAAATGCAAATCAATCTAGTGGTTGGGTGATTCAGATAATATCTACCAGGGCTATAGATGTCCAACTGGTAGTAGAGAAAGGTCTAGAAGAGATCAAGGTCATATCCACCAGAGCTATGGATGCTTGACTAGCAGTGGAGCAATGTAGAGGTTTTTATGAGTAACATTTTTCATAGCCTAATTGCAAAATAGGTGATTGAATTTTGATGGATTCAAAAATAAAGAATGAATTCACAAAACACACACTAAGCTGAAGCAAATGGAGTAGTTATTTTTAGTTGAAATTATCTAACCCCATACTTCTCGGATACTATTGGATGATTTATATTTTTGATATTTGGTTTTCTTGATTCTAGACTAGGTTCTTTATCCAAAATACTTAGGAGTATTTTCCATCGTAGTCTCCAATTGTTGTTGCCATTGCACAACTTACCCCCAATTTGGGGACCCACTTGAAATATCAAATTTTAATGTGATATTTTGGTTGCATTAATTTTTTTTATTGATTGGTTTATACCAATAAATTTTGCAATGTGGATTCCAAGGTTTAAATGTTGGTTTAATGTTTCCTTTTCATTTTTTATTTTTAATGTTTTGTTGGCTAGTATCCATTTAATCACCATCATGCCTACTCAAATTTACAAAGGTAAAGTAGTTTTTAAGCATCCATGGGTTTGTTCTAAAACCTTTAATATTGGGTACACTCAAGTGGTTTAAAATAAAATAAGATTCATACAAATAAAAAATAATAAATAATAAAAAGATAAAAAATAAAAAATGAAATAAACCAAAAAAAATTTTTATCTACATTTGGTATGTTATTTTCATTAAGCTTATGAAGGACTAATTTTGAATGTGGATTTATTTTGGATGTTTTATTTTTTCCACATTTGGTATTTTCATTAAAATTATGAAATATTAATTTATGTTTTCTTTTGATTGATTAATTTTGAATGTGGATTTATTTTGGATATTTTATTTTGTCCACATTTGGTATATTCATTAAAATTATGAAGGATTAATTTATGTTTTATTTTGACTATAGGTTACTAAAAAAATAATGGGTGCTATATTCGAGGTGAACCTCAACCCATAGCCCGGTCAACCAGTGAACATATGACACAAATTTCAAGGCATATATAGGAGGTACAATTTTCAAAGTGAACCCCCAACACAGTCAACCAACAGATGCAGCATCAAAGAATGGTCAACATGGAGGTATGGTCAACATGGGAGCATGCAACACCAAGTATCCACTAAGGCTTAATTGAGTCATATGATGCTATGCACTTGGGTGTTAATAAAGCTCCCATTGTGTCATCCCCAGCTACATGTGAGACTAAAATCATAGTGAAAAAAAAGAAACACATAGAGCGACATCATGAAACAAAGGCAATAAGTGATAAAGATACAAATTTGAATGGAGTGACATTTACTTCAGAGAAGACATCCCAGACAAGGTGATTCTACCTATTTTTTGGCTATTCAGAGAGGGGATATTTATAAAGCAAAAAATAGGCCATTGAATATATGACCAGAAGCACCTGACCATGATCATCATGCAATTTGAACTCATAGAAAAATTAATAGAAATTTTTAATGAGCCACATAGAACAAGAAGAGTAGTAGTATTAGTGTTAGATTTACTATGCTACAGTAACTATGATTATTACCTCATTTGGTAATTAGTATATTCTCCTAGGTAGATTTCATTTATCGCATGGTAAAATATACATTATTACATTTACTTTTACTTTTTACCTCGTAGATATTCACTGTTTGGAATATCTAGTGGTAACTGGGTGAATGGGTAACTGTAGTCAACTTGACTACGTTAACCTACCTAGCTAGTTGTTAGTTGTTAGTTGTTAGGCACTAATTTCTCTTAGCGTGTTTGTTAGCTACATTAGTGGATGATATTATTTTATGTCTATCCTAATGTCTAGCATTGTATTATTTATACCTACATTGAATAATATTTTTCCAATGCTTTTACGCTCCTAACATTAGTATAAGAGAGATTCCATAGGCAAGGCAATGGGCGAGGTGATTTGCTTGGACAAAGGGGCTTAAATCCCTAAACAGGACCCCCTCCTATATGAATTTTGAGGCAATATTTCCTCTTGGAGAAATTCTCATTTTTTTCACCAACCCTTGGTTCTGCTTGTGCTAGATATTCGTACCTTTTGAATTGGCCTATAGTCAAACCTAAATTGTGGCCCACCAGTAGGTAGCCTGCAGTCAGGCCTGATAGGCTAGGTGGATGATCTAATGTGACCGGCCTATTCTTTGGTGGGTTATAGTACCATGATCCACCACCAAACATGAATGACAAGGGACTAGACCAACATGACTAATAATGGACTAGACAAAAAAGTAGACTCTAACAAGGGACTAGGCCAAATGCAATGATAGACTTTGTCAAACACTATGGAAGGATGGATTGTCAACTTTGATGTGCTCACAGATCAAGACTACCACTAATATCTAAGGATTTGACTTGAATTCAACTAGTGAGCCATTGAATTCAAGATGATCTACTAACCACCGCTCTCAAAGCTGATGAACCTAACAACGTCTGACCATGGTGTAGAAATCCACCTTAAATTTTATGGGAATCCCAATGCTAAGTTGGACTGACACATATTATGTGACCCCTACTGACCTAGAGGACATGTGGAAGATGCATGGAGGCTAACATGGAGAACCGCTGAGTTGGACTGGTTATGATGTGGAACATAGGTTGAGACCATGTGGCATATGTTGAGACTAGATGATGTGGATAAACATGAGTATCGATGTAGCCAATTAGCAATTATGTGACATTGAGTGATAAGCTACGAGGAGCACTGATGTGCTCAGTTATCATTGGTGATCCTCCTGCACCATGTGTCGCATGCAGTCCTTTGGTCGGCATGGCAAAAGCATTTTTTGCCGATTTCCCATAGGTAGTTGACATCAAAAGGGTGACTTCACACTTTTATAGTGTAAAAAATTACCCTCACGGGTAATATGGGACTAAAGTCCCATTGTTTTTGTTCCTTTTCATAGCCTGCAAAGGAATAAAGTGCACATCGTGCACTTGACTTCCTAGTTGGAAGCTTAGCCCAATTGGCTCGAGCGAGCCAGCCACGGGTTACCTACGGGATCATGGGTTTGACTCCCAGTGAGATTTTAAAACCCTTTTTTTTCTTAAAAGCACCACACAAAAATTTAAACAAAATGTAATTTTTTTTGTGTGTTAATTTAATTATTTTTTTTAGTATTTTATCAATAGTCTAATATTGTTTATAGTTTAAAATCATTTTTATTTTATGTTCTACATAAAAAAAAAATTATTATTTATTTAATACACTAAATTTAATTAAATTTATGCACAATTAACGAATTATAATGTCAATTTTATTTTTGCAAATTATAAAAATTGATGTTATTTTTTTTGTTTTCTCCAAATCAAGGGGGGATAAAAGACAAAAATCAAAGCACAATTTATTTTGCAACAAATTGAGATTTCTAACACTTTGCTCCAAATTTTTCTAATTTTTTTTTAAGAGTATAAGTTTTGTCTCATGAAGAAGTGACCATGGGTCCATAAAAACCAAGTCATGTGTTGACTGGTTTAGGAAAGCCTTTCAAATGTGGGTCGTGTGTCGACTTGACTTGAAAGGAGTGCTACTTTGTTAATTTTGTAAATCAAAGGGGGGAAGACAATAAATTGTATTTCTTTGCAAAATTGTAACACAAAGTGAGGGGCACTTAAAAATTAAAACTGATTAATTTTGCAACACAAAAAGGAAAGGCAATTATTTTTTGACACATTCTTTGCAAAATTGTAAAACAAGAGGAGACAGAATATCAAATTTTTGCACAACACAAATCAAAATTTTATTGCAAAAATTAGTAATAAGGTGCATTTTTTATATTACTCGACACATTTATTTTAAATTGGCATTTGATAAATTAGGTACATTTTCGATTGCATTCGACACCTAAGTGATAAAAATTTGTGGGTACTCTTTGATTGATTATTGCATTTAATTTCTTGTTTTATGTAATTATAATTCATAAAAATCAAGAGCACTCAAAACCCCAAATTCACACTCATTTGTGTAATTCATTGAACAAGTAAAATCTATTTTTAAATTTTGATATTCTCTCCATACACCCCTAAATTCACTCTTATTTGTTTGGCTCAATTCCCTCAAATTGATTATCCTTATTTAGGAGGATTTTTAGGTAGGTGCCATAAAATATATTTTTGAGTGAATTCTATTTCATTTCTTATTCGTTTGGCTTAAATTTATTCAAAATGACCATATTTCTTCAAGAGATTTTTAAATCAGGTGCCATTAAATATCAACTAAGAGTGAAAGAAATATCATCTTGGTGCAAATTATATAACCTTCATCATGGAAACTATCAACAAATACCTAAATGATACACAATTTATTAAAGGTTCTAACTATTCAGCATGGAAAACCAAGATGAAAGCCATACTTACTATAGATGAAATGTCAGATTTAGTGGATGGAACTCATCAAAGACCCACATCAACAGGAGCAGATTAGAAATCATGGGATAAAAAGGACAACCATCTTCTCATGTTGATCTCCTAGCTACTACTGATGAAATACAACCTCACATAAGTGAAGCCAAAATTGGTAAAGATGCATGGGATGCATTAAGTACCATTTTTGAAGGTAATAATCAATCAACTATTCTAAACATTCAAACTCAACTTCATACATTCCATATGAAGTCAGGAGAAATAGTAGAGCTATTCCTCTGAAGAGTGGCAGAACTGAAGTCAAAGATGAATGCTTTAGGAGCAAAAGTAGAAGATACTATCCTAACTTTAGTAATATTGAGGGCTCTTCCAAAATCCTACAAGATGTTAATAACATCCCTTAATGTATCTCAAATAACAATAACCTTTGTGGAGTTAGTCAATTTGCTTCAAACCGAGGAAGCAAATCATCTCCAAAGTGATGAAGTGTCAAACAATGCACTTTACTCACACAAACAGGGTGAAAAGAAGAAAGGAATATTTTAGAATGGAGGATCATCTTCAAAAGATAAGGGTAAGAAAACTCAAAAGAAGTTTTGCACAAATTGTAAAAAGGACAACCATGACACCAATCGGTGTTGGTTTAAATACAAGCAAAACAAAAATGGCAAAGGCACATCATAAAGGTAAAATAGACAATAGATAGACCATATTTCTAGTTAAGTGTCTAATTCTAATTTTGATTTTGGTTCAAAAAGAGCACACAAGGTTCTCATGGCTCAAACAACATTATAAGGGAAACAAATTTGCCATCCTAGGCAAGCACCATTCCAAACCTCTTTTTTAGGCTTCATAAATAGCAAATGTTTTTGTTTGAAGTACTTGCAATAAAGGGGTGATTGTACCTCTTTTTAGGCTTCATAAAATAGAAAAATCTATCTTTTTGAAGTACTTGTAATAAAAGAGGGGGATTTTTTGGTGTAATTTTTTGAAATTTGCCTAGGAGGTAATATTTGTAAATGTCTTAACAAGATCCATGATTTGCATATTTTTTGCACTTATGGGGGGATAAATATTTATTTCCTACTTCACACAATTTTTTGTAAAAAGGGAGGAAGACTTATAAGGGTGCATTTTTGGCAGTGGTCGACACCTTAGTCACACTTCTTGTAGAAATTCCATTACAACAAGTTTTGCAACAAGGGGGGATAACTTATAAGGGTGCATTGTTGGCAAAAATCGACACCTTAGGTACCTTATCAAAACTATTGCAAAATCATATTGTAACCGAATGATCTTCGTATGTAGTGATCTACTCTAGTACACCTAGAGGTTGCAGTAGCTGGTTACCCATGAAATCTAGTTGGATGATAATATTACAATAGGGAAATTCATTGATGTGAAAAACAAAGTGAGGAATAACCCACTTTTTGATTAAAGCAGCCAGAGCACTGTGAATGAGCTCGAACCAAAGTAAGAGCCAACATATCAACATATTTTTCATTGTATTGGGGTAGTTATAATACATTTACCAAATAATGTAATAAGGAGGGATGTTAGAGTTACTATGCTATAGTAACTATGATTATTACCTCATTTGGTAATTAGTATATTCTCCTAGGTAGATTTCATTTACCGCATGGTAAAATATACATTATTACATTTACTTTTACTTTTTACCTCGTAGATATTCACTATTTGGAATATCTAGTGGTAACTGGGTGACTGGGTAACTGTAGTCAACTTGACTACATTAACCTACCTAGCTAGTTGTTAGTTGTTAGTTGTTAGGTGCTAATTTCTCTTAGCACATTTGTTAGCTACATTAGTGGATGATATTATTTTATGTCTATCCTAATGTCTAGCATTGTATTATTTATACCTACCTTGAATAATAATTTTCCAATGCTTTTACAGTCCTAACAAGTAGTTGTAGCTATATATTACATATGAGTAGGCTTTAGAGTTCAATCGATGCATCATTTATCATGCATGAATATATTTCGGGTGGTGTGCAGGTGTTTCAACCTTGTTACCATCGTGAGCACAATCATGTGCATCACCATAAAAATCTTCTCTATTATTCGATCCTTCAAGGATGGTGCAGATATTTTTGAAGGTATTTTACAGTGTTTCATGATCATTATTGAGCTATTCATCATGGTGGTGGAGACGGATTGGGAATAAATTTTGAAGTTTTTGCTAGTTATGGAGTATTTTGTAGGAAGAGGAATTATGCAAATATTTTTTGCAGTCATGACAAAAGCTCCATCAAGTATGAATGGAAAGAACCACATTCTGACTCTTTTATTGCAAGCTACATGCTTCTTGCATGTAGGGCCATATATGTTATTGCAAGAGTTTTGTGTTGTGGAATTATGAAGTGTTCTTGTTTAATGTAACAACCTCAAATCACCAACCAAACTAGAGATAGATTTTTTTTTGTACATATCTAACATGTCAAGTTACAACCAAGTACGTTTGAGTAAACATCATGTAGGGTAGTAAGTAACCAAAAGTACTATGACATGGTCAATGTCAACTCTCATGATAGGAGTGACCAAATTATATCTAGCCTTATATCCCATATTTATATGTATGATTCCTTGGTTTAATTTTTTCTATCTCTTCTATAATTGGGAAGTTTAGTTACTTAACCAATTGAATATAAATTCAATCTTACTTCCTAATTTAATTATTTGTAGTGGAATATCATGCATGTAATACATAAATATTACTTCATTCATATCAAGACATTCACTTAATTTAAAGTATAACCATTTCATCATATTAAAGAGCCATTCATTGGAAAACACAAATACATCAATTAATATAACCTCAAATTCAATCATAATCCATTATTATCCATGGAACATTGCTTGTTAACAATATCTTGTGTTATTTAGCATTCATATTATAAGAATTTAAATACATCATTCTATTGGAAAGCAAATAACATTTAGTTTCCATCATATTGAATATCCTTAATCTAGCTAAGGATAATAGAAAGCAGGTATAACATACATGCATTATAATAATTGCAAACCACAAATCAAGGTACACGAAATATACCCTAGTAACCCTCACGGAGAATAAACCCAACCGCCAAAATATGTTTCTCCTCTCATTTCATAAACTCAAAATGTCATGATACAAATATAGAATGGCATCCCCACGGATCCTTTTCTAAATCAAATATGCATTTAAAGGGACCAATTTGTTCCTCATTCAAATCATGATGCAAATAAGGAAATGCCACATTTCATTTATCTAAGCCATCAAAACAATACACAAGAATCTCACAAATTCTTATATCTACATGTTTATGAATGATCATCATTTTCATATTAAGGAGAAATTGTATCAATTATCGAGAGGGACCCTATAATTCCCTTGAGAATGAATTCCACATTCATTATCCAAACTAGATTCCATTATTCCATTTAGATAAATGTGATATAGTAATTATCTAAGGTTTCATAACATATGGAGAGATCTCATACTCTCTCCAAGACTAGACTCCCTATCTAGTCCCCCACATTCATCCTCTAATGTTGATAAACAATCAACCCTAAATATTCTAGTTATATTAGAAGATTTCATTAGACAATCATGCTTGCATATACATTATATGTATATAAGCATGTAAAGAGGAAATCTATTAGATCATCAATCATAATATATTAATATTGACAAGCTTAACCCAAATAAGACCATAACTTATTCGTGTAAATTGCGCATATAATTTTTACCCAAGAATGGAATCTTATCTATCCCATCCTTGCCCTCTCATCCTTCGAGGTTAATATGAACCCACATATATCCTAGAAATCATCACTATAGAAAGGGTTTTATAGGATCATTAATCATATGATCTAACATGGTGGGAAAACCCCATAAATTCCCCAAAGAATGAGTCCCTCACTCATTCTTTCTTCAATTATAACCCTTTCATCAAAAGAGTATTCCTAAGTGGCCGTTATATGCAAATCTATTTTATTCAATATTTTTGCAAGGTTGGTAAAAAGGGTTTTATGATAAAATTGTCCACCAATTTGCTCTATTTTACTACAAATTTGAACTAGGATTTTCATTAACTTTTCTACCAAATTTTACCCCCATATAATATTCGATTTGCCACCAAATTGATCTTTTCATGGGATATAACCATCACAAAATGGTATTCAAATTTATACAATAGTTGCTCCACCAAAATTCTTCAAACCATTTATCATTTTGTTCAATATTTTCATTTTTTTCAATCTAATCCTTACCCAAGATTGATCTATTTATGGTATAAATTATCTCAAAGGGATATCAAATCTTCCCCAAAGGTTATGCTATGGATATATTCACTTGGTTCATCAAAATGTTGACCCTTGGTGCATCAAATATCTCCAATATTTGATTCAATTTAAGAAATTAATCTATTCATTCCCTAAATCATTACCAAGAATAGGCATACAAGTCGACTTATTTTTAAGGATATATTATAAAGGTTATTTGCCCAACCCAATACATATATACATGGGTTATATTATTAGGTACCTTCTGCACAACCCAATACATACATATATGGGTTATATTATTAAGTACCTTTTGCCCAACCCAATACATACATATATGGTTTATATTACTAGGTACCCTCTGCCCAACCCAATACATAAACATATGGGTTATATTATTTGGTACCCTTTACCCAACCCAATATGTATATATATGGGTTACATTATTAGGTACCTTTTTCCCATAAATGGGTTATATTATTAGGTACCCTAAAAGTACTTCACCTACTCTATTAAGGTCTCTGCACCAAAGACTATTTACTCTACCTCCTAACCAGTCAGAGGAATCCCAATATTCACAATTGCTAATTTAGTCAAACATGATCCATGTAGATAGTTTTTTTTAAACTGAGACAAGTGTTGAGTTATTTTCCTTCTAGAGTCTTTGGCAAACATAAAGGACTAAGAATTTCACCCCTGGTCCATGTGAGATATTTACCTGACAACCCTCTAAGAAAATTTCAAAATTTATCTTTGAAAGCTTCCCAAAATCATGTGTGACTTAAGGAGAGGAACTGACATAGATATTTGTGACATGTTTTAATTTTATAGCCTTCAACATCAGCATGTGACTTGAGGGGAGAAACTACCATGTGTCAGGCTAAGTACATAGGGTTCAAATTAGGGAAAAATTAGTTTGAGGTACTTTATATTTGCCTTTGACCCAATGTAATTTGTATGAGGGGTAAGTTTAATGTATAAATTTTTAACATACCAAGCACGTTACTGATGCCATGGTATCACAAGAGACTCCACCCATGATAACTCTCGATACACCTAAAACAGTGTACGACTAGCAGAATCGATCTGAGCTTCACAAGAAAACTAAGTCATCACAGAGATCAGCAATAAATTCAGATGATAGTTAAATAATTCATATTAAATACATAATTTTAAAATAATTCACACAATTGGATCTTAGCATCCTATCTATGATAATCCACCTCGTGTTTCATGGTTAAAATATTTGTTTCAAATCGGCTATAGAGGGATCTACCCACTGTGATTTCCTACCACACATAACATTCAAAACATGAATTTAAATTATAGTTCAAGGTACCATTTCATATCAAATGAGAGGGTTTTATTACATTTTTGATAGCATATTCTAGTCATTTATATCATTCCCTTAAAAATGCTTTACCTAAAACCAAACATAAATGAACATATGGTGCATGGTAGGTTCTCCCAATTGCCTCCAATGATGTTTTTGGCTGGATTTCTAGCTAGGTACCTATAATCCACTAGTAATCATTTTTGTTCTATTCAATAATAACCTAACCAATAATTATGGCAAGGGCAGATACTATTATAATAGGGGAAGTTCAATTTGCATATATCTTTATGTAATGATGATAGATAGATCTAAATTCTCAGGTCGTGACACCTAATTTTGATCACAACATTTCTAACCCCAAAGAGTATAGAACATGATTTCACAATTTGAAAAAGTTTTGTGAGATTTAAAAAGGGATTATATGAGTAATAGGGATTTTTACTTTGTGATAGTGTTCGATTGTGTTGAAGCAGGGCCTATCACCAACAATGGAGGGTGTATAATTCAATACAAGTTTTTCTCCCACATTTGTGCAAATAAAATATTAGGAAACAATTTGAATTGGATCCAAAATGGTCTTATAGGTAAATTGGGTATTCCAAAAGCTTCGATATAGGTTCAAATCATAGCATGGGCTATAGTAAACAATCAAAGTATGCAAGACCTATGTTAGAATTTGGATATACTAAAGTAAATTTGAATCTGCTCATGTATTCCTAATAGGAATAAGGTTTAGTAAATCATTATTTATAAGGACCCAACATCGAGGACTCATTTATGACTTGAAAGTGTGCATACAAGGAATATCGAAATAAAAGGTTATTTATTATTTACTTCTAAAAAGACACTTCAAAATTTATGCTGCCCATTTCCAAAAAACAACTAAATGTTATCCATTGAAGTAAAAAAAAAAAGGTTAAAAGTGAACGGCTCCCACTTGAAATCCTGTGGAACGATGAACTTGTTTTCTTGTGTATCTTTCTTAGTTTCCTCCTCCTCTAGCCCCTTTCCAATTTTCTTTCTCTGGCTCATCCCATCTATGCTTTCCCTTTTTTTTTACAACATAGTACTCTCTTTAGGATTTTTGGTTTATGATCTACCAAGGTAGAGAGCATACTCTCTAAGCCCAATATTTCTTCCTCCAATCCATTACTTACATCTTTTTATATTTTTTCCTAGATCCCCTTCCCTTATGAGAAATAGGGTGGAATTATTAATAAAATATTAAAAGGGAATTTTTTTGGAGTTTACCCAAATAGTGATATTCCATTTTATCATTTAAAAATTAGGGACAAGACAAGAGAGGGTAAGGTGGGAGTACTTTGCTCATTTTTGGCCTTCCCTTTTTCTCTAGTGCAACTGCAAAGTCTACACCATTACTATTTGGAAGGAATCATGTGAAATGTAGAATAGTTCACCCACTAGTCAAATATGTACATTTTTATTATTAATTCATGACCTTGTCCTTTTTGGGCCCAATTTAAAATTGGATAAATTTATTAGGCACCTAATTGTAATAAATTAGGTTTATTCTACTAAGTTACTTTTGTAAAAGATAATTTTCCCCAAATTAATATTTTCACAAAAGTCTTTTTAATTTCTTTCAAAACCTTACCAAAATCCCAATTGTTTTCCAAGACTCTCCAAATTAACTTGGTAGAGTGTAGTTAGTTTTTAATTAGGGATTTTATAGAATGATTAAAGTTTACCATCCCCTAGATTTTTTTTTTTTTTATTTGTGGAAAACATCCCAAAAGGGATGCCACTTTCGGTAAGACCCAAGGAGGCAGGGGTATCCATTCCGCCAAAAATGCCCAGGACTCGGACCTGGCCTACCACCTTTGACATACTCAAGGAGCAAACAAACACACAAAACCAAATTAAAAAAAGTAAATAACAACAAAAATAATAAAATAAAATAAAAAACATGCTCCTTGAGTGTGTCAAAACCAAAAGCACAACCAAACACGCACAATAAGATAAAAGAAACCACAACACAAACCACATAGAAAAACACAAGAACCACATAACAAAACACAAACAAGACAAAAACAATAGAACACTACAAAGACATAACCCAAAAAAACATGAAAAATAAACACAACCAAAACCTAAAAAATAAAATAAATAAAATAAAAATAAAAACAACCAACAACAGACAATAAACAAAAACAAAAAACATAGAAAACACTCACACATAAAAAAATGAAATAACACAAACAAAGAGAAACCCAAGAACAAGAACGAAAAAAACACAAGAACAATAACAAAAAACATAAAAAAAACAAAACAACAAAAACACAAGAACAACAAAAACAACACAAAGAACACAAAAACAAAACAAAACAAAAGAACCCACCCACCTTAAAAAACTAAACAAAAAAACAAAGAAGACAAAAGAAAAAAAATGAACAAAACAATGACCTATCTAGACCAGAAGACTATTAATGCAAGAATCAACAGAGGAAACAAAATAAAGAATAGAATGAGCTAGGGAACTAAAAAAACTGAATGAACCAAAGAGAAACAAAAAAAAAAAACAAGAAGAAACTAGGTACCTTCATAACTGGAGCCATCCAAAGAAATGATAGAAAGAAGAGCTTCCCTAATTTGAGAAGCCCACCATATAGGAGGGTGGCCATAACAAGTAAGATCACCTTTGTCCAAAGCCCAATTAGCTAAAGCATCAAGCACTCTTGTTTTGATCTCTCGACCACATGATTGTAATCAACTTTCAAAAATCCCATCCGGATTAACTGAATCTTCTCAATAATTCTTTTTATTCTCCAATCCACCTTATGATTCTTAGAAGGAGTCTTCAAGAGATTAATCATAAGTTGAGAGTCAGACTCAACTAACACCTTTTCCCATCCAACCTTAGTAGCCTCCCGAAGGCCTCTAAGGATACCATACCCCTCAACAAGGTTATTGGAAAGAATACCCAAATTCTCAGCAAAAGTAAAAACCAGGGAGCCATTTGAAAGTCTACCAATTCCTCCCACACTGGCTTTTCCAGGGTTCCCTCTAGAGGCTCCATCAGTATTGACTTTTCCAAAATCCTTAGGAGGAGGTTGCCAATTTCTAGTCCTATCCATCTTACTAATACTCACATTCCCTTTAAGTTGGTTGCCCTTAGAAGGTTTAATCTTCAATATTTGCATCACTTGATCCCATCTTTGGTGGGAGTTTTGGGGGTGATTAAGGAGTTGATGGACCGATTCAACTAAGTTGGCTATGGTCTTTTGCCAAATATAGTGAATATCCTTCCTATCTTGATTAAAAATTTGGTTGTTCCTTTCATTCCAAATATTCCAAAGAAGAATGGTAGAACCCATCCAAACTAATTGCCTAATAAAATGATCAACACCCTCTTGATTAGGCCAATCCCTCCAAAGCTGTTCAAAAGTGAAAAAATTGGACCACCGTAAGCCAAGTAAAGTTGCCATTCTCCTCCATAGCTCAGAGGCTAAAGTACACTCAATAAAAATATGGTTGATATTTTCTACATTCTCTTCACACATTTCACATCTAAAAGGGCCATGAAAACCACGCTTCATAAGTTGCTCACCAGTAAGCACCCTACGATGCAATAAAAGCCAATTAAAGAACCTCACCTTAGGCCGGAGCTTTTGAGCCCACAATTGAGAAAATATGTCAGAAGAATGGTTGGGATTATTATGGCATAAGGTCAAATAACCTTGAGCAACCGAATACTCACCCTTAGTAGTGTTGTTCCATCCAAAACAATCTTTTTCATGGGACCAAGAGAGGGATCTCATATGAAGGATGCCTTGGATATCTTGTCTTTGCCTTTCTGGGATTTGAATAGGCCAGTCCTCAATAGGGATCCAATATCTACCAACCTTTGAATTACCAAGATGGTACCGACAGTAATTAGCCACCTTTATCCAATTAGCTCGGTGAAGCTCCTCCATCCAAGGCCTCCAATCGGGAAACCGAGTTATCAAAGGCTTGTGACCATCCCAAGAATCTATCCAAAAATTTGCATGTTGACCATTATGAATGATCCAAAATAATTTTTTCTTTATCAAATCCTCACCAGTCTTAAGAACTGCTAAAATGGGAGAACCTTTGGTAGGAAGTTGATAGCGAACAAGGTCTTCAGGACTTTTGTTCTCAAGATATTTAGCACGAAGATTGTTGGCCCAAAGAGCATTGGGGTTATGCAACATCCTCCAATATAATTTAGCAGCTAAAGCTTTGTTGTTATTAATTGAAGACCGGAATCCTAACCCCCCTTCACTCTTAGGAAGACATAAAGTATCCCATTTCACCAAGGCCCATTTTCTTTTCTCCTTAGTACCACTCCAAAGGAAACGATGACTGATTTGATCCAATTCTCGAAGAACAGCCTTTGGGATATTCAAAATGGAAGAAACATAAATAGGAATAGCTTGAAGGACTGATTTTACCAAGGTGATTCTACCCCGTGAAGAAAGCCACTTGTTGGTCCACTTTCCAATTTTCTTCTTGACTTTGTCCAACAACCAATTCCAATATTTATTTTTCTGCCTTTGAATATTTATGGGAATACCTAAATAAGTGATTGGAAGAGAGGTCTTCTTATATCTTAATTTATCCAAGACCATGGATTCCTCATGTCTAGCATAGCAAGTGAAAGAAAATAACTTTAGATTTGTCTTCATTGATCAACTCGCCCAAGAGCCTTAGAAAAATAGCTAATGATTTGCTTAATATTAGAAGCTTCCTTAACCGTAGCTTTACCTAAAAGGGTAGAGTCATCCACAAATTGAAGATGAGAGATAGGTCTAGCTCCATGAGCAATGGTAACTCCCTCAAGGGTTTTGTTTTCCCTCTTTTTGGTTATAGTCCTACCCAAGCATTCAACAAGAATGATGAATAAATAAGGGGATAGCGGGTCACCTTGCCTAATACCTCTGGAAGCCGGGAAAGACCGAGAAGGCCTACCATTGATAAGAACTAAGTAGGAAACCGAAGAGATACATCCCATAATCCAATCCATCCAATCCTTAGAGAAACCAAATTGCCTCAAAACTTTGATAAGGAAGTGCCAATCCACTCTATCATAAGCTTTGGATAAGTCTAACCGGATGAACATAGAAGGAGAATTTTGCATATCCATGGAATGGATGGCTTCCTGAGCAAGAACTATCTCATCTACTATTTGACGTCCTTCCACATATCCCCCTTGCTCTGGGGAAATAATCTTATGCAAAAGAGGCTTCAACCTTTCTCCCATGATTTTAGTAATAATTTTGAGAAGAACATTACATAAAGCAATAGGTCTAAAAGCTGAGATATGATCAACCTCTTGAGCTTTTGGAACAAGAGTAATATAAGTTTTATTGATAACCTTCAAAATTTCTTTGGATTTCCTGGCTTCTTCCACCACCTCTAATAAATCAACATGAAGGATATCCCATAACTCTTGGTAGAACTCAATAGGAAAACCATCGAGACCTGGGGTTTTCCTTTTTGCATTTTAAAAACTACTTGTTGAAGCTCATTGATAGTAACAGGAGCAATCAAAATAGAGTTCTCCTCAAAAGTGATAAGAGAAGGGATTGCTTGAAGAACATTTTGTTGTGAAGCCGAGTCAAGAGGAGTAGCAGCAAAAATATTGGAAAAGTAATCAACAACAATAGAGTTCATGCCATCCCAAGTATAAACAACATCTCCGTAATCTGATTTTAAGGAAGAAATAAAGTTGTGAGATCTTCGAGCTAGAAGAGATTTGTGGAAGAAATTTGTGTTTCGATCTCCTTCTTTGAGCCATTGAATTCTAGATTTTTGCTTCCATAAGATTTCTTCTCTTTTTTCCCATTCCTCTAACCGAGTTGTGAGTTTAATTTCATCTCGCACTTCTCTTCTCTCGTGAGGCCATCTAAACGGATTTTCTTATTCAAATTTTCAATATGAGCAATAACTTCATGTTTTTTTTTATGAACATCCCCAAACTCTTTCCAGCTCCAAGTCTTGATTTTGGATTTAATGTATTGCCGTCTTTTGGCAAAACAGAACATCTTAGTCCCATGCCTAGGTTTACCTTCCTTCCACCATTGTTGCACATGAGGTCCGAAGGAAATGTCTCTAAGCCACATTAATTGAAAATGAAAAGGAGAGAAACTCACATTGGTTTTCCACATTTCCACCATGACTGGCCAATGATCCGAACAAGCATTATTAAGAGTCTTCACTTTAGGAATGTGACCATGGATTAAGAAATTTTCAGAGAGCAAAAACCTATCCAATCTCTCCATTATACAAGCTAAGCCTTGCCTTCTCGTTAGACCAAGTCATAAGGCCATTATCTGGTTGGATATCCACAAGATGGAGGTTTGCAATATATTCGCTCATGAGGTCAGTACTTTTGTCCAAATTTCTATTTCCCCCATTTTCTCATCCAGAGAGAGGATGGTATTGAAATCTCCTCCGATCAAGATCCAAGCTTTAGGAAAATGAGAGATAATATGAGTAATATCCTTCCACTGTCTTCTTTTTTCCTCCAAAGAAGTCGGGGCATAAACAGTAATGCAGAGCATAATCTGGTTGGAATGTCTACTTTGAATAGCTATAGCCAACAAACCCCAACTGCCAACCATATGGTGAATAACTACCTCTTTTGGGTCCCAAAGACAAGCAATGCCACCCGAAGTCCCTTGGGAACCGAGGGAAACCACTTTTCCAACTGGCCAAATTTTACAGGTAATTAAGTCCATATCCTCCATTGACATCTTTGTTTCTTGAAGGAAAACAAGATGTGGATGATTTATCCGAATCATTCTTCTAATTTCATTTTGTTTTGAAAGACTCCCTTTGAGTCCTCTAATATTCCAAGTGATGATCTTCATTAATACCAGGGCTAAAAATGTTGGGAAGGGCATTAATCTTACCTTCCTCTACAAGCTTTTCACCTTCTTTTACCATATGATATTGATTGGTCTTGCGACCTACTTTTTGATTAGAATCCATCTTCAATTTTTTTTTCCCTGTTTCTTGACTTATTCCAATTGAATCCGAGATGGCTTCTAACCTTGAAGAATGCTCATACACAGCCAAAATTTTACTAGATGGTTCAATGGAGTCTATATTGGGACCTGCATTATTTGAAGTTTTGACATTTGAAATATTGTTTTTCTTGTGTAAATTTTCTCCTTTTTTTTCTGTTGAAAACCTTTGATTTGTTGGTTTGTCTCTCGAGTTCTTTCCTTCATATTTAAATTGTGTTTCTAAGATTTTAGTTTCCATTATTTCCTCTTCCTCACTTGGGACATCATTTGTGGAAAGGATTTCAAACATATTAGCAAATGACTTTGATTGATCCTTCATTACTGGTTTTTTCTTAGTGTTCTTCTTCTTAGGTATTTGGAAACCTCGCTGAGTTTATATCTTCTTTCTTTTGATCAGGAATTTTATTTGGGCAAGCACTCGGCCAAATGACCATATTCATGGCAAATTCTACAACGAAAAGGAATGTTCTCATAGTCCACTACTTGCTCCCAAGTGTCTTCCCCAAATTGTAATGTGATCTTTTTAGGTAGGGGTTTGTCAAAATCCATTAAAACACAAATTCGAGCATAAATAATATGTTCAAAATTTTGAGTACAATCAGCGAATCATCATAAAAGTTCCTAAAGAGTTTCCAATTGAAGAAAAAATAGTAGGATTCCAAAATTCAATAGGGAGGCCAAAGAGTCTAACCCACACGGGAGCTATAGAAGGCATCTCTTCTTCGGCTTTAAATTTAGTATGCCAGGGCTTCATGAAAAGCCCCGCCCTTCCAAAAACCAAGGACCCCCTTGAAAAGTTTTCTCTCTATCTTCATTATTAGCAAATAAAACAAGAAAATAACCATTTGGATAAATAGAGATTTGTAACTCACCTTTAGTTTTCCAGCTTTTTGCAGCCCAGACTTTGAAAGCAGATAGACTCGAACGAAAACCCATGAACCGACAAATTAGTCCTCTTTTTTCCAAATCTTCAATGCCAATCTGAATGTTACCCATATCAAGCTTAACAATAGGAGTTCCATCAGCTGCTTTAAGACATCCTGACTCCATTTTCCCGGGATCAATCTTAGGCATTCTTAGAGGTTTATGAGAAGCCCTAATATTGATATTAGCATTGGGCTGAGGCTGTCCACCATGAAGGGCATCCCTAAAATTCATTTTTGGGACCGAGTCTTCAAAATTCTTACCCTTGACAGGGGTTTTCACAGTAGAATTATTTTGTGGGTGCACCTTAGCACCAGATTCACTTGAGATATGAGCCATTTTTTGATCAACTGCTTGAAACTTATTTCGTGGTCTCTTTAATCCTTGCCCTAGACGTCGTGGAAAGGTATGGTTTTCACTTTTCTTTTGTGCAGCAAATTGGAAGCCGTTGTCACTCAAGTTCACAGTATGATCTATTGAAAGACAAATTTCTAACCCATATTGTATCCCCTGCAACATTTCCTGCTAAAATATTGAGCATAAACCACAAAAATATTGGCCGCTAGGGCCCGAAGGCCCTAAAAACCAACCTCTCGGAGCCGCTTGCACTCAACCCAGATGAAACCCTCGCATAGCCGCTTGCCAAATATATCGTTCACACATAGGGATGCGCTAGGATCTGTGTTGCTCCAAATGATATGAAAATTGGTGGAGACGTTCTAGGGTTTTTTAGGCATCTACCCTCAAAATTTTAGCTCAATCCGAGTTCGGATGAGTGAGATATGGCCGAAACGAGTTCGGAAGTTTGGGCAGTCCTGCGAAAAACGTCTCACCAAATTCGTAATGAGAAATATCCTTTCAAATCCCCTCACCATCCCCTAGATTTTATTAATTAGATCCTTTTATTAATGCTTGTCAACATTAGTAAGGTTTGGTTAATGTTAAAATTCAAGTATTAATTGATCCTTTGGATCAATTAATGTCTTCTAGGAAGTCCTAATGGGCGGGTTATGACATACTCCCCCCTTGGATTAAACACAATCCTTTGTGTTTCTCATTAGTTCCTAGTTTAGTTAATGCAAAAAATCAATAAAATCAGCATTAGTTCTTTACAAATCAGATAGAATCATCATCCTTTTCCTTATTTCTAGTGTCTCGATCCTGATGGTAAGCAATATCTTCCATCCACAAGAGTACCTGGACCTGCAAAAGTGTAAACTATCAGTAGTACCATGTTCTTAAAGCAATAAAACATCCATATTGCATCAATAATAAGTATTGAAAACATCATCAATACATAATTTTCATCATGAAAACAAAGCATCAAAGCATCTATCACAACATAGTCAATGATAATAGAGTACTGCAACAAGAGAACTATAGAATATTTCCATAGAGATGACATGAATTCATGTTTTTATAATAAATTAGACTCCATCTGTCTAATTAAATGCATCAAAAACTCTCACAAAGGAGTATCACACTATGCCTTAATAGCTCCTTTTTATGAGTTAACCTGATATACATAGGTGTCATAAAATATAAAGACATAATTTCATACTTCTTCCTTCAAGATACCCATATATCTTAAAATCATCTTGGAAAACTCATTTGCCACCACCAGTGCATCACTCTTGATATCCCCTGGTACTCATCTTTAATCATCCTATTGCAAGATTCATATCTCAAGAGACACAAATGTCAAGTGCATTCCTCAAAAGAGCCTAAGGTACACTGCTTAAGACCCATAAAATGTGGAGGGTTCGCTTAGCTCTTCCACTTTGATTCACCAATGGCTCAATAGTGGGAGGAGAAGAACTTGAACATATGTAGTATCTGAGTAACAAAATCCAATAGCAATGATCGTCTTTACTATGCTTACGATGCCATACTGATATTCATGGTCACACTTACCCCTTGTAAGGTACCATGCAAAAATTTTCATCTTTCTTTCCATGTATACCAATCATACTATCACTCATCGATAGTACCTATGACCACACTTACCCCATGTAAGGTGTCATAACAATCATACTATCACTCATCGATAGTACCTATGACCACACTTACTCCATGTAAGGTGTCATAACAATCATACTATCACTCATAGATAGTACCTATGACCACACTTACTCCATGTAAGGTGTCATAACAATCATACTATCACTCATAAATAGTACCTATGACCACACTTACTCCATGTAAGGTGTCATACCAATCATTAGAACATGATTTCTTCTATGTTAAGAGGGAATCCCACACTCTTATTTAAGGATAGATTCCCCATATATACCTCCTAAGAGTGTTCCCATATTAAAATTTTCATGTCTAACCTTGCTCATTTAAGTTAGTTTTAAATATTAACTAGAATAAGATTCTCTTTCATTAAGTTTGTTAGACTCATATACAGATGCATCCCAAAATACCTCTTCTTACCCTCCAAGATATTCTTCACCTGATATCTAGTCGTTGTAGATGACATTCAAGTGATCAACATGTCAGATAGGGTACTTAGTCCAAGCTTACCTACTTAGGACCTTCCAAAAGCTACCTGCTATTTGGAACCTTCTAAGCCACTACTCAGAACAAGAAAAACAAGAAGATTCAAGTATTTGGAACCATCCAGTCCAACTCTTAATGAGAGCTAAAATTTAAATCACTCATTGTATAAACATTTCAAAGATATATATATATATATACTACATAAGCAAAAACCCCGTTTGGGTTACAATTATCATCCTTATAATATAAAATGGGTGGATTTTAGTCACCTCTGTAGCTCTTAAGGGTACTACCCTTTTGTCCTATCACTATTATATGTTGTACCTAAACCCTCAACTAGAGAAGGTTGTGGGGTTGTTGTTCCAGAGGTTTCTTGACCTCTACCTTGGGTTGTTCTTTGAGTTGCTCGTGTGGTTCTCCCTCATCCACATTGTGTTCCAGCTGTTGGTAGGGATGGGATGATTGGTCCATGGCTTACCAATGCACCAAAATAGGTAGTCAAAAATGCAGTCCTATATTCATCACTTACCTGACATAGTTATGCATTTTATACTTATAAAGATACCATGGTTTTGGATCTCCATTCATTCCTTTGTGCTTCCTCTGACCTAATATTATCCTATTATATTATGGATGCATCTCTATCAGCCTCTAATATCATCATTTCTTGGTCCTATAAATATTCTTGGGCCTTCTTTGGTTTTTTAGAAAGTTCTACTCTAAAAATAACCTTAATTGTACCTTCAACTATTATACCAAATTCCTGCATAACCACATCCTTTCTAGAAACTACACCATTTTCTTAGCTCATTTTGGCACCACCGAAATCCATTTATTACCTTTAGAGAGTATGGATCAATAGATCGAAAAGCACTAGGAGTATGATCATAAGGATTACTATGGGGCTTGTTCCCATTGTGCCCATAAATAGTAATGCCAACCCTAACATAAGTGCTACCATATTGCATTCCATGGGTAGAACTCTTGCTTTTTGAATGCTTATGGAGTAATGCATCTTCGGTTCTCCCAAATGTTCAGCTAGTTGTTAGTTTATGGTACATAGAGTTTGATCAAAAATCTGATCAAAAGTACCTTGATTATTCAAATTCTATTCGACACCCACCATCGATCATGTCTCGATCGATGTGGATGTACTATATCACCGATCCCATCCTAGTTCTTCTTCCAAAGTTCCCAAGGTAATAATTCTCCTTACCGAAACACTTGTGGTCATATCACATCTTTACGGGTGTCCCATTAATGTGGTCTCAAGGTGTCTTATCATTGCCCTTTTAGAGGCTCCATCGGATGAGTGCACGTTTACCCATGCATCTCTTCTTTAGAAGTTGCATCCATCATCATATTCCAACTGCCAAGGTTGCTTTTATACATTACATAGGGTACTATTGCAAAACCTTGATCATGGTTATTTATTTGATAATAATTCAAAATTAAGTTGAGTTTAGTCATCAACTCATCTCATTACTTGACATAGTTTATAGTCCTTCCTGCATCATACAAGAAACTATTTCCTGGTATGCATATTTACTGGATCATTTACTTAAATGAGATGCATGTTTACCTTATGCAAGGGATTCTTATGAGTTACTTTGAATTCTAAGGTAACTCTTATCTTCTAGGAATTCTTCCTGTGATCACATAATTTCCAACAGCTACTCTTATGTTGGCTTTGTAAACTTTCCTGACCAGGTTCATCATACCTGTAGTCATTCCCTATCACATTGCTACTTCAAATCCCTTAAAACTAGAGTTATGTTTCCTTTTATATACAATAGAGGGCTCTTTGTGCTTCAAAATATTGTCAAAGTTGTATGCCCTAGTTTAACTGTGTGGATAATAATACCACATGCCTTGTGTGGGGGTGTAGTCCCTTGTTTAAATAATATAGCGCACTTTATTAAAATTGACCACCACCCGAGTGGTCCGGTGGCATACTTTTTGTGGAGTCGGGGTACTGCTTGGTGGAGACCAAATATGATACCCATAAACTATATTTGGTGAGGCCATGCTTAAATATGGAGTTTCTCCATCCTTGCTCTCCTTTGCCATATCGGGATATCATGCTAGAAGATGGTTCTGGTGATATTTGGATGGTTTCCATATTCAATTAAGTGGAATTTCAATGGTTCCACCATTTCCTACACCATAGCCTCTGGTTGAAAACCATGAGTGTATTGTAACATTGATCAAAAATGTAAATAAAGAAAACATTCTTTTGTTGATCTCTTGATCTTACCCAAACTCTTGCCTTATTGCAAGGTAGTATTACCATTTGCAAATTTTGAATGGGGTCTTACCTTCCCATTACCCTATGGATTGTTTCTCCATAGATAACTTTCAATTCCCAATATTCTTAAGGAAATTTCATAGCTTAACATAGCTAAGTTTATGATCAAGGGGTTACTTTAGCACAATCTCTATGTGGTTCTCTTAAAGATGAATACTCAAGTAAGTCCAAGGCTGCACTTCATAGAAATCAATGTGGTCAATGTCTATCCTGTGGATAGGAGTGGCCAACCCTCCTATTAAGACCAATAGGTAATCAAACATATCAAACATATCATGCTTTTGGGAATTCTCTTGTCTACTTCAACAAGAACACCCATTTCCATTTCTATCTTAAGCTAGACTCATGTTAGGTCTCTTTCAACCCATACATTAGGTGTATGCCTTGAAGACTAAACATCCTATCATAAATATAGAACATTAATCATTTGCAATGCTTAACTTTCTTCCCATATCACACAATGGGAGTTAAGGGGGTTATCACACAAACCCTCATAGACACTCAATGTCTACCATTTTACCTTACTTGTTCTATTCAACTTTTAATCTCCATGATATGAGATAAAATCTAAGCTTTTCCCCACTTGATCATTCTTGAATCCATTTTCCACACAAAAATTTAGTAAGGAAGAGGCTTAGCTTCATACCACAAATGTCAAGTATCTTTTCTCAACAATCTCTTGGGTACTCCACAAGTTGTGGGAGGTTCCCTCACTCTTCCATTCTGATTCACTAGTGAATACAGGTATGGGAGAAAATATTTGCACATTAGTAGCTTCTAAGTACTTATTCTTCCCTTACTATGCATTTATCAATTTAGAGTTCATCAAGAACCATTATAGGTTTACAAACAAATCCCATCTCTTTGCTAGTCTAGACCTATCATAAGAGTCCATTAACTAGCCTGGGCTTTGATACCAATTGTAACAACCCCAAATTACCAACCAAACCTGAGATAGAATATTTTTTTGTACATATCTAACATGTCAAGTTACAACCAAGTATGTTTGGATCAACATCAAGCAGGGTAGTAAGTAACCAAGAGGATTACGACATGGTCAATGTCAACTCTCATGATAGGAGTGACCAACTCCTATCTAACCTTACATCCCATCATGATATGTATGATCTCCTTGGTTTAACTATTTCTATCTCTTCTTTCATTAGGAAGTTTAGTTACTTAACCAATTGAATGTAATTTCAATCTTACTTCCTAATTCTATTATTTGCAATGGAATATCATGCATGTATTATTTAACAATACATAAATATTACTTTATTCACATCAAGACTTTCACTTGATTTAAAGTATAAACCATTACATCATATTAAAAGAGCCATTCATTGGAAAATACAAAGGCATCAATTATTATAACCTCAAGTTCAATCATAATCCATTCTCATCCATGGAACATTGCTTGTTAACAAAATCTTGCATCATATAACATTCTAGTAATCATCTTATAAGAATGTAAATACATCATTCCATTGGAAAGCAAATAACATTTAGTTTCCATCATATTCAATATCTATGATCTAGCTAATCATAATAGAAAGCAAGTATAACATCCATGCATAACAATAATTGCAAACCACAAAATAGAGTTTACACAACATATACCCTAGGAACCCTCACAGGGAATAAACCCAACCTCCAAAATATGTTTCTCCTCTCATTTCATAAACTCAAAATTGTCATAATACAAGTATAGAATGACATCCCCATAGATCCTTTTCTAAATAAAATATGCAATTAAAGGGACCAATTTGTTCCTTGTTCAAATCATGATGCAAATAAGGAAATGCCACATTTTCTTTCTCTAAGCCATCAATACAATACATAAGAATCTCACAAATTCTTATATCTACATGTTTATGAATGATCATCGGTTTCATATTAAGGAGAAATTTCATCAATTATCGAGAGGGAACCCCATAATTCCCTCGAGAATGAATCCCACATTCATTCTCCAACCTAGATGCCATTATTCCATTTAAATCAATGTGATATAGTAATTATCTAAGGTTTCATAACATATGGAGAGATCCCATACTCTCTCCAAGATTAGACTCCCTATCTAATCCCTCACATTCATCCTCCAAGGTTGATAAACATTCAACCCTCAATATTCTAGCTATATTAGAAGAGTTCAATAGATAATCATGATTGCATCTACATTATATGTATATAATCATGTAAAAATGAAATATCTTAGATCATCAATCATAATATATCAATATTGAGAAGCTTAGCCCAAATGAGTCGATAACTTATCAGTGTAAACTGCACATATACTTTTGACCCAAGAATGGAATCTTATCTATCCCATCCTTGCCCTCCCATCCTTCAAGGTTAATATCAACCCACATATTTCCTAGAAATCATCACTATAGAAAGGATTTTATAGGATCATTAATCATATGATCTAACATGGTGGGAAAACCCCATAAATTCCCCAAATAATGAGTTCCTCACTCATTCTTTCTTCGATTTCGATCCTTTCTTCAAAAGAGTATTCCTAAGTTGCCATTATATGCAAACCTATTTTATTCAATATTTTTGCAATATTGGTAAAAAGGTTTATGATAAAATTGTCTACAAATTTGTTCTATTTTGCTACAAATTTGAACTAGGATTGTCATCAACTTTTCTACTAAAGGTTGCCCCCGTATAATATTTTATTTTCCACCAAATTGATATTTTCATGGGATATAACCATCCCAAATAGGTATTCAAATTTAGGCAATAGTTGCTCCGCCAAAATTCTTCAAACCATTTATCATTTTGCTCTACCTTTCCATTTTTGTCAATCTAATCCTTACCCAAGATTGATCCATTTATGATATAAATTGTCTCAAAGGGATATAAAATCATCCGCAAAGGTTGTGCTATGGATATACTCACCTAGTTCATCAAAATGATGACTCTTGGTGTATCAAATATCTCCAATATTTGATTCAATTTAAGAAATTCATCTATTAATTTCCTAAATCATTACCAAGTAGGCATACATGTCTACTTATCTCTAAGGATATTTTAAAAAGGGTCTTTTCCCAACCCAATACATATATACATGGGTTATATTATTAGGTACCTTTTTCCCAACCCAATACATACATATATGGGTTATAATATTAGGTACCTTCTGCCCAACCCAATACATACATATATGGGTTATATTATTAGGTACCCTCTTCCCAACCCCAATATATACATATATGGATTATATTATTAGGTACCCTTTGCCCAACCCAATACGCAAAAATATGGGTTAAATTATTAGGTACATTTTTCCCATACATGGGTTATATTATTAGGTACCCTGAAAGTACTTCATCTACTCTATTGAGGTCTCTACATTGAAGACAACTTACTCTACCTCCTAACCAATTGGAGGAATCTTGGCATATGCAATTGCTAAGTCAGTCAAACACGATCCATGAGGATAGTTATTTTTTTAACTAAATACAAGTGTTGAGTTATTTTCCTTCTATAGTCTTTGGTAAAAATAAAGGAATATGAATTTCACCCCCAACCCATGTGAGACATTTATCTGACAACCCTCTAAGAATATTTAAAAAAATATATTCGAAAGCTTCTTGAAACCATGTGCAAATTAAGGAGAGGAACTACCATAGATATTTTTGACATGGTTTAATTTTATAGCCTTCAACATCAGCACACGACTCGAGGGGATAAACTACCATGTGTCATGCTAAGTACACAAGGTTCAAGTTAGGGAAAAAATAGTTTGAGGTACTTTATATTTGCCTTTGACCCAATGTAATGTGTATGAGGGGTAATGTTAATATATAAGTTTTAAACATACCAATCACATTATCTATGCCATGGTATCATAGGAGACTCCACCCATGATCACTCTCCATACACATAAATTAGCGTACAACTAGCAAAATTGATCTAAGCTTCATAGGAAAACTAAGTCATCACAGAGATCGACAATGAATCCAGATGAAAGTTAAAGAAGTAATCTAAAATACATAATTTTAGACTAATTTATATAATTATATCTCACCATCCTATCTGCGATAATCCACCCCATAATTCATGGTTAAAATACATGTTTCAAATTGGCTATAGAGGGATCAACCCATTGTGATTCCCCACAACACTAAAAATTCAAAACACGAATTCAAATTATAATTCAAGGTACCATTTACTATCGAATGGGGGGGTTTATTACATATTATATAGTATATTCCATTCATTTAAATCATTCCCTTAATGATACTTTAGCTAAAACCAGATGTAAAAAAAACATATAGTGCATGGTAGGTTCTCCCAAATGCTCCTAATGATCATTTTGATCGGATTACTAGTTGCGTACGTATAATCCATTGGTAATAATTTTTGTTTGGTAATAACCCAACCGATAATGATGGTAGGGGAAAATACTACTATAACAGAGGAAGTTTAATTCATGTATATCTATTTTTAATGGTGATAGATAGATCTAAATTCTAAGATCATGACAATTTATTTTAATTACAACATTTCTAACCCCAAAGAGTATAGAATATGATTTCACAATGTGATAAAGGCCTATGATTTTGAATAGGGTATTCTACCAATAAGAGGGATTTTTACTCTATGATAGTGTTCGTCCATGTTAAAGCAGGGCCTATCACCAAGAATGGAGGGTGTATGATCCAATACAAGTTTTGCTCCCACATTTGTGCAAATAAAATATTAGGCAGCAATTTGGATTGGACCCAAAGTGGTCTTATAGGTAAATTGGGTATTCCAAAAGCTTCGGTATAGGTTTGAATCATAGAATGGTCTATAGCAAAAAATCGAAGTATACAAGCCCTATGTTAGCATTCAAGCATACTAAAGTAAATTCAAATCCGTTCAAGTATTCCTAATAGAAATAAGGTTTGGAAAAACATTGTTTATAAGGACCCAACATTGAGGACTTATTTATGAATTGTAAGTGTGCATACAAGGAATATCAAAATAAAAGATTATTTATTATTTAATTTTAAAAATAAACTCCAAAAGTCAGGCGAACCATTTCCAAAAAATAACTAAATATTATCCATTGAAGTAAACAAAAATAGGTTAAAAGTGAATGGCTCTTACCTGAACTCTTGCAAAATGATGAACTTGTTTTCTTGTGTATCTTTCTTAGTTTCCTCCTCCTCTAGGCCCTTTCCAAATTTCTTTCTCCAGATCATCTCATCTATGCTTTCCCTTTTTTTTACAACATAGTACTATCTTTAGGCGTTTTGGTTTCTAATATACCAAGGTAGAAAGCATACTCCCTAAGCCCAATATTTCCTCCTCCAATCCATTGCTTGCCTCCATTTTATAATTTTTCCCATATCCCCTTCCCTTATGAACAAGAGGGTGGATTTATTAATAAAATATTAAAAGGAAACCTTTTTGGAGTTCACCCAAATAGTGAGATTCCATTTTATCATTTAAAAATTAGGGACAAGACAAGAGAGGGTAAGGTGGGAGTACTTTGCTCATTTTTGGCCTTCCCTTTTTCTCTAGTGCAACTGCAAAGTTTGCACCATTACTATTGGGAAGGAATCATGTGAAATGTAGAATAGTTCACCCACTAGACAAATATGTATATTTTTATTATTAATTCATGACCTTGTCCTTTTTGGGCCCAATTTAAAATTGGATAAATTTAGTAGGCACCTAATTGTAATAAATTAGGTTTATTCTACTAAGTTACTTTTGTAAAAGATAATTTTCCCCAAATTAATCTTTTCACAAAAGTCTTTTTAATTTCTTTCAAAACCTTACCAAAATCCCAATTGTTTTCCAAGACTCTCCAAATTAACTTGGTAGAGTGTAGTTAGTTTTTAATTAGGGATTTTATAGGATGATTAGGGTTTACCATCCCCTAGATTTTATTAATTAAATCCTTTTATTAATACTTGTCAACATTAGTAAGGTTTGGTTAATGCTAAAATTTAAGTATTAATTGATCCTTTGGATCAATTAATGTCTTCTAGGAAGTCCCAACGGGCGGGCTATGAAATTTAAAGAAATAAATAACTAAAGAACAAGCACAAAAGGACTTGGAGGAGATGGAGAAGTGCAGGAAATTGAAACCGAATGCACATCATCAAAAAAAGTAAAATTAGAAGGATGAAAAGGTAAAATTGATTCCTCCCATTGATAGTGATGTTGTCTATCATGGTGATCGAGGTCTTCATATTTATTAAGAAGTTGCATACTTAACAAAAAAACATAGACCAATACATTAAGAATATTCATCATATTTGTAACACATGAATGGCAGAAGCATTATCAAAAGTTATTTTTAAGAATTGTTGGTATGTTTCATCATGTCTCCAAGGTATTTTCACCGCTTGAGAAGGGATATGCATGAACGCAATAGTTACAAGTCGTGACAAGCGAAGAAGGTGAAGTGGAAGGGTTTTCCATCAAATAAAATATGAAATGAAGGGTTGATTTGAAAATTTTAAATACCCATTGAAACTCACAAAAATGGGTCGAAGAATTCTCAAAGCAAGTGCATGTTGGAAATTGGATTTTTTTGAGCCTCTCCTCCCTTGTTGCTGAACTACACAAAATTTCACCATTGTAATTTATTGAACCAAGGTATTCTGCAAGTGTATTCATTAAAAAATATTTCATGCTGGCAATATATTAGAAATTTTTAATAAGTTTTACATATGTGGATGGTGGACTTGTTAATTTTTATTAATATATTGTGTTATTCCATTGAATATTACATCACATTAACTTTGGACTACATGAAAAAGGGTCAAATTAATGTTGATTTAGTGCAAGATATTGGTTAATGTAAATTTGGGCTGAAATTTAAAAATTTTGGAAACTTGTTCTTTCTTTTATTTTCTCTAACCCTATCCCTTTTATTTTTTTTAATTTCATCAAAAAAATACAAAAAAATAATAATTAAAACCCCAAAAAGAAGTATGATGGTTTCAAGAATTAATTTTCAAATTTTTATCGTACGCAAATTCACATTTTAATGGAAATTTGAAGTTTTAAATTTTGCACAATTTTTCCATCCAAATTTTTACATTGCAAAGTTAGATTTAATCTCTTCATTTTTATTTTCAAGCAAATATTAACAATCAAAGATAAAATTTGGTTAACAAACAAAGATAAAATTTGGTTAACAAAAGAAGATAAAATTTGGTTAACAAAAGAAGATAAAATTTGGTTAACAATCGAAGATAAAATTTGATTAACAATTTGAGATAAAATCAATTCAAATCAAATTTTCAAAGGTTAAAATCAAATATTTATCAAATTTCAAAGTAGATAGTTGATCAATAATTTCACATTTTCATAAATTCCATGAACAACAAAAGTTATTGCAAATCAAATCAATACCAAAATAGGCCCCTTGTTAACAGGTATATGCAACATTTAGGTATCCAATTAGCTTTTAAAATTTCACATTTTCATTAAGCATTGCAAAACAAGTTAATACATTAAACAGAACCTTGGGGAAATCACAAGTGTTTTCCTTGTAAGAGAGGATATCCAGGCAAAATCCTGACTGTGAGTATGTTTTTATGATTGGACAACAATATCACTCAAAAGAAACCATATTGACCCAAGATGGTCTTGAATAGACCAACTGTTTTTCTATTTTATTTTTAATATAGCGTAGATCTATGTTTTCTAGTTTCTACACTAGCTTAGATTTCAATTTATACATGCACACAACTATATTTTTATTCATTTATCATTTTCATATTCAAAATGGGTCCAACCTCAGTGGGCCCCTCATATGCTATTAAAAATATTTTTGTTTTATTTATGTGTAGGCAATAGGAGTCGAGGATGGCAAAAGGCTTCAAACCCACATCAGATTCAACACAACAATCCCAAAAAACTCGTTCCCCTATGAACTGTGATAGCATGAAAATATTGATATTGCATCAGGATACCTCATTTGTGGAAGAGAGGGGAAACCTATTTTCCACATATTTGTAATATTTGTACCATTATTGAAAAGATCCCTTGGAGGGATACTATTGTAACTCACTAAATAAGGACAACATTAATTTAATACAGGGATTCTCTTTCATTGTGCTTTAAAATGTATTTGTATTTACTACTTTATTTTGTGTAAATTTCTTGCTTTCAGATCGTGATCACGGTGGGACCAAGTCCCTACCTATCTAATGCAAGTTTTCTGACTATTTTATTGAGTGTTTTTATGATTTGTAGGTACTCATATGTAACCATATTAGGTCAAGATGGTCCCTATGATGCAATTATCTCATGTCAAGACGATCTCTAATCAGAGGTCAAACAACAACATATCTACAAAACTCCATCAAAATTAAGATTTTAAGCTTAGCTTTTTATCTTTTTATTTTCTATTCAAAAAAATAAGGGTAGAAAATATTCATTTGGAGAATATTTGTAGAATCTTTCAGATTTTAAGTCAGTCAGACTATGACCATATCAAGTCAAGATGATCTCTCTATGACCATCTCAAGTCGAGATGGTATTTGATTGTGATCGTATCTGGTCAATATAGTCTCTATCTATGACCATTCTAGCAAAAATAAGTCTCTAGGTTCTCTGTGGTTTACTTGCATTTGCTACTTGTTCAAGGTATATTATCATCTAGGGAAGAAAATGCATTAAAATTACAAATTTTCATTCTTTTTGCATTAGTGAAGGTCATTGAGTGTTGTTTGCTTTCATTTTTTGTAAAAATAAAAAGAACCTACACACACTCATGAGGTATCTAAAACATCATTTAGTTTAATTTTATCACCAATGGTTGATAGCAATAATGTGATGTGGGCTTTCATCTCCCATCATGGATTGGCCTCCTACACACCATAGTAGCCCCCGTGAGTGGATTTTCAAAATTGATCACCAAAAATTTCCCTACTTTTGGGTGTGTCCCAAAGTAGGATAGGTTTATATACCTTTCATTCCCAGGGCTTAACAATTTGTATAATCACAACTTTCATTTATACCTAAGCTCACAGGAGGGTGAAATGAAAGACTAGATGTTTTGGTAGGAAGGCATTAGGCATAATGACCTCTCTTAAGGGTATCTTTACCATAAGGTTACCATAAGTCGTATCCACCTTAGGAAGCCATTTTTAGTTGTTGTATCACTTCTTTTCAGAGAGGTGCACATCAATACACCCAATTAATTTGCATTCCATCATACCATATATAGTTATAGATTTATGTTCATTAAAACACACAAAATCAAAAAAAAAATTAAAAAATATATATTAAAATCAAAATGAAAAAAATAAATAAATAAATAGAAGAAGAAAAATTTCAAAAAAGGATAACCTCAATGATTAAAAAATCACTTGTTTGTTTTATTTGCTTTATTTGTGTATTTTAGAACATATACACCATTTGTTAAATGGTGGAGACACACAGTCAATCTCAATCATGAGTGAACACTGCTAAATCAACACAAGGAAACATGGATCACTTTTGAGTTAATCCATAAGACCTTATCATACCTAAGTGGCAACGTGAACCCTAGGAATAGAACATCACTAATCATCCCATTGACCCTGATATCAGGCATTGCTTCTCAGGATCAACCTATAGGTCCTAAATACGATCAAGATATAGATTATCTAGATCAAGACACCTTACATGCTATGTATAGGGACAACTACCTTCAAGGTAAAACATATAGGATATCCCTATCATGCATCTATATCCTGGCTTGGCCTATAACTCCCCTAGATAAAGATCAAGAGTACACTCCCCAATAGGATAGGTATGTTCAAGCTACCCCAATTGATTACCCATGGATGAGCTGTAAGTATGATTATCTGAACATGTACTCCACTTAGGGTCATAATAAAACTACCACGTTAACTCATGAATTTGTCATGTCAACTTGTGGATCCAAGGATTGTGATATTAATACCCCATTTATACCTTATGATAGATAGTATGGTAAATGATGGTGTGCTTTAGTATCTATTGATTACATGAAATTCATTTTATGAGATTAGTATCAAGTTAATGCCACCTCTCGTGATCATGGAAATCAAGTCATTGATCTTTCCAAGACCGAAATGCAAGCCACACCTATCCGCATCACCAATACATATGCTCACACAATAGATTAGGTGAATATATCTCATTAGGAACCTATACCAAACCCTAAATATCAACAATGGTTGTAGGGGATGATGCACCAAAGACTGCCTACACCTATGCATCAAAGGCAACAAAATCAACATCATCTGGAATACCAAACTCAACATCATAATCTTCCACCATGACCAAATAAAAACATTCCACCTCATCCACATCAAAATTATATTCAACATCATGGCCACCACAAATTAATCATCAAGAACCTCAATAATACCAATATCAACAAGAAGATGAACTCTATGCAAAACCTAAAAAATAATATCAAGAAAAAGTTGATACCTATTCTAAATAAAATTATGGTGAGGTTCCTATTGATCACACTTATCACCCACCACCTCAACATCAAAACATGTCACCTCCACCTAATCAAGGATGAAGTTCAGTAGATTATATCATCTTAATAGAGGTATACAAAGAGTTGAGTGATCAAATAAATTTATTATAAAAACAAGCTTTGGGCTTGGATTACCAGAAAACCACATTTATGCAAATCAACAATCAACCCCTTTATCCATTAGTGTCATCATTGCCTTATCCACTACATTTTAATGTGCTTAAACTTGAAAAGTTCAAAGGTAATGAAGACATGCAAGAGCATGTGACTAGCTTCATAAATATGTATTTTTGTCTTCAAGTCAATGACCCCTTAATGTTAAGAACATTTCTTATAACATTGGTTGGGGGTGCTTTGGAGTGGTACAATCATCTACCACACCATAGCATATACACCTTTGAGAAATTAGCGGATATATTTTAGGAATGCTTCACATTTAGCATTAGGAAAAAGGCAACCTTGAATGACTTGTATAACCTTCATTAATTTGAATATGAGCCAGTCATGAACTATGGAAATAAATGGAGAGTGATCATTAGGAAATTTTCCTTCACACTACCCATAATGGAGCTCACTCGACTATTTACTCGTAGTTGTTCAAAACAAATTTTACTCTTCTTGTAAGTACAACAATATAGGACTTTTGAGGAGGCCTTAGCTCAAGCTAAAGTCATTGAGGACATTAAGGTTCAAGAAAGAGGTATTAATATCCGAAAGAAAGAGTGGCCTCGAAAAATGCTAAGGGTAATCAAAACCAACAAAAATACGTAGCTCCAGTAAATCAAATCATTTTTTCTACCCCTGGGCCCTTAAATTGAACTTCACCTCAACCAACATATTATCATGACTAACCACCATCCACACAATATCACATTCAACCAACCTAGAAATCCCAACTAAACCAACAACCCACTCAACCGAGGCATCCACCATGACAATACATGCCCTTGCTAGAACCCTTGGCAATAGTCTTTCATTGGTTGTGTGGGGTGAAAGTAATCACTCTTCCTAAGATTCACCCTATAGACCCAAATAATCCTAAATATAAGAATTATAGGGAGGATCAGTAATGCATCTACTAAATACGGAATGGTCATAGCATTCAGTCATGCTACAACTTCAAGAATCTAGTGCACGACATGATTGAAAGAAAATAAATTCAAATCAACAATCCTCTTGCCACAAATAGTCAAAAAATGGGGGTCTATCAAGACCATCTACCTTAACATGGACCAAACATAACACATGTTATTATAGAAAAGCAACCAAAATTGGTCAATCAAATCCACATTGCCCCACCTAACCAAGGTTTTTTAGGGATGATTAATATCATGACAAGGAACAGGAGGTACCCACTGCAACCCACATAAACTATGGATCCCTCTAATATTTCTTCAAAATCACAAACACCACCACAACCAACACCTATCATACCTCCTACACCTCATTTTATGCTTACATTACAAGGTAGACTTACTCAAAGCCTTAAAATGCCATCGGTAAAACTCTCCATATTGTGGGTATTTTTTGTACCTACCCATGCCTAATTGCTAGCAACTAAGTAGATAAGTTTAATTTTTTGAATAGAACTACATATCACCAATAAAATTTTATCCTCAAGCTCATAAGCATTGCCAAAATATGATCTAAGTGAAGAATTAATGAGGAGGATATCCCTTGAATTTATTGAATACTCATGTCTGGTCAAAATCTAGAATGAATATGAAGATCCAACTTGCTACAACTATGAATTGGGATATAATTGTTGTTCAATTGGACATCGAAATATGACCAAAACAGGTTGAGTAGGTCATGAAACCACCCACACTATGGTACTAGATGAAGTATTCAAAGAAGGCATGTTAGGCATTACAACTGGAAGATAAAATTCAATTAGAACGACCATTTACCCAAAACCCTAGAAGGTTTCTACTTGATCGAAACCTAGGATGATACCAATTTCCCACCCACTAGTTGGATCCTGACTAGAGTAGAATGGAAGAAATGGCTAAGTCAAGAGTGAACCAGTATATTTGCACCTAGGTTGGAACTCGTCAGAAGGCCAAATATCTTGTATATATAAACATGGAAAAATGGGCTAAGTAGAAAAAGTGACGGGACATCTATAGTGGTTAAAACCCAAAAGGAAGATAGGGTATGACCCAAAAAATTGTACTCAACTAAAACTTGATAGGGTAAAAAAAGACTAAACTTAATCAGGGTAGGAGGGTGGCCACTACTGATGGAGACCAAAATAATTAGGCCCATCCAAATATCGAAAGCATATTAAAGACCTGATTAAGGAAAGTGGCTAAGTAAAAAGGAGGCAAAAACAATTAAGCTCAATAGGAGCCCGATAATGCATAGAATACCTAGTCAAGAAAAAGGCTAAGTCACTGGAGCCCAAAATAATTTGGTTTGATTGAAGCCTAGAAAAATCTCAATGTTCGAATCCAAAGCCCAGAACCTAACAAGGAAGCATAATGAACAAGGTTCAAAGGATACTAAAAGATCCATCCCCGATCGAAATCTAGACAGTGCTAAAAGGTTCGATGCACATAGAGGCAAAAAGAGGGTATCAGAATAATTGTACTCAATTGGTGCCTACCAATATTTAGATGATTTTGTAAGAGATATATGATGTTCGGTCATGGATGAAACCACTAGAAAAATAGTAAGCAATCGGAGGCTATGGGAATCAGAAGAAAGTGTCTCACATGTACGTAAATGACCTGATAATCATTCTCCAACAAGAAACCTCCCTCTCTACCATGATGTTCGTTGGGTATGATTCTATCTTAGAATATCATAACAAACAAGGCCATCATGTGGATGATAGGGTGGTTGGGCAAGTAAGATATCAAATGACCAAATGTAGCTAGCAAGTAGACCATGACTAAAGATGATGCAGATCCAAGCCATGTCAATCTACCACGTTCAGGTTGTTAGAGCTACCATACTTTTGAAGCACCTCAATAGGATGGTAGAATCCCTGATAATAAATCAATCCACTCCTTAATCAATTATGTTTGTGATTTATTGATAATTGTAAAATTTCTATATACTATAATGTAAAAGGAAAATGGGTCAGCTCTTAGGGGTTTACAATTCATATGCAAGTATGGTAATTACATCTAAATTTAAATTGACTACTATTTGGCCTCTATTTATATTCATTTGTAGAGCATGTATGTATGCAAAACCTATTATTTCTAATTGAGCATGTTGAATATTTATGGTGATAATTTTGAATATTGGGTTTTCGGTGTACTCTTTCACTTGTCTAGAATTCATGGTCTAACAAAGATACATTAGATTAAAATTAAGTGTTTTGTAATTGATTTTGTGGTTGGTTGGTCTATTAGGTAGTTTGTTGTGAGTTGCATGATCCTTGTTATTGCATATATCTCGAGGTTGCTTAATTGGTACCATTGTAAGTTCTGGCTCTAGGTAGGTTTATTTCTTTCAACACCCTTTCCCCCCTGCATTTAGGAATAGTTAGCCAAGCCTTTAAGGAACCAACCTCCTTCGTATATTAACCATTTTAGTTTTCATGAGCTCCTTGGTCTTTCAATGTTGTTCAAGGTTTGTGGGTGCACAAATATTTCCATTATATAGATTTTTTGACCAACAATTTTTGGCACGCATGATGGGACCCAAAGGTCCCTTAGTTGGATAGTACAAGGATAGGTGATTTCCTGTATTATCATATCTCATCAAAATCACCTAGTCATTCCACTCAAATCTATATAATTGTATCATAAGAGTAGTTTCCTTTTAGATCTAAATAGAACTTAGTGATATTCTATTTTGATCTGCAATCTCTATCACCTGGTGACTCCCCTATAAGAACGAACTCACTCTTATTATCAGTTGCCTTTGAAATAAGTAGAACAAAGTGACTCTACTAAAATTTGACCAAGGTTCATGATCAGTTGCCCTTCTACACTGTTCCTAAATATATATCTCTTGGAGGATTCAAGGTTCTAATGAGTAGCCTTGACCTCATTAGCAGAGAGGTTATGCTTGTTTGATGACTCCAAATCTCCTGAAGCACCAGCATGGTAGCTACACAAATGGATTAGTTGGAATTTCTCCCTTGGAATTATGTGGGACCTATAAATATTCAAAAACCTCATAAATTCCCAAAGCTAATTTGAATTTCTTGCCAAGTTTTGATGGGAAAAATAAGATTACATTTGAAAATTATCAGGATGTCACTTCCTCGATAATGATTCGTAATTTTATGCATGAATATGTGACACTCAGACTCCTTGTTATCTCACCCAAAGGAAGAGCCTAACTATGGTACAAATTCTTGGAGGATGGAAGCATCTATACATGGGATGAGTTGGCAAAACCACTCATTAACACTTTTGATAATTTTGGTGATCCTTTATTTCTGATCAACCAGTTCTTGTTCATCAAACATGATCCTCAAGATAATATCTTTGTTTTCAAAATCTTCCAAAGGACATGGAAAAGTATCCCATATGATATTTGGCCATACCATTCTTAGGAATACCTATTATTCCCAGACCTTCTACTCAAACATAAGCCTCATTTTGCAGCAATCTGAAGAAAGGAGATTCCCAAAGATTTACAAGGAGGCTATCTAGGCCAAAAATATGTTAATTTAGGAAGTAAATTTGCCTCCTAGGGATGTATCCACTTTATATTCAATACTATTATAAAAATCCTTGGCTCTCTCCCCTATAGAGCACACATCAAGCATTGCTTGAAATATAAGAAGCACCCTCTCGATCAATCCTTATGAAAGCAAACCCATGGTAGAATGGTAGTTGGGAGGAACTTGTATCTACAAAAGAAATTAAAGGTCATATGGAATGCCCCTATGAGAAAAATTCCAACACCTCAATTTTTATCTCATCCAATGCAAAACATGAATTCATGGGGTTTAATGCCTTTTTGGCCCTCTTTGCTGTCAAACTCTCCTTTTAGTCAACAAAGGCCAATAGGAAGCAAGATGTCATCATTCTTGGTTGATGATGCTGAGAAAGAGGAAGGAATGTTGATGCATTTTTGTGACATATTCAAAAGATATTCTTTTTATCCAACTGACTCCCAGGATAATTTTAGCTCTAATTAAGAACAACCAATGTGGACACCCCAACCAATGCAATGTGACACATACCCTACCACAAAACTCTTTAGAGAGCCAACTGTTAACTTCCTAGCCCCTTGGAAATTAATGCATGATAATTTTAATGACTGGATAATAACTCAGCCTACAATAGAAGCAAATCAATATGGTATATGGACCTCATTCCTAATGAGTTTAGATGAGAAGCACCACTGGCACCTTGTCCTAATCAATTCAAATGTCAAATACAACTAGATAGGTGCCCGTACTTTCTTGATTGATTATGACTTGGGTCTACTAATCCCAAGAGATAATACTACTAGATCCAGATGTCATCCTAGCAAGTAGTACCAAGACCAACATGAAGAATAGCTTAGATTTGGTGTCATATGGTCTGGATATGACAGATTTGTAGGCTAACCTACATGTTGTACTACCTAGGCATGCCAGGTATGCTAAAATTTTGTGTAAATATGTAAAAAGTAAATAATATATGTGGCAAAGGCATGGCTACTCAAAGCTTGTAGGGAAATTTCTCAAATAATGAAATGCTAGCTGTTTAAGGAACCAAAAAATAGAAAGTGTAAAAAACATAAGAAGATTTTCTAGATCACTTCTTGGAATCTTAACAATTTTCTTTTCGCCCCCTTTTCTTTACTTCCATGTTGTTTGTTATTTATTATTATTTTTCATTTTATGTTGATGTGACTTTGTAGCCCAATGAACAATGCCCAACAAGTACAAAATTTTTACATGTTGACCTTGGAAATGTAATATCACATGGAGAAGAATGTAGGACTTGTGTAAATAGGACACAAGATCAATTTTGGAGAAAGTCCATAGAAAACGGGACTAGATTTACAAACAAGTTGTACCTTCGTGCAATCCAATGCATGCTAAATCTATTTAGAATGTGGTAAATATTTTATAAAAGGTCTCCATGCACAAATGCCAAGGTGTTCAAAGAAGAATGAGTCTCAAAACGCAGATAGAGCGGAGTGATCCTATAATGAATGACAATGAGAAAAAGAGGTCCTTGATGGATTGCATCAATAAAATAGGTGTTATAAGGTGGGAAATTATCATTTGGTATTTTTCCCATTCATAAAATCAATTTGGGGCTTCAAAGAGTGTGTACACTGGAATGCAATTTTTGCGGGTGTCCCATGGATTGAGTGATTTTTCATTGCTTTCTCTTGGGTTACCCCCATAGTTGCATTCTACATTATGTTTGTACTTATTTGCATGCTTCCCCTTCCTCTATTTTCCCTTGTTGTTTTTTTTCACCAACCTCTTTAGTTAGTGATTTTTTCTCTTCTATTATATCGATTCTACTATTTTCCATCACCTCCTCTTTCCTCCTGTGTTGTCTTGTGCTATTTTTACTTGTTGTTTCCTCTTGTTATCCCTATTATTTTCTTTGTTCTCATGGTGTCCCACTATGTTATTTTCTACCCATCATCCTCCCCCTCCCTTATTTATATAGCTTCCACTGACTCCATGTTCACCAACTTTTCTTCTAAGCTCCTTCTTCCCTTCTCTTTATTTTCAAAAGTGTTAACTCCAAAACTTTTGTTGACTAACTTGATTCCTTATTTCCGCAAAGCAATAATCCCCTATGAATCACCAATAATGTGGGTATTTTTACATGTACCTATGCCTAACTGCTAGTAGCTATGTGGATAAGTTTATTTTTTAAATAGAACCAGAGATTGCCAACATAATTTTATCCTCAAGCTCAAAAGCATTGCCAAAAGCAGAGTTGAGAAAAGAAGTAATGAGTGGGATGTCCCTTAAATTTTTTGAATACTCATGCTTGGTCAAAATCTAGAATGAATATGAATATCCAACTTGTTGTAGCTATGAACTAGGAGTTGAATAATGTTCTCTTGGGCACTAAAAGATGACCACAGTAGGTTGATCAGGGCATGAAGTCACCCACACTATGGTACCATATAATGTATTCAAAGAAGGCATGTCAGGTTTTACCACTGGAAGACAAAATTTAGCTAGAACGACCATTTACTTGAAACCTCAAAAGGTTTCTACCTGATTGATACCCAGGATGATACCAATTTCATACCCACCAATCGAAACCTGACCAGAGAAGAATGGAATAAATGACTAAGTCAAGAGTGGACTATTAGATTTGCACCCAGGCTCAAACCTATCAAAAGGCCAAAGATCTGGTATATATGAACATGGAAAAATGGTCTAAGTAGATAAGGTTTTGGGACATCTATAGTGGCATAAACCCAAAAGGAAGAACAAAAGGAGTAGTGAACTAACCAAATTTGGATATGACTTAAACAATTGTACCTGGTCAAAACCTAATAGGGTCCCAAAATCCTAGCCTTAGCCAAGATAGGAGGGTGACCATTACCGATGGAGCCCAAAATAATTAGACTCGACCAGAGGCTAGAAGAATATTAAATACCCAGTCATGGAAAGTGGCTAAGTCCAAAGGAGGCCATAACAATTAATATTTATAGAAGCCCAACAAAGCACAAAATACCTAGTTAGTAAAAAGGCTACGTCACTAGAGCCCAAAATAATTTGGTTTGACTGGAGCCTAGTAGAATTCCAATATCTTGATCCAAATCCTAGAAATTGATAAGGAAGCATAATAAACAAGGTTCTAAGGATACCAGAAGATCCATACCCTATTGAAATTGAGACAATGCTCAAAGGTCCAATGCATGTATAGGCAAAGAGAGGTAACTACACTCAGCTAGGGTCTACCAAAGTTTAGATGATCTAGCAAGATAGATATGGTGTTCATTGAGGGATGAAACCATTGGAAAAATAGTAAGTGACTAAAAGCTATGGGAATGAGAAGCATATCACACGTGCACAAACAACCTAATAATCATTCTCCAACAAGAAAACCTCCCTCTCTCCCACGATGTCTATTGGGTATGATTTGTCTTAGGAGATCATCACAAACAAAACCATCATGCAGATGATAGGGCGACTTGGCAAGTAAGAGATCAAGGGACCAAATGCAACCCACAAGTAGACCATGACTAAGGATGATGTATATCTAAGCCACGTTAATATACCACATGTGGGTTGTTAGAGTTTCCATACTCTCAATGCACCTCAATAGGCTGGTAGAATCCTTGACAAGAAAACAATCCACTCCTTAGGCAATGATGTTTTTGATTGCTTAAGAACTATAAAATGTCTATATATACTATAATGTAAAAGGAAAATGGGTCAGCTCTTAGGTGTTTACAATTCATGTGTAAGCATGGTAATTGCATCTAAACTCAAATTGACTATTTTTTGGCCTCTAGTTCTATTCATTTACAGAGCATCTATGTATGTAAGACCTCTTATTTATAATTTGAGAATATTCAATTTTTATGGTGATAATTTTGAATCCTGGATTTCTAATGTAGTCTTTTACTTGTCTAGAATTCATGGTCTAACAAAGATACATTAGATTAAAATTAAGTGTTCTATAATTGATTTTGTGGTTGGTTAGTTGGTTAGGTAGTTGGTTGTGAGTTTCAAGATATTTGTTATTGCATGTATTTATGTTGCTAAATTTGTACCATTGTAAGTTCTGTATTTAGCTAGGTTTATTTATTTTAGCATCCTTTTCCCTTGCTTTTAAGAATAGTTAGCTGGGAATTCAAGGAACTGACCTCCTATAGATATTTACCGCTATAGTTTTCATGAGCTCCTCAGTATTTCAACATTGGTTAAGGTCTATGGGTGCACAAACCTTTACATTAGATATATTTTTTGACCAACACATATATGGACATATATAACAATCAACCCCACATCAGGAAGCTTTGATGAAGATTTTGAAATGATTGAACTACAACCCCAAGATCCCAATTATTTCATCAACTTTGTGGGGCATGTTCAAACTTGAAAGGATCTTGTGATAACATTCCATGATCATAAAATCAAGATGATACCCACAAAAATAACCAATCCACCACTACACATCATTGCTAGTGTGGATAGTATTTCTTACAAATAGTCTTGATAGATACATGATACTTAATTAACATCATCACCACCAAGGCCCTACACCTCAATTTGTTTCCATCACACATTGCATCTTCTACTTTCATCCTTCATGCCTTAAATGATGCATTGTGTTTTATCATTGACATGGTCATCCTACCTATTCAGGTTGAACTAAAGACTATTCATACGTTATGCCATATTGTGGAGGGTGCTATGCAATACAAGCTATTACTTGGTAGGCCTTGTATTAGAGACATGATATGTGTGCCTTCCATATTGCATCAGTACATCAAGTATATACATTTGTATTTCATTGTATTTCTATAGACTCTACGCCCTTCAAATTTTGCAATGTGGTCTAGCATCCACATGAGTCCACCTTTCCTTCCACCCATATACACATTCACCCTAATTATCCCATTCAACCTCTAGATTTACCACCACCATCAACCATAACTTCAAAAAAAACATCTCCATCCCAATATTTGTCATTGGTTTCCTTGGAAGTTCCTTCTCAATCCATTGAACTAGATCCCCTAACTCAGAATCCATTGAAGGCACCTATTTTATCACCTCCAAATATAACATCACCATCCATCACATCCACATCACAATCACCTAGGCCACCTCATGCATCTTTAATAACAACAATCATTGATACATCAATACCTCCCTTATAGGAGAAGAACCATCATCCATCACAAATCCTTCATCATCATGCACCCCTCCATAAGTCACTATCTAGATGACCAACCTAGGGATCAATGAGTATATAGTACAAAATGTCACATTTACCCTCTTATTGAGTCAGTTAAAGACTTGGGTTGACCTAATAACACATCATTACCTATTGGCACCCTTGTTACCCTTGGGATTCCCCAAAATAAACACATTTTGTTTATGGAGGTATTGATGTGTCCACGTACAAACCTCTCCTACTAGAATATGAGGATGAACTATTTTAGGTAAATATCGACTATATGTCAAACCCATTATTTTATTTATGATACATTTATCATAACCACTACCATGGGAATGGCCTAAGTCAATATCAACAAGGTCTCCAATCCATGATATCATTTTACTATGAATAAATTTGGACTAGGATACTCTATATGTATGCTTGATGAGCTACTTGTATATTCTCTCCAATGCCTTACCCTATGCTTTGGGGAGGATTTAAATGTTAATGAGTACGTTGATCTTGGCTATACTTATTTGCTCATATATCATTTTCAAATTGCTATGCTATCAATGGATCATCCTGATTCATTATGTAAAGAGTATGAAGATGATTTCATGGCTTCATCATATGAGGAGCATGACAATGAACTCATTGATACTCTATCCATCCATTTGGATAGTTTAAAGGAGGATTCCTCCTACATTATCCTCCTCATGAGAGAATATGAGTTTTATCTTTGTATTTTCTCTATGCATCAACCCATTTAGTTGTAACTGCTTTTGCTAGAGGATCTGGTCATCCCTATTCCACCCCAACCACCTCCTACACATTCTTACCTACCAATCGTCAATCACCTACTACCACTTCAGCATGTATTTCATATACCATCCATCAATTTGATCTCCATTGACCTCACCAAACCACTCCATTATCCAAGCAACCCTTCACAATATTTTCCCATCAACCTTGAGGCCATGGATTTTGATCATGTTGAATTTCCACCATCGTCATCTGATTTCCTACCCTACGAGGATATGTTAAACCATTTGATTTTTCCTTGTGTCCATCTAAAGAAATTTTTCAAGCTGAGATAGAGCATAATGAAGCATTTTATTTTCCTAATCCATCTAATGACATTCACTTGATCCCTACTCCTCATCAATTGGAAGAGGGATCCCATATGTCAATTGAAGAAAAAATTGATGTTGATATCAGTACTAAACCTAAAAATTCTTAGATTTTCAAATTAGAGTAAATCCTCTCAACTACGAAACATGTTGATTTCACTACTTTCCTAATGGATACAAGAGGGATTTTGCTTGGTCACACAAAGACATGCCAGGTCTTGACCCAAAGCTTCAAAATATACATCCAAAAATAGCACTAATGGTCAAATATGAACTACAAAAATTATTGGATGCAAGATTCATCCAACCCATCGATCATCTTGAATGTGTGTCCAACATTCTACCTATCGAGAAATCGAATGGGAGGATTCACATATAAATAAATTTTCAATATCTTAATAGAATCCTAAGGATAATTGTTTTCTCCCACACATTGATATGCTTGTAGATGCCACAACAGGTCATTAAATGCTTTCCCTTATGGATGGTTTCTTAGGCTATCATCAAATTCATGTCAATCCTAAGGAATAACCCAAAACAGCCTTTACCACACCATAGTGGACTTTCTACTACAAAGTCATGTGTTTTGGACTTAAAAATACTAGTGCTACTTGTTATTAGGCTATGACATACATATTTCATGTCTATATGCATAATATTCTTGAAGACTATGTCAACGATTATTGGAAAAATCCTTATTGCATCATGAGCATCTCGATGTTATGGAAGGTCTTTGATCACCTCTTGGAGCACAATGTTTGATTAAATCCTAAAATGTGTGTTTTTGAGGTAACATTTGTAGACACCAAATCCTAGCCACTTGTCATCCATCCAAGTCTTCCCACTATTTTTACCCATTATTTACATATATATTTATATATATATTTAATATTAATATTTTATATTATATTTTATATATATTTAATAAATATATATATATATGTGTGTGTGTGTGTGTGTGAATTAATCCTAGCCATCCATATTACCTTACTCCTAGCCATTCATCTACCTTGATCCATGTCACATACCCAGATCTAATCTCCACCCTCCATCATGTTTTAATCTTGACCACACAAATTGTGTCTTTGAAACCCTAATGTGCCCTAGGGAAGATTATAAATAGGAGTCATTTTGATGACTCAACCCTAACGAGAATCTGCTTGACCCTAGAGTTTTCTAAGAAATTCACCCCCTAAGTTTTGAGTTTCCTAAGTTTTTAGAGTACTCAAGTATTCCAATATTCTCGCCATACTCCCTCACTTACCATAGTCTCTGCATTTGTTGCTACTCACTTCGCTCAACTAGATCTACTTTTGTAGGTTTTTATCTTAGTTCTCGAGCATATTTGAGAATTTCCTATCATCCTCAAGCACCTATATGTACTCCCCTCCACTACCAAGTGCCTTCCCCCATCATCGAGCATCTCTTGGGTGCTTCCTGCTACTACAGAGCACCCGTGGGCATCTCAAACCCTAGTTCTATAGACTAGTGAACCCTTGGGTGTTGCTAGGACATCTACACACCTGTTTCCTACAATGACAACAATGATAAATTAGAAAGCGACAAGTTTACAAGGTAAATATTTTATTGTTATATTAATTTCATTATTTCTATATTTGCTTGCAATATTATTATTTGGTAGCTAGGATTTTTATTGATTTCTAAGGGTCTCACATAGTGGAGCCCTCAGATTTAATACTAACCCTCTTTTATCATTTTTTGTGTGTAGATCTGGAGATATACAAGTATTGAGTAGTTGTTTAAGCTAGAGTGGTCTGGTCAATGGATATTTGAAGCCCACTCACCTCTGTTGGGAGCAATAATGAGCGTTGAAGACACCACAAGCATTGTTGGCTAGGGTTTTAGAGAATCCTAGCATATTGTATTCATTTGTATCAAAATAATAAATAGTGTAAACCCCTATTTGGGGTACATTTGATTGTATTGAGATCCACCAAGATGATAATAATATAAAATCTATTCTTTGTGCAATCTCTTGTATCATTGCTTATTCATTTTTTGTTATATATATTTGGTGTTTCATTTTTATCTTCACAAATGGTGATCATGGTGGGACCCCCTAAGGGTTTCTTACTTTGATTTATCTTGTGATCTAATTTTTGTTTTCTATTTTATCTTGTAGGTTTTTGAGAAGCATGGATCACACGATTTTCATAGAATTTGGATTTCTGGAACAATGCAAAAGTTGCAGAAGGTGCATAGAAGCCCTATGACATTCATGGGATATTCAAGAAATGCCTAGGTGCATTTCACAGGTGTTATAGGCACCCAAGTGCATTTTTTGGAGAAGAGGAAAAATACTTAGGCTTCCCTATAAGCTTACCTTGAAACCCTAATCTCTATTTTACATATTTTTACATTTTACATTTTTTCTATTTTCTTTTAGATATTGGATTAAAAAGAACATGATAATATTATATCTATTAGAAATAATAATTCTAGTGTGCATTTAGGCATCAAAGTAATTGTTGCATATGGTTGCATTTACACATAACACATTTCCATTTAAAAAGAATTCATGCTTTCTGGTGTGCTGCATCTTTTGTCTGCATATGAAATATTAAAAGCATAAAGTAGTGTGCATCCTAGGGTTAGAAGTTTATGTTTTTATTAATCTAAGTAGGAACAACATTTAAAATACCAAAATTACCCCCACATTTGGTGATTCAAGGTGGAGGAGTAGACGAACCCTCCTCTATTTAGAGAGTGGTTTTAAGCAGTGTACTCTAATTCCTTTGGGAAAATTGGTATTTTGATGTTGGATTCTGATTTAGATTGATGAAAGCAATTATTTTTTTACATTGTATGAGCACAATAGAAAATTGAAAACTTTTAAAAGGAATTACACACATTGCATGTTGCACTTTTAATAGTAATGGTTGGATTTCATCATCAATCATTGCTTGAGATCTGGTGATGGTGGGTTTCATCTCCATCCACCAATCTCTGCCCCTAGACACCATAGGTTACCCCCGAGCAAACTTGTTGGATTTCATCACTAGTAAGAATCTCATTGCCCATTCCTAGCCATAGTATTCACCCATTTTAATTTCATATTAGTGCATTCAAACACACAAAATTAAAATTAAAAAATGGAAAAATATTAAAAGGATATAATTAATGAATGAGGTAAGACATAATTGTTGAAACATAGCATTGATTGTCTTCACTTGATTTCTATGAATTTCCATTTTTGCATTTCCTTTATAGCACATTTTACATTTGGTTTAGTAGCTTATGGTCTTAACAAGAAATTAGAAAAAAAATTTAAACCAAAATAATACATCTATGGACTATTCATCTTCATTTCTTGCCACTTTTATGGTAAATCTCATTAGTGTGGTTCAGATAGATTGCACATATTTGTCTATGGGCCCATCACACACTATGTAGGCTAATGATGTCTTGCATAGATACACCTCCACATATCTTCCACAAACTAAATCATCTTCACCCATAATTGACCACACCATTACCCACATAGACATGGCCAAAGTAGAGGCTTTCTATAAATTGGCTAATTATGTCTTGCAACCCATCCATAATATCCCAAATCAAGATCCTTCTTTATAATAGGAACTTGTTCCTTCCCAACCATCCAACTTCACCTAGGTGTACACTAACCCTCTTTTTGAGGCATCAATTGCACCTTCATCCCATTTCTCCATTCCCCAACCATCATGTGCTCCTAGCAATTCATATGTATCCACCTATACCAACCCCTTGTATGAAGCACAAGTCAATGCTACTTCACAAGTGCTCATTTCATCCAATCAAGTTGCAATTCCCATTGCCACTTATCCCCAATTCACATCATCTATTCCATCTTCATCCATGCCTTCCAATGATGATATGGAAATTCATGAAGCATGGAAACATTTGAACAAATTGCTTAAGAAATGGCAGACAGCTCAACAGCAAGTTCAAGTGAACCCTAGGCCTCAACCAATTTCCACTCAACCCACCTTCATCACACAAATTCCATCTTGGGTACCACAATATTTTGTGGTTTCCATTCCAACACCTCCATCCACCCATACCCATTCCATTCCCATAGCCATACCCATTCCACACGCATAGGCCAACCTAGCCATAGTCCTCATGCATTGTCCCATTTTCAACAATCACCATAATTTCTCAATCAATCTCATCATCATCAATTCCAATCCACTCTGCCTATCCATCATCATATTTTCACTCCACAACATCTTTCCACCCCTTCACAAAATCATCAAGTGATTCAGGGATTTCACATTCCTGGGAAAGACCCTAGAATCAAGGCTATGCAACAACAAATTGATAATTTGATACAACATACTCCTTGTTACAATAACTAGAAGCCAACCTTACGTCAATTAATCAATCAACCAATTCACCCTTTGGTACCATCACCACCATATCCGACAGACTTCACGATACCAAGGTTTGACAAGTTCAAAGGGACTGAGGACCCTAAAGAGCACATGAGCACATTCGTGCACTCATGCTTTAGAATTCAAAATGATAATGCTCTCATGCTCTGCATATTTCCTCAGACATTGGGGGGAGATGCCATAGAGTGGTATAACCAATTTCCCAATCATAGTATTTATACTTTCAAACAATTGGTTGACCAATTATTTGAATGATTTGCCCTTAATTTAAGAAATAAAGTCTCATTGTCCGATATCTATGGTTTAAGACAACATGATGATGATTCTATCTATGATTTTGGAAACCATTGGAGGGCCATCATAACCAAAATGCCATTCACCCTACCAATGGAAGAGCTTATTAAGCTATTCACTAAGATCTGCCTAAAACCCATTTCTTGGATGCTTCAATTACAAACATATCACTCATTTGAGGAAGCTCTTACCCAAGCTAGTGTCATCGAAGAGATAAAAATCCAAGAAGGTATACTTAAGCCAAGAAAGAAGGAATGGAAAAACAAGGGCCAATACAAAAGAAATTATTCTAGCCAAACCAAATCAACACAAGGCTAATCCGACCAATCAATCCAATCACGCCAATCAAGTGGTCATGAGCCAGCTAGTAATGGCTCAACAACAACCAATGCAACAACCACCACAACAAATTTCCTATCATGCGGTGCCCTTAGTAACCCAATCTATGCAAAATATAGTGCCAACTATGGAGAATTGCCAATGTCGATAATCTATTTGACAAAATCATTAATACACCCCTCTATATGAATCTTATGCTACCATATTTCAAAGGTTGTATGACACCAATAGACTTGATTTGCTTGAGGTTAAACCAGATGATCCCACCATATGTGGTAAAAACTACAGGGAACATTTATTTTACCCTTATCATAGACAAAATGGGCATGACATAAATAACTACCATGTATTTAAGGATATAGTACAAGACCTCATTGACTTGGGGGCCATCAATCTTGAAAATACCCTAGGTCAACAAAACCAAAATCTTGGTATCTTCCAAACACCACTTCCTCATCATGAGGAGGTGCAATCCACAATGGGAGGGTCTAACATCAAGACCCCTCCCAATCAAGTTAACCATGTTTAAAAATACCAAGGTTTTGTAGGTGCCATTCATGTGGTAACCCGAGGTCAACAACAACAAAACAATCAACAAGATGCATGACAATAACCCATTCAACAACCCATGAACTCACAAGCAAGGGAGTCTCAACCTGTTCCATCACCACCCATCCAAATTTCCCCAAATCCTTCTCCACCAATCCACATTCCCAACCATTATAATCTATCAAGTCACCCCATCAACCACCCCTAAAGGCCAATCATTTCTCTGAGTAGTCGGTTAACCATGAGTTTAAAAATAGCTTCATCAAAACTATCTATTTATGAACTAATTCAACAATCTCCCCAACATCATGAGGCATTAATGGATATTCTAAAATCCATCAAACTCCAATATCAAGATTCCAATGCCTTTAATAACTTTGTAGGGAGTATTCAAACATGCATGGAGCCTTCCATCACGTTTTATGACTTTGAGATTAAACCAATCTCATCAAAATCAATGGACCCTCCATTGCATATAATGGCTAAAATTGATAGGAAGCCATTCAAAAGAGTCTTAATTGATACTGGATCCTCCATTAACATTATCATCACACCTACCCTCCATCATCTCAATCTTCCTCCATCTCACATAACCAAATCCACCTTCACATTGAAAGCATTTAATGATGCTCTCTACTCTATAGTTGGAATTGTTGTTTTACCCATTGAAGTAGGGGTAAAAACATTGCATACCTTGTTCCACATCTTAGAAGGATCCATGGCGTACAATGTAATCCTTAGAAGACCTTGGATGAGGGAAATGAGATGTGTCCCTTCCATATTACATCAATGTCTAAAATACGTACACAAAGGGCAAGTACATTGCATACCAGTGGATGTTGAGCCATTTAAGTATTACAACTTCATATTGGATCCTTATGAATTCATACTTACTTCTACCCACCTTTTTCTCATGTCATCCACCACATCATCAATCACTCCATTCAATTCTTCATCAAAAGCTCCCATTCTTGAGGAGCTTCCCATCACCAATTCCAACCAAGCATCCACTTATACAACTTCATTATAATCATCATTGACTACATGTACATGTGGTCAAACCCAATCCATGCCATCCACATCATCATCCCCTTCATTGGTCACAACAATTCCTTCATAGCCAAATCCATCTCCATCAACCAATGTTTCACAAGTCGAATTGTCAAACTATGATCTACCCACATCTTCTCCATCATCTGATCCATTAGCCAACCATGATCCTCCCATGTACACTTCAACCCCATCATACCAAGTTTACTTCCACCTCACCAACCCTAGTATTGGTGAATATGTGTTCTAAGACATCACAATCACATTACTCAATATCTCAACTACCAATCATTTTTGTCACCCATGTGACCCACATTTATCTATAGGAGTGGTATACAATATGGGTTTAGTGTCTAATAGTATAAATTTTGTGTATGGGGGGACAATTTTTTTGTCTAATCCTACTTCCCTAGAACAACCCAGACAACCACAACCTACCAATATCTAACAAATGATGGGTTTTCCATCTTAGGCTGATATGAACAGGGAGTGACTCATCTTATTGATGTTCCATATCAAGAAGTGCATGATCATTCAGGTCTAGGTTATCACCCACTTCCTACCATATCTTATTTTGAACAATCCTTCCAAAGGCTTAATATAAATTCATAAGAAGAAGTCCTCCACCCTGATGACTCTGAAGAGGAAATGTATGAATAATTGAACCTCATGTTGATATCTTCTAATGAATTTGATGAGGAATAAGATCCCATCATTCCCCGCACCAAACAAGATGATTTTTATCTTAGAATTTTCCCCATCCATGAGCCCATATTTTGCTTGCTTCTTCCACAAGAGTGAGCTAAACCTACCAGTGAACCACCACCTCCATCTCATTAATCCATAACATCACCTAAAATTGTAACATATGTATATGTAGCACCCTAAAATTGGCACAGTGAAATTGTAATAATTACATTCATCCTAGTAAATAATTTAAATTCAAATTTTAACCTCCCAAACCGCCCGTTAACCGTCGGGTAATCTGTTTCCCCCTTTTTCGTGCCATTTTTAGAGGTTGTTTTGACCGTTTGACGATATCGTCGCCGATCAGACAACATCGTCCCAGATCTGACGATTTCGTCTAGGCTAGGACGTCCAGACGATCTTGTCTCAAAACTAATTTTGCACAATTAGCTTCTATTCCAATGGGCCTCTAATCCGGGTAGAAGCGTGTCTGCATCGTTAGAGACCCTCCCCATTGGAGATCTCCCAAATAGGGATGATCTCCAACCTCCTAACCTCCCTCCTAAGCCTATTTAATCCTAAGCCCTCCCCTTAGCACCCCCCTGGCTGATAATTCCTGTAACTCAACTTCATGCATGTTAAAACATCCTAAGTTTCCATTTGCATTAGTTCTATATCAATTTTGTTGTAGGTACATTACTGTTTTTCAGTCGGAGCAAGCTTACATCGTCGCCGACGAACCTGTTTAGATCGGAGGTGAACCTATCAAATCAGAGATGATTTCATACCAATGCGAGATGATTTTTATTGTAGTCAACATTGAGGCAATCAGTGCCTGAAGTTTGCATTTCTCTACCCTTTTTTTGTTGTTTTATTCTGCAATTAGCTTAGTTTATTCAGTATTTTATACTATTTTGCATTTTGGAGTTCACCCATCTAGATCAAATGCATGATTAAATCATAATTATTATCTAATTAGCATAATTCATTCCTGTTTCTATTGTTAAGTTTCAGTTTAATATTGTTGCTATCATTTTACACTATTTCCCTCTGTTAGGATAGTTGTATTTTTTGTATTTTGCACCTATTTCTCTGTTTGCAGGTCTCTGACGAATTCATCTAACGAATTCGTTAGATCTCAGACGATCTTGTCTGATCTTAGACGATCCTATCAAATCAAAGGCGATCCTGACTACTTCAAGAATCAGAATCTTCATCAGACATCCGGATTAGGTATTCTTCTTTTATATTCTGTAATTTCTCTGTTTTCTGTCTTTAATTTTTTTTTTGTACTCATTGAATTTGCATCTTCATATAGAATAGCTTAGATGCATTTTGGCCAAACCTAGGATATGAATGCTTAAGGTTAAAAATGAACACATAAAACACATTCCCAACCTAGGCGTGGAAACTGCCATTAAATGTTTCCTAGTGAACCCACCATCCGTCGAAAAATCATCAAAATACACCTCCCTTGAGAGGCGGGACCTTCACAAGTCCTCTCAGTCCAAGGTACCATGACATCCTTTTCACATCCCCCTTCCGGGCATGGATCCTATAGCCTGAAGGTAAGGGTGTGAAAAATTTGGAGCGATACATTTTGGTGAACCCAACGTGAATGCATTATAAACCTTTTGAAAACAAAAACAAAAATAAAAAATAAAACAACTAAAACATAGATGCATTTCAAATCCTTTCAAATTGATAAGTTGCATATTAGATGGTAGCTCCTAAGAAAATATTAGCAGTTACTATAAATGTAGAAAACCAATTGGCATCCATAGAAGTCAATTTTGTACTTAGTGTGCCTGAAATAGATAGAAATCAATTCTTGTGGGACGAACTTGATAGAAGACTTAATATAACATTGTAGGTACCATTGGAGTCATTACCCGACAACAGGCTCAAAATTCTCAACAAGAATCAAATCAGAATGATGGATCGGTTCCATTTGTTTTGAAAAATCCCAATAAAGGGAATCATGCTCCTAATGTTCAACCTAAACCCCCTTACAATATTAATGAGCAATTATCCAATACTACAGCCAAAATTTCCCTTTTGGATTTGTTAAGATCCTCTCCCACCCATAGGGATGAGTTGATGCTTACATTAATCCAAATGATGGTACCTCAAAACATTCAACCTGAAGCTATGGCCAATACTATCATCACTCGAGAGGTTGATTGTATTGAATTTCAAGATAAAGATATCCCACAACACAGTTTACATAAGGACAATCCCTTATATATTACGGCTCTAATTGGGGATGTAGCTGTCAAACGAGTCCTGATTGATAATGGCTCATCTCTAAAAATTTGCACTTTTGACTTCTACCAACGATTTGGCTTTAGAAGTGATGAAATGAAGAAAACTGATATGATTATCAAAGCTTTCAATGACGAAACACAAGAAACGTGTGGAGTTATTACCATCCCTTTGCAAGTTGGTCCTAGAACCCTAGAAACAACCATGTTTATTGTACATTGCCCAGCATCGTACAATATACTTTTGGGTCGCCCTTGGATCAATGCGATGTGAGCGGTCCCATCGACTTTACACCAATGTGTTAAGTTTGAATTTAAAAAATCGGTTGGTCACTATCCATGGTGACCCTAGACCCTTTGATATGTGTGCTTTGGTAGAACCTGTTGGAGTGCAATTTTGCCCTGCTCTGTCATCCACACATCCTAGTTCTTATTTTTCATCTAAACGTGTGAAACACACACCCATAACTTCACCTACTTCCCCTCCATTAATTTCATCCTCCTATATAGATCAACAATTTTCTAAACAAATCACTCTAGAACCTCAAAAAAATCTTAAATCTACAACCAATCCTTCATGTTCAATCCCTATAAATTCAAAACCTATAAACACATCTAGCATCCCTTCCACATCTAAAGATATAGGGAATAATCCTTCTACATCTTATGCTCTTTCTGATGAACTTTTACCAGATTTATCCACAACCTTAATATCAGAAAAAACAAATGCTTTCCTGCAAGATTCAATTCTTTTAAATAACTTACTGCCATCTCCTCGTACTTTGGGCCTCCCACAACCTATGGGAAGTACTTACCAAGTCGGGATTTGTGCCTTCATTTATAAAGGATATGACTGGGGAATAATCCCTCGGAAAACCCATCATGAGGGATATGCTCGGTGTTATTTTACCAATGATTATATTAAAGCTAAACCCATGATGCTTAAAATGGGATATAAAGGGAAAGGATTGGGACCTTTCCAAAATGGCATGAAAGAACCTTTTGAGGTAGAACCGTGGCCTGCCCACTGTGGTGTGGGCCTATTTCCTAGTAAGGGTCAACCCTTTCCTTTTGAATATGATGATCATCTCATATGTTATCAAGATTATTTGGATAGGCATGTTGATTTGCCTCTAAAAAATCAATCATTTACATGTAACATGCTATCCATAGCTTACCCTGAAATGATTGTTGACTCCGATGAAGAGTTGGAAGGAGATATCTTCCACGACGTCTCTGTTGAAGAGATGTTACACAATGGATTTTATTTTGATGGTTCTATACCAACTATAGCCCAACTTGAGATCACTAATCCTCAAGATGAATTATCCAAATTAACCTTACAAGAATTGGGCGTTTCACCCGCCCCGCCTAACTTTGAAAGAGATCTACACATGGAGGTAGAAAACGTCATTAAAATTAACATTGGAACTGCGGATAATCCTCACATGATCAATATTGGATCAGAATTAAGTCAAGAAAAACAAGAACAATACATTACATTCCTTAAAGAGTATGAAGATGTCTTCACTTGGACATACAAATATATGCCAGGTCTAGACCCTTCTGTAGTCATGCATCATCTAGTGGTCCATCCGGATGCTAAACCTGTTAAACAAAAACTTAGAAAAATGTATCCCAAAGTGGCTCTGCTAGTCAAAGTAGAGTTAGAAAAACTCCTGAATGTTGTCTTTATACAAGCTATTGATTATGCTGAATGGATCTCAAATGTAGTTCCTGTCACCAAAAAAGAAGCTACCAAAGTTAGGGTTTGCACATATTTTAGAGATATTAACGCCGCATGCCCTAAAGATGACTTTCCTCTTTCAAACATGGATCAAATCATTGACTTCACTGCCAAGAGTGGGATGATGTCCTTAATGGATGGATTCTCTGGTTATTATCAGATCAGGATAGCTCCTGAAGATCAGGCTAAAACAACCTTTATTACCCCCTGGGGTACTTTTTGTTGGAAAGTGATGCCATTTGGCTTAAAGAACGCAGGTGCAACCTATCAACAAGCTATGACCTATATTTTTCATGATATTATGCATGATATCCTACATGATTATGTAGATGATATTATAGCTCGCTCTATTATTGAAGATAATCATTTAGATGATTTGAGAAAAGTTTTTAATCGATTACGAGAATATCTTATTCGATTAAATCTAGCAAAATGCATATTTGGAGTCAAGTCTAGCAAACTATTAGGGGTTTTAGTTTCTTTACGTGGTATCAAAATTGACCCTCTCAAAATTGTGGCTATCATTGATATGCCCGCACCTACTAATATATCTGAATTACGAAGTTTACAAGGTAAGCTTCAAGCTATCCGTCGCTTCATCGATAAGCTGGCGGACAAAACTGGTCCCTTTCTTAAACTCCTTAAGAAAGATGTCCATTTTAATTGGGACGACGAATGTAGAGAAGCTTTTGAACTTCTCAAACAATACCTCCTTAATCCACCTGTGCTTTCACCACCTAAACCTGATCGCCCATTCTTCCTATATATTTTAGCCTTAGATTTTGCCTTAGGGGCTATGTTAGCTTAGCTTGATGATGAAAAGAGAGAACGTGCTAATTATTACATTAGCTAAACCTTCATCAGTTATGAAACCCGCTACACAGCATTAGAAAAACTATGTCTAGCAGTCATTTTTGCTATGCAAAAATTACGACACTATATGCTTAGTCAAAAAACTTATGTCATTGCCAAATACGATCCCTTAAGATATCTCATGAGTCGACCTTATTTATCGGGTCACACAGCCAAGTGGGTTCTTTCTCTAAGTGAGTTTGATATCACATTCATAGGACAGAAGTCTGTTAAGGTTCAAATCATAGTAGATCAATTAGCTGCTACACCCTTCGCATCTACCCATCCCCTCATCATCGAGTTTTCGGATGAATGCCTTCAATTAGAGGCAGACCATACTAAACAATGGTCCTTATACTTTGATGGAGCCCGATGCATGAGTGGGGTTGGTGCGGATTATTTTAATATCCCCACAAAAACATCTAATTCCTCTGTCCTTCAAATTAACATTTCCTTGCACCAATAATACTGCTAAGTATGAAGCTCTAATCCTTGGATTATGAGCTACTTTAGCGCTCAAAATTAAACATCTTTTAGTTTTTGGTGATTCTCAACTGGTTATAAACCAAATTAATGAATTTTATCAGACCAGAGATGATAAACTACACCCATATAAGGCCTATGTTTTACAACTAATGTCTCTATTTGATCAAGTTACCTTGGAAGCTATTCCTCGAACTTGCAACCGTGCAGCTGATGCTATGGTCGTAGCCGCATCTCTCCTACCCTTGGAGTTAGATGACGAATATGCCACTATCATTATTCGTCGACTCCAGGAACCCGCTTCAAATAAGTCATGCTTAGAGCCTTTGGATGTGTTTCTAATCAATGAAACTACTCCTGAACCTTGGTATACGGACATATTTGATTTTCTCCAACATGGGACTTTCCCTGCCAATTCTAATAGAAACCAGCATCGGTTATTATGTAGACGAGCAAGTCGATTTGTAATAATTGGAAATACCTTGTATAGGAGATCTTTTGAAGGTATCCTATTAAGATGTTTGAATTTAGAAGAGTCCAAATCAGCCTTGAGTGAAGCCCACGATGGATCTTGTGGAGGACACTTCAGTGGTAGAGTCATTGCTAAAAATCTCCTTAGGATAGGATACTTTTGGCCTACCATGGAAAAGGATGCACATGATTATGTGCGCCATTGCGATAAGTGCCAAAAACATGCTGACCTTGTCCATGCGCCTGCACAAGAGCTATAGGCTATTTCCTCTCCTTGGCCCTTTTCTAAATGGGGCTTAGATATTATTGGCAAAATCAATCTTGTGTCATTTGATGGACACAAATTCATCATAACTACCACTGAGTATTTCACGAAGTGGGTTGAAGCGATGCCTTTAGCTTCCTGAAATGGCACACAAATCTCTAAATTCATTTTTAATCAAATCATTTGTAGGTTCGAAATTCTTGCAAATCTCATCTCTAACAATGGAACTTGTTTCAAAAATAAAGATTTTAAAAAATTATGCCAAAAATACAAGATTCAACATCGCTGGTCCACTCCCTATTATCCTCAGGGTAATGGTCAAGCATAAGCATCTAACAAAACCTTAATCAAAATCCTCAAAATATTGGTCAATAAAACTGGCCGTGACTGGCACATTCAGTTATATCCAGCCTTGTGGGCCTATCGAACTAGTGTTCGAACCCCCACGGGAACTTCACCATTTGTTTTGGTTTATGGTGCTGAAGCAATTTTTCCATTTGAATTGGAAGTTCCTTCTTTGGCTCTGCTACTTCAAGATACCAAAGTAGGAGATGAATATCATGTTGGCAGACTCAGTCAGCTGGAACTCCTAGATGAAAAATTCATCAATGCTTTGGAACATCTCCGTGCCTACCAAAACAAGCTTAAAAGATCATATGCTAAAAAAGTTCGTCATCGATCCTTTGAGATAGACGACCTTGTTTTAAAAGAAAATAAAAAAAATACTAATGCAACTAAGGACCTTAAAGGTAAGTTTGAGCCCAACTAGCTTGGACCATACATTATTACTGCTAAATTTGAATCAGGATCATACAAATTATCTACCTTAGATGGTAAAGAACTTAAAGAACCCATGAATATTTTGCATCTTAAACGTTACTATGTATAAATTTGGTCATTTCTGTATATATTTGTTCAAAATCACTATCTTGTATTTTCTTTCAATTTATAAATTCAAAAAAACATCAAAAACATTCATAATCATCCAAATATTCAAAATTATTTGTTATTTTTATGGCACTTGTTAATTTTTTGTTCAAAAATAAAAAAATAAAAAAATAATGATAAAAATATAAAAACAACAATATGCTTGACTCTTTCGAAACCAAAACAATATAAAGAAGAAAGAGAGAGTCAACATTCTCAAAACTTCTCCAAAAGTATTTATATATATTTTCTTACAATTATTGTAGTTATATGTTTCAAATTATTTTGGATAAATTAGCATTTATTTGGAATCTCTCACGTGCACACTAAAAAAATAATAATAATAAATAAATAAATATCTTGATTTTATTTGGCATGATTACTAATCTCTCTTATATCAAAGTTCACAAAATTCAATTAAATAAAGTTTGAGCACAGAGAATTGATCTTGTTATTTACTTAAACCAAGCACATATTTTCACAATAAAATGATTATATTTGTAATTTCCATGTTTTGCTACATAGTAGAAGTGATTTCTTGAGCGAAAAGTTTCCCCTGCTATCCTATCATGCACATGTTCTAGACTCTTTGAGAATTGGCAAAAGGACAAGCTCACCCCTACCCAGAATAAAAATCCCTTGCTCTACAGCTAATCCGAGCAAGTATCCCTTGCATAGAAAGAAAAGAAAAGTTCAAAAAAAAGAGAAAAAAGAAAAATGTTATTTTATATAATTACAGCAATATTTCAAGCATTATCTCAAAAATCAAGCAAAAATACAAAAGAAAAAGAAAAGAGAAAGCAAAAGCAAAAGCAAAAGCAATAAAAATCTCTTTCCCTACCCTTTGAAAAGAAAATAAGGGTTGATGAGCTTGAATCCCTGGAATTCTCAATTATTCGAAAACTGTGAGGTAAGCCCCATAACATGTGGTTTGTGCCCAACCTACTTGGCCTTGGGTAACTCCTAGCGTGGCGATATGTCTGTCACATTAGCGACCTTCTTTTGTACAAACCTATGTCTGCTTATGGATTAGCTAGCTCTTGATAATCCGACCTACATAGTAGTCTAGTATGGTTATATGCATCTACATCATGGTTAATGAACACTCATTTGGTTTCTTCAAATCACTTGTATCATAGTATCTTGCTCAAAACTGGTAAATGAACATAGCAATTGCACACACATTTGTATTTGAGAGATTTTGTGTATCATTATGATAAATCAAGATTGGAAATGAATTCACATATGCACATGGGATTCCTTATAAATCTAACTTTTGTCTTCAAAATACTTTGAAATATTTTTTGCAAACTTGTTTGGAATAATTCATTTTCTTATTTCAAGTACAGTTGTTTAGCATAAAGACAACTATATAATAGAGAAATCAAAATTCCTTTCAAAACTATACAATCAAAACATATATATCTGGTTGACTTTCGCGACGATGGTATAGTTCCAAAACCAAAAGTGGAATTTTATGCCTAGCGCAAGTCCTCATTTTCATATTTTTTGTTTATCAAAAATCAATCATGCAATAAAACTATCTTTTTTTTAGATTTTCGTGATGATGGTATAAGTCTATACCTACATATTCTATGCCTAGCGCAAACCATTGTAACAATTTTTATTCCAATTTATTAAAAATCATGAAAACCATATGACTTAAATCATTATGTTACACAAATTATGTTTTTCAAAAGAATGCACATTATCATTATTTCATGTCATCATGTCAACCTTCAAATTTGCAATGATGGTATAATTCCTAAGGAATTATCCAAAAAATTTATCACACTTAGGAATTTATGCCTAGCAAACACCATTTTAACATCATCTCATGCATACTATTTTTATGAAAATATGAAAAACAAACCATCATCATCATCATTTGCACCATTGCACCAAAGTCTTAAGACAGTCTCTTAAGCACTCTTTTACTTTTAACAATATTTCTATACTGGGATTAGCTTGACGACCGAGTGAGTAGCGACTCCATGAAATGGTCTATAATAGCGACAATGTCCTTTGAAATTATTGTTAGAAGTCTCTTTTTATTTTTTATCACATTACACCACAAACAACCAATTTGTTACATCAGATTATTTCATTTAAATTTTACAAGCATGACATTCAAAATTATAATTTTTCCAATGACATGATTACATGAATCATCAAATCAATCAATCAAACATACAAGCATCATAAAAATACAAGTCACAAGTCATATGATCAAAAATATCTCATCTCATATATATATCACAAATATATGTACATCATATCAAAACCTGGATCGGTATGCCACAATATATATCTTGGCATACTCAAATCCCCTCAATCAAATGTCCTCTGAGCCGTGTCTCGAGAGCCCCTCGAGCTCTCAGCCTCATCTCCTCCCTCGCCCTATGGAGGACGAGGTGGCCCCATCGTAGTATGTGTGGTACTATGAGTCCTAGTCGTCGATCGGGATGAGCTCCTCGACGACCCAGTCCTGATCGGATCTGTAATGGCAGCCGACAGCTATACCCTCTAGCCCTCTGGCACCATCTAGAAATAGATACCCTGGTAGAATGCGGTCTGAGCAACCGACCGCATCAGCTCCTGAGTGCTCGTCCCTCCACCCCATGCTCTAAGGTGTGCAACCTCATCTCTGAGCTGTGTAGACTCAGCTCAGTGGCATGCAGCCTCATCCTGAAGTGTCTACACCTATGCCTGGAGACAGATATTCTCTACCTGAAGAGTAGCCATCTCGCTACTCTCCCTAGTGTCGACACCCTTACCCTTATCGGGTGATGGTGGCCTCTCCCTCTGTGGAGAAGGGGGTCTCTCTGCCCTCCTCTCCCACTGTCATGACCTCTCTTGTGCCTGTGGCCTCCTCAACACTCTCCCGTTGTGACCCTGGGTTGCCTCCATAGCTGCCTGGCATCGCCTCCCTATCCGATGCACAACTGTGTGTATTGGACCCTAAGCCCTCATCATCCAAGGATGGCAGATGCCTATGTACCAAGCATCATAGCCATCGGCTACCCCTGCATCATCCCCATCCACTCGCTAAATGGGGGCATCGTCCGAGTCCTGACTCCAGAAGCGCTGCATGTCTGGAGCCCCACTAACTATGGTGTTATCCCAAACAGTCCGGGAAAACTCATAATCCCTGAGAGATGGGATCCCCTATTGTAGACCAAACTATCGCAAAACTTGGTCGTAGCGGTGGAGCTCCACCTCTCCCCTCTCCATCCAAAGCCAGCAGACTCGCCTGACGCGAGCTAACTCCTGTCCATCCTTGGCCCACCCTGGGTGCCCTCGCCATGGCCTCCAGGTGATCTGGTCCGGGACTAGGTCATCTAGCAGTCTCCGGGACATCGAAAGGTCGATCCGCCACTGTGACCCTCTCCGGAGCCACTAGTAGAAGACTCGGGGCCTCTCCCCGTTAATCCCTATCAGAGGAAGCCCTACCAGCATTCGCATTGTAATGTGCTCCCAGCACCAAACCTGTAGGAGCGATGTCATCACCAGACATCGATCGCCCTTGTACACGACCCCATGCAGGATCTTGTACAGTCGGCATAGTACAAAACTACCCCAAGAGAACCTGTAGCCATGGTCTCGCATATCATAGATCACATCTACGAGCATCCATGGCACCCTACACCCACTCTAGTGGCACAGCAAAAGTCCACCAACCACTCTAGCTAGAACTCGTGTGAGTCTCGATGCCCCAGGCATCTAACGTAGTGCCTCGATGTTCACTCCGCCCTTCTCCAGGGCAAAGCTCGGGTCACCACACAATCGCCCCATAGCATGGCCTTGATTGGCCGTAGGAGTGATCAACCGTCCTTGTATGGGGATTCTCAAAATCCTCCATACATCCTCCAAAGTGGGAGTCATCTCCCCTGTCGGTAGCCAAAAATAGGAAGAACCCGGATACCATCTCTCTGCTAGGGCTGTCAGTAGCCCCATGTCTGTCGACACTTGTGGCATCCCTACCACATGCTATAAGCCAGCCTGTGCCAGCTGATCCCGCTCTACCTGTGTAAGAGTGGCCAAATCATCTCTTAAACCTCCATATTTCCATTCCCTGCTCTTTAGCAATCCTCTCTGCAACATAAACAACAATAAAAAAACAATCATTAATAACAAACTCAAGTGATCAATAATGCAAGTTAAAAACAAGTTCAATTTAATACAATGATGATATCGTCCACTATTGGACGATATCGTCCCAAATTTGAGCAGAATCATCCCCGATTTTACAAGCCAAAATCATCCTTAATTTGACAAAATTGTCCCCCTTTCGTCGATTTTGCCCTTGGATGAAATCGACGAAATTGAGACGATTTCGTCCCGACGATGTCGACGGCCCAAAAATGGCCGCGATGCTCAAAATTTAATCAAAATTCATCTAAAAAGCATGTAAAATCAAATTAAAGCATTCTAAACTAATTTTAGACCCTTACCCGTAGCCCGCGCCGGACCTCTGTGGATCTGTGTGTCGTCTCCACCATTTTTGCTTCCAGAGCTCTAAAACCAGTAAAAATGAATTAGGGTTTTACCCTATTTTTCTTAATTTTATTCAAAAATAATTCAACAATAATTTTTCTTTTCCGCGTTTTTACCTCAAACGTTCGATTTGGGTAAAAACACGGAGGGGGCACCATAGTAAGTTGTCGTACGATTCAACCAAGAATCGTAGCCTAAAAATGGGAATAATTTTTGCTTTCTCATAGATCGAGAAGAACTCATCTTTAACGCATTTTCTTTGGAAAATTCGCTAAAGAGGGGGCAAAATGTAGCACCCTAAAATTGGCGTAGTGAAATTGTAATAATTACATTCATCCTAGTAAATAATTTAAATTCAAATTTTAACCTCCCAAACCGCCCGTTAACCACCGGGTAATCCATTTCCCCCTTTTTCGTGTCATTTTTAGAGGTTGTTTTTACCGTTTGACGATATCGTCACCGATCAGACGATATCGCCCCAGATCTGACGATTTCGTCTGGGCTAGGACGTCCAGACGATCTTGTCTCAAAACTGATTTTGCACAATTAGCTTATGTTCCAACGGGCCTCTAATCCGGGCAAAAGTGTGTCTGCGCCGTTAGGGACCCTCCCCCGTTGGAGATCTCCCAAATAGGGATGATATCCAACCTCCTAACCTCCCTCCTAAGCCTATTTAATCCTAAGCCCTCCCCTAGCTGATAATTCTTGTAACTCAAACTTCATGCACGTTAAAACATCCTAAGTTTCCATTTGCATTAGTTCTATATCAATTTTGTTGTAGGTACATTACTGTTTTTCAGCCGGAGCAAGCTTACATCGTCACCGACAAACCTGTTCAGATCGGAGGTCAACATTGAGGCAATCAGTGCCTGAATTTTGCATTTCTCTACCCTTTTTTTGCTATTTTATTTTGCAATTAGCTTAGTTTATTCAGTATTTTATACTATTTTGCATTTTGGAGTTCACCCATCTAGATCAAATGCATGATTAAATCGTAATTATTATCTAATTAGCATAATTCATTCCTGTTTTTGTTGTTAAGTTTCAGTTTAATATTGTTGCTATCATTTTACACTATTTCCCTCTGTTAGGATAGTTGTATTTTCTATATTTTGCACCTATTTCTCTGTTTGCAGGTCTCTGACGAATTCGTCAGATCTCAGACGATCTTTTCTGATCTTAGATGATCCTATCAAATCAGAGGTGATCTTAACTGCTTCAACATCAGAATCTCCATCAGACATCCGGATCAGGTATTCTTCTTTTATATTCTATAATTTCTCTATTTTTTGTATTTAATTCTATTTTATGTACTCATTGAATTTGCATCTTCATATAGCATAGCTTAGACGCATTTTTGCCAAACCTAGGATATGAATGCTTAAGGTTAAAAATGAACACATAAAACACATTCCCAACCTAGGCATGGAAACTGCCATTAAATGTTTCCTGGTGAACCCACCATCCGTCGAAAAATCATCAAAATACACCTCCCTTGAGAGGCGGGACCTTCGCAAGTCCTCTCAGTCCGAGGTACCGCGACATCCTTTTCACATCCCCCTTCCGGGCACGGATCCTATAGCCTGAGGTAAGGGTGTGCAAAATTTGGAGCGATACAGTATATAATGCAAAAAAGAGAGAAAAACCTAAAACATTTTTTTTTTCATTTCACGTATATAGAATTTAATTAAGTGTATTTATTTATGTTGCTTTTTTTGGTCCAGGTTTACCAAGGTCCAAAAATTAGTTCTTAGGCTATATCCATCCCATCCATTTCACCTCCTCCATTTTTTTCTTAAGTCAACATGAATCTTTCTGACTTATTCACCCCACTCCGTAATCCATATGATTTGAGAAAGCCAATACCAATTGACATGAGCCTTATTTATATGGATCGTATTTCCTCTCCACCATATTTTTTTGAATTTGTCCTATCCAAGGAATTTTTTAGGGCTTCATACAACTACATTCCTCCATCTGCTCCACCTTCACCTTCACCTTCACCTTTGAATCCTGAGGTTTTCCAGGAAGACGTAAAGGAGGATAAGTCATAATATTTTGATGACATCTTAGATGAAATTCATATGATCCCAACACCCCATCAACTTGAGGAAGTTTCTCACATGTCAATTGAAGATACCATCGATGTGGACCTTAGTTAAGACAAATACAATCCCTAAATTATCAAGCTTGGCAAAAGTTATCCATCGATGAACAAGAGCAATTAATTGCTCTCCTAAATAAAAAGAAGGGCATTTTTGCATGGTCTTACAAAGACATGCCTGGTCTTGACCCTACCTTGGTTGTCCATAATCTTACCTTGCACCCTGATGCTAAGTCGGTCAAACAAAAACTTAGAAGGATGCATCATACCATTGCCCTCTTGGTCAAAGAAGATCTCCAAAAGCTATTAGATGTAGGTTTCATTGTATCCATTGATTATCCTGAGTGGCTCTCAAATATAATACTCATTCGTAATACTAACATAGCAATATGTGTTTAGACTAACTTTTAATATCTTAAAAACTTGTGTCCTAACGATGACTTTCATATTCCAAACATTGATACTCTTTTTGACACCTACGCTGGCCATGAAATACTTTCTCTCATGGATGACTTTTCAGGATACAACAAAATATGAATAAATATTAATGACCAACACAAAATAACATTCACTACACCTTGGGGAACTTTTTGTTACAAGGTGATGCCCTTTGCCCTTAAAAATGTAGGTTCCACTTATCAACGTGCCATGACATACATTTTCCATGACTATATGCATAATATCATCGAAGACTATGTGGATGATCTCTTGGAAAAATCCAAAACTCGACAAACATTGGTGTATTAGAAAAAGTATTTTATCAACTTCTAGAGCATAATCTAAGGTTGAACCCCAAGAAATGTGTCTTTGGTGTTACCTTGGGAAAACTCCTAGGGTTTATTATCTCCAAAAGAGGCATTGAGGTGGACCCAAATAAGGTCAAGGCTATCATGGAGATGCCTCCCCAAAAAATTTAAATGAATTGCGTAGTTTACAAGGAAAGATCCAATCAATCTATCATTTTATTGTGCAACTTTCTGAAAAATGCAGGCCATTCAATCACTTGCTACAAAAGGGGGTGCCATTTTCTTGGATAGATGAGTGCCAAAAATCCTTTGATGACATTAAGAAATACCTAGATTCTCCACCAGTCTTAGCTCCTCCTCGTTTAGGGGTCCCCTTCTATATTTATGTTTTAGCAATGGACTTTGTATTAGGGACAATGCTTGCACAAAAGAATGAAGAAAATCAAGAGAAAGTTGTCTATTACATTAGTCGAACATTGGTAAGATATGAAACCAGATATGCTTATGTAGAAAAATTATTCTTAGCAATGGTTTTTACCACTAAGAAACTCAGACATTACATGCTTAATCACACAACATATGTCATAGCTAGATAAAATCCTCTGTGTTATATGATGTCTCACACTTACAATAACACCCGCACCACTAAATGGATAATGCTTCTTATTGAATTTGACCTTGAGTTTATTAGCCAAAAATCCATTAAAGGTCAGGTCATAGCCGATCAACTTGTGGAAGCTCCACTACCTAGTGATCATCCCTTGATTATTGAGATCCCATATGATTCGGTATTCATTGTCACTGAAAAAGAAGAAGATGTCATTCCGGAGGAAGATATCGATATCACACTATTATTTTATGGTTCTAAGTGCAAGAAAGGTCAAGGTGTTGGAGTTGTGTTTCATACACCCCAAGGGGTACCTATCCCCTTATCATTCAAACTTGACTTCCAATGCACAAACAACATTGTAGAGTACAAAGCCTTAATCTTAGGCCTTCAATCAGCTATAGCTATGGGCATAAAGCGTATCAAGATATTTGGTGATTCTCAACTTGTTGTCAAGAAAATCAATGGAGAATACCAATGTAAAGAACCTACCATTAAACTTTACCATGAAGTAGCAATGAAATTTCTCTCTACATTTGAATGGTATGAAATCGATAATTTTCCACGTTCAACTAATAGATTTGTAGATGCGATGGCCTCTCTTGGATCATTGATTCCAAAAGACTCCTTAGGAGAGGTACAACCTCTAATTATTTCAACAATCTCTAAATCTACAATTGTTCATGTTGAATCTAAGGATGAAAATGATGTTTACTTTATCCATTCAGATCCATATGAGCCTTGGTCAAGCCAAATAGTAGCCTTTATCAAGTTTGGAACACTCCCATATGACATGTCTCAAACTACTAAATGTACTTTCAAGCAAAAAGCAACTCATTTTGTTCTCTTGGGGGATGTGTTGTATAAACATGGTTATGATGGAATCCTCCTTCGATGTCTCGAGGTTGTTGAGGCACAAAGATCCATAGTTGAAGCTCATGATGGTACTTGTGGTGGTCATTTTAGTGGGATGGCCATCGCAAAGCGTATTCTACGCATGGGTTATTATTGGTCCACCATGGAATGAGACCGTTGCACTTATGTCAAACATTGTAAGCAATGTCAAGAGCATGCTAATTTAACTCATGTACCATCACAAGAATTATAGCCTATTCAAATCCTTTGGCCCTTTTCACAATGGGGTCTTGATTTAATTGGTAAAATCTCACCTCCTTCCTTGGGATAACATACATTCATCATCACCACCACTGAATACTTCACAAAGTGGGTTGAGGCAATTCCTCTAACTAATACGACAGGACCTAGAATTGTGGAGTTTATCCTTCATCATATCATTTGTCATTTTGGTATCCCCTTGAAAATCATCTCTGACAACGATAAGTCTTTCAAGAACAAGGATGTTCGAGCACTTTACAATAAATATAACATCCAACATAGTTTCTAAATGCCTTATTACCCACAAGTAAATGGACAAGTTGAGGCTACCAACAAGACCTTAATTGCTATTCTCAAGAAACTGGTTAACAAAAATCATAGATATTGGCATACCAAAATTCCCTTGGCATTATGGGCTTATCGAACAAGAATCCACATGCCTACTGAGGAAACACCATTTTCATTGGTCTATGGAGCCGAAGAAATCATGCCTCTTGAGCTTGAGATCCCCTTGCAAATTTCTTTGCAAGAATTTATAGATGACGACACTGCTAGACAAGCACGTCTTGACCAAATCACACTTCTTGATGAGAGGTGAGTCAATGTTTTAGAGCATTTATGATTTTATCAAGACCGCCTAAGTCGTGCTTATAATGCCAAAGTTCATCTACACAAATTCCAAGTAGGATATCAAGTCCTTAAAGAGAATCAACAAAACACCAATGCATTACCCCATCTTCGTGATAAATTCATGGCTAATTGGTTAGGTCCATACATTGTTACTCAAAAAGTGGGTAAAGGTACTTATAGGCTTGCCAATATAGAGGGAGAGGAAGAACCAGAACCACTTAATGTTATACACTTGAGAGCATTCTATGCTTAATGATATTTATATATATGTATATATACATGGCTAATACACAAAAACATTGCACTTCATTTGCACACATTTCATTCAAAAACAATTGCATTTCATTTAACAACAATTACATTTCATAAATCCCATCCACATTTCACATTTCATATTAGGGATCATTTATTTAGTTCAAGGTTTTAATTGGTCCAATAAAGTCATGTTGCCTTAATCAGGGGCACCTTCACAACATCATCCACACCATTCCACCAAGTCAAATTATCATTTGCTTCCATATATCCATAATTCCTAGGTGTTTTCAGTCACTCAACCACTCCTAGTGTTTTAAGAAAACCACAAATACATGTCAAGTTATTTTTAGGACCATTACACATCTTCACTAAGAAAATATTGAGTTCTTGGAATTGACTCCAAAATATTCTTGAACCAAACACAATTTCACATATTAAAAACATCTTGTATCAAAGAGGGATAACACCATACTTGGATTGAACCTCAAAGTGAAAAGGGTATTCCTTGCTAGTCCCATCATGCAACATAGTCCACAAAAATAGTGGTTTTCACCACTATCACAAATTTCAAAATAAAAGAAAGAGTAGGGAAAAATCCCTTAAAAACTCTAAATATTTTACACATCACACACCACTGATCATTGGGTTGTAAGGATCGTACTACATTTCTAGTCAGACTATTAGGTAGTCATCCCCAAAACCTAAGAGATCAAATCCTTGGACTATGGAGTTAGCCTCCACTAGAGCTATAGACACTTTACTGGCAGTGGAGTACACTCATGCATGGTGACATATCTCTTTCAAAGAGACCTCTAACCACACATAAGGACAAGCTAGATTCTTGGTCTCATCCATAATAGGTCACACCCAATTTACTCAAGATGGGTTAATGAAATCACTTGCACACACCCTTTTTTTTTTTTTTCCCCTTTTTTTTTTTTTTTTTTTTTAAAAAAAATAATTTTTATTCATTACTCCTAGAAAAAATAAATAATTTAGTTAGTATGTATGAGACTCTACAAAATAGTCAATTTTCCATATCAACATCCATATCTTCTTCCATATCAACATCCATGTCAGTTCATGAGTCTTTCACCCCACATACCACCAATTTTGGTGCCCTTGATTAAACAACAATGCTAAAATATGGCCAAGCAAATTCTAAACTATGAATGATCATTAGAACATTTGCATCCCATAACTTGCATTAATCATCCATAACACATTACCACTTGCATTAATCATCCATTTGTATTACCACTTGCATTAATCATCCATATATGTATATATGTATATATATATATATATATATATGCATTCACACAAAATCATCCACAAAACATAACACAAAAGTAAAAATCATGTGTATATATATATATATATATCACATGTACAATGAGTGCCCAAAAAGGCTACATACAATGGAGCACCAAGGCTCATATACAAAAAGTGCATCTAAGAACTAGCTAACACCTATGAGAGGACCCCTATGAACCTGAAGGAGCCCTAGACCTAGAACTATGCCTAGACTCACTAGGCCTAGAGGACCTGAATATGGATGAGGAGGGTGGTTCTGGAAGCCCAATATCGTGCTCCATCAATCGATCCTCCAATAATCGGATATATCCATCCTGAGCCTGAAGGTGATGTACATCATATCTCTACCTATGATTCCCCTCTAGAAGCTCTGCCTAGAGCCTCATGATCTTATCCTCATATCCACCTATTGTTGGTTGTACCTCTATCTCTATCTATAACTGAGCTATCTCTACCTTTCGAATCACCTCTCTACCCCACAGTTGAGCTATCTTCATATCCTGAGCCACTATCATAGCCTCTCACTCCACCACCTTCTACTCTAGCCTCACCTGATCATCCTCACTCTGACTAGGGGGCCAATCCAAAATCTCCTCTCTATCCTCCATATCCCCTCCATCTCCTCCATCCTTCGAAACCTACTCCACTACCCTCCTAGTCTTCCTCCTTATGACTACTAGCCTGGAGATACCTCCAATGCTTAGGAGCCTCCTTAGCTCCCTCAACCTCATCCCCATCTCCCTCTCCACCATCTATCGCTAGACTCGGTACCCATGTTGGTTGAGTTGAAAATCGTGCATCATACTCCTCTATAGTCCCCACATCATCCACATCAGGGAGATCCATCTCCTCATCATCCTCAAGGGTGACCCTCCATGCCTCAATGCACGGTAGCCCTATCTCATCTTGGTACCACTTGTAAAGCACTGGATCATCAGGAACCCCCTACCTCAATCCAAACTACCATGACACCTATGGGACATGGATCAGCTCCACCTCCTTCATGTACCTCACAACCACCCATATAGCCTGCTGCACCTACTATAGATGCTCCCCATCACTTATCCACATGGCACCTCCACCATGGCCTCCATATCACCCGAGCTACCATTAGTCTAACCCATAAATCCTTGTACCACTGACTCATCTACACAGGATGACTCGGTTGTACCTCCTCTACCACTGGCCACCTCATCGCATAGGGCTACTCCCTATCCCATCCCATCATCGACAAACCCATAGGTTGAGCCACACTGAAGTGCTCCCAACCCTAGCATTGTAGTAGCACACTACAACCTAGTCCCTGGTGCTTCCACCTCTTCACCTCATATAGCTCCCAATATAACTGCACCAATAAAGTAGGAGCCCATGCATACACTCATGGTGTAGCGAGCATTTTGCACACCAACCCGATAAGGTTCCTAGGGGAATCGACATCCAGTACTATTTAGGGCCACTATGTTTGCCAACATGAACATCATCAAAGTGGGAAGGGCATCCAACTTCTTGTCCACATACATGGATAAGTAAGTAATCCCTCCACCCATCACCTCCACAGCCTCCCATCCATACCCAAACATGTGGCTCAGCTTAGTATTCCTATCGTGTCCAACCTATATATGCAAGCCCTCCACTAACAACTCGAAAATGCAATATACATCCTCAAGTGTCATAATCATCTCTCCTATAGGGAGTTGAAAGGTTCCCCTATCTGGATCCCACCTCTCTACCAAGGTGAAAATGTACCCCTCATTAGCCCTCACCATATCTATCTGGGCTACCCCTGCTAGCCCCACTACCTCTAACCACTTCCACTCCTCCTACCTCAATGCCCTCCTCACCCTCGAGATGAGAGGTAAAAACTTATGTCGAGCCTCCAAAATTTTCAACTGCAACACAACACAAAAACATTAATGTTAATACATGTACATTACTCAAAAAAAGAAGAATTTTTTGCACAAAAATAAAAGCAAGTCAAAAGGCCTTACCTTGGCATACCACACTCCAAATTTAGCTCTAGCACCTACACCTACATTTACTCCCTCCACCGCCATAGCTTCTGCAGCTCACTTCACTCCACTCACTTCACTCCACTCCCTCAGATGCAACTTCTAAAATTTGTGGATGCACAAATGAGCTTGGTTTCCCCTCTGCAAGCCTTATATAGCTGCTTTAGGCACACATAAATGCCCATGGGTATTTCTTGGTGCACTGAAGTACCCACCGCGTATTTGGAAATATACCAAATTCTTGGGGGTCATTTGCGCATGCAATAAGCGCCCATCGATGTTTGGAGTTAGAGTTGAAAAAAATCCCAAAATCAATCCCAAAAGGTAGCTTACCTCCACCAAATCACTCCAAATTGCATCCATGCATCCATTTCATCATATTATCAGGTTTTGTGAAGGTCCAAACTAATTTGGATGCATAATTTTAGTTTACACCCAAAAGGCGCAAAATCACTTATCAAATTCCAAAATGCTCCAAAACGGTCCAAATTTTCACAAAATGACCATAATCATCATTCTCATCATCAATGCTTCATTTTCACATCATTTCCAATCATCAATCATTACATTTGCACATTTTCCAAGTTCAACTACAATTCAAGTGAACCTCGTATCTAGTGGTCTATTCTATCTCCTTGGTGATTGCAACGATTTGCATCCATGCAATTTGGTAAGATGAATACACTACCATAAGGACACTTGGTCATTTTTCATCATCCAATATCTCATTGTTTGAAATCAAAATCATATTTGGTACTTCACATTTTGAGTGAAACTATGCCACGATCAATTTGCACAAAATCTATCATTGATGGCCTAGTTCATGGGGCTTGAAACATGGACAAAATCACATTTCATCATTTCCCATTTCCTTGATAGTCATCATGGTGACTGGCCTTAGCTAGGGTGATTGGTTCCAACCATAGGAATTACCTAACAGTCACTAGCTAGCCCTCCAAAGTTGACTCTTTTTATTTTGCATCTTCATCTTTGCATATCAATGATGCCAACAGGCATATTCTTCAACAACATGGAATCATCCCAAACTTGGGGTAACCACATTTGATTTTGATTTTCCCACAATGGGATACATCTTACATGATCATGGCATCTACACTTGGCAAAAACCCCTTTCTCTATTAGGGTAAAAATCAATCACATGCATCTTCCACCAACCTCCCTTTCCACTATTGGGGCAAAAATGGTATCACATTTACATCATTCATATCATCCACAATCATGCCATTCATCCATACAATCATTTGCACTCATTTCTTTTCAATTGGATCATGAGATTCATCTACAAACTCATTCACCAATTGAGGGGGTAAGCTACGCAATCAAAATTCTTTTATCTCCAAGCTCATGTCCACATCTCAACAAAGTTGCTTCACCATCAAGCCAAAATAGGTGTCTCATATTTTTGCACCGCATTGTGTTTCACGCAACACGGTACAAAAAGAGGCATCTGTAGACACCAAATCCTAGTCACTTGTCATCCATCCAGGTCTTCCCACCATTTTTACCCATTATTTACATATATTTTTATTTATATTTATTATTAATATTTTTATATTATATTTTAATATTTTATATAATATATATATATATATATATATATATGTTTGTGTGTATGTGTGTGTGTGTGAATTAATCCTGGACATCCATCTTACCTTAATCCCATTCATTCATCTAAATTGATGTCCATACCCATATCTAATCTCCACCCTTCATCACATTTTAATCTTGACCACACAAATTGTGTCGTTGAAACCCTAACGTGCCCTAGGGAAGATTATAAATAGGAGTCATTTTGATGACTCAACCCCTGAGTCTTTGGCCTGAGAGTTTTCTAAGAAATTCACCCCCTAAGTTTTAATTTCCCTTTGTTTTTAGAGTCCTCAATTATCCCAAAATTCTCACCATTCTCCCTTGCTTACAATAGCCTCTGCATTCATCACCACCCACTTCATTCAACTAGATCTACTTCTGCAGGTTTTTGTCTCAATTCTCGAGCACCTCCAAGAATTCCCTATCACCATAAAGCACATTTGGGTGCTCCCCTCTACCATAAAGAACATCTAGGCATATTTCCCTATCACTGAGCACCTTTGGGTTCTTCCTACCACTGCTGATCACCCGCATGCATCTCAAACCCTAGTTCTGTTGACTAGCGAACCCTCAAGTGTCGCTAGGGCATCTACATACCTTTTTCCTACAACAATAACAATGACAAATCATAAAGTGATAAGTTTACAAGGTAAATATTTTATTATTGTATTAATTTCATTATTTCCATATTTGCATGCAGTATTATTATTTGGTAGCTAGGGTTTTTATTGATTTTTGAGGGTCTCACACAATGGAGCCCTCACAATTACTACTAACTATATTTTGTTATTTTTTGTGTGTAGATCTGGAGATATACAAGTATTGAGTAGTTGTTTAAGCTGGAGTGGTTTGATCAATGGATATCTGAAGCCCACTCACCTCTGTTGGGAGCAAGAATGAACTTTGAAGACACCACAAGCATTGTTGGCTAGGATTTTGGAGAACCCTAGCATATTGTATTCATTTGTATCAAAAGAATAAATAGTGTAAACCCCTATTTGGGGTACATTTGATTGTATTGAGATCCACCCGGTGTTAATAATATAAAATCCATTCTTTGTGCAATCTCTTGTATCATTGCTTATTCATTTTCTGTTATATATTTGGTGTTTCATTTTTGTCTTCACACATTTGAGAAAATTTTAGTCTTTATCATTTCTAAACAAGGCATTGAAGTAGATCCAAACAAGGTCAAGACAATCATGTACATGCCTCTCCAAACCAACCTTAAGGAACTATATAGCTTAAAATGGAAGATTCAGGTCATCTGATGCTTCGTAGCGCATCTCTCGGATAAATTTTTATCACTTAATCATATTCTACAAAATAGGGTCACCTTTGATTGGAATCAAGAATGTTAGAAAGCATTTTAAGACATAAAATAATACTTGGAATAATACTTGGCATCTTAACCACTGACTTTGCCTTAGGGAAAATGTTAGCTCAAAATAATGAGGTAAATAAGGAGTAAGCCATTTATTACATTACTTGCACCTTGGTCAGCTATAAAATCTAATACACTTATGTTGAGAAGCTTTGCTTAGTGGTGGTCTTAACCACCAAGAAACTACGTCATTACATGATCAACCAAACAACATATGCTATATTTAAAGAAAACCCCTTGTGATATATGATGAGTTGCACATATCATAATAGTCATACTACAAAGTGGATCATAATTTTGATAGAGTTTGACCTAGAATTCATAAGCTAGAAGTATATCAAAGGTCAAGTCATTAAAAACCAATTAGTAGAGATTCCTCTTCTCAATAATAAGCCTCTTACCATTCAGCTACCTGATGATGCAATCTTCACATTATCAGACTCGAGAACCAAATGAACCAAAAAATAAAGTTGATCTAATGCTATTCTTTGATGGTTCTAAGTGTGAGCAATGGGGTGGTGCAGAATTATGTTTTTCACACCATAAGGGGCTCCTATTCCCCTTTCATTCAAAGTTGATTTTCCATGCACCAACAACAATATTGAATATGAAGACCTCCTTTTGGGTCTTCAAATGACCCTTTCCATGAATATCAAGAAGCTTAACATCTTCGGTGATTTCTTACTCATTTTTAACCAAGTCAAAGAGATCTATCAATGCAAATGCCAAGTCTTGAAATCTTACAAGGCCCTTGTGGACAAATTACTTGCTAAATTTGAATGGTATAACATTTAGGCTATCCCTCATTTCTCCAATTGCTTTATAGATACAATGGCTTCTCTAGGATGCTTAATTCCATATAATCATTTAGATAATTTTACCACCTTTCATGTCAAAACACTCTCTCAATCTGCACTTTTGCAAGATACTTCTAAAGAATAGAAAAGCATCCACATGGTATAAATTGAACCATACCAATATTGGTTCTCTCAAATTCAATACTTTTTGAAACTTGCTTATTAGGAGTCTCTAGTACACAGATGCCAATACTGGCACAACCATTTATCTTAATGTTCTCTCTCAATCTACATTTGTACAAGATGCTTATAGATAGGGGAAAGCTATTCAGCTAGTTCAAACTGAGCCATATCAAGACTGGTTCTCACAACTCAAATATTTCTTAAAACTTGGTAATCTTCCATCTAGGTTGTTGCATGTCACAGAATGTACATTTAAGCAAAAATTTATAAAATATATCTTACTATTAGAAATAGATTATATTACATCATTTGGATAATGTAAATGTACCTTTCTTGGTACATACTTAGGACATTAGATTACTTTAGGGGGAAGTTATCTAGTTACTTCATGCAATGTAATAAATGCACAAGTGTCAAAGTGCAAGTTGTATATGTGCAAGTTATCCCTTGCACATCTAGGTAGAGTGTTGGCCAAGGAACCTATTTCCTATATAAAGGGCCATAGACATAGACATAGATATAGAGAGAGTGAGTACTACATCAATAGGAAGTAGTATAGACCAGAGTGGTATGATGTAGCAGTGTGATGTATTGTGATGGGGTGTAATATGCTCAATGCCCATTCTTGAGTTGTAGCTATATTCATGGAGTGTTCATTTCCTCCATAGCTACTTTTGTAAACACCTCCATCATTTCTATTTATAGTATATTTTTAGTCATCTCACAGATTTACTTTATTTCATATTATTCTACATCTTGTGGTTGCTATCTCCCATTACATGCTGCATCAAAAGCTAACAGTGGTATCAGAGCCATGGTAGGTCAAAAGGAAAACCACCATTATTATTGATCCTAAGTTTTTTGACAACCTGATGTGCCATTGGACCAGTCACTATCAAAAATACTTAGAAGATTCTAGGTGGTAGAATTAAGGAGAGCCACAAGTAAATACTGAAAGAAATCTTAATTTTTGGAATACTGAGATTGCATATGGCTAGAGTCTTTCCACAGAGTTTCAAGGGAAAACTTGTGAAGACTAGGACTCAACACTTGATCCACTAGTTTGATGAATCAACTAGTGAAGCTCATCTAAGAGATCTAGAGAAATTAACCTGAAGGTTATTTTATTGTAGGGAATTAATACTCAGATGATTGGGACACCTCCTACAATAGAAAGCTAGGATATTTCAACTTTGTTTCCCAAAGGTTGGAGTGCCTTCATAGTGTAGAGATTAGTTATTGCAAGAGAAGAACACTACAGAAGAGACTTCTAGAGAAGAATTATAGTGAAGTTGGGAGACAAGATATCTCCATTGCTATATTGGAAACTTCACAAGAAGAAAAGGCCATAGAAGCCTTGATCTAGAAGAAAAGGCCATAGAAACCTTAGTCCTAAAGAAAAGGCTAGATAAGCCTTAATCTAGAAGAAAAGGCCATAGAAGCCTTGATCCAGAATAAAAGGCCACAAAAGTCTTAGTATTTAAGAATAGACCATAGAAGCCTTGAAGAAGAAGGCCAAAGAAGCCTTGATCCTGAAGAAGACTCTAGAAGAGAGTATCTAATTCAGAAGTATATTTTAGTACTAATACTTTGTTGTAGGAATAGGTAGATTCAGTGAGTTGGGAAATCTTCCTACAAAAAGGTTAGGAAGAGTATCTTCTTCAGAATCAATCCAACACCTGAAGAAAAAGAGATCAGAGAAGATCTCATTGATGAAGAAGGACTAGGAGAGTCCTACTCGAATACAGAGGTAGCAAAATCAGATATCCAGGAGAAGATCTCACCACCAACACTTCCAGAAGTAGAAGGTTGAAGATAAGGTCTCAAAGAAGACTAGAAGAAGATGCAAGGCCTTAGAGAGGCCTCTACAAGCATCCAGTAAAAGGCTTGGAGAGCCTTACTGAAGAAATCATCAAAGGAGTTCCAAGGAGAACTCATTGAAGAAATTCACTATTGGAGATAGTGGAATATTTGGGACAATTATTGCCATCCAACAATAAGCCCAAGAAGAAGAATTTGGAAAGGAGTGCCAAATCTTAGAAGACCTCAAGACATTCAAAATCTTGAGAAGATGATCCTATTTGAAGTCAGAATTTAACAAGAAGCTTGAAGGAAGATTCAGATAGAAGAAGCCTACCAAATCCAGGAGATTTGGAGATTACCTCTCACAGAAAGAAGGCACCACTTCAGAATCAAATATCTCTTCTAATCTACAACAAAAGGAGGAGACTACAAGAGGAGAACAAGCCACCAAAATCCTAGGCTCATGAAAGAGAGTTGGAGACCATATTTTGGTGAAGATGAAGTTGTTCAAGGTAGCCTACAGAGAGTTGTAGGATCTTACTCAAGATAGCAACTTGGTGATCTTAGACACCAACATCTACATCCTCTATAGAAGTGGCGAAAAGGGTTTTTTAGAAAAAAAGGTAAGCAACTATTGGTGCAAGTAAATTCATTAAGTGGATTACTTATCAGATTTTTTTAAGCACCTTGATTGGAGTAAAGTTGCAAAAAGGAGAGTTGAATTAAGAGTCTTCAAATGTGCAAAAAGAAAGGATTCTTTAAGGTTCATTTGCACTTTAGGAGTTGATTAGATTTTAGAATCTCAAACTATCTATCAACTACCTATCATCTACTTTGGAAAGAAAATGAAGACTAGCTCCTATTACCTTGCTTATAAAATTTTAGAATAATGCTTGAAGGTTCATTTCAAATTATTCTTGATTAGTTGCAGTAAATTGATTAAAGTGCATTATTTTTTAGAGTTGATTGGAGTGATAAGGTGAAATTTTTAGTGCAGTAGAAGTAAAGGATTATTAGATTCATTTGCACTATTACATTGCTCTCAAAAATTATTGTTTGTGTTCATTAGAAGGGCACAAAAATAGAATTTGTCAAAGTGTCTAAAGACACTATTAATGCACTGAGATCTACAACTTTAAAGTGGCCTAAGGAAGCCACAAAACCAGCTCTATCCTCCAAGCATTGGAGAAGAAAGTAACCACCATAAGAGCATAAAAAGAAGCCTCGAACGAGACTTGGTGAGTCTCAAGTTCAAAGCACAAGAAATAAGTGCAGAAAAATAGCTTCTATCATGTGGTTACATGCTTGGATTCATCTATAAAATATCCAAGAAATCAGGGGAAGGTGTCTAATCAAGGAGACAACCTCAAAACCCCTATATTGCACTCAATATTCTACCTCAAAAACCAGAAATTAAGAATTACAAAGAGGAGTGCAAAAGAAAGTGCAACAAGGTCATCTTGTATTAAAACTATTTTACATTATAGTGCACTATTTCTAATCTAGTTATACAGGGAGAGAAGGCAGATTTAAGGTGCCTCAAGGGCACTACACTTGCTGGAAAAACCAGTCGAAAGTGGTCGTATGCTAGAAGCCATCCAAGCCTAGCCAAGGAGCCATTCGAAGGGCTCAAACTCCTCACATTCTAGATGGCCGAACCTGCAAGATTTACGTACAAGAGCAAGGGAGAAACAACGTCATTCAAAGAGCAATAGCATCTACATAAGGAGGATGAAAATCATATACAAAAGAAAAAAGAAGTTGAAGCACCATTGGAGTATTACTTACTCCATATTCGCTCATTGAAAGCGGTGCTCAAGACCTCCATTCTATTGCTCCATATCCCAAGTAGAAATATATGCAGATGAACGAATGCAAAGGTGGGGATTCACGAAGCTAAAAAGGTCTCAAAGGGTCCATTCAAACCAGCAATAGAGACTACATCCATGCAGAGAAGAGAGTGACACTTGTCACTAGAAGAAAACCCTAACGCTCGAATCAAGAGAGTGCTCATATTCAAGGAGGAGTTACATGAATAGGTTGGTGCATTTGGTGCATTGAGTACACTTGTCAAAGAGGAAGACCAAGCATTTTTAAAGAATGTAATGTTCTTACATTACAAGAAGGGAGACAAATGTTCATTGGCACCAAAATCTCCTCAAGCACTCAAGAAAAGAAATGGTCGTGCCACTTGGCACATAAGAGATGAATCTTCTCCATTTAAGGACATCAACGACCAAATTCAAGGGAGCAATTCTTCATCATTGAAATTCATCTCGCTATCTGAGTGAAAAGAGCCGAGTTGCAGCAGTCAAGAAGGTGTTAGAGCCTTTAATGCTCAAGGCAATCAGAGTCAAGGGAAGAGACTAGAAGATGCCATATTTGGAACGCATTAAATCCAAAGCATTTCCATTGGAGAACAAAGCCGCAGCATCCACGACGTCTACGTATATTCAGTAGTCCAAGCATCTCTAAAATCAGCACCGAACTTCGCTTGGAGAAAGGTAAAATAATTTCCATTAATATGTGCTTTATTTCCTTGGAGTTATAAGGGTTAAATCAAAGGAATTTATATACATTGAAAGCCATATATCAAGGAAAATATTTTATCAAATTAAATCAAATATTTGCAATATAAAACCTAGGAGTAATAAGGTTTTCTACATGGATAAATATTGAATATTTGCAAATATTAATTGTGATCTAATTTATCCAAATATTAGGGAGTCATAAGGGCTACTACATCAAATCATTTAATTGGAAAATTAGATACACATAACCTAATTCCCAAAAGGTTATTTATAAAGAGAGTTTTTTCATAGGTTGGATATTCATAATATTATTGTCTCAAACTTCTCAAAAGGAGACAAAATATCCAACATTATAACCTCTTTAAAATTTGGGAACAATGCTTAGTTCAATAGGAGTAATAAGGGATAATAGGAATTGATTTTGGTATGCTACAAAACTTTACAAAATCAATCAAATATTGAACTATATTTCTACAAAAGCACTATATCTTATCCACAGCATACTAGGGAGTCATAAGGTATTCTACAAAACTTGGTAAAATCAGCATCTATCATAGATTATCAAGTTACAAAATATAAGCTTTCTTCATAACCTAAAATCCTTAGGAGTATATACTCACATTACTTGGGAGACATAAGGTAGTCTACAAAACAAGGATTATTAAAGGTTTTATCAAATCAAGCTTATATTTCTTCAATCAGGAATCACATATCCTAACATAGGGAGTCATAAGGTAGACAACAAAGAAAATCCTATCTCATTTCTTCTACTTCTTCAAATGGAAAAAGGAATGTCATATAATGGATGTGGAATTTACTCCAATAGAAATTATTCTACAAAACACAAAGACATGTGGTATATTGACTCAGGGGTCAAGTCATCATATGACAGGAAATATACAATGGTTTGACTATCTTGAAGATGCTAAAGGCTACAGATTAAGAATTGTAGATAGCCAAACCTATCCCATACATGGATATGGATGTGTAACACCTAGAAGATCATTTCTAGATATTCTATTGCAAAATGTATTGTATGTACCTGAACTAACATTCAATCTCATCTCAGTAAGCAAGTTAGTAGAAGACAACTATATGATCAACTTTGGATATATGGATGGAATAAATACATGTCTCATTATGAAACAAGGTGAAATAAAAGCAATAGGAACAATCCATGAAAATACATATATCTTGGATTCAATGGAAAGCTCACAAAATATTGTGATGTTTCATAATTATGCTAACATATTTTCAAAGGAACAGGTACAAGAAAATGAAGAACCAATACATCACAAAGGCAAGCATAGAAGAATCAAAATCAAGAAGATGAGAGGACAAGTGCACCATGCTCTACTCAGTCATCAGCATTCAGAATCAAATGAAGACACTTGCAAAGAGAACAATAAAAGTGGTTGGATAGAAGACAAGGATGATGAACCTGAACAAGTCAAAGATCATCAACTGAAAGAAGATCCACATTGAAGACTAAAGTCTTCAATATCCAAATAATGTAATATAGGGGGGTGTTAGAAATAGACTATTACATCATTTGGATAATGTAAATGTACCTTTCTTGGTACATACTTAGGACATTAGATTACTTTAGGGGGAAGTTATCTAGTTACTTCATGCAATGTAATAACTGCACAAGTGTCAAAGTGCAAGTTGTATATGTGCAAGCTATCCCTTGCACATCTAGGTAGAGTGTTGGCCAAGGAACCTATTTCCTATATAAAGGGCCATAGACATAGATATAGATATAAGAGAGTGAGTACTAAATTAGTAGGAAGTAGTATAGACTAGTATGGTATGATGTAGTAGTGTGATGTATTGTGATGGGGTGTAATATGCTCAATGCCCATTCTTGAGTTGTAGCTATATTCATGGAGTGTTCATTTCCTCCATAGCTACTTTTGTAAACACCTCCATCATTTCTATTTATAGTATATTTTCAATCATCTCATAGATTTACTTTATTTCATATTATTTTGCATCTTGTGGTTGCTATCTCTCATTACATGTTACATTACTAGGAGACATAATTCACCATAAAAGCTATGATGGTCTTCTCCTTCATTGCTTAGAGCCCCAATAATCTACTTGGGCTCATGATGGTACTTGTAGTGGTAATTTCAGTGGCATGGCCATCACTAAGTGCATCCTACAAATGGGCTATTATTGGCCTACCATGGAGTGATACTATTGTGCTTATGTAAAAATGTGTGTTAAGTGTTAGCATCATGCTAATCTATCGCACGTACCTTCACAAGATATACAATTGATACATTTTTTATGGCCTTTTTCACAATGGGGCTTTGATTTAATTGGTAAAATCTAACCCTCATATATGGTCCATCACATGTTCATTCTAACAGCCACATAATCTTTTATAAAATGGGTGGAAGCTATTTCCCTTACCACTATGATAGTACAACACATTGTGAAGTTCATACTCCATAACATCATATGTCATTTTGGTATTCGATCAAAGATAATTTTGGATAATGAGACACCATTTAAAAATAAGGATGTTAGAGCTTTGTGCAACAAATATCATATCCAACATAGCTTTTCAATGTCCTACTATCTGCAAGCTAATAGGTAGGATGAGGCATAAAAAAAATGGTCATTATCATTCTTAAGAAAATAGTAAATAATAATCACAAGGACTGGCACCTTCAATTGCCTCTCACACTTTGGGCTTATAGAACTAGCATTCAAACACCAAATGGGGCAAGTCCATTTTTTCTAGTATATGGTATTGAGGCCATCATACCCTTAGATCTTGAAATTCCTTTATTGTGCATCTTCTTACAATAGTTCATCGATGATGATACTACATGATAGGCTCACCTAGATCAACTTACCCTTCTTGATGAACGACGTATTAATGCCCTTGATCATATTCAACATTTATCAAGATCACATTAAGAGAGCCTATGATACAGGAGTACATCTTATATAATTTCAAGTCAGTGATTTAGTGTTAAAAGAGAACCAACAAAATTCTAATTTGCCATGCCATTTTTGGGATAAATTTATGGTAAACTAGTTAGGCCTATTTATCATCACACAGAAGGTGGGTCCAAGTACCTATCATTTAGCTTCACTTGAGGGTTTTGAGGAACCTGAACCCCTTAATATTCTCCACTTGCGGGAATTTTATGCATAAAAAAAAACAATAAAATAACAAAAATATTTTTGCATTTCACATCACCATTGCATTACATATAATCATACATAACACATTGCATTTAGTATTAGTCATGTTTTTGTATAGTTACATGTTTTGTTACATTTATTTATGCATTTTGTTTGCTATAGTTGCATTAAGTATTTCATATAGCATCATGTTTGTACGAGGGTCACTTGTCTTAATGTAATATATTTTATATTGGGCATACACTCCCATGCATTGATCATACACATCCACATATCCATGATGTCTATCCACCCCTTGCTTGCTCCCAAGTACTTGTTACAAGGTGTTCAATAGGGTATTTCGATCATTCATTTATCCCTAGTTGGTCTTTCAGATGTTCTGGCAAACCATCTTGATTTTTGATGATAGGATATTGCTTTTATTGTACTTTGTTTATTTCAAAATCACAAACACATTCTCACAATATTAAATACAATTTTGAACAAATAAATATGACACTATAATGTATATCTTACCTAAAAAGCAAACAATTTCCCTTGCTTTTCCTATTATGCACATGGTTTTAAAATCTAAGAATTGACAAAAGGACAAGCTCCCCCTCCTCCCCCAAAAAAAAATCCCCTTGCTCCTCTACAAAATGATCAAGTACCCCCCCACCAAAAAAAAGAGAAAAATCCCTTGCTCTTCCATAAAATGAGCAAGTATCTCCAAACGCATCACAAAGTAATAAAATCAATTTGCTCCTCTACAATATGAGCAAAATTCCTAAAAATCCCAAAATAAAAATAAGAAAAAGAGCTTGAATCCCTAGAATTCTCAATTTTTGACAACCATGGGGTGATCTCCATCGCTAGCAATAAGCTATAGATCCTTATCTAGCAGTGGAGTAGTCTTACTTATGGTGATACATATGTTACATTAGCGACCTTATTTTGTACAAACCAATGTTATCTTGTGGTTCAATTAGCTTTTGATGGCTTGCATTAAGAGTAGTGGATTCCAACTAAGTCCAAAGTTGATATAATCGACTTCACTATTCACACATAGAGATATTGAATATCTTGGTCTTCTTTGAAAATTTATATCTTTCAAACACTTGCATGGTTAGTATATGACTTTTGATTTTTCAATTTGGGTGTTTGACTCTCATGAAAAACCTTATTGTTCCCTTATGACCTCTAGTTTTTCAGAATCCATAATTATCATGATCCTTCATTGCACATCATTTCTTGCAGGATTCCTACTTAGGTGTATGCTCATGGTGAGATTTTTTATATCTTAATTTATGATTTTCATCCATTTTACAGTGCATATATTTAGTTTATTATTTAGAATTATCCATTATATTTCATTAGTTAAGCATACATTTACAATTTGCATTAATTACATTATCATATGTCATTAGTGCATCACATACATATCTAGGTCTAATGCATACATGTTAGCTCTATCACATAAAAAACATCCATTCATATGACATAAATACATCATCTAGGTATACATCTTGTAGCACCCTAAAATTGGCACGGTTAAAACCTTAGTAAAAGATAAAAGATAAAAATTTGAATTTTAACCCCAAAACCGCTCCAAAACTGCCTGTTACCCGCTTTCCCCATTTTCCATGCCATTTTTAGGATTTGTTTTGACCGTTGGACGATATCGTCGCAGATTAGACGAAATCGTCCCCGATCTGACGAATTCGTCTGGAACAGAACGTCCAGACGATTTCGTCCCAAAACCAAATTTTCATAATTAGCTTCTGTTTCAATAGCCTCTCCAACTTGGGCAGAAATGCATCTGCGTAGTTGGAGATTTCCCCGTTGGAGATCTCCCAGATTGGGATGATCCCCAACCTCCTAACCTCTTCCTAATCCTATATAAACTAGGATTTTTCTAGTTTATCCCCCGAACCCCTTAGATCAACCTGAATTCCCTACCCCTGAAGATTTAGTTCCTTATTCACTAGAGCATCCTCGCACTACTGTCTGTATTCTGTATTTTGTATTTTCTTGCAGGAACTCTACTATTTTTCAGTCGAAGCTAGCTCGGATCGTCGCAAACGATCTCGGATGATTTCGGATGATCTTGTCGAGGAGCGCAGATGATCTCGTACGATTGGAGGCGATCCTGACTGTAGTCCAGATTGGGGGCAATCAGAACCCAGAGTTTGCATTTCCTTAGCTTTTTTGCACTTTCCTATTGTATTTCTGCATTCTCTTAAATTATTATACTTATGCATCTTGGAGTTCACCTCATCTAATATAAATGCATGATAAAATCAAAATAAATTGTGAAGTTGATGCTTTTCCTCTTTAATTACTATTTGGATCTATCATTTAGACAAATTTATAGTTATTTCTATCATTTCCCTTCGCTTCTGTAGTTGCATCTTGGGTATTTTGTATCTATTTCTGTGATTGCAGGTTTCTGACGAATTTGTCTGACGAATTCATCAGATTTCAGATGATTCTGTCTGATCTCAGATGACCTTCTATGATTTGAGATGATCCTGTGAAATATCAGATGATTACGTATGAATTGAGGCGATCTGGACTGCTACAAAACTCAGAATCTTCATCAGACATCCGAAATCAGGTATGATACAGTTTAGCTAGCATATTCTCTGTGATTAGCATTCATTCCTATTTTTTGTATTCATTTAAATCAGCATTGGCATATAGAATAGTTTAGATTCATCTTGGCCAAACCTAGGAGTTGAATGATTAAAGTGCAAAATGAACACATCAAACTCACTGTCAACCTAGGCATGGAAACTGCCATCCAAAAGTTTCCTGGTGAACCCACCATCCATCAAAAATTCACCCTTATACCCCTCCCCCGAGAGGCGGGACCTTCAAAGGGCCTCTCAGTCCGAGGTATTGTCCCATCCTTTTCACATCCCCCTTTCGGGCGTGGATCCTATAGCCTGAAGGTAAGGATGCAAAAAATTTGGAGCGATACATTTTGGTGAACCCGACGTGAAAACAAAAACCTTTTGAAAAAAAATAAAAAAAAAAATCAAAACATAAATGCATTTAGAATTAAAAAATTGCATATCATATTTAGATGGTAGACTATAATAAAAGACGAGTTGTCACCATTAATGTTGAAAATCAATTAGCAGCTATAGAGATTACTTCTGTGCTTAGAGTACCTCAAACAAATAGGGTTCAACCTTTGTGGGACGAACTTGATAGGAGATTGAATCTCATTTCATCTAGAGCAACCGAACTTAGGCAAATTAAGAGGTTTGTCCTAGATAGAATCCTGGATCCCGATCAAGTGATTTTGTATCATGAACTTCAGAGAGCTTGCCATAGGTGGTTAGCAGATAAAAGAGCCCTTGTGTCTTCTGAATTGTATACCTTTGAGGAATACCTCGATAATGCAGTTATAGTACATAAATTTTTGTCTCGTATAGAGGACCAAGAGGTCATTCTTATGGATAGACAAATATGGAATAGAGTTCCCAGAGCTGTGTTATATCGAGAGTATTGCCATGAGATTTATTTTTACAAAACAGAATCTGAAACAGATAATATCACTATAGCACACTTTGTCGAGTTCCTGAAAAACAATTTCCAATTTGAAGAGGAGCATTTTATGACTCCTGATGAACTTGATCCTATCAATGACATTCATAAACTATTTATAGAAAACTAAGCTATTATTTTATTATTGTTATTTCTTGCATTTAGTGTGTTGTTTATTGTCTTTATAAGCATAAAAACAAAAACAAAAACAAAACAAAATCATAACAAAAAAATCAAAACATTTTCTTTTAAGCATTATAGTAGGTATATAATTAAAATATATACCTCCCAAAATCTGTCGCAAATATATTAATATATATATTTGCTAAAATCTAAATTTAGACATAATGACTAGACTCAGGAATGGAAAACAAATTGAAGTAGAAGAAGATTGGTTAAGAAAACCAGAAAATAACCCAGATGTTCTTCCTGAAGATCCAATTCAGGAAGAAGGAACCTTAAACCAACAAGAAGAAGAATTTGTGGATGCAAATGAACAAAAATAAAATGATAGAGAGGAAGGATCCTCATCTCCTAAAATATCTCCAGAAGGAGCTATTACTTTTGAGAACATGGAACACTTCTGGAAGTTCCTCAATAATAATATTGGCACTCTTAATAGAGCAGTTCATATGGACAAAGATCAAATTAGTGACACCCAAGCAACCCTAGAAGACATATATCACACACGCACTAATCCTTTGTCCTTCGTGGATCAAGAGAGTGATCAAGCTGGACCGTCCAATTTAGACATGGCTGCTATAATCCAAAACATGCAACAACAACAGGCTACCCAACCACCTAGAGTGCCTGTTACTAAGCCAAGGGTTATTCCCACACAAAAGAAACCTTCATTCACTGCTCTATTTCGCCAAGCTATTGATCAATATACCTCAAATCAACAAAAGCCTAAAACAAAACCAAATACCAATTTCCAACAATCTGGGATACAACATAATGCTACAACAAATCTTCTTCATAATACTCTTCCTACCAACCATTTGCATAACAACAATATAGCATCTAATCCTTATGTCCCGCCTTCCTACGCTCACAAATCCCATACTCATGTACCACCAAACCAATATGGTGGACAAACTGGTAATCTGGAAGCCATGGTGAAATAGTTAGTCTCTCGCATGGACCAGATAGATCCCTACCGTCCCTCGTACAATTATCGAGAGATGTGTAGTCAACCTCTAGATCCTATAGTTGTAGCACAACCATATCCTAAACACTTTCCCATGCCTGTCCTACCTATATATAAAGGAACCGAAGATCCCATAGAGCATCTTCGTATGTTTAGGATAGCATGTCATGATATATCACATGATGACTTGTTATTACTAAAAATGTTCCCAAAAAGTTTAGGGGGGATGGCATTGGAGTGGTATTACCAATTGCCCACTCATTCTTTGAGGAATTTTGAAGAGACCGTTGAGTCTTTTGTGCATCAATTTAGTGCCTATATTGAAAGGCATGTAACCATTAAATATTTGTACAACCTAAAACAAGACAAAGATGAGTGTTTTGCTGACTTCTTAGCTCGATGGAGGCAATTGATAGGAAAATTACACTTTGTGTTACCTTATCGAGAAATGTTGGATATTTTTATCAATAACTTACAAGAACAACTATCCTATGAATTATCAATTGCTACCTTGACCACCTTCGATCAAGCTATAGATTTAGCTCGAAGAGTGGAAGATGCTCTCATTAGAAGAGGTCAGCTCAAAAAGAAAGATGATGAGAAAACATCCAGAAATCAATATAAAAATAAACAAGTTGTGGGTGACGGAGTCACTGATAGCAAAAACATTGCCAATGTTAATACTATGAAAACAACAGAGAAGTTTATACTGAAACCTCCTGATAAACCACCCCGAGAATTTACTAGGTTAAATCAACCTTTATCAACCATTCTCCCGCAATTACTAGCACGAGGATTGATCCAATTACCAACTATCCGAGAACCTGATCCAACTATACCCGGATACAGAGCTGATTTACATTGTGATTTCCATAGAGGACCTGGACACGCTACCAACTCTTGTAAAATATTAAAACATAAAATACAAGATTTGATTGATAACAATGAGATGGAGGTGCAAGCCTTTCAACCTAAACAAAATCCTTCTAATAATGCTCAAAAGAACATTCCCCAAAATCAGAATCAGAATGCCAATCAATCATTGGACATATTTCAACATCCTTTACCAAAGCATGGTAAAGAGGTGGCTAATCAAATTGAGCATCATAATGTTCCCCCTCCTACCCGATATGTAGGGACTATTAGTGGACAATTACCTGTTCATGATCCTCAAGTCTTTGACACAACTTTATCCATAGTTACGACCAGACCTCTACATAATATTCGGACACTTGATCTTAGTGATACCGAATATGAGACTAAAAGTGATATGGAAATCACCTCCAATCAATCGAATAGTTCTGAAGATGAATCAGATCCTATTCAACCTATCACAAGTTCTATGGTTCCAGAAGAACCATTTCCTAGAAGAGTCACTACTAGACCATCTTCTCACCAAATACTTTCTAATGAACAAGCCATAAACGCTAGACCAAGACCTATTCATCACCCGCAAAATAATATTGTAGGAACCATCGGAGCCGTTACCAGACAACAGGCTCAAAACTCTCAACAGGATCAAACTCAGAATGATGGATCAGCTCCATTTGTTTTGAAAAATCCCAATAAAGGGAATTATGCGCCTAATGTTCAACCTAAGCCTCCTTATAATATTAATGAACAATTATCCAATACTACAGCTAGAATTTCCCTTTTGGACCTGTTAAGATCTTCTCCTACCCATAGGGATGAATTAATGCTCACATTAAGCCAAATGATGGTACCACAAAATATTCAACCCGAAGCCATGTCCAATACTATCATAACTCGAGAAGTCGATTGTATTGACTTTCGGGATAGAGATATCCCACAACATAGCCTACATAAGGATAACCCCTTATATATTACTGCCCTAATTGGGGATGTAGCCGTTAAACGAGTCTTGATTGATAATGGTTCATCTTTAAACATATGCACTTTTGACTTCTACCAAAGATTTGGGTTTAGAAGTGATGAAATGAAAAGAACTGATATGATTATAAAAGCCTTCAATGACGAAACACAAGAAACATGTGGAGTTATTACTATACCCTTGCAAGTTGGTCCTAGAACCTTAGATACAACCGTGTTTATTGTACATTGCCCTGCATCGTACAATATACTTTTGGGTCACCCTTGGATCAACGCGATGCGAGCGGTTCCATCCACTTTACATCAATGTGTTAAATTCGAATTTAAAAATCAGTTGGTTACCATTCATGGTGATCCTAGACCCTTTGATATGTGTGCTTTGGCAGAACCTGTTGGAGTTCAATTTTGCCCTGCCCTGTCATCCACACATCCTAATTCTCATCATCCACCGCCCAAACGTGTGAAACACACACCCATAACATCATCTACTCTTTCAACTACACCTCTACATATAGCTCAACCATCTTCTGAACAAACCACATTAGGACCTCGAAAAGATCCCAAAACTACAACCAATGCTTCTTGTTTTACTCCTATAACTTCCATACCTATAGACTCATCCATCGATATCCCTATAACATCTACATCCACTACAGGCATCCTTTCCACATCCGACGATGTAGGAAATGTTCCTTCTACCTCTTATGCTCTTACTGATGAGCTCTTACCCGATTTATCTAAAATTCTTATATCAGATGAAACCAACACTGCCATGCAAGCTTCCCTTATTTTAAATAAACTCCCACCCTCTCCTCGTACCTTGGGCCTCCCACAGCCTATGGGAAGTATTTACCAAGTCGGGAGTTGTGCTTTTATTTATAAGGGATATGATTGGGGAAGAATACCTAGAAACATCAAGACACATTGTGATGGATATGCTAGATGCTATTTTGCTAATGAGTATATTAAAGCTAAACCCATAATGCTTAAATTGGGATATAAAGGGAAAGGTTTGGGACCTTTCCAGAATGGTATGAAAGAACCTTTTGAGGTCGAACCATGGCCTGCCCGATGTGGTGTGGGCCTATTTCCTAGTAAAGGTCAGCCCTTCCCATTTGAGGATGATGACCATCTTGTGTGTTACCAAGATTATTTGGATAAACGAGATGTCTTGCATTCAATGAATAAGCCTCTTACATGCAATATGCTATCCATAGCTTACCCTGAAATGATTGCTGAATCCGACGATGAGTTGGAGGGAGATATCTTTCATGATGTTTCCATTGAGGAATTGTTACATAACGAATTTTATTTTGATGGCTCTATACCTAGTATAGCCCAGCTTGAAGCTACGACTCCTCAAGACGAATTATCCAAGTTAACCTTGGAAGAATTACAAGAATTGGGTGTTTCACCCGCCCCACCTAATTTTGAGAGAGATTTACATATGGAAGTTGAAAACATTATAAAAATTAACATTGGAACCGAACATAACCCTCACATAATCAATATTGGATCAGAATTAAGTCAAGAAAAACAAGATAAATACATTTCATTTCTTAAAGACTATGAAGATGTCTTTGCTTGGACATATGAAGACATGCCAGGTTTGGACCCTTTCGTAGTTATGCATCATCTAGTAGTCCATCCAGATGCTAAACCTGTTAAACAGAAACTTAGAAAAATGCATCCTAAAGTGGCCTTACTAGTCAAAGGAGAACTAGAAAAACTGGTTGAAGGTCATTTTTATACAAGCCATTGATTATGCTGAATGGATCTCAAATGTAGTTCCAGTAACTAAGAAAGAAGCCACTAAAGTTAGGGTTTGTACAGACTTCAGAGATATTAATGTTGCATGCCCTAAAGATGATTTTCCTCTTCCTAACATGGATCAAATCATTGATTTTACTACTGGAAGTGGAATGATATCCCTAATGGATGGATTTTCTGGTTATAATCAGATCAGGATAGCTCCTGAAGATCAGGCTAAGACAACATTTATTACCCCTTGGGGAACCTTTTGTTGGAAAGTGATGCCATTTGGTTTAAAGAATGCAGGTGCAACCTATCAACGAGCCATGACTTATATCTTTCACGATATGATGCATGATATCCTACATGATTATGTAGATGATATTATAGCTCGTTCTATCAAAGAAGATGATCATTTAAATGACTTGAGAAAAGTATTTGATCGGTTAAGGGAATATCTTATCCGACTAAATCCAGCCAAATGCATATTCGGAGTTAAGTCCGATAAATTATTAGGGGTTATAGTCTCTTTACGTGGCATTGAAATTGACCCTCTCAAGATCGTGGCTATCACAGATATGCCCGCACCCACCAATATATCAGAATTACGAAGTTTACAAGGTAAGCTTCAAGCTATTCGTCGCTTCATCGATAAGTTGGTAGACAAAACTGGACCCTTTCTTAAGCTTCTTAAGAAAGATGTCTCTTTTCATTGGGATGAAGAATGTCAGGAAGCATTTGAACTCCTTAAGCAATATCTCCTTAAACCACCGATGCTTTCCCCACCTAGATCTGATCGTCCATTTATCTTGTACATTTTTGCTTTCGATTCTGCCTTAGGAGCTATGTTAGCTCAGCTTGACGATGAGAAGAAAGAACGTGCTAATTATTACATCAGTAGAACCTTAATCAGTTATGAAACTCGCTATACCATATTAGAGAAGCTATGTCTAGCAGTCGTATTTTCTACACAAAAACTACGACATTATATGCTCAATCAAAAAACGTATGTTATTGCCAAATTCGACCCTTTGCGATATCTTATGAGTCGACCATATTTATCTGGTCGCACAGCCAAGTGGGTTCTTGCGCTAAGCGAGTTTGAACTCACGTTTATAGGACAAAAGTCTGTTAAAGGTCAAATCATAGCAGATCAATTAGCTGCTGCACCCTTAGAGTCTACTCATCCCCTCATCATTGAGTTTCCTGATGAATGCCTTAAACTAGAGGCAGACCATTCAGAGCAATGGTCCCTATACTTTGACGGAGCCCGATGCATGAGTGGGGCTGGTGCGGGTATTATTTTAATATCTCCATAGAAACATCTTATACCTTTGTCCTTCAAATTAACATTTGCTTGCACCAATAACATTGTTGAATATGAAGCTCTTATCCTTGGATTACGAGCTGCCTTGGCACTGAAAATTAAAAATTTATTGGTTTTTGATGACTCTCAACTTGTCATAAATCAAATTAATGATGTTTATCAGACCAGAGATGATAAATTACGCCCATATAAAGCATATGTTTTGCAATTATTATCCTTGTTTGATCAAGTTACTTTGGAAGCTATTCCTCGAACTAGCAATCGTGCGGCTGACGCTATGGCTGCAACTGCATCTCTTTTACCCTTGGAGTTAGACGATGAATATGCTACCATCATTATTCATCGACTCCAAGAACCCGCTTCAAGAAAATCATGCTTAGAACCTTTGGATGTGTTTCTCATCAACGAAACAACTCTTGAACCATGGTACACTGATATATTTAATTTTTTGCAAAAAGGAACCTTCCCTGATGGTTGTACTAGTAACCAGCATAGATTATTACGTAGACAAGCAAGTCGCTTCGTGATTATTGGTAATACCTTGTATAGAAGATCTTTTGAAGGCATCTTATTGCGATGTTTGAATCTAGAAGAATCTAGATCGGCTTTGAATGAAGCCCACAATGGATCTTGTGGGGGACATTTTAGTGGTAGCGCCATTGCTAAGAAACTCCTTAGGATAGGATATTTTTGGCCTACCATGGAAAATGATGCACATAATTATGTGCGACATTGCGACAAGTGCCAGAAACACGCCGACCTTGTCCATGCGCTCGCATAAGAACTGCAGGCTATTTCATCTCCTTGGCCCTTTTCAAAATGGGGCTTAGACATCATTGGAAAAATCAACCCTGTGTCATCCGATGGACACAAATTCATCATAACCACCATTGAGTATTTCACGAAGTGGGTTGAAGCTATGCCATTAGCTTCTTGCACTGGAACCCAAGTTTCCAAATTTATTTTTAATCAAATTATTTGTAGGTTTGGAATTCCTGCCAATCTCATTTCAGATAATGGAACTTGTTTCAAAAATAAATATGTCAAAAAATTATGTCAAAAATATAAAATTCAACATCGTTGGTCTACTCCCTATTATCCTTAGGGTAATGGCCAAGCAAAAGCATCTAATAAAACATTAATCAAAATTCTCAAAAAATTGGTCAATAAATCCGGTCGAGATTGGCACATTCAATTATATCCTGCTTTGTGGGCCTATCGAACTAGCGTTCGTACCCCCACCTGGAACTTCACCTTTTGTCTTGGTTTATGGTGCTGAAGCCATTTTTCCCTTTGAATTAGAAGTTCCTTCTTTAGCTCTACTACTTCAAGATACTAAAGTAGGAGATGAATATCATGCTGGCAGACTTAGTCAGCTAGAACTTCTAGATGAAAAGTGCATCAATGCTTTGGAGCATCTTCGTGCCTACCAAAACAAGCTTAAGAGAGCATATCTCAAGAAAGTTCATCATCGATCCTTTGAGATCGGTGACCTTGTCTTAAAAGAGAATAAAAAAATACTAATGCAACTAAAAACCTTAAAGGTAAATTTGAGCCCAACTGGCTTGGACCATATGTCATCACCGCTAAATTTGGATCGGGAGCATACAAATTATCTACCTTAGATGGTAAAGAACTTAAAGAACCTATGAACATTATGCATCTCAAACGCTACTATGCATAAAATTTGGTCATTTCATCATTGTATATATTTATTTTTGCATATTATTTCCTTCTAGTCACTTATATAAAACGTTTCAAAAACAATCACCTTGTATTTCTTTCAATTCATAACTTAAAATCAAAAACATCAAAATCATCAAAAACATCTTTTATTTTCATAACTGTCAAATCGTGAAGTATTGCAGTTATATTTTCAGTTATTTTGGACAAATTAGCATTTATTTGGAATCCCGCACTTTCACATTCACATGAATAAATGTCTTGATTTTATTTTTGATTATTAATCTCTCTTATATCAAAGTCCACATTTGAATTAAATAAAGTTTTGAGCATAGAGAACTGATCTTGTTATTTACTTGAACCAAGTATATCTTTTCACATTAAAATGATTTCATTGCAAATTCAATATGATGCTACATAGTAGAAATGGTTTCTTGAGCGAAAAGTTTCCCCTGCTATCCTATCATGCACATGGTCTAGAATCTTTGAGAATTGACAAAAGGACAAGCTCACCCCTACCCGGAATAAAAATCCCTTGCTCTACAGCTAATCCGAGCAAGTATCCCTAGCATAGGAAGAAAAGAAAAGTTCAAGAAAAAGAGAAAAAGAAAAATGTTATTTTGTACCATCACAACAATATTTCAGCATTATCTCAGTATCAAGCAAAAATACAAAAAAAAAAAAAGAGAAAAGAAAGAGAAGCAAAAGTGAAAAGCAAAAGCAAAATGCAATAAAATCCTTTCCCTACCCCTTGAAAAGAAAAGAAGGGTGAATGAGCTTGAATCCCTGGAATTCTCAACTATTCGAAAACTGTGAGGTAAGCCCCATAACAAGTGGTTTGTGCCCAACCCGCTTGGCCTTGGGTAATTCCTAGCATGGTGATATGTCTGTCACATTAGCGACCTTCTTTTGTATAGACCTATGTCAGCTTATGGATTAGCTAGCTCTTGATAACCTAACTTACATAGTAGTCCGGTACGGTTACATGCATATAAATCATGGTCAACGAACATTCATTTGGTTAAGGCAAATTACTTGTATCAAATTATCTTGCTCAAAATTGGTGAATGAACAATACAATCGCACACACATTTGTATTTGAGAGATTTTGTATCATTATGATAAATCAAGATCGGTAATGAACTCACATTTGCACATGAGGATCCCTTATAAATCTACATTTGTCTTTGAGATAATTTAAAATATTTCTGTAATTCTTTTCGGAATAGTTTTATCCTCTTATTTCAGAATTTTTGTTTTGTATAAAAGCAATTACATACATCTTTTCACAAAATCACAAAATGATTTCAAACAACATGTTCATATTATTATTTTTTTGTTTATCAAAAGTCAAAAATTCATCTTGCAATAAAACTAAAATATCTATTTTCTTCTTTGGATTTCGCAATGATGGTATAAGTCTATACCTATAAATTCTATGCCTAGCGCAAACCATTGTTCTAATTTTATTTTCCATTTATTTTAAAACAAATGCATAAAACACATATGACTTGCATCATTATGTTACACAATTATGCTTTAAAATGAACGAACACTTATTCTATTTTCATTTCATTATGTCAACATTCAATTTTGCAAACCATGGTATAGTTTCTAAGGAATTGTTCAAAATTTTATCACACTTAGGAATTTATGCCTAGCAAAATCATATTCCTTTTAGTATCTCATGCATACTATTTTTATGAAAATCTGAAAACAAATCATCAAACCATCATCATCTCCATCATCACAACACAAAGTCTTAAGACAGTCTCTTAAGCACTCTTTTACTTTTAACAATATTTCTATACTGGGATTAGCTTGACGACCGAGCGAGCGGCGACTCCATGAAATGGTCTATAACAACGACAATGTCCTTTGAAATTATTGTTAGAAGTCTCTTTTTATTTTTCATCAAATCACACCACAACAACCAATTGTTTACATCATATTATTTCATTTAAATTCTACAACATGACATCCAATTATAATATTTCCAAACAACATAATTACATGAATCATCAATCCAACAAGTAAACAATTCAAACATTAAAGTCGTAGCCTGATGTTGCCTCCCCATCTGGCACACCACGACGTGCACTAGACCCTATGCCCTCATCATCCGAGGAGGGCGGATGCCTACGTACCAGGCACCATAGTCGTCTGCAACCCCAACATCATCACCATCCACTGGCTGGATGGGGGCATATTTCATGTCCTGACTCTAGAATCACTGCATATCTAGAGCCTCGCTCAGTGTAGTACTATCTTGAATAGTTCAAGAGTACTTGTAATCCCTGAGAGAAGGGATCCCCTACTATAGACTGAACTACCGTAGTACCTAGTTGTAGCGATGGAGCTCTACCTCTCCCCACTCCATCCTTAGCCAGTAGACTTGCCTAATACGAGCAAGCTCTTGCCCATCCTCTACCCACCCGGGGTGCTCTCGCCATGGTCTCCAGGTGATCTGGTCTGGGATGAGGTCGTCTAGCAACCTCTATGACATCCACAAATCTACCTACCACTGTGACCCTCTCTGTAGCCACCAATAGTAAATTTGGGGTCTCTCCTGGTCAACCCCTATTAATGGGAGCCCTACCAGCCTCTACACCATAATGTGCTCCTAGCTCCAAACCTGTAGCAGTGATGTCAAGACTAGACATCAACCTCCCTTGTATATGACCCCATATAGGATCCTATACAAGTGGCAAAGTACAAAGCTACCCCATGCAAACCTATAACCATGGTCTCTCATGTCACAGACTATGTCTAAGAGCACCCACGGTAGTTTGCACCTGCTCTGTTGGCACATCAGTAAGCCATTGACCACCCCTACCAAAACTTGAGTCAGCCTAGATGCCCCAGGCATCTACCATAGAGACTCGATGTTCACTCTGCCCTTCTCTAGGTTAAATCTCGGGTCTCTAGTGAGTCTCATCATCGCCTGGACCTGATTGGCCATAGGCATCATTAGCCATCCCTGTATGGGGATCCTCATGATTCTCCATACGTCCTCTAGTGTGGGAGCCATCTCCCCTATCGTTAACTAGAAGTAGGACGACCCCGGATACCACCTCTCTACTAAGGTTATCAGTAGCCCCATGTTAGTCGATACTTGTGGCATCTCTGCCACATGCCGTAGCCCGACCCGTGATAGTTGGTCACACTCTGCCTGGTCAATAGCAGCCAGGTCATCTCTCAGCCCACTGTATTTCCATTCCCGACTCTTTAGTAATCCTTTCTGTAAAACAAACAATAAAACAACACAATTTATTAATAAATCAATCATTAAAATCCAATCAAAAACATTTTAAATCAAGTTTAAAGATGATATCGTCCACCATTGGATTATATCGTCCCAAATTGGGCAAAATCATCCTTTGTTAGGACTAAATCATCTCGGATTTCACAACTTGGGGATCGTCCCTTGTTGAACGAGATCGCCCCTAGTTTGTCGATTTCACCCTTAGACAAAATTGATGATTTAGAGACGATTTCGTCCCGACATCGTCGACGGCCTAAAAATGGCCGCAATGCCCCAAATAATCAAAATTTAAATCCACAAATTGCACAAAGTTAATTAAAACCTAATCTACTAGGATTAGATCCTTACCCGTAGCCCGCGTTGGACTTCTGTCACTTTGTGCGTTGTCTCCACCATTTTTTTCTCTCTGCAGAGCTCTGGAATAGTAAAAATGAATTAGGGTTTTACCCTATTTTCTTAATTTTATTTAAAAATCAACATTTTAATTTTTGCTTTTTCATGTTTTTACCTCAAACATTCAATTTGGGTAAAAACACGGAGGGGGCACCATAGTCAACAGTTGTACGATTCGACCAAGAATCGTCATCTAAAAAATTGAGTACATTTTTGCTTTCTCGTAAAAATGGGAAAAACTCGTCTTTAACGAATTTTCTTCAAAAAATTCGCTAAAGATGGGGAAAAATGTAGCACCCTAAAATTGGCACGGTTAAAACCTTAGTAAAAGATAAAAGATAAAAATTTGAATTTTCGCTCCAAAATCGCTCCAAAACCGCCTGTTACCTGCTTTCCCCATTTTCCATGCCATTTTTAGGATTTGTTTTGACCGTTGGATGATATCGTCACAAATGAGATGAAATCATCCCCGATCTGACGAATTCGTTTGGAACAAAACGTCCAAACGATTTTGTCCCAAAACCAAATTTTCATAATTAGCTTTTGTTTCAACAGCCTCTCCAACTTGGGCAGAAGCGTGTCTACGCAGTTGGAGATTTCCCTGTTGGAGATCTCCTAGATTGGGATCATACATCCATACATCTACAATTACACATACATCTATAATTACACATACATGCATGCACTTTAAAAATATAATAGACATCAATAAAATGATCATCTCATATATATATCAAAAATCATCATGTACATCAAAATATGCATAGGCTAAAATAGTGGGTCCTCAAACCTCACAGCCAAAAATAAGAAGCTAAGTATAAACAATATATGCTCAAGCTGACCATACACCACCACTCTCACCACTACCCTCAGCCTCATCTCTACAAGGCTACCTAGATCTACCGGTACCTGACCTTTAGAATGTGCTTGATTTTGAAAATCATGGAATAGGTGGTGCCACTAATGGCTCTCTTGAGGCATTGCTCCATTGAATCCACTGAGATTGGGATGATTATGGTCATGATGGTAGCACTCCTTCCAATATATACATGGAATACTCCAATAATATCACATAGTTTCACTTGGTCTAATACAAATTATGATATGTGGCCACCATAGTTTACATTTGGGTCAACTCATTTGTGGCCTATCCTCCTATCGATGGTTGCACCTGCACAAATATAAAACCTACCCATTGATTATATAGAGCATATCACTCTATTGTGACTATCACCAACTCCTTTGAGCTCTATAACTGAGCTCATAGTGTATCCCTCTCCTTTGCCCAACCCTACCATCTCTACCTATCCGTATCCCACTAGATTTGATCTATCATGTGAGTTGTATCTCTATCTGTCATCTATCCTTGGATAATATGGACCTAGTATTTAAGAGTAGCAATCTACTCATGCAGATCATCCTCATCCACCCTGTCACCCCCATAACTCTTCATAGGAGTCTCTACACACTCAATGGCTACATGTGTGGATCCTCCCACATCTGTATCCATGCAATTATGTACTTGTTGCTATGATATATCCTCTACTATTATAGCTACCTCAACCCCAACAACCATCTCATCACCTTCAGTCTCTACCCTAACCTGAAGCTATCAAGTGATCCACCAGGCATAATACTCTACTATGGTCCTTGGATCCTTGATATCTACATCTACTAAAGCATCATAAACCTCCTTCCATAGATACTCTACTCATGGCCATACCAATTGAGTCTCCCTCATCCTTAACCTATATACCATTGGGTCCTTAGCCACTACCTATATCACCTCAAGTTGGTGGGTCACCTGCAAGTATTGAAAACACTTGTGCTCTATCCCATGGTGGCTAGTCAACCATATACCACATCTCATATACCTAATGTTCCCACCATCCTTAGTCTAGGTTGGCACTCCCCTCTAATATATCCATGTAATCTATGCCAACTACAATCCTGCCTAGGATTCTATGTAATACTCTCATATACCTTGTAAGGGGAAGATATTTCCTCACTCATCCTCATGCAGCCACCACATAGCATAGGGGATCTCCTTTTCAACCATGTCTCTCTGAGTAGCCCACAGTAACCCAATATGTCTGTGAATATTGAAGTGCTCCCATACCCATATTTGTAAGAGGAAGCTGCATCCCAAGCCAAGTTAACCTCTTTGTCAAATCTCATATAGATCCCTATAGAATTGTACAAGCAACATAGTACCCCATTCCATAATCCTCAACTATTCCACTAAATCCTAAAAAAGCCCCAATAGGTTCTAGGGTAACTTAGCACCAAAAGAGTATAGAAATATGAATTCAAACATCAGTGACATAAGCACTATATATCTGGCAGTGAGCAACCTAGTGTCATACCCTATGATAAGTCTCATCCCACCATTATCCACATCATAGTCCACACGTATCCACTACTCTCAGTAAACTTGTTGAAGCACTACCTCTTGATGTTTCGTCGAGGTAGTAACAATAGCCTCTCCCTCAATTAGAATCTATAGAACGTGATAGACATACTTAAGGGTAACTATCATATTACTAGTGGATAAATTAAAAGTGTTGATCTAGCTATCCCATTTGTTGATTAAGGCTATTAAGTAGGCCTAATCTGGATGAATAAACTGTGTATGAGTAGTGTGTTGACCAAGGTCCTTTAGCCACTTTAAATTATTCTTTGATAATGTAACACAAGCCTCCTTGAAGGTGTTCATGAAATGATGTCAGGTTCTAATCAGCTATTGCAAGCACAAACACTTAATCAATATATATATACAAGACAATCATAAAATGGAATCATCTCAACCTGATACAGTCCCCAAAACACATCAAAAAGCATAAAAAAAATAAAATAATCACAAGCAAAAAAAGATAGAGAGGATATGGGAAAAGCAATAAAAGCTATCTACCCATTTTTCCATTCACCTAAGCTACGCATCCTACCCATTCATTACTACTTAAATTTAATTTGGATTTATTTTATTAATAAATACAAGTGGGGATTTTTGTCCTTACTCTCTTAGCATTGGTTCCTCCACTCATAGAGGCACCTAATGGGTACATCATATTATTATATCGGCTCTCCAGTAGTGCTTTGCTTCATAAATTTATCTCTTATCCCCTTGTTGCATTCTTTTCTCATCTTGAATGGTGAAAATGAAATAAAAAATGACAATTCAACTATTTATAACTTTGCACAACCTTGGCTATCCAAGATGGTCTCGGTTTTGCAAAAACAAAAAATATTTAAACTATAGCCATCCTGGGTTGACATGGTCTACAATTCCATTGTTTCCTGGGGCACCTAATTTAATCACCTCATTCTAGTCGAGTGACTTGTTGTTATCATAATTTTTTATCTCCTCCATCAACTCATCACTTGAGGGGGTAGTTAATAAATGTAAAATTCATGTTTCAAAATCAAGTCAATAATCAAACACTCAAAAGTGTAAATCATGTTCATCCAAGAATCATTGTTGAAACCTATCATACACCTCCCTCTTTTTTGGGGCAAAAGAAAAAAATTCAATCAAACAAACACTTGGTAAATCTAAAGCCCAAAGTCTAGACTAAGATTTTGTCTACTCACAGTTGAAATATTACCAATATCATGTAGAACCAAAGCCTAAAGTGTAGACTAATATTCTATCTACCTGGCTGAAAGGTTTACCAAAATTAATCCCATCAATGTGTTGGAAGCAATGACTCAAAGACATGCACCCTTTCCATGATTGGGGTATCTCACATTGACTTGTTTAATAAACACCATCCATAATCAATGCAAGCATTTTAGATTATCTATTTTTGCTTCACATTTTGCTTATGCACAAAGCATTCCAAAAAGGGGTATTTTTAGACACCTAAAATGTGTCATACTAAGGAGACTCCTATAAGGTCTCTTTTCTAACACCCATAGTCCACCTTGGGTAGCCTTAGATCTAATTTAGTGGTTTTTACCACCATCAGACACTTTTCTCCATGGGAATCATAATCGTTTTAACCCAAGACAGTCTCAAGGTCATGACTATCTTGACCTGAGACGATCCCAAAAATAAAAAATAAAAATAATAAAAAACAATTGGTAGCCAAACTTGACCGTTAGTGCCATGCATGATTTCATGTCAACATTGGACACCCTACATGAGATAATTTCAACCTAATTATATGCAATCAATTATTTTGGGGTATTCAAATGCTTTTTTAATGTAGACTACCCCTCTAATTTTTCATTTAAATTGTCCTATCCTCTAGCTAAGAGGTCTATAAAATGACACTCACCCCTTCGTTTTAATAATCTTAAAATTTTAAATTTGTGCAACGAAGTTCTACCGAAATAAATCCACAATGTTTTCTTACTTCCAAGACCATGTTATTCGATTGCCATACAATATTGAATGTTGTGCTTCCCTAACTCACATGACTCATACCCTTGCTCAACATATTGTTCGATCCCACTTACTCGTATCTCCACTATGATAATACATCAAAAATACTTCCTAGGTCATCTCATTCATCATCAAAACTTGATTACGTAGAAAAGTAGGCCCGTTATAGTGACCATATCACCCCGATATGGTCCATAGATGAAACTGTCTTGACCTAAGATGGTCTCAAATAGACCAACTATTTTGCTATTTTCTTTTTAGGATAGCATAGATCTATGTTTTCTAGTTTTTGTACTAGCTTAGATTTCAATTTATACATGCACACAACTATATTTTCATTCATTTATCATTTTCATATTAAATATGGGTCTAACCTAAGTGGGACCCTAATATGCTATTAATGCACTTTTTGTTTTCTTTTTATGTAGGCAACAAGACTCAAGGATGGTAAAAGGCTTCAAACCCACATAGAATTCAACACGGTGGTCCCAAAATACCTACTCCCCTATGAACTATGCTAGCACGAAAATACTAATATTGCTTTAGGAAACCTCATTTACAAAATATATGGGAAACCTATTCCCCACATCTATGTAATATTTGTATCATTATTGAAAATATCCCCTCGAGGGATACTATGTAACTTACCAAATAAGGACAATATTAATTTAACACAAGGATTATCTTTCATTGTGTTTTAAAATACATCTATGTTTACTACTTCTTTATTTGGTGGAAATTTCTTACTTTCAATACCTGCTAGGATGTATGCTTGCAAAAGATCGAATGGAGGCTACCCCTCACTCATGACCATGAAGTTGATACCATATGGGATGTGTTGTGTGTGAATGATGTGCAAAAGCAAGTACTACCTGATAGGGGTGTGGTGTGTGTGAAAAGGTATATGAACAAAGTCAATGGAGAAAAAAAGAACCATATCCCTTGACTTGGAGAGATATAATAATTGAATACTTTCAATGTCAAGGGATATAAGAATAAAATAATATGGGTAGATGCAATTATAGAAATAGACAATGAGCCCTAGGTTGGAAATTTACTAGGCATTAGAGCCCTAGTGTGAGTGCAATGCATGTGAGCTATGATCTAACTATTTGTCATCACTTGATATTGTCACAAAGTCCCTAAGAATCTATATGATCAAGCAATAATGCAAGTATGAACAAGCAAAAATACAATCATGACAAGAATAATACAAAACAGAATGTTAAGAAAAAAATGTAAAGTATGACAAGAAATCATGTAGCATGAAAAAGCAAACCAAATGCAAGCTAGATAAGAATGTAACATCATGCACAATTTTTTTTGTTTCTTATTTTATTTTATTATTATCATAGAATATGAATTACATTCAATGGTTTTTAAAGTCGACACAAATTCTAAGTGTGCTACCTATTTTAACCCATAAAAGAAAGGATTGTAATGGAGGATATCGTCATGATTATCATAATGAATGGATCACCCACAATACCTTCTCTAGGATAAGCTGCATGAAAGTTAATGCAAACTCTGACTATACCATCCTTTTAGATGAAATGGGAAGCAATTACCAACTTTACAAGATCTCTATAAGATAGAGGAACAAACTCTTCCCAAGAACAAGAGGACTCGACTGATGAAACACAAGGAATAGACCTATCAAAGGAGAAGCTATTCAGGGAGATATTCTTATGTGTTATGTCACAAGGGATATTCATTTTAGTGTACTTTGGCATCACACTAGATTTGGGATGTCTTTTTGTTATCATATTGTGAAAAAAAATATCTTAGGGATAAGGGTGTCCCTCATCCTCATTATCCATTCCAATATTTCATGATCTAAATGTTCAGTCTAAGTAATAATATGATCATCATTATCAATGGGTAAAGGTTTGTTTTTATGAGTAATGTAGCCTACACCACATATCCTAGGATAAATCTCCACTTCTAAAGGCTCTTGAATAAATTTTTTGTGTGGCCCCAAACCTTTACCTATATATCCCATACTAGATAGTATTTTCTTGGTATGTGGGTAATCATTGGAAAGGTAATAATGGGTAAAAGAATGCTTGATAGAAAAAGGGTTGCTACCATAGATATTTTCTTCCACTAACGTATCTACGAAGATAAAGGTACATGTGCTAATATGTATAACTTCACCCTTCTTATTAGGTAAACTTGTAGTTCTTGGTGAAGGTGGTAGCTTGGAAAGATCTAGAAGAGGCTCTTGCATAAATAGATTAACTTTATACCATGATAAAACATTGATGAGAGGTCCTCAATCACTCTTAGGTTTTTTATTTTCTTGGTTGTGAGATGTTGAGATTAGATTGAGCTTGCTCAACCATCAAAAAATATTCAAATGGGTGAGGATCACCCATAATGGTGACTAGTTGGTCTTTGAATTTGAACTTTAAACATTAATGGAAAGTGGAAGGGACCACCCTCATTGCATGAATCCAATGATATCCAAGAAGAAGATTAAAATATGCGATATAAGGCACCACATAGAACAAGGTATCTAAGATCTTAGGTCCAACTCTAAGGGGGAGGTATATAACACTGTAAGCCTCTTGGAACTCATTGTTGAAACCTTTGATGATGATATCAGACTTAATAAAGTATTCCTCTTTTAATCTAAACTTTTGGAAGAATTGATAAGTACATAAGTTGAGGGAAGCACCATTATCAATCAAAATCCACTTGATAAAATTTTCCCTAGTAAATTTAGTGATGTAAAGGGAAGAATCCCCTCGTAAGTATTAGGAAGGTATGTCATCGTCCAATAATGTGATATGATGTATCCTAAGAGAACTTACAATATTAGCCATAACACTAGGGAAAATATCTTTAGGAATAGATAGTTATCTTAGAAGTTTCAAAAAAGCTTCCCTATGAATAAGATAAATTTACAAAATCTCTAAGAGAGATATCTTGTCTTAGGTACTATATAATTATTTTTGTATGTCAAAGGAGACTTTAGGTTGTGGTTTCAATACAAAATATGGTGTTTCTGATCTTGTGCTCCTTTTTTAGGCATTCTTCAAAACTAAGGTGCATTGGATGAAGAACTCATATCCTATTGATAATTTTGAGTTAGTTGATTATGTGCTTGTTGCATTGTAGTTATTGCTATTATTCCAACCATATTATTAGAGGGAGGTGGCACATTATGATATGACATTTGATTAGTTGCCTACGAACCATGCTTAGGGAGGGGATCTTGAAAGATACCCATGTCTTGATTTGTTGTGGGTGCTTTTTAAGTAGGATGTTGTTTGTTTGTTTGAATATTGGTTCAAGAACCTTCTATAACAAGGTGATATTAATCAATTAGGTCTTGAACCACATGTTTCAACCTCTTACATCCATTTTTCATGTGTCCCTCCACTCTATGATACTCACAATTTTGACCAGATTTATGCCAAGTAGTTGTGGTATCAAGTTGCCTTATAGGTGGTAACTCGATCATGTTAGATTCTAGAACCTGCTTTAGGACCCCTTTGATGGGTATGTTGAGTCTTGTGAAATTTCTTTGTGGAGGTTTTTGGGGTTGGTTAAGCATCATATTTTGTAGGGTGTTAACAACACTATTAACATGCCTACTATCCATTGCCCCATCACCAACCACATGCTTGTTCTTATACTAATTTTTAGTGGTGCTATCCTCTTTTATCTTAAGTTGACCTCTTCTGATAAAAGCTTGCTTTACCCTTCTTGCTAGATCTATAGCTTGGTCAAAAGATGTGATATTTGTTTCCAATTCATAAGAGATTTTTTCTTGTAAATTTCTAATAAATATCTCAAGCATGTCTTGACGAGATAGGGTATATCTCAAGCATCCAAATAGACTCCTCCATCAAGATAAAAATTTCTAAAAAACTTTCATCTTTAGATTTTTTCAACATATATACATATTTCATAGTCACATTCTTCTAAAAATAAGCTTTGAATTATTGAAAAAAAAAATCAGTTGTCTCTTCAAAATTCAATAAAAAATTATTAGGCAATTGATAATATCATTCTAATTCCATACCATCAAGGCTCTTAGGTAACATCTCTAGTAACAACATTTCATTATATATAATATCATGACATGTTGACCTAAACATTCTTAAATGCTCAATTAGATATTATGTTCCCTTATAGATAGGCAAAACTGGCATTGGAAAATGCTTAGGGTAGGGCCTAGATGCAACAATAGGGTCTAAGGGTTGGTTGCACATATCTGTAGTTGTAGGTGAAACTAGGAAACTGAATTATATCCACTCTTGAAACCAATTGTTTCACCAAATTAGTTAAACTTTGCATTTTAGGATTGTTACTATGCAATGCCCTTAGGTTCCCTAGGGGAGGGGTGTAAGTAGGTTTTTGAAAGTGAACTTGGCTCATGTTGGAGGTATTGATATTATTATGGTATGCGTTATAATATGTGGTATCTTGATATGGAGGATAACATATATTCGATGGAATATAAGCTTGAATGATGAGATTAGATAAATGAGGAAGAAATTAAACGTAATCTTGAGATGCACTACTAGTTGGAGAGATTTGTAAAACCCTTCCAATGTTGGTGGTTATAGTAGTAGCATATGTTGGGTTATGAACAATATTACCATGATGTGAAGATTCAAACAAAGGGTTGTTATGAATATTCCTATCAGAGACGGTAGGGGGAGGAGGTACCTCACCTATTTCAAGCTAGGCCTCCTCATCCATAACTCTAAACAAAGTCTCTCTGTGGTGTTTTATGAAACCTCATAAATGATCAACTGATATAAAATTGAAGCCATCATTAGGCCCCTTAAAGAGATCATAGTTAGTATTAATTTCAACATATTCTTACTCTTCTACATTAAGGTTAGGATTCTCTCTATCAACCTAATCATCTTCTTGAGGAATTTGATCAGATTCTAGATGCCTTCATTGACTTCTAAGGAATGAAGCCATTAGAAGAAGTGAAAGGATAGAGGATAAAACTAAGGAAAGACACATAAGAAGATTCTTAAGATTTTTTTAATATTTTCTGATCTAAACAAATAGAATTAGTGGTCTTGTTTAAAATTTTCAAGAAAACACAAAGGAATAGGCTTCCTATATTGGCCACTAAGATGTGTTTTCACATCGGGTTCACCAAATATTTAGAGGGGGAAAACTATCCTATTGCATACCAATGGTGCCAAAAGAGACGGGTTCACCAAGAATGGTTCTAGGGTGAGAATGTTTAATGTGTCAATTAAAAATACACCTATTGTTTGGCATTTGTAAGGTAAGCTATGAGAATGAAAAAATGATGCAATACACACAAGATGCAAGAATACAAGGACTAATCCTAGGATGATTTTGTAGTTCAATAATGTATAACCCTAGGATTGCAAAAATAAAGTCTTTGAGCAAGGGTCCAAGGGAATACACAAACAATATTAAAATCCTACATGCACACTATATGCTTTTATTCTTTCAAATGCTTATAAATTCAATCAAATAATTTCCTTTATTTGTAATCTAGGTTTTGGATAGAAATAAATAAAATCAAATACCAAACAACCTAAAGATATATTAAGTTACTTCTATCATCCAGTGGTTGATCCTAGCTTTATCTTACATCCAAAATATCCAATAGTTTTAAACCTACAAAATAACTTCACAAACTTTAAAAAATTTGATCAACGTTTGGGGGTCTACTTAGGCCACTATAAGACTAAGCATAGAGGTGCAAAAATCAAGCCTCCTTGGTCATTTTAGATGACCTTTTGAAATAAAAATAATCTTTGATCTTTGGAACATGCACAAACAAAGTAAAACATATGTATAACAACAAAATAAAATATATACAAGGTGGACATAGTAGAACACTAAAATGCAAATGCAAAATTAGTTTTTTGGGGTGCAAAACTTACCCCTAAGCCCTAATTTACCAAATTAATAACCTGTAAATGGGGAGCATGAATATTTCTTACCAAATGTGTACCTTGTACAAGTAGGGCATGGATTTAGTTCATATGCCCTTTTCGGGCCCTGAAACAACAAGAAACGAGGTGCAAAACAACAAAAAAAAGACTTGTGAATCAACTAAAGTAAATGGAGAAATCAAGGAGCAATGAAGACGTGGAACAAGAACTCTAATAATGTTGATATATACATCACCAATACTCCTCCACGTTATCCCCAAGGGTAGCCAACACCAAAGCACAAAATAAAAAAGAACAACTTGCTACAAAAGGTTATTTGTTAGCATGAGAAAATGAGTGAATCAAAAATTAGAATTTCAAGAAGAACTATTAGCAATTAAAGAGAGAATACAATTTCACCACAGGTAGGAAAATGAAATTTCACCATTACCCCAAAATGGGTTGACGAGGGGAGGGGTTTTAGTGAGAAAAACCCCTAAAACACCATATTCAAGCCTCACAAATATAGGAAATGAATATAGCAAGTCAAATTTGTGCCCCGTATGGACCTTACATGAATTTGGTAAATCTAATAAAATAAGGCAAAGGGAGAAGGCAAAAGGATCCCAAATTTGCACCTAGCAAGTTTGGGTTGCTGACTAGGAATTTAAGGAAGAATTGACTTATTCTAATGGGTCAATTTTCCATGTCTACAATTACAAAAGGAAGAAACATATTGGACCAAATATTTAGAGAGATATGGATTAGAAAAAGAGAAAAAAATTATATATTACTATGAAAACATATTTTTCATTTTAAAAAAATTCTACTTAGGTGGAAAAGGTATTAAGGAAGAAAATATATTAGAAAATAAATAGTTAATTATTTTAATTATACTTTGCCAAAATTTGGACAATATAATGAGTCCCAATGTTGACTTGAGAAAAATATTATGTCAATTATAATATAAAGACACAATTAAACCTTGTTGAGGATGATCTATATGAATGAGGAATTTGAGAGAATTTTGTATTTCCACCTTACTAAGGTGCCTAGCCCTAATGTATTTATGTATTTTTTCAAAAAAATTGGAATTTTTTTAGGAGCAATATATTGGATGTAGTTGAAGAGGCTAGTAAAAATAAGGTTATAATAAGCTAGGTCAATTCCACCTTTATTTCATTCGATCCAAAGAAAGGTGAGATAAAATATTTTGATGGTTTTCATCAAATAAGACTTTATAATATTATTTATAAGATAATTTAAAAAAATTATAGCAATAGATTGAAAATAATTATAGAATATGGTATCACAGAGGAATAAGTTGGTCTTGTTCATGGTAAACAAATTCTTACTGGTATAATAATTACACAAGTGGCCATACATTCTCTTCATTCTAGGAAAATAAACAAATATACTTACAAAATTAGATATAAAAAAAGCATATAATATGCTTTTTTAGAGTCTTATACATCATATTGCTAAAACATCGGTATTGATACAAGTTGGTATGCATGGATTAGATGGTGTTATAAAAAATAACATATTCTATTTTGATCAATAGATCCCATGCTGGGTACTTTTTTGTTGACAAGTGCTATGTATTACTAAAAATAATATTTAAATTAATCACACAAAAATGGCAGGTGGTACGAAAGCACACCCTGAAATATCAAGCTAGTATTCTGCCTAGAACCAAAAAAAAGATCTAGGGCTTACACTGTTAAACTATTAAACTAAAATTAAAATAGATCAAACACTTTGAAATCTTATAATAATAAATTGAAACACTATAGAGAATAATTTTTTTTGCAAATCCTATCAATGTATGTGATCTAGATTAGAGAAGTGTTGACACCATTGTATCCATATTATGTGTTAAAGATATCAACCAAGTTTTTAAAAAAATACTATTGTCTCAATTAATTCCCCATTGTCCTACTTGTGTTCAAGCAATTCCAATGACCTAAAGCTACCGAAACTGCTTTGTTCGAAACTCTCACTATCAAGCAACCCTAAAGCTTTGTAACTGTAAACTGTTGGAGCCTTCAGGGTCAGCTATGAAGCTCCCCAAATAAACCTTGGCAAGGTGATGCCTCTTATATGACATAAAGTATCCTACTTTCATATATTTTGGGGGGATACAGGAGTAGTGCATGTTGATGCAAGGAGACTAGGGGATAGAGAATGTTTTCTTCCTTTTTGGGGACCATTCTACTTGAAATAAATGAATAATTCTAGAAATGTGAAAAAATATCTCTGCTTACCACATCCATAGTTAAAATACCACCAATTGACAACTCTATTGGTTGGTTTTTCACCTTAGCTAAAGACTATGAATTTACAGTGACCATCATCTTCATATGTGGCTTAAGGTTTGGATTTTTAGTGACACTACACCATTGATTTTTGTAGGTTCTTATAGTGGTCCAAACCTCTTTTTTGGGTTAAGGGATTTCCCTAGTAGTGGGTATAGGAACTTGGTTTGGCTTGTTATGCGACATAAGCGGGTAATATTTTACCTCAACATTGGATACTTGACCTTAAATATAGGTTTTTGATAGGTTGATGTAAACAACCTTCTATGAAATGGTTAAACAACCTTCTATGAAATGGTTATCTCATTCACTTGAATGTTGATGGTCTCCTTGATGTACTTACAAATATCTACCTCTACACAGACCTACTTGGATAGAAAAACATTAAAAAATATTTTAAGTTCAAGAAAAATAGTATGCCGAAGCACACTCGATATTTGTTCCAAACCAACCCAAAAAGAAAGGGGAAGACTAGGGAACACAATGTAGATTTAGACTTTGTACAACCTTTACTCATACGTTATAAATTCAGGGGTCCATGATGAGAGAATTAGAAAAGAGCTCCACATGTTCCATGGACTGTGTTGATAAATAGCTTTGCCATGAGTAGCATCATAAAAATAAAAAAGGAAGAAAATATTGGTAATATTTTGTATTAGTTCAACCATGACATCATGAAGGGCCTAGTCCGAATTGATCCAAGACCTTAGGATCGACTCAATAGAGATACAACTAAAAAAATATGCTACCAACATGTACGACTTGAGCCAACTGCATGCAATATCAAAAATCTATGGAGGGAAAGCAACATTAGGGGATGAATCCTTATCTCATGAATCTTCATCGAAATCCATTTCCTATGATACTCCATTGGTATCCTTGTTATGTATTGTCTCCCCTACAACACCAACATAAATCACTAGGTTGTCAAGATTGGGAGCCATGGAAAACCCCAAAAAGTTAAGGAAATCCTAACTCCTTCCTATTCAAGAAATCTTTGATCCATATTTTCCAGGGTTTTCCATGTTGGGTACTTTCAATCACACCATAAGGTCTACTATGGTGACCCATATCCCTTTATATCTTCATTATTTTTTTTGAGATATTGGGGAGATATATTTCAAAGGAAAAATTGTAATAAAGCATAAAAGGTATTCAAGTTACAACAAATGGTCCCTTCAAATCTCATATCCAATTCATTGATGAAATTTATCTCTTGTTTTATCCCTCTATGACTAATATCATGAATTATTATTCAATATTATCATGCCTATGTGAAGGTTATTGGATGGCTGAATAATGCTATAAAATCTTGGATATTTTTTACAATAGATTATTATGGATTTTTGATGGTTTAAAATTGGATTTTTCCATCAACATATATAGGTAATAATATTTGTAATAAAGGAAATAAGGAGATTCAAGACTCAATTTTTAACAAAATAAAATTATTTTGTTACGTTTGAAAACTAAATTCTTAACCATAGAGACAAGGCTATAACTCATAAATACTATATTGTAGTCTATCCTTATACATATGATATCACTTTTTAGATAGCTAGTTAATATAACATCCAAATTTCACAAATTTTAGAGAGACTATGTGAGGAAAAATTTAAGGTTCCACTTTTTAAGATTAGGGTTTGAAGAGGAAAGAATATTGGAGTGATAGGATAACAAAATTGCATGCATTTTTTAGTTTTGGAAATACGTTTAAATCATATATGGAGATTATTCAAAGATCAAGGAAGAGGTTTGGAAACAATGTTACTTAAATAAATATGGACTCTATTTATGTGATAAATTTTTTAAGGAAGCAACCTTACCTAGGTGATCAACAATACGAAAATTCATATGAAAAAATTCAATTGATCAAGGAATATTTTAGGTGGCTAGCCATTGAGAGGATTCTAAAATTTTTTAATAAGGTGCTTGCTTGAATGCTTATTCTCTTATTTTTTATCCAAAAAGGATAATCACTTGCTCATTCATACTTGGTTTGTAGAGATTCAAATATTGAAAGTTATAATAATGTGAAAAATAATTCCAAATGATGGATTTGCATTAATAACCTAGTTGAGAAAGAGGATCTTAAACAAATAGGAGATGAGATTCAAATTATGCTTCAAGAATTCTATATGCTTATTATAAGTTGGCTTGGAATCTATCAAAATATGTTGAATATTTTATCAATTTAAATTACAAGTGTTTAGAGCAATCAAAATTTTCTATGTCCAAATATTTTTCTTAAAATAATGTTTGGTCACTAAAGACACTTCCTAAAGCTTTGAAACTCTTTTGTTAATATGCCAATGTAAAATTATTGCAGGTAAGATTCTACAATGAAAATGATATTATGGACCTTTACGTATACATTATGTAAGAAGGATTTAGAAATATTAGATCATGTACTTATTTGTTGTCCCTTTTCTTATGCCTGTTGGGCATGTATTTTTGAAATAATGCCCAACTATTGTGTATATCCATCAACATTAAAAGAGTTGATGAGATATTGGACTAATTTACTCAAATATAAAGCATTATGTATTCACTCTAGGAATGATCATACCATTATTTATAGAAATATATTCCTTAAAAGGAATATAATGTTATTATTATTATTTATATATATATATATATATATATATATATATATGCATGTAATCATTATGGGAATTATGATGTGTAGAAAAAGAGATGATTCAATCTTGATAACAAGATTTGAATATACATACAAAGGGTCATCTATGACAATGGAGTTAATTCAAAGGATTTGCTTTGATTTATGGTAAAATATAAATATCCACAAGTTGTGCTCATTTAAATTAGGTTTGATGGTGCTAAAATATGAGGACATATGACAAAGATGATGTTTTACAAAATAATGAAGATAAATTTCTTCTCACTTAAAATCATATGGAAATTTAAATAACAACTACACAAAGGTTAGGTCACTTATTACATGGATCAATATTTTAATTACAAAACAATGGATATATATTCCAATTGAGAGAGATTAAAAATTATTATTAATCTCATCCAAAAAAAAATGTTGAGAGTATTATTCTTGATGTATATCAACTATCATTAGAGGAAATAACACAGAAATAGTAATATATCCATAAAGAAGAAAATAATATAAAAATATATTTATTGAATTGTCCTATTGATCTTCATATTGGTGAAATTCAAAATTATGAAAGTAATTGGCCAAATAATATTCTATATCTTAATGAAAACTATATTAAGGACTTGATAGATGAAAGATAGGAATTTGAAAAAGATGAAGAACACATATGATAGAAAGTCAAGTTGGATATCATCTAGTTAACCTAATAGAAAATGCATTATATCTATATTTTGAAGGGAATACCCCCAATAGAACACACACATGCACATGTGTGTACATGATGCAGACATACAGATTCTATGAGTGGGTATTGTAAAGCTTTAATAAATCATGGGTTAAAAAGTTTCAAAAAATAGAGATTATCATCAATGATTCAAAAGTAATATTTTAGTCACGTATAGTTTTCTAAATCTTAAAAATTATAATTTTAAATTATATAATGCTCATGATTTTGATCCCTTTATCAAACTTAAACTATTTGATGTTCGTAATAAAAATAATAACTAGGATGTTTGATGCTTAAAATAGATAAATATTACATGTGTAGAGATATTAATGACTAGATGGTTGATTTGTTATTATATTCCATGAAAATCATTTGTAGGTTTGAGGTTTGATGAATATAATTCTATTAAATGAAAATACAAAAAATTAGAAGTGACTAATTGAATTAATATGAACAATTTCTCTAAATATAATTCATCATGGATTGATTATGTGAAAAGGAAAAAAAGCCTTGGGATTGATTAAATACTATTATAATGTTATAATTAACCCATATTAGAAGCGAATGGAAATGTGATTGCATGTTGTGATCATAAAAAGGATGAAAAATGACTATCTAAGTCCATGAGACTTTGCATCATCATCGTAAATCATGTTAGTCACTACTTAAAAAATGTTACAATGTAAGTCTAATTTGATTCAAATCTTATCTTGTTGTGTGTAAGGTCTTAATCCATTAGAAAACGAAAAATATTGAAAGTTAAATTATGTAAATATTAGTATAAAAACTCAATAATGTAAGTTTCATATACTTGGTAACATATTAAGTTCTAAAATAATATACGTGGATAAATAGACAACCCCTCATGTGATTTCACTTTGGAAACTCAAACAATATTAACTCCATGATACATTTGCACCTTGGAAGACACCAAAATATACCTTTGATGTTAGATATTATTATTATTACACCTCATGAGAGATTAAGAGAAGCTAAACAACTAGATATGAAGGTGAAACAAAAGTAATATATAACAACAAATAATTATCAAATAATATTATAAGTATTTAACATCCCCCTAATTACACTATTTGATATATCAAATATTTGAAGGCATCGATCATGGATGAAAATGATAATAACTCAATAGAAAACTCTAATTGTCTCAATGATGTCCACCCTTGTAAGTCATTCAAAAATACATTTGAATATTATTGAATAATTATATGAGAATCTAAGTTAGATTCTTCTTTGTTTTCTAAAATATATTCAATATGGATAACATAAAGTACACATCCTTTCCTCATACCTCTTTTAAGTTGTATCACAGATATCATGTGAAATGACATGAAGTGACACTAGCCTATTCACTCCTTGAGTTACCTTCTAATTTCTAACTTTGTTAATGCAAATTACCTCTTTGGAGTAACAATTAACTTTTGTTTGTGTCTACTTAGTCAATTCATTTCTAAGATAGTCTCAAATGTTCCCAAATATGTCACTAATAGTTCTTTACATGTTCTCCAATGTTCAAAATCTATCACACATTTTGGAACTACTTATTATTAGTTGTTAGGCCCCCAAAACCATAATCATCTCTCCTAATGCATCCAAATTTTGTTCTACCAACCAGATAGTATGCATAAAACTAACATTAATGAAAGAAGTGATGGCTCTTGGATCTATCAAAATGGTTACATTATGATCATGAACAATACTTGATGTTTCAATGACTAAGTTTTGATGTTATTGCCTTTTGTTATTCACTATCATAAAAAATATATGATGTGAAGGTGCACTACTTATCACTTGTGTTGTTGATTAATGTCCAAATATATCAATCTTTTTCCCTTCTCAAGGACAAATCTGACCATAAAGAAATCATTTATACTTAAAACAACCTTTAGCTAATCCAACACTAGGTGTGCTTTGAGTAGATCTCACTGACCCTTGCTATTGCACTTTAGGCTAAAAGGTAGGAATCATGTGACATGATTACTAAAATCTTGAAGTTTCTCCATTCCCAATAGGTCTTCTTATTGTCTCTCCCAAACTCATTTTTTGTTTTCTTTGCCAAGTGAACTAAAATAATCTATATTGCCTTGATGAAGATCCTTGCTTTTGTCTAGAATGCCTATGATATGGCCATGAAAATTTGGTTGTACTACTAAATTGAGATTTCTCCTTATACCCCAAAAACCCCTCCTAGATCATCTTCCAAAAAAGTGATTTCCTACAACATATTTAGATTGAAAGAATGAAAACAAAACTTAAATTTACCATTCTATTTGCTATTAGAGAAATTTATTATACAATTCTTTTTGAGCTTATGGTAGGATACCTAGGAATAGATATTTGGGGATATATTATTATATTGTATAAGGGTTGGCATGGGCCACCCATAACCCAAGGTTGATTGTATTATAATATTATATTAGTAGTAGGCTCCCCAAAGTAGAATAAGAATATGGGTATATAAAGAAGAGATATTTGTCATTGTAATCATCATTGAAGAAGAATCTTATGTAATCATATATACCCATGAAGTGGCCTTTCACCTTTGGAGATTGAGTGGAGTTATTCCTTCATTAAGGATTATTATCGGTGTTTCCCTACCTTAATGGTATTATCTATCTCTCTCTCATTTGTGGATTGTTATTGTCGATAATGTATTGTGGATGAATGATTTGATATTTTTACATATTGGTGAATGGTTTATATTAATAATAATAATAGTTATGCAACAAGTGGTATCAGAGCAATGACTTTGGAAAATTGGGGATTTTTATGAAATTGTAAAATTAGGGCAATTTTTTTTGTAAAAACGTCTCATCTTTCAAGAGCCATATCTCTGCGCAAGTTTATCTGATTCAAGCGATTCTTGGATCAGATTGTGTAAAATTTGAAGAGCTTTAAAATGAATGGTCATATGAAGGAACCTAAGTAATATTGAGGGAGATATGACCTTTTGAAGTTAGTCATACAAAACAAGGAAAGTGATGAATTTCATAGATTTTTTTTGGAAAAATATCTCATCTTTAAGAAGCCATATCTCTGTGAGAGTTTATTTGATTTAAACAATTCATGGATTAGTTTATGAAGAATTTGAAGAGCTTTAACATGAGTAGTCATATGAAGGAATTTGAGTAGTATTGAGGGAGATATGACCTTTTGAAGTTAGCCATATGGAACAAGAGAACTGACAAATTTTCAAATCGTAAATTTCTTGAAAGATGAAATTTGTTTAGTTCGGGTAAGCAAATCATTTGCACTTTATTTTTTTTGGAAGAAAAACTGTATATCTAGTTGTCTATGTGGATTTTTAGCTTCAAATCAGTGGGAAGATATTTATTTCCATAAAACCCTAGTTTGCATTAGGGCATGATAAATGCTATAAAAAAAACCTAGTTGCATTAGGGCATGAACAATGACACACCAAAGTTTTTCTGGAGAAGACGATATTGATGCTAGAGAATGGTGGAAAATTTTGGCTCTCTACATCATAATAATCCTTTCTGGAAATCCTCCCTTAATTTATCTCTTAAAGGGAAAGCTTTGTCTTGGTGGAATAATTTTCATCAGAAAAGGAGTTATGAATACACTTGGGATGAAACAAAGCATTCATTCTTGAGCACATGGGTACCTATTCAATTACAAATAAAGTTAGATATTTGTAAGAGATATCTTGAAGGAAGGGATAAAAATATAGATAGCATGTTGGATGTCATCAAAGACCTTGAAAAGAAACTACAGAGAATTCAAAATGAGTGGAATGAAATAAAATGAGAATGGGAAGTTTTCAAGAAACAAAATGAAGACTATGAAAAAGAAATAAAATTACTCAAGAAGGAGAAAGAGGAAAATGTTAAGGAAGATAATGAGAATAATGAAGTCACATCTTTAGTTTTTCAAAAGCAAGAGAAGGATCAAAAGGTTTTAGATTCATCTAAAAGTTCTATTTTGCAGGTTCATGGAAGCATTCAAAAGGAACAAGTTATTATTTCCATTGACCCTGGTAGCAGATATAATTTTATTAATATTGCTTTGGCTAAGAAGTTGCAAGTTCAAGAAAAAAAATTTAAGGACATACAGCTAGAGGATGAGCATGTTCAAATTTTTTAATATTTGAAGGTTACCATGGATAAATATGTTTTACATTCAGATTTTTATGCTATTCAAATGGATGATGAGGATATTGTTCTTGGTTATCCTTGGTTAGATTCTTTAGGTATTTTTAACATTAATGTGCAAAATAAGTTTATGAAGTTATGGTACATGAAAAATAAGATAACATTGCAAGATATTTCTTAGCTTAAGGAGCAAAGATCCAAGGACAATCAAGAAGTGGTTGTAGAGAAACAAATTGAAGAACCTGAAACAGAATCCAAGAAGGCAGTAGTAGCAAAAGAGTCCATGGAAGAAGTAGCAGCAAATGATTCAGTAGAAATAATAGTAACAGAGTCCAAGGAAGCTTTGATAGAAAATCACAAGGACACACCAAAGCAAGAGAACATGACAGAACAATGTGTAGAAGAATTTTAAAAAATGGAGCCAAATGTTGAGAAGTCAAAGAAGGTTACCCAGGTGTTGTAGGTGAGTTGGAGAGGAGAGGGCAATCCTCCAAGGGAGGTCCCAGGTTCGAATATCCACCCTACCAAAAATTTGAATTGGATACCAAAAATCTAATTGATAATGTTCGTGTGGGCAGGGCTGGGTGCAACTCTTGGGTGACTTTGACAGTGTAGAGCCCCCTGTTCATGGTCTCTCGAACCAAGGCGTCCCACAAGGGGTTTTCCTCTTTAAAAAAAAGAAAAAAAGGTAGAACATCAAGTTAAGGTTGCACCATATCACCATCCACACCACCATGAGCAGCAACAATCTTGGAGGTATGGTTCAAGACAACAATATTATGGTTCTACATGGAATCATAAGGGCACCAACTATGGTAGTGTTTGGTAGATAAAGCATAGTAATCCTGGTTTTTAGAGTGGATCATCAGCATCAAGGAACAAGTGGACCCATCATTCAAGTTATAAAAATACAACAACATAAGCGTAGAGCCAACAAAGAAGATTTGGATACTCAAGTAATAAAATGGCATACTAGCATCAACATGTTTCACTTGGATGGATGGATTATTGAGATAGGTACCAGTTGCTAAATTTGATTAGCAAATCATATTATCATGTTTCTTCATATGGTTCAAGGACGAAACATTTGTAATGAGGGTGGCATGGTAGGGTACCTAGGAATAGATATTTGGGGATATATTATTATATTGTATAAGGGTTAGCATGGGCCACCCATAACCCAAGGTTGATTGTATTATAATATTATATTATATTATAATATAATATTTTATTAGTAGTAGGCTCCCCAAAGTAGAATAAGAATATGGGTATATAAAGAAGAGATATTTGTCATTGTAATCGCCAATGAAGAAGAATCTTATGTAATCGTCTATGCCCATGAAGTGGCCTCTCACCTTGGGAGATCTTGTGGAGTTATTCCTTCCTTAAGGATTATTATTGGTGTTTTCCTACCTTAAGGATATTATCTATCTCTCTCACATTTGTGGATTTTTGTTGTGGATAATGTATTGTGGATGAATGATTTGATATTTCTGCATATTGGTGAATGGTTTATGTTAATAATAATAATAGTTTTGCAACATCTTACTTACATGCCTTCTTCTATGTGGAAGGTTGAGCTCTTCTAATAATTTGAGCTAAGGTCAACCTCAATACAAAGAGAAAATAATTTACTAAAAAATATTCACTTATAGGGTTAGTATATATCCTAAGAACTATAAAAAAATTATTTATATTCCATTACCAATCCACTTCCCTAATGAATATTATAGAAATATTAAATCCACTACTAAATAAACACCTATGAAATTTACTTCTCCTTGAACCACTCTTTGAATATCTCCCAAATTACTTTCATTTTATCAAGATTCATTATGATATCTTCATTCCTCTACCACAAAGTTATAGAACCCTTTAAATGAAAATTACAATCTTAGATCTGCCTTGCTAAAAATTTTATCAAGTCTAAAACACCTTTCCATTTCCATTAGCCATTCTCGTGTGATTTTTCCTTCAACGGTTCTAGCAAACTTAGGTGGTTCAATCTTATTCAAAATTTTAAAGATATATCTTCTTTATTCTTACCCAATGGGTATATCTCATGCTCCACCTTATTGAGATTAATTAGATATAAAATTCTTCTTTTAGTCGAGAATAGATTTTACATTTTTCATTATGCTCTTGGAAATTGTTCCACAATAACATGAGTTAGATTTTGTATAGCTTGTAAGACTTGACTCGTGTGATCATGTGAATGTTTTTCATTTTGTAATGATACTCCATTTTCCCCTTCTTATGACCCCTCTTCATGTTGACCAAATTCTAACTATGCTCTTCCCCTTATCACATTATCTTCCCTTCAAGCTCTTTGTTCTCTTCTAGTCACCTATAATATTAATGACAAATTAAATTACATAAAAGACCCATGTTTTGACAACTGAAATCTATTACCATACGAAATAATTCTCTATAACAATCCCTAATTTATTTCATTACTTGATAAATATTCAAATAAAATTAAATATCTTTCTTTTAACTCAAGAAAATTTTAGGTTAATAATATTCTAATCAATATTGTTTAAAGGTACTAATTGAAACACAAAATAAATAAATAAAATACACATGATCATTCTTATATATAATAAATTAAAATAGAATAATTATAAAAATAAAATACATTATTGTTATTATTATTTTTTTAAATAATTAACATTAATATCTTTTTTTATTAGATATAGAAAGGGTTTTGAAAGGGTCCCCGTACCTTTTACAATAGAAACCTTGTAAAACTTGGCCTAAGACCAACAATACAGGGACAAGAACAACTATAAAGCACTACAATTGGCCACCCATTACCAAGTGAACCAACTACAACTTGATACAAGAAATAAAATTAGAACAACGTTGGTGAGCCCCCAAGCCATCCATCACTTTGAGCCCCCCATCCATCCAACACTCTCACACGGCAATGCCACAAAACCTTTCTTCATAAATAGTAAAAGCTTACAAAGCATCAAGAAGCATGCATCACTAAATCCAATTGAAGAAGACCTTCAAGAAAATTGTCTCTCCAAATAGATAAACCATTGAGACTTATACCTAGGTTTACCATAAAGTCAACGTGACAATTTCCTTCTTTGAAGATATGTTTTATCTCTCTATCCTTTGTAGCTTAAATAATCCATATAGATTCCATAATCACAGCCTCAATGTTCCAATCGGGGACTGAATCACCTTTGACCAAGTTTATAATATTAATCGAGTCTCCTTCAATGCAAATATTTTGGTACCCCATATTCTCCACAAGCAAGAGACCTTGGTAAAGGGCTCCAGCCTCTGCAACATGGCAAGTTTGGATATCTAATAATTTGGCATATGCCACCTAAAACCCACGTCAGTCATCCCTAAAAACCCCACCAACGATAACATTATTGGGATTACCCTTTAAAGCTCCATAAAAGTTATATTTAACCCAACCCAGAGAATGAGATTCCCACCTCACAAGGGCCCAAGGATTAGGACCAGGAAGACCAACAACCCTATTGCTTTGTTGAAAGCCAATTTTCCTTTTGAGCTTAGCCTCCTCAAATCTGCCCTCCTCCAAAGCTAGAGAAGACACATTCTCTAGTGTGAAATACAAGGCTCTAGTGTAAAGAGAGGCAGGATCTATTTTGAAGTTTTTAAAAATTCTACTATTCCTCTCCTTCCACACTTGCCAAAAAAGATGTGGTAAATAGAAGTTCCAAAAACATTTCAGCCTTGGAGAGTAAAAATGAGATGACCATTGAGCACAAACATCAACAAGAAAACTCAACACCATCCAACTTAGTTGTAAAAAATTAAAAATAAAGTTAAGAAATTCCACAAAGACTGAGCATTGAAAAAATAGATGGCTTGTATGTTCCTCATTAGCACCACAAAGGCAACATCTGTTTGGCATCAACCAACCTTTTTTTTTAATTTTCAATGGTCAAAACCTTATTATGAGTTGTCAACGAAAGAAAGGTGGTCAAAACCTTTTTCTTCATCTTTGGAATTAGACCCTTAAGCCATACTTTGAAAGGTGAGACCCATGGAGGAGCCTTGACAACCAACAGATTGCAGGAGGACTTGACTGAAAAGGATATATTATTTTACCTTTGCTAGAAGATCTCATCCTCTTCATTTCTATGTTTAATGACCTAAAACTTCAACTTATTAGCAATTAGAACCCAAGCTTCAAGTTCACATTGTTTAGAATAGACTGGTCTAATGATTTCCAAACCTTCAACTCATTGACCACCTTGATAGTGAGTCACCTTAGACCCAAAGACCAATCTGGTCCTAGGCTCCAAACATGCCAGATTTGGAATTTGCGCAAGGGGCTGGTCCATCAGCCAAATATCTTTCCAGAAATCAATCTTGAGTCCATCTCCCAACATCCACCTCCAACCTTCGGAGACTAGTGCCCTCGACTTTTGCAAACTCAACCAAAAGGCTAAACCAGAAGTTGAAAAAGGATAAAAAACAAAAATTTCTCCTATCTCAAATATTTGGCCGACATACTGTTGACCCAACTAGTTTCAGTTTGATTTGCCAACTTCCACCCCTATTTTGCAACCAGAGCCTTATTCATCTACCTGATGATACGAAGACCTAAGCCACCATCCATTTTAGGTATGCAAACTTGCTCCCAACCAACTAAATGAAAGTTTTTCTTCTCATCAAACCCAAACCAAAGAAACAACTTTTGAATATGTACAATCTTCGATAAAATCTTGTTATGAATTCTGAACATAGACATAAATTTAATCTTAAGAAAATTACTTCTTAACATTACTATTTTAATCTTAAGAGTTTATACTCAATTTAAATATAAATAAATTTTCAAACAATTTAAATAATAAATTTAAGAAAAATGAAATTTTTATAATAATAATATTCATCACTTGTTCTATGAAGTGAACGGCTAAGCCCCATTTTTATTCAAGTTTAATCTTTAGTAAATATTAAGCACTATGCTTACACCCTTAGTTCTTAAATTATATTTCCTTTCAAAAATAGAAAATTTCTTTGAGGAGTAATGGTTCTAACTTTCACTTGCTTAAATTTGAATTTAGACATTTATGCCAACACCCATAGCACTCTTTCCTTTATTGAGTGACCAACTACAAGCTTCCACCAAAAAGTTTTCCAAAAAGTGAGGCATGGCAGATGTAATTTGCTAGACAGAGATTGAATTAAATGAATTATTGACATGGCAAATTGTACAAAGCTGCTTTGTTATTCAATGATCTTTCCCTGCCAGATATGCTCTACTAGATTTTCAATTATTAGGACTCCTAAAATAGAGCTATGACAATAGGTTCTTGTTCTGTACAATAGCAGGCAGCACACAATTTAGGAACAAACAAACTAGCTACAAATCCTGGTGGACCATCTGCTTTCTTTTTGGTCCTCTTCTCCTCTCGGTCCTGCATAATATTTTAAATTTTGATTTAAAGAAGAAAAACATTGTTCATTTGAGTTCCACCCTCTGTAATTCTGAATAACTGTCCTCATAATGATCAGGCAGGTATTGGTTTTTTTTTTTTAATGGATCTCAATTTGATACTCTACCATAACTTCATTTTCATCAATTATTTATAGGCCATATAGAGCATATACGAAGTAAAATCTAGAGATTGATAATTGGAGGAGACGAACGAGTCACTAAATGCTATCATTTCATTTTGAAATAAGAGGTAAATGGAATTTTAAAGTTAGAATGGTCATAGTTAATGTCCTTTGTTTCAAGAAGGATATTACACAGCCATAAAAAATGGAATAAATTTATATTTTGTGTTGGCTGTGGAAGCATTCCATCGTGAGATATCGTCCCATAAAGAAGCTTATATTTATTGGATTTATTAGAAGGTATTTTATTTATTATTATTATTTATTTTTAAATAGCTACCTAGTATTGTAGTCTTTTAAATTGAGATTAATATAAGTTATATTTCTTGTTAAGATTTTGATTGGAAATGTAAAAATTCATATATCATCAAAATGTTTGTATCCACCTTCGAATAAGGTTATTTTGGTTATCATAGATTTATCTTGGATTCGAACAGCGCAGTTTTTATATGATGTTTCCGAATTAGCTTCGGAGGAAGCACCTCATGAATATTTTTCTTTTTTTTTCTTCTTGTATTACGTTTTAGAGAAAACTTTGACTAATGTCAAGGTGGGAAAGGTCTGAACCCTATCTACCAAGGATTGATCTTGTTAATATTAATATGTTGACCAAATCAAAAGGCATTCCGGTGGAGGAGGCTATTGCCAAAATTGATTTTATTAAGGTTTTTTCACCTCTGGATTCTCCCCTCTCATCTTGAAAAGATACTAAGGAGTTTCCTAGGTTGAACTAGGATGGGTCTTTGTCCCCATTTTCTTCTAAGAAAGGAAAGTCAGTTTCCAAATGAAGTCTAGGCAAGACCCCTGGTGTTAACAAGGGTGATCATTCTTAGAGTTGAAAGCAGATTTTGTAGATGACAAGAAACGTTGGTACTTCTCTTGTATCAATTGAGGTGACAGATTTCAGAGGATAACCTCCTTGCAGAAAAAAAAAAAAAAGGTTAAGTTTTATGTTTCCTTAGAATGAACCAATGAATCGTCTCTTCCTTTGGACTTAGATCCTCCTGATCTTCTGTCATCTTGGTGTCTTCATGAGGAGAAGCACCAGGTCTTGCTCGGTGCACTTCAGGTGGCAATGGCTTACATTCAAGACATCTGCAGGTCGTCTCACCCATCTGTGTAAAATTCGGGTCCCAAGTAGCTTTCAGTTCTGCTGACTGTGCCTCTGGGGATCCATTTTTTTTTGGATTATTATCCTATTGTTGTGTGCAGGTTTTTAATTTTGGATATGGTTTTTACTAGGATATATATTTACTCTAGCTTACTAGGATATATATTCTACTATATCTTACCATGTTTTGCTTTCTTGCCATTATATTTTGTTCCTTGTTTGGATCTTGGTTTCAGCTTGCTGTACTTATTTGAGTTTATTGTGTGACCCTCAACTCCTAGTGATCCTTTTTTATAAATCAAAACCCCTATTTAATTGGAAAAATATTTATAACCACCAATAAAGTATACATTATTTTATTAAAAATATAAATATTTTTTAAAATATATATTTATAAAATAATTATTTAAGTAAAATGAATGTATAATAGACAATTAATAGCTTTTATAAAAGGGAAAGCACCACAACGAAAGACAATTCCCAGGATGGTTTATAAAATAAAAGTTAATCATCATCTAAAAACTTTATAGACCCAACGAGTCCCCCATTCTGAGTGAGCATCCAACAACTTTTTTTCTTTTTAAGTCAGTTATAAAATAAGCTACAACTTCAATTAATGGGAATGTCGCAACATTCAACCAGAACCCCTCTCACAAAGTTTTTAAGATATATCAAATAAATAATCATTTAAGCAATACACATATCATTGTTCTGCCAACTCATTTACGAGTTTTACGCAAGGTAAAGTCATTTTAAACATTTGGTTATTTTATTTATTAAAAAAATGACATATCTAGAATTTGAATTTTATAGAAAACTTTTTCTTAGTCTTACTAGATTACTGTTTATTTTCGAACATCTCCCGTGCTTTTTCTTTTTCTTTTTTTCCCTTTGACTTTCATTATTATCCACGTTGATTCTTTAACCACTAGTCTATTAAAGTTGTTGGATCTTTTATTTTTGTTTAAATCATTTTATAATTATTATATTAAATCCTTTTCATTATATTGAAGTAACATTTACATAACCAAAAATAATAATAATAATAATATGTTATTCTATTTTTTTATTGATAGGAAAGGGTTTTGAAAGGGACCTTGAACCTGTTACAAAGCATAAAAGTGAAACTGGGTAAATCAATTGACAAGATTAAGCTAAGAAGAAACAAAAAATGGAGCAACTAAAACAACATCTCAAACCAAATGGAGAGAAAAGAAACCCAAATAAATCTAAGCACAGCCAGTTCCAAGAACTGCAAAAATACTAAAAGAAAATTTAGAGTAAACAAATGTCATCATCCTGATTGGCAGACCTGAGGTTCTGAGAGAAATCAGCATGCCAAACCCGAAGGGTCTCTTCCTCAACACCTCTATTAGCAAGTGAGTCAGCAGCTTTATTTCTTTTTCTTAACATGTGTTGGATAATGACATTAGAGTACTTGCTAATAAGCCTCTTGCATTCGTAAATGATATTGGAAAGGCTCCACAAAGGGGATTGAGAAGGTTTGAGACAGTTGATGATCAACAAGGAATTTCCTTCAACGATTAAGTTGCTATATCCAAAGCCTTCTAGGACAAGCATGCCTTGATAAAGAGATCTCACCTCAGCCAAGTTTTTGGTTTGAACTTTGATATTCTCTGCATAGGCTGCAATGATTTTCCCTTTGTCGTTCCTAATTATGCCTCTGCTCCTAGCCCTTCTAGGATTTTATTTAGTCGCTCCATCAAAGTTGAGCTTTATCCACCCTATAGGAGGAGGGGTCCAAGTAATGCCTAATCTATCAACAACAGGTCAAGGAGTTCCTACAACACAATTTGTTAGATTGAAACTTGTAAACAAGCAAGATTCGAGACCAGGTTTGGAGGCCCTATTCGACGAGACAAGGTAGACATTTTTAGAGGTAAATATGGTGATGCAAAGGAAGACAGATAGAGAGTCTTTGGTAACTCCTTTTAAAACATTGTTGTTATGTTCCAGCAAAATATGCCAAAGAAAGTGGTGTAGGCATGTGGACCATAGGAATTTTAACTGGGAATTAAAGAAAGGGTTAGGCCATTGCTCAAACAAAAGGACGATGGAATACGATTGAACCTAGGCAATGTTGACCAAATCAAACACGTAATTCAGAAAGGAAATGAAAAAAGGCATTACAACCAGCTACACAACCAACAATGATTTCTAGCCATACAACCATTCAGATCGAACGTTCTTCATCGCCAATCAGTGTACGGACACAGAGGTGACCCTTGGACATCAATTTAGATGAGGAATCTAGTGCTACAACCCTTGGTTCATGAGAAAGAAGGTTTCATTTCATGGCCGCTATCCTTGACAGTGGCCCGCAGGCACAACCTAGGGTTTTAGACATTATTTTCCAAGTTTTAGCTTAGATCTGTCATTGCTTTTTGCTTTATTAATTAGTTTTAGCATAGATCTGGTTTCTTTAATGCATTTGCACTATTATTTCCTGAGTTATCCATGCATTTATCATTCAATTTTGTTGCATTTTGATCTTATTATGCTTACATATCATGCTTCATAGATTTTCTAATAAAGCCTCATCACGAGAGGTTACCCATGCTACTGATCTCCTACTGTTGTTTCTTGTACGTAGGATACAGGTTACAGGACCAAGCCAAAGTGTTTAAAATGACAGATCCCTCTAGACAAGAAGGAGAAGGAGGCATCTATAAGCCCTCATACAAGTTCGTGTGTGAGACCAGGAGGCCTACGGAGTGCACCATCCCCTTGCGGGGGACACCATTACTTCTGCTTGTATTTCATTGTATCAAACTGGGTATCCCTAAGAGGGACCGATATGTAACAGGAGTTTCAAATAAATAAATAAAAGATATCTTTTGCATTTGTCACTTCCATGTTATTTATGCTTTTATGGTCTTTTATTTTGATATAATGTTGCAAGTAGACTAAGGGTGCACAACTTCCCGAGGTCGTACAGATGGCGATCACGGTGGGACCCCCACCTGGTTTTCTATTTTCAGCTATTTTGCTGATGTTTTTATGTTTTTTTATGTGTAGGTCTAGCCACTCTGGTCGACAGTGACTAGTAGACAAACCGCTTTTGAAGTCAGTGACCAACAGTAGCCGCTCTGGTCGATAGTGGCTAGAAGAAAATCAGTGATAGAGGTCAGCCTGTGCTTCATCAGATGTGGATTTTAGGTTGGGGTAACTCTCTGATTTTTTATCTTTCTCTGTCTATATTTTTTTTCAGAATACAGTAGGGAAATTTTCATTTAATTAAGAAAACATAGAAAAATACTAAAAGAAAAATGCATTGAAGCTTTCTAGTTTTCTTAGTTTTCTTCCAGTCATTGCTAGGAATAGTGGACCTCTATTTTCAAGGTCTGCCCTAGTCTCCAGTGGTCTGGGTTTTTGTTTGTTAAGCTTGCTTGCATGGGGCCCAACTAGTGGCCATTATTTCATGAAGTAGTAAAATGCATTCTCTGAAAGTCATTGAAATATTTAGATATGCATTTTTTGAATAAAAATGTTCTTTTCTTAGGCATGTAGGAGAAAAATCATGAGTGCTCATTGATGCATTATTTTCCTTTATGCAAAAATCTAAAAATAACCCCACACATCATGTATCACTTTAACATCTAGTGAGTTGGGAACTCACATCCAACCCACTAATAGAGACCAATAGGTGGATGTCATCACCACTTGTTGGTCTCAATCTTCACATAGTATTATTGGGACCATCACTGGTCCAAGATCCAACATATATCTCTATGAAATAGCATGTATCTCCTCTTTAGAAGGGTATATCATTACAATGGTTGGGTGAGGACTGGTAGTACCTATGCTACCTCATGTATGGACTTCATTACCATATTATAGTTGTGAGTATATAGGTGAAATCCACTTAAACACATCTAGTATATCATCCAACAAATGCAAAACATGATGAGAGTTAGATTGTAGCTATCAACAAATATGAAAACACACCAAACTAGTCTAGGAACACCAAGAAAAATTAAAAGAGATAAACACTTGTTTACTTTGTTTGTGTGTTCTAAAATCTACATAACAAGATAATTCACAATTGTCATGGTCTACACATGGAGCAACCACCCTCGGTCCAACATCGAGGTAGAAACTGATGCTCCACACACTCACAATCACAATGATATTGAGCCACCCACACACCATATCACTAGATGAAGTTCAACAAGCCTTAGGGGTGATACCTCAACCCATGGGGGACTCCTCGAGAAACCCTAACTAGAGAGCCATATCATGGTTCCTCTCATGGTAGGCATGAGGGGGCATCAAGGCCCCAATCATCACATAGACATGAGGAGGCCTCAAGGCCTCCCTCATCACATAGACATGAGGAGGCCTCAAGGCCTCCCTCATCACAAACAAGAGGCAAAGGCCTCCATCATCACACAAACATGAGGAGGCCTCAAGGCCTCCATCATCACATAGACATGAGGGGGCTTCAAGGCCCTCAATTCCACTATAGCATGAGGGGCATCAAGGCCCCAATATTCACATAGGTATGAGGAGGCTTCAAGGCCCCAATCCTCACATAGACATGAAGGGGCTACAAGGCCCCAATATTCATAGGATACACTTAGGTCAGATCAGCCCACTAAGGGGTAGAACACAAGGGCTACACCTAGTCATAGACCTAGAGCACCTCCTAGCCTCCTAAATATGGGAGGATACCCCTAGATCATAATCTCATTGGGGCTAATGGGACTCCATGGGATCGTCATGGAAGACCAGACAACTTGATGAGTTGGATCGAGTTCTCTCGAGACCAACTCAAAGAAGCATTGCTACCACACATTCTATTTTAGGAAGTTCATATAGCATAACTACAAGGTACACCAATGAGCTAGGGGAAGCTTCAAAGCATCCCCTAGCATGTGCACTACCTCTGACCATGGGGGTACAGAACATAGATCACTCTACATAGAGTAGGTCAACCTAATAGACAAGGGCAAGAACATAGTAGGAGCCTCTCCAAGAGGCTTATCCATTAAGACTCATCACATAGAGTTACAAAGCCATAGACCTTCAATGGAAAATCAGTTTGACCATTCGTACATAGTGACTTCAAGCTACCAAGAGAAAGAAGAGATTTAGAAGCCCTCGAGCAAGAAGAAGCATGAAAAAGGTGTTTGCACCTACAAGAACAATGCTTGAGGGAGGAACAGATAGAGCATGAAGAGCAAGCAGATAGGCTAGCTCGAGCTGACTTACACATAGGTGGTGAGAAATACCAACATGATAGATATGTTGATTCTTAGCATGAGAGATGCACTAGACAAAGAGATGAGCACACTCACCATACCTCAAAACATCAACAATACCTGGATCCAGAATAGACACAACTTAATGAAGAACATAGTAGGATGGAAGATCAGGAGTAGACATATCTTGAACCTCCATCCATGGTCATGGGGGATGAATACAGATGCCCAAATTAGGTAGACATAGGATTACCTCCTCGACCACCATGAGTAAACCTTCAAGAATAGGAGATCATTTCTTTGAAGGCATACAAAATACTCACTAAGAGAGTCAAATCTCTTAAGAAATAGGATATGGTTGGGTAGAAGCCAACCTTGAGTAAAATACACAACCAACCATTGTGCCCTTCAGTACTGAGTCCTACATATCCTAGGCACTTTGAGATGCCTAGGTTAGACAAATTCAAAGGAGAGGAAGATGCACAAGAACATGTCATAAATTTTATGAATGTGTGCTTCCAACTTGAACATAATGATGCCCTAATGCTAAGAACATTCATCATGATATTATCAAGTGCAACAACCGAATGGTTCAACCAATTACCTAAGCACAACATCATCAACTTTGAGCAACTAGTGAATGCATTTCTTGAATACTTTTCATTTGGCATCAAGAAGAAAGTAAACTTGTCCGATCTAGAAAACCTAAAGCAATACGATGATGAGCCAATTATGGACTATGGGAACAGATGGAGGAAGATAATGGTAAAATTACCATTTGTTGTTCCCACTATAGAGCTCACCCGAATGTTTACCAAGAGTTGTGCAAAGCACATCTCATTGCTACTACAACTACAATAGTATGAAACATTCAAGGAAGCCTTGGCTCAAGCCAAGCTAATAGAAGACATCAAGGTTGATGAAGGAGACCTTAAGCTCTAAAACAAAAAGGACTAGAACAATAACAACCACAACAAGAATCAACAAAAGTAGGCCAAGCCTACTCAAGTCAACCAGGTTGTGTTAAGTGCACCAAAGGGAGGCAATAGCCAACAACCATAGAACTATCAAGCTCACCCCCACCGACCAATTACAACCCAAAGAACAACCAAGGTCAAAATAAGGAACATCGATCACCTCACTATTTCATGCCTTTATCAAAGTTGATGCAATCGATATTCAACCAGCTAAGTGAGGCACAAAGACTCAAGCTACCTGAGATGCAACTTCTTGACCCTAACCATCCCAAGCCCAAGGGATATAGGGAAGATCAATATTACCCATATCATAGAATACAGGGGCATGACATCGAAACATGTATCAGATTCAAGAATGTTGTGCAAAACATGATTGAGAAGGGTGAGCTAAAAGTTGACAACCCATTAGCACCTAATAATAGAGACATGGGCATATTCAAAAACCCATTTCCTAATCATGAGGTCCCTAGAGATCAGGGTGCTCAAGTGAACCAAGTCTGAGTCGAACCTCCCACTCAAGGGTGCATCAAAATGGTTGAGATAGTCAATATGGTGACAAGAAGTCGATGATATAACCAACTAGAGCCTCCAATAGCTCCTATTCATATCTCGACTACACCTCGATAGAGGTAGGTGCAAAATAATCCTCTAGGTCCACCATCATGACCTATGGTAACTATTCGGAGTAGACTAGAGCAAAATCTCCAAATGACACCAACCAAGTTATCAATCTATGAGCTCATTCAATAGTCCCCAAGACATAGGGAGACTTTAATGGAAATCCTGAGATCGATTGAGCTTCAGCCCTAGAACCTTGATGCATTCACAAACTTTATGGGGTAGGTCCAATAGTGTCAAGAGCCTGTGATCCATTTCTATGATCATAAAATCAAGGTAGTGCCTACTACCATAGCAGACCCACCTCTGCATATCATCACATCAATCAATGACATACCCTTCAAGTAGGTTCTAATCGACATGAGCTCATCGATTAACATTATCACAACAAAGGCTATAGGGCACCTAAAAATCCCTAGGTCCAACATTATCCCAACCTCCTATACATTGAGAGCTTTCAATGATGCATTGTGCTCCATAGTGGGTACAATTATTCTACCTATAAAGGTAGGGCATAATACCATCCCCATGATGTGTCATGTATTGGAGGGGGTAATGCAATACAACATCCTCCTAGGGCATCCCTAGATAAGGGACATGCAGTGCATCCCCTCAATCTTGCACCAATGCATCAAGTATGTGCATGAGGGACAAGTGCATGTGGTTCCATCAGATGAAGAGCCATTTAAATATATGCATCAGGTTGACTTATCGAGGGACTTCATCCTTCCATCAACACACCTATACATAAGGCCTTCATCCCCTACCACAACCAGAAAGTAAGTCTAAATCATGTGAGGTGACCCATCCACATCACCTCCTACATCTAAAGCTACTAGTACTTCTGAGAAACCCACAATATCCAAGGCAAAGGACTCTCAGAAGCTAAAAGCACCCCTAGTGGAGGAAGGACCTAAAGAACTTCCAACTATAGCAGCTATAAAAATTCTGAATCCCATGGAGGAGGAATATTCCCAAGACATAGCCGAGGAGGTACCTCAACCTACCTCGCCTACTTCATCAACAATATCATCTACACCATAGGTGATAGTTCACTTAGCCAACATAGGGTTAGGTGAATATCTTATGTAGAATGTGACTTTCATACCTATTATCAAGTCTATGCAAGACATGGGATGGCCAAGAGTCCCAAACTTACCAATAGGGATAGTGGTTCCATTAGGGATTCCCCCTAACCAAACCAACTTCATATATGTTGGTTTAGACTATGCCCATAATGCTTTTGATATTGAAGAGGATGAGGATGAACCATTCACCATGAATGTTCATTACTTATCAAATCTTGAGTTTGCTCTAAGGTACTTTGAATGATGCCATTGGCATGGCTATGGCTTAGGTCTATACGAGCAAGGGTGTCAACTTCCATTCCAACCATAATACCAGCTACCTACTGATAGGTTTGGTCTAGGATATCATATCCAAAGCCATGATGATTCATTGGTAGTAGCTCTAGATAGGCTGAGCTTGGGGTTCGAGGAAGACATTGACTGGAATCCCTATCAACCCCCAAACAAAAACTACTTGAGTGATAGATGGGTGGCTATGGTCAATATCAGACCACCCGATGAGTATCATCCAAATTTCTCTCTCGAAGCAAACCCATAAAGAATCATCCTATGGGAGGATAAACCAATCCATGGTTATGAGCGAGAGGAAAATGAGTATGTCACTAGTGAATCCGAGGATGAAGCCGGATTGGCCTACCATGGGCCTCGGTATATACAACACCTTGCTTGGGTAGGTAACATAGAGAGTGGATACATCTCGGATGAGAGTGGCTATGAGTCAGAGGACTCAACTGAGATGGCCTACCTTGGGCCTAGACATGCATGCCACATCATAGGGCCAGTGGAAATAAACAATAGATTCTTCATAGATGATAATGACTATGAAGATGAGACTAAAATGGCCTATCTTGGGCATCAACATTCAAGTCAACACCCAATTCTAGTGGGTAGGAATGAGGGGTTCTTCATAGATGATAATGACTATGAGGATGAGACCGAGATGGCTTATCTTGGGCCTCATCACTTACGTCAAGTCAATCTACTTGTTGAAAGAGAGGTGATACTCCACACAATATATCCTAGCCCTCACTTCATGGGAAGACCACTCAATCTAGATGACATCTATCACATGGTCAACCTGGATCCACCTACATTTAGAGAGCTGCTGTAGCCTAATGATCCCATCATCTCATCTATCCATAGACTAGATCCTGAGATCCCCATACCCCCAGAGCCTCATCTTGGGTATGGAAGGTAAATCATTAATGCAGAGTTTCACCCACATGGTCCTAGAGATTTCATCCCATCCATCAACATGATCTCCATTGATTTGACCACTCCACTTCATAACCCAATAGATCCTACAAAACCATTGTGTCTTAACTTAGATGCTATTGATTGGGATCACATTGATTCACCCCTAGAGCCTGAATATTTCTTCCCTAATGAAGAGATGCTACAACCATTCCATTTTGCACCAGGCTATGCACATGATGTCTATCATGCTAGTTTTGACCATGATTCAATGGAACCTTTAAACCCAGTAGATGACATCCATTTAATCCCCACTCCTCACCAGCTTGAGGAGGGGTCACATATGGCAATAGAGGAGACTTTCAAAGTGGACATCAATGATGATCCTTCTCATCCAAAGAAATTCAAGTTTAGAGAAATCTTATCTCTAGAAGAACAGGCCATCATTATTCCTCTATTGAAAGAGAGACCAAGTCTCTTTGCTTGGACCTACAAAGATATGTCAGGACTAGATCCAAAATTGGTTGTCCACAACCTTTCACTAGACCCTACAAAGAAATCGATCAAGAAAAAGCTCAGAAAGATGCATCCAACCATCACTTTGATGGTAAAGAATGAGTTGCAGAAACTGTTGGATGTAGTCTTTATTGTTCCCATCGACTATCCAGAATGGGTATCAAACATGGTGCCCATAGGAAAACCTGATGGAAGAATCTATATTTGCATGGATTTTAGGGATCTCAATAAGGCAACACCAAAGGATTCATTCTCATTGCCCAACATAGATGCTCTTGTAGATGCAACTATAGGTCATGAGATGCTCTCCCTAATGGATGGTTTTTTTGGTTACAATCAGATTTAGATTAAACCCGAAGACCAACATAAAACCATATTCACCACTCCATGGGGGACATTTTGCTACAAAGTAATGCCATTTGGTCTTAAAAATGTTGGTGCCACATATCAATGGGCTATGACATACATTTTCCATGACTACATGCATAAGATCTTAGAAGACTATATCGATGACTTACTGGCCAAGTCATTGCTACGTGAAGAGCATGTCGAGATCCTCAAAAAGGTCTTTGATCACCTGATTGAGCACAATGTCAGGTTGAATCCCAAGAAATGCATCTTTGGTGTAACTTCTGGAAAACTCTTGGGATTCATCATTTCTAAATGAGGCATCGAAGTAGACCCAACAAAGGTAAAGGCTATCCTAGAAATGGCCCCACCCACTAACATCAAAGAGCTGAGAAGCTTACAGGGCAAAGTAGCATCCATAAAGTGATTCATCGCACAACTATCGGATAAATGTCGACCCATGAATCGACTACTACACAAGGGGGTCCCATTCCAGTGGGATGAAGAATGTCAGCAAGCCTTTGCTGAAATCAAGAAGTACCTAGCAACGCCACTAGTCCTAGCTCCACCAAGGCCAGACGTGCCATTCCTACTATATATATCCACTACCAATTTTGCTTTGGGCACCATGTTGGCTCAAAAGAATATGCAAGATAAAGAACAAGTGATATATTACATCAATCGCACCTTGGTGAGCTACGAGATAGGATACACATACATAGAAAAGTTGTGCTTAGTAGTGGTCTTTGCAACCAAGAAATTGTGCCACTACATGTTGAGCCATACAACGTATGTAATATCCAAACAAAATCCTTTGTAGTATATGATGAGCAAGACATATCATAATACACGTACTACAAAGTGGATCATGCTATTGATAGAATTTGACTTGGAATTCATAAGCCAAAATTCCATCAAGGGATAAGTCATAGCTGATCAACTGGTAGAGGTACCTCTTCAGAATAGTAGGCCCCTCACCATAGAACTTCCTGATGATGTAGTCTTTGCATTATCAGAAGCACCCAAACCCGAAGAACCTAAAAATAAAGCTGACATGACTTTGTTCTTTGATGGTTCGAAGTGTGAGCAAGGAGGTGGTGTAAGGATTATGTTTTTCATGCCACAAGGTGCTCCAATGCCCTTGTCATTTAAGCTAGACTTCCCTTGCATGAATAACAACACCAAATACGAGGCCCTAATCTTGGGTCTCCAAACAACCATCGCTATGAAGATCAAAAGGCTAAATATCTTTGATGACTCCCTTCTCATAGTCAACCAAGTTAAAGGATTATTCCAATGTAGGGATCCAATCTTGAAAGCTTACAAGGAGCTTGTTGACACCTATCTAGCCCAACTAGAATGGTACGACATCGAGGCAATCCCTCACACATCAAATAGATTTGTAGACACTATGGCATCTTTGGGATCCTTGATCCCTCAGAATCCATCTACTGATTTCACTACCATTCATGTGAAAATGCTCTCGCACTCAGTGATGCAGTGTGAGGCTTTTGATAACAAAGAATCAGTCAACATGATTCATATAGAACCAGACCATGACTGGTTCTATAAAGCCAGAGACTTTCTAAAGAAGGCGCCTTGGGGGTCCTTGATCTCATAGGGTCCTATGGGGAATGGTACCATCATTCACCACAAGGTTGTTTCTCAATCTGCATTTGTGCACATCGAATCATAGGAGAAACAAGTCATCTTATCTATTGAGGTTGTAGCTTATCAGGATTGGCTATCCCAATTACAAGATTTCCTAAAACTTGGAATTGTCCCACATGGACTATCGCATGCCAAAAAATGAGCATTCAAACAAAAAGTGATAAGATATGTCTTTCTAGGAGGTATATTGTATCATCGAAGCTATGATGGAGTCCTCCTTCATTGCCTAGAGCCCCAAGAATCAGCTTGGGTGATTTTGCAAGCTCATGATGGTACATGTGATGGCCACTTCAGTGGCATGGCCATTGTCAAGTGCATCCTTCGAATGGGTTATTACTAGCCCACCATGGAGAAGGATTACTATGAGTATGTCAAGAAATGCATTAAATGTCAACATCATGCAAATCTGATGCACTTACCATCATAGGCCTTACAGCCCATTCAAGTGGCTTGGCCATTTTCTCAGTGGGGTTTTGATTTAATCGAAAATATTTCTCCCTCATCTTCAAGTCGACACATATTTATCTTAATGGCCACTGAGTACTTCACCAAATGGGTGGAAGTGGTCCCCTTAACATCGATGATTGGACCACGAATTGTGGAGTTCATACTTCACAATATCATCTATCACTTTGGGGTCCCATTCAAGATAATCTTGGATAATGGTCCATCATTCAAAAATAAAAATATGTGGGCTTTAACATCCAAATACAACATTCAACATAGTTTTGTGACACCATATTATCCATAGGAAAATGGGCAAGTAGAGGCCTCAAACAAGACAATAGTAGCCATATTAAAGAAGATGGTGAAAGAAAATCATAAGGATTGGCATCTACAATTACCCCTTGCATTATGGGCTTACAGGACTAGCATGTGGATGCCCACTAGGGCAACACCATTTTTGCTTGTATATGGTGTTGAGGCCATTATGCCCTTAGAGTTGGAAATTCCAACATTGTGCATCGCATTGAAAGAGTTCATCAATGATGATACTACGTGACAAGCTCACTTGGATCAGTTGACCCTTCTGGATGAACATCGCATCAATGCTCTTGAGCATCTTCACATTTACCAAGATCATCTAACATGAGCTTATAACAATAAATTCCACCTGAGAGACTTTAAGGTTGGGGATCTTGTGCTTAAAGAGAACCAACAGAACTCAAATCTACCACCGCATCTACGAGACAAATTTATGGCCAATTGGATAGGTCCTTATATCATCTCTGAGAAGATTGGACCTAGGGCATATCACCTAACATCACTAGAAGGTGTTGAGGAGCCAGAGCCTCTCAACATTATTCATCTAAAGGCATTTTACACATAAGCACAACAAAACACAAAAACATTCAAATAAATATCAAAAACATTCAAAAATTTCAAAATTACAAAAACAATAGAAAAATTCAAAATCAAAAGGCTCCAAAGGCATCTTAAAGCCCTTTGGTCAAATCACAAAAGGCTCCAAAGGCATCATTAAACTTTGGTCACCAAAAGCCAAAGGCATCTTAAACCATTTAAAAGCTCCAAAGGCATCTTAAAGCCCTTTGGTCAAATCACAAAAGGCTCCAAAGGCATCTTAAACCCTTTGGTCACATCACAAAAGGCTCCAAAGGCATCTTAAAGCCCTTTGGTCAAATCACAAAAACCCCAAAGGCATCTTAAAGCCCTTTGGTCACATCACAAAAGCTCCAAAGGCATCTTAAAGCCCTTTGGTCACATCACAAAAGGCCCCAAAGGCATCTTAAAGCCCTTTGGTCACATCACAAAAGGCCCCAAAGGCATCTTAAAGCCCTTTGGTCAAAAACAAAACACAAAAGCACAAAAATAGTTTAAAGTCAAAAAGTTCAAAAAACATTCAAAATAATCAAAACTCAAAAACAATTGAAAACATTAAAAATACAAAAACATTTGCATTTAGCATTTGCATCCATTAGTTGCATTGCATTTAGGCACATTCCATCCATTGCATTTGCATTAGGATAGGTTGTGTTCGCAATATTACAAATGACACCATGTTTGTACCTCAATCATGCATCTTCAAAATCCATCATCATCCATAACCCATGTGAGTAACTATGTTTTTCAACACAACCCCTCCTATTGCTATAAGGAATATACTAGGGTTTTTCAATCACTCAACCATACCTAGTGATTTTATCAAATTTTATAGAAAGCTATCTTCACTAGAAATAGATGAGGTCTAGTTTTGATAGTACCTAGTATATTTCAAAATCCTATCACTAATCAAAACACTAAAATCCTAGTTGGAACAAGGGAAATATGAATGCTACAAAGTGGTACTAGGCATCCTAAGTGAAAGGTTTTTACTTGCTCACCTTGTGATGCGCATGGTCTAGGATTTTGATCATTGGAAAAAGGACAAGCTCCCCCCTACCCAAAGAAATCCCTTGCTTTCATCAAAACAAGCAAAAATCTTGAAACAAAGCAAAATTCAAAAGCAAAATAAATAGTGATTATCATCACTACAAAAATCCCTTGCTCAAAAGAAAACAAAAATTCAAAATAAATAGTGATTTTCATCACTAAAGCATGAGCAAGTATCCCAAATAAATGTGAAGAAAATAAGGGGGTGAAGAGCTTGAATCCCTAGAATGGTCGATCTCCACAAACCATTGAGTGATCCCTAATACAACAATGGGTTGCATGAATCCCGCATGGCATTAGGGTAAGCTCTAAGAAAATTGTAAAAAGGGCTAGCTTTAGGTGTCCTGTATCACCTAGTGGTCTAATCCAACTGAGTCCAACTTAGGATCAGGATGAACATTTGAGGATCCCCAATACAACAATGGGTTGCATGAATCCCACCTGGCACTAGGGTATGCTTATGTTTTATCTAATATATTCATTTGCACACATAGGGATAATGAGTATCTAGGTCTTCATAACAAAAACCTTATCTTTCAAGAGTCTTGTATGGTCAGTATACAACTTTTGATGAAGTAACTAGGGTGTTTGAGTCTCATGGAAAACCTCAAAAATCCCCTAATAGCAACAAATCATGTCATTAATCAAATCATCAACTTTCTTTAGGAGGTTTTGTTCATTAAATGGTGTGCATGAATAGGACAGATACCGGATAAATATCAGTAATGTATTTAGATGACCACTGACTATTTTGTATAGTTCTTTTAATTTACAGAAGCTTATAAAGAAAGCACATACATATCACATCATCTCATCTCACATTTGAATGCTTAAATGATTAATTCTTATGCTAAGAGTTATTATTTACATTCATCATGGTTATACATTCTGTGGTGTCACCCATTAGATTTTTGAACTCATATCACATGCATTCCTTATGTTTTAAGTGATTAAAGCATACAGGTTCATTTACATTAGATCATCATCATGTAAATAGTGCATTACACATATTGCATTTACCATATCATAACAACATAAGTTAGATGCATACAATTAGATCAAAAATTAAACATGCATTTAACAATAACACTACATCCATATATGCATACATCACAAGTAGTCCATCTACACATCTAGATCACATCATCTAAATCATACATCCATCACCTAGCTAAAGCATGTAAATCAATACATCACATCATATAGCATAAGATCATAATACTGCATCACATAAACATAAAAGCAAAAACATATAAATACACATAATGAGTCTCAAAATATAGATATCATATATATATGTGTGTCAAATAAGTACATAAGGGTACAAAATTTCCCATAGGCTACAACTATGTAGGTCATCTGACCTTACACTAAAAAATAAAGCTAGAACCATCAGAGTCATCAGACTAGGCCTGCATCCCCTGGCTCACCTCCACCCTTGGCTCCATCCCTATGAGTATGGTGAGAGCTAGTCCCTGTAGTCCACTCTATACGGGTCCTGGTCCTCTAGCTAGGTCAAACCGATGACTACCCTAATGTGCTCCACTGTGACCCCCTACTGTAGGTCTCTCCCGAGGAGTGGTGCCTAGCATCCAAATCTGCATCTATAGAGATGCAATGTATGCAACATCTCCTATAATATGAGTATTGCATTAGTCCAAGATATCATCTCTGAGAAGATTAGGCCTGTGACATATCACCTAACATAACTAGAAGGTTTTGAGGAGCCAGAGCCTCTCAACATTATTCATCTGAAGATGTTTTACACCTAAAATAAAAAAAAACACAAAAACATTCAAATAAATGCCAAAAATATCAAAAACATTCAAAATTTTCAAAACAACAAAAAAATAGAAAATTTTAAAATCAAAAAGCCCGAAAGGTACTTATAACCCTTTGGTCAAATCACAAAAGGCTCCAAAGGCATCTTAAAATCCTTTGGTCAAATCACAAAAGGCTCCAAAGACATCTTAAAGCCCTCTGGTCACTTCACAAAAGGCTCCAAAGACATCGTCAACCCTTTGGTCAAGTCACAAAGGCTCCAAAGGTATCTTAAAGCCATTTGGTCACTTCAAAAAAGGCTCCAAAGGCATCTTAAATTCCTTTGGTCAAATCATAAAAGGCCCCAAAGGTAGCATTGCACCTTTGGTCAACTCACAAAAAGGCTCCAAAGGCATCTTAAAACCATTTGGTCAAATCACAAAAGGCTCCAAAGGCATCTTATAGACCTTTGGTCACATCACAAAAAAGCCCCAAAGGCATCATTAAGCCCTGTGGTCATATCACAAAAAGCTCCAAAGGCACCTTAAAGCCCTTTGGTCACATCATAAAAAGCTCCAAAGGCATGTTAAATATCTTTGGTCACTTCACAAAAATCCCCAAAGGCATCTTAAAGCCCTTTGTTCATATCACAAAAATCCCCAAAGGCACCTTAATCCCTTTGGTAAAAAATAATCAAAAACACAAAAACAGTTTAAATTTAAAAAGTTCAAAAAACATTCAAAATAATCAAAACTCAAAAACAATAAAAAAACATTAAAAATACAAAAACAATTTGCATTATGCATCTTACATTCGCATTTTCATTCATGTAGTCACATTACATTAGGCATTTCCATCCATTGCACTTGCATTAGGATAGGTCATGTTCCCAATCTTACAAACGACACCACGTTTGTACCTCAATCATGCATCTTCAAAATACATCATCATTCATAACCCATGTGTGTAACTATGTTTTTCAACACAACCCTCCTGTTGCTATAAGGAATATACTAGGGTTTTTCAATCACTCAGCCATACCTAGTGATTTTATCAAACTTTGTAGAAAGTTATCTTTTATTTTGATAGATGAGGTTTGATTTTGATAGCACCTGGTATATATCAAAATCCTATCACTAATCAAAACACTAAAATCCTAGTTGGAACAAGGGAAATATGAACACTACAAAGTGGTACTAGGCATCCTAAGTGAAAGGTTTTTACTTGCTCACCTTGCGATGCGCATGGTCTAGGATTTTGATCATTGGCAAAAGTACAAGCTCTCCCCTACCCAAAGAAATCCCTTGCTTTCATTAAAACAAGCAAAAATCCCAAACAAAGGAAAATTTAAAAGGAAAATAAATAGTGAGTATCATCACTACAAACATCCCTTGCTCAAAAGAAAATAAAAATTAAAAATAAACAGTGATTGTCATCACTAAGTATGATCAAGTGTCCCAAATAAATATGAATAAAATAAGGGGGTGAAGAGCTTGGATCTCTGGAATGTTCTATCTCCACAAACCATTTAGTGATCCCTAACACAACAATGGGCTGCATGAATCCTGCCTGGCATTAGGGTAACCTCTAATAAAATTGTGAAAAGGGCTAGCTTTAGGTGTCCTGTATTGCCTAGTGGTCTAATATAACTGAGTCTAACCTAGGATCAGGATGAATATTTGAGGATCCCCAATATAGAAATGGGCTGCATGAATCCCACCTGGCACTGGGGCATGCTTATGTTTTATCTAATATATTCATTTGCACACACAGGGATAATGAGTATTTGGGTCTTCATAACAAAAAAAATATCTTTTAAGAGTCGCTCAGTATACAACTTTTGATGGAGTAACTAGGGTGTTTGAGTCTCATGGAAAACCTCAAAAATCCCCTAATAGCAACAAATCATGTGTAATCAAATAATCAAATTTTTTTAGGAGGTTATATTCATAAAATGGTGTGCATGAATAGGACAGATACCAGATAAATGTAAGTACTGTATTTAGACAACCCATGACTATTTTGTATAGTTCTTTAATTTATAGAAGCTTATAAAGAAAGCACATACATATTACATCATCTCATTTCACATTTGAATGCTTAAATGATTAATTCTTATGCTAAGAGTTATTATATATATTCATCATGGTTATACGGTCTATGGTGTCACCCATTAGATTGTTGAAATCATATCACATGAATTCCTTATATTTTAAGTGATTAAAGCATACATGTTCATTTACATTAGATCATCGTCATAGTGCACTATGCATATTGCATTTACCATAGCATAACAACATAAGTCAGATGCATAAAATTATATCAAAAATTAAATATGTATTTAACAATAACACTCATCCATATATGCATACATCACAAGTAGTCCACCTACACATATAGATCACACCATCTAAATCATACATCCATCACCTAGCTAGAGCATGTAAATCAATACATCACATCATATAGCATAAAATCATAATACTACATCACATAAAAATAAAAGCAAAAACATATAAATGTACATAATGAGTCTCAAAATGCTGATATCATATATATATATATTTTATATATATATATATATATATATATATATATATATATATGTTGTGTGTGTGTGTGTGTGTGTGTGTGTGTGTGTGTGTGTGTGTGTGTGTCAAATAAGTACATAAGGGTACAAAATTTCCCATAGGCTACAACTATGTAGGTCATTTGACCTTACACTCAAAAATAAATCCGGAGTCATCAAAGTCATTAGATTGTGCCTACACCCCCTGGCTCACCTCCAAACATGGCTCCATACTTGTAAGTATGGTGAGATATAGTCCTTTTAATTTGCTCTCTACGTGTCTTGGTCCTTTCGCTAGGTCAAACCGATGACTTCCCTAACGTGCTCCACTGTGACCCCCCTTTTGTAGGTCTCTCCCGAGGAGTAGTGCCTAGCATCCAAATCTGCATCTGGAGAGATGCAATATATGTAGCATCTCCTGTAATATAAGTATTGCATTCCTCCAAGATATCTCATAGGCACCTAACCTCTACACCTAGATCCAAACCTATCAACCCCTATAAAGCTATAGCAGCTAGCACAACCTATCCTTGGGTAGCATCTCGCTTGACAGTAAGCTGATCTATCCTAATATAAACTGAGTCAATCTATGTTTGTAGGGTGGTCCTCTCCTAAAATCTCTTGATATATGTCTAAATCCCATAAATGGTAGATTTCCATTGTAAGACTTTAGTACAAGCTACCTCAAGCTCGACATCTAAACTATGCAACTGAGCCTATAGAGGAGACTCCTGCTCCTCTAGAGCTAGCTCCTCCTCCTTCTCTATGACTTGATTCTCTACCACCTGCTACCCTATGGTCTAACCCCAGTCCTCTATCTTGGCCCACACTTAGCACCCCTTTGGATCCTCCCCTACAGTTTCCTCATCCCAGTCCTGATATAAGTTACTACCACCCTACCATAGTCGCATAACCCACCATTAGCTATACACCTCAATAACCCCAGTATCTATGATCTCAAAATCAACTTCTGGAGGGTCATCATCCTCTATAACTGCTAAAACTTGAGGTGGTGGGAGATCCCTCTCTATAGTAACCCACCTATACAAAATTGGCTCTAGAGGTACAACCTATTATAGGCTAAAATTTTGGAGCCCCCAAGAATAATGGAAGAACTCTTTGATACCGCCCTTGTGACAGATAACCCATCGTTCACACCTAGTCTAAGCCATGAATTTATCTACCTTTGTCTAGGTAGGTCACTTATGATAAGGCATCCATATAATGTCCTTGGAATGTAGACCAGTAAGAGTCATTCCATAATGAGAAATATCCCTTGCTTGGCACTGACTCTTGCACTCCTCACGATCTTGAGGACACCTACCTCCATAAAATTGAGTCACATCTACAATGACAGTAATCTCGATAGGCAATCCTCTTGGGTGGTCCACCTTGATGTGCTCCCATCCCTATATCTAAAGGAGCAGGCTGCAAATGACACTATCTCATCCATGTCGTTGAATCCTATAGAGCTCATCATAGTATTGGGTCAACAACATGCACCCCCAAGCCATGATGATGGGTGCCTCACTGTCCATAAAATATTGAACTATACCTAGGAGGTTCCATGGGAACCTCCCTCTGAAGAATTCAAGTAAAAGCATGTTACATATAATATGCATCAAAATATCCTACCACCATGGGAAGACATCTTCCCGATACCATTGATCCACAAATATCCTGCCGTGGTGGTAATTGCCAAATGTTGTGGTTGCATGATATCTAAATACCTTCATGAATACAACATCTCTGGCATCAGTAGGAGAGGACACAATAGGGACTCCATAAAAATGGATCTATAATATCCTGTATACATCCTCTGAAGTAATAGTTATCTCACCAGTAGGGATATGGAAGGTGTTAGTCTTGGAATCCCACCTATGAGCCAAGGCAGTGAGGTAGGCCTGGTATGACATAATCGTTGACAACCTCATGACGTACTAAATCCCATGGGCATCAAGCCAAGTCCAATATATAGCATCCATCTGGGATAGAAGTTGCCTGAGAAAAGTAGGGTCCTGAGCCCATGCAGATAAGAGCTAAAAGTGTAAAGTAAATGCCTAAATTAAATGCACTTAACAACTAAAATGGCCAATAAAATGCAAAATGATGCAAAATTAATCCAATATAAGCCTAAGGCTATGAAAAAAATGACTAAATGCACCTAAACACACAAAAAAATCAAAATGCACACTTCAAAAATGTAAAAAAATCAATCAATCATGCAAAAAAATAAAAATAAATAAAAAATTTATGAAAGTTTGTTGGATTTCTCATGCCACGAGCGGCCATACAGTGTCCACTAAAATTGACAATGGCCAGCCACCAATGGTAAAAAATTAACCATTGGGATTCAAGTTGGCCGCTAACAGCAGCAATGGCCCCCTCTTGGTCAATTGGGGGCTACTCTGGTCATCAGCGACCATGAGGCGACATGCCAACAACGTTCGCCCTCATCTACAAACAACAAAAATTTTGACAAAGCATAAAAATTAAGCAGAACCGACTAAAATTATACATAAACTAAGCCTATCTATGGTTTTGGGTTATTGCCAATAGGTTTAATTTGGTTCATTTACCGATTACTTAGTGAGGTTCATTTTACCCAATATAACAAATAAATAAGCTAGGGTTAAGATACATACCCGTGAATATCTGACTCCTCTACTCATGGATGCCTCGCCCTAGTCTACCATCATGTCTAGTAGTCTCATCAACGTTTGGGGTCACTTTCACTCTTTATCTCTTAGATCTCAAAAGCTAACTTGATAATTGGCAAATAATAAAAGTCAAACCCTAAAAATTTCTTTTATATTTTCCATTTATGTCTCAGTCATTGTTGGTGTCAATGGCCCACACTTTCTAGCTGATGACGCTTATCACAAGCATGAAATGGCAATTAGGGGTCGCTCCTGTTGACAATGATTGTAAGAAAAAAATAAGAAGACTCAATTTCTCACTATGAAGAAACACAAAATGGGCCATTAAACACACCTATCAGTCCAAAACAATCAAAAAGTGCATAAATACCAAAAAAATCACACAAATCAAAATTCAAAAACATTATAAATTCCAAAATAACAAAAAAATCAAATAAGAAAAAAATTTCAAATGCACCTAGTATCTAGTTATTTTCTCTTTGCACCTAGTGGTTGTAGTGACTAGCGCTCCATGCAATCCGCCAATATGACTAAATAACCATAAGGCCATTTGAGGCAAATTAGTTATGGAAAAATTGGGATGCTTCACTTCAATCATGAAAAATGCCATGGTGATCGAAAAGACCCACAGGAAGGAGGATTTATCTAAATTTTTCTATGATATTTTTAGAAAACCATCGATTGTAGTGATTCAACATAGGCTAAAATAGAATTGCTATCATCTTGATTCCCTAAGAAGTCCATTACGATCAGACCGCTTCATGGGATAGAGATGTACAATTGCTATAAAAGGTTGAAGTCAAACCTGCAATGGGACCTGCCCTATAACAGCAAAGCAAACCTCTAAAAATATCCAAATCATTTATCTTGGTCAAGCAACTCATCGCTTTATTCATTATCCTTCCCTCATCAACTCGTCGCTTGAGGGTGTAATCATAATATCAATAATCATAATAAAAATCAACAAAGGATCACTCGATCATGTCAAATTGCATTTGTCTTATGAATCATTGCCAAAAAATACCATAAGCTTACCCTTTGGTAAAAAAAAAATATGATAGTTAAGCTTGTAGCTCTCTTCCTTTTGGAGCTATAGTAGCACTGAAGCTACCTTATTGCTTGATGGACGTGTGCAAGATTTTTTAAATTTAAGCCTTCCATCTTGTTGGAAGCAATGATTCTAGGATTCGTGCCTTTTCTCATGACTAGAGCATCCTATTTTGATCATAGTAATGATAATCACACATCCTACAATATGGCCATAGGTGATCTATTTTTTTTCTTTGCATTGTGTTTTCCCACAATGCACCACAAAAAGGGGTATTTGTAGATACCTAAAACACGTCATGTTTAGGATACTACTCATATGGGCACATCCAAAGACCATATGACTGATCTTGGACATTTCCAAGATCCAGCAATGGTCCTAAGCACTCAAAATGGGCAGTTATAGGCCATTCAGGCTTATCCATTATCAATTAGAGCGATCGCCAACACTGGTGGCTAAATATTAGAGCGGCCAGATCTAGCCACTACTCTATAAAATGACTAGTATCAAAACACAATATGACTACACTTGCATTGCTTACGAGCATTTTTTGGCATGGAAGTCCCAAAGATCCTCCTGACTGACTCTTCAATAAAAATTTGTGATTGATCCTTCCCTTGGGATGGTCAGTTGCATGCAAATATGGATATTAGTTTCTCCAGGAAGCCAAGATCTATATCTAGATCTAGATCTAGGAGGTCTACATATGTATTCTCCCAAGAAAAGCAATAGATCCATGAATATCAATTTTTTTTGCAACAAAGCTCTAGCATATTAGAGAGAGATTCCATACCCCTTGGAGAAGTAGTGGAACTCTACCCAATTCAGCGATGATTTCTAGCTATATAACCATTCAGGTTGAACATTATTCATCACCAATCAGTGTACGAACACAAAGGTGAACCTTGGACATCAATTTAGATGAGGAATCTAATGCTACAACCCCTTATTTCACAAGGAAAAAGGCTTCATTTCATGGTCGCTATCCTTGAAAGCGGCCCATAGGCACAACCTGGGGGTTTAGACATTAATTTCCAAGTTTTAACTTACATCTATTATTGATTTTTTCCCTGTTAATTATTTTTAGCATAGATTTGGTTTCTTGAATGCATTTGCACTGCTATTTCGTGAATTACCCATGCATTTATCATTCAATTTTTCTGAATTTTGATCTTATTATTCTTACATATCATGCTTCACAAATTTTCTAATAAAGCCTCATCATGAGAGGCCTCACATGCTACTGATCTCCTATTGTTGTTTCTTGCATGCAGTATATAGGTTTTAGGAACAAACCCAAGTTTTTAAAGTGACATACCCCTCTAGACAAGAAGGAGAAGAAGGAATCTATAAGCCCTCATACAAGTTCATGTGCGAGACCATGAGGCATGCATAGTGCTCCATACCCTTGGGGGGAAGCCATTACTTCTGATTGTATTTCATTGCATCAAACTGGGTATCCCTAAGAGGGACTGTTATGTACGAGGAATTTCAAATAAATCAATAAAATATATATTTTTCATTTGTCACTTCCATGTTATTTATGCTTTTATGGTCTTTTCTTTTGATATAATATTGCAAGTAGACTAAGGGGCACAACTTCCTGGGGTTGTACAGTTATGTTTTGAAAAATATAACTAACATTACTATGGTGTTTCATATGTTACCATCATTAGATATTTGTCATCATAACTATAGCAATCTAGGATCCATACACCTAAGCTAATAATAACTAAAAAATCACATAAAGCATAAAATAATGGACGAATTTGCAAATAACCACAAATAAGGGCTTCTTTTATTAAATTTCCATTAAAATTTGATTACAAATCCATCCCTCTTAGGGATACCCAATGTGATACAATTATTACAATCATAGAAAATCCCCACGCAAGGGTAGGTGTAATCCACAGGCTTCCTAGGTTGACACGAACTGCTCCAAGGCAAATGTGGCCTTCTTCTCCATGATTAGAGGCATTTGTTGCTTTGAATGACAAGACCCTATTAACCCTGCATCCAAGAAACAACAAGAAACATATTAAAAGCAAAGGTAGCCTCTCTTGATGAGGCCTTTAATCCAAATCTTGCATAAAAGATGCTATAAGAAACATGAAATCAAGAAAGCATGTAAAGATACGAATCTATGCTAAAACATGGTAAATTTACCATAAAGAATGTAAAGGAGACATAGATTTAGTCATCTAACATCCTAATTAAGCATTGAGAGCATACATGCATGAAAATAATAACACCTAGTCTAGAATTGACTAATACTTGGAAATGAGAGGAATCTACCCTAGATCAATGATTCTAATAGTCTAATGAGAAGACAGAAAATCAATCTATAGTAAATTTACCTAAATGAACAAATAGAAATGTAAACCTACTGCTAAAACTGGCTGAAAAGAGGATTAAACCTTGATCGTGGGTCTGTGAAGCGGTTGGCACTGTTAGCCATGGCTGATAGCCATGGCTGAGCCGTGAATGTCCTTGTTCTCCAAATCAGGGCTTGATTCCTCAATTCACTCCATTGAATTGATGTTCAAAGGTCACCTTGATGTCCTCTGATAGATTTGGTGGTTGAATTGCTCATATTGGTGATGGATTGGGCTCAATTGATTTTCTTGATTTCTCCTAGCCCTCCATAGCCTTCTTGATTCCAAATGCCATGTGATCTCCAAATAGGCAGCAAAAGTGTTCCTCTCAATGGATGCAAGTGAGTATGCAATTTGATAGGGCTTCATTGCGCTTCAACTCAAGATTCTTCTAGAATTATCCCCAATTTGGAGGGGGGTTTTATAGCACTTGGGAAGGCCTTGTCTTAGCTTCATGGAGAAGCCAAGATCAAGAAAGGGCAGCTAGGATGTTGGATGGATGCTTCTAGAATTTTCTACCCTCTAACCGCTTGGATCTTCAACCAATTGGCCGTTGTAACCAATTTTGGGTCGGCTGAGGTCCAACTAATTTTGAAGGCTAGCCACGGCTCTGAAGCACGACCAACTCTATTAACCATGGGTGTCAGCCATGGCCAACATTGATTAGGCCAAAATGCCTAAATGAGTGGTTAGAACCACTACTTCACCTTGGAATCTATCCAAGATATTTCATATGGTCTTCTAGCATGTCCCATATGAGTAGTCGCCTCGACATGACGTATTTTAGGTGTCTACAGATACCCCTTTTGAGATGCATTGTGAGATCGAACAACGCTGAGAAAAAATAGACCTCCTAAAATGATGTCGTAGGTTGGATGATGATCATTAGTCTGATCAACATTAGATGCCCAAGGTCCTACAAAAGGATGTGCATCCTAGAATCATTGCTTCCAACTGGATGGAAGGCTTAAATTTGCAAAGCTTTGGCAAGCTCCAACGATGATCGGGTAGCTTCAGCGCTACTATAGGCTTATATGCCATATAGATCCGAAAGGAGGAGAGCTACTAGCTTAACTATCATAGTTGCTTTTTGCCCCAACAAAGGGTAAGCTTATGATAGTCATTGGCAATGATTCGTAAGATGAACGCAATTTTGACAAGATCAAGGGATCTATGATCAAGGGATCTTCTATTGAATTTGATTATGATTATGATATTATGACTACCCCCTCAAGTGATGAGTCGATGAGGGTAATGACAATTAAATGAAGTGACAAGTCACTTGACCACTATGAATGACTTGAACAATTTAAGGTTTAGCACTTGATACTTGGCTAGGCCTAATCAACTATGATTACAACTATTAATAGTAATTGTATATTTCTATCCCATGGAGCGGTCCAGCCATGAAGGCCTTCTTAGGGAATCAAAATGATAACAATTCCAATTAGGCATGTGTTGAATCATATTGGTCGATGATCTACTAAAAATGTCATAGAAGAATTGACATGATTGCTTCATTCCCATGGGGCGGTCCAACCTCCAAGGCCTTCTTCGGGATTGAAATGAAGCATATCAATTCGGCGATGATGAATTTACCCCAAATGTCCTTATGGTAATTTACTCATCTTTTCGGATTGCATGGAGCACCAGTCGCTACAACCACCAAGTGTATAGGGTAAATAACTGGATACAAGGCACATTTGACTTTTGATATATCTAATTTTTTTTGTTATTTTTAATATTTTTGAAAATTTTGGTGAGGTGGATATTTTTAATTTGACATTTTGAAACTCCTCACGGTGGGATTTTGGAGCATTTATTGTAGGTTTCTAGCCACGCTTGTCAAACGCAACTGACTTTTCAAATTTTCCTAGCCGCGGCTCCGACCCATGATCGAAAAACCCTAATCCTGTGCTCGTAGGTGTCAACCGTGATCAAGGGTAAAATGGAAAATATTTAAGAAAAATCTATCATTTTTGATGTCATTATTTCCAATTGATAGCTTTGCAAACCTGAGTGCTCTGAGAGGTGAGTTATCAAATTTGATGCGAAATGCTGCTGCAAACTCGACCTCACTACCACCCACACTGATGGCAGACCAACCTGGAGGTACCGGTGCTACTAAGGTAGAAGCACACAAACCCTCATTTTTGCAATTACTAGATAAAATTGAACCTCATTAAGTAATGGGTTAAATTAACATCACTAAACTATCGATAATGAACCTCACCCTAGATAGGTTTAGCCTAGGTTAGATTAAAAGGGGAGGGTTTAATTTTTTTGGTGTCTCGGGATGGGAAATGACCCCAAAAAGGTCATCTCCCTTAGTCATGGCTAGCAGGCGTGGTACCCAATTAGAAAATTATGGGCCACGACTATCATTCATGGTGGGATTCAAATCCCAAAAGTCATCATATTTGACTGCCATCTCGATCGCGGGTCTGAATCATGGTTTGACAAATTTACATTTTATTTTAAATTTTTTTATTTTTGAAAGGAATTAATTAATTTTTTTGACTTTTTGAAGTGCTTTGTCCATTTTTTTAAGTTTTGAGTGCATTTTTTATTTTATGTGTTTTTGAAGATTTTGTGATTTTGTTTGACATTTTTAAGTCGTTTTTTGATGTTTTTGGTTGATTTTTAATCATTTTTACCTTATTATGTTACTTTTGACCAGACTCTGACTACGAGGGTGAGGGAATCGAAGATCCTTCATAACCTGCATGGTGCCCTGACATAGGTAGAGCAGGATTGGTTTGGGATCATGGGCTTTGGCTATGTTTTATACCTTCCCACTATTAGGGCTGATCAGGCCTACATGATAGCTTTGGCCCGATGTTGGGATGTGCGGACCAACACATTTCACCTACCTACCGGTGAAATGACCATGACACTAGAGGATGTGTACCACATATTTTGACTCCCTCTGGATGGCGAGGCCATCACATATTCACTAACAGATGTGAAGAAGGTAATGTTTGATCAGATCTTTGATCACCATAGTGATGCGGCATAGCACCACTCAGACCACGGAGGGGTCCATATCGAGTAGATCATCTTTATGCACTTGATTATGAAGATCATGCTCCCTGATACTTCTAGAGTGAGGTTCCCCTAGAACCTCCTAGCTAGGATGTGAGATGTCCTGGCGAGCACCATTCAGTAGCCCCTGATCCTATCCTACGGGAGTGCCCTGTTAGCACAAATCTATAATGAGTTGTATCAGATAACCTAGAGGAGTAGAGTGGGCATAGGTTGTAGCTTGATTCTTCATATTTGGAGGTGGTAGCACATCAAGATTGAGTGCCCTACTAGCTTGCCACTCAAGATCAAATACATTGATACGGTGCACTAGTGCTATGCAGTGTGTTGGCCCTGAGAGCAGGAGGTATTCTAGAGCATGTCTCATGCAGGGGACCTGGGCTACTACATAGAGTAGTTTGCATGACTACAGGTGGGCTAGGTTGAGTGGTGCCCCTACCTAGACTGCCCTGCATGGGAAGAGGCTGATGACTACCTACATTGGGCACGCAGAGATAGATGGCTCCTCAAATGCAAGTTCGAGGTATGAGAGTTCTTCTACTTCTCTCATGTCACCAGATAGTTTGGTATCAGGTAGGACATCCCAGAGCTCCCCACCATCTACCATCATCTCACTCTAGAGAGGGACCTGACATGGCCTCGGGTGACTCCATTGGGTGATGAGGATGATGATTTCTAGGAGTCAGGCCTATCAGATGTAGGGATAATAGTTGACTATGACACTTGGTGGATGACCATGCTATGGTGGGGCTTGGAGGGCCCATTGGGTAGACCAATAGAGGGTGTAGTAGAGGGTGCAGAGGGAGTAGAGGTCGATCCTCATGGGTACCAAGTCCATCAGAGGACTGAGGGTGGATGGGGTGAGGGAGGAGCTATAGAGGAGGCCCCTAGGCTAAGGAGGAGGATGAGGCACTAGTAGAGGGTGAGGTAGTACTAGATAATGAGATTGGGTAGCTCAAGGCTCAAGTTTCTAGCCTACAGACTTAGGTAGGCACACTACAGATGCAGATGCTAGGGAGAGACACCTCCATAGCTACCTTATAGGCATGGGTTAGTGACCTACAATCATAGCTCACAGTAGGGTAATCTCAGTGGTATGACTATGAGGAGGAGAAGATAGCTCTCCAAACACAACTTACCATGATAGAGATGGAGATCCAGAGGATCATAGGGCAGCGTATCCTCCTACAGTCCTAGCTAGATGCTATGACCACAAAGTGTAAATCAATAAAGTCTATGAGGGGAGACCCCTCATCTTCATAGGTTATTCTAATAGCTCCAGCTACTCCAGTAGTTCCAGTAGTATAGGGACTAGTAGTGGCAGACCCGATGGCAGAGATCAAGAGACTATGGGCTCTAGTGCAACGACACATCAGTGAGTGATCATCAGATGTTGCCTACATCTCTACCTTAGCGGGAGAGATTGAGCTACTCAAGGGTGAGGTTTCAGAGAGGACCATAGCTCCAAGATCTCAGAGGACTCAGACTAGGGAGACAAGGGTAGTCTTCAACTCGCTCTAGTCATAGGATGCATAGATCTGAGAGGACCTTAGGTGCCAGCTCTAGGCAGACTCACAGGGAGGGTGGAGGTGATGGTGGAGCCTCACAGACTAGGGATGTAGGCACTACTTAGTATGAATCTGTGCTAGATGTTGTACCATTTTTTAGTGTAAGGTTGAGGACCTACACAATTGTAGCCTATGGGCATTTTTGACATATGTTGATGTACTCTTTATTTTTTATACACACACACACACATATATATATATATGATCAGACATTATGAGACTCATTATATGTGTATATTTTATTTATTTTATATTTATGAGATGCATATGGATGCAATGTTGATGTGTTATGTTTATTTTATGCTATATGATGTGATGTATATATGACATGCACTAGATAGCTATGTGATGTATGATTAGATGCAGTGATATATATGTGTAGATGGACTACTTATGATGGATGTATATGAATGCAATATTTGATGTTAAATGCATGTTTAATTTACAGTACTTGTATGCATTTAATTTATGATGTTATGACATGATTCATGCCATGTATGTATTGCATAATTTTCATGATGATGATTTTTTGTAAATGGACATGTATGCTTTAATCACTTAAAACACAATGTATGAATGCAATATGAGTTTAACAATCTAATGGATGACACCACAGAATGTATAACAATCATGAACTATAATTGCTATATCTTATTATAAGAGTTAATCAATTGGACACCCATATGTGAGATGCAATGATGTATTGTTTCTATTCATAAGATTTTGTAAATTAAAAGAATATGGATAACATAGTCAATGGCCATTTAAATATCATTTTTGACATCCATCCAGTATCTAACCTATATTATGAACATTTCTAATAAACAAATTCTCATAAAAGAAGTTGATATTTGATGATTGCATTGAAAATTGGTTGTTGCTATTTGGGAATTTTTGAGGTATTCCATGAAACTCAAACACCCTAGTTGACTTATCAAAAGTGGTATAATGACTATACTAGACTTCTGAAAAATAAAGTTTTCGCTCTGAAAGACCAAGCTGTTCATTACCCATGTGTGTGCAAATGAATATATTAGATAAGTCATAAGCATACCTCAGTGCCAGGTGGGATTCATTCAGCCCATTGTTGTATTGGGGATCCTCAAATGTCTATCCGATCCTAGGTTTGGATTTAGTTAGACTAGACCACTAGGCAATCTAGGCCACCTAAAGCTAGCTCATTTGTGACTTGCTAGACCTACCCCAATGTCAGGTGGGATTCATTCAGCCCATTGTTGTATTGGGGATCACTCCATGGCTTTGAGTATTGACCATTCCAGGGATTCAAGTTCACCCCCTTTTTTCTTCAATTTATTGGGATACTTGCTCATATATAGTGATAAAAATCACTGTTTATTTTTGTATATACTTTTCTCTTCTTATTTTTTTGCAAGGGATAGGATTTGACTCTAGGATTTTGCTCATTTTGATTTAAGAAAGGGATCTCTTTGGGTAGGGGGTGAACTTGTCCTTTTTCCAATGACCTCTACTCTAGACCACTGCTCCTCACAAAATAAGAAAGTAACAAAACCTTTCACCTAAGGTGACCCATACCACTTTTGTAGTTTTCATCCTTCCTTACCCTAATTAGGATTGTTTAAATGTGTTTGATTAGTGATAGGATTCTGATATGCTAAGTGCTATCAAAACTAGACCTCATCTACAAAAGCAAAGCAATATTTCTACCAAACTCTTGAGAAGACCACTAGGTATGGTTGAATGACCAAAAAACCCTAGTATATTCTTCATAGCAATAGGAGGGTTGTGTTGAGAAACACAATTACTCACAAGGGTGATGTGTGATGATGATAATGCATAGATGCATGATTGAAATACAAATGTGGTGTCATTTGTAAGATTGCAAACACAACCTATCCTAATGCAAGTGCGACGGATGGAAATGCCTAAATGTAATGCAATTAAATGAATGCATATGCAAAATGAAAATGAAATCAAATGAAATATAATATAAATGCAATGTTTTTATTATTTTTATTCTTTTTTTTTTTTTTTACTTTAGAGCCTTTGGAGCCTTTTATGGGATGACCAAAGGGCTTACAGATGCCTTTGGAGCCTTTTGATAGTTTTAGGCATAGAACACTTTAAGATGAAGGATGTTGAGAGGTTCAGGCTCTTCAACCCCTTCAAGTGATGTTAAGTGATATGTCCCAGGTCCAATCTTCTCAGAGATGATATAAGGACCTAACCAATTAGCCATAAATTTATCTCATAGTTTTGGTGGTAGATTTGAGTTCTGTTGGTTCTCTTTCAGCACAAGATCACCAACCTCAAAGTCTCTCAGATGGACTTTTTTATTGTAAGCTCATTTTAAGCGCTCTTGGTAAACATGGAGATGCTCAAGGGCATTCACATGATGTTCATCAAGTAGCATCAATTGATCTAGGTGAGCTTGCCACATAGTGTCATCATCGATGAACTCTTTCAATGTGATGCACAGCGTTGGAATATCCAACTCTAAGGGCATGATGGCCTCAGTGCCATATACTAGTGAAAATGGAGTTGCCCTAGTGGGTGTCCGAATGCTAGTCCTATAAGCCCATAATGCAAGGGGTAGCTAGATGTGCCAATATTTGTGGTGCTCTTGTACCATATTTTTCAAGATGGATACCACTATCTTATTTGAAGCCTTAGCTTGCCCATTTGCCTACAGATAATATGGAGTCACAAAACTATGTTTGATCCTATACTTGGATGTCAAAGCCCTCACAATTTTGTTCTTGAATGACGTTCCATTATCTAAGATTATTTTGGATGGTATCCCAAAATGACTTATGATATTGGTGAGTATGAACTCCGCAATACGTGCTCTAGTTGTCATTGTTAACGAGATTGCTTCCACCCACTTAGTAAAGTACTCAGTAGCCATAATAATGAATGTATGTCATCCCAATGATGGAGGAGAGATCTTACCGATTAGATCCAAACCCCACTGAGCAAATGGCCAAGCCACTTGAATGGTATGTAAGGCCTATGATGGCAAGTGTGCAAGATTAGCATGATGCTGACATTTAACGCATTTTTTGACATACACATTGCAATCCTTCTCCATAGTAGGCCAATAATAGCCCATGCAAAGGATGCACTTGATGATAGCCATACCGCTAAAATGGCCATCGCACGTACCATCGTGAGCTTGCAAAATTGCCCAAGCTAATTCTTGGGGCTCAAGACAATGAAGGAGAACTCCATAATAACTTCGATGATACAAAATATCTCCTAACAAGACATACTTTGTCACTTTCTATTTAAATGTGTGTTTCACAGCACGTGACAATACCTGAGGGATTACACCAAATTTTAGGAAGTCATGTATTTGTGACATCCAATTTTGATAGACCTCAGCCTCAACTGTCAAGACAACATGTTCCCCCTATGGTTTAACATTCACAAATGTAGACTAGGAAATAACCTTATGGTGAATGGTAGTACCATTCCCCGTAGGACCCTGCGAGATCAATGACCCCTAGGATGCCCTCTTGAGAAAGTCTTTGGCTCTATAGAACCATTCATGGTTTGGTTCTATATGAATCATGTTGATTGATTCTTTATTATCCAAAGCTTTGCACTGCATGGTAGAGTGTGACAACATTTTTATGTGGATGGTAGTAAAATCGGCATATGGATTCTAAGGAATTAAAGATCCCAAATATGCCATAGTGTCTATGAATCTATTTGATGAACGAGGGATTGCCTTGATGTTGTACCACTCCAAATGAGCTAGATAAGTGTCAACAAGATATTTGTAGGCCTTCAGGATCGGACACCTACATTGAAAAAGTCCCTTCACTTGGTTGAAAATGAGAAGGGAATCACCAAAGATATTTAACCTTTTGATCTTCATGGTGATAGCTATTTGGAGGCCCAATATTAGGGCTTCGTATTTAGTATTATTGTTGGTGCAAGGAAAGTCCAACTTAAATGACAAGGGCATGGGAGCACCTTGTGGTATAAACAACACTATTCTTGCACCACCCCCTTGCTCACACTTCAAACCATCGAAGAACAAGGTCATATCAGCTTTGTTATCTGGTTCTTCAAGTTTGGGAGACTCTGATAATGCAAATACTGCATCATCAGGAAGCTCAATGGTGAGAGGTCTACTATTTTCTAGTGGTACCTCTACCAATTGATCAGCTATGACCTATCCCTTGATGGACTTTTGGCTAATGAATTCAAAGTCAATTTTATCAATAGCATGATCCACTTTGTAGTATGTGTATTATGATACGTCTTGCTCATCATATACTACAAAGGATTTTATTTATATATGACATACATCGTATGACTTAACATATAATATCACAATTTCTTTGTAGTGAACACCATTGCTAAACATAGCTTTTCCATGTAGGCATATCCTAGCTCGTAACTCACCAAGGTTTGACTAATGTAATATATGGCTTGCTCTTTGTCTTGCACATTATTTTGGGCTAACATGGTTCCCAATGCAAAATTGGTAGCCGATATATATAACAAAAATGGTACATTTGGTCTTGGTGGAGCTAGTATTGGCAGCATCGCTAGGTAGTGCTTAATCTCAACAAAGGCTACTTGATAGTCCTTATCCCAATTGAATGGGACCCCCTTGTGTAGTAGTCGATTCATGGGTTGATATTTATCTAATAATTGTGTGATAAATCACTTTATGGATGCTACTTTTCCCTATAGGCTCCTTAATTCCTTGATATTCGTGGGAGGATGCATTTCTAAAATGGCCTTGACCTTTTTTGGGTCTACTTTGATCCCTCATTTTGAAATGATGAATCCTAAGAGCTTTCCTAAAGTCACACAAAATATGCACTTATTAGGATTCAACCTAACATTATGCTCTATCAAGAGATTGAAGACCTTTCTTAGGACCTCTGCATGCTCTTTACATAACAATGACTTTGCCAATAAGTCATCGATATAATATTCCAAGATCTTATGCATGTAGTCATGAAAAATATATGTCATAGCCCACTGATATGTAGCACCAGCATTCTTAATGTCAAATGACATAACCTTATAACAAAATATCCCCCATGGTATTATGAACGTAGTTTTATGCTGGTCTTCGGACTTAATCTAAATTTGATTGTAACCAAAAAAACCATCCATTAAGGAGAGCATTTCATGACCTGCAGTTGCATCTATGAGAGCATCTATGTTTGGCAACAAAAATAAATCCTTTGGTGTTGCCCTATTGAGGTCTCTAAAATCCATACAGATATGGATCCTTCCATCAGGTTTTTCTATAGGCACCATGTTTGATACCCATTCTGGATAGTCGATGGAAATGACAAACTCTACATCTAGCAGCTTCTACAATTTGTCCTTAACCATTAAGGCTACTGTTGGATGCATCTTCCTGAGTTTTTGCTTGACTGGATTTTTTGAGAGATCTAGCGAAAGGTTATGAGTAACCAATTTTGTATCTAGACCCGACATGTCCTTATAAGTCCAAGCAAAGAGACCAGGTCTCTATTTCAGTAGAGGGATGAGGTTGGCATGCTCATCAGGAGATAAAATTTCTCTAAATTTAACCTTCTTAGGAATTGTGGGATCATCGTTGATATCCACTTCAAAGTTTTCCTCTAATAACATGTGGGATCCCTCCTCAAGCTTGCGAGGCATAGGGATCAAGTGGATGTCATCTGCTGGGTTTATGTCCTCAACATGATAAACATCATGTGCATATCCTAGCACAAAATGAAAATGTTGCAACATTTCTTCATTAGGGAAGAAATCTTCAGGCTCTAGTGGTGATTCAGCATGATCCCAATCAATAACATCTACATTAAGATACAATGTTTTGGAGGATTGGCTGGATTATGAAGTGGAGTGGTCAAATCAATGGAGATCATATTGATGGAATGGATTATGTCTCCAGGACCACGTGCATGTGACTCTATATTTATATAACTTCCATCCCTGAGATGTGGTTCTAGGGGTATGGGGATCTCTGGATCCGGTCTATGGATAGACTCGAACATAGGATCGCTAGGCTCAAGGAGCTCCTTATATGTCGATGGATCAGGAAATACCATATGATAAATCATATTGATATTTAGTGGTCTTACCCTAATATGACGGTGGAGATTGATATCTTTGTACATATCCTCTGTAGTGTACGTTGCATTACAATGATGCAAGTAGGGAGACCCAAAATAGGCTCTCTCTATTTCATCTTCATCATCACTATCATAATAAAAACCCTCATCGCTACCTACTAGAACTAGGAGATTAGGAATATGGGGCCCCATGTAAGCCCACTCTTGATAGCCACTATCGCTAATGGAGGATTGCTCATCCTCTATGACTGTCTCCAAGGGTAACATATGACATAAATTTAGAGGGCCTAGGTAAGCCAACTCTATCTCATCCTCAAATTACTCATTGTGTGAGGACTCACCATCATCATCACTCTCATACATACAACTTAGTCCACCTCTCTCAGAGATGGACTCTACTTTGTCCTTGTTAGAATAATTCTTTGACCCAGAATCTATCGCCATGCTAGCATTCTGATCTTGTAGGCCTATGTCATTGGTTTCCCCATGGATTTTTTCATCTAATTTATCTCTTGGTATGTTCTCTGGACCAATATCCACCAATATGTTCTCGTTATATATCTTAGGTTGTTCTTTAGTGACATAAGATACTAACCGATTATCTTTTCGAAATGCAAAGGGATTGGGGTGATAAGGATTGAAGTCAACGTCACCCCCCAAACTAAGGTACAGGTGATATAAATATACCATGAGGAGTTCATCCTGTCCTCTAGTATAGTACCCTAACTTTTGGGTGCCAAAAACTGGTTAATTTTATCCTAATTTTGTCATAGCACTCACATTTAAATTTTCAACCCAGGAGCTCATAGACTTTAGAAGTGCCACGATTGAGACTACTCACATTACCACTTTTGATATGAATCTGGTTACCTATCATTCGGGGGTGTTTGTGAAATAGTAGTTGATTTATCCATGCCAAGAAAATTAAATATAAATAAAATTCTCAAAGGTAAACACACCAGTCTGAAAGAAACTAACAAACTTACATAAAAAGAACATAGCTTTAAAATGATTAAATTAATCTACGAAATGAATATATGACTACGCAATATTAATTATATGAACAAAATAACTAAGAAATAGGGGAGGAATAATGGCTTGGAGTGGGCCCGAGCTCTGGTAGATCCCGCCCAACAAATCACAAAAATAATATGCAGATGAGAGAACACTCAAGCTTTATTAACAGTGCAAAAAATATTACATGTGATAATGTTCTAAAAGAATGTTTTTCCTACTACAGATAAGTATGTGTGTTTATATACCACACACATGACTTCCTTTTGTAGTTCTATTACAACAAGCATCCTAGTTACAGTCTAAACTGGGATAGTTTGGTTACTGTAGCTGATGCGCGATGATCAACTTCTTCATCGTTTCCTTACAATAAAGAAATTTTTCTTTCATTACACTTCTGCTTCAGGAGTGGTTACGCATTTACCCACCTTGGTTGGGACACCTCTTTAATTAGTATTTTCCCATAGATGACATGGAACGATGGTCAATTGGGTCCTTCTCTAGCCATTTGGTCAACGTGCATGATCTGGGCATCCACTCGAGGAAGGCACCTACTTGAGTAAGGTGCCTTCTTCAGTAAGGTACCTACTTCAGTAAAGACGCCTACTTGAGTAAGGCATCTACTTGAGTAAGGTGCCTACTTGAGTAAGCCACCTACTTCAGTAAGGCGTGTACTTCATTAAGGTGCCTAATTTTGTATGCTTTCATATGATTGAGTAGAACCGTTCCACATGGACCTAGAATAAGCAAAAGATTACAAAATATGAGAAATAACTACACAAAACACACTTCATACATAGATTAGATAATACACTTGATTTCATTAAATAAATACATAATATTTCATAAAAATATACAACTCATGATATATTGCCACACAAAAAGTGTTAGTACATATACAAAAAAATGAGCATATCTAGTGCTCATCATCCCCCCATACCCAATATGTGCTATGCCCTCGTGGCACTTGAAACCAGTAAACACCTCCTCTGTGTAGTCCATTGTTCTTCATTTCCTTTTATTTTTTGTGGCATTCATTTTTTATCAATCCTGAGGCTTTTGTTTCTACTGAGGGGCCTTAGTTTGTTGCAGGGCATACATGGGTTGTGCTGCCCTTCGGCTACACTGGCTTTCGAATGCGCTGGTTTGGATTTCATTCTATTTTAGCTTCTTGTTATGTTGGCTTTACCTTCCTATCATACTTGGCCCAACACCTATGCTAGGTGCTATCACAGTCATTGCTCCCTTCTGGAAGGCTACCTCTTCTTCTTGCCATAGGTCAGCGTGCTGGGGGTGTAACTATTCGAAGGGAATGTTAGAGTCATCCCTCTTCTATACAACGTTTTCCTTGTATAACCAAAGTTCTTTAGGGGTGAAGCCAGAATTTTATTCTATGATCACTGACACCTCTACCTATGGTCCATATACCCCCTATTTTTATAGTTATTTCTTCATCTGAGAGGGTCGACCCTGCGATGAAGCATAGATATCCCAAAATTGATCATCTATAGTAGGGTCCACAAAGATGCCTAGCCCTCTTTTAGCCTTTTTGGTAGCTCTCCTAGTTTACTTTGCCACCTTGAACTCTTCTTGGACATTTTTGAATTTTTCTTTTCATTCAATGAAGGCCCGTAGGCCCTCTTCCCATTCCTCATCCAAGTGGGGGTTCGGTTCAACAAACGTCACCCTGGCCTTTCTATTGGTCATCTTCTATGTTGTTTGAGGTGCCTTACCTTTTGTCTTATCTAGTACTATGGTGGCTTGCATGGGTAGATCTTCCTTTCCTATAGAGGTTGCCACCCTGTTAGAGGATCCAAGGATATGTTCCTCTATTCTTAGCCCCCTGTGGCTATTTCCCTTGTCTCCTAGTCTCCCTACGCCTACTCCTTTGGTTATTATGATAGTGGTCCCTTAATTTTGGGTGTCTGGTGCTCTATAGAATCCTTCTTGGCCTCAATTTTAGGGTTTTTCCCTTGGCTTTGCCTTTAAGGCTCCTCCTCATCATCAATATTGATAACAAAGGTTTCTGTTTGAAAAATAGAATTCCCCTGTTACTTTGTAATTCCCCTACCAAATGTGAACAAACCTTCTCCCACCTCTAATTTCTCATTTTGGGTATCTGATACGAATGCCTCGGATGAGACTACTCTCTCTAGTGAGGTTGGAGAGTTTGTGGGCACCACAATTGCCCTATTGGTTTAGGTATAGGTATCCCGTCTTTCGATCGCCCTGACTTGCAGCTGCTAGTTTTATGCCCTAAGCTGTTAGATAAATTACTAAAATTGTGCTATGGTGGCCTCTTGCCTCTGGATTCTTCTTGTAGTCATCTCCTTATATTCATTGAATAGTGTCTACATCATAGATTTCTCACTCTATTCATTGCGGTCCTCTTCTGTCAGTATCTCAGGCTATTATTGTAGGTCTGCTAAGGACTATGGGTCTTGTGGGCTACAAGTGGTCAAATTTTGTAGGGTTTGGGCTGCAAATATGATCTATGCATCTTACTCCTCTTTTCTCAAGAGGATTAGGCACCGTAGTCATCTTTGATCGCATATGCACTCAGTTCGTCATACTATGGGTTCAGGGCTCGAGGATTTTAGCCTTTCCTCTACATAATTGGATAGAGAACTCTACCCTTCTTCCACAACATCTAGTGAGAATCAAGGGTGTTCCTCTTTGAACATACCCCCAACTCAGCACCGTATTCTACCTATGTTGCCACCTAACTTGATCATATTTATTACCACATGCTTCCACCACCTCTATTGCCACCTGCTTCGATTCATCAGAGGATTCGATCCTAACCTCCTTAGTCACTCCTCACAATTTAGCATCTTGTTCTTATTTGGTTGCTACCTGCTCTCGTGAACTAGAATTTTTAGCCCCTGCTACTGATGACCTTCCCCTGTGCTCCTCTACGTGGTGTATTAGGGCTATAATTATCCCATGGTGAGCTAGGATAGAGAACGCCCCTTTCTGATATCGTGACGCCTCGTCCTACAGGGCATTTTCTAGGTAGAATGGGATTTTAATTTCTCTCCCATGAACCAAATGGCTCAAGAACTACATATGGTTTGCATTCAGGTAAAAATAATGTTAGTCTCACAATGACACTGAGAGGGGGGGTGAATCAGTGTAGCTCTTTAAAACTTAAATCTTCAACTCTTAAAGCCAAAACAATGAAAACTTAAAACCAAATAAAGCAAGTATAACAAGAGAACATCACACAACACAAGATGTATCGAGGTTCACCGATTTGGCTACTCCTCAAAATGACTGTTTGGACTCCCATCCAAATCCAGCCTTTGCAAAGCACCAACTTTACAATCAATTTACCAGCACCCACTGGAAGGAGCACCAACCCCTGATTTACCAACTAGAAGGAGCACCAACCCTGATTTACCAGCACCAACTGGAAGGAGCACCAACCCCTGATGCCAAGCACCAACTTGGACTTCAATTTTGAAACTAGAAGATTGACATAAAAATGCCTTCACTTTTACAAGACCCTGACTGGTCTATTGCTTACCCAACATCGCCCACAATTCACAAAACACACACCCTTCTCGCTCACCTCTCGCTCGCCTCTCGCTCTCCTCTTGCTCTCTTCGCAAGATAAGAATCCCACTCTAAATTCTCCAAGCAACACTCCTTTTATAACAATCCTTTCTCTTTGTAACTCCAGTTGTAACTCCTTTCATATTCTCATACGCCACTTGTCAATTGTAACTACTTCTTTATGTAACTCCTTTTGTTTATATTGAGAAGGCATTTCATCAAACACGTCACATGCAAATAATTGACACCATATTCTCCTACCATGACTGTTCGTTTTCTCCTTCATGACTATTCATTTTCTCCTTTGTGCATGCATGCATTTTGGTTTTTGAAAAGGCTTTTCATTTCTATTTTAAAACTGTTCATTTTCTCCTTCCATGACTGTTCATTTTCTCCACATGGGCATGTATCCGTTTCTTTCCATGACTATTCGTTTTCTCCACATGGGCATGCATCCACTTCTTTCCATGTGTAACGACCATCTTAAATGATTTCAAATCATTAAATATTCCTTATGGGTCCACATCACTATGCAGTCTTCAGTTTCACCATCCTGGTGTTCATCACTAATATCAGACACACTGTCAACTACTCTGTTCCTTTGGCAAAAATGCAACATGTCGCGATATCGCGACACTTTTGTTTCTCTGCCTTCTTGCCCTTTTTGAGTCACGAAAATGCGACATGTCACGATATCGCGACACTTTTGTTTCTCTCTCTTGCTCCTTTTTGAGTCACGAAAATGCGACATGTCGCGATATCGCGACACTTTTTCTCCTTGCTCTTTCTCTTTACTTTGGACCTGAAAATACATGTCGCGATATCGTGACACTTTTTCTCCTTGCTCTTTCTCTTTGCTTTGGCCCAAAAATACAACATGTCGCGATATCGCGACACTTTTTCTCCTTGCTCTTTCTCTTTGCTTTGGCCCACGAAAATACATGTCGCGATATCGCGACACTTTTTCTCCTTGCTCTTTCTCTTTGCTTTGGACCGCGAAAATACAACATGTCGCGATATCATGACACTTTTTCTCCTTGCATTTTCTCTTTGCTTTGGCCGCGAAAATGCAACATGTCGCGATATCGCGACACTTTTTCTCCTTGCTTTTTCTTCTCTTTTGGCCACGAAAATGCAACATGTCGCGATATCGCGACACTTTTTTCTCCTTGCTTTTTCTTCTCTTTTGGCCGCGAAAATGCAACATGTCGCGATATCGCGACACTTTTTCCTCTTTCTTTCTCTTCTCTTTTGGCCGTGAAAATGCAACATGTCGCGATATCGCGACACTTTTTTCTCGATGCGGTGTTTTGCTTTTTCTTTGATCTTTAGCATATGGGCCACTTCGGTCTTCTTGGACAACCTGTAACAACTTCACCCAAACATCAAAAACATCCTCATAAGCATTTAACATCACTATACATACTCTGAATAACCTCTGAACTCCTATCCACTGCATCAACCGATCTATCTGACTGTGTTGACAACAATGACAATACTGTCGCTGCACCTTGCTCAACAATCTCCCCCTTTGGAATTGTTGGCAACACACGTGCAATTTCTTGTAACTCTTCTCCCCCTTTGACAACAATACCAAAGGGGCTAATGTAAACTCCCCCTAAGTCCATGCACAACATTCTCAGGCAAAAATTATTACACTTAGCAAAAATCACAAACATGAGCAAAAAGATAAACAAATACACAAATGCTCCCCCCGAGAATGTGGTCCCGATAGCTAGTCAATTCTTGGGAAGCGTGACCACTCCCAATTTATTGCGAAGGTACTCAAAGACTTCCTTGGGCAACGGTTTTGTGAAGATATCCGCTACTTGCTCTGTTGTTGGAACAAAATCCAACTTAACCTCACCTTTCGCAACTTTCTCCTTCAAAAAGTGATACCGGATAGCAATATGTTTTGTGCGAGAATGCATAACCGGATTCTTTGAGATGTTAATGGCACTGGTGTTATCACACTTAACTGAAATTGGCTCACTGAAGTTAATACCAAGATATTTCAGGGTTTGTTTCATCCATAATACCTGCGTACAACACGCTGTCGCTGCAATATATTCTGCCTCTGCTATGGATAAGGAGACTGACTCTTGTTTCTTACTGTGCCACGCGACCAACCTGTCTCCAAGATAGAATGCACCTCCACTGGTACTCTTTCTGTCATCTACACATCCTGCCCAATCTGCATCTGAATACGCAATAAGGGTGAAGTCCTTACCTTTCGGATACCATAACCCATACTCCATAGTACCCTTGAGATACCGAAGAATCCTCTTCACTGCTGTCACATGAGTCTCCTTGGGACTAGCCTGAAATCGTGCTACCATGCATACTGCCTACAAAATATCTGGTCTAGTAGTCATACTCTCCCAACATCTGTACATGGTTTGATCAACATGTGGAGATTTGTCATCCTTGCTCAACTTGCAACCTGTCATCATGGGAGTGCTAACTGGCTTACAATCCTCCATTGTGAACTTTTTTAACATCTCTTTCACTAAACCAAATTATCAGAACTGTTATAATCCATAACTTTGAACAATGGCAGTAAGAACCATCAAAAGTACAACACTGACATATAGCAATACTACCAATGGTGACAACTCTCAATTTAATCACCACCCTTCACGGTACCTCCACAAACAACTACATGAACTGAAACACACTTTGACAACTATACGACAACTCCCCTGACTACTTGCCTTTCATCCTCAGATAACCAAACAAATACATAGGAGCATTAAAATAAAACTTTAAGATTGCTCCCCCTGAGGATGTGCTACCTAGAGTTGCTTAGTGCAATAGAGGAGTAGTCTCCTTCAGTCCAAGGAGACACGATTTCCTTTCTTCTTTCTTTCTCCACTCTGGTTTGATTACAGTTTTGGGCTCTTGTTTTGAATTTTCTTTTTCAGTAGCTTGTGCATGTTTTTCGAGAAATTTTCTATTTTGTCTCATTCCATTTGGTTGAAATTTTCTTCCCTGAAATTGATTTGATGCAAATGTACTTCGACAATTTCTTGCAATGTGCCCAAAATTATGACAGTTATAACATTCTACTGCATAATCCATCAAAGGTGAAAAAACATTTCTACTAGGGTGGTTGTCTCTTGTGCATCCTTGATGGATGATTATTTTCCTTTCTTTGATGCACATGATTTCTTCCCTGTCTGTGTTGCATTCTTTGTGTCTGATGAAATCTACTGTCTTGCCTTAGATTAGATACAAAAGTTCTTGGACAAAACCTTGCTATGTGCCCATGACCATTACATTTAAAACATTGCACATGGTGTTCAATCGAAAAAACAGATGTATTTCTACCAACATAACTCTTTGATCTATTATTCAATCCACAATAAATTGCCTTGTGACCATAATGGTTGCATCTAAAACAATAGCCATTAAAAGCATTATTATGAATAAAGTGAGAGTGATAGAACCTCTTTTGTTGTGGTTGCTTTGTTGTAGATCTCCTTTGAGATTTTCTTCCTTTTGAAGATTCAACTTCAAGCTTTTCTTGCTTTGATCCTTCAACAGTGGACTTCTTCTTCTCTACAGATTTAGAAGATGAAGGTTGTTCAGCTTCACATCCAAGACCAAGCTTACCCATGGAGCTTCTTTGTTGCCTTATCATTTTATCTAGCAACTCTGTGCTCTTCTCAAATTTGAGATTTGTATTGGCCTCTTCTAGTTGTTTCCTCAATAAAACAATCTCCTCTTCTTGTTTGCAGCAAACAATCTCTTTTTCATTGATCTGTGACCCGAGAGTTTCTTCAATCCTTTTGGACTCTTCTACTTGCAGCTTTAGATCACTAATAACTTTGTTAGATTCCTCTTCACGTTTGCTACATACATCGCCTTTATCATCCAGGTGTGACTTCAAGGCTTCTTCTATTTTCTTGGCTTTATGAATTTGTAAGAAGAGATCTTCAATATTATCCCCATATTCTTCCAACTTCTTGGATAGTCTTTTGTTCTTTTTCCTTTCTATATCCAACTCTTCAAGTGCAGTGATCAACTCACCTTCTAGATATACTTCAACCTCAAGGTTTTCATCACATACTTCAGAATTCACTCCTTCTATCTTTTCTAGTTCAATTTTCTCTTCCACAGGAACCAAAACTGACTGAGATGCCTTATTTGAGGAGGATCTATTCTTCTTACCCATTGCGTACTAATCCAAGATCAACCCTAGCTGATTTAGCCTGACAAGGGAAACTGGCTTTGATACCAATTGTTAGTCTCACAATGACACTGAGAGGGGGGGTGAATCAGTGTAGCTCTTTAAAACTTAAATCTTCAACTCTTAAAGCCAAAACAATGAAAACTTAAAACCAAATAAAGCAAGTATAACAAGAGAACATCACACAACACAAGATGTACCGAGGTTCACCGATTTGGCTACTCCTCAAAATGACTGTTTGGACTCCCATCCAAATCCAGCCTTTGCAAAGCACCAACTTTACAATCAATTTACCAGCACCCACTGGAAGGAGCACCAACCCCTGATTTATCTACACCAACAGAAAGGAGCACCAACCCCTAATTTACCAGCACCAACTGGAAGGAGCACCAACCCCTGATGCCAAGCACCAACTTGGACTTCAATTTTGAAACTAGAAGATTGACATAAAAATGCCTTCACTTTTACAAGACCCTGACTGGTCTATTGCTTACCCAACATCTCCCACAATTCACAAAACACACACCCTTCTCGCTTGCCTTGCTCACCTCTCGCTCTCCTCTCGCTCTCTTCACAAGATAAAATCCACTTATCAAATTCTCCAAGCAACACTCCTTTTATAACCATCCTTTCTCTTTGTAACTCTAGTTGTAACTCCTTTCATATTCTCATACGCCACTTGTCAATTGTAACTACTTCTTTATGTAACTCCTTTTGTATATATTGAGAAGGCATTTCGTCAAACACGTCACATGCAAATAATTGACACCATATTCTCCTACCATGACTATTCGTTTTCTCGGTCATGACTGTTCATTTTCTCCTTTGTGCATGCATGTATTTTGGTTTTTGAAAAGCTTTTCCATTTCTATTTTAATGACTATTCGTTTTCTCCTTCATGACTATTCATTTTCTTCCATCATGATCTTCGTTTTTTTCCATGACTATTCATTTTCTCCACATGGGCATGCATCCACTTCTTTCCATGTGTAATGACCATCTTAAATGATTTCAAATCATTAAATATTCCTTATGGGTCCACGTCACTATGTAGTCTTCAATTTCACCATCCTGATGTTCATCACTAATATCTAGACGCACTATCAACTACTCTATTCCTTTGGTGAAAATGCAACATGTCGCGATATATGACACTTTTGTTTCTCTACTTCTGCCCTTTTTGAGTCAGAAAATGTGACATGTCGCGATATCGTGACACTTTTTCTTTCTCTTCCTAGCTCTCCTTTTTGAGTCATGAAAATGCGACATGTCATGATATCGTGACACTTTTTCTCCTTGCTCTTTCTCTTTGCTTTGGACATGAAAATACAACATGTCGCGATATCGTGACACTTTTTCTCCTTGCTCTTTCTCTTTGCTTTGGCTCACGAAAATGCGACATGTCGCGATATCGTGACACTTTTTCTCCTTGCTCTTTCTCTTTGCTTTGGCCCGCGAAAATACAACATGTCGCGATATCGCGACACTTTTTCTCCTTGCTCTTTCTCTTTGCTTTGGCCCACGAAAATACAACATGTCGCGATATCATGACACTTTTTCCTCCTTGCATTTTCTCTTTGCTTTGGCCGTGAAAATGCAACATGTCGCGATATCGCGACACTTTTTTCTCCTTGCTTTTTCTCTTCTCTTTTGGCCGCGAAAATGCAACATGTCGCGATATCGCGACACTTTTTTCTCTTTGCTTTTTCGCTTCTCTTTTGGCCGTGAAAATGCAACATGTCGCGATATCGCGACACTTTTTTCCCTTTGCTTTTTCGCTTCTCTTTTGGCCACGAAAATGCAACATGTCGCGATATCGCGACACTTTTTTCTCGATGCGGTGTTTTGCTTTTTCTTTGATCTTTAGCATATGGGCCACTTCGGTCTTCTTGGAAAACCTGTAACAACTTCACCCAAACATCAAAAACATCCTCATAAGCATTTAACATCACTGTACATACTCTGAGTAACCTCTGAACTCCTGTCCACTGCATCAACCGATCTATCTGACTGTGTTGACAACAATGACAATACTGTCGTTGCACCTTGCTCAACAAATACTTCCCAATGCATGTGAATTATCTTGCAACCTTCTCAAAGAACTTCCTCAGGTGCATAGGGAGTATCTTCTTTGGGAGCTCGTGTGGGTTGCATGAGACATTTTTTTGTTCCAACAACACCTTCACACACTTCTTTGCCATGTCATATTTATATGTGCATTATCTAGTAAGGGAGAGGCTGGTGACATGAATGATATTCTTTGGAGTGATTAGTATTTCTAGTCCACACAATTGGGCAACTCCCCTATTCATAGTGGCAATGAAATCCTTTGTCGCTTCTACGTCCTGGTCTTAGCTAACCAGGCAACAATAATTCATCCACTTGGCTACTTCGAACTGGTTGTGAACTTCTTCCCTAATCCCCTTAGTACCATTGGGCTCATTATTTTTGAGTGCATGATTCTTCAATCATCCACCCATGGTGAATTCCCTACTGGTTTTGACTGGTTTTATGCCCTACCCTCAGTAAGGCACCTTTTTATAAAATTAGGCACCTAACTATGGAAATTATTTCAGCATTGGGGTCGATAGGGTATGCCACCTGAATTAACTTTTGGAATGACATATTAAGCATGAGGGGTGAATTCAATTCTTGTGTTGACATTATTTTTAGAGAAGCATATCATATGAAAAATTATGTATATATCTAAATAAAATCATGCGCATACTTGATTGGTCATTTTGTGCTACGTGGAGTATGTCAAATTGGTACTCGATGATATTTTTTGCATGTGTTGATTACGTCACCTTGGGTACTTCCTACACTAAAAATGTGGTGGATCCTATTGGTTCAGGTTGGGATGCATATCTCCTTGATGGTTGGCCTTTGGGATGTGCAAATATCCTATCCAATGATTTTGAAATATTTTTAGGCACTTCCAGATTTCCATCAAGTGAGATGATGGCATTGGCTTTAGCTTCTCCACATACTACCAAGTTGCACATGTATTTTTGAGTCGATCAAGGCACCTACTTGAGTAAGGCACCATAGGAAGGTGCATTCCTCAGTAAGGTGCCTACTTCAATAAGGTGCCTACTTGAGTAAGGAACCTACTTTAGTAAGGCACCTACTTCAGTAAGGTGCCTGCTTGGGTAAGGTGCATACTTCAATAAGGCATCTACTTGGGTAAGGTGCCTAATTGGGTAAGGCACTGCTTGACTATGAATAATGCTCTATGATGGTGTCTCCTTGGTAGATTAATACACTGCTTGACTATGAATAATTCTCCAAGATGGTACCTCCTTGATGGAGTAAGGCACCGCTCCTCAAGAGTAAGGTGCCAGAGTAAGGTGCCTCCTTGGAATTTTTTTATTGATGAATAAAATGCTCTGATGGTGGTGCCTCCTTGGTGTAGAAGGGCACAAATCCTCTATAGTAAGGTACCTACTTGAGTAAGGCACCTACTTTATTAAGGCATCTACCTCAATAAGGCATCACTTGACCATGAAGAATGCTCTGGGGTGGCACCTCCTTGGAAAAGCAAGGTGTCACTCCTCTAGAGTAAAGTACCAAAGTAAGGCACCTTTCCTCAGTACTGCAAAATGAAATAATGCTCAGGGATGGCACCTCCTTGGTGGAGCAAGGTGTATCTCCCCTAGAGTAAGGTGCTAGTATAAGGCACCTCCCTTTCAGAGTTTTCTATTCCTCCATCATTTAAAATTCAATGGCTGACGTACCTATTTATGTGAGGTTGATCAAGCCTCCTAAAATTCTCTTCATAAACCATCGACATCCACTTTGTCCAGGAAAAGGGGTGCATCATTTTTCCTTTACATGTAATTGCACCCACTCTATGCCTAGATCAAAACTATCCTCCTATTTTGTAGGTTCATGGATGTTGAGTCGGTCTAGGTCTTGGTCCCAGAGATGCCTATTGTTCAAGCAATTAGGCCATTCCTCTACAAAAATAAAATAAAAAAAATAAAAAATGTAGTTAAACGCAAACCATTCCTATTAGTCCCTGGCTCTCAAGATACCTACAGCTTGCATATGGGTTTTGTCCCTGCAAAACACATCGTAATCTAAAGAAACATATGAAACTATACTAATTTCTTCTTGGTGGATACCTCTGCATCCACCATGTTGTTGAGAATTCTAACAAAGTTTTACTTGGATGGGGTCTCCCCCATGCTTGCTCTGGATTTCGGTAGCAAGATTTTAGACTTGTAATATGGGTGCAATCGGTGGCCATTGGATGTTACAATGGGTTTTCTGCCATAAATTGACTCACACAACACCATTTTTTATTATTTCCACCACCTCGTACGGTCCCATCCATATTTGCATTAGTTTTTCCTTTAAATCCCAGAATCTAGAATCATAAAAAAGTACCCAGTCTCCCTCTTTGAACTATTTTGTTATAATGTGGTGGTCATGCCATCGGTTACTTTGCTTATACATGATTTTTGTTCTTTAGAGGGCATCCATTCAAAAAATTTCTAGTTGTTCTAGCTACCGATTTCATTCCTTCTGTGTTTCATCTAGACTCAGGTCCAGTTCTACCATCGTTATGAGCATCTTGACCTCAAATTTGATGGGCATCATTATGTCCTTCCCAATACCAGTTGGAAGGGCGTGAAACTAGTGGTTGATTTCCACGTTGTATTTATATACCCATACTACCTTAGGTAATATTATAGCTTAATCCTTCTTGTGCTGCTGCACTATATTTATTAGAATATTATCTATTTCCCTATTGGTAACCTCCACCTGCCCATTCACCTATGGATGGTAGGGGGTAGTTATGTTGTGTTGTACCCTATACAGTTCCATTAGTTCCTTGATTAACCTAGAGGTGAATTAGGGTTCTTGGTCTGTTGTAATTTTATTGGCCACTCCAAACCTTATGAAAAATGGGTGAACATGAATTTGGCTACCGTCCCTTCCTTGGAATATCTTAGTGCCTAGACTTTGACCCACTTGGTAACATAGTCTGTCCAGACTAGAATATACCTCCTTCTATAGAGCTCAATGTGTACATGAGGGTGAAGGTGTATTTTGTCCCTGTGGTTTGGTATGCCCATTCTTTGGCATTTGTCATGCTTATTGGCATATGCAGTTGCATATTTAAATAGAGTGGGCTAAAAATACCCAATTTATAATACCTTATACATAGTCCTTATCCTTAATAAATGTCCTACACATGGCTCATTATGATAGGCTTTGAGTATTTCCGAGAACTCATGCTCTGCTACACACCTCCTCATGATCTGGTCAGGCATTATTTTGAAAAGAAGGCCATCAATCCATTGAAAGGAAACACTCTTTTCAATCACATTTTACTTCTCTCTATACGAAAGTGTGGGGAAAGTTCTACTGGTGGTCATATAATTAGCGATGTTCGCATACCATAGTGTCTATTCGTCGATAACAAATAAATATTCATCCGAGAACTGGTCCTCTACCATTGCATGATCTACTAGAATTAGTCTAGATAGGAAGTCTGCAACTATGTTGTCCTTCTTGGGGTTGTCAACTATGGTGATATCAAATTCTTGTAATAGCAAAAGACACCTAATTACCCTGCCACTGATCGTTGGTTTACTCATTAGGTATTTGATGGCCGCATGGTCCGTGTGAATGAATACCTTGTACCCAGTGATGTAGTGGCATAATTTGTTGATGGCATGTACCACTACAATAAATTCTTTCTTTGTTACCATGTAATTTAACTCAGCCCCTTCTAAATTCTTACTAACATAATAAATGACGTAGAATTATTCACCATCCTTCTACCTGAGGACCGCTCCAATTGCATTATTGGATGCATCACAATATATGTGAAATGGGATAGACCAATTTGGGCCCTGCAACATTGGGGTAAAAATCAGCTTCTATTTTAACATCTAAAATGCTTACTTGTAGTCCTCCATCCAGATGAATTCTATGTCCTTCACTAGTAGGTTGTGTAATGGTTTAGCAATATTTCTAAAATTGGTGATGAACCACCTATAGTACCTAGCAGAGCTGAGAAAACTCCTCACTTCCCTCTATGTTTTTGGGTTGGGTAGATCTTTAATCACTTATATTTTCTTTTGATATACTTTAATCCCTTCTATTGAGAGATGATGTCCTAGCACTATGCCCTCACGCATCATCACAAAACACTTCTTATTACTGAGGTATAAGTTGTTCTCCTCGTATATCTAAAGCACATGTTCTAGGTTCATTGTCACTTCTTCGAATGTTTCTCCATAAATGGTGAAGTCATCCATATATACATCTGCTACCTCCCCCATCATATCTAAAAATATGCTAACACCACCCTTTAGAATATGGTTGGTGCATTGCACAACCCAAAGGGTAGCACTCTATAGGCAAATGTTCCCCATGGGTAGGTGAACATCGTCTTGTCTTGGTCCTCCTCCCTGATATGAATTTGTCTATACCCACTAAATCCGTCCAAAAAAAAGAAGTATTTTCTTCCAGACAATGTGTCCAACACCTAATAAGGAAGTGATATTTATTCATTGCTTTATTCAATAATCTGTAATCAACATAGATTCACCATTTCCCATTCTTCTTGAGGACCACCACAAGTGGTGACACCCAATCACTATCAAATATTGGGTAGATGAACCCTATAGATAAGAGCTTTTGTAGCTCTGCCTTGAAAATTTATTTCATGGCTAGGTTAATTCTTCTCTAATGTTGTCTGACTAGGGTCACCTACTCTTTGAGGTATATCCTATGTGTGCAAATTTCAGGGCTGATTCCCTTCATATCTGAATAATCCCAGGAAAATGCTTGCTAGTTCTTTGTTAGGAGCTCTTTTAATTATGCCAACTGTGTGAGGGTCAACCCATTGTTGATATTCAATGTTTTGCTAGGCCCAATATCAATTTTCTAGGTATGGTGGTCCTGGATACTGACCAATGGTGACTCGATAACTATGAGGGAGGATCCTCCTTGTAGGAATCTTATTATAACACCATATTCACTGGAATCCTCATCCAATTCTATCAATTCCATCTCTAGTTGGATTATGGACAAAGAACTATCATCCTGATCGGTCAACATGGGTTCACCCAACGTGTCCACAAATTGAGTAGGAGGAGAGATTATCAATATCTTGAAATTCTATCCATTCGAAATAGTCATAAGTCCATCTCAAAAGCTGATGTAGGCATCAACCATAGCTAACCATGGCATCCCCATGCATCAACTATTATGATGATGTCTTTGAGCATCCCTTCTGGCACTATGGTTGATCGATCGACCAGTTGCAACAGCGTCTTAGTGGGTTTTAGGTCTATAAGCTTCATCTTATGCATGGTCTCCAACGGCATCACATTGATGGCTACACCTAGGTCAACTAAGGTGTTTGCCATTGAATACCCTCCTACTTTTACCATCAACATAGGGTTTCTTGGGTCTGCATATTTGGGATGATATGCATTCCCCTTCATCAATCGACCAATTTTCCCATGATATTGATGGTTTGTATCACCTTACATACTGGTTTCCTCATACATAACTCTTTTATCACCTTGGTGTATATGGGTATGTCTCAGATGGCTTGAAACAGTGGGATAGTGATTGTCAAGTTCCTCAGGCTAGAGAGGATATCAAATTCTGGTTGTGTCAGCTTCCTCTGTTCTTGCAATTGTTTAGGGAATGGAGCTTCTATTTTCTCAAAACATTTCTCTACATCCACCTCTTCTATCAGAGGGGAATATTCTACATCTTCCTCCTCTTCTACCATGGGAGGTGCTTCTACTCCTAACTACTTTCTTGATCTAAGTTGAATAGGATTACAACTAATATGATACATTGGATACATCTCTCCCTCTACTTGGTATGTTGGTTGTTTTACCTTATTATTTGGGTTCACCGTTGGCTGTGCTACTAACTACACAAGTCTCATCATAGGTAGGGCTAGTAAGATTTACTAAGGTGGAACTTGTACCATGTTTTGAGGAGTGGAGTTTCATGGAATGCGGTTCCTCCACTACTACCCAGGGTGCTGATATGGCATCCATGGTTGCTGATTGGGAAATGTAGCTCTTGGAGGCACGTTCATCCAAGGTGATGGTATCCAAAATCCCATATTGGGTGGTTGTGGCTGCCCTTGTGGCATGTATGGCCCTACTCCATAGGTCAGCATCCTTGTAGGTGCATTCCCCATAGGGGGTTGCTGCCAATTTCTTTGATTGTCCATGAAATAGGCTTCATTTACATCAGCCTCCTCTTTCGAATTAGGAAGTTGTGGGTAGAGTTGGGTCTTGTGGTTCTATTGGAAAACCATGCATACTTTGACCTTGTTCTCTGGGCACGCATTCCTAATGTGCTTCCCTCTATATTTTTGGACAAAAATAGGTCAATGTTGCATCGTTCTCTTGTTTCTTCTTCTCCAATAGGAGTGTATCCAACTGTAGTGCTAAAGAGGATAACATTTCACTTTTTAAATCTTCCAACATATTGCCTATATTTTTTTTTGTGACTGATGCATTCACCTTCATAGTTCTAGGAGTCAGTTTACCTCTCCTTCTCGAGTAATTCAAACATAGTTCTCAGATATCTTCCTTGGTATGTTGGTAAAAATCTCCTCCCGAGATCATGTTTAGTGCTTCCAGTGACTCATTGTTGAGTCCTCTCAGAAAAATTCTCTTGAGAGACTTATCTCCTAGCTTTGCATGAGGATATCATTATAGGTTGAATTGAACCTCTCCCAATATTCTTATAGGGACTCATCCTTCTTTTGTGTCATGATGACTTCCTCCCTGGAATCCCATGCTCTACAAAATTCTTGGTACTACTCTAGAAAGAGCTTCCTCATCTCTTCCCATGTGGTGATTTGTTTATTCCTCAACCCGATAAACCATCATAGATATGAGTCATCTAATGTCGATAGAATGATTTTTAACCTCTGAGTGTGTGACTTGTAGTTGACATACCTGCACAGTACATCAAATTTAAACAAAAATAAATTAGGGTCTTTAGTTGGGTATCCTATGAAGGTAGGAATATGAGCAAGGCATATGTTCTTAATTTTGGTTTCTCCTACTCCTTACTCTATCGAGAAGCTGAATCCAGATGAGACTTATTCAACCATTTTTTTAGGAAATATGGTCTCTAATGCAGCTTCTATGGTATTTCGATCACTCAGGACTTTTTGAATTAGAGACTTTAAGTCAGCTAGTGTTACGGTTTGATCCTCTATGGTTTTCTATGGTAGGGCTTCCTCTAAGGATGTTATTTTAAACAATGGGTTCAGAATGATCCATTATTTCCCAGGTCAATTAGACGAGGAGGCATCTACACAAAGTAAGGATGCTCACTCCATTGGACTACTAGTGATGATTCAGGAGAATCTACTTCAAATTCTAGGTCATTGGTTGACTCAAACTTTTCTTATGGGCTCTGTCTTATAAAATGACCGTTGGGTCCTCTTTTTCTTGGTAGACTCATACAAGGTCAAACATAAATTTTTTTGGGATAATGTAATCAGTATACTAGTGACTCTTCCTTGGAATCAGTGCCAAAATATTGGGTGCCAAACACTTGTTAATTTTATCCTAAATTTATCATAGCACTCGCATTTAAATTTTTAACCCGGGAGCTCGTAGACTTTAGAAGTGCCATGAATGAGACTACTCACATTACCACTTTTGAGATGAATCCAGTTACCTATCATTAGGGGGTGTTTGTGAAACAATGGTTGATTTTTCCATGCCAAGAAAAGTTAAATATAAATAAAATGCTCAAAGGTGAACACACCACTATGAAATAAACTAACACACTTATGTAAAAATAACAACTTTAAAATGATTAAATTAATCTATGAAATGAATATACGACTATGCAGTATTAAGTTTACAAATAAAATAACTAAGAAAAATGGGAGGAATATTGGCTTGGAGTGGGCCCGAGCTCTAGCATATCCCACCCAAAAAATCATGAAAATAATACGCAGATGAGAAAACATTCAAGCTTTATTAACAGTGCAGAAAATATTACATGCGATAATGTTCTAAAAGAATGCTTTTCCTGCTACAGAGAAGTCCATGTTTTTATATACCACACACAGGAGTTCCTATTATAGTTCTATTACAATAGGCATCCTAGTTATAGTCTGAACTAGGATAGTTCAGTTATTGTAGATGGTGCACAATGATTAGCTTCTTCGCCATTTCCTTGCAATCAGGTGATTTTTTTTCATTACGATTCTACTTCGGGAGTGGTTACACATTTATCCATCCTTGTTTGGATACCTTTTTCATCAATATTTTCCCATAGATGACATGGAACGGTGGTCAACTAGGTCCTACAGTTGTTTGGTCAATGTGCATGATTTGGGCATCTGCTCGAGGAAGGTGCCTACTTCGGTAAGGCATGTTCTTCAATAAGGTGCCTACTTTAGTAAGGCACCTACTTGAGTAAGGTTCCTACTTTAGTAAGGCACCTACTTGAGTAAGGCATCTACTTTAGTAAGGATCCCACTTTAGTAAGGTACCTACTTCAGTAAGGTGCCTAATTCAGTAAGGTACCTACTTATGTATACCTTCATCTGATTGAGTACAACCGTGCCAGGTCCATGTAGGACCTCGATTGAGCAAAAGATGATAAAATATAAGAAATAACTACAAAAAACACACTTCACACATGGATTATATAATACACATGATTTCATTAAATAAATATATAATATTTCATAAAAATATAAAACTCATGATATATTACGGCACAAAAACTATTAGTACATATACAAAAATATGAGCATATCTGGTGCTCATCACTAACCCAAACCTATCTGTTGGCAACTTATTTTGTGGTTCGTAAGGCCTCCTACACCCCTGATTGAATAAAATGAGACCGTAACCATGCAAATGGTAACACTCAAAATATTGTAAGGCATATTTTGGGTTAGAGAGATAATGAACATTCATAGCGAATGGTCCGTCATCATCCTTATCAATGGGAGTACAAGATGAAAGCTGGTCGAGCCCTCCATAGATAAAATTGGTTTTATTAGGAGGTACACCTAGCAGTACCACCATCCCTATTGGAAAGTGATGGGCTTGAGTTCGGCTCATATCCTGTGTAGTCTTGATGATCAGCTTAAATGTCACATTATGCACAATATACTCCCCAAATCTAGGATTAACCAAATGAATGGTCACCTATAATGCAGATGACCCTACTGAAGACGTAGGCAAAGTAGGCTAAGGTACCTCTTCGAATTCTCCTTGAGCATCATCTACTTTCATAGGAGTAGGTACCTCGATGAAAACTGGTTTGGACTATTGTTTTGTCTCCTTTTCACCCATATTTGCATTTAGCTTCCTATCATTCTGATGCATTATGGATGCAGATGGTCTGGTAGAAGCAGTTGTTGTGTGCTTTGATCATTGAGATGTAGAATTTGTAGGTTTGGCACACACTTCCTTCATTTTACCTCCTCGCTCTTTGATCAATGATTTTGACCATATGTCCAGGTGCGTTGAGGGTAGCACGAATTCCCCCAAAAAATATACTAGATTCACGTATTTGAATGGTTCTTCATATGAAGGTACCACATGAACCTGTCCCTCATGAACGTATTTAATATATTGATGGATAATGGAAGGGACACAACACATTTCTCTTATCAAAGAATTGCCTAGAAGGATGTTGTATTGCATATCATCTTCAATCACATGACTCACTGGGATGGTCTTTTGTCCCACCTGAATAGGTAATACTATCGTGTCTATGGTTGAGCATAATGTATTGTTAAAAGCTCTCAATGTGAAGGCAAAAGGTATGATATGTGTCTTTGGCAACTTCAGGTATTTCAATAACTTGGTCATGATTATATTGATTGATGATCCCATATCAATTAAAACCCGCTTGAAAGGTATGTGATTCACACATGCAATGATGTGGAGTGGCAGGTCCACTATGATAATGGAAACTGTCTTGATTTCATGATCATAAAAATGTATGATTGGTTCCTAACACTATTGCACGTTTCTGACGAAATGTGTGAATTATTCAAGATCTCGGTACTATACTTCTATGGACCTTAGAATATCCATAAGCATATCCCTATGCTTGGGAGACTATTGAATCAACTCTTAAATTGAAAACTTCACTAGATTTGTCTATAGTTTTTGAGCTAACCTACTCCTGATTGTTACCACCAGTCTAGTTGATGTTACTGGCACATTCTGGATTTGCCTTGGAGGGTGTGTATCTTGGACCCTAATAGGCACTAGAGGTTGATTTGGTCTTTCATACATCACATGTATTGTGATGACATTAACCATTTTGATGAACCCGTGGCTTGGTGGTTTGATGCATACTTGATTGACTTGGCCAACATTATTCCTTGGCACCTCATGGTTGGGTAGAGGATTTTTGTAAATCCCCATATTCTAATTATCTAGCACTTGTGGATTATCCACAAGAAGCATACCTCTTTCAATCATATTTTTCACTAGATGTTTGAAATACCAATATAACTCTATGTCATGACCTTTCATTCGATGAAATATGCAATATTGATCATCTTTATATCCATTAGGCTTGGATTGATTAGGGTCAACTAATTTGATTTATGGTAAGTTTATTACCTTTGCCTCACATAATTGATGGAAAATTGATGTCAATGATTCTAATAATTAAGTGAATATGTGAGGAGGAAATATTTATTTGTCCTTACCCTTCTAGTTGTTGTTGCACTACTCATATTGTGTAGGAGGATGTTGGGCTTGATAATTTCATTCCTACTGCCCCTTATCCCCTTTTTGAAGGTTTAAAACCACCTAATTAGCATGGTTCATCTTGGCCTATTGTTTCTCAGTGCTATTCTTATTCTATTCCTTCTTATTTATGAGTTTAAAATTACCATCCTATAACTTGAAATCCTCTATCACTTTGGCTTGTGCCAAATCCTATTCAAATGTTTGATATTGTTGCAACTGTAATAATAACGAAATGTGCTTTGCACAACTATTTATAAAAATCCAGGTTAATTTAGAGGTAGGGATGGAGAATGGCAGCTTTACCATCATCTTTCTCCATAATTTCCCATAATCCATAACTGGCTCATTATCATGTTGTATTAAAGCATCCAGATCAAATAATTTTACCTTTTTTTATTCCAAAGGAGAAGCATTCAATAAATGCATCAATCAATTGTTTGAAGTTGGTGATGTTGTGCCTTTTGAGTTGATTAAACCACTCTTGAGTTGGGCCTGAGAGGGTTGTAATGAAGGTATATAGGATCAATGCATCATTGCTCTCGATCTGAAAGCACATGTCTAGAAAACTCATGATGTGCTCCTGAGCATCTTCCTCTCCTTTAAAATTTTCCAACCTAGGCATTTCAAAATGTTTAGGATAGGATAGAATAGGCACCGATGGGCATAAAGGTTAATTATGAATCTTGTTTAAGGTTAGCTTTTGATAAGTCATTCCTTGCTTTTTGATAGCTTTAACCTTTTCTACCAAGGCCTTATAGGCCTATGAATATAGGAAATCCTCTTATCTGGATTGCCTTTGAGGCACCTTTGGATGCAGATTCCTCTTCGGTCGAGGTGGAGGACTAGGCTCATCGTCCACTTTGACTTGGGAGATTTTAGGATAATATTTATCTAATTCATATACCACTTCTTCTTCATACTGTATATGCCCATGATTTTTGTATGTGGGACACCAATCTCTGTTTTGGGATGTATGGCAAGTATGGGTGTCTATATATTTAGGGTGCAACATGAGCTGCAAAGTAGCTTATCTATCAATGGGCTCCCTATACTCACTACGGGGAGGTAAACCGACACTGGCCAATCAGTCCTCCCTCTCAGCATACTCATTTTTATCAAGGATGCATTGCTTGTGCATGCATTGTTCATATAATTGCTATCTTATGAACCTTTGTATCTGAGTGTTCTCATTTTTGAGGTATTCCTACTTTGCACAAACATCTTTCAATTGGTCTTGGAAGATCTGACATATTTGCTCTAATATCAGCTTGTGATATCTATCTATGTGATCAACCGTATAAGGCCTCTGGTGTGTGTGCTCTATTTGAGCAGCTTTGTGGGTGTGTCCTCCAATAGACTAATTTACTACGCTCTTACCCTTGTCTAAGAAGATGAAATTTGTGTACATCTATCGCCTATACTCTGTGTCTGCATGGGATGGAGAGGCATGCATATCATGAGAATACTTGGAGCATTCTCCCAATTCTCTGATGGTCCTAATTGTACTTCTGCTACACACACTCACAGGATGAGAGGGCACAGGTGAAGGTTTATAACCTAGCTATCCTAAGAATTTATCCAGACCATATAACTATCTACTATGTCATGGCACATGAGGTGGCATACCATTCACTCCCACTTTAGACATGTCTATGGTGATCCTATAAGGCTCACTTCTATTGGGAGTTTGCATGGGTATATGCTTAGAAGTGGCTCTCTCTATTTACCCTTAAATGGGTGGATCTTGAGCCTATCTATACTCATATGGTGGGAATATTGTGCATCCCTTAGGTATAGGTCGAAGGGGTACCAACCTGGATCCCTCTATGACATACTCTTCAACAAATCTCGTGGATGCATGTAGAGTGCAATCATGGTAAATGCTACCATGTTCGAGACCTCATGCTGGGAAGCCCCATGCTTTGATCTGGGTCTTGATGAGTGTCTAGTGGCTCCTCTAACTAGCGTATTCTCAATAGGATCTTTGTGCATAGAATTATACCCTCTAATACTCACCAAATGACGTTCGAGAGGATTCTGTGGTTGACGGTCCTACGTGTTTTGTTGTGCATTGGGTGGAGCATTTGCCTCGACCTCAGGTCTACATCCAGATTGACCTCCTCATATTTACACCATGATATTATATTATCTTGTATGTAAATTTTAAGGTAAAAAAATAAACAATGATGATTATCTCTTTTAAATATTTGTTTGTGAGCCCTAAACTTTTTGATGGGTTTTAATATTTGTTATATCAAAAAGTAACCCTCATCATGTTTTCAAAATGTTTATGATATACTCAATTGTTTAAGGGCTTTCACATGTATACTCACAACTTGATAACCGATATTTAAAGTCATGGTCACGTAAACCCCTCAAAATATGGAGATGAAACCCACACTCAGGCAGTGATCATAGGTCCTCCTAGTCCTCACCCAGTTCACCTGTGTGCAATGATACACCCATTCAAAGAGGAATACATGCTATTTTGCATAGGCTATAATGGTTCTTGGCACTGGTATTGGTCTAGTAACAAAAGTATCAAGCGAGTTGGTCCAACGGATGGAAATCACTACCACTGTTGTTGAACCCTACTAGTTGGTTGGATATGACTTCCAATTCACTAGTGTTTAAAGTGTGTCATGGTGTGTGTGGTTCTTTTTAATTTGCATGAAAAATAAAATGCATCAAACAACATTCACATGATTTTCCCTACATGCTTTGAAAAATAATGTTTCACTTTAAGAGAATGCACGATTATGATAGATGACGTTTAGATAATGCAACTATCTATGAGGAAAATGGCCACTGATTGGACCTCATACATACAAACTCTAAACACACAATGTCCTATACCATTGGAGACTAGGGTGGACTACAATCAGAGATCCACTATTCCTAGCAATGGCTAGTAGAAAACTAAAAAGCATTTATGAATTTTCCATTCTACTTTTCGCTATGTTTTCTAATTAACATCCATCTATTGCATTCTACTTCTATAAAAACATAGATATAAAAAGACAAAGAGGAAAAAATGACCCTACCTCAGATCCAAGTTTGATGGTGGTGTTTGATATCTGCTATTGTTCTATTTTTTGCTGACCGCATCTGTCAGGCATGGCTGCAACTGTTGCTCGTGGCTCTATGGTGCAATGACAACTATTAACCATGGCTAAGGCTTGTCATCACAAAACATAGTAATTTAGTATTATATGACATAAAATGTGGGTTTTCCATTGTTATCGCCTTCTATAGCAATCTAGGATGCATACACCTAAGATAATAATAACTGAAAAAACACATAAAGAATAAAATAATGGACGAATTTGCAAATAACCACAAAGAATGGCTTATTTTATTAAATTTCCATTAAAATTTGATTACAAATCCATCCCTCTTAGGGATACCCAATGCGATACAATTATTATAATCATATAAAATCCCCATGCGAGGGTAGGTGTAATCCGCAGGCTTCCTAGGTTGAAACGAACTACTCCAAGGAAAATGTGGCCTTCTTCTCCATGATTAGAGGCATTTGTTGCTTTGAATGACAAGACCGTGTAAACCCTGTATCCAATAAACAACAAGAAAAAATATTAAAAGAAAACGTAGCCTCTCTTAATGAGGCCTTTAATCCAAATCTTGCATAAAATATGCTATAAAAAACATGAAATCAAGAAATTATGTAAAGATATGAATCTATGCTAAACATGGTAAATTTACCATAAATAATGTAAAGGAGACATATATTTAGCCAACTAACATCCTAATTAAGCATTTAGAGCATACATGCATGAAAATAATAACACCTAGTCTATAATTGACTAATTCTTGGAAATAAGAGGAATCTACCCTATATCAATGATTCTAACAGTCTAATGAGAAGACAAAAAATCAATCTATAGTAAATTTACCTAAATGAACAAATAAAAATGTAAACCTACAACTAAAAATGGCTGAAAAGAGGATTAAATCTTGATCACGAGTTTATGAAGCGGTTGGCACTGTTTGAGCCATGAGTGTCCTTGTTCTCCAAATTCGGGCTTGATTCATGAATTCACTCCAATGAATTGTGTTCAAAGGTCACCTTGATGTCCTCTAATATATTTGGTGGTTGAATTGCTCAGATTGATGATGGATTGGGCTCAATTAATTTTCTTGAATTCTCCTAGCCCTCCATAGTCTTCTTGATTCCAAATGCCATGTGATCTCCAAATAAGCAGAAAAAGTGTTCCTCTCCATAGCTGCAAGTGAGTATGCAATTTGACAGGGCTTCACTGCACTTCAACTTGATATTCTTCTAGATGTATCCTTAATTTGGAGGGGGGTTTTATAGCACTCGATAAAGCCTTGTCTTAGCTTCATGGAGAATCCAATATCAATAAAGGGTAGCTGGGGTAGTTGTATGGACACTTCTAAAACTTTTTGCCCTCTAACTACTTGGATCTTCAACCAATTGGTCATTGTAATAGTTTTTGGTTTGGATGAGGTCCAACTAATTTTGAAGGCTAGTCATGGCTTAGAAGTGTAGCCAACTCTGTTAACCATGGGTGTTAGCCGTGACCAACACTGATTAGACATGAGTGGTTAGAACCACTACTTCACCTTAGAATCTGTCCAAGATATTTCATATGGTCGTCTAGCATGTCCCTTATGAGTAGTCGCCTTGACATGATGCATTTTGGGTGTCTACAATAACAACACCACAACTTTGTATTATTATGTTTATTTCATATTTGGACAATTCACATCAAGAAAAAATGTGCATAAACATTATATTTTGCAATATTAGTTCTTAAAAATATTTTTTTCTTTGATTATTTATGAGTAATGAATAAAAATTAGACCATGTAATTGCTAACCATATAATTTTTCATGCATAACACAAGGTATATATATATTTGCTGGAGAAAAAGAGTTGTACTTAGGTTCCACACCTTTGAAAAATCACAACTCTCTCCTTTAGATCTTGGGATTTTACAAGTAGATTCAATTCTCATCTCAATTGAGTTGCTATAGCTAGATACCTACATATTTTTCATAGTAAGTATAAGTTCTTGATTTTCATTTTCTAGATCTTTTTCAATTTTCTTTGTAAATATAAATATTCCAAAGTTCAACCTCCGTCTTGGCATTTTTTTTTAGTAGTCTTTACAATACCAAAAATCCACTTCTACTATCTATGCATTGTATCTTAGTAGAGTAATATTTTCAAAATGTCACTTTATCATAGTTTGATTTATCAAATTTGGACTATTCGCTTTTGAATTCTCACCCTATAAACTCTAGCAATATGTTATTAACAAAATTGAAAAGAAGATTTCATGTTGGACCTCGCATACCCTTTCTCTTGCTAGTAAATTTTAGGTTTACACTAAGATTCTTGTTGCCACCCATGTTTACTATTCCTCCTATTGGACCCCTTCTAAGAATTATTATAATAAGTTGACCAGAATCCTTAGGGATTTTATTTGCATTAAGGGGAAGAGTTTGCATGGTTTTCATTGGGTTGCTTGAAATATTTTTTGCACACCTATTGATAAGAGTGGGATCGCTATCATTGAAATATACAGACAAAGCATTTATTTGTGTGCTAAGTTGGTGGTTAAATATATTGAAGGCCCTAAATCTTGAAAGGTTTTAATTTGACATTGTATCTCTTCAAGGTTGCCTTATGGGCATAAATCTTGGGCTAATATTGACCTTCACACTCTTATAATTACTTCTGCCTCGGTTAATATTTAGGATTTCGTTGTTATTAAAAGTATTTGGTGGGCTTTTGAGGCATTGAAACCTCATCTTCGCTGGATTGGTGATGGTTTTTATAATGGTATTTCATTCAATTTTTAAAATATTTGGTGGTCTCCTATATTTTCTAACTCTTCAGTTATTCTTGCTGATATGTTAGGGGTTAAATCTTTGAGGCTATTTCACAAACGTATTTTCTTTATTAAATATTTAGTGCATCCTTAGGATTGGATTATGTGGCCTAACCTCAAGCATAAATTTAATCTTCAAAACTTAGATATTCCTTCTATTCTTAAAATTTAGGAACGTATACCTAATGTCATGCTGCATAAGCTCGGCCTTCAACCCCTAAGTTCCCAATGGAGGGATTGGCATTGGAATGTAGATACTCCTTTCAAGAACTACTATTATTTCTTGCTTTATCAACTTCATAGTCCTTTATCCTTTTGTATTTACAATCATAATGAGAGATGGAAGACTCACTCTACCTCGCTAATTGGATTTCTCACTTGAACTGTATTTGGTATTCTATTATTGAACTTAAGATAACTTGTTTTATCTGATATCTTATTTATTAATGCATTTCTATGGTAGAGAGGCTCAATAGAGTTGGTCTTCTTAATCGTAAGTGTCCTGCTTGTGGTTGTTTTAAAACATTTAAGCATTTATTTTAGTTCTACCCTCATGCTCAGTCTATCTGGGCTTGGATTCACTCATTGTTTATACATTTTCATCCTACATTATTCAAATGGAAAATGATTTTTTTTGGTGATAATAGTTGTTGGCCTACTTATATTGCTACTTTGTGGAATTTATTTCATACGGATATTTTATTTTAGTTATGGAAATTTAGGAATGTTTGTATATATTCTGGAGATTTAATTTCTTTATAGTTTTCTATAAATAAAAAGATTATGGTGTTTTCTATTGTTACCATTCATATCCATTCATATGCTTCCAAGGTGGTACATGAGTTGGTGCATTTTATGAATCTTATTTATTATTAGTGCGAGGTTCTATGCCCTATCAGTAGGGTTCCACCTGACCTTCCTTTACCTCAAGGTCCCTCAATTTATCTGAGGCATCAATGTATTACATAAAAGGGATGACGTTATCTGGCCTCAAGTTGTTATACCATTGCTCATAGTAGGGCTTGATCTCCTCTTAGATCTCACAATAGGAATAATCCATGTTCCTGCTCTCTACAATGTGGTTGGATTCCTATGCATCACTTGATTGATCATGATATTGGTTGGAGCATTGGATTATCTCCTCAATCGGCTACTTCTCCTCTTTGTCCTACTTCTAATCCATTGTCACCTTTAACATTGATCAATTTTACTCCCCTTGGTTGAGGTATTATGGTTCCTTTGATGAACATTTTTGCTCCTAATAACTCTTGGTTTGTCGATCTACTTGTAGATAATCCTCATGGTTTGGGCTCTTTTGGGCCAAAGAATGATCCTCCTCCTCCTCTAGGAGTGGATCCTTGTGCTTATTTATGCTATTTGTTCACCCTTTTAAGGGTTTTTTTTGTATTTGACCTCAAGACTTGAATTCTAGTTTCTTTGATTGTTTAGGGTTTTGATCATGTGGATGGCCTTGGGCCCCAAACTATGATCTCTATAGATCATTTTGTACTGTAACCTCATTTATTTAATATAATATTTGGTTCCAATAGCAAAATTTGGATATTTAATTTCCTTCTTGAAGCATAAGTGCAACCACAAGAACTATAATTAATAGTTTATATGAAAATACATTAATGTTATAAAATACAACAAATATTACTAATGGAAAACATTAAAGTAAATCTTAATCATTAATTTATTGAGACAATCAACATTTTCTTGTCAACTTTAGCTAAACTTAATACTTCCTCTAACCATGGAAAAAAGAATTTAACTTCATTATCCTCTATCATAACCTCTATTGGATAGACTATTTGCACATTAGTTCCCTTCCCTTAACATATGTGTAAACCTAGTTTCTTCAAACTCTGTAGCAAGGTCTTGTATTTCCATAATGATCTCTTGTATTTTCCATGGAGCCTTTTCTTTCCTCAATAATACATTTATTACTAATAATGAACCACCTTCCATCCATACTCTATTCCATTTTATTTATCTGTATATTTTTTACCCTTCCAAATCCACCCAAGATTTAGCTTCATTAATCCACTATTGAAAGCATAATGTGATAAAATATCACCCCTATTATTTCTAATTATTCTTCCTCTTTATGTTGGTTATAAATTTCCTTTAGATGCTCCATCAAAATTCAATTTGACCTACTCCACTTTTGGTGGTTTCCACTTTATACTATTTTCCTTCCTTTTTGTTTCTCTTGTACCTAACATCATAATTCCATTTGATGATTTAACTCCATCTATGAATGCTCTTTGCTTCAAAATTAGGAATTGGGAAAATTGATAAGGTTGGTTTAGACTCCTCTATGGCTAAGAAAATATTCCTTTTTATTACCTTTAAATTGCATTTATTTCCTTTAAATATTATTTTATTCCTTTCAATCCATACAGTCCAAAGTATTATATATTTCAATGTATCCCATGTTTTCTATAATGCCTCACTTTTAAAAGTGTTTTATCATTTTTTTAACTATTCTTTAATTTTGTCATTCATCACCATGCATTTACCAAACATATTAAGAATCCACTATCATAGTTATCAAACTATTTAATAGTATCCCAAGAGATGGTCTATACTCTCCTCATTTTTACATAGAACACATTTTGAGGGGCCATGAAAACCCCTTTTCATTAGGTTATAAAATTTTCCTATGACCTACTAGCCATGCAAATATTTTGACTTGGAATGCTCAAGCTATCCCAAATATCTATCTATATTCTTGTCATATTATTATTTTATTGGTGCTTTACATTATATTTGTTTCTTGTTGTGTATTATCCTAAGCTTTCACAAATACCAAATCTACTTATCCTCAAATACCTTTGGAGTAATCATTGTTGTTATCTTTCTACTCAACAATATCCTAGGAACAATGTTCGGTATATTTGTAAAAAATTATTCTTTCCATTTGTATATTCGTTCATAATCCTCGTACATAATGTTTGAAACCTTATCACCATATTGATATTGAAGTAATCTCATTCATGATTTCAAAATTGGTTCTATATTGAGTGGTTTTTTTATCACACCAAATATCCATCCAAATAGATTTTTTTCTCCAATTCCCACCACCCATATTAGACCTTTAATCACTAGATAAATTGATTTTTTCAAATTTTTCCATAGTGCATAACCATGTGATTGTGATAATACAATAAATATTAATCTTGGGTCATTAGTCTCAATGTACTTAGAACAATTTTTACCCATTATCTTTGACTCTCAGTGTAGAATCTACAAATTATTTTTCCCCTTAGAGCTAAGTTTGTATCCATAAGAACTCTTAAACCAATATCTCCCTCATTTTATATTCACACACCTTGCTCCATTTCACCAAAGAAAAATTACTTTTACCATGTAAACCTAACCACAACAATTATCACTTAATATATATTACACAATTTTCTACTGACTTTTGCATAATATACAAGGGCATATAATATATTGGAATGACCTTCAAGACTAATTTAATTAGCTCTACTCTTCCTACTCATTATAACTATCTACATTTTCATGTTGGTAGTTTATTCTAAACTTTACTTATAACTAGATTCCATAATTTTATCCTTATTCTCACCTCAAATAAGGGTATCCCTAGATATGTTGGAAAATTTACCTCCTCCATTTGAAGTAACTTGCATATCTTTGCTTTGATTGTAGCTAGAGTGTTTAGTCAATACATTTTGAATTTTGTCCCATTAAATTTTTATCCTAGAGCTCCTTCATATTCCTTTAATAATATATTCAAAGCCCTAGCCTCATGTTTCTTTACCCTCTCAAAAGGGTTGTACCATCTACAAACTATTTATGGGTGATATTGTTGATTTTATTACTAGTCTTAATTTTATTATTACCCCATATTTGTATGTCTTCTTCAAGTTTCTTCCTTATACATCTACTATAATAATTAACAAATATGGCAATAAAGGATCTCCCTGTCTAAGATCCCTCTTGGATTTAAATTATTACGTTACTATCCCATTGACCAACATTGAATATGATATTTTAAATATAAACTTTATTCCACTTGACCTATTTATTCCCAAATCCAAACTTTTTTAATAATACCCAAAAAAATCCCATTTAACCCTATCATAGGTTTTATTCATATCAAGCCTTAATATCATTTCTCTCTCTTTTCTATAAGTTGCTAAATTCATTCATTTATGAGCTACTATGATCCCATATAAAATCAATATCCCTTTCACAAATTCTCCTTGCTCTTCTAAAGTAATTTTATCTAATAGTGGTCTTTAACCAAATTTCCATCACTTTGAAGATTATCGTACAAGTCATATTACATAGGCTTATGGACCTAAATGAATCAAATAATTTTGCATCCTTCTTTTTTGGAATTAGGGTAAGATATACTAAATTTATTTTGTAAGGTATGTATTATTTACCGTAGACTATTCCACTACCACCAATAAATAATACTTCACTATTTCCTAGTTATGCTTATATAATATTATAGAGAGTCCATCCAAACCTAGGGATTTATCCTTATCAAAATATAAAAGAGTTGATTAAACTCATTCTAGAGTAATAGGCTCCAACAATTTGCTATTGTATTCATCTATTATATCTCAAGATATTTCTTGTATTAGTTTATCATTAAGAACTTCAATATCCTCTGATCCTAGAATATTTTGATAGAAAAGCCTTACCTATTTTATGATTTTCCTCTGGCCCTTAATCCAATCCCCTTCTAATTTATTTATACTAATTCTTGATGTTGATCTTTGTACTATTGCTATCCTATGAAAAACCATTAGGTTTTTATCTCCTTTTAACCAAGCTTGTCTCGATTTTAATTTTCAAAATTTCTCTTCCTTACTTGAAATATTATGATATTCATAAACCCTTTTCCTTTGAGCACAAATTATTATGCTTACCATTTTAGAATTTTGAAATTTTCTCTTTTAAATATTTCTTCTCAAAACTTTTTTCGAACATTTTCTTGTTTCATTCTTTTAATCTATATGTCATTGATTTAATTTGTTTTGGAAGTGTATACAACCCACTTTTTATTTAATAATTTCACATATGTGCTATCATATCAATAAATTGAGGATGGTCTTCTCACATCTGATCATATTCAAAATGATCTTTTTTTAATTCATTTACCATCATTTTATCTCTTATTATAAATGATTTGAATCAATCTGTATCAAGGTATTAATTTTCGCATATGTTTCTTCATCTAACAAATGACCTTAGAGTATGCATCTATCTAATTATACTATTAGGTTCTAGCATATCCTATTGTTGGCCCATGTATAGTTTTCCTCTTCAAACTCAACCTCCCAAAGCTTATTGTTTTGAATAAAAGCTGAAAATTATCTCATACATTAGATTATTTTTCTAATTTTTCTAAAATTTTCATCTAGCTTAGTTATGTCATTAAAATATCCTATGATCATGAATTGTATTTCATGATATTTACTTTTCATAAATGATTCAATCCCACTCCATACTTTTGATCTGCATGACTAAGTTGTAGATCCATAGACATTGATTGCAAAGTAACATGTGACTGATGAGACCATCCAATGCCTATTTTTATGAATTATTTCATAGAAGGTTCTAAATATATTTCAAAATGTTATAATTCCCTCTATATCTCTTTCTAAATCAATGGCATCCCATTCACATCTTTTCCATATTGTTTTCATAGTTTTGAAAACTTCTTCCTTTATCATTTTAGTTTCTAGGATATAGAGAATATCAAGCTTATTACATAAAAAAATATCTCTAATGCACCTCTTATTTAAGGGATAATTAGCATCTCTTATTAAATGACATGATAATTATATCTTATTAGGTCTTGATGTCCCCTCCAATGAATTACCAATATCATTTTGTTGTTTTATAAAGACAATTTTAACCAACTTAGATTGTGTTCCTTTCTCAATGTTTGATCTTGCTTCCTTGGCTCTTGCTTGATAATTTGAAGGTTTTCATATTTTGTGTTGCCAATATTGGGAATAGGTCTTATTATTTTTATCCTCGATATTCTTTCACAACTTTCCTTTTCATTATATTTATCCTCTCCTAGCTCTTCTAAGGAAACACTTGACTTATCTTGCTTATTTTTTGATATTTCCTTGTTAATGGTAGAGGTATAAACATCTAACAATGTATTTTCTCTATCACTTTACTTCTCCCAAATGGTTCATGGTTCTTCAATAGAGTATTCAAAATCCGATTAGGTACATTCCTTAGATTTATAAATAATGTTCATCCCTAAATTATGATCATACTAAATATGGTTCCTTTTTAATATTATGATTGTGTTGTACCATGTCCTCTAGGCTCTAATATGCTTTTTCTTCATAGGCTAAAGCCTCAAAATAAATGGTATTTCTTTCAATATCCTTGCTTACTAGTCTTTGTTGTTTGTTTACTTTTATCTGTCTAAACCTATTCTTTAGAAGTTGAAAACCATCCTCATCCATATCCATTTATAATTTTCTATCACAATTTTCTACATATATTTCTACTATAATATTCTTATATCTCAATATGCCCCACATCATGACATATTCTACACCTAAAATATATGTTTTGATAATCCATCGTTTGGGTCCACAATTCATCCATTCTTAAAATTGATTGATTCTAGTAAAGATTTACTAATATCAATCATGACTAGTATCCATGCATAAATAGTGAGGACTTTGTATTTTAAAGTTTTTTAAATCCCAAGGAATTCTCTCAAAGTCTTTCTTAATTCCTTAAGGTATCCATTTCCTTGAATTCAATGGAAAACCCATACAACCTGACATAGACTAGTACTAGGAATAGATGCAAAGACTTCATACCAATGGTTAAGGAAGTGTCCTACTCTTCCCATAAACCAAGGATCCCCTTCAGGGTTCTATCTCTTTCATATATGGAATATAAAATGTCTAGTAAAAACCCTTTGGTAAGAAAGCATATGCTCACTCCTAGAGACTTCCATATACTATCAATCCATTTTCTTAGTGCTAAAGCCCTTGGCCAAGACCCATTAGATTTACCAATGTTTGTCTTATTTTTTAGCAATTAAGATTATTACTTTGTGAGGTCCTCCCTAACCTCTACTACTAGGGATGAATCTAAAACTTTAGCTATAAATTGGTCAGTGGGAAGGAAACTATAACTTGATATCTATTAAAATTTACTAGTATATCCTATAGTGATTATATTATTTGAAAATAAACCTATAATAATATGCATGTAGAACTTCTAATATAATGAATGGATAAATGAAACTTAGTTGAAAATTTGTATGCCTAGACAGAATATCTCACCTTACAAATTCCCTAGGCCTCCATTGATCCTCCCATCATCTAAACCCTGGCTAATAGATATCTATAATATCATTTTTGACTTTAAAAATAATCATTATCCTTGTTCCAAATGGTTGAATTCATAGTGTCATATCTTTCTCAATACTACTTGAATTTATTCATATGAATAATCATTTTAAAGCTCTTTAAATTCCATACAAAGTGGTTTAATATTTATCTAAATCAAACAACCCTTTGTAAAGATATAGCTTCTAAAATATGAGATATTTTTTGGGAAAAAATTATCCTAATGTTGGCCTTGTTCTAGATGGATCTCTTCACATGGCCGTATCTCCCTTGATAGTACTTAGATTATTTTGTATAACCACTCACTTCAAATCTCTTCAAATTATATACAAAATGGCACAATAAACATATTAATTGGATAATTGTATGAAAATATATGGCTCCTAAAAGATAAGTTATTTTTGGGGAAACATTTCACTAGTCGTGGGATTCATAATTGCTCTCATTTATTATGTATAGTACAACATATTTTTATAAATACTAACTTAATATATCTATGATATTTGTTTTAAATTACAAATATAAATCTAGAAATGTAATTATTATATTTCTAGACATATTTATATTTATATTACTATTAGATCATACTCTTAGTAGTATAGTTTTTATATTTTTTTAAATTAGTAACATCATGATGTGAATTATAAAATAGGATAATTTTCTATAAGAATCAATATCTCAATGCTTTTTATGATCTATATAGATATAGAGTTATGTCTCGTGGGATAGCGTAGTGGTTAGGGATTTGGGCTATCTTTTGAGACATACATGTTCAAATCACGATAGGGTGTGTGTGCATGGTTGTGTAAGTGAGCTTGTTACCAAAAAAAAGAGATAAAGTTCTTTATACCTTCAAGTGTATTGATAATAAGTATGGTATTGTATAAATGGAAGATAAATTCAATGATAAAAATAATTTAAACATATTATATATCATTTCATACATTAATCACATTGTTTGTTTTAATTTAAAAATGTAGCTTTATAAATATAGTCCATTATTATTCATCACAATAAAAATTATCTGAGTTGTCAGTCTTCATGGATGCTGCTTGGAAATGCCACAAAGACTAATGGGGATAGTAACATGTCATATAACATGGATCCTAGGCATCTTAGTAATTTGAGGTTGGTTGATAATCACATAGAAGGAAAGAAACGACAATATAAGACTTCGAACCAAAGCCACGTGGACCACTAGATAGCCACCACCATAAATCTAGCTAGTAGGTTCACTTCTCCAAGGTTGATTGGCCAAGATAGTATGTGGTACCAAAGCATGTCATATACGGAAGAAAGCAATTACCAAAGAATTATTAAGAGTAACTGTCAATACAGAGCTTGTGGAAGTTTTTTCAGTACTCTGTTATGTGTGTCTGCAACTTTTTGTTTCTCCATTGTCTCAAGGAAGGTATCTGTGTTTGTTTCTTTTTTGTAATTATGATGCATGTGTATTTTCTTGGGGTATACCCAAAATGTTTTATGGGAAGTTTCTTTTGGATAACAGGCTATGTGCCTTACCAGATGTAATGGCTTTGGCGGCATGTAGATTTTACATATATATGATCCTTAGTAAGGATATGTTCATCAAAAACCCTGGGCTGATTTTTGTAAAAGGTTTTGGGTCAACCTGTAAAACCTGGTATTAATGCTATAGTATCTTATCTACAAAAAAAATTATTATTCATCACAACATGTATTACAAAAAGAAAAATATACATTTAAAACTTTAGCCAATATATTATATTTGAAATAATTATAGAGAAAAAAGTTTATTAATAAAATATCTCTTTTATTAAGAGCAAATTGTAAATTCTAATTTTGAATAAGTCACCCATCCTCATTCTTGATCCATAACAATAAGAAACAAAATACCATTGGTGTATGTCATATGAAAAATAGACTATTACACAAGGTTGTGTATTATTGTGCAAGTAGCAAAATTTAAATATAGGTTGAACTCTCCATTTTCTAGGAGGTTGACTATGAGAATTACTTTCTAAGATTGCTTGGAATGTATCATGAAATGATCACCATGTATAGAAAATAAACTTTTTATATCCGTCAATAATAAAATTTAGTAACTTGTGCTTTCTTATAGTGTTAGGAACCACTAAATTATTGCCAATAAGTATGAATATAATCATAAAAGTATAATCTAAACATATAATTTTTGTTTAAGTTTCAAAATGAATTAAATTTTGAGATTTCAAGTGGTTGTAGACACTATAATAGAGAAATTGAATATTTTTATGATGAATGATATGTGGTTAAGGGATGCAATGATATAAAGGTAATGCATTTTAGCTTTTCTATTTAGGCTAATAATCTTGTTCTTACCATTTCATTGTCACTTTTTTGGTGAGAAGCTAGAAGGAAGTGTAGTGACCTTCATTATTGGTAACCAAATGGCAAAAAAATATTCCCTTATTCTAGTGGAGTAATACCACCCTATACCTCCATAAAAAATATCAATAAAATATATATTAAAATATAAATATTGTTAATATTAGTTATCAAAACAAAAAATAAATAAATAATGGCAAAAATCATTTCTAGAATTAAGAAACAAGCTACCGTATATTATCATCAATGATATATACAAGTATTGATAATCCTTATCTTGTGTAAATAATTTTATGTGGATGTAAGGTCACACATTCAAGGAATTAATGGCACTTACCTTCTATATCATATTAGGACCCAAACATTTGAATAAAGCAAATTGCATCACCAAAATCAACATCAACAAGATAATCTATTATTTCCACTAGATACAGATTGGACCATGAATTATGTTTATGCAATCCTTGAATATTTTCATAATACATGGGCACATATATGTCAAGTATAATAGTAAAATCATATAGAATGAATTATTTCATCATAAACCCATCCACTTGAATTAATTTTTCTATTGTAGTTAAAAAAATAGCCATTCCTCAATGGATAATTTGTCAAATTAAAGCTAGATCCAACACAAAAGCCTCTTTTAATCAATCCATTGGATTCCATTTCTTCTAAAATCCATGACCAATCAAATAAGATATAAATTTTATGTTTGTAAATTAAGTATGATACAAATAATTATTATCCCCCTAATATATATAAAATATATGAACATAAGTAACATATTCCATAATCTCTAATCATAAATCATCAGTTTCAACCATGAATAATATAGGATCATCTTTTTAAAATTACAACCATGCAAATTTAGGTTACATATGTGAAACTCATTAAGAACTCCACAAATATAAATATCCTTCAAATATTTCTCCTCATTCTTGATAATTGAAAAATATAAAAGTAAGGTGTTGTATATTTTATTGAATAAATATGATTGAACTTTTCTACTTCAATTCTTAGTAGGTGATATGATTGAAATCCACAAATATAAACAACCTTGTTTCTTGAACTTGTCTACTTCAATTCTTAGTAGGTGATATCCAATGACTAATTATGGTAAAATAATTTAGTAGAAAATGAACATAAAAGCTAATAAAAATTGCTAAAATAAATCAAAGTTGTAATAAAATTCATTTGATATACCTTTGATCTATTGAAGGTAGGATACACTTTTGCTATAGTAAACTATAGGTTCTAAAAAGGGTTTTTATCATCAAATGACAACAATTAATATGGATTTAATTTTTATAAAAATTGTTAAGTTAAAAATAGAGAAAATGACTTTGCATAAAAAAAACTATAATGTAATTATTTTGATACACCTTTGATCTATGCTTTCATTTTAGTAAATTGAAGGTTATACAAAAAAGGTTTTGAGGAAAAACCATAGAGCAGTTTTAATTTTTTAATTAATTTATTACATAGATGTTATTTTCTTCATATATTGAACCCAAAAAAATCTAATAAAAATATTTATGGTTTAAAGATTTAAAAAAATAACTATGATTAAAATTGGGTTAAATGAGGGAGGAATTCCAATTAATCTTAACTACCATGGTAGAGTGATGCTAAAACACTTATCATTTTTTACCAATATGTCCCCATTTGGGCTTTGTATGGTCAAAAGCCCCAATATTTTATAGCTTGTCTACCAAAGTCTTCCCATGTTTCTCGAGTTCAAACCTTCCTCTAATAGTAGCAGTTTGTTCCCCAAATCCTTAAGGAAAATGTTTATCGGTCTTAGAATTTTATAGAACAAAAATATGATTTGCACCACTCAGAAAAACCCTTTCAAATTGGTGATATGTTCTTTTAAATGCTTCAACCATATATGCATCTTTCTCTCAATACTGAGACTATACAAAAGTTTACAACCAAGTGCAATGGACATTACAAAATAATATATAGGATAGGGGATGTGGGATATCAATTAGAGCATCCATATACCTTCATATTTTTTTCTTAATTAGGTACTTCATCAAAAGGTGCATTCCAAGATAGAGATTCTACGCTTGGATGAAGAAAGTCATGTTGACCAAAAGTTAAAAATAATGCTATAGTCACAAGTTTATAATCTATGGTCTTGTTTGTTATAGGATCTAATTATCAAGTGGTAGATCTTCTAGAAAAAGATATGGCATGGGATCTAGTGGCCATTCTCTACAAATTTCCTGCTTTGAGGACAATTCTTTTGAGGGTGGATGCCATGTAAATATCCTAATGTAGCCATATTGGCTATCCTTAGAGAATTGAACTGGGCCCCTAGGTTAAATTGAATATGCACTTCAACATTAGGGTTAGTGTTTGTTGGTTTGTTATTCTATAAATAGGAAGAGATATTTTATAGTTAAATCATAAATTATTTCTTCTAACTGCTAAATGTGCACACAATATAGTACCCTCTTTGAGTTACTAAAGACAATTTTCTCTCTTTGAGTGGCTTAGATTGTTTCTATGATTTGGATATAGATACATGATATTTTACTATATTTGATATTCCAAATTTATATGAATTTGTTTCTATGGCATATATTCTAGTCAATTCTACAAAAATTATTTCATTACACTAGATGGATTAATCTCCTTTTCTCCATCTAAGTTCAAATTAACCTACAAGTATTAATGGAATCATAAGGTAAGCACTTGCAAGCCATATTAGAGAAAATATTATAGACATTAGCATCAATACAACATCATCCCCTAGGTTTGAAGCAATGTATGCTAATCTAACCTTATAGATCCCACCCATAGAATGGACACCCATTTCTCTGCATTAATTGTACCTCCATTGATTTCCTTGTCCACCTTATATTGGGATGATCTTGAGTATCCCCAACTATGTAAAAATTATAGCCATGAATATGGATTGGAGGGTACTCTATGCCAACAATTTTGGTTTTATATTGGACTATTTGTGCATTAGATCCAAAAGGATTTGTAATAATTTTTGTTGTAGAATTTACTTGTTAGAAGACCTTATAAACTCCTTTAATATGTAATTAAAATCCAAAGCTAGTTTACTAGAAAAATATATAGTTAAAACTCCATAGTTTTCATAGTAAGTTTCCTATAGTGTTTCATCATATGCCTCATAAATGATATGTTGTTAAAAATTTTATTGATCCCTTGGTCTCAGAATCTATTTAGGTTTTTTTAGGTGGTTAATACTTTGATCCAAACCCATAGTGAGGTAGAGATATTTGTCTATGTTATGTAGAAAATTTTCATCATCCAATCTTTTGAGAGTTACAGAGAAGTCTCTCTTGGGGTCAACATGAGCATGTTTGTTATATATGGATTAGTGTACAAACATTAGTTAACACTACTATAAGAATGTGGTTAGACATAAATAAGAAAAGCTCATACATCAACAGAGCATTGGTTGTCCAAAGAAGATAGGTTTTACCTAATGCCACTAGCAATTTGAACATAGAATTCGCAACCATGAAAACAATTATGTGAGATGAAGATCCAATGCTATATGAATTCATGTATGTTTTTCTATAAAAATTAACAAAATCAAAACAAGTTGGATGCCTAACATGTGAAAGTGAATGAGACAAATATTTTAAAATGGATTTCTCAATACAATTTCTAAAAATATTACTCAAAAGTACTCATAGTATTTTCTTTTCCAAATTCTCAAATATCATTGGAACTTTTTTATTTTTTATAAAATTGTAGCAATTATTTTATCTCCATATTTTTTGAAGCATACAACAAAATTTATTAAGGTTGTCAATATTTTTTTGAATACACATGAAAATGTGGATATAAATAATAGTTTCGAACCATAGAATTTGAAAAATAATCTTATATCACTTGATTATAATGGATACTTTACCCTTGTAAGAAAACACATAATTTCCTCTTGAATTTATGTATACACTAAAGAAATATTCATATTACTACAAGAAAAACATCTTGAAGTTTAATCATGTTAGCTTGACATTTTTTCATTTATTGAACAAAAAAGAAACCAATCAACTAAAACATAAAGAAATTTAAAATATGATGCCTAATTAGTCTTTATACTATGAGATTTTTTTGAGCAATTAGTTTCTCTGCATATCCATTCTACCATCTCTAAAAACATAATTTATTAGAAAAATAGAAAATTTGATCTTATAGCATTGCCTAATTATTTTCGACATAAAAAATCATAATAGTCAATAATAAAACTCAATGTAAGATAATAACAACCTCAACTTCTAGAAGAGGAAATTGATAAGGAACCCCTCCTTTTTATAGATAATAGTATCTCCATATAAATTTTATCTCAACCATCGAAGGATGAAGGTATGATTATTTTTGGTTGGGGTTTTGATCCAGTGACAAGTATGTTTAACCCTCCTAAAAACATTGTATGGAGGTAAACTCAATGGACTCCCCTTCTAGGTGGTAAGTTGAAATTGAACTCTGATGGGGCAGCTAAAGGAAATCCTAGGCCTACTAGAGTAGAAGGTTTTCTAAGAGATGAAAATAGTAATATTTTGATTGCTTACATTGAAGCATTGAGGGACCAGTGTAGCCACTTTGAAGAGGTTTGTGCTATGTGTGTGGGAATGAAGTTGGTGAGTAATTTTCAAGTTAAAAAAGTAACTATAGAAAGGGATTCCTTAAACATGATTAATATAATGAAAAAAAATATAGAATTCAAATAGAATTTAGCCTCTATGCTTGGTGAATATTGGCATATTATAAGGCCTATGGATGTAGTGGAATTTAATCATATTTATAGGGAAGGAAATAGTGGAGCAGACTATATAGATAATTTTATAATAACACAATAAGGGCTTAGTGTTTGGTAAGGAGACTTCCCCAAGCAAGTTATTACAATTTTTTATCATGAAAAAAGAAATGGGGTTCACAATGATTGATATTTCATTCCTTAACAAATTTTCTAATTTATTTCATAGAAGGATGTGGTGAGATATTGGAAGCATTAATATGGAAGATCGGTCCTATGAATTGATGTTTGGGAGAAATTTTAAAAATAAAATATGGTACAAATATTCTAATAGTGGTGCCCCACATTATTATATGGTTTTCACAATAAGTAACTCTAGTGATGTTGACTCCTATTTGTACCACTCTTTTCAATGAAAATTTCACATGTTTGGCATTGTGGTCATTCAGACCTACTTTTTGTTAACATTTGCTTTCAAAATATTTTGTTTGAATATATTGTGTGTAGGGGAGTACCATCCTTGGATTTTTTTGACCTAGGAATTCCACCCTAAATGGAATGTTTTAGTGGCTAATGTATGTTGCAGTTCCAAGTGGGACAAATTTATAATTTTTCCCATTAAAATTATCCATATGTACCTATTTTTGTTATCTAGATTATAGCTCATGATCCTTGTTTTGGCTAGTGTGAATCCCATGTGTTTCACTAAGAGTATTTTACTTGATGTTCTACTTTGGGACTTTCTCCTATGGATCAGATACTTTGAGTATATGGAAATAAATTATGATAACTTCAAGTTTCACTATTTAATACAATTTATCTATAATAAAGATTCCATGAAACTGATATTTGATGCTTATGGTGGTGTCTAGAATGACTTGGTAGTAATTCCCATGGTGGCTTGGGAGAACAACCTCTATTTAGTTATTGGTTGGATTTGGTTATGGGGAACATGTATTTACTTTTTTAGATATATAAGGTTATTGGTACTAGTTCAAAGCATGTTACACATAAATCTCAATCAGGTGTGCAGATAGTGGGATCAAAACTCAAGAAATAAAAATAAAGTATGTTCCTCTGCTGCTTCAAATTGCTATAATTTTTGTTGTGTTCAATAGGTGATAGCTAATAATTGATATGGTTTTTTTTTCTAAATTTTTTATTTTTTTATGACATGGAATAATGCCTACTTGTAATGTCTATGTTTCTCTTATAAGTGTTATATTTTGATGCTATAATACTTAATATAAATTACCATAGAAAAGTAATCATAGGATCAAATATAATGAAGTTGCAATATAATGGATCCAATAATAATATTGTAACAAAGATAAATGATACAACTAATATGTATTATCAAGGCTTAACAAGATATCAAATAACATTTAATAATATGTTGAAATATGAATGTAAAGCCTGAAATATACAATATAACAACACTTACAATACTAGTTGTTCAAATGTATGCAAACTTGTATTACTCCTCTTTCTATTATGAATATCTCATAGAAACTCTATCTATAGATAATATAGACTATGATGTGATACATCTGATCAATGGAGTAATATATAGTCTTTCTAGGATTAATCTATGGTTACATTGACTCTTCCTTTCCATATGCCAAGCCTTATGACTCTTGGCTTCTCTACTTGATACTTGCATACACATGACACTATATTGTATGCACACTTGGACTTGAATCTTCACACAACTCTTCCTAATATAATAAAATGTACACATTTATACTCATAATACTTGCTCACATATGTACATGACACTTATGCATTTCATGCACATTATTACATTACATAAAATATTAACTCACTCACTAATCTAGGATACAACCCTAATCTAATATTTACAATAATGTACCAAGGTGGTACATTGGCATGTACCAAATAATGTAATATTATCTAACACCCCCATGTATTACATTATTTTTTATCGAATACTTTTATCTTCAATGTGGTCTCCATACTGATCCTAGAGCTTGAGCTTCCTTTGTTCTATTTTTGCCTCATCAATTTTTTGATCTTCTTCTTTTCCTTGCTTAACCTTGTCTTTGGATTCAGGTTTTCTATTGTGATTTCTTCTCTTCCTCTTTCTTATTTTATTTTTCTACAATTTCATTTGTGATATATCTGATGATATACCTCCTAAGCATTCAGTTAGTAAGTCATCACAATAATATAGCTTTGATCTCAATGATTCCTCATATGCTTCATTATCTTTCTCAACTTGTCTCTTCCTTTGAAAAATCTCAAAACTAATTAATGATAGATACATCACTAAACACTCCTTTGAAGAAAATATAATGGTGTTTTGGGAATCCCACCATGTCCTAAATTTTTTTTCGTGAAGATAAGTTATAAGAGATGTGAAATTTCCTTCTTTTTCTTCTTTGAGAAACAGTCATTCTTATCTTTTAAAACATTAAACATTTATTTATTTTCATCAAAGTCACATATTAAGTTTTGAGAGTAAAATCTAAGTGCATGCAACATATCTTCACTATCCTCATTAAATGCATTCTTAACAATTTATTCCATGATATGCAAAACAATGTTAAGAATATATTTGATGTAGACTACCTTATGTCTCCCTAGGTTTTGAATAATTTTTCAAGTTTCTAAAATTTCTAAAAACCTATGATGTTGAATGCCTTATGACCTCCTAATTAATTAGAAACTAGAAGATAAAATTTTTATAAATATAATATTCCTAAATTTGAAGTAGAATTGCTTCTCTCTCCAAAATTAGATAATTTACAAATATTATATATTCTTTAAATTTAAAAAATAAATAAAATTAAACCTTTCAAAAAACTTTAGAATTAAATATTCTCTACTTCTACTTATCACTCCAAGACTTAAAAAAGCAATTAAAAACTTATCAACCTAATAGCATACTTATATCTCCAATTAAATTCATTAAACTTTATAAATAATTAAATAATAAACTCTTTATCTCTCCTCTAGCCTTAGCAATAATTCAAAAATTAGAATATCAAATTAATGAACCCTAATATACCTCCTTGAAAGGCATGACTCCTTGTGGCTACTTTGGCATTATAGATTTTTGAATTTTAAAAATATCTTCTTTGTGCTTCTTCATTCAAGCATGGGAGGAAATGGTTAGTCAGTATTTGGATAAGGCTCTCTTTGAAATCATTCAAAATGATCATTTCAATCACTGCCTTAACATGATGTGTGGGAAGATTGCATGGCATATTTTCTGGCACTAAAAATTCTAACTTCTTACATACTTGTAACATTTAATCTCTTTGCCTTATGCATTCCAACTATTTTCTTGGTGCTCAAACTATGATGTTAGACTCTCCAATGCTTGGCTTCAATTTATTTCTCCTTCATTGTTTATTAATGCTTGATATGTATACCCTTATTATAAAATGACAAATGTAATGATACATGTACGATGTTATGCATTCCTTTGAATGATGCTTAATTTCCCTTTAGACGGTATGCCTTTGACTGGGCATTTCAAATGCTTGACTCTATGACTTATCTTTGGTGCTTGGTATCCCTTGACTATTTGGTGTTTGGATTTGGTCTTGTTGAGTTGCTCTATGTTGGAACTAGAGCTCACTTGGTTACGTTGATAACACTTGACTTTTGTACAACACTTGGATGGAGTTCATTTCCTCTTCAATTGGTTGGTGATTTCACTTCTACTAATTCTTCGTTGCCTATAATGCTCTTCTCTATGTGGCTTGAATGCACTAAGTAATGATGTTGAATGACAATTCATATCTTGGTGTTAGTAAAGAATTTATTGAATTACAATGGCATCTTACAATGGTGCTTTAACAATGACACTTTGTTGACTTTTAGTGGTGTTTTACAAGGGTGCTTTATTGCCTTTCAATGGGACTTTACAATGGTGCTTTGCTAGCTTTAAATTAACCTATGTTTTGCTTGACTCAGGGTGGCACTCAGATGTTAGATAAAAATGTTCTTTGTTAGCTTATAATGGGAAAATTATGGTGCAAAGGGATCTACACTTGGATATTCTTCATATTTTTATATTTTCATAAATACTACACTCTTTAATATATTTATCACATGTTGTAACTACTTGTTGTTCTAATATTTGTAGGTTCAAATATCAAGCTTTTCACTATGGTGCAAAATATTCTAATGTACCTTATTCCTTTCAAGAACAATGCTCTAAAAAATACTTAAAATTTTATTTCTCTTTGGCTTCACGTAGATGTACCTTGAATTCTTCTTTCCCTAATTCTTTTCTAGCTACACTGTAGATGAAATTTTCCCTAGTGGACTTTCACAAAATTATTGTTCCTTTTTTTACAAACTTTATTGTCCTATAATGCTACTTTGAATGCTTTCTTGTGTCTTCTAAACTTGTTGTCTTCTTATCTTCTTAAATCAATATTATTGCCTTGTATTATAGCTTTGGAAAGATACTCAGATTTCATATACTCTCTTACTTGTTGTCCTATAACTTGGACCATCCTAAAGACTTCTTATTGTCTTGAAGTTTGCTATAACTTTCAAATCTTGGCAAGATACTTGCCTTCCAAAAATGTTTCCTTCAAGTCTTCTTTGTCACCTTTCAAAATTTTCTGCCCATGTGGTCTTTTATGATGTTTTATATCAATATTCAATCTTGCTACCTTTATCATTCTTGCTTGAAGTCTCTTTCTACCTTCAAGTTTGCTTATTCACTTGAAGTTTTCTTGCTACCTTCAAGTTTTCTTACTTGTTTTCTATCTCTATAGAGCAAGTTATATTTTTGGTCTCTTTTCTTACTTAGGACCAATAAATATCTTATCATGGACATCTTTCTTGGGTCTTCTTCAATCTACCTTCAATGGGACCTTTTTAATAAGTTTCCTTTGTCTACTTCTAATGGGACCTCTTCTCTTGGGTCTCTTTTATCTTATTTCAATAGGAGTACTTTTCCTGGGTCTCCTTTATTTTCTAATATCAAGGTCTACATCAAGACATGAAACTAATCTTATAGACTACCTTCTATTCCAAATAGATTTATTGGAATAGGTTAACTCAATATATCTTATCAAGGTCTATTTCTTGATGACCTAATTTTTTATCAATATCTATATCTGAGACTCAACTACAACTTCATTCAATCCCTACATGAGGAAATCTCACGACCTTCAAGCAATCAAAATGAAAGTCTTATCTATCTGTTGTAGGAAGCTTCTCAAATTTTGAATATTAATATTCATTATAGTAGAATCTTAGATAGATTTTTCTACCATTACCTAAGAATCCAAAACATTTAAAATATTTGAAACAAAACAACAATGACCAACTTTTCTTTTGAATTGATTATCTCTTAATATGAAACTTATTATTCACTAGTTATTCTTCAAACTAGTGGAAATAATCTTAGTTTTATTTATTGTTGAGCAAGGTGTAGCAACAGTATTGTCATTGTTGCCAACACAGTCAGATAGATCTATTGATGCAATGGACAGGAAGTTCAAAAGCTATTCAGATGCAGAAGATAGGAGTTCAAAGGTTATTCAGAGTATGTATAGTGATTTTCCAAGAAGACCGAAGTGGCCCCTATGGAAAAGATCAAAGAAAAAAGATAAGTAAGAAAAGTGTCATGATATCGTGACATATACAACAGGCAAGAAAAACTATCATGATTTCACGACATGTTGGAAGAGAGAGAAAAAGCAAGAAAAACTATCACAATTTTGTGACATGTTGGAAGAGAGAGAAAAAGCAGGAAAAATTGTCATGATTTTGTGACATGTTGGAAGAGAGATAAAAAGCAGGAAAAACTATTGCGATTTCACATGTTGGAATAGAAAGAGAAAGCAGGAAAAAGTTTCATGATTTTGTAACAAGTTCGAAGAAAGAGAACAAGTAAGAAAAGTGTCACGATTTCGTGACATGTCACATTTTTGCAACTAAAATAGGAGAAAGAAAGTAAGTTTGAAAAGTGTCGCAATATCACGACATGTCGCATTTTTGCGACAAAAGAAAGAGAGGAAGCGTACGGAAGCAGAACTATCACGATTTCGTGACAAAAGTAGAAAGCAAGACTTCGAAAGTAGAAGTGTCATGATTTCACGACAAAAGCAAAGAAGTAAAGTATGGAAGTAGAAGTGTCATGATTTCATGACAAAAGCAAAGAAGAAGACTTCGAAGGCAGAAGTGTCATGATTTCGTGACAAAAGCAAAGAAGCTAAGTACAAAAGCAGAAGTGTCACAATTTCACGACAAAAGCTAAGTTGAAGACTACGGAGATAGAAGTGTCACGACGAATTTGCTTTTGTCACGATATTGTGACAAAAGCAAATTCGAAGTCTATGGAAGCAGAAGTGTCACGATATCACGACAAAAGCAAATCTGAAGTATACGAAGGCGAAAATATCATGATATCATGAAAAAATAAAAGATGAAGTCTACGAAGGCAGAAATGTCGTGATATCATGACAAAAGAATAGAGAAAGCATACAGAGGCAAAAGTGTCACGATATCATGACATGTATTTTCATGGCAATAGCAACAAAAGAAGCTACAAAGGCAAAAATGTCATGATTTCGTGATAGGTCGTAAATGCGCAAGTCAAGAAGGAGAACCTGACTGAAATGAGAAGTATGACAGTGGACCGACATCACTACAACATTTACAGGGGTAGTTATAGAGTGATTTCATACTGCTAAAATACAAAGAGTGATCAAAATTCAGTATGGCAATTACAAGGTCTGTCCAGAATGAAATCATCAAGCGATGGATAAACCGAACATCTTCTTGAGTTGAAGCCGACAAAGACCGATGACAACCAACTAAAATTAGGGTTTACAGTTGTTATGAAAGCAGACTAATATTAGGATTTATAGCCAACTAAGATTAGGGTTTTAATCATAAAAAATATTATTATAAAAGGAGGGTTGTTTGGAGAATTGAAAATATGGTGGAATGTGTGTGAAATACTATCGTTGTGCACAGAGAGCAAGTCATGTCGAATTGTTCTAAGTGTGAAATTTGTAAAGAGAGCAGAGTGCACAAAAAGGATAATATGATCATGAAGTTTGACTGTAACGAAGCAGAGTGTGTGAAGTAATTATGCAGAGAGAGCAGAGTGCGTAGGGAACGCAAAGGTGAAGAAGACTAGTCAGGGTCTTGCAAAAGAAAAGGTGTCTTACTGTCAAACTTATAGATTCAGAATTGAAGTCCAAGTTGGTGCTTGGTATCAGGGGTTGGTGCTCTTTCCAGTTGGTGCTGGTAAATTAGGGGTTGGTGCTCCTTTTTGTTGGTGTAGATAAATCAGGGGTTGGTGCTCTTTTTTGTTGGTGTAGATAAATTAGGGGTTGGTGCTCCTTTCTGTTGGTGTAGATAAATCAGGGGTTAGTGCTCCTTTCTGTTGGTGCAGATAAATAAGGGGTTGGTGCTCCTTACAGTGGGTGTTGGTAAATTGATTGTAAAGTTGGTGCTTTGCAAAGGCTGGATTTGGATGGTAGTCCAAGCAATCAATTTTTGAGGAGTATCCACATTGGTGAACCTCGTTAAATCTTGTGTTGTGTGATGCTCTTTTGTTATACTTGTTGTATCTAATAATAAGTTTTAATTTCTACGGTATTAAGAGCTATAAATTTAAGTTTATAGAGCTACACTAATTCACCTCCCCCCCTCTCAGTGTCATTGTAATACTATCAATTAGTATCAGAGCTAAGTTCCTATACAAGCTTAACCGGCTAGAGTGATCTTGGAAGTAACACAATGGCAGGTGGTGAAGGCTTCTCATCAAACAAAGCACCATTGTTTGATGGATCTAATTACGCATTCTAGAGAATCAAGATGTAGACATATCTCTATGCATTGGGATACGACATCTGGGATTCAGTAGTTAGTGGATACACAATACCCATCATTCCTCCAAAAGAGGCTGACAAAAAGAAACTATTTGAAAATAACTCAAAAGCAAAGAATGCTATCATGTGCGGATTAGCAGACAGTGAACTAGTAAAGATCATGAGTTGTAAAATGGAAAAAGAAATATAGGACAAACTGAGGAGTATTCATGAATAAGATGATAATATCAAGGAGGCCAAGTTACAGACACATCGAGCTCAGTTCGAAGCATTAAAGATGAATGACGATGAAAATATTGAGGCATATATGCTGAGAGCTACTGGAATCATTAATGCGATCAGAGGACTTGGTGAGGATATCGAAGACTCTAACATCATGAAAAATGTATTAATATCTCTTCCTCAAAGGTTTTATTCTAAAGTCTCAGCAATAGAAGAAGCTAAAAATCTAAATTCTTTTAGTATAGATGAGATGTATGGTTCTTTGACTGCATATGAGATGAGGATAGGAAGATCTAAACCCACAGATAGAGAAGCGACTTTTAAAGCCCTTAAAAATAAAAATGCAAAACAAGAGTCCAAGGAAGAAGAGACATCAGATGAAATGGAAGCAAACTTTGTTAGAAAACTAAAAAGGGGAAAAGGAAAATACAGAGGAAAGCTATCGTTTAAATGTTTCAACTGTGGAGGCGTTGGGTATTTTGCGACTAAATGTCCACTTAATGAGAAGAACAAAAATGATGAAGGATCGCACCAAGAAATAAGTGACTGGAAGAAGAAAATGAATTTTAGAAAAGGCAACTTCAAGAAGAAAAGCTTCATCTCCAGGAATTCTAGTTCAACAGAAGACAGCTCTGGTGAGGATTCTAAAAAGGAAACAGGTGAAGCTTTTTTCATGGCATTTGAAGAAGTAAAATTTGAAAAGGAAGAAGGAGTGAACTCTGAAGTATGTGGTGAAAACCCTGAGTCTGAAGTAGATCTAGAAGGTGAGTTGATCTCTGCACTTGAAGAGTGGAAAATAGAGAGGAAAAAGAATAAAAAAATTTAAAAAAATCTTGAGGATGCAAACAAAATCATAACCAGTCTAAAAGTACAGACAGAAGAATACAAAAAAATATCTAAAGATCTCAAAGTAAAAATTACCATGAAAATAGATTATTGTTGCAAACTAGAAGAAGAGAATGTTGGTTTACGGACACAGATAGAAGAGATGAATCATAAAATTCATTGCTATCACAAACACGAAGAAATTTCTATGAAGCTGGATAAGATTATAAATGACCAAAGGCCTGCAGGCATCAAATTTGGTCTGGGTTTCGTCAAAGGAGAATCATCAAATGGATCAAAGGTTAGAAATGTAGAATCCATAAAGAATGAAGATAAGAAACAGGTTGATCAAGGAAAAACGTCTCATGAAAAATAAAGCAATAATGCCAGGCACGAAAGGAGAATTGACAATGATGGATTCACCAATGTCACACATCAAAGAAGAAGAAGACCTATGGCTCCTACGACAACCTGGCAAAGACCATCACCCAGGTTCAATTATCCCTTTTCTGGTTTCTGTTTTAAATGCAATGGCTATGGACATAAAATCTCAAACTACAAATATAATGTAATACCAAGGAATTTCACCAATAGAAATGTTTTTTCTCCTCTGATGAATTATACAGTAGAATGTTCTAACTGTCATAATTTTGGGCACATTGTAAGAAACTGTAGAAGTACATTTGCATCAAATCAGTTTCAGGGAAAAAAATTTCAACCAAATAGGATGAGACAAAATAGAAAACTTCCCAAAAAACATGCACAAGCTATTGATAAGGGAAAGGCAAAACAAGAGCCCAAAACTACTATCAAAACGGAGTGGAAAGAAAAAGAGTGACTTAAGAAATAAAAGGAATCCTTAATCGTACAAACATCATTTAAAACACAGAATAAATATGTACCATGGATACTTGATAGTGGATGCTCGAGTCATATGACATGTGACAAACAAAAATTTGAGAAGTTACAGAAATATGAAGGTGGTTCAGTAAAGTTTGGAAATAATGATGGAGCTAAGATAGTTGGCAAAGGTTTAGTTAAAATTAGTGACGAAAAAATTAAGTCAGAAGAAGTCTTGTTTGTGGATGGTTTGAAACATAACTTGTTGAGCGTAAGTCGGATTTGTGATAAAGGTCATGAAGTAGTTTTTAAGAAGCAGGGTTGTGAAGTCAAAAAAATAAACAATGGAAAATTGATAGCAACTGGATCAAGGACATCTGGAAACTTGTACACGCTCTCAGAGACTTCAAAAGGAGCTTGTTTTATTGGACAAGAAGAAGAAAATCGGTTGTGGCACAAGAGACTTGGTCATATCAGTTTTTATAATCTAGTAAAAATCAACTCAAAAAGGGTAGTGAGAGATATTCTCACCATCAGCAAACCTGCAAACAACATTTGTGTTTCATGCCAAAAGGGGAAGCAAACTAGAGTCACATTCAAAACAAAAGAGTAATACACAAGCAAACCTTTGGAACTAATACACACTGATTTATGTGGACCCATGAGAACACAAAGTATAAATGGTGACAAATATTCCAGAATGACATGGATATTTTTCTTGAAGCATAAATCAGAAGCTTTTGAAATGTTCAAGACTTTCAAAAACCAAGTTGAGAATGAAACAGGAAAGAGGATCAAATTTTTAAGATCAGATAGAGGAGGAGAATTCATTTTAGAGGATTTTATAGAGTATTGTGAAAAATATGGTATTAGGAGATAGTTTTCAGTAGCCAGGACACCTCAGCAGAATGGAGTGGTAGAAATAAAGAACAAGACAGAGCAGGAAATGGCACGGACTATGTTGGCTGAAACCAGAGTAGCAGATAGATTTTGGAAAGAAGCGGTCCATACTGTGATGTATATCCAAAATAGGTACATGCTAAGAACACATGAAAGCAAAACTCCTTATGAGTTGTGGTTCGGTAAAAAGGCAATAGCAAAATACCTCAAAGTTTTTGGCAGCAATTGTTACATCAAAATAACTGAAGATAATCTTGGTAAGTTTGAATATAGAGCGAATGAAGGTATTTTTTTTGGTTATTCATCAAAAAACAAAGCTTACAAATGCTACAACAAGAGGCTAAAGAAAATTGTGGATAGTGTCGATGTTAAATTTTATGAAGGTAGAGAACGAGTAATTAGCTATGAAAAGAACTACCCAATTTATGAAGAGGTTATTGAAGGAGATGAGGAAAACGAAACGAAAAAGATACAAAAAATTGACTCAGATGATTTAAGTTGTGATTCAAAAGTGGAAGAAAATAAGAAATTCAAAACAGGCAGCTGGCAGAAAAATCATCCTAGAGAGCAAATAATTGGAGACCCCAAAGTTGGTGTTCAGACAAGAAGAAGAGTAGTAAGTAACTACTCTCTATTATCCAGCATTGAACCCAAAAATGTTACTGACGCAAGAAAATATGAAATTTGGATGAAGGCAATAAATGAAGAATTAGATCAGATCAAGAAAAATGAAACTTGGGAGTTAGTACCTAGACCTACAAATAAAAATATAATCGAGACTAAATGGATTTTTCGAAACAAATTGAATGAAGACAGACAGGTAGTCAAAAATAAAGCAAGATTGGTATGTAAGGGTTATGCACAAGTTGAAGGCATTGACTTTGAGGAAAATTTTGCACCAGTAGCTAAACTAGAGGCAATTAGAATGTTTCTGGCTTTAGCAATCTACAAGAATTTCAAAGTTTATCAAATGGATGTGAAATCAGCGTTTTTGAATGGGAAACTTGAAGAAGAGGTTTATATTGAGCAACCAAATGGTTTCCAACTTGGTGATGATCCCAACTTGGTTTGCAAGTTGAATAAAGCATTATATGGCTTAAAACAGGCACCTCGAGCATGGTATGCAAGGCTAGAAACTTATCTCACTCAACAAGGGTTTAAGAAAGGTATGGTGGATAGTAATTTGTATATCAAAACAAAAAATGGGTATCTTATTGTTCTTGTTGTATACATAGATGATATCATATTTGGTAGCAACAAAGATGAGTCGTGTAAATATTTAGCAAATAAGATGCAGAAAGAATTTTAAATGTCAATGATTGGTGAACTTTCATATTTCCTCGAGTTGCAAGTTAATCAAAATAAGGACATATTTATTTGTAAAGTAAAATATGTGAAAGAGATGTTAAAAAAGTTCACAATGGAGGATTGTAAGCCAGTTAGCACTCCCATGACGACAGGTTGCAAGTTGAGCAAGGATGACAAATCTCCACTTGTTGATCAAACCATGTACAGATTTATGATTGGGAGCTTATTGTACTTGACAGCTACTAGACCAGATATTTTGCAGGCAGTATGCATGGTAGCACGATTTCAGGCTAATCCCAAGGAGACTCATGTGACAGCAGTGAAGAGGATTCTTTGGTACCTCAAGGGTACTATGGAGTATGGGTTATGGTATCCGAAAGGTAAATACTTCACCCTTATTTCATATTTAGATGCATATTGGGCAGGAGGTGTCGATGATAGAAAGAGTACCAGTGGAGGTGCATTCTATCTTGGATACAAATTGGTCGCATGGCATAGTAAGAAACAAGAGTCAATTTCTTTATCGATAACAGAGGCAGAATATATTACAGCGACAACATGTTGTATGCAAGTATTATGGATGAAATAAACCCTGAAAGATCTTGGTATTAGCTTTAGTGAGCCAATATCAGTTAAGTGTGATAACACCAGTGCCATTAACATCTCCATGAATCTAGTTATGCATTAATGCACAAAACACATTGCTATCAGGTATCACTTTTTGAAGGAGAAAGTTGCGAAAGGTGAGGTTAAGTTAGATTTTGTTCCAACTACAAAGCAAGTAGCAGATATCTTCACAAAACAATTACCCAAGGAATTTTTTGAGTACCTTCGCAATAAATTAGGAGTGGTCACACTTCCCAAGAATTGACAAGCTACGGGGATCACATTCTCAGGGGGAGCATTTAAGTATTTGATTATATTTTTGCTCATGTTCATGATTTTTGCTAAGTGTAATAAATTTTTCTTGAGAATGTTGTGCATTGACTCAGGGGGAGTCTGCAGTAGCCCTTTGGTATTATTGTCAAAGGGGGAGAAGAGTTACAAGAAATTGCACATGTTGTCAAAAATTCCAAAGGGGGAGATTGTTGAGCAAGGTGCAACAACAGTATTGTCATTGTTGTCAACATAGTCAGATAGATCTATTGATGTAGTGGACAGGAAGTTCAAAAGCTATTCAGATGCAGAAGATAGGAGTTCAAAGGTTATTCAGAGTATGTATAGTGATTTTCCAAGAATACCAAAGTGGCCCATATGCAAAAGATCAAAGAAAAAAGACGAGTAAGAAAAGTGTCGTGATATCGCGACATATACAGCAGGCAAGAAAAACTATCACGATTTCGCGACATGTTGGAAGAGAGAGAAAAAGCAGGAAAAACTGTCATGATTTTATGACATGTTGGAAGAGAGAAAAAGCAGGAAAAACTGTCGTAATTTCACATGTTGGAAGAGAGAGAAAAAGTAGGAAAAAATGTCGTGATTTCGTGACATGTTGGAAGAGAAAAAGGCAAGTGGAAAAGCTGTCATGATTTCATGACATGTTGGAAGAGAAAGAGAAAGCAAGAATAAGTGTCACGATTTCGTGACAAGTTCGAAGAAAGAGAACAAGAAAAGTGTCACGATTTTGTGACATGTCGCATTTTCATGACTAAAATAGGAGAGAGAAAGTAAGTTTGAAAAGTGTCGCGATATCGCGACATGTCGCATTTTCGTGACAAAAGAAAGAGAGGAAGCGTACGGAAGTAGAACTGTCATGATTTCATGACAAAAGCAGAAAGCAAGACTTCGAAAGCAGAAGTGTCACGTTTTTGCAACAAAAGCAAAGAAGTAAAGTACGAAAGCAGAAGTGTCATGATTTCACGACAAAAGCAGAGAAGAAGACTTCAAAGGCAGAAGTATCATGATTTCATGACAAAATAAAAGAAGCTAAGTACGGAATCAGAAGTGTCACGATTTCATGACAAAAGCTAAGTTGAAGACTACGGAGGTAGAAGTGTCGCAATATCATGACAAAAGCAAAGTCAAAGTCTATGGAAGCAGAATTTTTGCGATATTGCGACAAAAGCAAAGACAGTATACAGAGACAAAAATGTCATGATATCACGACAAAAGAAAAGATGAATTTTACAGAGGCAGAAATGTTGTGATATCATGACAAAAGAATAGAGAAAGCGTACGGAGGTGAAAGTGTCACGATATCGTGACATGTATTTTCGTGACAACAGCAACAAAAGAAGCTACAGAGGCAGAAATGTCACGATTTCACGATAGGTCATAAATGCACAAGTCAAGAAGGAGAACCCGACTAAAATGAGAAGTATGACAGTGGATCGACATCACTATGGCATTTATAGGGGCAGTTACAGAGTGATTTCATACTGTTGAAATATGAAGAGTGATCAAAAGTCAGTATGGCGGTTACAGGGTCTATCCAGAATGAAATCATCAAGCGATGGACAAACCAAACATCTTCTTGAGTTGAAGCCGACGAAGACCGATGACAATCGACTAAAATTAGGGTTTACAATTGTTATGAAAGCCAACTAATATTAGGATTTACAACCGACTAATATTAGGGTTTTCATCATAAAAAATATTGTTATAAAAGGAGGGATGTTTGGAGAATTGAAAATATGGTGGAATGTGTGTGAAATACAGTCGTTGTGCATAGAGAGCAAGTCATGTCGAATCATGCTAAGTGCAAAATTTGCAAAGAGAGCAGAGTGCACAAAAGAGAGAAGATGATCATGAAGTTCGACTATAACGAAGCAGAGTGTGCGAAGTGATTGCGTAGAGAGAGCAGAGTACGTAGAGAATGCAAAGGTGAAGAAGACCAGTCAAGGTATTTCAAAAGCAAAGGTATCTTATTGTCAAATTTATAGATTTAGAATTGAAGTCCAAGTTGGTGCTTGGCATCAGGGGTTGGTGCTCCTTCCAGTTGGTGCTGGTAAATCAAGGTTTGGTGCTCCTTTCTGTTGGTGCAGATAAATCAGGGGTTGGTGCTCCTTTCTATTGGTGCAGATAAATCAGGGGTTGGTGCTCCTTTCTGTTGGTGTAGATAAATTAGGGGTTGGTGCTCCTTTCTGTTGGTGTAGATAAATAAGGGGTTGGTGCTCCTTACAGTGGGTGCTGGTAAATTGATTGTAAAGTTGGTGCTTTGCAAAGGCTAGATTTGGATGGTAGTCCAAGCAGTTAATTTTTGAGGAGTAGCCACATTGGTGAACCTTGTTAAATCTTGTGTTGTGTGATGCTCTTTTGTTATACTTGTTGTATCTAGTAATAAGTTTTAATTGCTATGGTATTAAGAGCTGTAAATTTAATTTTATAGAGCTACACTGATTCACCCCCCCCTCTCAATGTCATTGTAATACTAACATTTATATATTTTAAACCTAGTGGAAATACTTATCTTCACTCATTTTTTCTACCCAGTGGTAATATCCTCAACTTAACTTGTTTTTTCTTCAACTCAATGGAAATACTTATCTTCACTAATTTTTTTACCCAGTGGTAATATTCTTAATTTTTGCAACTTTATAAACTTGTGCAAGCAACATTTATATGGCTTGGATACTAGTAATAGATTTTTATGCTCTAATACCTAATATAAATTACCACAAAAAAGTAATCATAGAATTGAATTTAATGAAGTTTTAATATAATGGAATCAATAATAATATTTTAACAAATATAAATGAGACAACTAATACATATTATCAAGGCTTAACAAGATATCAAATAACATTTAGTAATATGTTCAAATATGAATGTAAAGCCTAAAATATACAATATAACAACACTTACAATACTAGTTGTTCTAATGTGTGTAAACTTGTATTAATCCTCTTTCTTTACAAATATCTCATAGAAACTCTCTGTAGGTAGTGTAGAAATGATATGATACATCTGATCTATGGAGTAATATATAGCCTTTCTAGGATTACTCTTTGGTTACCATGACTCTTCCTTTCCATATGCCAAGCCTTATGACTCTTAGCTTATCTACTTGACACTTGCATACACATGATACTCTATTGTTTGCACACTTGGACTTGACTCTTCACACAACTCTTCCTAATGTAAGAACACATGTGCACACTTAAATATTAGACACTTGTGCACATTTATACTCATAACACTTGCTCACATATTTACATGAAACTTGTGCATTTTTTGCACATTATTACATTACATAAAATATTAAATCACTCACTAATCTAGGACACAACCCTAATCTAATATTTACAATAATGTACCAAGGTGGTACATTGGCATGTACCAAATAATGTAATATTCTCTAACAAGAAGCATCTCAACTTAGCTTATCTTCTTGTAAAATTTTGCTAGAATATTTGGAAAGCCTTTCAAAACCCCTTATTCTACCCTAATCAAAACAAAAAAAAAGTTGCTCTCAACCATGAAATATGCATGTGGCACCACAAAGTTCTATTTTGTCATGTAATAGTCAATTTGAAAACATTAAAATACTTAGGCTGTGTGGGCACTATACTTTAAATTTGGCATTATTCCAAATGATTTGTAGTTTTCTCACTCCATGCATGTGATGCGTATAATAGTTAAAGCAACCATATATATTTTTGTTCAAAATATTGAAAGAAGAAGAGAAGATATTTTTTCAAGGAAATGTAATGTTACATTCAATGTGGTTGCTTAATTTTATTAACAATGTGTCTCATTATCTTGCATGTATTGTAGGCTCACATTGTTGCCCATTTATAATGATCATACATTTTATGTCATAGAAATTTGTAGCTAATATATAAGTTAACTATACCCAAAACTATCTAGAAGACATTATAATTTGTAAATCCTCTTCTATAATATACATTAAATGTATATTGTTTAATGATTTCTTGATTGATTGCATTGGAATCCTATATTCAAAAAACTTATTAGAAGAACACCAATATTGAGAATTGCTTCCATGGCCTATTCCCTTTTATATGACTTTATTAAGACTTTATATGTCAAATTCTTCATAAGAGGTTGGGATTCCTAGATTTCAATTGTGAAAAGACATAAGCGTGTTGAGAAGGAGAGATTCAATATATGTGGATTGGTGATATTAAATAATGACATATATTTTTCAATGGTGTTGAGTTACAAAGACTGACTGGAAAATAGATGGTAGAATTTATCTATAAAAGAAGTAATGATGATGTAAGGATATAAAAATATTATTTTAATAGATGATGATAGGGAGTGGGTAGAACTCGCTTTGTAATATTTGAACCTATTTCCATCTATTAGGGGTCTACATATTTAATACTAGAACTAATAATGTTTGATAAGGTTCACTCATATGTTTGGAACAATGGTTTATGATTGAAGATCCTCATTCCCTACCATTATTTTAAACCACTTAGACTATATTTTTTTTTTGGTAATCGGTGGTTCTATTATGTGAGTTTTGTCTGGGTCCCAATCTTAGATGTATAAAAAATCATGAGGAATAGGGAAATACTATATTTACCTTATTATTTTTAATAATAATAAATTATTAATCTTATTAATTCACTATGAGCTATAGTTAAATAACATCCAAAAAGTTTAACTAAATAAAGTTATGTCATTTTGTTCGATTTATACACACACACTTTTAGGAAGAAGACATATGTTCAAATTACAATACTCATGAAAACCTCATGCACAAAAAGTGGTAGGTGATTTACTCAAGTGAGTAGTTGTCACCTCATTAATTCATGATAACATAATAAATAATAAGTTTTAATTACAAGAGTACATAACACTAGCTCTTATAGAGCATGGAAGGACATTCTTAAAGCATGGAAGGTCCTTCTTGTATGTTGATATTATTATGAGGAATAAATTTGATCCCATCATGTGCATATTTAAATTGTGTCACAAGTTAACAAATAAGAAATTATATTGATTTGATAATTAACTATAATTATATTGTAACGACCCAAAAATCAAGAAACAAAACACACAAAAAAAGAAAGATTTTTTTTTTGACTAAGGAGAGGGATTCATAAACCCCTAACCAACATTAGATTGACTTAATGTTTAACAACCCCTAAGTTTCTTAAGAACTATACCACACAATATTCCCCTCATGCAAGTCCTTTCTGCGTAGGCATATCTAATGTCATGCACATAAGTCCATCCATCTCATCATTATTGATGAGCTAGACTTACCACCCATATTCATTGGAAGGTGTACACACATCTATATATTTCACACAAACCATTATGTGTGGGTATGCTACATGCACTGTGAGTTAATCTATCAATATTATCCTCTGACAAGATATCTTAACTCTAGTATGATCTTCTAAACCTAGTTACCAATCTCTCTAAGGGGGTCTCAAGACCTTACGTTGACCTCTAAGTTCACCCTAGAAATTACTACTGAATTATATGAAATTTAATCAAACAAGAATATAAAGAATGGGTCTAGATACTAAATCTAACAAACATGAATCATTAAACAAGCAAAAGATAATTGAAACAATAAGCAATGATTAAAGGATAACATGTGATAGAAAATATATAATTACAATCACATTCAATAATGAAATACAAGGTGCATCAGTCACATTGTTCATTTATTACATATGTATGGTAAACCCCATACATTCAAATAATACTTTACATCAATTTAATTTGGGAAATATCCCCACAAATCTAATTTGTTGCATAATTAAGCAAGATGGAAGGTAGAGAGCAAACTTGTGCATTGGTCCATCTTATGACTTTGGTCCTCCCACTCTTTCTTCAATCAAGTGAGGATAGTAGGGGATCAGGACACTCATGGTTCAGGATATACATGCTTCTAAATGCATTTGTTTATTTTATTGCCAAATTGCAACTATATAAAAACTACTCTTTCTATTTCCCCCTCTCATCTACTCATGAGAGTTGTCCAATTATACATCAAGCCATATGCTCTACTTGCAATAAATGGTATAACCCTTACTTCACAATTAAAGTCCCATTCCCTTAATTGCTAAATAATCTAGGTTCTCACATATTATTCAATTAAAGCCAACTACTTTAATCTTCAAATAAAAGTTTTTATTCATTTCATAAATTAAAGTCCCATACCCTTAATTTACAAAATAAACCACATTCATATTCATTATCCAATTAAATCCAACTACTTTAATCTTCAAATAAACCTTTTCCTTCATTTCATAAATTAAAGTCCCATACCCTTAATTTACAAAATAAACCACATTCATATTCATTATCCAATTAAAGCCAACTACTTTAATCTTCAAATAAACCATTTTCTTCATTTCATAAAAAAAAGTCCCATACCCTTAATTTACAAAATAAACCACATTCATATTAATTATCCTAAAACACACTATTTCAGATAATGAACCATATTTTAAAACCATTCTTTCATGACCCTAAAATACACTATTTTAGATAATGAACCATATTTTTAAACCATTCTTTCATTACCCTAAAATACACAATTTTAGATAATGAACCACATTTAAAAACTCATTCTTTCATTACCCTAAAATACACTATTTTAGATAATGAAACATATTTAAAATCCATTCTTTCATTACCCTAAAATACACTATTTTAGATAATGAAACATATTTAAAACTCATTCTTTCATTACCCTAAAATACACTATTTTAGATAATGAAACATATTTAAAGCCCATTCTTTAATTACCCTAAAATACACTATTTTAGATAATGAAATACATTTAAAAACTTGTTCTTTCGTTACCCTAAAATACACTATTTTAGATAATGAAACAAATTTAAAGCCCATTCTTTCATTACCCTAAAATACACTATTTTAGATAATGAAATACATATAAAAACTCATTCTTCATTACCCTAAAATACACCATTTTAGATAATGAAACTTATTAAAAATTCATTTTATTTCATTACCCTAAAATACACCATTTTAGATAATGAAACACATTTAAATCCCATTTTTCATTAACCTAAACTACACTATTTTAGATAATGAAATACATTTAAAAACTTATTCTTTCATTTCCCTAAAATACACTATTTTAGATAATGAAACATATTTAAAACTCATTCTTTCATTACCCTAAAATACATCATTTTAGATAATGAAACACATTCAGGCTCTCTCCATTCCCAACATACTCTAAGCTATCACCTATGCAGTGAATAACGCATGGCTAGCTCTTAGAAAAGGGGTCCATCTTAACATGGAGTAGATATAGGTAACGATAGACATGACCGAGATGACCTCTAATTATAGTGAACCGAAGCACAGGCGGGGGTATTCAGGTGTCTTCCTAGTTTCTATGGTAGTGTGACAGAGTCAGGTTATTCATGACAATGTCAAACGACAGTTGTGACAAGGTCGAACATCTCAATTATAGTGCTACTCTACTATCCATGATGATGTAAAAATATAACCATGACATGGTTTGTCATATTAGTGACAATGCTACTCTACTATCCACGATGATGTTAAATGATAACCATGATGTGGTTAGTCATCTCAGCGACAAAGCTACTCTAAAACTCATGATATTAAATCTCACTGTGCTATCTAGCATGATTGGTATTCTAAATAAGGGAAATTCATTGATCATGTGAATGGTTTACCATAAGGTAGACCTAGGTTAAATGTTGTCTATTCTACTAGCAACATGTGGCTATTTGAGCAACAACTACAATGTTAGACTAAACGAGGCACTACCATAAACAATTGACCCATCAAGGATGCTTAAGGCTTGGTAAGGAATTACATGCGACCATAGGCCTATGTCGAATTCATTAAAAGGATGGTCAAAGGACCACCTCAATACCCTAACTCCACACTTTAAATGAAGTAGGTTATCATGGCCAAAAAGGGTCAACAAAATAGAGGAGAACCTAAGTCGGGTATCAATTTAAGTCAGCAAATGAAAGCATTAACATTTCTTAAAGTTTCATGATCCCAACCTAGTATCACTGGTCACTAACAACCCATCTGAGTTGCACTCAAAAATTCTTTGCCTTTGTCTCCTTCCCACTTTCTTCTCCCTTTGCTTTATCATGCTTCATTGTGTTGTTCCTTCTTTTCTCCTCTCTACCTTATTTTCCCCGTGTATCCTCCTCCCTCTCCCTTCATTTGCATCCTCTTACTAGTACATCTCTCACACCTTTCCCTCTCCTCAGCCTTCACCCACCACCTACTTGCCATAACTTCCCAACAACAATCATCACATGGTAGGAAGAATGTTCCCTCCTTTGTCTTCCCAAGACACTTGCCATTAAGAGGCCATCCATTCACATCAGAGGGAGCTTCACATATCTAGTCAATAAAATTTCCAAAGGGTTCTTATCCCATTCACTGCAGGTGGTCTTATCATACTTAATCCAATAGTGGTTGGTCACCTTGAGTAAATAAATTTCCCCATAATTTGGCAGCCCATACTTATCTTGTTCATTCAATGAAAAGTGCTTGCTATTTCGAAATAAAAGGGTTATTTGATTGATGTGATTCTTTTATTTCTTATAAAAAACCATTCCAAAAGAGGTTTTCTTTATCAATCTGAAATAAATCATACATTTATTCGAATGAAAACTCTTTATCCCTATAACGTAAATCAACCATTTATTCAAATAAAATTCCCTTAGCATTTTTAAAATAAATCATATATTTATTTACAATGCTATTTCTTCGTTATTCAAGTAGGTCAACTATTTATTTAAAGTGATATCTCTTTTCTATTCAAATAAATCAACGATTTATTTAAATTGATATTTTTTTTTGGTAAGTTAATAATTTTTTAGTAAGGGGGCATTTGAAATGCGCCCCAATGCCTTGATACAACAAAAAGGAAAGGGATGTAGAAGAAGCAAAAGTGCATTCCTAGAGAAGCAGAAGAAAGGGAATATGATGTGAGAAAATATCAAAATGCATCCTAAGCAAAAAGGAGACAAACAGAAGAAAACTAGAAAGACAGGAAACCCCACAGGGTCAACAACAAAAAATACAGAGGAAATTACTCCAAAGGAGGTGCAACAACATTTTCCTATTTGCCTTCCTTGGTTTCATCCTTGGGAAATTTATTGAATGCCTAATTAGAAATTTCAAAAACATCATCCTCCTTTAATTTAGAAATTCAAGTGGCAGCAGAGTTAGCAGGGACCTCCTCATCAAAGGTATCATAGAAAAATAAGAGATTTAATGCATTCCTATGATCCTTTAATTGTGAAATAGCCTTCCCAAGAGCATCCCAATCAGTTTCCATGTGGGCAATGGTCACAGATGTATATTGAATGACCATTTTATGCAGGTATTTCTCTACGGTGTCATTGGAGTCATCCTCACCACCTTTTTGGCCTTCTCAAGGCTTAGGGACACTTTTTCCTTAAGCCTTTGGGAACTCCTAGTGGGAGTAAAGTACACCTTGACATTTTTATTCACACTAAAATATCCCTAATATTTTTCAACCTTACCCTTCCTTTTGGCCCCTCTCATACTGGGGCCAAGTGTGGATGACATATCATCCTATGTGTTTTCCTAAATGATGATATTTCCTTTGGGAAAATTTTGCAGTAGATAAGCATACAAAACTTTGAATAGACCCTAATGATAAGGCCAATCCTGATCCTTCTTGGCATGGGTGGAAGTTATAGAGTAGTCCATGGACCAATATAGGAATTCTGGTATGTTGAGAAATTTTACGTCTCTGAAGTGATTCACAAAGGAAATATGGAAACTACAAAGTTGGGAATCGGGATCGTCAACAGTTATATATTGCATGATGGATTTCATTACCTCCTTCCAAGGAGTAGGAAGGTCCTTGTGAAACAAACCTTTCTTATGGAGATTCCTTAGTGGTGATGTACCTTCAAATTGACGAAGCTCCACATCCTAATGGTGTTTGTTCCTCCTCACTATTCAACCTTCTACACTTTGCCTAGTCAGCTCTTTAAGTAGCTCTATAGATACTTTAAAGTTGACTTCATGGATTATGATGACACCATTATCCCAAGTTGAGGTGAATGTCATATTGGTATCCCAATTGGTCCCAAAAAACATATTGAAAAAGGGGATCAATTTTGTGTCTTAGAGAATAGCTTCAGCGACGGGATTGATGGAAAATATTTCTATCTCAACAAACATCATCCTAGAGTCTCGTAGAGCAAAGGGAAAAGGGTTTCTAAATAATATGTATAGTATTAGAGTAAAGATATAATAAGACCAGAACAAATCTTTAACATGGTTTATAGAGTGCCAAAATGATAGAAAATGACTCAAAAGACCTTTTACCCAACTTCTCACACTAGTATTTCATCTAGGGAACATGAAATGTGAGACAGAAGGGGCTAATTGGTTGTAAGGATAAAAGAGAAGGATTATCTAACAGACGTGATCATCGATGAAACTAAAAATGTGTACCGTGAATAGGGAAAATTGAATAAAAGGGATGCTTGGAAATCTGAGAATGGATGGAACAAGAAAATATTCAAAAACCCAAGGAGTAGAAAGGTACAAAGGATCAGATATTGGGACTATGTGATTGGAACGATGAAAAAGGAAGGCTCTCGAACCGGTGAAAGGGGTGCAAACATGGAATAAAATCCTAAAATAATGAGAGGTGATAGAAGAAAAGGATTTTAGCACAAAAAAATTTAAAACCTCGATGACAACCAGTAAAAAGGAGGTGGTGGCATGAGTAAAAATCATGGGAAATAAGTACCACCTTGTGGAAATATGGTTTAGAAATTATATCAATAAGAGGCTCTAAAAATGGGGAAGTCTAGGGAAAATAAAAATCTTGAAGAGGACTTTGGAAATTAAAATTTTTATAACAACCACCATCATCTTAGAGATATTCAGCCCAATAGAAATTATTTTTCTTAGATTCAAGGGCCAAATGGACATAGGATCATGTGTCGAGAGAAACTGATTCATTTGACTGAGAAATATTTAGAGCCAACCTGGTAATTTCATTGATGTCATAGGGAAGAGATTATATCCATGTCAGCATTCTCGGGGTAGAAGCAATAATATTTGCTAGCTTTTTAGCAATAGCATTGGCTTCCCTGAATGCATGTTGAACAATGACTCCTTGATGGCTTTTGAAAATTTCCTTGGCTTCCACAATTAGGTTCCTAATTTTCCAACCTGGAGATTTGGAGTTTTTTATATAGTTAATGATATTTAAAGAATATCCTTCGATGATGACTTTTCCTATAACTTGTTTGATGAATTGTAAGCCTCTCCATAGAGCCCTAGCTTCATAAGAATGGTTGGTAAGTTCCCCTAAAGGTTTAGCAAAAGCAAAAACAAAATTTCCTTGATGATCTCTGAGGATAGCTCCACCTCCAGCTCTACTAGGATTTCCTTTAGCAGCATCATCAAAATTGAATTTGACCCATCCTAAAGGAGGGGGATTCTATTTGATGTTGGTTTTGGAGCCATGCATATTAGCAGGACAAGGATTTTTCAAGGAAATGTTAAAGGAATTAATTAATCAAGTTTCAAAGGGGGAAATGGGTGAAAAATAAAAAGGGGAAATAAAAGCATTTTCCTTAGCAAAAAGGATAATTTTGTTGTAAATAAGATCAACATCCTTGACATCCTTAGAAAAATGTGCCTATTGCACTCAAGCCAGATCTGCCATTAAAAGTGGTGAAGGCAAAAACCCTAGAAGCTTTTTAGGAAAGGATTTTTAAAAGGGTTTGGCCATTGAATGAAAAGGTAAAAAAGAGGAGGAGCCCAACTGATGTTAAACTTGAGAAAAATATTGCAGAGGATAGAGCTAGAGTAGGGACAAAAAATAAAAATATGGGAAGTGGATTCCCAATCAGCCAAGCAAATGATGCACCTGTTAGGGAGGGGAATTTTATGTTTAATAAGGTTCTCAATCAAGAGGAGTCTATCCTGAATGGCTAACCAAGAAAAAAATGCAACTTTAGGAGTTAAATGTTTATGCCACAATAAATTGAAAAGAATAAGAACCTCAAAATGAGATAAAGATAATAAATAAGCAGATATAACAGAGAAATTGCTTGAATCGATGGGTTCCCAAATAGGATGATCACAAGAATATATAGTAGGGATAGGAAAGGAGGATAAAAAAGCCTCAAGAGATGAAAATTTAGCTACCCTATTAGGAATATGAATCCTTTTACAAGATATTTTTCCATTGGAAGTGGTAAGGAAGTATGCAACCTTGGGGACAAAAAGAGTATCAGTGGATTCTTTAAGCATTCTAAATTCTAGAATTTGTATAAGTGGACAATTACATATCCATTTATCTTCCCAAAAATACACAAATTTCCCATCATAAATATGCCACATTAAGACTTTTTTGATGAGTTGCCTTGTGGAACAGATGGATTTGCATAAGGTGGATCCAGACGGAGAAATGTCTCCATATAAAAAATCCAAATTTTGGAGGTATTTCCTTCTTGTAATTTTGACCCATTCTAAAGAATACCCTGAAATTAAATGCCAAGCTTGTTTGGCAAGAAGAATAGAATTTAACATATGGATTCTTTTGAGTCCTATTCCCCCTTGATCCTTAGGTTTGCAAACTTTTTCCTAGGAAACCAGGTGAAACCTATTTTTATTTTCTGCTCATGTCTAGAGGAAATATTTTTGAATTTGTTCAATTTTCTGGTAGACTTTAGTAGGAGCTTTGAATAAAGAAAAAAATAGACAGGAATGCTTTGTAAGTAGGCCATGGTTAAGACAAATTTTCCAAACTGGTATAATATATTGCCTTTCCAAGTGGTAGGCAAGGAGGATATAGTACATCCTAGAATATTGGCAATATTAAGTTGTCTTCTCAAAGGGGTGTTAAGAGAATATAGTTTGATTTTTTGGAAATTGACCTTTTGTCTACCAGCTTCTTCATAGAGAATAAGCATGTGCTTAATAACTTTGGATTCATAGACTAAGACAAATGAGGAAAGAAGAGTGTCATCAGCAAATTATTGATGAGTAATAGGTGTGGATTGAGAAGTAACCTTGATACCAGTAATAAGACCTGACTATCTAGCTGCATGAATAGATATTCCAAGAGCCTCTGCTATAATTATGAAGAGGAGGGGGTGCAGGGGGTCTCCTTGCCTCAATCCTATACTGCTAGTAAAGTATTTTTCTGTAGAACAATTTATTAAAATGAAAAACTAGGCTGAAGAAATGCATCCTCTAATTAAGTTGATCCAATCCTAATGGAGTCCAAATTTTGGATAAAACTGCCAAAAGGAAATCCTAGTTCAACCTGTCATAAGCTTTATTCATATCTAATTTTAAAATGAAAGCAAATTTTTTTGAGGGAAGTTGAGTGGAGGGCTTCATGAATAGAAATGATGCCATAAAGGATTGATCTGACTCGAACTAAAATTCCTTGATAATGATTAATAATGAGAGGCATGAATTCTATTATCCTATTAGCCAAGGCTTTAGTCAAAATTTTATACACAACATTACAGAGACTGATTGGTCTGAAATCATTGAAAGATTTGGAGTTGGATATTTTTCAGATGAGGGCAATGAAAGTAGAGTTAAAACTAGGAGGAATGATTTTAGAATTCTAAATTGATATATCTTTGCTATTCAAATAAATCAACCATTTATTCAAACTGATATATCTTTGCTTTTCAAATAAATCAACTTTTTTTATTTAAATTGATATCTCTTTGTTATTCAAATACATCAACTACTTATTTAAATTGATATATCTTTGTTATTCAAATAAATCAACTATTTATTTAAATTGATATATCTTTGCTATTCAAATAAATCAACTATTTATTTAAATTGATATATCTTTGCTTATTCCATTTACCAGGGCATACACGGAGTTATGAAGACAACCTACTCATTCATAGCTCACCAATTATTAAGACCAGTAGTGCTAAAGTAAAACACAATCAATTAGGTGCAATAAAAAAAGAGGGAGTCTTTCCTTCAATCTAGTCACCTATCTCAACCTCTAGAACTTATGATAGCTACTAGGGCATCAGTATAGGGATCAAGGTGGCTAGCTATTATGATTATCCCTAACTAAATGCATTTTTATATGAAGATATCCATCCTTTTTACCTTCGATTTTCCTTGTCATCACTTTCCCAACCTCAAGTTATCCAGGTGTCCATCCTATAAAGGTATCCATCCCTACACATTGGCAATTTGTTAGAAGTATCATACTTTTAAATATCTATTAATATTACATAGCTTCTTAATTGCACAAAATGGATTATTAAAGCATCATCAATTAATACATTAATTTTTCCATATTCACAGGTCCATCTGGGAGGGTCATTACATCCTCCCCCACTAATACTAAACATCATCCTGGGTGTTTTTTTTTTTTGGTAATTTGGTGTTTTCATTAACTGGGTTTTAACTGGGTCCCAACCCCAGATGTACAAAAAACCTTAACAGGTTGATAGGATCCACTTTTGCATAATCCCATAGTAGAAACAAGATAAACTAGACATTCCCACGCAGGGGATAGTAGCGTCGTATTTAGGGAATACTTACCCATATAGGAGCAACTAAAGACAATCCTAATAACACCTATGAATAATATCCATAACCCTCATACGGGCCACCACTTGAACACAATCATAAAAGAAAAATAGAAATATACATACAGTAAAAACTATTGAGATAACCCAGAGACAAAAAACAAAAACAAGAAACCTCTCCCGGGAAGCATACTTTAGAGTTCAACCTTTAGGGAGTCTTCTTTACCATTCGTTGCATTCTGCTTCAGGTATTGCTTCATGGTTGAGGTGGTATTTTCAAAGGCCATGATGAAGCACTTCATGAACATCCTGGTTATCTTGTTGGAGATGCCAGAGTTGGGGTTTGAATTCCCACTAATATCCTCAGACACGTTAATAGAGGAATTCTGGCTAGATTCAGCTTTAACCTTCTTAGTTCTAGAAGATTTGTGAACTTGGGGGACCGTCTCCTCGACCTTGTCTTTGTACTTTCCCAAAGCCACATTCTTACTACTAGTGGTGATAGATTTGGATGGAGTGGCTACATACTGAGAGCCCCTCTTGGTAACAGGGGTTTGAAAGGCTTCGTAACTCAAGGGCTCATTGGAAAGGGAATGATCAGGACTGCAAGCAGGGGGGTTGTTGGGGTGGAATGCAAAGGGGTGGCCGTAATGGGTAGGTTAGAGGTGACATGGTGGTAGATGATGGTGAATAGGCCCTAGTGAGTGGGTGTTGAATGCTTCTTGCAGGCACCAAAAATAGATAGGTGAATAGAATGGTGGAGAAATACGAGGAGGTTCATGGGTTTGTAGCCATGAATGTGGTTGACCAGAGCCAGGTGAAATCTAGACATGGGTTTCAATGGGTCATCATAGGCCAAATATTGCATCAGGGGGACAATGACTATGGGCCACGAGGAGGGAAGGGATTCACGCTCTAGAGACACGCCTGACCATTTAAAATATTGATAGTTTGGGAATCCCTCCAACTATGGTTCTCAATTGTGCTTATCATGCCAGACCATGTGACCAGTGAGGGGTAATCCAGAGACTTTAGTGATTAGGGTAGGAGTAACCTTAAAATAGAGGTTATTTATAATGACATAACCATTCGACCACGTCCTAGTTAAATCATATGTAATGTCCACTTCTATGCCTTTAAATTTTGACAAGAAGGAAAAAAGTTTACGGTCATGCAGATGGCAAGTCGATAGTGTCTAGCTTAAGGTTACTTAGCTCGAGGTAGGCCATGGTGGTAGAGTAGGGGAAAATGGAAGGTGGTGGGATGGCTCAACTAGAGGTTGGGGTGGTAGAGATGGATAACATCAATTTGAAATATGCAACGAGGACAAGATAAATAGACTAAGGGCAGCTCAAGGGACATGTCAATCAGTGTGGGATGGTGACATGTGGGAAGGCGGTGGATAGGGTAAGGATGATGGGTATTGGTATAAAGCCTTGGATTAATATATACATGGGTAAAAGTAAAAGACATTAGGCACCTGGTTACATCTATAGTCGACAAAAAAATGTGTGGGAAACCAGAAGCATATGTGGCATTGGGATTTTATCCAAAACTTTGGGAACCAACATTGTGAGGAGTATAGGTCCACTCAGGAGCATCATGGTTGACAATGTCAGATGAGATACCAATCATGAGGTGGTAAGGGAGTGTTCAATATGGAGGCATCCCATGGGAGGTAGCATGCTTCAAGACCTACATCACTTAATAAATGAAAACATAGGTTAGAGTGGAGGGGAATAAAAGCACTTGGCTTTCCTGTTGGTAGTCACAACATGGGAGAAACCTAGTAGAATGGAGTTGCACCACACTGAAAGAGGTGTTTGGGTGATGCCCATGTTGGTGAGATTGTCAGTAAGTTGATTGGCTTCACAATACACATGGGTAGCTATCACTTGGTGTTACTGAATGATAATTTTCCTACTTTATTGAATCAGAGATATATGTTCCATGGGGGAATCTTATCAATGTTGATGTAGCCAATGATGTTGAGGGAATCTCCTTCAATGTGGATGTTATTCCAGGTGTCCTTTATCAGGTGCATAGTTCACCAAAATGCCCATGCCTTAGTGATGTTTGTTTTTTGGTCTAAATTCTTTGCGAATGCAAGAATAATCTCACCTTTGTGGTTCCCAAAAACTTTGCACGCTCTTGCCAGGTCGAGATTCCCTTTGGAAGCATCGTCAAAATTGAGCTTCAGCTAGCCTTTTAAAGGGGGTTGCCACTGGGCCTTCAACTTGGTATGGGGATTGGGATGATATAGGATGGGAATGGGAATGTTGAGGGAGTGAAGAATCTCAATTTCAACTTTGCAAATTAGGGAGCAATACCACATGAGGAGTTGGGAATTCTTGGTAGAATAGGAAATTTCTTTGGCAGTTGTGGAGACATTGTCATTAGATACAACACAACTAGATACAATAAAAAATAAATTATTACACATTTTTTTAAATATTATCAAACAAAAAAGGAAAAATTTTCTACATATCCGCAACTTTCACCCAAGTGGCATTTCTTTCAGAGAAATCATCCCACTAGACCTTACATTGCTCAAGGGTTCTATTTTTCATAGCCTGAGAGTGGATTTTGAGAATCCTTTCTGGAATCACTTCAATTGCCTTAGGGTTAATCATATATAAATTAGAAACATCCCACACATATTCATGGTCAGCAACATACTTCCTAAGCAAATATATGTGGAAAGTGTCATGGATTTTTGATATATTAGGAGGTAAAGTGAGTTGGTATGCAATCATACTAATATTTTCACTGATCTCAAAGGGTCATACAAATCGTGAATCCAATTTTGTGGACTTGATCACACTTTTCATTGGTTTGACCCTTAGCAACACTTTATCTCCCATAGAGTACTCTATTGGAGTTCTCTTTAGATCAACATAACTCTTCTACCTATAAATAGCTTCCTTGAGTCTTTTCCTAATTACCTTTATTTGCTCTTTCATTTTTCTAACCATTTCTGATCTAATCACAGTTCTATTCTCTAGGTTATCCCATGATAGTGGTGTTCTACACTTTCACCCATACAAGGTATCTAAAGGTGCCATTTCCAAAGATGAGTGATACCAAATATTGTAGGCAAACTCTACCAAAGGTAAGTAGTCTTTCTAGTGAGACTTGTGATCCATACAATACATGCAGAGCATGTCTTCTAGTACTGTTTTACTCACTCTGTTTGATTGTTTGTTTTAGGGTGGTATAATGAACTCATGTTCAATTTTATGCCTATTTTCTGGTGAAGGGCTTTCCAAAATTTATAAGTGAACTTGGAATCACTATCTAATATTATTACCTAAATAAATCCATACAATCTGAACACTTATTTTGATAATCTATTAGCCACCACTTGAGCATCATCCTTGGTACTCCCAGGTATAAAATGTGCAACCTTAATCAATTTGTTGACTACCACTAGAATTGCATCATGCTGGTACTTGGTCTTAGGTAAACCTACTATAAAATCCATTGATATGACATGCCATTTCTATGTAGGTATACTATGTAGATACAACTATCCTACGGGATGCTTGTTCTCCACCTTAACCTTATGATATTCAAAACATCAAGTGATAAAATAAGTGATGTCCCTTTTCATTCCTACCCAGAAGAAGTTCCTCTTTAGATTTTACCTCATATTTGCCCCTTCAAGGTGAGCTATATAAGGAGATCTATGGGCTTATTGCATTATTAGATTCCTTAAAATCCTTATTGCTCTCAGGATCTTTGTCCATTCTAGTTCAAATTTCTTGTAAATATTCATCCTGATGTTGCTCTTACCTCACTTGGTCTGTGAGATTTACGTGGCTCCTAGTTATGGCTACTATGTGTCTCCTCCTAATCAAGGCATCAACAACCTTATTCTCTTTTCCTTTTATGTACTAAATTTCAAAGTCATACTTGAAAATAAATTCTATCCACCTTCTCTGCCTTGCATTGAGTATTGGTTGGGTAAATATATACCTTAGACTCTTATGGTTAGATTTTAACTCGAAGGGTTTTCCTACTAGATAATGGTGTCAGACCTTTAGAGCATGCACCACAACAACTAGCTCTAAATCATGAGTAGCATAATTGACTTCATGTTTATAATTTTCCTTGAGGTATAAGATACTACTAACTCTTCTTACAGGAGTACTCCTAATACTTCCAATGATGCATCAATGCATAATAAAAAACCTCCTTGAGGATCTGGAATCTTCAATATTTGTGTGGTAGTGAGTTTTTGCTTCAACAAGGTAAAAATGATTTCACACTTTTTCATACATTTTAACTCCTCCCCTTTATTTTGGAGGTTAGTTATTGTTGAGGTAATATTTGATAAATCCTTTATATAACATATGTAATAACCTATTAATCCCATGAAGCTTCTTACTTCAGTAACATTAGTAGAGGGTAGCCAATTTAATATTACTTTGATCTTCTTTGAATCCACAACAATTCCTTCTGCTGATATGATATGCCCTAGATAGTGCACCTTTGAAACATAGAAATCACTCTTGGCTAGATTTACATAGAGTTGATTTTCCCTTAGTATATCTAACACAATATTGAGATGATTATTGTGCTCTTCCTTGTTTCGAGAGTATATTAGGATATCATCTAGAAATACAAGTACAAACTGGTCTATATGCCTTCTAAACACATTGTTCATTAAATTCATGAACGTGATTGGGGCATTATTCAATCCAAAAAGTAGAACTATGAACTTATAATGCCCATACCTAGTCTTAAATATCATCTTGTGAGTTTCCTCCTCATGTATTCTCAATTGGTGATACCCTGACCTTAAATGTATCTTGGTAAATATCGTGGCATATCTCAATTGATCAAATAAATCTTTAATTCTAGGTAGAGGATACTAGTTCTTGATTGTCACTTTGTTCAGCATTTTGTATTCAATACATAATCTTAAAGATCCATATTTATTTTTCACAAACAAAATGGGTGCACCCCAAGATGACATACTAGGTTTTATCAACCCTTTTTTTAATAACCCTTGCAATTGTATCTTTAATTCTTGCATCTCAATGGGTGACATCCTATATAGAGATCTTTGAATGGGTTCCACTCTTGGTATAAGATCAATAGTGAAATACTTGCACAAGAGGGAGCCCAAGTAAATCCTTAGGAATTACATCCTTAAAATCCTATAAAGTTGATGTGCCTCCAACACCTCTTTCTTTCGGTCTTTATCAACTTCATTCAACTTTATTACATAGACAATCCCTCCTTTTTTGAGGGCTTTCTTTAACTGCATAGCTAACAACATTTTGGGTCTGAATGCCCCCTGTTTGCTATGAATTTGTAGCCTTTCCTTACCTCCTTTAGAATACTCAATCCATATATCTTGGAAATTTATTATGGCTTTATGGGCCTGTAGCCAATCCATTCCTAGGATCACATAAAAGGCATGAAGTGGGGATACATATAAGTAACATTTTGTGGTCCCACTAGCTAAATTAATTTCCATCATTGGGAAATATTGGTTTATAGAGTAGGTCTATCTAGAACCATACTCAACCTTCCATCCATGAGCTAAATACCCTGGCCTTTTTGATATATCTTTTGCTAACTTACAAAAAATAGAGGTATCATTGGCTCCACTATCTATTAAGATATTTCCTTTCTTATCAAAAATCTTACCTTTTATGTTTAATGGGGTGGTTTACCCCTCAAGCTTCTGACTCCCAGTTGTAGCGTAGATCTTGTGCATAGGTTCCTTTCCCTTAATGCTAGATGTACTTGACCCTGGTCGATATGGGCACTAGTTAGAAAAATGTGGCCATCTACAATGATAATATCTATCCTTGGGCCCTTTTTGCTTTTCTTGTTTTTGGTCATTGCCCTTAATTGCTGGAACTTAAACTTGTGGTTTCTACGATTGATTCTTTAGCATTATTGGGTTTGTTACCTTTCTTATAAAAGTTATTGAACTTCTTTTGGCTTCCATTGAATTTTTTCTTTGGATTCTTGGGGTTATTAGTGTTTCGTTCTTGTTTAGCATTCTATTTCATAATCCCATTGCTATTCCTCTTCTTTATTTCCTGATGTTCTTGCTCAAACAAGGTTTCATATTTATAAAAAAAGTGTGACTCTCCTTTATTTGTTAGGTTATATGCCTTCTATAATGATTTAGTCTCCTGCATCTCTACATCATGTTTTATTCTAGATTGCAACCCATGAGTAAACTTATGAACCTGTATTTTCTCATTATAGGTGGGTACATAATTCAACAATTTTACCAACTTCCTGAAGTATATCTCCACTAAGTTGATTCCTTGCCTTATACTGGAAAACTCCTCAAGTTTTAGAGCATAGAAATGTTTTGTAAGGAACCCATTTTTGAAGATGACTATAAATTCTTTCCATGGAATATCTATTGGTTTGATTTTAGTTTCCTCATTATAAGTTTCCCACCAATCTAGAGTAGCTTCTTCTAGGTAAATAGTGGCCTAAATGTTTTAGTTTCCTATAGAATATCTTTTTACTATGAAGAAAACTTCCAATTCCCTTAACCAAGCCTCAGATGCATCTCCCTCTCCTTCTCCATCGAACTTGGATATGCAAACATTATTTAGGTCTCTTATTGTTTCCTTCTCTAAGAGGGTTCTAGCTTGTATTTTTTCCATCGTTAGCCCCTCAGCTTGGTTAACTTCTAAATCTCTAGCTTGTGAATTTTGGTTCACAATAGTTTCTAGCACTTGTCTTAACTGATCTTTTAGTGTGGCAACTGTGGTAGTAAGATCTTCCATTCTTGTATTGGAAGTTTTTCAACCCTCATTCTAGATCTCTTATTAGACATTACTTTGTTAAATCTATCTAGGTGGAGGTATTTCTATCCTAGCCTTAGGTGGCATCTTGATCTGATTCCAACCAAGAAAAGAATTATATCATAGCTTCATCTAAAATTGAATCAATAACTCAAACCACAATATAGAGTTTTTCTTGTTAATCATTAGAAATCTAATTAGGATAAGGTTCCAAGGTTATGATGTATCATTGATACCAAATCCCATACTAAGGTATCATAACTGTTGAGTGGTAATTTTGCCCAAGTGCAAAACCACACTCACGGTTAGGATTTTGGCTAGAAAATCTTCTCTTGCAAAGAAATAATATTTTTCCAAGGTTCCTTAATGTGTGCATGTATGTTTGCATAAAAACACACACTTGGAATACCTTAGTGCTCTACAAAATAATTGTTAACAAGGGGCCTATGTTGGGGTTAATTTATTATTATAGGCTACCATAATTCATGAAACACAAATGGAGAATAAATGTGATTGGCCCTCATATGACCACGATGTGAGAATGAAATTCTTTTTATCTTGAAGTGTTTTAGATAAATTTCCTCTTCCTTTATTAAGCAAGTTTAAACCATTTTTTATCCCTTATTAGGCCTTGCTTTAAGCATGAAATAAAAGATAAAGATCTGCCTCTAAACTATGAATATTAAATGATGAAATGATTCCTTTTATGTTGCTTCAAACATGAAAATAGAATAAACTTGGATGACTAACTTTGTAGGTCTAGTAGCATTTAATATTCCTTATAAATAACTATCTTTAATGAAATTGGTTTCCATAAAGAGAGTTGGTTGGTTGGTTGAAATGCCTTGTAATTTACCTCCTTTCTATGAAATTTTAATTTTCATGAAAGAAAGTAACCTATTGATTGAAAAAAATAAATGTGAATCCTGCAAATTTTGCCTTTATTTAAGAACTATGAAATCCTGCAACACTGAAAATACAAAATTCCTACAAAAAGTGTAAACTTTGAAGAATTTTAGAATTTTGATCTTCAGTCCAAACAAAAATATACTTGCTTTAAATGGAACTTTGAAGCTTATTCTATGAATCTATTTCTGTATTTTTGGAGTTTTATGTTGATATATTTTTTATTTTATTGTAAAAACATTAAAAAAATGAGAAAATATAGGGTTAGAAAAATAAACATAAAATGAAACTAAAATAATAAAAAAATGCTCCAACTTTAAATATGCCCATAGACCCTGTAATGTTAGTATATGCACAGAAAACCAGCCTTGAAGTGATCCATTTTATGTAATCTAACCTTCAAAGAGGTGTAATATTCTAAGGGAAATGCAATTTATTAAAAAAATAATGAGCATATTAACCTAAAAATGTATTAAAATCAGCAGATATTTCAATATATTGATAAAATACACATTTTTAATAATCCCACTAAATTCCAGATATAAACTTCAATCATGGCATCCGAGGGAAAATGTCTAGTCCAGCAGAATAGAAGGTAAAGATAAAAAACATATCCATCTTGTATGCAGTCTTGGTTCCAAAATTTTCCACCTTTTCTTTCCATTTAGATGGTCCATTTAAAACTACTCAATCTGTGCTTTTTCCTTCTTGGGTAGCTATCACTAGGTGTAGCGTTGTCCATTGTACCCCACACAACTTCATCATAATCAACTAAATTTATTTAATCCTCCACTCTCTTCCATAATTTTCCTTCAATGCTAATGTTATGACTATTTTTTCATGGTTTTCATAATGTTTCTTCCTCCCTTTCGCAAACGTACCTGGTAACCTACAAAATGTTTCTATTTGGTAATATTTTCCACCAAGTGATGTCCTTGGTGAAGTTATGCTCAAAATATTCATAACATATCGACATACTGAATGTTTCTTCCACCTCGGTATCATGTCAAATTTTTTATCGACTATTCTTATGGATTCAAAAATTTACCCGTAGCCAACCATATGCTCATTGTATATGACACAATGTCTTAACACATGTCACGTTTGGATCTTCTATAATCTAACATTGTACTAGTATCCTCTTCATGACCTTCACCATGTTCTTCACCCATCATCATCCACTGTGGTTTCCAACTCACCTGCCTTCGCTAGTTTCACGTTAAGACTCATCGAGTCTTGTTCATCCATTATATCATCTGTAGAGTGGACCACATTGCTGCTACACTCCTAGATATGAAATCCACATTTTCAAGTGGACATATTTTAAACATTCATCATTCCCAATAATGTTTAGAACTTTTCCTATCCTCGCATCACTATGCTATGTAAATTCACTCAATGTCTAGGGCTTATGTCCATTCACAATATGCATATTTGTCTCCTCAACGCTACTCGAAATACATCACCTCTTCTTTGTCGATGTCACTGTGATTTTTTGCATGCCTACTAGTCATACTGGCCTTTCTTCCATTATTATATAGTTTATTCGGTGCATCAACTACTCCTTACATCATTTTTTAGGACTACTAATGCATGCCACAGTTCCCAACAAAGAGATAGCCACTACGACTTTGCTACTCCAAACCAATTAGCCATGTCATGATATTCATAGATAGATTTTGATAGACTCTACCTCGTATTTGGTGTGACTAATCCATCAAGTAACATGCTCAAGTCCCATATCTCAAAGAAAGGTTCACCATAATTTAAGATTATCAATGCCTACTTCTAAAACTTGTATTATTTACAATATTTTAGAATAAGCTTACCTGAGTATCGGTAGTTTCCTAGTATTAGATGGCTTATAGTACCATTTCCATATAACCTGGTTGTCTAGTCCTCCATTATAGTGCCTAGTGATTCCATTGCGCCATCGACCTAATGTATACCACTTGTAAGTTAAATAATACGTTCAGGCCTATTATGCGATACAAATCATGCATCACATCAGTGTACGCTATTAACCTAGATCTTTCACTACCTATGTCATGCACAATCACCACCCAACTACACAGTCTGGTAGCCATTATGTATAGTAGAAATTAAAGCAACAATAAATCCCCTACTTCACAATTCTTCACCTCCTCACCAACGTCACCATGCAGGCATCCTTCATCGATCCTTTGATCCACTATGTTCGCTCCATGACCAGGTCCATCATTACCCCATGTTAGAATCCCTATGATCCTCTTGTATATCGACATAATTTTGGTCTAAATATCCACTTCATTGTGCTGAGTAAATTTCCATTAAGTCCACGTAGTTCATGTGGATAACTCCCATCTAATGGTCTTTTCTTCATTGTTGTTTGAACCTGCCAGATAAAGTACACCTCATGGTGTGTCCTTGTCATACAATTATTCATCCTTATCACATATTAAAGGTAAAATCTTGTTCTTCTCCATTGCATGGCCACCTATCTAGGTATTCTATTATGCCAATCTATCTGATATGCCCACCTCCAGCACTATTAACTTCTACTCAACCACTTTGTCATTTATCTCATGATTATCTTCACATTGCTCACCGAGCTCGCTTTAAAATGATTCGAGTGACTAGGTTAGTGGTATTCATGTCCATGCTATCTACTCACCATCATAAATAATGTTATAATATGCATTCACATCACCATTCTTCATCAATGTTCTAACATCCAACTTCTTTTAGTCAGTGCCCACTATTTTGATGCCACAAATTTTGTCCCTCCAAATTAGCAATTGCATTCATAAACTCTATCGAATATTGCCCATGTGGTTTGGTCCATCGCACTTGCACTAGCTAGTATGATCCACTCATGACATTGACATCGGAATGACCAGCCAGGTCATACCCCCGTTACCCCTCATGTAGCATATGATCTCGTCCTTTGATAAAACTAAAAAACACAAAGCACATTTGATTAGTTCTAAATTGAAATAAAGACAATAAAATAAAATAAAAACAAAACAAACATATCATAAAAACAAAACACAACAACCATTTTTATTTACTTATATATAAATGTATATATAAAATTATTTTATCATATTCTATTTTATTTTTGTTTATTATAATATATAAATATATCTATATATATAATGTTATATTTTATTTTTATTTTTTTATTGTAAATAGAAAATTTTGTTAAATTATAACATTGAAATAATAATTTCAAAATGTTAAAATGGAACCAAAACACACATTCAAACCTTCAAAAATGATTCTTATAGAATAAAAATAAAGAAAAAATCACCTGAACTACCACTTAGAGGGAACCACAATGACACTCAAACGATGACTCTATCAAAACCTTGGAATCACCAAAAAAAATCCGCACTCAAGGAACCCCAAAAATACCAAAACTAAAAATTTTAAAGGTGGATCCCCAAGCTTTTGGGGCTAGTTGTGGAACAACCACAACAAATGGCAACTCTTCTTGGGAATGCTCTTGAGCATTCTGGATGAAAACCTAGAAACTTCGGTTCTAAAACCCAAAAAACCAAAGATTAAAAACAAAATTATTCAGCAATATCCAAATATGATGGGGATAAACAACTTTGATCTAAAACATATGAACCATTGATTTATCTAAGTGTGTGAAAGTGTTTTCATTTTAACATTCTTAAAAACCATTTGGATTCCTTCACTTGTTTTGCATTAGGTTATAAATATATTACTCATGAAAGTATATACCTTTGCATTGCTTCATAACCAGTTAGGCATTTATAGCCCTTGTGGAGATGCCCTCACTCACCCAGGTGTTAGATTAACCTTGCATTTGCTTATTTTGTAAACATTGCTCCACTGCCATCTAGGCGTCTATAGCCCCGATGGAGATACCCTTAGCCATTCGATTGATTTGGCCTTTTTTTTAAATCATCATTTTATTGCTTTGCAAACTTCACCTACCACCTGGGTTAGAGATCAAGTAAGGTTAAATATTTAGTATATAAAAATATTTTCCTTAATTTGCAAACCAAATAACTTCATCTCTCAAGATTCCAAGAATACCCCTTAATATGACGTGTTCATGTTTAGCTTTAAAAAAATAATTCATTATTCTCATTAATCCCCAAAACATAGGAATGATCACTAAATAAGTTCATATCATTTTCCTTGATCCCCATAATAGTCCTTCATCCTTAAAGAGGCCATAACTTAGTAGCTATCCCAAAACACAACCAAAAATCGAGGAAAAAACCCAAAAATCAAACTCACAAAACCAAAAGTTGGAAACAAATCCAAAACCTAATATAACACAAACTTGATAAAGAAACAAACACAAAATTCACCAAACCAAAAAAAATGAAACAAAACCCAAAATAGAAAATCAAAACCTATATACAATAATATACAATAATATGCAAAAAAAAAAATGGTTTATAATTTCCCTGGATCCCAAACATGATTACCACACTTTAAAACACATAAGTCATGATATGCAAGCCAAGATTTACAAGAATCCAACCAAAGTAAGATTAGACCTGTTGAGTGGTATTTTCACCTGATTGTGAAAACACACTCTCCGATAGGATTTGGGTTCTAAATCCTCTACTTGCAAAGAAATTAAACATGTAACTTCTCCAAGGTTCCTGTTATGTGAGCATTCTGCATATATGTATTAATAATCTTAAATGAAGATATTCATTTTAAATGCTTGGAACACCTTAGTGGTTGCAAGTAATTGAAAACAAGGGGCACTGTGGTTTATTTTACTCGTGATAATTTAGTGATTGTTCATTGAACCCTGATAAAGTAAATGTGATTTGATCCTCAAATGACCATGCTGTAACTTCAAAATGTAAATTGATGAAATGCAATAGCATGAAGGAATTATTTATGGATTTTGGAGTTTTTTAATTTTTTAATTTTTATTTTAATGCCTGTAAATAAAATTGGAACTTCTGAAAATAAAATGCAGCAAAAAGAAAAAATAAAATGCAAAAGAAAAGAAATTTAAAATTGCATTCAGTTTGATGCTATCCCGTCCTGGAAAAACCGAAGATGTGAGGTTTCCATGCATGCAACCTAACTTATTGAACCTGCAAACATGCACAATCCAGGTAAGTTAAGTGCTGGTCTCTGGGGTTTACTATTATTTTTCAGATTTAGACATTCGCATGAAGCAACCAAGAGAACTTGCATTAAACTTCATCTATAAGCCTAGAAATCTGAAAAAGGGAAAGATAAACATTAAAACATGCATGCAAAAAATAACTCCTTCTTTCTTGCCAACAAGATGCAAATTTTTGAACACTCTGCATTAATAATATGTCAAGTTACAATGGCAGCATCTCTGGTTTTCTCAAAACCAGAAAAAGGAAGGAAAACAGCCTTAAAGCAGGCCCAGAATGACCCTCTGGCCTCTAGCACTGCAACTCTGCTCCAGCGGTTTCGACCCTCTTGCACCAATCTGCGCCTCCGCTTTTAAACTTGTTGTTGAATTGATTCTCCTTCCACGACGGTTCGTTTCATCTTCCAGTGGCTGCTCGTATTTTAGCTTTATGCTCGACATTAAGACGTTTGATCTTCTCTGTAACGCTTCTACAGCCTGTACGCCACGTGTCCCGCACTTTTCTGCACGTTCTGTAACGGTTCCATGAAAATCGTGACCAAAAAATAGCATGCAGCCTTGTCCGCCTTCCTGGCCGTGAAAACGTGACATGTCATGAAATCGCGACATGTCGCGATATCGCGACGTTTTCCTGCCAGCAGCCTTTCTCGCCATCGCGCCTAGCAAAAATGCGACATGTCGCGATTTCGCGACATGTCGCGAAATCGCGACGCTTTTCGTTCCGTACACCTGGGCGGCTTTCTGTCGTGAAATCGTGACAATTTTCTCTTTCGTGCTGCTTCGCTATTTTCTATCGTGAAATCGTGACACTTTTCTGTTCCGTACCATCGACCCGCTTTCCATCGTGAAATCTGACGCTTTTCTTTCCCTTTCCCCTCGTGAAATCGCGATGCTTTTCCACTTCGGGCATCTTTGCTGCATGCTGTCACGATTTCACGACATTTTTCTACCTCGAGCTCCCTTGCTGCTTCTGGCCGTGAAAACGCGACATGTCGCGATTTCATGACATATTTTCCTTTCGTACAACTCAGCTCATTTCTGTCGTGATTTCACGACATTTTTCGTTTCATGCCTTTTCGCCCGATTCTGTCATGATTTCACGATGTTTTTTCATTTCATGCACCTTTGCTGCTTTCCTGTCATGAAATCATGATGTTTTTCCACCTTGGGCTGCTTAGCTGCTGCCGTTGACTGTGATTTTGCGACATGTCACGATTTCACTATGCCTTTTTGCTTTCTCCTTTTTTTTGGTTGACTGTGTTGACCATGATTTTGTGACATGTCACGATTTCGCGACACCTTTCTGCCTCCTGCCCCGTTTGACCAGTTTGACCGCGATTTTGCGACATGTCACGATTTCGTGACACTTTTCATTTTCTGGCAGCGACGGAGCAACTTGTCGCGATTTCGTGACACCTTTTCATTTTGGCCGCGATTTTGCAACATGTCGCGATTTCGTGACACCTTTTCATTTTCGGCCGCGACGGAGCAACATGTCACGATTTCGTGACACTTTTCTATTTTTCGGCAGCGATGGCGTGACATGTCACGATTTCGTGACACTTTCTATACTTGTGCATTTTTGCCCTTTTTCTTGATTTTTAGCATCTGGGTCACTGAGATCTTCTTTGAAAGCATGCAAAAAAGGTGGGTCCCCAATTTTGGGGTGTGTTGTGGATCAGCCACAACAAATGGCGACTTTGCTGTCAAATGCTCCTGAGCATTTGGTGAGAACCCAACCTGGAAACATATATAAACTCAAAAACATGCATTAGCACATAAGCAATATAACAAATGCCCAAAGATCAGAAGTACATGAATCATCAGAATCATCAAGTATTAGCTCGGTGTGTGCAATGTGTTTTCATTCCCTATCGTTTGAAATTGATCAACATTCCATTGTCAGTTTTACATGAATGCATATATGAGACTGTGAATGATTTGTGTAACCTAATAAATATGCTTGGAGATTTTGCTTTTTAAAAAAAAAACATAGACCTTCTAGTATCATACACAAACATTCAAGATTGCCAAACCCTCTTAGGATCAACTATATGAATTGCTTTATTATATATCCCAAAGTTGGTTATGAGCCCCTACTATCTTGAACCCATGTGCAAGTGAATGTGAAATCAGAATTTTGGGGAATCAGACTCCCAACCAACCGAGATGAGAGTTTAACCCTATCCTTACTATTCTGATTTAGAATTCATTACCTCACTTGAGCAAAATAATTTAACCAATTATGGAAGAAATGGTCATGCTAGTCTAACCCTTTGGACAATCAGTGGTCTTGTTTTTTAGGCAAGACATGTTGCCATGCATGGGCATACTTAACCCCACAATCCAAAACTTATCTTCATTTCTTTGGACCTTGGGGATGACTATCCATCCTTTGCAGAGGACAAGTAGTACAATCCTTCCAATCCAATATAAATATGAGATGGGAAAAATTTATTTTTTTACTTCTTGGACCTTAGGGATGACTATCCATCCTTGCTAGGGACAAGTAGTACGATCCTTCCAATCCAAACTTTAGATGTAAATGGAAAATATTAATTTTGTTGCTTAGACCTTGGGGATGACTACCCATCCTTTGCAGAGGACAAGTAGTACGATCCTTCCAATCCAAGATTTATTATGAAATGAGACATAGGAGCTTTGGGGAATCAGATTCTCAACCTAAGCGAGATGAGAATTTATGCCCTATCCTTACTACTCCATGTAGGTCAAATCAAAGCTTTGGGGAATTGGATCCTCAACCTAAGTTCGATGAGGATTTAACCCTATCCTTACTACTCTGATTTTAGGCTTTAAGCTCTATGGAAGTGGTCAAAACCACTATTTTAAGGATCATGTTGCATAATAGGATAGACATGAAAAACTTCTTTCGCCCAACCTTTTCTTCCAAGTTAGGTTTTGATCATTTTGCTCAAGATCCTTTTTAATGTATGAGACGTGCTTGGTTCTAGATATCTCAAGACTCAGTTTCCAACCTTAGGATTCTCTTCTTATTTATGTGATAGCATAACCTTAAGAGGATTTGACACACTTTAATGATTTGCATTTGAAATGCACTTGCAACTACGATGGCATGTATGTGCAAAGTGAGATGTAATATGAATGCATTGTCTTTTGAATTGCAGATGAAATATTGCTATATAAAACCGACTACTTCATGCATCACAAGTTTCAAACGATATTATTAAACTTGTTTGTGTTACTTGTGGAGCTTTTACAAGACAATTCCAATGTTTCATATTCTCCCGATCTAGAACATAAGTTAGCATCTCAAGGCAACTTTTTCATCATCATTTTTTTTTTTTTTTATAGACAAACAAAACATGTCAAATAAACACACAACTTTAAATCCAAATCCAAATAGCAATCCCAAAATGAAACTTGAAAACACAAACCCAAAACCAGAAACCAAAATCTATATACAAATGTACACTATAATACAAAATGATGCAAAGCTTGGATTATCACTTTCCTGGATCCCACACATGATTAGAACATTTCAACAAAAATATGACATGATATGCATGCCAAATGTTGTGGGAATCCAACACAAACAAGACTAAGCCAAACAATGCAACAAATTTCCACTTGCCATGCTCACCATACCAATTTGATTTAGTTCCAATAATACTCCCATAGGTGAGCATCAAATTACTAAAATGATTAGACAATAAATGATTTTCAATTTTATCTTGTCTATTCTTTAAAATGTGAACTTCATAATTCCCTCCTTGATTTAGAATTAGGCTATCCTTTTCAAATATGCAATTTTGTAAGTAAGAGCCTATTTCTACAAATTTTAAAGCCAAATTATTTTCCAAATTTGTAGGCCAATCAAATTTATGTAACAATTTACAAGCATCTAGGATATTTACTAAATTAGGATCATTAAAAGTTTTTATCCTAGATCCAATTAATAATTGTTGATGAATTTGATTTAACAATTCAAGTGCATCAACTTCTTTTCCATTCATTAAAACCATGTTATTAAAGGTGTGATTAAAAATTATACCTTGTTTTTCATTTACCTTTAATGACATTTCATCACAACTATCAATCAAATTCAAAACATGGTCATGCAAATTTTCAACCCTCAAATGCTTTTGGTCAAAGTGTATGTCCCATGACTCATCTTGATGATCCTTCATTTGAGTTGCTTCCAATTGATCAATCTCTCTGTCATTTGGTTCCAATTCTTTGTTCACTACCCAAGGTATCTCTTCATTTGAATCCTCAAAATCATCATGCAAACTTGCATCCCCACTTTCAATGAATTTATATTCAACATGATCTAATTTTGTCACCTTTTCAAATCCTGCGAATATGAGATCTTCGTATGATGTAGAAGGCTCACCATCCTGCATGTCAAGTGAAATATGAGTTTCATTTATGGAGATGTGAGAAAAGAATGCATTATCATATCTCCCCCAACCATTGTGAAAATTGTCATCCAAATCTGTGATATGAAACTCCATGGTATTTATGACATGATCTTTTGATTCATTCATCCATTCACTTTCTTCTTTGTCCTTGGCGATAGGATCATTATAATCTTCCAAAATTTGATGAGATTTGAAACTCTCTTCCAAAACATCCTCAAATCGTACAGGAGTTGTAATATCTTCCTTTGAGTAGGCAATTATGTCATCCTGCATATCAATTGGCACACAAGTTTCATTAGTAGCTTTGGAAATAGTGAAGTCTTCCCACTTCTTCCAAGCATCATAATAATCATCTTCCAAAATCAAGCGGTGACGTTCAACTATTTCTTCAAGATTTTCCAAATGATCAATGTGTTTCTCATCACATTCATCTTCACCTTCTTTAGATGGTTTAATTATTTCCAAAAGTGGGTTATTTCTTGAATTCAAATTTATAAGGCCATCATTGTCCAAATTAGCAACCCATGATACAGTTTTATCACAATTTGAAGGGTGAAGAATTTCTTGATCCTTAATTTTACACATCTCATCAATAGTATCTTCCAAGAACAAGTGGTGAGACTTTATCATGTCTTCAAATTCATTTATTGTTTTTCTCCCCATTTTACTTTCAACCACTTCATTTAATTCCATGGCAGGTTCCATCTTATCACATATATCAAACATTGTTGAATTTAGAACCCCTTCATCTAGATAATCATGTATCTCTACATGATCCTCACTAGTGGATGTTGTCTTAGCAATTTGCACCTCCTCGTGGACTACATCTAAGGTGGTTGTAAGATTTGGATATTCAAATTCATCCCCTTGATCATTTACCTTAGATATCATTGGAGTGGAGGGTGCTATGTTTGATGGTTGGTGTAGGTTGGCATCAAAAGAACAATCTTTCATATGAACATGTTGTGCCTTTTCTTCTTCAAGACCTTGTCGTTCTATCTCTTCTAAGACCTCATGGATTTTCTCTAGGGACAAACCACTCAGTTTTTCCTCAATGAGTGAAGCAAGTGTGGGGTGTATGGCTCCTAGGTATACTTCCATGGCTTCCTCTTCTAATGTGTTAAAATTTTCCCACATTTGGGAGTGCAACTCATGAAATCTTCCATTGAATTGACTCAAGGATTCATTAGACTCTTTACATATGGAGGTAAACTGATTTTTCAAGATTTCTAAGTCAACCTGATTACCAAAATGATAAAGATAAGCTGCTTCTAGTTGTATCCAAGAAGTCCTAACCTCCATGGGTAGTTGGCTATACCAAAAGAATGGTCTATCATCCAAAATGTATGCAAATAACTTACAAGCCACCTCCTCATAGAAAATCTGGAATTGACATAATGTACTCTTGTAGACATGCAGTTTTTGCAAGTATCCTAGTGGCACCTCTTGATTAAAACACCGTAAAAAATCCAATAACATTTTAGGAATTTGATAGGGTACCACAGGTATAGATAAACCCTCATAATGATCCTCTATCATAGATACCATTCTTTCTCTTAGAGATGTTATTTCAGCTCTCAGGGATACCCTTTGCTCCTCAAGTGTTGCCATTAGTGAACTTAAAATGTAATTTTAGAACCAAATCTGTTGAATATTCAACCTGCAATATAAAACAGAAATCAAGTTAGCATCAACTAAGAGATGTATTCATTAAAATCAAATGAAAAGTAATTGCATGAGACCAAAATTCTGAAAAATTAAATCAAATCACTTTAATTCTGTATGAACAATCAGAAAAATATACAGCATACCTGAATTGCTTAAAATAGAACAGGTAAATAAATTCAGACCGTCCTTTTTACAATCTGCTGAATGTTAGAGGACTAAAGCATAAAAAATTAAATTTAAATAACACTAAAAATAAACCCGTACGGCCCTCCTAGCACCAATCTGTTGAGTGGTGTTAGAGGCCGAAGATGCTTGAAATATTTAGCAATTTAAAATTCTTAAATAATTATAAACCCGTAGCATCTAAAAATCACGATAAAATAAACATTTCAGGCCCTCCTTCTAGCGCCAATCTGTTGAGTGGTATTTTCACCCGATTGTGAAAACACACTCTCCGATAGGATTTGGGTTCTAAATCCTCTGCTTGCAAAGAAATTAAACATGTAACTTCTCCAAGGTTCCTGTTATGTGAGCATTCTGCATTTATGTATTAATAATCTTAAATGAAGATATTCATTTTAAATGCTTGGAACACCTTAGTGGTTGCAAGTAACTGAAAACAAGGGGCACCGTGGTTTATTTTACTCGTGATAATTTAGTGATTGTTCATTGAACCCTGATAAAGTAAATGTGATTTGATCCTCAAATGACCATGCTGTAACTTCAAAATGTAAATTGATGAAATGCAATAGCATGAAGGAATTATTTATGGATTTTGGAGTTTTTTAATTTTTTAATTTTTATTTTAAAGCTTGTAAATAAAATTGGAACTTCGAAAATAAAATGCAGCAAAAGAAAAAAATAAAATGCAAAAGAAAAGAAATTTAAAATTGCATTCAGTTTGATGCTATCCCGTCCTGGCAAAACCGAAGATGTGAGGTTTCCATGCATGCAACCTAACTTATTGAACCTGCAAACATGCACAATCCAGGTAAGTTAAGTGCTGGTCTCTGGGGTTTACTGTTATTTTTTAGATTTAGACATTCGCATGAAGCAACCAAGAGAACTTGCATTAAACTTCATCTATAAGCCTAGAAATCTGAAAAAGGGAAAGATAAACATTAAAACATGCATGCAAAAAATAACTCCTTCTTTCTTGCCAACAAGATGCAAATTTCTGAACACTCTGCATTAATAATATGTCAAGTTACAATGGCAGCATCTCTGGTTTTCTCAAAACCAGAAAAAGGAAGGAAAACAGCCTTAAAGCAGGCCCAGAATGACCCTCTGGCCTCTAGCACTGCAACTCTGCTCCAGCGGTTTCGACCCTCTTGCACCAATCTGCGCCTCCGCTTTTAAACTTGCTGTTGAATTGATTCTCCTTCCACGACGGTTCGTTTCATCTTCCAGTGGCTGCTCGTATTTTAGCTTTATGCTCGACATTAAGACGTTTGATCTTCTCTGTAACGCTTCTACAGCCTGTACGCCATGCGTCCCGCACTTTTCTGCACGTTCTGTAACGGTTCCATGAAAATCATGACCAAAAAATAGCATGCAGCCTTGTCCGCCTTCCTGGCCGTGAAAACGCGACATGTCGCGAAATCGCGACATGTCGCGATATCGCGACGTTTTCCTGCCAGCAGCCTTTCTCGCCATCGTGCCCAGCGAAAACGTGACATGTCATGATTTCGTGACATGTCACGAAATCGCGACGCTTTTCGTTCCGTACACCTGGGCGGCTTTCTGTCGCGAAATCGCGACAATTTTCTCTTTCGTGCTGCTTCGCTGTTTTCTGTCGTGAAATCGTGACACTTTTCTGTTCCGTACCATCGGCCCGCTTTCCGTCGTGAAATCATGACACTTTTCTATTTCGGGCTGCTTTGCTGCATGCTGTCGTGAAATCGTGACATTTTTTTCGCTCTGTACACCCTTGCCGCAACCTGTCGCGAAATCGCGACGCTTTTCCACTTCGGGCATCTTTGCTGCATGCTGTCGCGATTTCACGATGTTTTTCTACCTCGGGCTCCCTTGCTGCTTCTGGCCGTGAAAACGTGACATGTCGCGATTTCGCGACATATTTTGCTTTTCGTACAACTCGGCTCGTTTCTGTCGTGATTTCATGACGTTTTTCGTTTCATGCCTTTTCACCCGATTCTGTCGCGATTTCACGACATTTTTTCATTTCATGCACCTTCGCTGCTTTCCTGTCGCGAAATCGTGACGTTTTTCCACCTCGGGCTGCTTAGCTGCTGCCATTGACTGCGTTGACCGTGATTTTGTGACACGTCACGATTTCGCTACGCCTTTTTTGCTTCGTCTTTCTCTCTCCTCTTTGGGCCGCGAAAATCAAACACGTCGCGATTTCGCGACGGTTCCGCCCACCTGCTGCCGTTGACTGCGTTGACCGTGATTTTGCGACATGTCGCGATTTCGTGACACCTTTCTGCCTCCTGCCCCGTTTGACCAGTTTGACCGCGATTTTGTGACATGTCGCGATTTCGCGACACTTTTCATTTTCTGGCAGCGACGGAGCAACTTGTCGCGATTTCGCGACACCTTTTCATTTCGGCCGTGATTTTGCAACATGTCGCGATTTCGTGACACCTTTTCATTTTCGGCCGCGACGGAGCAACATGTCGCGATTTCGTGACACTTTTCTATTTTTTGGCAGCGATGGCGTGACAGGTCGCGATTTCGCGACATGTCGTGATTTCGCGACACTTTCTATACTTGTGCATTTTTGCCTTTTTCTTGATTTTTAGCATCTGGGTCACTGAGATCTTCTTTGAAAGCATGCAAAAAATGTGGGTCCCCAATTTTGGGGTGTGTTGTGGATCAGCCACAACAAGACCAAATAATGTAATAACTCTCATCTTGCATCTCTCACACAACCACTTTGATTCAAGTTTATTATAAATTCCATGTTGAGCATTGGATTCATTAAACTTGAAAGTGAATGCATGATTTTCAACTATATTTTTCTCATTCAACGAGATGTAAACTTCAATATTAGATTCATTTTGACAAGCATGTAGGTTTTCCTTCAAATAAGAGGCTATTTCTAAAAAATTTAAAACAAATTCATCCTTTATATCTTTAGGCCAATCATATTCATGCAATAATTGCAATCATCTAGGATATTTAATAAATAAGAATCATCATAATCTTGTATCCTAGATTCAATTATTAGTTGTTAATAAACTTGATTTAACAATTCAAGCATATCTACTTCTCCCTCATCTAACAAAGCAATCTCATTAATGGTATGAGCATAAATCCACTCTAATTCTTCATTCACCTCTAGTGGTAATTTATCACAAATAGTATTAGAATCCAATAAATAATTACATAAATTTTCACCTGAAGCTTGGATGCTTGGACACAAAAGGTTAGATTCTACTTTTTGCACATATTCATTTACCAACACTTGGTGAGCCCTTGTGATATTTTCTTCTTCTTCGTGGGCTTCTCCATCATCATATTGTAACACTTCATGTGATGTAGCAATTTCAACCTCCTACACATCAAAGGAAATAGAAATTGCATTAATAGAAATGTGAGAAAAAAATAAATCCTCATACCTTCCCCAACCATTATAATAATCATCTTCTAAACACATGGGGTGAAATTCTATCATGCTTTCCAAAGGCATATGATTCTCTAATTTTTTAGGAGTTTAGGCTCTTCATGTAAGATGGCAACTTTAGTGTCCTGCACATGAGATGAAGAATTTTTTTTATCAATATTCGTGAGAAGAACACATTCCTCATACTTTTCCCAAAAATCATCACCATTATCTTTTAAGATGAAAGAATCATATTCTATCAAGCCTTTTGTATAATCTTTAAATTCATCTATTTATTCACCCTCTTCAACTTCAAAGAATTCATCTTCCTCAGATTTATCCTTCTCAATTTAAAAATATTCATCTTCCTTAGATTCATCTATTGTTGGGCAAAGGTTTCTTCCATGGGATCCATTAGTGTATTAAAATTTCTAAAGTTATACAAATCCTCCTTTGTAAAAAGTAAACCTAATCCAACCTCTATACTTTGATCAACCTAATCATCACCATCCTCATTGATGATATCTAAAGTGGTTCTAATATGTGGACATTCATATTTATCCATTTGATTGCTCATATTAGGTATTGCTTGATTAAAGACTACTAGGTTTGATGGTTGGTATTGGTTGGAATCCATTACTCCTGAAAAATAATCCATCATGGGAGAAGATGGTTCCCCAACTAGATTATTTGGTAGCATTTGATTATGAGCTTTAGGATTTAGCAATGATAATTAACCCACATCCGTACCTTTTGAAATGCATCGTTGTTCTACTGTTATTGCCTCATTGTAGGTTCTAGGCAAGGATGACTCTTTAAGAATTCTCCTTAGAAATGTAGAGATAAAAGGGTCTAAGGCTTCTAGGTAAACTTGGATATATTCTTCTTCTGAATGATGTAATGACTCTCTATATCAGTGTACAACCTATGAAACCTATCATTAAATTGGCTTGTGGACTCATTAGGTTCTTTACAAATAGAAACAAACTGATTTAATATCCCATTCAGGTTAGTCAATTTTCCAAAAAAATTGAGAAATGCTACCTCTAATTGATCCTAAGAGGTGATAAAACCTGTAGGTAAACCGATATACAAATCATAAGAAAATTCATCTAATGTAGATGGAAACATCCTACAAACAACATCTTCATGTATTATTTGCAACTGAATTAAAATGCTCTTATATCCTTGAATATGTTCTTCAGTGGATTCCATCCCATCATATCTAAACTAAGGTAGATGATCCAAAAAATCTATAGGCATAGGATGTGAAGGCCCAGGTACATTTAAAGGACAACCTACCCTTAAATAAGCAAGGAATGCCATTAGATAACCTCAAATAATATGACTTTAAAACCAATTTTTTAGTCAAAGAAATGTCTTGCAAAGAAGCACAAAATGACTAACAAATTTCAAAAAATATGCATTAATTAAATCCTAACATTAAATACCATTTCTCCACTTTGAAAAAGTTAGTATCCATGCATAATCAATTTAAAAATTTCAAATTAATGAATACAATCAACAAAACCTCATTAGTCAAGATAAATACTTTCAAATCACTCTTTCATATAACATGAATAAGTTAGCATCTATAACAAAAACAACCAAATCAGGCCCTCCTTCTAGTGCCAAAATGTTGAGTGGTAATTTTGCCCAAGTGCAAAACCACACTCATAGTTAAAATTTTGGTTATAAAATCCTCTCTTGGAAAGAAATAATATTTCTCTAAGGTTCTTTGATGTGTGCATGTATGTTTGTATAAAAACAAGTACTTGGAATACCTTAGTGTTATGCAAAATAACTGTTAACAAGGGGCCTGTGTTGGGGTTACTTTATTATGATATGCTATCAAAATTTATGAAACTCAAATGGAGAATAAATGTGATTGGCCCTCATATGACCAAGATGTGAGAATGAAATTATTTTTATCTTGAAGTGTTTTAGATAAATTTCCTCTTCCTTTATTAAGCAAGTTTAAACCATTTTTTATCCCTTATTAGTATAGAAACCTAAAACACGTCATGTTTAGGAGACTGCTCATATGGGAAAATCCACATAACATATGACCAAATACATAACCAAAGTCAACAAAATATCAACCGATCATGTCAAATTACATTCATCTTATGAATCATTACCAATAACTATCATAAGCTTACCCTTTGCTAGGGAAAAAAAAACAAATATGATAGTTTAGTTTGTAGCTCTCCTCCTTTTGGACCTATAGTAGTACTAAAGCTACCCGATCACTTGATGATGAGTGCAAACTCCCATACATTTAAGCCTTCCATTTCGTTGGAAGTAATTATTCTAGGATTCATGCCCTCCCACATGACTGGGGTATCCTATGTTGATCAGAGCAATGATCATCATCCAACCTACAATATGGCCCTAGGTAGTCTACTTTTTTTATCTGTGTTGTGTTGTGCTCATAGTGCATTCCAAAAAGAGGCATCTATAGACACCTAAAATATGTCATGTTTAGGAGACTACTCATATGGGCACATCCATAGACCATATGACCAATCTTGGACCTTTCCAAGAGCAAGCAGTGGTCCTAACCACTCAAAAGGGGTAGTTCTAGCCCATTTAGGCTTGGCCGCTATCGACCAGAGTGGCCGCCAATCCTGGCCACTCAAGCGAGAGCAGCCACAAACTTGGTTTCTCGAGCTAAGAGTGGCCATAGCTAGCCACTGTTGATGATAGCGGCTAGCACTAAAATGTGAACTGCCATGAGGGATTGCCCAAATCACGGGTAGTAATGGTAGTTTGCATGCATTTCGAAGGGATCTCGGTGAGGAACTCCCAGAGTTCCTCCTGACTACCCCTTCCATGCCAATCCAAGACTGAACCTTCCCTCTAGGATAGTTAGTTGGCATGCAGATCTGGAGCTTGGCTTCCCCAAGAAGCCAAGCCCTAGATCTAGACCTGAAACCAGGAAGGCTACATATGCAGACTTCCAAGAAGGCAAAAAGAGGAGAGAGAGTTCAAATTGTGTGCAGCGGAGCCCTATCGAAATGGAGAGCCAATCTATGCCCCTTTGAGGAGCATTGGAGCACCATCCGATTGAGCCACGTCCATGCATCAGTATTCAGATCCATCATTCCCAACCGCCAATCAGTGTAGGAGACACACCTGGTGACCCTTGAACATCAATTCGAGCAAGGGATCGACTGCCATAGCCCATAAGACCTGAGGTAACCTTTAAGTCAGAGGCTACTGTCTTTGACAGTGGCCCATAGTCATAGCTAGGTTTTAAAATGGTCGATTCCTTTGTTCTAAGTAATAGATCTTTATTTATCATTATTTCATTTACATGGCTTTAGCATAGATCTGAATCTTTCATTGCATTTAGATTAATATTTCTTATTTTCATATGCATATTTCTTAGATCTGCTATATTTCAATGCACATTATGCTTATTTATCTAGATTATCATATTTGCTAACAAAAGCCTCATCTAGAGAGGCTGCCCATTCTACTAATTATGCTCTGTTGTTTCCATGCATGCAGATATAGGTTCACAGGATCAATTCAAAGTATCCAGAGCACGAGATCCCTCCAAGACGAGATCAGGAGAAGGAGGCATCTATAAGCCCTCATAGTTTCATGTGCGAGATCGGAAGCCTATGAAAGTGCACCATCCCCTTTGCGAGGGGAAATTTTATTCACCATTTTCCCTTGTTAATTCATTGTATTCAAAATGGGTATCCCTTAGAGGGACCGACATGTAACCAGGTTTCAATATAAATAAAAGGATATTTCTTTTTATTTTCATGTTATATGCATTTCATGGTCTTTCATTTCATTTTAATATAATATTGCAAGTAGAATAAGGGTGCATGCTTCCTGAGGTCGCACAGATGGTGATCATGATGGGACCCCCACCAAGTTTTTATTTTTAGCCATTTTACTAATATTTCAGGTATTTTTTTATGTGTAGGTTTGGCCACTCTAGTCGATAACGACCAACAGATCTTAGCCACTATAGTTGATAGCAACCAGAATCAGTCGCTTTGGTCGACAGCGGCCAGCATCAGAGTGCAGTAGAGCTCAAAATTTTTATCACCAGAGTAGGATTTGAGGTTGGTAGCATCCTCTACTTTTCTCTTTTTTCTATCTCATTTTTTTCTAAAAATAGCAAGAAAAATCATAGTTTAATTAGGGAAAATGAAGAAAATTAAAAATAAAATGCATTGTAAATTTCTTAGGAGTTTCTTTAGTTTCCTCTAGGTACTTGCTAGGAACAGTGGGCCTCTACTTGTAAGGTCTGCCCTAGTCTCCAACATGCTAGGCCTTTGTGTGTTTAGTTTGCTTGCATGTGGCCCAACCAGTGGCCATTAATTCATAAAGTAGAAATGCATTCTTTAAAATCATTTAGATTAAATTAGATATGCATATTTCTAAAATGAAACATTCTTTACCTTAGGCATGTAATGATGTAATATCATGAATTCTTGGTTGATGCATTTTTTTATATATTTAAAAAGAACCCCACACACCTCCACATATCACAAAAACATTGGAAAGGTTGGTTCATTTCATCACCAACCCCCAATTCAGATCGATGACATTGGAATTCACCTCCTTCCATCGACTTACCCCCTAGATATCCTTAGATAGAATAGGGAACTCCTTAAGTTGGTATAGGTCACTTGTGTTCAAATTATCTCCCACTATTGGAGCAATTATTGATTCAGAGTGGAAGAGCTAGGCGAACCCTCCACTAGGTTTTAAGCGGTGTACCCTAGACTCTTTTGAGAAATCATGTTTGGCACTAGTGTTCCTAGTCACCACTATGGGTGAGTTCCCTCATTCTAATTCCAAAACATGAACAAGAAAGCAATATCAACAACAAATCTAAACACACAAAACAAGTTCTTAGGACACACATTTAATCCTTAAAAGAGATAATCATATTGTTTGCTTTGTGTGTTTCTTTATTGTTGGGGTAATCAACCTAACCCTAATTTTTCAAAGAAATTTATTGAAAAAAAAAAGTAAAAATCTACTTTTTGATTCTACATCCAACGGATCGAGAATCATGCAAATCGGAGCTATAACAAAAAAGTTATTTTGGTTTTATGATTACTCTATTTTTGAAGTCGAAAATAGGGAAAAATTGCACTAAAATAGTCATAAAATGGGCTAGACAACTCCAAAAATTGCCAAATTTATTTTGTTGTCTTAGTTAGCCCCTTGTGCACCTCTCACAGAAATTTTGAGTCCTAACTCTTCATGGTTCAAAATTTCCTAAAAATTCCTAAAAGTGGGCATTTCCCCACGAGCCCCGATTGGCCAATTATTTCAAAAATACAAAATTTTGACCCGAAAGTCACTTTTTGGAGTCATAGCCCATTGTGATCAGCTCATCGTACTGATCATTTTGATATATAACACTTACAACATTTTTTGGAAGTCAAAAAAATTCAAATGGTCGGGAGACCTCCCATGGTGAGCAAGACCTCCAATCTAGAGAGGGAATCAAGTTCCATAACCACTGAACATATCCAAATCAGTCTAGAGGACATGGCCATCCCTGAATGGCATCCCAGGTCTTATCATAACATCAATACCATCCATAGGGAGTCAAACCTTTGAGATATCCCTATTAGGGAGGCACCCACAGGTCCTCCAGGAAACCTTCCTGACTGGAACACCTTGATAGAATTCTATATGAGGAACAATCCACCCACTGAGGGGCCTAGTAGGTCAATGTCACAAGCTCACATCCCAGCTTGCTCTATACATCAATCAGAAAATGAAAATGAGAGCACACCATGGCCTAGCTTGGATGAACAAACCACCCCATTTGATCAAGCAAGTCATCCCCCTACTCCTCACAGAGAGCATTCTGCATATACACATTGTGCTTCTATGCAGTATGAATGTACAGAGATTATATCTAAGACTGAATATGCATCATTCCTCATAGATGAGGAAGAGGACCCAAGTCATCCTCCTACTCCTCATGAAGAGTATGTGGGGCAGCCATGTTGCATATCTGCATCGTCAGACTATACAGAGCCAATTCATAAACTAGAGTATTAGGTCAATGCAACCTTTAAGGAGCATGGAAAACAAGTGATAGATCCTACTAGGGGAAAAGACATGACAAACCCATTCATATTTCCAATACGAGGGTACATAGCCCCCATACAATTGAACAATGGGATCATACACATCAGGCACTGAGGCCACAACTTAACCAACAATAGTATATGGATCAACTCTAGTTGGATCAACAACAATTAAATCAACAAGGGGTGGACTCGCAATGAGCACACCTACAAAGGTTGTATCAATGAAAGATACAAGAACAACAAAAGATACAACAAGAGCAAGTGCAAAATGCATTACATAAAGTGGTGCTTACGCCTAGCACCCAGAGGATGCAACAACACATAAGGCATCCAGTGAAATCTCGAGGTCCTTCCTCTTGGACATACCAAAATCATATTCAACATCAAAGGCCATTATCTGGTTATCATCAAGAACCTCATACTCCTCAATAGTACCAAGATCAATACGATGAGGAATCATATGAAGAGTCCCAATGGGAACATCAAGAAGAAGTGGATGCTTACCCTGAATCCATTTATGATGAGGTACCTAATGATTACACTTATCATCAACCTCAACATCAAAAGTGGCCTCCTCTACCTAATCAAGGGTGACAAAAGGAAGATCATATCATGTCGTCAAGGCCATACAAAGTGCTAGCTGATCGGATAAATTCATTCAAAAAACAAAATCAAATTTTTCAAACCAACAAGCTTAGCAATCAGCCTTTGCATCCATCAGTGTCATCACCGACATATCCATCGAATTTCAAGATGCCTCAACTTGAAAAATTCAAATATGATGAAGATGCACAAGAGCACATGACAATCTTCATCAATATGTGCTTCCATTTTCAAGACAATGACCCCTTGATGTTGAGAATATTTCTTACAACACTAGTTGGAGATGCTTTAGAATGGTATAATCACCTACCACACCATAGCATATACACCTTTGAGCAATTAGTCGATGCATTCCTACAATGTTTTGCCTCTAGTGCTAAGAAAATGATAAACTTGACTGACTTGGCTAGCCTTCATCAACTTGATGATGAGCCAATCATTGAGTATGGAAATAAGTGGAGGAAGGTGATGTCAAAACTACCTTTCACCCTACCCACAATAGAGCTCATTCGAATGTTTACGAGAAGTTATTCAAAACAAATCTCGCTTCTCTTACAATTGTAGCAATATCAAACATTTGAGGAGGCCTTAGAACAGGCTGAGTTCATTGAGGCAATCAAGATACAGGAGGGTGATATTCAACTCCACAAAAAGGAATGGCCAAACAAGAATATTACAGGTGGCAACACGCAACAAAAGGTGGCCCCAATCAATCAAGTTGTTTTGAGTATCCCTGAATCCTCAAACCAGGTCGCACCACCTCTACCAATGCGACATAATTACCAAGACTAGCCTCCTCTAGCCCAAAATCATATGCAATAGAATTAGATACAGGGCCAACAACATCAGCCACAATGACAATATACTGATTTTCTAGAGACATTAGCATCGCTCTTTGATCGATTATATGAGGCACGAAGAATCAATCTTCCAGAGATCCATCCATGGAAGCCTAACAAGCGTAGATCAAAGGCACACAGAGAAAATCTATATTGTATGTACCATCGACAAAGGGGTCATGACATTCAGACATGTCATCCCTTTAGAGATTTAGTGCAAGATATGATCGAGAGGCAAGAGCTTCAGATAAGAGTCTTCCAAGACCCCTTGCCTACACATGAAGCAAACATAGCACCCAACAATCAAGTTGAGCATGTCAATGAGGTGCACATAGCCCCACCTGATGAGGGTTTTATCGGTATGATCAATACTACAATAGGAAGCAAAAGATACCTTGATCAACCCAACATACCAAAAAATTCAACTAAAGATAATAATCTATCACGGTCCACACCAACAATGAATTCAATTCACTTACAAAAGGACCCTATGATTACCTTTCATAGATAGGAGATTAAGCCAATCTCTACGGATGACATCCTCTGCTACACATCATAGCAAGCATCGATCAAATTTTATACAAGAGAGTCTTGATTGACATTGGGTCATCTACCAACATCATCATGGTTGCAGCTTTGAAGTATTTAAATTTGTCGCCTTCACGCATTAAGGACTCAACATTCACATTGAGAGCCTTCAATGATGCCACTTCCCCAACAATTGGCATAGTAATCCTACCTATACAAGTTGGGATAAATATGATACCTACATTGTGCCATATCCTAGGGGGTGAGAGGTAGTATAACATATTGCTAGGCAGACCATGGATGAGGGATATGGAATGTGTGCCTTCCATAGTGCACCAAAATCTAAAATTCATACACCAAGGACAAGTGTATGTGGTCCCCCATGATCCTGAGCCATTCAAGTATTACAAGGAGTTTGATGAGCCACAAGAAACTCTGGTGGCATGCAGGCCTCCAAACATTCATTTGGATAAAATCACCAAACATTCGACTGAGGCTTGCATCAAGAAGTCGCTACCTTTTCCCATCACCAAAAATCATGGTATCATATTACCTGATGAGGAGAAGAAAACATCAGTTAACATGACTAAAGCACCTTCAACTAGTCCAAAAGCTAAAGTGCCTTCTCAAGAGTTCATGGCAATGGTTAACATTAAGTCAGAAGACCAAGTGACTTTAAGGCAGATAAAACAAGATATGGTGCAATCAGACATTGCTGCCACATTGAAGGGGTCAAAACCATTAGCATTAGTCACCCCTGACTCACTTCTCATGGTGCCTCCTCAAGAACAAGAATAGGTGTTTCCCCCACATCATACTAGGGGTACCAAAGCTGACACAGTTCAACACCACAAAGTGAAATAGAAACATGAACTGAGTCATAAACATGAGCATGTGGATACCACTATCGAAGTGGATCATCATGAAGCCTCCACATCGACTCAAATGAAGGAAATGGGTGATTTACAGTTACCTGGTGGATCTTTAGCACCCACTCTTTCACCTCCTTTAGTAGAAAATGGTATTTCGAACCAATCACTAGAAATACACATGAGAGCCTTATCAGTATTGGAGCATATGCAAAATCACCTCTATAATATAGAGGTACAAATGGAGCAACAAAATGAGGCATTGCAATTTATCATGAACCAGCTTGAGAACCTAGAATTACAGAAGCAACCCTCATCTGAGGTCAAACTATCCCTATGAAGCCACAAGAAAAGCCTCAACCAGAGCAAGCACCAACTCGGCCGCCTCAACAACCTGGCAAGCATCCCTCATTGCTTGAGCCTACGGAATTGGTTTTCAATCGATTATGTGCCATAAATGCCATCACCTTACCTGAGGTGCACCAATTGAATCTAAATCATCCAAGACCACAAGGGTATGAGGAAGAATCACATTGTCTATATCATAGACAAAATGGTCATGATATTCAATCATGTCAAATATTTTGAGCCATAGTATATAACATGCTTGAAAAGAAGCAACTTCGGGTTGTCAACCAACAGATGGTCTTAGGCTACAATCCATCCCTTGCATCCAAAATGCAAGGGGAGCCCCTAAGCAAGCAAATGACATACCTAGGGCTCAACCTGGTCCTCAAACCAGGCCAATGCATGCTGCACGCTCGAAGCATCCATAGTGCATCTGGACTACTTTAAATGAGCCTATGTCTATCATCTTCCAGAAGCTGCAAGAAGCTAAGGTCTTAACCTTACCCGACATAAAACCTTTAGACCCAAATAGAGCTAAACCTAAGGGTTATAGGGAGGACCATTACTATCTCTATCATCGAATAGAGGGCCATGGCATTCGCAATTGTCATGGATTCAAGAATGTGGTTCAAGATCTCATAGATAGTGGGGCTTTTCCCATAGATGGTTCATCCATAGAACCCCAACCTACCAAAATAGAGGCTACATCATCCCAATTGAGACCCCAAGGTCAGTCATAGCCTCGTAGGCCAAACAAGCCACCTCAGTGAGTGGTCACATTTGAAATGACTACTGCAACTTTATTTCAAAAGTTGTACGAGGCAAATGCATTTGTGTTGCCAGAGGTCAAGCAAAGAGAGCCCAAGCATGGGTCCACTGATGAAAGCCTCTTTTGTATGTATCATCGTATACAGGGGCATGACATCCATAGCTGTCAATCATTCCGAAAGGTGGTCCAAGACCTATTAGAATGAAATGAGCTCCGTGAAGATGGTTCACTCATTTCTCCCCACCAAGACAAGGGCACCCTACAGAGGTCCATGCCCCAATTGGGAGAGCTGATTTCTATCACTCTTCCTAAGCAATATGACTACATTACAGTAGGCAACATGCACACTTGGGGTACCTAAGGTATCATACCTCCCCCTATAAAAAAACAAAAACAAAAAACAAAAAACCAACAAAATATCAAAAACATTCATAAATTTCAAAATCACCAAAAACAATAGAAAACCATAAAAACAAAAGGCTCCAAAGGCATCTACCAAAAGCCCAAAGCATCTAAGCCTTTGGTCAAATCAAAAAAGGCTCCAAAGGCATCATAAAGCCCTTTGGTCAAATCACAAAAGGCTCCAAAGGCATCATAAAGCCCTTTGGTCAAACTCAAAAAAGGCTCCAAAGGCATCATAAAGCCCTTTGGTCAAATCACAAAAGCTCCAAAGGCATCATAAAGCCCTTTGGTCAAATCACAAAAAATCCCCAAAGGCACCATAAGCCCTTTGGTCAAAAGAAAAACATAAAAGCACAAAAACAATTTAAAATCAAAAAGTTCAAAAACATTCAGAATAATCAAAACATCAAAAATACAAAAATATTTACATTTTGCATTCATATAGTTGCATTGCATTAGGCATTTGCATCCATTACATTTGCATTAGATACATTTGTGTTTACAATATTACAAATGACACCATGTTTGTACATCAATCATGCATCTTCAAAATCCATCATCATCCATAACCCATGTGTGTAACTATGTTTTTCAACACAACCCCTCATATTGCTATAAGGAATATACTAGGGTTTTCAGGTCACTCAGCCATACCTAGTGGTTTTATCAAACTTTGTAGAAAGTTATCTTTGCTTTTGATAGGTGAGGTTTAGTTTTGATAGCACCTGGTATATTTCAAAATCCTATCACTAATAAAAACACTAAAATCCTAGTTGGAACAAGGGAAATATGAACGTTACAAAGTGGTATTAGGTATCCTAAGGTGAAAATTTTATCTTGCTCATCCCCCTATGCGACCGGTTCAAAAATGCTGAGAATTGGCAAAAGGACAAGTTCACCCCTACCCAAATAAATCCCTTGCTTTAATCAAAACAAGCAAAAATCCTAAACAAAGAAAAATTCAAAAACAAAATAAACAAGTGATTATCATCACTACATAAATCCCTTGCTCAAAAGAAAAACAAAAATTCAAAATAAATAGTGATTTTCATCACTAAAGCATGAGCAAGTATCCCAAATAAATATGAAGAAAAGAAGGGAGTATTGAACTTGAATCCCTAGAATTCTTAGCATGGATGAACCATAAGGTATCCTTACGCACGATGATATGTCTATCACATTAGCATCTCGCTTTTGTACAGACCAATGTTTGCATGTGGAAGAGCTAGCTTTAGGTGTCCTATACCGCCTAGTGGTCTAATCCAACTGAGTCCAACTTAGGATCAGGATAAACATTTGAGGATCCCCAATACAACAATGGGTTGAATGAATCTTGCCTAGCACTGGGGTATGCTTATGTTTTATCTAATATATTCATTTGCACACATAGGGATAATGAGTATCTAGGTCTTCATAACAAGAACTTTATCCTTCAGAAGCTTTGTATGGTCAGTATACAACTTTTGATCGAGTAACTAGGGTGTTTGAGTCTCATGGAAAACCTCAAAAATCCCCTCATAGCAACAAATCATTCCATCAATCAAATCATCAACTTTATTTATGAGGTTTTGTTCATTAAAGGGTGTTCATGAAATAGGATAGATACCAGATGAATGTCAACAATGACATTTAGATGACCACTGACTATTTTGGGGATATCTTTTAATTTACAGAAGCTTATAAAGAAAGTACATACATATCACATCATCTCATCTCACATTTGGATGCTTAAATGATTAATTCTTATTATAAGAGTTATTATTTACATTCATGATTGTTATACATTATGTGGTGTCACCCATTAGATTGTTAAACTCATATCACATTCATTCCTTATGTTTTAAGTGATTAAAGCATATAGGTTCATATACATTAGATCATCCTCATGTAATTAATGCATTACATATCATCTATCATATCATATCACATAAATTAAATGCATAAACAATTAAATCAAAATTAAACATGCATTTAACAATAAGCATTGCATCCATATATGCATACATCATAAGTAGTCCATCTATACATCTAGATCACAAAATCTAATCATACATCTATCATCTAGCTAGTGCATGTCATCAATACATCACATACATATAGCATAATCAAATCATCATCTAGGCATTACATCCATTAATGCATCCATAAATCATGACACATCTATCATCTAGCTAGTACATGTCATCAATACATTGCATACATATAGCATAATCAAATCATAATTTAGGCTAGCATCCATCATTGCATCCATAACATAAAATCAAAACAAAAATATTTGCTAAACATCAATTGGGGCATTATTGGTATCATACCTCCCCTAATCAACAATCAACCTCAAAATGCTCCAAAGGTATCCATAAACCCTTTGGTCAATCCAAAAAGCTCCAAAGGTATCCATAAACCCTTTGGTCAACCCAAAAGGCTCCAAAGGTATCCATAAACCCTTTGGTCAACCCAAAATGCTCCAAAGGTATCCATAAACCCTTTGGTCAACCCAAAAATTCCCAAAGGTATCCATAAACCCTTTGGTCAACCCAAAAGGCTCCAAAGGTATCCATAAACCCTTTGGTCAACCCAAAATGCTCCAAAGGTATCCATAAACCCTTTGGTCAACCCAAAAGGCTCCAAAGGTATCCATAAACCCTTTGGTCACCCAAAAGGCTCCAAAGGTATCCATAAACCCTTTGGTCAACCCAAAAGGCTCCAAAGGTATCCATAAACCCTTTGGTCACCCAAAAGGCTCCAAAGGTATCCATAAACCCTTTGGTCAACCCAAAATGTTCCAAAGGTATCCATAAACCCTTTGGTCAACCCAAAAAGCTCCAAAGGTATCCATAAACCCTTTGGTCAACCAAAAAGCCCCAAAGGTATCCATAAACCCTTTGGTCACCCAAAATATCCCAATGGTATCTGCTAACCCCATTGGTCATAATAACAACATGTATAATCCAAATCAACAATTAAATGCTTAATCATAGCTAAGTGCATTCATTCAAGAATCATTGCCGAAGACAATCATGCACTCCCTTGCTTGGGGCAAATAAACAAAATATCAAAAGCAAATTCAAGCAAACTAAAGCTAGTCTCCTAATTGCCACCAAGGCTAGGATTAGACTTAAGCTTATCTCCTAATTGACATAACTTAACTTCTCCTAATTCTCCAACTAGATTAGACTTAAGCTTATCTCCTAATTTCTGCCAAGGCTAGGATTAGACTTAAGCTTATCTCCTAATTTCCACCAAGGCTAGGATTAGACTTAAGCTTATCTCCTAATTTTCACCAAGGCTAGGATTAGACTTAAGCTTGTCTCCTAATTACCGCTAAGGCTAGGATTAGACTTAAGCTTATCTCCTAATTACCACAAAGGCTAGGATTAGACTTAAGCTTATCTCCTAATTGCCACCAAGGCTAGGATTAGACTTAAGCTTATCTCCTAATTGCCTCCAAGGCTAGGATTAGACTTAATCTTATCTCCTAATTACCACAAAGGCTAGGATTAGACTTAAGCTTATCTCCTAATTACCGCCAAGGCTAGGATTTTGACTTAAGCTTACCAAAATCAAGTTCTTCAACTCATCAAAGGCAATGATTCAATGATGTATGCTCTTTCCATGATTGGGGCATCTAACATTGAACAAAACATCAAAGCAAACCTCTAAAAGGATCCAAATCATTCATCTTGGTCAAGTGACTCATCGCTTTATTCATTGTCCTTTCCTCATCGACTCATCGCTTGAGGGGGTAGTCAAAATTTTCAAACAATCATAATCAAAGTCAACAAAAGATCACTCGATCATGTCAAATTGCGTTCATCTTATGAATCATTGCCAACAACTATCATAAGCTTACCCTTTGTTGGGGCAAAAAAAGCAAATATGACAGTTAAGTTTGTAGCTCTCCTCCTTTCGAACCTATAGTAGTACTAAAGCTACCCGATCGCTTGATGAACAAGTGCAAACTTCCACAAATTTAAGCCTTCCATTCTGTTGGAAGCAATGATTCTAGGATGCATGCCCTCCCACATGATTGGGGCATCCAATGTTGATCAGATCAATGATCATCATACAACCTACAATGTGGCCCTAGGTGGTCTATTTTTGCTTCGTATTGTGTTTTCCCATAATGCATCCCAAAAAGGGGCATCTGTAGACACCTAAAATATGTCATGTTTAGGAGACTACTCATATGGGCACATCCATAGACCATATGACCAAATATATAATCAAAGTCAATAAAAGATTGATCGATCATGTCAAATCGCATTCGTTTTATGAATCATTGCCAACAAATATCATAAGCTTACCCTTTGCTGGGAAAAAAATCAAATATGATAGTTTGTAGCTCTCCTCCTTTTGGACCTATAGTAGTACTAAAGCTACCCGATCGCTTGATGACGAGTGCAAACTCCCACACATTTAAGCCTTCCATTCCATTGGAAGCAATGATTCTAGGATTCGCACCCTCTCACATGATTGGGGTATCCTATGTTGATTAGATCAATGATCATCATCCAACCTATAATATGGCCCTAGGTGGTCTATGTTTTTTGCTCTTTGTTGTGTTTTGCTCATAGCGCATCCCAAAAAGGGGCATCTATAAATACTTAAAACACGTCATGTTTAAGATACTACTCATACAGACACATCCGCAGACCATTTGACAAAATATATAATTAAATTCAACAAAAGATCAACTAATAATGTCAAATCACATTTGTCTTATGAATCATTTCCAACAACTATCATAAGCTTACCGTTTGTTGGGGCAAAAAAAAACAAATATGATAGTTTAGTTTTTAGCTCTCCTCCTGTTGAACCTATAGTAGTACTAAAGCTACCCAATATCTTGATGATGAGTGCAAAATCCCACACATTTAAGCCTTCCATTTCGTTGGAAGCAATTATTCTAGGATTCACGCCCTCCCGTATGATTGGGGCATCCTATGTTGATCATATCAATGATCATCATCCAACCTACAATATGGACCTAGGTGGTCTACTTTTTTTGCTTTGTGTTGTGTTTTGCTCACAATGCATCCCAAAAAAGGGCATCTGTAGACACCTAAAATACATTATGCTTAGGAGACTACTCATATTGGCACATATATAGACCATATGACCAATATTGGACCTTTCCAATAGCAAGCAGTGGTCCTAACCACTCAAACATGGTAGTTCTGCCCCATCTAAACTTAGCCGCTCTCAAGAAGAGCGACCAAAACACCTGGCCACTAAATACTACAACGGCCACACTTGGCCGCTGAAATTGATAAGGACTAGGATCACACACATTCTGGTCATGAATACAGGAACATATCACATAGTCTTACTACACCTTTGCATGGATAACAGGCAGATTTTGGTGAGGAACTCCTTGAGCTTCTCTTAACTACCCCTTCCATGCCATTATGAGACTGATGCTCCTCACGCAAGATGGTTAGTCGCATGCAATTTGAACTGAAGCTTCTCCATGGATCCAAAGTTCTAGATCTGAGAGGGAAGTCCACATATAGACTCTCCCATGAAAATCAAAGGATACACAAAGTTGCATAGTTAAGTAGCGAAGCTCTATCAAAATGGAGGACCAATATTTAGCACTTTGAGGAGCATTTGAGCACCATTCGATTGATCTATGCCCACACAGTTGTCATATTCACCATTCCCAATCGCCAATTAGTGTAGGAGACACACCAAGTGATCCTTGAACATCAATTCGAACAAGGGATCGACTACCATAGCCCATAAGACCTGAGGTAACCTTTAATTCAAAGGTCTTTGTCTTTGATAGTGGCCCATAGTCATAGCTAGGTTTTAAAATGGTCGATTCCTTTGTTATAGGTAATAGATCTTTATTTATCATTATTTCATTTACATGGCTTTAGTATAGATATGAATCTTTCATTGCATGTAGATTAATATTTATGGTTTTCATATGCATATTGCTTACATTTGCTATATTTCAATGCACATTATGCTTATTTATCTAGATTATCATATTTGCTAACAAAAGGCCTCATCTAGGGAGGTTGCCCATTCTACTAAGTGTGCTATGTTGTTTCCATGCACACAGATACAGGTTCACAGGACCAAGTCAAAGTATCCAGAGCACGAGATCCCTCCAAGACAATATCAGGAGGAGGCATGTATAATCCCTCATACAGTTTCGTGTGTGATATCAAGAAGCCTGTGAAAGTGCATCACCCCTTTGCGAGGAGATATTTTATTCACCATTGTTTCACTTGTAATTAATTGTATCAAAATGGGCATCCCTCAGAGGGACTAACATGTAACCGATTTTAAATATAAATAAAAGGATCTTTCTTTGTTATTTCCGTGTTATATGCATTTCATGGTCTTTCATTTCATTTCGGTATAATATTGCAAGTAGAATAAGGGTGCGCACTTCACAGGGTCACACAATTAGGCCTTGCTTTAAGAATGAAATAAAAGATGAAGATCTACCTCTAAAATATGAATATTAAATGATGAAATTATTCCTTTTATGTTGCTTCAAACATGAAAATGGAATAAGCTTGGATGACTAACTTCGTAGCTCTAGTAGCCTTTAACATTCCTTATAAATAACTATATTTAATGAAATTGGTTTCCATAAAGAGAGTTGGTTAGTTGCTTGAAATGCCCTGTAAATTACCTCCTTTCTATGAGAATGTAATTTTCATAAAATAAAGTAACCTATTTATTGAAATAAAATAAATGTAAATCCTAAAAATTATGCCTTTATTTAAGAACTGTGAAATCCTGCAACATTGAAAATACAAAATTCTTGCAAAAAGTGTGAACTTTGAAGAGTTTTAGAATTTTGAGCTTCAGTCCAAAAAAAAACATACTTGCTTCAAATGGAACTTTGAAGCTTATTATGTGAATCTATGTCCGTATTTTTGGAGTTTTATGTTGTTTTATATTTTTTATTTTATTGTAAAAACATTCAAAAAAATGAGAAAATACAGGGTTAGAAAAATAAACATAAAATAAAACCAAAATAAAAATAAAATGTTGCAACTTTAAAGATTCCACAGACCCTGTAATGTCAGTAGTTGCACAGAAAACGAGCCTTGAAATGATCCATTTTATGCAATCTAGCCTTCAAAGAGGTACGATATTTTAAGGGAAATGCAATATATTAAAAAAATAATGAGCAGATTAACCAGAAAATGCATTAAAATCAGCAAATATTTCAATATATTGATAAACTACAGATTTTCAATAAGCCCACTAAATTCCAGATACAAACTTCAGTCATGGCATCCGAGCGAAATGTCCAGTCCAACAAAATGGAAGGAAAATATAAAAAATAGATCCATCTTGTATGCATTCTTGCTTCCAAAATTTTCCACCTTTTCTTTCTATTTTGATGGTCCATTTAAAACTACTCAATTTGTCCTTTTGCCTTCTTGGGTAATTGTTGCTAGGTGTAGCATTGTCCACTGTACCCCCTATGGCTTCATCATAATCAACTATATTTATTTAATCCTCCACTCTCTTCCATAACATTCCTTTAATACCAATGTTATGACTATTTCTTCATGGTTTTCATAATGTTTCTACCTCCCTTTCACACACGTACCTAGTAACATCTGAAATGCTTCTATTTGGTAATATTTTCCACCAAGAGACATCCTCGATGAATTTTTGCTCAACAAATTTGTAACATATCAGTGTTATAAATATTTCTTCCACCTCGGCATCATGCCAGTGTATTTACCAGTTGTTCTGATGGATTCACCAATGTACCTGCAACCCACCATACACTCACTGTATCCAACGCGATGTCTTAACACCTGTCACATTCAAATATTCTATAATATGACATTTTACTAGCATCCTCTACATGGCCTTCACCATATTCTTCACCCATCATCATCCACTGTGACTTCCAACTCACCCATCTTTGCTAGTTTCACGTTAAGTCTCGTCGAGTCTTGTTCATCCATTATATCATCTGCAGAGTAGCCCACATTGCTGCCGCACCCCTAGATGTAAAATACATATTTTCAAGTGGATGTATTTCAAAAATTCATTGTTACAAAAAATATTTAGAATTTGTCCTATCCTTGCATCATTGTGCTATGTAAATTCACTCTGTGTCTAGGGCCTATGTTCGTTCACAACATTCATCTTTGTCTCTCAACGCTGCTCGGAAGACTACATCACCTCTTATTTTCCAATGTCACTGTGATTTTTTGCATACCCATTGTCCACACTAGCCTTTCTTCCATCATTATCTAGTTTTTTCGGTGTGTCAACTGCTCCTTACATCCTTTTTCAGGACCACTAACTCATGTCGCAGTGCCCAAAAAAGAGATAACCAGTACGACTTCATTGCTCCAAACCAATTTGCCAGGAATGATCTTCATCAATAGATTTTGATAAACTCTACCTCGTATCTGGTGTGACTTCTCCATCCAGTAACATTCTTATGTCCCATATCTCAAAGAAAGGTTCACCATAATTCAAGATTATCGATACCTGATTCTAAAACTTGTATCATTTGTGACATTTCAGAATAAGCTTACCTAAGTCTCAATAGTGTCCCAATGTTAGCCAGATTACAGTATCATTTCCATGTAACCTGGCCACACAATCCTCCATTACAATGCCTAGTGATGCCATTACACCATTGGCCTAATGTATACCACTTGTAAGTTGCACAGTACATCTGAGCCTATTATGTGATACAAACCATGCATCACATCGGTGTCCACTGTTAACCTAGACCTTTTGTTTCCTATGTCGTGCATAATAACCACCCGATGTATTCACCTGCGCAATCTGGTATCCACTGTGTATATTAGAAATTAAAGCAACAAGACATCCCCTACCACACAATCCTTCACCTACTCATCGACATCACCATGCAGGCATCCTTCATTGATCCTTTGGTCCACTATGTTCGCTTAACGACCACGTTAGTCGTTGCCCCATATTAGAATCCATGCAGTCCTCGTGTATATCGGTATCCTCACGGTCTTAACATTAAATTCATTATACTATGTAAATTCTCATCAAATCCACATAGTTCATTTGGTTAACTCCCATCGAATGGTCTTTTCTTCACCATTGTTTGAACCTATCGGATAAACTAAACCTCACGGCATGTCCTAGTCATCCAATGATTCATCCTTATTATATCCTAAAGGTAAAATCCTATTCTTCTCCATTGCATGGCCACCTATCTAGGTAATCTACTGTTCCAATCTATTCGATATGTCGGCCTCTGGCTCTATTAACTACCACTCAGACACTTTGTCATTTATCTCACGATTATCTTCACGTTGCTCATTGGGCTCGCTTTAAAATGATTTGAGTGACTATGTCAGCGATATCCATGTCCATGCTATCTACTTGCCATCATATAAAATGTTACAATATACATTCACATCACCATTCTTCATCGATGTTCTGACATCTAGCTTCTTTCAGTCAGTGACCACTATTTTCGATGCCATGAATTTTGTCCCTCCAAATTAGCATTTGGATTCATAAACTCTATATAATATTGCCATTGTGGTTTGGCCCATCACACTTGCACTAGCCAGTATGATCCACTCACAACAATGACATCAGTATGACCTGCCAGGTCATACCCTCTTAGCCCCTTGTGTAGCATTCAGTGTAATCATGTTGACTATGAGACTATTGCCAAGTTGTCTGTTGATTTGTCTAGATTTTTAGTGCTCCAGTTTTGATCTTCGCCTCAATAAATGAGTCTTAGTCTCAAAGGTATTTCTCCCACCACATCATTTTCAGTCTAACTACATAGTCCATCATCTTCAGTCTAGCTGCATAGTCCATAAATATATAGAACATATATCTATATATCATGTTATATTTTCTTTTCTTTTTATTGTAAATAGAAAATTTTGTTTAATTCTAACATTGAAATGAAAATTTCAAAATGTTAAAATTAAACCAAAACACACATTCAAACCTTTAAAAATGATTCTTATAAAATAAAACTAAAGAAATAAACACCTGAACTACCAATCATAGGGAACCACAATTACACTCAAACAATGACTCTATCAAAACCTTGGAATCAACAAACAAAATATGCTCTCAAGGAACCCCAAAAATACCAAAACCAAAATTTTGAAAGGTGGGTCTCCAAGCTTTTGGGGCTAGTTGTGGAACAACCACAACAATAAAATTCATCTTCCCTTGGGATCGATTCCATTAGATTCTAAATAATCAAAGACTCTAGGTTATCCCAACTTTTAGCTTAAACTTAAGCAAGCCTTCATTGGAGACACCCGAATCTCTTTCAACACATAAGAAGCTCTATACCCTTGAACTTAAATATTTGATACCAAATGTAATGACCCAAAAATAAAGAAACAAAACACATAGAAAAACAAAGAATTTTTTTACTAAGGAGAGGGATTCATAAACCCCTAACCAACCTTAGATTGACTTAATGTTTAACAACCCCTAAGTTTCTTAATAACTATACCACACAATATTCTCATCATGCAAGTCCCTTCTATGTAGACATATCTAATTCCATGCACATAATTCCATATATATCATCATTCTTTATGAAGTAGAATTACCATCCTCAATCATTGGAAGGTGCACATGCATCTCCATATTCCACATAAACCATTATGTGTGGGTATGCTATGTGCACTACGAGTTAAGCTATCAATCTTGTCCTCTAACAAGCTATCTTAACTCTGGTATGATATTCTAAACCTAGTTACCAATCTCTCTAAGGGGGTCTCAAGCCCTTAGGTTAACCTCTAAGTTCACCCTAGAACTTACTACTGAATTATATGAAATTTAATCAAACAAGAATATAAAGAATGGATCTAGATACTAAATCTAACAAACATGAATCATTAAACAAGCAAAATTCAACTGAAACAATAAGCAATGATTAAAGGATAACATGTGATAGAAAATATATAATTACAATCACATTAAACAATGAAATACAAGGTGCATCAGTCACATTGTTCATTTATTACATAAGTATATATGGTAAACCCCAAACCTTCAAACAATACTTTACATCAATTTCATCGGGGAAATCTCTCCACAAATCTAATATATTGCATAATTAATCAAGATGTAAGGTAGAGAGCAAACTTGTGCATTGATCCTTCTTATGACTTTGGTCCTCCTGCTCTTTCTTCGATCAAGTGAGGATAGTAGGGGATTAGGACACTCATGGATCATGATAGACATGCTTCTAAATGCATTTGTTTATTTTATTGCCAAATTGCAACTATACAAATAACCCAAGAAATTCAACTTCTCAATGCATAGTTGATATCATAGAAACTACTCTTTCTATTTCCCCTCTCATATACTCATGAAGTTATCCAACCATGAATCAAGCCATATTCTCTACTTGCAATAAATGGTCTAGCCCTTAACAATTAAAGTCCCATAACCTTAATTAATAAATAATCTAGGTTCTCACATATTATTCAATTAAAACCAACTACTTTAATATTCAAATAAACTTTTTTCTTCATTTCATAAATTAAAGTCCCATACCCTTAATTTACAAAATAAACAACATTCATATTCATTATCCAATTAAATCCAATTACTTTAATCTTCAAATAAACATTTTCCTTCATTTCATAAATTAAATTCCCATACCTTTAATTTCCAAATTAAACCACATTCATATTCATTATCCAATTAAAGTCAACTACTTTAATCTTCAAATAAACCTTTTTCTTCATTTCATAAATTAAAGTCCCATACCCTTAATTTGTAAAATAAACCACATTCATATTCATTATCCTAAAATATACTATTTTAGATAATGAACCATATTTTAAAACCATTCTTTCATTACCCTAAAATACACTATTTTAGATAATTAACTATATTTTAAAACCATTCTTTCATTACCCTAAAATACACTATTTTATATAATGCACGTTTAAAAAATCATTCTTTCATTACCCTAAAATACATTATTTTAGATAATGAAACATATTTAAAGCCCATTATTTCATTACCCTAAAATACACTATTTTAGATATTGAAATAAATTTAAAAACTCATTATTTCATTACCCTAAAATACACTCTTTTAGATAATAAAAAATATTTAAAACACATTCTTTTATTATCGTAATATTCACTATTTTAGATAATGAAACATATATAAAGCCCATTATTTCATTACACTAAAATACACTATTTTAGATAATAAAATACATTTAAAAACTCATTATTTCATTTCCCTAAAATACACTATTTTAGATAATGAAATAAATTTAAAACTCATTCTTTCATTATCCTAAAATACACTATTTTAGATAATGAAACATATTTAAAGCCTATTCTTTCATTACCCTCAAACACACTATTTTAGATAATGAAATACATTTAAAAACTTATTCTTTCATTACACTAAAATACAATATTTTAGATAATGAAACATATTTAAAACTCTTTCTTTCTTTACCCTAAAATACACTATTTTAGATAATGAAACACATTTAAATCCCATTCTTTCATCACCCTAAAATACACTATTTTATATAATAAAATACATTTAAAACTCATTCTTTCATTACCCTAAAATATACTATTTTAGATAATGAAACATATTTAAAACTCACACTTTCATTAGCTTAAAATACACTATTTTAGATAATGAAACACTTTCCATGCCCAACATACTCAAAGCTATCACTTACGCAGTGACTAACCCATGACTAGCTCTTAGAAAAGGGGGACAACTTAACATAGAGTAGATATGGGTAACGACAGACACGATCGAGATGACCTTTGATCATACTGAACCAAAGTGCAAGCGAGGGTATTCAGGGGTCTTCCAAGTGTCGATGATAGTACGATGGGATCGAGTCATTCACAATGATGTCAAATGATAGCCACGACGGGGTCAACCATCTCAGTGATAATACTACTCTACTATCCACGATGATATTGAATAATAGACATGATGTGGTTGGCCATCTCAATAACAATGCTACTCTACTATCCATGGTGATTTCAAATAACAACCATGACATGGTCAGCCATCTCAACGATAACACTACTCTAATATCCATAGGATTAAAGCTCAGTATGCTATCCAACATGACTAGTAATCTAAAAATGGGGACTCTATCGATCACATGGATGGTTTATCATAAGGTAGATCTAGGTTAAGTGTCATTTATGCTACTAGCACCAAGTGGCTATTTGAGCAACAACTACGATGTTAGACTAAATGAGATACTACCATAAACAACTAACTAGTCATAGATGCTTAAGGCTTAGTGAGGAATTATGTGCAGCAATAGGCCTATGATGGATTCATTATAAGGATGGTCATAGGACCACCTCATCACCCTAACTCCACACTCTAAATGAATCAGGTTATTATGGCCAATAAAGGGTCGATGAAATAGAGGAGAACCCAAGTTGGGTAACAATTTAAACCAGTAAATGAAAGCATTAAAATTTCTTAAATTTTTATGATACCAACTTGGTATCGTTGGTCACCACCAGCCTATCCAAGTTGCACATAAATGTTCATTGCATTTATCTCCTTCTCAATGGATTCTCCCTTCACTTTGAAGGGCTTCATCATATTGTTTCTTTATTTCTCCTCTCTGCCTTCTTTTCATCACGTATCCTCCTCCTTCTACCTTCCTTTGCATCCTCTTTCGAGTACACCTCTCACACCATACCCTCTCCTCAACCTTTGCCCACTAGCTGCTTGCCATAACTTCCCAATAACATTCATCATACGGAAGGAATAACATTCCTTCCTTCACCTTCCCAAGATACTTGTCATTAAGAGCCCATCCCTTCACATCAATGGGAGTTTCACGTAGCTGGCCGATCAAATTTCCAAAGGGTGTCTATACCATTTTTTGGGTAAAACATTGGTTAATTCCTATGGTTTAATTCATTACTTCCATTTAATTTTCAATTTGAGATAGCTCGTAAACTTGTGAAAAGTCATGCACAATGTATGCCTGTAATTCCTAATGAGATGTGTCCTACAAATTCTATGGTTTGGGGGTGCATTATTGTAGTGGATTTCTTGTTCTTTATCCAAACCATTAATATTTTATATTATCAAAGACATGACTGAAATAAACTATAAAAGTAAAAATGCACACTTGCTGGAAAAGTACAAAAAATAGGGGAAAGCTATAGAACTAAACTAATTTGTAGAAAACATAGAAAACATGAAATAAATAAAATAATAGAAAGCAAGGAAAAATGTGGGAGGAATACTTTTGAGAGTGGGCCCAAGCTTTAGAAGATTCCACTCAGATCAATTCATTCACTGGATGCTAGTTGATATTGATAAAACATTCAAATGAATTGTATTGTATTACAGCTTCAGAAAAAAATTACATAGATAATCTTAGATTGTATTTTAGGGGTGGTTTGTGCATTTATATAGTGCATGACCATCCCCTATTACAAGCTTAGGCAAGTCTATTTTAGACTTGTGGTTACAACAAACACACACAAAATAATCATAGACAACGAATGTGCAATAATTTTATCCTTCATAGGATAAATTAGGCATGTTCTATTTATTGACAGAATATACCTATAATTATACCACAAATCGATATCAATATAATTTATTTGTGTGTTTGCTCTATTTACATGTTTTTTTAGCCATTAATGAGAAATGGATAATTTATTTTGGTTCACACTATTGTCTTTCATCCACATATATCACTAGAAACCACCATTCTATTTCTTTTGAAAATATGGTTCTTGTTATACTTTTGCTCGATGGGAGTCAGGTGCCATCTAGCTTATCACTGGGAATCAGGTGCTATTGACTCCAAAGTTAGGAGTTAGGCACCATTGACCCCGAATCTAGAATTCAGGTGCCTTTGGTCCAAAATTCAGGAGTCAGGCACCTTTGAACCTAAAGTTGGGAGTTAGGTGCCTTTGGTCTTGAAATTAGGAGTCAAGTGCCTTTGAACCTGAAGCTAGGAGTGAGGTTCCTTTGATCTTGAATTTGGGAGTCAGGAACCTTTGATCCCGAATTTGGGAGTCAGGCACCTTAACTTAGCATACGTATCCTTTGTTGTGGTCACTATTGTCCTTATGTTTCCACCATAAAACATGAAGTGCTAGGTCCACATGGGACCTTGATGTAAATATGTAGAAAATGTAGCAAAATCACTTAATCTACACACAAATCACACTAAAATTACATATTAGAGAATATATCCAATTTCTAGAAAATACATATAAAAAATTCATTAACAATTACATCTTATCAAAATAATGCCACACTATATATTATAAATCCATACAAAAATATGAGCATTTTTTATGCTCATCATCCCCTCATGCTTAGATGTTACCATTCCCTTGTGGCACCTTCTAATGGTAATATTTTGTTTGGTCGACAACCTTATAGTATACCCCATTTCTTTTTTTCTTTCCCAGGTGGTGGATTTATATTGTTCCTTGTCACGTTTTTTTTTACCTCCCTTTTTTAGTTGATTGTGACCTACTTTTATTTCAGGTGCCTTCTTTCGTGGATTGTACCATAGGGGTCGACTAGATCCTACTTCAATGTGTGGTCTTTTTCTACTCCACTTCTTTCTACCTATTTCTTCATCTATGTAATATAGTGGCATCCTTCTAGAATGCAGGCTTAGCCTGGTTCTAGTACTAATGGTTTAGAGGTAGCTGGACTACCACTGGAAAATCAGGTCTATCCCATGGTGGATAATCAAACATATCATGCACTTGGAATTTTGGCAATTTTTCCTTTTCAAGGTCGAGCATTACATTCTTTGTAGCATTCTTCTCTTCATAATTTTCCTCTGTAAGATTGTCTTATGCATCTTCAAGGGGCAGAGATTCAAACACTCTCTCCAATGGTTGCATCATTGGCTCTTTACCGAATATACCCATATTATATAGATATTCCCTCATCCTTGAGGGATTGCCATCTTGTGAACCATATATACTCCAAAAATGTTTTGGTTGTGTAGGAGTAACAGAGATACCTAGCTCTCAAGATGTTTTCTTATAAGCCTTCCACTCCTTTTTGGCCTCCTTCAAGTTATTTTAGATTTCTTGAAACTGATCCTACTAGCTAGAAAATGCTTTCATGGATGCTACTCATTCTTAATATGAGTTTGGACTGGTTGCACCTTCAATTTTCATTGTGTAGCCTTCTGCTTTGGTTGTTTTGTTACTCTATACTTTTTCTTTCATCTCTTATGTGGTGTCCTTTCTGCTTTTATCTTGGGCCTCAACTTCTTTTACGGTTTAGGTGTTGCTGCTTTAGCTATAGGTGCTAAAGGACCAAACTTTTCTTAATTATACAGGTATTATTCTTCCTAGGTATCAAATGACTTTACTTCTTAATTTTCTTTATTCCCTGGTGTATCTCCAATTAGTTCAACTACATTCTGGTCATCCAACTATTCAGCTTTGGTCTGATCAACCAATGGCTGACCATTTGACTGTGCATTTTTTGTAGGACAGCTAACTCCTGAGAGTGATCCATTCTAGAGCGTTGCCTTTACCCTACTTCTATCTAAATAGTAATGTCAACTATTTTTGTGTCGTCAACCAGTTGAGTAGCACCCAATGGTGCTTTAGCTTCCCCAATTGAATGTGCCACTCCTATTTGAGCATATGGTAGCTGACCATCTAACTTGGTAGCATTAGATATTTTGGTTGACTCTTTCCTCTCATTATCTTTAATATCTACTTTGGGGGACTCTATTTATGGAATTGAGCCCTCCTATTATTCATAGTATATTTTAGAAGAGGTTTCAGAAAGATCCTCTGCTTCAGCTGTTAGGTTGGTGTCTATTCTGGAATCAGATCAAAACTGACCAGAAGAAGCAATCTTTTCCTTTGAATCTAGATAAGTTGTAGGCACCTCCATTACCCAATCTATTTGAACCACAACATAAACCTTGGCTAGCTGACCAGCCTCTGTTTTTTTAACCTATAATTTCAATTATTGCATAGTGTTCTGTAGCTCACAAATGGTGTTATACATCTCCAATTGTTTCACTACAATTGCCTTTCTAGACACCTCAAAGAGGGTCTGCTTGGCCTTGTATTTTCTATCCCAAATTAAATGCTACTCCTTCAATGTTTACACCTATTTTTTTAGGTCCTCTTCCTGGACTACTGACCTAGAAGGCTCATCGCCATCCATGTTCTGCAGCACCTAGGCAATAAATTCATCCTCAGTTATTCCAATGACATCTTCATCATTGGATGAACTAGGGATGGCCAAAGCCACTTTCCTTATCCTAATCCTAGTCCTTGGGTATTCCAACACATGAACAGAGCTTGGCACACTCTGTTCTTATTCCTTAAACATAGGGGATGGATTTTTCCCTACCTCCCCTATTGGTTGATCTTGATGGGAGGCAAGCACCAACTCTATTAGCCTTGATGCCCTTGCAACCGATTGACCATGAGAGTTAGGTACCTATTTTGTCTCTCGTTGTCCTGTAATAGTGGTGCCTTCTTTAAATGGTTCCTCCCTATGTGTCTTTGCATGCTTGATTAGGGCTGAAATCAATCCATGGTGTGCTAGGGTAGTATTTGTACCTACCTGGTACCGCATAGCCTCATCCTTTAGGGCACATGCTAAATAATAGGGGACATTATTTTGGTCCCCATGTAATAGATGATTCAAAAAATATAAATGGTTTACATTAATCCATGAGTACCTATCAGTGCATGTGAATAATCTAGCTATCTACTTGAAAACTTAGTTCCAAATATCCAGGAGGTGTTGCCTTGATAATCCAAAATACATCAGACATGTCATTGGTTGCCCAAAAAATATTTTTGCACAATCTAGAGTGTTTTCATCTCTGTATACATGGTCCCCTATCTAAGAGAGACCGGTAATTGCTATAATATGGGTCCTTGTGACTAGAATCTCTAGTCCACGTATTCAAGAAACCCCATCCTTTAAAGACTCAATGAATTCCTAGGTGGTCTCAGCATCCTGATTTTGACTAACCAGTCGATAGTAATCCATCCATTCATCTACTTCAAATTACATCTAAACGTTTTCATTAATCCTTGAGAGATATTGAGGCTCATTATTTTTGAGTAGATGATTTGTAGATTTCCCTCCCATGTCAAATTACTCTTTTTTTTTGTAATTTTTTTTAATTTTTTTCCTTGTTTTTCTCTACAACTTACCCTGGCTTTACAAGTTCTTAAACATATCATTTCAATGCAACCATATCCATGCAATCAAGCACCCTTACACCATAATTATAAATAATTGCGATGATTGGTGTGAACATCGTAAAATCATGTGCCAAATTTCCAATGGATGATTGTTATAAATTTTTACCCAGTTGCTTGATAGCACGTGGACAAGTGCAAAGTTGGTTACGTCGATTGGATGGATATTTAGTTTTTTAAACAATGTGATGACACTATTAACAAGAATAATTTTTTTGATGAAAATTATATACATATAAAATAGAAAATTAAGTACATACCTAATTAGTATTTTGCATGTGCATGATTTGTTGACACTCGTGGCACAGACAGATTGGTTGTCGCATGATGACTGTGATTACCAAAAAAATAATGGTGTGCGTATTTCCATGTGAGGAAATATTTTTCTAAAAAATTCATTCTCGGATGCTGTAATTCATTTCATTCGAGATTCCCTCCTACAAAATAATGCAAGAAGAATATTAAATTAAAGATATATGAAAATAGGAAATTTGCTACATTATTCTCTTTAGAATCACACAATACCTGCACTTCAACCCACTTGGTCACATAGTCAATGTAAACTAAGATATATCTCTAACTTGCTGACTGCAGATTAATAGATCCTACAAAATCCATCCCCCATTTTTCAAATGGCTCAATGTGCACATGTGGTTGGAGTGGCATTTCATCTCTAAGAGTTGTTCTACCCATCCTATGACACTAATCACATTGACTCACGTGTTTGGCTGCATCTTTAAATAGTGGAGGCTATAAGTATCCAGCCTACAATACTTTGAATGCAATTTTTTCCTACAAAATGGCCACCAAAAGGTTCATTATGGTAAGATTTCAGTATTTCTATAATATCATTATCAACAACACACTTCTCATGATTTGATCAGGCCCTATTTTAAACAGGCATCCCTCAATCCATGAGAAGTCTGCACTTTTCTCTATTGATGTTTGTTTATTGCATGGTGAAAGTGCATGGGATACTTTACCAGTGGCTAAATAATTAGCCATATCTACGTACCATGGTATCTATTTATTTAGAGCAAACAAATGCTCATCTATAAATTGATCTTTTATGGTTGTAAGATCTGGTGGTGTCAATCTGGAAAGAAAATGTACAACCACATTGTCCTTTCCTAGTTTGTCTATAATTATCACATCAAATTCCTATAGAAGCCATCTTATAATTCTACCACTAATTCTAGGTTTATTTGTTAGGTACCTGATGGCTGAATGATTAGTATGCACAAAAACCTGATAACATGTAATATAGTGGTAAAAATTATTAAGAGCATGTATGACTGTAATAAATTCCTTTCATGTGATAGTATAATTGAACTCAATACCTATAATATGTTTACTAACATAATAAATGGCATATAAGTCATCATCATCCTTCTATCCCAATACTGATCCTATCGCATTATTGGATGCATCTGCATATATGTGAAAGGGGATGGTCCAATTTTGACCTCTCAGTACTAGAGTAGTGGTCTAAATATTTATGGTTGTTGGTGTTTCCCTGCATAATATCAACTAACTGACCTACCAAAATTATTGCCTTTGCTATTTTTTTCCTATTTTTCTTAGAAAAAAATCCCTTATGGCCTTTATATAGATTGGAATGTCTCTTATGGCCTAAAAAAGAGGGATTGTGACTATCAATTTTTTCAGACTGGAAACAATGTTGAATTCTAGTTGTACTAGATTTTTGGGTTCCTACAACCTTTTTGGAAAATGTGGAACCTCTTCTCTAGTATTTATAGCTACTGGTTCATCTTCTACTTCCTCTATAAGAGGTTATTCCTCTTTTTATAAATCTTTTTTTTCCTCCTCTTCTAACAAAGTATCTATTTCTAGTTCTACCTGCTTACCTGATCTTAATTGTACAAGACTACAATATACTTCGATATTATACATGGGGTACATCTCATTTTCCATTTGGTATGTTGGTTGTGTTTTATTTTTTGTATTAGATATAGGTTGTGTCGAAATTTGAGCAGGTCTCAAAGCAAGGGGAGCTGACAAACTCTATTGTAGTGGAACTTGTATTACATGTTGTGGAGTTGGGTTCCAAGCATTATAATTTCTCCAATATGGTACAGGATGTTGATGTACCATCCATGGGTAAGGATTATAAGTACTTTATCCTTAGGGTTATATGCCCAAGGTTGTTATCCCCACCAACCCATATTGAGTGGTTGAACTTGACATTGGTTTTCATAATTATTTCTCCCATAGGATGGCATTCTTGTTGGCATGTTGTTTTCCATAGGAGATTGTTGTCAATTTCTCCTATTTCCCATGAAGTATGCTTCCATTACTTTAGAATACTCTCTAGATTTTGGTAATTACAGGTACAATTTTGTCTTATGATCTTTTTGACACACAATGCATACTCTAACTTTGTTCTTTGGACATTTATTTCTTGGGTGCTTCCCTCTACATTTAGGATAAAAATAGGCTAATGTTGCCTCATTATCCTACTTCTTTCTCTAAAGTATAAGAGTGTCCATTTGAAGTGCAAGAGATGACAACATCTCACTCTTGAGGTCTTCTAGCATATTTACTATCTCTAATTTGGTGACTGTGGCTAATTGTTTGATATTTCCAGAGGTTAATTTACCCTTCCTTATTGAATATTTTTGACATAACTATCATATATCAAACATTTTATGTTGATAAATATCTCCTCTAGAAGTCATGTTTAGTACTTCAAGAGATTCATTAGTAAGCCCCTTTAGAAAAATACTTCTTAAGGACCTATCACCTAGTTTTGCATGGGGATTCTTCTAATGACTCACCTTCCTTCTAACTCATATCCAAAACTTCTTCTATGGAATCACATGCTCTACTAAAGTCTTGGTATTGATATAGGAATATTTTTTTCATTTCTTCCTAGTTAGTGATCTGTTTATTTCCTAAACGGATGAACCAGTGTAGGGTTGAATCATCTAGAGTGGAGGGGAAAATTTTTGAGCATCGATTTTATAATATACTAACATGCATAATACGTCAAACTTGAAAAGCAATGGGTCAATATATTCTATTTTAAATCCTCTGAAGATTTGAATATGGGTAGGAGAGATATGTTTCATCTTTGTATCTCCTCTTGCCTCCTCAATTGGGAAGTTAAAACTAGTGGATATCTCTTCTACTTTAGTCATATTTTCTAAATATAAAGTTTCAACACCTACTACTTCTAGAGTAGCTTTCAAGGCTTCTAACTCATTTCTTTTATCCTCTAGAAGGATTTCTAAATTAGTGTTTGAAGTAGTTTCATATTTAACTGCTTGCCAATGTTGAATGTTCAATAAATATTCCTTATATTGAATTCTTCCTACCACTGATCCTTACTTAGGATTTTTCTAGTCTCGTTTAGAATGATCTTGTGCAAAAAGTAGATGTTGACTCCAATGCACAAGTGGAGATAGTGGTGGGGAGATATCAATGTCAATATTTGGCACATATAAAATAGAGGCTTCTTGAGAAATAATATTTTTGCTCTTGAGGAAACGACCATCTAGTTCTCTCTTTTTAAGTGGACTCATACAAAATTAAAATAGAATAGTTTTGTAGAAAGTAACTTAAACTAATTCAAATGCTCTTTATTTAAAACTAGGTATTATAGTTGGCTTTTCCTCTACAATGACACCAAAATGTTGGGCAAAATATTGGTTAATTCCTACAATTTAATTCATTGCCTCCATTTAATTGCAAACCTATGATAGCTCATAAACTTGTGAAAAGTCGTGCATAATGTATACCTATAATTTCTAATGAGATGAGTCCTCTATATTCTATGGTTTGGGGTGCATTGTTGTGGTGGAGTTCTTGTTCTTTATCCAAACCATTAATCTATTTTATATTATCAAATACATGACTAAAATAAACTATAAAAGTAAAAATGCACACTTGCTAGAAAAGTACATAAAATAGGGGAAAGCTACATAACTAAACTAATTTGTAGAAAACATAGAAAACAGGAAATAAATAAAATAACAGAAAGCAAGGAAAAAGGTGGGAGGAATACTATTGAAAGTGGGTCCAGGATTTCAGCAGATTCTATCCAGATCAATTCATTCACTGGATGCCAGTGGAGATTGATAAAACACTCAAATGAATTGTATTGTATTACAACTTTAGAAAAAAATTTACATAGATAATCCAAGATTCTATTTTAGGGGTGGTCTATGCATTTATATAGTGCACAACCATCCCCAATTACAAGCTCAAGCAAGTCTATTTCAGACTTGTGGTTACAACAAACATGTGCAAAATAATCACAAACAACGAACAACGAATATGTTCTAATTTTATCCTTCGTAGGATAAATTAGGTGTGTTCTATTTATTAATGGAATATACCTATAATTATACTACAAATTGATATTGGTATAATCTATTTACGTGTTTTTTCTATTTACATATTTATTTAGCCATTAATGAGTAATGGATAATTTATTTTGGTTCACATTGTTGTCTTTCATCTGCATATATTGCTGGAAACTACCATTTTGTTTCTTCTGAAAACATGGTTCTTGTTATACTTTTGCTCGATGGAAGTCAAGCACCATCCATCCTGTCGATAGAAATTAGGTGTTGTTGACTCCGAAGTTGATATTTAGGTGTCGTTGAGTCTAAATATGGAAGTCAGCTGCCTTTGGTCCCAAAGTCAGGAGTCATATGCCTTTGACCCTAAAGCTGGAAATCAGGTGCCTTTGGTCCCAAATTCGGGAGTCAGAAACCTTTTACCTTGAAGTTGGGAATCAGGCACCTTTGATCCCAAAGTCGGGAGTCAGGTGTCTTTGATCCTGAAGTTGGGAGTCATGCTTCTTAACTTAGAGTACTATCCTTTTTGCAGTCACCTTTGCCCTTATGTTTCCACCATAAATCATCAAGTTTCAGGTCCACATGGGACCTTCACGTAAATATGTAAAAAATGTAGCAAAATCATTGAATCTACACACAAATCACACTAAAAACACATATTAGAGAATATACCCAATTTATATTAAATATATATAAAACTTTCATTAAAAAGTACATCTTATCAAAATAATGTCACACTATATATTATAAATCCATACAAAAATATGAGCATTTTTGGTGCTCATCACCATTCATTGTAGGTGGTCTTATCATACTTCAACCAAAAGTGGTTGGTCACCTTGACTAAATGAATTTCCCCATAATTTGATAATCCACATCTATCCCCTTCATTCAATGAAACATGCTTGCTATTTCAAAATAGAAGGGTTATTTGATTGATGTGATTCTTTTATTTCTTATAAAAAAACTATTTTCAAAAGAGGTTTTCTTTATCAATACAAAATAAATCATTCATTTATTCGAAGGAAAACTCTTTATCCCTATAATGTAAATAAATCATTTATTCAAATGGAATTCCCTTAACATTTTTTAAATAAATCATATATTTATTTACAATGCTATTTCTTCGTTATTCAAGTAGGTCAACTATTTATTTAAAGTGATATCTCTTTGCTATTCAAATAAATCAACTATTTATTTAAATTGATATATCTTTGTTATTCAAATAAATCAACTATTTATTTAAATTGATATATCTTTGCTTATTCCATTTACCAAGGTATACACGGAGTTATGAAGACAACTTACTCATTCATAGCTCACCAATTATTAAAGCCAATAGTCCTAAAGTAAAACACAATCATGTGGGTGCAACACACAAAGAGGGAGTCTTTCTGTCAATGTAGTCACCTGTCTGAGCCTCTAGAACTTATGATAGCTACTAGACCATCAGTCTAGGGATCAAGGTGGCTAGCTATTGATGATTATCCCTAAACAAATGCATACCTATATGAAGGTATCCATCCTTGTTACCTTCTAATTGCCTTGTCACCTCAAGTACCCTCATATTTGGTGGATGACTCAAGTTCTTCCACTTATGAGTGTACATAATCCTACACATTGGTAATTTGTTAGTAGTATCATACTCTTCAATATCTATTAATATTGCATAGCTACTTAATTACACAAAATTGAGTATTAAAGCATCATCAGTTAATACATTATTTTTTCCATATTCAAAGGTCCATATGGGAGGGTCATGACATATATATGAACTAATATAGAAATTGTAGTGATAAATCACTACAAATTTTTAATATTGTGCCCCGTAATATTATGAAGAGCCTAAGCCTAAAAATAGGGTGCCACAATCCATGCCATCCTAAAATGGTTCCATGTCATATTTTCCAAACATATATCTCCAAAGGGTAAGGATAGATGTGGAAACCCTTGCTTTGTGTGGGTAAGATAATCACCTGATAAGAATATGGTCCACAGTGAGCAATTTGAAACCTTTTTATGATATTTGAGTTAGGCCTCACTCCTGATAAAATTTAATGATCATTTTTATGATAACTAAAAAGGCTTTTTCATAGGAGGAGGATCAACCCAAATGTCATTTATGGTACAATCAATAGAGCTCATTATTGTCTATACTAGTTTGGGTAAGTCGACATTGTCACCTCATGTGTTATCTTTCCACCAAACACTCAAGGATATCCTTAATGATGGGGGATGACAAAGAGGAAATCAAAAACTAGAGGAAGAATAGGGATCCTTGTGATCACTCTATTATTATGGAATTCAAAAGACATATACTTCCCCACATTCATCAAAAGGGACACTAAGGTGAAAGCCTCTCTGCAACAATTAAAAAACTAGCAAAATTACTAGTAGATTGGCACACATGGAAAACATTCTAAGATAAAGTTTGGTATGAACAAGGAGGAAGGAATAAAAAAATATAACAAAGGCAAAAACTTGAAAGTATAAAAATGATCAAGATTTTTGATAAGGCTCAATAAAAAAGAAGAAATTTTGATATATTGGCTTATTAAAACTTTTAAAGTCCCAATGAAAATGACCAAGAAAAAGTCCTAATTGCACATGCAATAAAATATTAATCATGTGGATAGAATATTCTAAGAAAAGTTCTAAAATAGCAAACAATTTTGGAAAATGACAAATGCACCAATACCAAGGGGAGGTAGGTGAGCATGCGGATTCCTAGGAAGAAGAAATATAATACACCATTATTAAGAAAATATGGGTTATCTACCAAGAACACTTCATCTCTTCAATTCAAGCAATGGTAGATTAACCATTAAATATGAAATAATAAAGACCTACAACCATGATAGCTACAGACTAAAAACAACAATAGCCAAGAGTAAATCCATTAAATATTTAGAATCCCTAAGAAAAGGGTAAACAAAAATTCAAATCATCCTATAAATTTTGGAAGGAAAATTTTTGTATTGTAATCTATAAATAGAAGTATTCTTAACTTAGTAAAGGATTGACAAGTTTTCAATTGTATGCATTTATACGCTTTCCTTTCGTTTCTTTTTGTAAAAATAGTTAGCTCTTGAGTGGATTATGGGTAATCTCAAACCCACGCTTCTAGCATAATCTATGTAAATTCTTGCTTGCATTTATATATATATATATATATATAGACACACACACACAAGAGCCTATATATATTTTTTGGCATAGCCTATAGACCCGTTGTTGTGTGTATGTATTTGTCTATGACCTTTTGCTTGAATATTGGGTTTTATTAAGTGTATGTGTGTGTGAGGGGCCTACATCTATTTTTGGACCAAGTCACTTGATTGGATCTCTAGCAGGACCCACCTTCTTATGCATGCATATAACTGGTAACTCTCATTTGTGCTTCACTATGTTGAGGAGAGGAAGTGTTCACCATTGGCACATAGTGTTTAGGCTAGTTTTTGCAAGATCTTAGTAGATCTCTTGGCATATCACCTCCTTTTATTTTGTTGAATTGTTTATTTTTCTTTTATAGCATCCCTTTTCCTTTATTGACTAACTAGTGTGCCTTGAATATCATATCCTAACAAGGATTTGATCTTGTAAAAACTTTCAAAGGCCCTTGATTGAGCCAAATCATATGCTCTCGAATGCAATCCCATTGTGTGTTCCTTGTGAGATGTGATTATCCTAAGTGGAGATAATAAAAGACAACACAAATTTCATGACATGCCCAGTGGGACCTCAGTGACACATAATTGGTCCTAGAATCGTAACAAGGAGTAGGACTGAGACTTGGTGAGGCTCTTAGTTTATTCTCGCTTGTTGAAGCACCTCTTTTCTCACCTAACAACTATGATCTAGAATGAATACCAAAAGAATCCATTACTAAAGAGAAAAAACTAAGGTTTGGGTGAAGACATCTATCTACCTACTTTTTAGAGGCAATAAGCTACATTCATTGGTGACTCCATCCTATAGAAAGGACCCAAATATAATTAGATAAAAATCTTGTGTCTAGTTTTTTGTGTTTGTGAAATGTGAGAAGAGTTTTTTTCACTATCTACAACCATTCCATGAAGAATAAAATCCACAATCCATAATATGGTTTCTCCACCCCAACTACCACCTCCCATAACATTCTCCACTTGGAATGACAAAAATATGATGGCACCACCAGCACAAAATAAAATATGGAAAGAAATATTCTAGTCTACTTTGAAGTCTCATCTATTTCAATGGTGAATATCTCACTACTCCCATAGAGCACCTTAACAATGTTGCAAGCCCATATATATCAGAGAAAAAAATGGTAGTAAGGTTGCTTGCAACATTCTTAAGATGAAAATCCTGAGAATGATACACCACACTACAACCTGGGTCAATGTCCTATTGGGATCAACTTGACAATGTCTTTGTTGAAATATTTAGGTAAAATGTGATTGGGGTGTCACTCCTACAACAACTAGAAACAATTAGATGAGATTCCATGGAGGTATTAAAGGATTTCAACCTTGAATTTCATAAATCCTAGCACAAAATACCATAGCAAATGCGTCCTCCATTAGGTATGGTACTTATATACTATTTGAAAGCCTTGGATTATAATATTTCAAATATGATTAAATATAGAGGATAAAACTACCTACCACAAGCATATGAATTGGTCATCTATGTTGAGCATGATTTATTTTAGATTGGAAGACTAGCCCCTAGGCTACCATACCTCTATACTCCAATGTGCAATCCCTAATTCGTATACCTCAGTCAATGACCTCCCAGTCATACCCTCATTCATCCTTTCTTATTTATCCTCACAAAATCCAACTTCATAAATCCCTAGGACCTTGTGCAAGAATCATATCACAAGATACTTGCATTTATAGCTAATCAAATGTCTACCACATGGAATTAGTACCTATACAAGATAATTATATAAAGGAGTCTAACACGTGATACTACCAACTTCCCAAAAACCCCCTTAGCCAAGTCAACCTAGGAGAAACATCATAAATTTTGGACACTTCAACACATGAAGTTATGTTATTTAATTCATACTTAAAATTTAAAATCCAAGTGCTAGAGAAAAATTCTCTAACCACCACCACAAAACTTGGTTATGTTTCTCAAGATTGAATTTTAGAAACATGGGATGAGGGAGAAATACATGCAATATCCAACCATATGGGAAATTTAATGGGAAAAACACCTTAGGTTTGATCAAATTATTTGATGAGGTCTAAGAAGTGGGTAATGGAGAAAAAAGGTACAAGCAATCCATCGACACTTGGTAGTAAACACAAGTCAACTCTGCTAGAACAACCTTCAACCATAATACCTCAATGGTCAATAAATATTGTGCCTCCTGTAATCCCTCAACCAAATGGTCTAAGGGACCTAGGAAATTATAATAGAGCAATCATAGACAACTTGAAACCATCAACAATTGTACCACCAAAAGCCATGATATTTACCAAGTAAAATACCCCAATAATCCTAAGGTAGTAGTCAATGCCATTAAAACTAGCTAGACATATTTGACCATTCCAAGAGAGACCTAGATTTGTTCCTTAGAATATGGTACCTTTTATATTTTAGCATAGTGGATCACCTAAAAAACTCCACTATACCAATATTATTTTGGGAAATAATAACTATTCCAAGGCAGAAAGAGTGTTTCTAAAAGGTCTTGGAGGAAGAGGAAAAAAAAAGGTAGCCACAAACTATAACTATATTGCAAATATTATTCCTAGTACATAATATAACCAACCCCCCTATTCTATCTAACCCTAGTCTATCAAGACAAATTAATCCATAATCGTATTATAGACTCTAGGGCCAACACATACATTATACCAAAAGAAATAGAAAACATATTTGGATTAAGATATCAGTTAGCAATCAAAAGAATTATGTAGTTGGATGACAACCCAGTTCAAATACTAGGGGTTGAAAAAAAACTTTTACCTTCCCCATATGCTTACCCAAATCAAATAATTATGCAATATGAATTGATAATTTATTTTTTTCCTCCTTTCGACATCTACCTATTCAAATATTTCAATGCAAAACTAGGAGGGTATATATATCTAGATTAATCTTTGATGGTGATAAGGACAACATATGGGACTAGGACCAAATTTCTAAGTGAAACATTGCATCATCACCATATAGAAACATAGCCACCATCTAAATGGAGCAATGATCAAATCTTGGCAGTTGAAGAAATTTGGTGAAACCTCTATGAAATGAATTAGGAATTATGACCAATTACTTCAAAATATTTGATGAGACAAGGGGAAACATAAAATTGGAATCCTGATACCTAAAGAAACATAGACAAATAGGCATGGGGTAGGGATAATTTGAAATGAGATCCAACTCTTGGATCATGTATATATAAAAAAAAAAACTAAATGCTTTATTTTCTTCTATTTTTCAAGATAACCTTTCAAAAATGAAATAGCCACAAGAGCTATCAATAGGGCCATTCTTAAAATTGACACTAAATTTAATGATCAAAACAAGTGAGGTGGCAGGTTTACATCACCTAAAATAATTATGCATAAGATGAAAATATGCCAAAGATTTCACCACATCACCTTAGGAACGAAAGGATAAGCTCACCTAAATGAAAATATAGTAGGAATGAGGGAAGGTGTTGATTCAAGTGAGGTGAAACAGAGAAGAACAACTACCCCAACCCTAAATAAAGGCTATAAAATAAGACCAATGTCCTCTAGAAGGTTATGTCTCAGCAACTCTAAACCGAATGGATAAAGGCTTTTTAGCTTTTGATTTTGTTTCCTTATGCAAATAGAAGGCCCCCTAAGAGCTTCCAAAATTGTGGTGATAAATTATTACAATGTTGTTCGGTTGTTCCCTTACAAATGATGAAGAGCATAAGCCTAAAACCAAGGGGCACAATCCATGCTAGCCTAAAAATATTCCATGTCATATTTTACAAAACAAATATCTCCAAAGGGTAAGGACAAGTGTGGAAACCCTCAATTTGTATGGGTAAGTTGATAAACTGATAAGAAAATGGCCCATAGTGAGCAATATAAAGCCTTTTTGGTGATATCTGAGGTAGGTTTCACTCCTAATAATAGTTTATGAAACTTTTGGGTGATAATTGAAAAGACTCCATTATAGGAGAAGTGTCAACCCAAATTCCATCTATGGTAAAATCAATAAAGCTCATCATTATTTATATTGGTTTGGGTAAGTAACCTATGACACCTCATGCATCATCTCACCACCAAATACTCAAGGATATCCTTAATTATGGGGGATGGTAAAGAGAAAACCAAAAATTAGGGGAAGAATAGGGATCCTTACAATCATTCTATGATAATGAAATTCAAAAGACATAAACTTCTCCACATTCATCAAAAGGGTTGCTAAGATGAAATATTCTCTATAGCAATAAAAAAACCAACAAAATTACTAAAAGAATGGCACACATGGAAAACATCCTAAGATAAAGGTTGGTATGAACAAGAAGGGGAAGGAATCACAAAATAGAACAAAGGTAAAAAATTGAAAGAAAAAAAATGATCAGGATTTTTAATGAGGCTCAGTAGAAAAGAATAAATTTTAACATATTGGCTTATCAAAACTTATAAGTTCCTAACAAAAAATGACCAAAAAAAATCTTGATTACATGTACAAGCAAATCCCAATAATGCAGACAGAAGATGTTTGGAAAAGATATAAAATAGTGGATAGTTCTAGAAGTAGAAAAATGCACCAATACCAAAGAAGAGGTAGGTGAGCATGTGGATTCCCAATAAGAAGAAATACAATATGCCATTATTAAGAAAATATGGGTTATCTACTAAGAACACTTTGACTCTACAAGTCAAGTGAAGGTAGGTAAAATCTTAAAGATAAAATAATGGGAGCCTACAACCACAAAAGCTATAGACTGGCAACAATGGTCGTGAGTAGCTTCGTTAAATATTTAGAATACTAGGAAAAGGATAAACAAAAAGTTAGATCATCCTACAAATTTTGGAGGGAAAATTTCTCTATTGTAATCTATAAATTGTAATAGTCTTAGCTTAGTAAAGGATCAACAAGTTTGCAATTGTATGCATTTGTAATTTTTCTTTAATTTCTTTCTATAAAAATGGTTGGCTCCTAAGTGGCTTGTGGGCAATCTTGAACCCTTGCTTTTGGCATAATCTATGTAAAATCTTGCTTGCATATATATAAACACGGGAGCCTGTGTTTATATTTTGGCTTAGCTTATAGACCCATTGCTATGTGTATGTATTTTTCCATGACATTTTTCCTAAATATTGAATTTTAAGTGTATGTGTGTGTGATGTGCCTATGTTTATTTTTAGACCAAGTCACTTGATTGGCTCTCTAGCGAGATCCACCTTCTTATGCATGCATATAACTAGTAACTCTCATTTATGATTCACTCTATAGAGGAGAAGAAGTGTTCACCACTAGCCCATAGTGCTCAGACTTGTTTTTGTAGGAAGTTCTTAGTGAATATCTTGGTGCATCACCTCCTTTTCTTTGGTTGAGTTGTTTCTTTTTATTTTCTCACATCCCTTTCCCTTTTTTGAGCAACTAGCACTCCTTGAAGATCACATATTAACAAGGAGTTAGCCTTTTAAAAACTCATAGAGTGCTCGGATTGAGTCAAACCTTGCCCTCTCGGCTACAACCTTGTTGTGTCGCTCCCACAAGTCACAATTATCTTGGGTGGGGATAATCAAAGAAGATAACAGAAACAATATTTATAAAGGTTATATATTCATAACTTATATTGAAAAGCAACTTTAATAAAAAAATTACTAATAAAAGTAAATTTAAATAAACTATGTAAGTAGTCTGCCCAAATTCATGGTGACTACTGATTCCACCATGTAAATTAAAATACATATATTAATAAGCATTTTAAACAATTAATAATAAAGAATTATTCAATTGAAAAAACCAGTTACTAATAAGTATAACATTAAAAGCAAAATAAATTTAAAACATGTATCACTATTTGGGTTAGGAAATTTGATATATTTACCTGATGAGCACCATAAAAGCTCATTTTATATACACTTTTAAGGGGCATCATTATTGGTTTAATTAGCATGTGAGATGCATTTTTATATAACTTATGCATATAATTGATAGAAAATCTGGTATTATGCTTGATTGGTGTTTTTAGTGGGAATTGTGTATAAATGCAGGTTTTGCTACTAATATGGTGTTTTCCAGTCTACATCCACTTGGACCTGGCATACTTCTACTTACAGAGACTAAGGCAAGAGAGCAAGTGCCTTCCTCTTCAAGGAAGGTGCCCAACAGAAGTAGGCACCTTCCTCTTCAAGGAAGGCGCCCAACAGAAATAGGTGCCTTCCTCTTCAAGGAAGGTGCCCAACAGAAATAGGCACCTTCCTCTTCAAGGAAGGCGCCCAGTAGAAGTAGGCGCCTTCCTCCTTAAGGAAGGCACCCAGCAGGAGTAGGCGCCTTCCTTATAAGGAAGGCGCCCAACAAAAGTAGGCGTCTTCCTTATAAGGAAGGCGCCCAACAAAAGTAGGCACCTTCCTCATGAATAAGGTGCCTCCACGCCTCCATACTTTGCAAGATTGACCAAGCCAGCTTTGACCGGTTGACCAATGGGCTAAGGAGGAGGTTGCACGTGAAGACAAAAAGGAGATATTTTATTTTATTTACTATTATTAAAATAGAATGAACACTTCTATTATTTGATTGGATGGATACCTTTGTAACGTGAGCATTATTCTTTCACGCTCACGGGTGAACCAAGAGCAACAATTTTTCCAACGATCAATGCGGGAGATATTCTATTTTATGCAATATTATTAAATGCAATATTATTAAAATAGAATAACGTATCAATTATTTTCTACCAGACATATTCTGTTATGATAAATCATAACACACTTGATTTATCCTGCAAGAGGGGAAAATAGTGTGTGATTGTTCTAATTAATATATGGTTGTTATAATTGAACGAATGCAATATTCATTGCATATCTATTGTAATCGCAAGTCTGAAATAGACTTGCCTAAATTTGTAATAGAGGAAGGTTGTGCATTGTATAAATGCACAGGTCTTCCCTAAGAGAAGAAGGAAAAATTATGGAGAAATTATTCTATTTTATTTCTTGTCAAATTTATTAAGAGTGCAATTCCTCTTATCTGAGCAAGCTCTACGCAGCTAGCTGGGCGGACTATCTACGAGAGCTTGGGCCCACTCCCTGCAGTAGTCCTCCCCTATTTATTTTTGTTCTTTATTTTTTGTAGATTATTTTATTGCTTTAGTTCTTGCTTTATTTAATTTAGGTGTGTGTTTTTATTTTCAGCATTTTATTTCCAGCATTGTATTTTATTTATTTAAATTCTCTGCACTTAGTTTATTTAGTTTAGCTGACATTGAAATGCACATACATCCCCCACAAAACTAAATAAGGTACAATCAGATTTATTCCCCAACACTGCAGGCATATACTGTGTATGACACTCATAAGTTTATGGACTTACCAGATTGATAATTTATGGAAGAGAAATGAATGTTTTTCGGAACGTAATTTCTGCTCACCATTTTGGCATCATTGTCGGGGAGTGTCTAAACTGTAGTGTTCTAATTTACAGGTCAGATAAAAATTCTATTTAAAATTACTTGTAGATATTTTACCTGAGAAGTGTGAGTCCACCGTGGGCCTTTTTATAAGGCCAAAAATAGTTGTCGGCATAGTCAAAGCTAAATTCCATTGGCAACTGTTTGCATTTTATAGCTTCTCAGGTAAACGTGGGAATGAACCTAATGTACCAAATTAAGTGTAGAAGTGGGAATAAAACGTGTTGTTGAAAAAAATTAGAAAAATCTGGCATTGAAGGATTTCCATCATATTTTCAATGGTTCCAAGAAATCAAAATAAATAAGCACAACCCAGGTCTGATTGAAAATTTTTAGGGATGTGTTTCTATATAGAAACCATTAAAAAAAATTGTGCCTCTAGAAGCTTGGTTTTAAATTAAAAAAATTTACAGGCTTGGACTTTTTGCAATGTATTGGTAAATGTTTTTGTAATGATGAAATTAATAGCAGGAAAATGACAGAGCAAAATTTTTAAAGAACATCTTGTTTTGGAGTATGTTCTTCACTTGCGCTTAAGGCGACCTGGTGAATCATAAACTAGCATGTGTTTTTTAAATACTGTCATGCCATGTTTTCTCCAAGTTGCCAGCTGCAAATAGTCATTTCCTAGCCTGCACGTTTTGCCATTATGTTGAAAAAGTTTTGTTTTTTGAGGCTAGAGGGATAAAATGCTCTTCTCATGCTATGACGTATTAAACTAGTTGATAATGAAGCAGATGATTTTTGAAATACTAGTTTAAATATAGGCATGGGGGGACCCCACCTTCATCATTGCCACCAACAACACAATAAACATTGTTCATAAAAAAAAAGAAAAATATATCTTCTACTAAAAAGGCTCCAAGTTAAGAGAAAAAAAAAATAGAGTTTTATTTTTCTACTTGTTGGAAGAGAGTATCCTCTTTCCCGAGGACCAGCTTGGTCTAGAAGGGAAATGAGAAATCTCCAACCGATAGCTAAATAAAGCAACAAATAAAAAAAATAGAAGCTTTATTTTTTGTTACTTGTTGGAAGAAAGTATCCTCTTTCCCTAGGACCAGTTTGGTCCAGAAGGGAAATGAGAAATCTCCAACCGATCGCTAAATAAAGCAAGGGAGGATCCTGAAAGTAATCAGAAGATAAAAAAATTATATATATATATATATATATATATATATATATATATATATATATAATGAAAAAAATATGAAAAAAATGAAAAAAAAAATTAGTTAGAATTTTCTTTTAATGCCTTTAGTTTAGATTTTTCTTTTTATGTTTTGCAGGACAACGTGAAGTGTGAAGTAGACAAATAAGGAGGTGTCTATGAAGATCTCGTGAATTGAGATTCATACGTGGAGTTCGTAATAGCACTATACGAACTATCTCGTGTACCTGATCATGTAGCATCCAATCTAACAGGTGAAAGCTAGCAGAGTTTTGCCTTGGAAACATTGGCACTTGAAGGCAGGCTAAGTAACCCTAATCAAGCGAAAGGCTTCCAGCCCAAGGTACTTATGGAATTTGGGGGAAAATTTTACTGGAAAGTGCATGACTATTATAGCCTAGATGATAAACAAAGTCAGAGATGCTACACCAAGTGCAAGAGTAGAGTGTCGAGACAATGTTCAAGTAACGATCAACGAGCTCCATTAGCAATCGCCTCACATTTGCAAGAGTGGATCAGACATCGGCATGGGGGAGACCCCATACCATACCAATAGCTTGGATGAATGTTCAATCATTCGTTAAAAAAAAAATAATAAATAAGAGAAAGAGAAAGAAGAGAGAAAAAAAAGAGGGGGGAGGATACGTGAAAAAAAAAATTATGAAGTGAAAGACACCTTGATCATCAAGAAGGCACCTTCTACATCAAGAAGGTGCCATACATTGGAGGCACCTTCCATATGAATAAGGCGCCATACATTGGAGGTGCCTTCCACATCAGGAAGGCCATACATTGGAGGTGCCTTCCGCATCAGGAAGGCGCCATACATTGGAGGCACCTTCCGCATGAGGAAGGAGCCATACATTGGAGGCGCCTTCCGTATGAAGAAGGTGCCATACATTGGAGGTGCCTTCCACATCAGGAAGGTGCCATACATTTGAGGCACCTTCCACATCAGGAATGCACCATACATTGGAGGCGCCTTTCGTATGAAGAAGGTGCCATACATTGGATGCGCCTTCCACATCAAGAAAGCACCATACATTGGAGGTGCCTTCCGCATCAAGAAGGTGCCATAGATTGGAGGCGCATTCCACATGAGGAAGGCACCATACATTGAAGGCACCTTCCGCATCAAGAAGGTGCCATACATTGGAGGTGCCTTCCGTATGAAGAAGGCACCATACATTGGAGGCGCCTTCTACATCAGGAAGGCACCATACATTGGAGGTGCCTTCGCATCAGGAAGGCACCATACATTGGAGGCGCCTTCTGCATCAAGAAGGTGTCATACATTAAATGTGTCTTCCATAGCAAGCAGACGCCTTCCACAACAATCAAGTGCCTTCTACAACAAGCAAGCGCCTTGACATCTAGGGTGCCTTGATCCATTTCCCGCACCTAGGTGGTTCGATGAAAAAAAAAAGGAATAAGTGATGAGGCGCCTTGATGGCATACAATAGAGGTGCCTTGATTAAAAAAAAAAAAAGTATGTGAATCCTCCCAATGAAAAATAAAAGGCATAGAACATGTCCTGCTTAGCATAAAAATTGCTTTCTTATTGCTTTGCAGGAAATCATGAACCGAATGCAAGTTTCAGGCATCCTGAGAGCCAGGGCCTAATAGGCACGGAGTCATGACTCTTGTTTTTCTTGCTTTCGTGTGTGCAATTTTTGTGTGTATAGTTTCGCAATACACAACCATGAACATGATCTGTAGGCAGAGTCGGCTTAAACTAGGCCTAACGGATGTGACATTTTGTGCCCTACAATTAGGAGTGCGGCAAAGCAAAAAATGCACTTACTTCCCACCAGGAAGAGAGTGCCTACAATCAATCCAATACAACAGTGCATTTTTCCACCTGGAGGAAGGCACCAATAAGCAATTTTCTTCTCCCTTGGATGGGGGTACCTGTTGTTCAGTGTGGGGACCTAACATTTGGAGGGCTGCAAACCTGTTGCGCAGAGGGACCTGTTACTGGTGATAAGGGCATCACCAATTTAAGTGGGGAAAAATAAAAAAAATGGTAAATTATGGCTGCGATGCTGAAGTTGTTAAATCCACATCGATAGAAGGAAGAACAACAACGATTAATGGTGTGGAGGAAGAAAGCATCCAAAAAAAAAGTAAATAAATAAAGAAAGAAATAAAATCTCCAAGAGCACCAACATGAAGACGTCTCACATCACGTGCATCATATACACCAGGTTCTACGAAATTCACCTAGGTATATATACTATTTTTTTTGTTAATTATGTGTATGGTTATATTAAAAATAATCTCCATGCTAAACATCAGTAGATGCTCCCTTAAATTCTTCTTATCAAAATCTCCCATCGAAGTTCCAACGTATGACATGCCTCGGATGAAAAATATTACTACCTCGAAATGGAAAAAAAAATAGAAAAAGCTATGGCATTCACGTGAATAGAGTTGACCTTGTTTCATTTGTGCATCGTGAAAATATTCGGATGGTGAATTGATTGGTGGAACAACGGAGTCACAATTCGAGATATTTAATAAAGGGAGCAGTGCGGACTGATTTCTGCTGAGTTCAAGACAAGAGGAGGCCCGAATCCACAATCCAGAGAAAAAGAGTGGCTGACGTCACTTATGGTGCTATTGTGCTGCAGAATAGCAATCCACGGCAAATTATACAGGAATGTGAGCGGATTGCAATCTGCTAATTTAAAGAAGAAAAAGATAGTGGATTTGCAATCTTCTTTTATTGGCATAAAAGGATGAAGTGAAAGAAAAAAATTCTAAATCTGCGGGCAATGTAGTGCTCAATGAAAAGAAAAAAATAGCAGCACTCAATGAAAAAAAACACAACAGTGCTAAACAAAAAAACATCAGTGCTGAATAAACAAAAAATAAATAAAAATATGCAGTTCTAAATAAAAAAATAGTACTGAAAAAAAAACACAGCAGTGTTGAATGAAAAAAATAGCAACGCTCAACGACAAAAAAATAAAGGTGTTGAAGGCCATTGAAAAAAAATATGGAAGAAAAAGAAAAGAAAAATATATATCCTAGGGGTTGTTGTCACAAGAACATGACAATCTTTAGGCATGGTCAGCCTGCGAGAGGGATAACTTTCGCTTTTGGTGCCACGAGGGCGTGGCACATGTTAGGCATGGGGGGATGATGAGCACCAGAAATGCTCATTTTATATACACTTTTAAGGGGCATCATTACTGGTTTAATTAGCATGTGAGATGCATTTTTATATAACTTATGCATATAATTGATAGAAAATCCGGTATTATGCTTGATTGGTGTTTTTAGTGGGAATTGTGTATAAATGCAGGTTTTGCTACTAATATGGTGTTTTCCAGTCTACATCCACTTGGACCTGGCATACTTCTGCTTACAGAGACTAAGGCAAGAGAGCAAGTGCCTTCCTCTTCAAGGAAGGTGCCCAATAGAAGTAGGTGCCTTCCTCTTCAAGGAAGGCACCCAACAGAAATAGGCACCTTCCTCTTCAAGGAAGGTGCCCAACAGAAATAGGTGCCTTCCTCTTCAAGGAAGGCACCCAACAAAAGTAGGCGCCTTCCTCCTCAAGGAAGGCACCCAGCAGGAGTAGGCGCCTTCCTTATAAGGAATGCGCCCAACAAAAGTAGGCGCCTTCCTTATAAGGAAGGCACCCAACAAAAGTAGGCACCTTCCTCATGAAGAAGGTGCCTCCATGCCTCCATACTTTGCAAGATTGACCAAGCCAGCTTTGATCGGTTGACCAATGGGCTAAGGAGGAGGTTGCACGTGAAGACAAAAAGGAGATATTTTATTTTATTTACTATTATTAAAATAGAATGAACACTTCTATTATTTGATTGGCTGGATACCTTTGTAACGTGAGCATTATTCTTTCACGCTCACAGGTGAACCAAGAGCAATGATTTTTCCAGCGATCAATGCGGGAGATATTCTATTTTATGCAATATTATTAAAATAGAATAACGTATCAATTATTTTCTGCCAGACATATTCTGTTATGATAAATCATAACACACTTGATTTATCCTGCAAGAGGGGAAAATAGTGTGTGACTGTTCTAATTAATATATGGTTGTTATAATTGAATGGATGCAATATTCATTGCATATCTATTGTAACTGCAAGTCTAAAATAGACTTGCCTAAATTTGTAATAGAGGAAGGTTGTGCATTGTATAAATGCATAGGTCTTCCCTGAGAGAAGAAGGAAAAATTATGGAGAAATTATTCTATTTTATTTCTTGTCAAATTTATTAAGAGTGCAATTCCTCTTATCTGAGCAAGCTCTACGCAGCTAGCTAGGTGGACTATCTGTGGGAGCTTGGGCCCACTCCCTACAGTAGTCCTCCCCTATTTATTTTTGTCTTTATTTTCTGTAGATTATTTTATTGCTTTAGTTCTTGCTTTATTTAATTTAGGTGTGTACTTTTATTTTCAGCATTTTATTTCCAGCATTGTATTTTATTTATTTAAATTCTCTACACTCAGTTTATTTAGTTTAGCTGACATTGAAATGCACATACATCCCCCACCAAACTAAATAAGGTACAATCAGATTTATTCCCCAACACTATAGGCATATACTGTGTGTGACACTCATAAGTTTATGGACTTACCGGATTGATAATTTATGGAAGAGAAATGAATGTTTTTCGGAACGTAATTTCTGCTCACCATTACCTACATACATCAAGAATGATTAATAGCAATTACATTCTCATACAATAAGTTAGACACACAATAATGAATTATAGTAAAAGTTCTCTTCTCCACTTATAGAATGATTTTTCAAAATATTATGGTTAAATAAAATGCAATTCATGACAGTTTTTTTTTTTGTGATTAAAGAAAAGGGTTTTGAAAGGGACCCTCACCCTTTTACAATGAAATCTTGAGCTTGTAAAAAAACAAAACCAGCTATGCATTGAACCTTTGGCTCTCATTGCCTAGCTAAAAATATGTCTTCTAGCCAGGCACAAGAGACCTATATTACCTAATGCCTAGTGATAGGACACATGTTGGTGGATCTACTATTGGACAACTCTAGGGAGGGCCAAAATAGAGTTAGAATATGTTGGGCATTAAATATTATGCTACTTGAGGGTGTTTAAAGGAGTTTTGGATGGCTCCCCTAAGCTTGAGAGGCTCCTCTATCCTCACTAGGATCTGATTGAAGACAACAATCACATTCTTGAATTTATCTTTAAAGATCCTCCTATTTCTTTCAATCCATATGCACCATAAAAATGTTGGGATGAAAATGTTCCAAATTTGTTTGTTCTCCTTATCAGGAGGCCTCCATTGGATCCACCAAGTCAATAATATCCTCAGGTATCACCCAATTGAAACCAATAGAACTCAACCATTGATCCAACACTTCCTGAGAGAAGGAACATCTCAAAAATATGAGTGATTATTTCTTCATTCTTTTTACAGAGGTAAAATATATTGGGTCCTTGGAAGCCTCTCTTGGTCAAGTCCCAAATATTTTCTTTTGGATCACAAGCCAAGTAAATATTTTCATTTTGGGAATGCACTTGTTGTTCTAGATATTCCTCTAGGAGACTTTTGTTTAAGGTATTTCTAGCATCTCAATGTAACCACTTTTAACTGTATAATGACCTGAAGTTGACCTAGTCCACACCAATTGATATGATTCCTCTAAATATAGATTCTAGGATCTGAAAGTACTTCATCTTATCATGGAAGTCTTCTAGCTTGTGTCTTAGGTTGGTATTTTGCATGTCAGTAGTTTAAATAACCTTATGATATCCATCTATAAAACCAAAAAATTTACATTCAACTTCCTTTGGGGTTGGGGTTGCACTGTAAAAGTGGTTGTTGATTATTTATAAAAAGACCAAACCATAACCATAACCATGGACTTATAAAATAGAAAAAGGTAATCTCGAACTGGTTCAAAAAAAAATTAAGCCACATTTTAGAAAAATAAACCATGGACTTATCGACAATGTCACACACTACACGTTGTTCCATGATGGTGGATACCTTGTGTACACAAGAGAGTTTTATTTTTCATATATATAAAAGTTTTGAATTTTATATTTGGAATCCACTTTATGAACATGCCCCAATATAGTCGCTTATCATTTGATGATACGATGTAACTTGAAAGCATCTCCTTCTGTTGGGAAATTCCTAGAAATGAATGTCTTAATTCCTTGAACACGATTACCACATTTGAATTCCATTGAAGCCCAAGTGATTCATGACTCATGATTCACGGACTGGTTGCCAGCACAAATAGATAGATTCCTCCTTAGAATTTGGTACCTTGTAATTTTATTAATAGGCATTTGTGCCTAGGATGGTCGACTGTGTCTGTGTAGTCATCCATAGAATAGCATAGTCCAACTGTCCATCTGGTAAGATCCTATAGTCCAATCCTAAAAATATTTAAACAATAGAATGTAGATGCTTTTATTGCAACTTGCATCAGCGAATGCACTTGGTCCAACCCTATTATCAATTATTAGATCTTCTTGATATTGTGATCCTTGGGTGGGTTTAGTCCTAATTTTTATGGAATTGGAGCTTGGGAATAAGTAAGGTTCCTCCTTATAAAAGCTAGACAATAAAGGGAAGTGGAAGCCATGATGGATTGGGTTAATATTAACATCGATGGTGTTGTTTGTAGAAATCTTGGGGAGACGGGTATTGGAGGGTAGGTCATATGCACTAAGATATGATGGGTTTTGGCTCATTGAGGCATTAGGAGAAACAACAACATGATGGCCAAGGCTATGGCCATCTATGGAGGTTTAGTCATGGTTCTTAAGCAAGGATACTTGAGAATTAAGGTGAAGTCTGATTCTCATGAGGAGGGGAGAAATGAAATGGAGGATTCAATGGGTCTTGCATAATATTATGGGTTTAAAAATAAAGCACAGATAAAATTTCTTCATGTGGTGAGGTAAAAGAATAGAGTTGCACATAGATTAGTTAATTGAGGAATAGAGAGAGGTCAACATTGGTGGTATTATGGTAGGGAGTAAAACTTGGAGAAATATTGTATGGACTTGTAGATTTTGCTTCAATAGGATTACCCCAATAATGGGTAAGGAACAAGTACTAGATGATAACTATAGGGAGCATGAAGGATTTGCATACAAGGAGATCGAAGGCCTCAATGTTTCATGATTAGGAATTATTTGAATCATTGTGTACATGGGAAGGTGGAGATAGGACAAACATATAATAGTGGAGATTAGCAAGATGAGCTAGTGGAGCTATAAGAATTTGCAATCACCATTGGAAATGAAGACCTCTCAAATGTGGTTTTGAGAGGATATGTGGTATACAAGGAAAATAAACTGATGGTTTTATCTTATTGCAGTTCTAAGGAGTCCTCCTTTGATCAGTGATTAGGTGTAGCAATGTTTTTTTGTGTAATTTTTTTCTTTTTTAAAATTGGGCTTTTAACCTTCATGGGTTTATAGGCATGTATATCTAGAGGCACTTCCAAGTTGTGGCCCATGTATGGAAGGCCTGATTCAGTGATTAGGTGTAGCAACGTTTTTTCGTGTATTTTTTTCTTTTTTTCTAATTGAGCTTTTAACCTTCATGGGTTTATATGCATGTATATCTAGAAGCACTTCCAAGTTGTGGCCCATGTATGGAAGGCCTGATGACTATGTAATATAGTTTCTATTAAATACAATTTAGTCTCTTTACACCAAAATAAAATCTTATATAAGTCAAGAAAATTTCTATATATTGATACTTACAAGAAAATAATTCAAATAATTTAATCAAAATAATACAAATGATAGTAGAATAGATATATTATATAACCTAAGGGGTTTGGACAAGTGAAAAGTTTTATGTAATTCAAATTTTTCTCACTTTTAATCCTAATAGTGAATTTTAATGATTAATCCAATAGATTTGGGACAAGTGAACAAAAGTAAGAAGTTTAATACTATAAACCGATTTTTCAATCCCATGGATGAACCTTAACATTTGATATCTTTTTGGTTAGTAGTATATAGAAATTATATTACATTTAATAAAATGGATGCCATGGATATTTTATATGTGATGTATGTTGTGTGAGCTTGAAATATTATACCTTCTTCATTTTCCTTCTTTTTACTTCTATTGCTTGGATTTGTTATTTAAAAAGTACAATCTATTAGTTTCTTATTTTATTATAAAATTGACAAAGTATTTGATAAGTTATGTCAATAACTAACATTAAGTATTGAGTATTATGTGGACATTTGGTTGTGTTATTGTTTGTTGGAATCCTTGTCTTAAAAGAAATACGAAAAAAAATTAAATCAAAGATGAAGATCATATTCAAGTTTGGAATTGTACTATTTCCTCTCTTATTGAGTTTTTGTAGACATGGTAATCATCATGTAGTGTTTTGAGTATAAAAAATATATTCTAACCCATTGAATATAGGATTAGAGTATATATGAAGGGGTGAAAAAAAAAAAAAAATATATATATATATATATCACCCCTTCATATATACTCTAATCCTATATTCAATGGGTTAGAATATATTTTTTATACTCAAAACACTACATGATGATTACCATGTCTACAAACACTAAGATAGGTTCTCTAAACATAATTTTTATGGTGCTTTTAAAGTCTAAAAAAACTAATAAAGGTGGTATATTTTTTAAAAGACAACTATGTAGAGGTTAGGGAAATTATTATAAGGATTGAGATCATCATTAGAAAAGGATAAATATCTATTTAATTAAGGGTGATTCATAGTCTAATATTAATATTTGGTCATGGATATTGGATTAAAAATAGCATTATTCTAGCCCCTAAGGACTACATGGATTGGTAAGTGCTTGTCTGACTAGGAATTTACCAAGAGGAAACCCAAGTTCAAACCTCGGGAGCAGCATGTTTACAAAGGTAGTAGTCTAATCTAAATCCTATGAGTGTGTGCCAGATCGAAGATGATGGTACGAATCCCGAGCGATCAATGGTCCCCTTCATGTCGGGTCAAAAATAATGAAGCAAAATAGGTTTGGTGGAAGTAGCCCATGTGGTTTTAGCCCTACACTTTCTAGTTACTAGAAATAGTGTGGTAGTGACCAACTCTCCTATGTAACTGAAAAAAAAAAATAGAATTATTCTTGATGTTCATCGATTATGGATTGATATAGTATCTTGAAAACATGCTAGCATATTTATAAATGAGAAAATAAGATGTCAAATAATTTAGGCAATCATCTTTCTAATATCTATCTTGAAGAAGACAACTTCAAAAGACAACTATGTAGAGGTTAGGTAAATTATAATAAGGATTGAGATTATCATTAGAAAAGGATAAATATCTATTCAATTGAGGGAGATTCATAGTTTACTATTAATTTTTGGGCATGGATATTGGATTAACAATAGCATTATTCTTGATGTTCATCAAAAAATATAGTATTAAGTATTATGTGGAAATTTGGTTGTGTTATTGTTTTTTGAAATCCTTATCGTAAAAGAAATACTAAAATAATTTAAATCAAATATGAAGATCATATTCAAGTTTGGAAATGTACTATTCCCTCTTTTATTGAGTTTTTGTAGACATGGTAATCATCATATAGTGTTTTGAGTATGTAAAATATATTCTAACCCTTGACTATAGGATTAGAATATATATGAAGGGGTTATATGTAATATATATAAGCTAGGTTCTCTAAACATATATTTGATGGTGCTTTTAAAGTCTAAAAAAAACTAATAAAGGTGGTATCTTTTTTAAAATACAAATATGTAGAGGTTAGGGAAATTTTTATAAGGATTGAGATCATCATTAGAAAAGGATAAATATCTATTCAATTGATGGTGATTCATAGTTTACTATTAATATATGGGCATGGATGTTGGATTAAAAATAGCATTATTCTAGCCCTTGAGGGCTAGGTGGATTGGTAATTTCTTGTATGGCTAGGCATTTACCAAGAAGACACCTAGTTTCAAACCTTGAGGGTAGCCTATTTGCAAAGGTAGTAGTCTGATCTGAATCCTCTGAGTGTGTGCCATATCAACAATGATGGTACAAATCCCAAGTGACCGGTGGTCCCCTTCACGGTGGGTCAACAATAACGAAGCGGAATAGGTTTGGTGGAAGCAGCCCCTATGGTTTGAACCCTCTACTTGTTAGTTACTAAAAATAGTGTGGTTGTGATCAACTCTCCTATGTAACCAAAAAAAAACAATAACATTATTCTTGATGTTCATCAATTATAGATTGAGATAGTATCTTGAAAACATGCTAGCATATTTATAAAGGAGAAAATAAGATGTCAAAAAAATTAGACAATCATCTTTCTAATATCTATGTTGAAGAAGATAATTTTAAAAGACAACTTCAAAAGATAACTATGTAGAGGTTAGGTAAATTATTATAAGGATTGAGACTATCATTAGAAAAGGATAAATGTCTATTCAATTGAGGGAGATTCATAGTTTACTATTAATGTTTGGACATAGATATTGGATTAACAATAACATTATTCTTGATGTTCATCAATTATTGATTGAGATAGTATCTTAAAAAACATGATAGCATATTTATAAAGGAGAAAATGAGATGTCAAATAATTTAGGCAATCATATTTCTAATCTCTATCTTGAAGAAGATAAAATTTTGAAAGGTAAGTATTCTATGGAGATTCTACCTCTTAATAAAATGATATTAAATATTTGATGAAGGAAAGTGGTTCTTCAAAGGAGTGCAAAGATCTAGGATAAAATACATGTTCAAAACGACTCATTTAAATGTTGTTTGGATATGATCTAATTAATCTAAGTGACCTATAACTTAATAAAATATGTGAAAAATAAGATTTAATATAAATATAAGTTTACTAAATCAATAGATTATATTTTTTTTTGTATATTGTATAACAATGGTAAATAGGTATATTATTTATATGTGAAAATTGGGTGAATTTTATTGTTATTTATTATAAAAAGGGAAAAATTATTTTCATTCCTTTCATATTAAAGGATATTCAAAAAATAAAAGCTCCTTCAATTTATATTTATTTTTGTTGAAGGTAAAGGACAAAGGGTGGCACAATTGGGGGCTACACTCCCTATGGGGCACAATGGGGGCCTCCCTCACTATGATTTGAACTTGGGTAGCTTGGATAATAGTCCAACAACATACCACTAGGGTATCCTTGTGGAGAGATCCTTCAATTTTGAAACCTTTTCCCAAGCAAAGCCCACTTGTTGGTTGAAAATTAAAAACATGTATTTATGAATAAGTGTGACTCATCCTATTTGATGCGATTTATGATTATATTTGTCTAATTAATTATTTTATTCCTTCAATTTTGACCCCTTTTCCCAAGAAAAGCCCACTTGTTGGTTGAAAATTGAAAACATTCATTTTTTAATAAGTGTGTCTCATCCTCTTTGATGCAATTTATGATTATATGTGTCTAATTAATTATATTATATATGATATAATTTTAAATTTAATGTATTTTATAATTTTTTTAATTTTATTGGGTCTAATTAAATGTTTATTAGTTTTAATTTATTTTTTATTTATAATATTGAAAATAAAAAATATAATGAGACATTATTTTAATAAATATTCATTACTTAATATTGATGATATTAATGACTTGGATTATAAGATTAAAATTTAATGGGTGAAAATTATTGAATTATGTGGCAGTTAAGCTTCTCTTGAGGCCATGGTTGACTTTTTGTTGTGTTTTCCCTTTAGGCCCATGTAAACCTTATAAAAGGTATTTTTGTAATATTTTAATATTTTATTGCTGAGGGCCAATCTCGTAAATTTGACCTAAAGGTAACATTTAATTTAGTATAAATACCCTTCCTCATCGATCATTTCTTTATCAGATTGAGTGCAATTTTGATTCTCTTTTAGTAAAGATATTTTGGTGTCTACACACACCCCATCATATATTGTGTTTTTCCTATGTTGTTTTTTTCTTTTGAAAAGCAATAATAAGTAATGTTTGATTTCATTCAATTTTGTAAACTACTATAAAATCTAACATGGTATCAAAGTAGGTGTGAATCTTCATTATTCATTTGCTTTTGCCAATGGTAGATTTTTCTTCCAGTTGCTCTTGAGGGTGTTTTCTTGAAGGGGCTTGTGGAGAAGATTTTTTTAAGTTGGCAGCATAATCTGAGGAAGGTTTTCTAACAATAAAATCCTAGTGGAATTGGATCTAAAGGATCTGATTAGAACTATTAGATTTTCTCTATTAGAAATATTCATTGACGAGTTCAAATTTTCCTCTCATTGGTCCTCAAACTTGCTTGTAAATATTTTTGATAAAATGAATACCCTAGTTTTAGGATTGAATTTTTTGAAAACCTAATTTACCTTTTACAATTTTTTCAAATAAATCCATTTCCTTTTCTCTCTCGAATTTTGATGATTAATAGCAACATCAACGAGAGTAGAGACTACTTGGTCATTATGAAAGAAGAATACAAGAGGCCAAAATTCATCATAAATACCCCTAGAGCCATATAAGTCATTAGTAGGCTTGTGTGCTTAGTAAAGGCCTCCAATCCATTTGACAAGATTGAAAAATGATTCAACATTTTTGTTGCATAGGCATGAGATAAGGGCTTGATTGGTTACATTTGAAAAATCAGTTGTGTAGGGAAAACCATAACAAATACAAAAAAACCATTAAAGTTTTTTGGATTCTTTACAAAATTTCGAGGGTTCAATGTTCAACACTTTTTATGGTTTCACCTCTAGGTACCTCAAAATTGCATTTGAAAACATCCTACATTTTCCTCAAAATTTTTAAATTTTAAATTGTAAATTCATAATATACCAAAGAATATTCTTTCTGATAGGCTATGCATACATCATGTTGATGCAAGCACATACCATGACCAGGAAAAGGGGATGCACAAATAGAAGCATCACCTTTTATTTTTTTTGTCTTATTATCATACCAATTTGGGTGCTTGGGGAGGTGACTAGTTGAAAGGACCTTAAGAATCAACCCAAGGGAGGTCATGAGTTCAAATTCCTAACACCTTTATTTTTTTGATGATGCTAGCATTTTCTTAACACTTTCTATGGTAATGTCAATATTTTTATGATTTAGCATCGTTTTTTACCTAAATAAATAACGTGGTAGGTTAAGTTAAGGTGACATGAATCATGAGGTGACACATGGCTAAGATGGAATGAATCTTGAGGCAACATATGACAATCCATATAGGGGATTTGGTAGGTTATTGGACCCCAAGGTAACATGTGGTTGAGGTGGCACACATCTTAAGGTGATATATGGTGCTTCATACAAGCAAGTTGGTAGGTTCATGCATCCCAAGGTAACACATTGTTGAGGTAGCAAGCATCCCAAGGCAACATATGGTTGAGGTAGCATGCATCTTAAGGAAACATATGGTGGTCTGTGCAATCAAGTATGTAGGTACACCATCATGAGGAAACACATGGATAAGGTGGTCTACATCCTAAGGTGACACATGAGGTTTTTATAGTTTATTTAGCAAGTGTACACATCTTGAGGTGATACATGGCTAAGGTGGCATGTATTATGAGGTGACACATTGCAAGCATGGCACACATCTAGAGGTGACACATGATAATATGTATAATTGAGTTGGAAGGTATATTCATCTCAAAGAGACATGTGGTTGAGATGGCATGCATCCTAAAGTGACATATATTTGAGATGACATGCATCATGAGAAACACATGGTGATAAGTACACCTGAGTTGGTAGGTGCATGCATCTTAAGGTGATACATGGTGATATGGAACATATCTTGAGACAATATATCATATTCCATACACCAAATTTGATAGGTGCATACATCCTATGGTGACATGTGGCTAAGGTGCCATGCATCCTAAGGCAATACATGTTTACAATGCCATGCATCTAGAAGTGACACATGGAAATTTATATAGCCAAGTTGACAGATACATGCATCCCAAGGTGATATGTGGCTAAGGTGGCATGCATTCCAAGTTAATATATGATTAATGTGGTATATATCCTAAGGAAAAATATGGTTGAGGTGGTAAGAATCACAATGCAGTACATAGTTGATGTGGTAGGCATCCCAAGGTGACTTGTCATATTTTGTACGCCCAAGTTGGTAGGTGGACTCATCCAAATATGTCATGTAACTATGGTGGCACACATATTGAGGTGACAAATGCATGGGGTAGCATGCATCCCTAGGAAACATATGGATAATATGGCATGCATTCCAAGATAACACATGCCTAATATGGCATGCATCTAGAGGCAACACATGGAAGTATATACAATCAAGTTTACAGATTCACACATTTGTACATGACATGTGGCTAATATGGCATGCATCACAAGGCTACATATGGTGGTTCTTATGGCTAAGTTGATAAGTGCATGTATCTCAAGATGACACATGGTAGCTAAGGTGGTATTCTAGGTGATGACATACACTAACATGTGGTAATTTCTAAGGGTATTATAGTTACATGCACTTCAATCCAACATGTGGTATGTTTTTATTGGACAAATGTGGTTTTTTGTATAACACTTGGCATCTACAAAAATAAGATTGGCCAATCACGTTATGCCCTCTCATCAAACTTGATAAATAGTTTATATAATTAGTACTAGACTTGGTGAAGTAAATTTTGAAGTGAATCATATAACAACAAGTGGTATATCATGGTTTACAAAAAAGGTAGGAAATAAAATTATGGTAAGTGGCATCATGTGATTTTATGGTACAATGTATAGTCAATTTATAACATGTACCTTACCATTCACTCACTTAGAAACATGTGGCAAGCTCCCATTGTCTGTAGGTATTGAATTTTTTAATTTTTTTTTAATTTTTGGAGGTAATTTTTATGATTTTTGAGCAAAAATTTTAGGGGCCATAACTTTTTCTTATAGAATAATTTTGAGTCATTTTTTTAATTGCATATTTTTCTATGTCTTTGTATTAGTATTTTTGTTTTTGGTCACAACTACATGCATATTTTTTAATTTTTTTAAAATAGTTATACATCACCATGTACCCTTGTTGAATGGTCCTAACTATACCACATGGAAGTTCAGAAATCCTACCTATGAGTTCTATAAAAATAAAGGACATAAGATAGAATTTTGTAGAATTTAGATCAAGAAATTTGAGGAAGTAGAAATAAAATGTAGTGTTGGTATTTCTATCTTCTATGCACAAGGTGAGACAAATTTTATAAAAAAAAACCTCATAGGCACATATTGTAGTTGATTTTGTATCTTAGACATCCACTTCTTTAGATGAGTGGATAGTTGACTCAACATCTTTTAGGCACATTATGATACAAGGACCTTCTTTAAGGCTATACAAAAACTCATAGAGTGGAACATGTGGTTGGAGATGAATATTTATTAAAGGTTAAAACAAGTGGAGATATCACTATTGGCTCCTTTTCATTTGATGAGGTACTTCATATTCCTAATATTGGTCCTAACCTTTTGTCTATTTACACATTAATCACACAAACAAAAAGTTAGAACTTTAGCCTAATAGATGGATGATTAAGGATATAGACAATGATTTTATGATTATTGCTTCTTCATATTGTAATGAATCTAATCATATGTATATGTTGGGGTAAAGACCCACTTCCTGTTCTAGCAAGAGGATCTTTGTTGCAATTATAGTACAAGCTAATAATGAGAGTCAGAATTTGCATCATAGGCTCGGATATGAAAATAGTTCCTTGAGGTATATGAGTCAACATGAGGTGGCTATTAGGCTTCCATGCATATCTTTTCTAAGGGTTTTTTGTGAGGGATTCATTTTGAGAAAGCATCATAGGCAGATATTTCCAAAAGGAGTTTCTAGTAGGGAATATCACACTTTGGATATCATTCATAGTGACATATATGGACCTATGGGTACACTTTCTCTTGTAATAAATAGGTACTTAATTTTTCATTGATGATTTATATATATATGTGTGGGCATATACCATTTGTACCATGGATGAAGTGTTTGAGCAATTCAAAACTTTTAAGGCTCTTGTTGAAAACTAGTTAGACAAAAATATCAAGTGTTTAAGTACATATTGAGGTGGTGAATATGTTAGTCATACTTTCTATAATTTCTTGGCCACTCACGTAATAACATATTAGAGGACTATTCAATATACTTTTAAATAAAATGATGTAACAGAAAGAAAAGTATGGTAATCATAAATACGGATTTTTATATAATTCATACCAAGGAATTAGATCATAGGTTTTGGGGCGAGGTGATCACTTATCTAAGGTATCATCAATAGGATGCCTATGAGGGTAGTTCAAGGGAGAAATTGGTAGGTGTTGTGGCTGCTCCACAACGTACCCCAAAATTGGGGACCCACCTTTTTGCATATTTTCCAAGAAGACCGAAGTGGCCCATATGCTAAAGATCAAAGAAAAAGCAAAACACCGCAAGGAGAAAAAAGTGTCACGATATCGCGACATGTTGCATTTTCATGGTCCAAAGAAAAGAGAAAGAAGCAAGAAAGAAAAAGTGTCACGATATCGTGACATGTTGCATTTTCGCGGCAAAAAGAGGAGAAAGAACAAGAAAGAAAAAGTGTCGCGATATCGCGACATGTTGCATTTTCGTGACTCAAAAGAGAAGAGAAAGAAAAAAGTGTCGCGATATCGCGACATGTTGCATTTTCGCGACTCAAAAGGGGCAGGCAGCAGAGAGACAAGAGTGTCGCGATTTCGCGACATGTCCGATTTTTGCCAAGGGAACAGAGTAGTGGACAGTGCGTCTGATATTAGTGATGAACACCAGGATAGTGAAACTGAAGACTGCATAATGACGTGGACCTATAAGGAATAAATCAAAGATTGAATAAGGTAATTTGTCACATAAGGACAAAATCCAATGAATAAGACAAAATGTTACATAAGGAATATTTAATGATTTGAAATCATTTAAGATGGTCGTTACACATGGAAGGAAGCGGACGCATGCCCATGTGGAGAAAAGGAAACATTTTTTTTGAAATCAAATGAAAAGTGAAGAAAACCAAACAGAGGAAGCCAAACCATGGGAATGAAACGAAGGGCCACAAAATAGAAACGAAAAGCCTTTTTTTGGAAACCAAAACACATGCATGCACAAGGGAAGGTGAAACGAACAACCATTGGAAAATGAAACGAAAAGCTTCCTAAAAATTTTAAATACGCCAGGCAAGGATGTTTTGAGGGGTTGGAAACTACTGCGAGCAGAGTTGCAGATTTGAAGGCAAGAGGGCCATTCTGGACCTGTTTGAGTCATTTTCTTCCATGGACTGGTTTGGGAAAACCAAAAATTTCTGTTATTGTAAAATGACAAATTTTTAATACAGGAAGTTTCAGAAAGTTGCATCTTATGGACAAGAAAGAAGGAGTCATTTTCTGCATGCAAGATTAAATGTCTATTTTTTCCCCTTTTCATATTTTAGGCTTGTAAATGGAGTTTATGCAAGTTTTCTTGGTTGCTTCATGCGAATGTTTAAATCTGAAAACCTCATTTTAAACCCTAGGAGCCAGCACTTAGCTTATCCGGATTGTGCTTGTTTTGCAAGTCCAATAGGTTAGGTTGCATGCATGGAAACCTCACATCTTCGGTTTTGTCGAAATAGGATAGCATCATACTGAATGCATTTTATTTTCAGTTTTCTGCATTTTCATTTTCATTTTTCTGCATTTTATTTTTCCAGAAATTTTAACTTTTTTTTAAATTTTTAGGCATTAAAATAAACATTTAAAAAATGTCAAAATCCAAAAATAATTTCACCATTGCGTAGGTTATACTTCAGACTTCCAATACGCATTTTGAAATTTCATTTTCGGAGTTGTTTAGTATTTTTAAAAATTCATCGAAGTTGCTGTTTTATTACAGATTTTAAAAATCCGAAAATAGAAAATTTCCATTTTAGGGTCAAATTTCATTTTTTTTCAGTTTTGTTTTGCACTCATGAGCCTATGATGACATTCCCTTCATGAAAATTCCAATTTCATTGAAGGAGTTATGTTTTATGGCATTTTCACAAATTTCCATTTTTGGAGCCTAAAATTACCCTCTCTTCATAAAAATTCTAATTTTACGAAAGAGGGGTAATTTGAGTATTACATTGAAGGTCTTTTCCTCAAAGCACTTAATTGTTCATCTTGATGAAAATTTGATTTCATTTAAGAGGGATAAGTTAAAGTGACATTTAAAGCCCTTTATCCAAGGCCATAAATTATTGCCTCTTTGTGAAAATCCATTTCACCAAAGAGGGATAGTTTATCGATCATATTGAAAGCTATCTTTATCTTCATGATAAGAAGCCATATTTGGACTTAATAAAGAAGATAAAATCTACCTTAAAACTCTCAAGATAAAAGGAATTAAGGCACTACATCGTGGTCATATGAGGGCCAACTCACATTTGCTTTATTTTGGTTCAATGAACAATCACTAAAGTTTCATGGTAAAATAAACCAACATTGCCCCTTGTTTATAGTTACTTGCAATCACTAAGGTGTTCCAAGCATTTAAATTGAATATATTTATTTGAGATTACTAATACACATATGCAAATGCTAATATAGCGGAGACCTTGGAGAAGTTGTTTGTTTAACTTCTTTGCAAGAGGGGATTTGGAACCCAAATCCTAAGGAAGAGTGTACTTTCACAATTGGGTGAAAATACCACTCAACATTTTGGCGCTAGAAGGAGGGCCTGATTTGGTTTATTTCAGTGTGATTTAAATGCTATAGGGATTTAAATTTTGAATATTTCATGCCCTATTGATTATTATCTTTAGCCCTCTTTTAAACAATACAACCTTGTAGTGTTAAAAGGAGGACATGAATTGCTATGCATTGTTCTAACGCTTTTGATTGTTCATACAAGAATAATGTGTTTTGATTTGATTTTGAAAAATTTTGGTCTTGACTAACGAGGTTGTCTCCATGCAATTACTTTCATTGGATTTTAATGGATACATCTCTTGGTTGATGCTAACATGATTATTCATACGTTACATGTTTGATATTTACGAGTCATTTCATGCTTATTTGTAAGGAATTATTTTGTCTAAAATGTATTTGTTGTCGGTATTATGCTCTTCACTTGCGTGTAATGCGATCTTGTGAATCAGAAAGCCTACAACACTAGGAGTATGCTCTTCACTTGCGCATATGCGATCTGGTGAATCAGAAACTAATTTACATTTTTAGAATATTGCTTTGTCATGGTTCCTTCTTTTATTCATGACTAACAAATTGGTTTTGAAGTTATTCTTTGAGTTTCACTAATGGCAACATCCGAGGAGCAAATTGTATCCCTAAGAGAAGAAATGATGTCCCTAAGAGAAACGATGGTATCTGCATTAGGAAAGTATTATGAATGTCATTCTACCTTTGGAACACCTTATCAAATTCATGAAATGTTATTGGAGTTTCTACGACTTTTTAATCAAGAGGTGGCATCAGGATACCTACAAAATCTACATATCTATAAGTTCACATTATGTCAATTTCAAATATTTTGTGAGCCTATTGCTTGTAGGTTCTTCCCATACATTGTGGGTGATAGATCATTCTCGTGGTATTGCCATCTACCCATGGAGGTTAAGACTTCTTGGAGCCAATTAGAAGCAGCCTATCTTTATCACTTTGGTAATCAAGTTGACTTGGATAGGTTGCAAAATCAATTCACCTCTATGTGTAAAGAGCCTAATGAGTCCATGAGTCAATTCAATGTGAGGTTTCATGAATTGTACTCTCAAATGTGGGAAAGTTTGGGTACATCGGAAGAGGAAGCTATTGAAGTATACCTGAGAGCCATACCCCCCACACTTGCTACACTCATTAAGGAAAACTTGGATGACCTGTCTCTAGAGACAATCTATGAGATCTTTGAAAAGGTAGAACAAGTTTTGGAAGAAGAAAAGGCACAACATGTTCACATGAGAGATTGTTCTTTTGGAGTTAGTGATGCCAACCGACACCAACCAGTAAATATAGCACCCTCCACTCCAATGATACCTAAGGTAAATGATCAAGGGGATGAATTTGAAGGTCCAAATGTTACAACCACCTTAGATGTAGTCCAAGAGGAGGTGCAAATTGCTAAGTCGACATCCGAGATGATCTCATTCATAGAGATACATGATTATTCGGATAAAGGGGTCCTAAATTCAACAAGGTTTGAGATAGGTGATAGGACAGAAACTATCATAGAATTGAATGAAGTGGTTGAAAGTGAAATTGGAAGAAAATCAATAAATGAATTTGAAGATATGATAGAATTTCACCACTTGTTCTTGGAAGACACTCTCGATGAGAAGCTTGGAACTAATGATAAAAAAATTCTTCACCCTCCAAATTGTGATAAAATCGAATCATGGGTTACTAATTTGGACGATGATAGCCTTACAAATTTGAATTCAAGAAATAACCCACTTTTGAAAGTTATTGAACCATCTAAAGAAGGTGAAGGTGAATTTGATGAGAAACACATTGATGAATTGGAAGATGTTGAAGAAGTAGTTGAACGTCACCACTTGACTTTGGAAGATGATTATTATGATGCTTGGAAGAAGTGGGAAGACTACACTCACTCCAAAACTGCTAATAAAACTTGTGTGCCAATTGATATACAGGACAATATAATCGCCTACTCAAAGGAAGATATTACAACTCCTGTACAATTTGAGGATGTTTTGGAAGAGGGTTTCAAATCTCATCAAATTTTGGAAGATTATAATGATCCTATGACCAAGGACAAAGAAGAAAAAGAATTGACAAATGAATCAAAAAATCATGTCACAAATACCATGGAGTTTCATCCCACAAATTTGGAAGATAATTTTTACAATGGTTGGGGAAGATATGAAGATGTGTTATTTCCTCACACCCTTATTGATGAAGCCTCTATTCCAATTTATATGCAGGATGTTGAAACTTCTACTTCATACGAAGATCTCACATTCACAAGATTTGAGAAGGTTACAAAATTTGATCATGTTGAATATAAATTCATTGAAGATTCGGATACAAGTTTGCATGATTATTTTGAGGATTCAAATGAAGAGATACCATGGATACTGAACAAAGAATGGGAATTAAATGACAAAGTGATTGATCTATTAGAAGTAACGCAAGTGATTGATCATGAAGATGAGTTACTTGACATACACTTTGACCAAGAATATTTGAGGTTTGAAAAGGATGGGCATGTTTTCAATTGGGTGCCCAATTTTGGTATGTTTGATGAACAAGTAATCAATGAAGAATATGAAGACCATGAGGTGAAAGAGGGAATTGCAAATCCTCATCAAATTTTGGTAAATGAAAATGTGAAAAAGGTAAAATCTAAACCTCTGTGTCCAAACATCCAAGATTTAGGTGAAGATTTGTATAATTCAAATGATATTTATGATGAAATGCCATTGAAGGTGAATGAAGAACAAGGATTAATTTCTAACCACACCTTTGATAACATTACTTTAATGAATGAAAAGGAGCTTGATGCACTTAAATTGCTAAATCAAATTCATCAACAATTAATTCTTGAACCTAGGATAAAAACTTCTAATGATCCCCATTTAGTAAATATCCTAGATGCTTGTAAATTGTTGCACAATCTTGATTGGCCTAAGAACATGGAAAATGAATTAGCTTTGAAATTTTTAGAAATAGGCTCTTGCTTACAAAATTTCATTTTGAATAAAGAAAGCCTAGTTCTAAATCATGAATGGAATTATGAAATTTACACCTTAAAGAATAGACAAGAAAGAATTGAAAATCAACCATTGTCTAATCAATTTGGTAATTTGAATCTCACCTATGAGAATACTAATGGAACTAAATCTAATTGGTGGGGTGAGAGAGGAAAGTTGAAGTTGGTTGCATTGTTTGGTCTAATCTTGTTTTTTGTTTGATTCCTTCCACATTTGGCATGTGTATCACATTATATGTCTTTTGGAATGCTCAAATCATGTTTGGGATCCAGGGAAGTGACAGTTCAAACTGTGCATCGTCTTGTACCATATTGTACATTTGTATATAGTCTTTGGTTTTTGGTTTTGGTTTGTGTTTTCAAGTTTCTTTTTTGGGATTGTATTTTGGGTTTGGTTTTAAGTTTTGTGTGTTGGTCCTTTGGACACTTTTGGTTTGTCTTAAAAAAAAAAAAAAAAAAAGCGAGATGTCAACTTATGTCCTTATGAATGTTGACTAAGACTAAGAGAATATGAAACATCGGAATTGTATTGCAGAAAGCTCCACGAGTATCGCAAACACATTAAAGAATATCGTTTGGAACTTGTGATGCATGAAGTTGTCAGTTTTACAAATTATGGTAAAGTAGGTGGTATACTCCATCCACATTTCAAAAAGAGCAATGCATTCATCCATATCTCATGTTACATTCCACATTGCATATACATTTCATCTCAATTGCATCTACATTTCAAATACAATCATTGAAAAGGTGTCGAATCCTCTTAGGGTTATTACATAACATATATTAAAAGGATCCTAAGGTTGGGAACTGATGCCCGAACTATCTTGAACCAAGCACGTTCTACACATTTTAAAGAGGATCTTGAGAAAAATGGTCAAAACCATACTTGGAAGAAAAGGTGAGGTGAAAGGAGTATTTCGTGTCTGTCCTATCATGCAACATAATCCTTAAAATAGTGGCTTTTTACCACTCCTATAGTGCTTAAAGCCTAAAATAAGAGTAGTAAGGATAGGGTTAAATCCCCATCGAACTTAGGTTGAGGATCCAATTCCCCAAAGCTCTGATTTGATCTTCATGGAGTAGTAAGGATAGGGTCTAATTCTCATCTCGCTTAGGTTGAGAATCCGATTCCCCAAAGCTTCTATTTTGCCTCCATCACGCTTTAAGAAATTAAAAGCGTGATCTACACTCAAGAACTTGAAGTTCCAAAGCAAATATTTTTCATTCTACTTTTATTGCATCATTGATATTGGATTGGAAGGATCGTACTACATGTCCCTTGCAAGGATGGGTAGTCATCCCCAAGGTTCAAGAAATCAAAAGTAAAGTCAAATCTTGGATTATGGGGTTGATCTCCATCGGGGCTATAGACGCCTGATTGGCAGTGGAGTATGCTCATGCATGGCAACATGTCTTGTCTAAAAGCAAGACCACTGATCGCTCAAACGGACAGGCTAGCTCGACAGTTTCATCCATAACAAGTTAAATCATTTTGTTCAAGATGAGGTAATGAACTCCAGATCGAGTAGTAAGGATAGGGTTAAATTCCCATCTCGCTTAGGTTGGGAATCCTATTCCCCAAAGCTCTGATTTCACTTACACTTGCACATGGGTTCAAAATGGTAGTGACACATAACCAACTTTGGGATCTAGTAAATTAATTCGAGTATACTCATATTTGGTCCTAAGAGGATTTGATAGTTTTAATATGTTTGTTCATGGTACTAGAAAGTTTGAGCCTTTGCAAAGCTTGTTATATCTCTAGCATCTTCACCATACGTTAAATCCTACAGGAATCATCCATAACTTCTCATACGCACGAATCATAAGTGAAAATGACAATGGAAAGTTGAACGAGTTTCAAACGATAGGGAATGAAGCACATTGCACACACCGAGTTGATGCTTAATAATTCTAATGCTTCATGTATTTCTCATCTAGTTTCATTCTTGGGATATTTGCTGATGCTTGTGTTTGAGTTTTGAAGGTGTTCAGGTTGAGTTCTCACCGAAATGCTCAGGAGCATTTCCCAATAGAGTCACCATTTGTTGTGGCTGCTCCACAACGTACCCCAAAATTGGGGACCCACCTTTTTGCATATTTTCCAAGAAGACCGAAGTGGCCCATATGCTAAAGATCAAAGAAAAAGCAAAACACCGCAAGGAGAAAAAAGTGTCGCGATATCGCGACATGTTGCATTTTCACGGTCCAAAGCAAAGAGAAAAAGCAAGAAAGAAAAAGTGTCGCGATATCGCGACATGTTGCATTTTCATGGCCAAAAGAGAAGAGAAAGAACAAGAAAGAAAAAGTGTCACGATATCGCGACATGTTGCATTTTCACGGCCAAAAGAGAAGAGAAAGGCAATAGAAAGGAAAAAGTGTCGCGATATCGTGACATGTTGCATTTTCGTGACTCAAAAAGGGGCGCGAGCAGAGAAACAAAAGGGCGGAACGGACAGGTCACCAAAAGGGGTAGGCAAAGAAACAAAAGTGTCGCGATATCGCGACATGTTGCATTTTCGCGACTCAAAAGGGGCAGGCAGGCAGAGAGACAAGAGTGTCATGATTTCGCGACATGTCCGATTTTTGCCAAGGGAACAGAGTAGTGGACAGTGCGTCTGATATTAGTGATGAACACCAGGATAGTGAAACTGAAGACTGCATAATGACGTGGACCTATAAGGAATAAATCGAAGATTGAATAAGGTAATTTGTCACATAAGGACAAAATCCAATGAATAAGACAAAACGTTACATAAGGAATATTTAATGATTTGAAATCATTTAAGATGGTCGTTACACATGGAAGGAAGCGGACGCATGCCCATGTGGAGAAAAGGAAACGTTTTTTTTTGAAATCAAACGAAAAGTGAAGAAAACCAAACAGAGGAAGCCAAACCATGGGAATGAAATGAAGGGCCACAAAATAGAAACGAAAAGCCTTTTTTGGAAACCAAAACACATGCATGCACAAGGGAAGGTGAAACGAACAACCATTGGAAAATGAAACGAAAAGCTTCCTGAAAATTTTAAATACGCCAAGCAAGGATGTTTTGAGGGGTTGGAAACTGCTGTGAGCAGAGTTGCAGATTTGAAGGCAAGAGGGCCATTCTGGACCTGTTTGGGTTGTTTTTCTTCCATGGACTGGTTTTGGGAAAACCAAAAATTTCTGTTATTGTAAAATGACAAATTTTTAATACAGAAAATTTCAGAAAGTTGCATCTTATGGACAAGAAAGAAGGAGTCATTTTCTGCATGCAAGATTAAATGTCTATTTTTCCCCTTTTCATATTTTAGGCTTGTAAATGGAGTTTATGCAAGTTTTCTTGGTTGCTTCATGTGAATGTTTAAATCTGAAAACCTCATTTAAAACCCTAGGAGCCAACACTTAGCTTATCCGGATTGTGCTTGTTTTGCAAGTCCAATAGGTTAGGTTGCATGCATGGAAACCTCACATCTTCGGTTTTGTCGAAATAGGATAGCATCATACTGAATGCATTTTATTTTCAGTTTTCTGCATTTTCTTTCAACTTTTTCTGCATTTTATTTTTCCAGAAATTTTAACTTTTTTTTAAATTTTCAGGCATTAAAATAAACATTTAAAAAATGTCAAAATCCAAAAATAATTTCACCATTGCGTAGGTTATACTTCAGACTTCCAATACGCACTTTGAAATTTCATTTTTGGAGTTGTTTAGTATTTTTAAAAATTCATCGAAGTTGTTGTTTTATTACAGATTTTAAAAAATCCGAAAATAGAAAATTTCCATTTTTGGGCCAAATTTCATTTTTTCAGTTTTGTTTTGCACTCATGAGCCTATGATGACATTCCCTTCATGAAAATTCCAATTTCATTGAAGGAGTTATGTTTTATGGCATTTTCACAAATTTCCATTTTGAGCCTAAAATTACCCTCTTCATAAAAATTCTAATTTTACGAAAGAGGGGTAATTTGAGTATTACATTGAAGGTCTTTTCTTCAAAGCACTTAATTGTTCATCTTGATGAAAATTTGATTTCATTTAAGAGGGATAAGTTAAAGTGACATTTAAAGCCCTTTATCCAAGGCCATAAATTATTGCCTCTTTGTGAAAATCCATTTCACCAAAGAGGGATAGTTTATCGATCATATTGAAAGCTATCTTTATCTTCATGATAAGAAGCCATATTTGGACTTAATAAAGAAGATAAAATCTACCTTAAAACTCTCAAGATAAAAGGAATTAAGGCACTACATCGTGGTCATATGAGGGCCAACTCACATTTGCTTTATTTTGGTTCAATGAACAATCACTAAAGTTTCATGGTAAAATAAACCAACATTGCCCCTTGTTTACAATTACTTGCAATCACTAAGGTGTTCCAAGCATTTAAATTGAATATCTTTATTTGAGATTACTAATACACATATGCAAATGCTAATATAGCGGAGACCTTGGAGAAGTTGTTTGTTTAACTTCTTTGCAAGAGGGGATTTGGAACCCAAATCCTAAGGAAGAGTGTACTTTCACAATTGGGTGAAAATACCACTCAACAGTAGGATATAAGTTGAATATTTCTATGTTATGAATCTTTGGATATTCAACATGGAATCATATATACAAGGATATTTAGAAAAATAAGATACCTAAGAGACATAAATGTACCTCAAAGGCATATCATCTTTATGATGCTTAGAGGTGTGATGTGTTGATTAGGAGAAATATCATATTTTATGAGGTTCTTCCAGGTACTTCTTCTACTCTACCTCCTAATATTTTAGCCTTTGATTCTTATGTTTCTATACCCCTTCTAGATCTAGTAGTTCCTTCATATATCTTAGGTGGTTCGATCTGTATTAGAGCATATTTCTCTTCTAGTATTTGTTCATTGTCTATCAATTTGACTCCATCATGCATAATTTCATAGGCATATTCCTCTTCCCCTAGAGAAATATATAATGAGTAGGACACTTCATTTTTATGATGAGGTGAGTGGTGATGAGTTGGATTCTTCTTTTTCAATGTATGATATTGAGATTTTGTAGGAAAATCATGCTTCTTTTGAATATCCCATCACAAGTAGGTTACGAATCTTTTGATGGATGCACAACCCATTCTATCCATTGATTTGATGGTAAAATGCTTAATTAATACATTGAGGTAAGAGCCTATTTAATACATGCTTTAGGGTGACAAAATGGAAGATTGATACTCCTAATTCAAAACATTATTACATGCAAGAAATATTAAAATAATATTCTAGCTAATAATAACCTTCTAGCTAACTATGCATAATATAATAATAATGTAATAAAATATCCTATGATCCCCCCTTATTACATTATTTGATATAGGAAATATTAGGGCCCCCCCTTAATTTAGATAAGTATAGGCTCTTGCTCTTGTATCTAGCTCCTAACTATGGCTCTAACTTTTTGTTCTAGTTATGTCACTAACATTAGCTCTAGCTCTGGTACTAGCTCTCGTATTAGATCTGGCTTTGGCTTTGGCACTAGATACTCTGAATTTGGCTCTGACTATTTTGGATCTTGAGTAACCACCTTTGGGTCTACCTCTAGGTTTACCATTGGGTTTGCTTCTAAGTATTCCATGGGGGTAGTCATTAGGTCTATCATTGTGTTTGCCTTTGAGTCTACCATTAGATCAACCATTTGATCCACCATTGTGTCTATCTTAGGGTATGCCATTGGGTTAGCCACTATGTTTTCCACTAGGTGTCCCTCTAGGTATTCCATTGGGTCATACTTTGGGCTTACTTCTCAATGTATTGCCTCTTGGACTACATTTGGGTTTGTTACCTCTAATTTTTCCTCTAGGTCTATTGCCTCTAGGACTATTGCCTATGGGTCTATTGCCTTTGGGATTACTTTTGAGATATTTTAGTTATCTTGGCTACTAATAGTTCTACATTAGGAGTATATTGGACATCTAGGGCAAACAAACCACTTTCATAGGAATCGATGGCTATATGCTTACCATTCTTAGTGATAAAACACCTCTTATGATCATTCTCAACTCTAAAATCAACCTTCATGTTTTTATTTGGTAGTTGGGCATTAGAAAACAAGTTTTTGGCTAGTCCTAAGATGTAAAGAACATATTTAATGGTGCATTTCCTATATGAAAGTTAAACTAGAACATAACCTACTCCTTTGACATCATAGGTTTTATCATCGAAAATGGTCACTAGTGTCTCTTCTTTGGATTTGAAGGTATCAAACCATTATTTATACCCTATCACGTGTTGGATAGAAACATAATGAATATACCAAGCATCATATTTGGTTTTGATGACTTTGGTCATGAGTACTTTGTGTTCCTGTTTAGAATCTTAATTTGATTATTTGTGTGCCTATTCATAATCTAAATTTAACTCTTTAACAACATGCTCTTTCTGCTATTTTTTTGGGTTTATGACCTATAGTATTATTTCTTCTATTGAGGTTTGTGAATATAATCTCCTTGTGGGGTAAAATTGGAATAACAATATTTGATATCATGTTTATCACATTTACAGATATGGAAATACCTCTTTTGGTGCTGAGGTTGTTGTGATTATGAGGAAGGACCTTTACTCAAAGAATATTTATGTTTTCTTTATTTCCCATATTTTTGACTTATAGGTTCTTGACTTATGAGTGAATTATTTGACATTTGGTCCCTTAGTTTATTGATTTCTTATTTTGGTTGAAGCATTGATCAACTCCTCAAAGGAAACTACTCTAGTGGAGACCTGTAAGGAGGTAATAAGTATCCAAAAGGAATCAATGAAATATCAAAGTATGATGGAAACTATGAGCTTGTCATCCATATTTTAACCCATAGAATTTAGTTTTCCCTTTAGGTCTTCTACTCTACAAAGAAATTGCTCTATAGTATCCCACTCACAATATGTGAAGTTGGGATCGAAGGTTAAGAATAGTGGACCGATTATTTTCCTTTATAAATGGTTGTAAGAGCATACCATGATTTACTATAAGTTTCTACATCACAAATGTGTGGCTAAATCTCTACAACAAGGGTTATTAGCATCAGTGCTCATTGAACTACTTCATAAAACTTATTTCCTTATCCACACCTTGAGGTAGATTTTAGGTGCCTATCAAAATGTCCCACAACTTCTCTACTATCATGATAATCCACATCTTTGTATTTCATTGTCTAAAGTTAGGTCCTTTTAGGAGCAAATAATCTATGAAAAATACTTTGAGAGAGGCCATCTATGCAAATTTGTAGAATATCACCTACAAAACTTGGAAAATGTGGAAGAAATAACAAAGGTGTCATAATTTACCAAAAATTCACCTTGTACAATATTTGATGAATTTTTCAATAAGGGTGAAGGTGTCAAATTCCATCGATGTTGCACCTTTTACAATCACTTATTACTCTATTTTGATGTTCTATATTTCGAACATGATGTCACTTATTACACTATTAGTGCTTCTCTATTTTAATGTTCTATATTTAAAAAGAAAATTTTTTAACAGTCAAACAATAATATATATATATATATATATATATATATATATATATATATATATATATATATATATATATATATATATATATATATATATATATATATTTAAATCCCATATATATAAGTATAGGACCCACCTATATAATAAAGTAGGCCGCACTCTTTTATTAATGCACTAAAATATCTTTTTATTTTTTGTTATGTTTTTGTTTTTAAATAAAGCTCCTAAACTAATTTTCCTCTTAAAAAAAATAAATAAAGTGCTTAATTGGAATCCCCCTCATAGAAAATTAACCCCGCATTGCATTTTTAAAATGAAGCACTTGATTTAAAAAATAAGTAAAAAAAACTTTTTTGTATGTCTTTGACGGTGTATCTTGCACAAGTGGCTCTTACATTGAAAAGTTATTCTATTCAATGTAGGTAAAAATGTTATAACAAACTAAGAGCTTGAAGTGGAACAACCATGCTCAAACATGGAATAGTAGTTCCCCTATCGACGTTGTGGTGGAGGGAGGTTTCATTGGCTAGATTCAATAGCAAGAGTAATTTTTGGATAAAATCAATAGCTTCATGCTCCATGAGCACAGGATTAAAATCACACGTGTTTATATCATTCAAATATACATTGAGGTAGAAAGGATTGACATGCATAGGTGGATTCAATAGCCAAATCATTGATGAAAATGCATAGGTTACTCCACAACAATGGTCACTATAGATCTAAATTATCCTTTGCTACGTTGAGTCTTCATTGATGCAATGCTTCCACCATCATTGCCTCCTTTAGCATTGTTCTTCACTAGGTGTTGCATATTTTACCTACCATAGAGGCCTTTGACACTGCCAACAATATTGTCATAATGGATGAAGCACTTGCAATACCAAAGTTCCCAAGTGGAGGTTTGTGCACCATTAGAAGACAATATAGAACCTTCGTCATTGACCATTAACTCTAGTAGCATTAACTATATGTTTGGAACACTATTAACAAAGATTTGTTTATATTAGTATGTATAGAGGGGGAAACTACCCTACTACGTACGATTCTTGACTAGACACATTGGGATCTGAGGTGACCGTAGGGGTGTGTTATATTCTTTACACTTGGGAATACCAAAAGAAATGGGTTCACCAAGAATTGTTTTAGTACTCACTTCAAGTTTAGAATGGGAATGTTTAATGTGTAAATTAAGCATACACTTATTATTTGTCCTTTCTAAGCTAAGCTATGAAAATGAAAGAACAATGCAAGATACACAAGATGTAAGAAAACAAGGACTAGCCCTAGTATGATTTTGTAATTCAATTATATCTAAACCTAAGATTGCAAACAAACATTCTTTGAGCAAGGATCTAAGGGAATGCACAAAAAACATTAAAACCCTAGATGCACACTATATGCTTTTATTATTTTAAATTCCTAGAAATTTAATCAAATGTTTTACTTTATTTTTAATCTAATTTTTGGATAGAAATGAACAAAATCAAACACCAAACATCCTAAATATCTATTAGGGCACTTATCTGATTTGGAGGTTGATCCTAGTTTTATCTTACATCCAAAATATCCAATGATTTCAAACCTGCAAAATAACTTCACAAACCTTAGAAAATTTGATCAACGTTTGGGGTCTGCTTACTATGAGATTGAGCTTGGAGGTGTAGTAGTCAAGCCACCTTAATCCTTTTAGATGACCATGTGAAATAAAAATGATCGTTGACCTTTGGAACATGCACAAACAAAGTAAAACAAATGTGTAATAGCATAATAAAATGCAGACAAGGTGGACACACCAAAACACTAAAATGAAAATGCAAAATTAATGTTTTGCAGTGTGAAACTTATCACCAAGCACTAATTTACCAAATTTATGCCCTATATGGATGAGTCATGAATCTGGTTCAAATACCCTTTTTGGGCCCTAAAACAACAAAAAAAAGTGCAAAATAGAGAAAAATAGACTTCCAAAGCAACTAAAGTAAATACAAAACCTGGTGAGATAAATAAGAAATCAAGGATCAATGAAGAGGTGGAAGAAGCACTCCAATAATGTTGATCTATCCAATCACCAAGGCTCCTCCACTTGATCCCCAAGGGCAACCAACACCAAAGCACAAAATAGCAAAATAATAACTTGTAGTAAAAGGGCACTTGTTAGCATGAGCAAATGAGTGAGTCCAGAATTAGAATATCAAGAATAAATATTAGTGGTTAAAGAGGAAATCCAATCCTCTATTTATAATATGTTTGTAGAGAAAAACGGGTAGGAAAATGAAATTTCACCACAAGAAAAGACCGACCCCAAAACAGGTCAACGAGGGGAGGGGTTTTAGTGATAAAAACCCCTAGAACACCAAATTTATGCCCCGCCATTATAGGGCATGAATTTGGCAAGATAAATTTACACCCCATATATATTGGATGTGAATTTGGTAAAGCTAAGGAAACAAGGAAAAGGAAGAAGGTAAAAGGGTCCCAAATTTTCACTTAGCAAGTTTGGGTGGCTGACTAGGAATCTAAGGAAAAATTAATTCATTCTGATGGGTCAACTTTTTGTGTCTACATTTTGTCCCCTCTTTGATACATTTATGGCCAAATAATTCCATCAAAGAAATATGTAGACCCCTATGGTTGAAAGCAGTAAACACAAAAGGGGTGGCTAAGTTTGGGCGGAGGGGTGGTGCAAAAAGAGGTATTAGCTTGAACACCAAAAATTTTCATGCAAAATAAGGCATTACTACCATTAATGCCACTGAGGCTAGGGTTCCTCCTTAATTTTTTATAAGGAATGCAAAATTCTAGATAAAAACTCAAAAAAAAAAGACGAATGAAGGGTGTAAGAACGCAAGAAAAGTCAAAGAAAGAGCAAAAAACAAGATAAGGATAGATAAAAGGAAGAAAGGAGACGAGAGAGAAGAAAAAGAGGGAAAAGAAGAAGAAAGAGAGATAAGAAATGAAGGGAAAAGAAAAATGAGGGAATAAAAGAGGAAAAGGAGGGAAAAGAAGCTCATTTTCACCATGTGAGGAGGAGAAAAGAGCTCTGGAGAAGAAAGGGAAGGATGGCACTACCAGCTCACTGTACTATAATGGTGAGGGGTAAGGCTAGCATTGCTGCTAATCAAGTGAAGGTATGAATCGAGACCCACTTGCTTGTTTTAGATTTTACACCTGCACACACCAAAATAATTAATATTTTTTGCATTTTTTTGGGTTTTTTAGTCAAAAATGGTAAAATTCACTATGGGGTGTGAATCTGATCATGGAGCATGAATTTGGTAGTTTTTCAAAGACAAATTCATTCTCTATATAGATGGGGCATGAATTTAGTTGTGAGATTTTGTCAAATTAGTGTCTGATCACTCTAAGGCACAAATTTGGTGAATTTTGCCAAAAAAAAAACCTTTATTTTTAAATTTTTAATTTTTTACAATTATGATGTGTTATATGATAGGTTGATGATAAAATTATGTTATGATGTAGCTAGATGTACTCAAGAGTAGAGAGTGGTGATCGGTAACACTGAAGAATATTTTGGAGTAGCTTTCAATGGAGAAGAGGGAGACACTAGAGAATGTGGGGCTACTACACTTAGTAGAGATGCCCCGCATTAAGGTAGATCAAGCCCTATTGATGAATTTAGCAGAGTGATGGTATCTATTATCATCCACATTCCAACTACCAACTAGAGAGATGACAATCACACTAGAGGATGTGTGGTGCATCTTGAGAATTCATATCAAGGGGAGGATTGTTTACATGGTACGGGTGCCAATGATGGTGTCAAAGATGATGTCAGGGAAACTAACACATGTGATCTAGTAAAGTGGATTCCACATCAATGAGATGACATATCGATATGGTGTTGGGGCACTAATTTTTATACTATGTGAAGTGGTGATGGGGATGTTGGTGTACCATACCAATAGGCATTGCTTGCCATGGGTACTAGTGGGAGTAGTGGTAGACATGTAGAAACATGGAGTGAGTTTTGCATGGGTATCATATGTGCTGGCCCATTTATGAAGAACACTACACGGTATCATGTATAAGCAACAAATAAGGATCATTTATACAATGTTTCTCTAGGTGTGGTGTTGGGAACACATAGTTGTTTGGATATCTAATGCACTACCAAGACCATTGCCTAACATGGAGTGACCAACAATATATAGGTGGATCCAACACTATGAGTGTGGGCATAGGGTATATACTAGTGTCTTGCCACTAGGAAGGTAGGTGATAGATGAGCTATGAGAGCACTAGATCATATGGATATTGTGGTATCTACACCTAAATTGGAGGGATGACACAAAGAAGATAGCTTGGATGAGGAGGATCATATAGCTTATCACTAAGAAGGGCAAGCAAGATATATTTAGGTTTGACTGAGTACAATACCATTTTGGCATTCTATAGGAGATTTCAAACTTGGGAGATTAGTAGTTCAAACGGGTGAGGAGGAACCCATCAAGATGCATAGGTGCTCTTAATGTAGATAAGTGGGCAAATGAGGCCTTGGATGACCCATTGTACATGGATCTAGGGGTGGATGACATCAGGATGGTCTTTGTGTACATGATATGTTATAGGAGCATTATGCTCTTGATGATCTCTCTACTAATGCTAGTGTAGATATGCCAAGTGATGAGTCAGTGAGTGCAATTGGTACTTTGAGAGGCCACTCGACATGCCACTGAGAGGTAGTAAAGAGGGATTATCCCATTGAGACCACCCCAGGCATAGGTTTGTATGGAGATAGTGATGGCCATAAGGATGACCATCATGATATCTAGCTTAGAATAAGGGGGAGCCATAGGGTTTACCCCCACCATGGCTCAAGTAGGACTTGAGAAAATAGGTCTAAGAGAGGTAGAGGAGCTACAAGATATAGTGGCAGTGATGCAGATGGAGATGGAATCCATCTGTAGTGCATGATACTAGGCCTTAGAAGAGTAGGACACAACACAGGCTAAGGTAGAGCACCTTAGAGGGGAATGGTTCGACATACCCATACTAAAAGGATGATTGTCATGGTAGGCAACCAATAGAATGAGGGAGGTCACTTGCTATTAACATAGCTACATAGGATAAGGGAGTCATATGAGGTTTCAGTACGGAGAGTGACCCACTACTAGATGACCTATTACCATTTCATTCCAGTTGATCAAAGGGTTTGATAACCATATTCTCAATGGTCATAGAGTTGGTCACAATCACGAGCATGAACTGGTTTATTATCTATGAACACAATGCCTCCACCACCTCTAGTAGGCAAAGCAGAGGGGATAGGTTCACATGGCTAGGTCTAGGATCAGGATGACATGCCAATTTTGATTGTTGCATGCACCTCTAGGGATGGTTGAGTGTGCCAAGCTCTCTTATGTGGCACATTGATCGATAAGCACACAGTGAGTGCTATCAAGTAATACTAGTTGTGATATATTTATATGTTATGATGCAATTAAAATATGTGTGCTTATGTGTGATTGCTTTTATTTATTTATTTTTATTTATTTTTATGCATGGTAAACACAAACATAATGGATGTAATGAACCTAAATGAATAATATGGAATGGTATAAATCTAACTAAATGCAAATCTAAATGAAAAGCATGAGCGAATGAAAAAAAATGCTCTAAAAGACCAAAATAGAAAGAAAATAACAAAAACCTTGTGAGAATGTATGTTCACAAATGACCAAGATGGAGGTTTCCCCTTGCATGTGACCATGAAGCTATCCTATAAGGGTTGTAAGCTTGCAACTATGGAAAAGGTGGAGTTGTACCCATTATGGGTGTAGTGCTCACTAAGATGGACAAAGAGAGAGAGATATACCCGCTATGATGTACGCTCACAAATGGTTGAATGGGGGCCTCCTCTCATTCGCAACCATGAAATTATACCCATATGGGGAGTTTTGTGTGTGAATGATGTGCCAAAGTGAGTACTACTTGATAAGGGTGTGGTGTGTGTGAAAAGGTGTATGAACAAAGCCAATGGAGAAAAACAAGAACCATATCCCTTGACTTGGAGAGATATAAGCAATGAAAACTTTCAAGGTCAAGGAATATAAGAAGAAAATGAGATGGGCAGATGCAATGATGGAAATGCACAATGGGCCCTAGGTTGAGGATTCGCTAGGCATCAAAGCCCTAGTGCGGTGCAATGCATGTGAGCTATGACCTAAATAGGTGTCATCACTTGCCATTATCACGAAGTCTAATGAAATTATGGGTTAAAATTTTGAGAACCAAATGTAGAGAAAATTTGAATTGACTTAGAATCAAACTAAAGAAACAATATTAAAAAATCAAGAATTAGGAAAAATTGGGGAAAATATTGGCAAAAAAAATCCCAAAGAAAACACAATATTTTATTAAAAAAGTTGTTTTCATGCATATTACAATGAATTAACATTATGCAAATAAAATATTAATAATGTAAGCTTAAACTACACATGAAAGTGGTAAGTGATACATCATACAAGGCTCAAGCTTAAAGTACACATGAAAGTGATAAAAACACATCTTATATTGCTTGTAATATGAAAAGTTATAAATTACAAAATGTGTCAAAATACCTCAATAGACCCATTATATAGTATCTTGTAATTCATTTGCCCTTTGCCCTAGCGGAAGCCTTAGTCTCTCTTTGTTGATGTGCCCTTGTCGCTTCTTATGCATGTGCCTCTTATTGGTCTTGGGTTGCCATCTCGCTTTCTAGGTCTTCAAAGTTTTGTAATTTATTTGGGAAGAAGAGAGGTTATTCCTACCACTCTTGCTCTACATTTGTGATCCATTTAGATGATGGATTGATATCACTTAAGTAAATGATTTCAATACTTCTTTTTGCAATACTTTTTTGGTGGAGGTGAAGCTTGTAATGCACAAACACAAGATCATTCAACCTTTATTGTATAAGCCTATTGCACTTCTTGGAGTGTATGTGCTCAAACATACTCCAATTATGCTCACAACCTAAAGTGCTACATGGTTTAGATAATATTCTAATGGCCATGCACTATAAATTGGGTATAAAATAACCAAATTACTCCCACCATAAATCTAGAAACAACAAAAAAAATGAAATTTAATAATTCACATGTAAAATAGTAAATTGAGATTATTTTTAAAATAAAATCACAAGAAAAAATAAATAATAATTCAATAAGAGATACCTGGCCTCAATTTTGACCTCATACTCATGCATTGCTCAGATGGGAATTGGAGACCCCAACATTACTTATAATATTGTATCTCTTCATGTACCTTATCATGCACTTCCATTTTAGGGAACACGTAACCAATGCAATATTAAATGCCAACCTTCACCTCATAATCAACATAAGATGAAGGAGAGTAAAAAATTTAGGGGTTCAAGTATTAAATCGCTACATGAAGAGGTCTATGGATTCTAGATGTTCACCATTTATCAATGATTGTCCAAATGGGATTGTATTTAGTGTGGGCATATCTATAAAATATAAATTTTACCTTATCCATAGCCTCATATACATATCTAATTGCATATTATTCTTCATCAACAAGATGGATAACCTTCACCAAAGGCTCTAACACCTAAAAAAAGGAAAAACTATTTAAATGAAAATATTTTAGAACAAAAACTAATAAAATAAAATAATAAACTTAATCTTGTACCTTGATGGCCTCATCCATGTCTATCCATAAAGCCTCCTCAAACAAATAGGTATATACATTATGCCCCTTAGGAGAGAATCAATATCTTACAGTTTCTTTGGAATTCTAATCATTACTTATCAACAATTGCTTCAATGACCCTCTTGCATTATAAATGCTTTACAATGTCACAAAGTTTGTGGTAAAGTATATAATTCTAAGCTGCACTAGCTTCCTCCCACAATTAAATCTCCTCATGAGGTTAAGGATTCATGCATGGTTGTAGAGGAATTTTATGATAGCCTTAGCCTTCTAAACAACCTATGCCATCCAAGGTAATTTCCCAATGTTTTTGAGGATAAAATCGAGATAATGGGTTGCACATGGGATCCAAACAATAGTGGGGAATCTCTCCTTAAAAATATTATCAACTACTTTATATGTTGATGCATTGTTTGTGATGATTTGGATAATATTCTCCTTTGCAACCTCAAAAACAACCTTCCCCAACAACCCCGTGAGCATTTTAACACTCTTAATATGTGTTAATGCATCTACTAATTTGAGGAATGGATTTCCTCCTATAGAAGCAACCAAAAAATTAATCAAGGTTCTTCCCTTTCCATCCATACACACATCCATCATACTGCAACCCTTCTCCACACCCTACACTAGTCTTCAATCACAACTTGAAGTATAGAAAAAATTAATCTTGCATGTGTATAAATTTAACCCCCATTGATTTTTTTGAATTTTGTTTTTAAAAAATATAATTTAATAATGCATGTATATAAAATTAATCACAACTTGAATATTTTCCACAAATTATCCAAGAAGAGGGCCCCTAAGGTCATCATAAATTGGTGCTTTAAATCTTGCACCACAACTTGCAATGACATCTATCATGCACCGCTAGTATGGAGACCTTTCCACATTGAAGTGAACGTTACAATAATACAAAAAAGTGACAATGGTTGTCCTCATTATGTTATGCTTCTCCTAGTTGCATGTGGTTATACCCTCAAGCATGGGTTTTGCCCTTGGTATGGAATGCTCTATAAAATGGGGCTCCCATCCCACTAGTTGCTTGTGCAACAATGGATTCAAACTCTCTTGCTAAAGTTAGATATAGTTGCTACCGTTATGGGGAATTTGAGAAGGGAGGATGGCATGGCCTTGGTTTAGCTTTTTTTGTGTTGTATTTTTTCCTCTAAGCTAAATATCATAACATTTACTTTATTTTTAACTTCATTCGATACTTATTGCATGACTTGATATCATTGATAATTCTCTTTTCCAAATGGAATTTGAGGCTAAAAATGCCTCCATTAAAAATATCACCACAAAAAATGCATACAACTTCCCCTTTCTTTCTCCCTATCATTCCATATGCCAATGTTGAATCTCTTGGGACTATTTTGTTATGCTTGCACCATAGAAAAAAGTAGCAACACCTAAACCCTAGACTAGGGTTTAGGGTTTAAAATTGAAATATTAATAACTAAAAAAAGAGCTCATAGACATAGTTATTAAGCAACGTTGAACACTATTTAGGGCTTAAACTTGAAATATTGACAACTAAAAAATGGGTTTGCATACATAGTTTTTTTGATAGATTGAAGGAAGGAGTTTTTAAAGGATCCCCAAACCTTTTACATGAAAATAATTATAAAAAGAGAGGACCTCTAGAGGGGGTCATAAGATACTATCTCCTAGATGTAACAAGGGGACATGCATAAACTAAAACTAGAATAGAGGAAGCCCCACAACCCAAGGAAATCCTTGAAACTAACATAATTAAAGAGAACACCACCAAAAACAAACTAAAAAAGTATAGAGGAATAGGCATGAGGAGGCACAGATACCCATAAAATCCTATATCGCCAAGATTAGGGGATCCCATTGGACCCTCTGGTTCATATTTATCTAACCTTTTATTGTATTATTCTAGGATGATAGTGACCTATTTGATCAAAGAGGATCTCAAATTTACCACTCTATCCAAGATACGTATCATATCATTGAGCTCTTATGTGTAACCTTACATGGTGATGAAAGGAACACATGACTTGTGTTGAGTGAAACTCGAAGGCATGGAGGATCCACCTTACAGGTAGAAGACCACATAAAATTGGTGTCATGTTTGATTCTTTGGCCTAGTATGGGAGAGTATGTTGCCTCATTTGTTTCATGTTTAATAACAATTGGAGATTTCAACTTTGAATTTGGTTTCTTAAAGGATTATAATGTGAGGATTCGACTCTTTCCTCATTGAAGTGACCAGATGTTGATTGGCATATCCATTAAGGTCTCTCACATTCTAGGAGAGGATCTTCATTTAGAATTTTTTGAGAGATATTTCTTTGCTCTGCCAAGGCCAAATTAGTAATTGTTTCTAGGTCCAACATCACTAGATTATATAATAGGATTTTCCTTTTTAGGGATGCACAGGATGGTTTGGGAACCATTTACAATTTCCACTTCAACTTCTATTTTTTTGAGGTCTTGGCTTGAGGGATTGCCTCTCTTATTTTCATTACCAACATTAGCATGGCCTTTTTTTTTGTTTTAGGTGATAGGACAAGGGTAAATATAGTTTTAATTGATGACATGCTTAAAAATGGGTATAGACTAGGGCAAGTCAACCACGAAAATAGAGGGAGCCACAATTGAAGAAGGGTGACTAGGGAGAGTACGGGAAGCTAATGGGGAGCCCTCAATAAGAGGTGGAGGAGGATTAGAATTTAGGAGTTGAAGAGAAGATTTTAAAAGGGGAAGAGGAGTCTTAGAAGGAGTAGAGGGATGATAGTGAGTGAAAACAAGGGGTGAAAGGGGGTTATCAAGGCAAAGCTCCTTGACACCTAAATAAAAGAAGGGATTGGTTAGAGAAGAGAAAGGAAGACTAAATTGAGGACAAGGTTCATCATCATTGAGATGAGTTTACCACTTTCCTTTAGACTCGAGATCTATGATCGTGCTAGGAGGTAAAGTAGAATCAGGGATCACCAAAGATATCTTGCTTGTAGAATAAGTGGAAGATGTGTCAGGGTTTTTGGTCTCCTTGCAAGACCAAAATTTTTTAGAAGTAGCAAGGGGTTTTGAAGAAGGACATTGATGAGAGAGGTTCCCTTATTTCTTGCAGGTGGTGTAAAGGGTCAACTTATTTTCACACTCAATAATTTGGATCTTGTTACTGATGTTCGATAACAACTCGATAGATTCTAGAATATTGAAATCAATATTAGCAATGATGCACAATCTAGCTATACCATTCAAGATTTGGCTTTGGTAGTTGGATCGAATACAACTAGTTGTCCAATAGATCTTGCTATTCCTTTGAGAATGGCTTCATGCCAGAATTAAATCGATAATTCAAGGAGATTTATCCATAATGGAGATTTATTTATGCTCTAGGAGTTTGGATTGAATTTTGGGCCCCATTTCCTAAGAAAAATATTATGGAGTTGAGGTTGATTAGAAAAAAGCCTCTAGGTATTTTTCATTAATTCCATATTCCCATGAGGTTTCCATTTGGTTAATTCTCATTTTCTTTCCATATTTTCTATAGTCATGGATGTCATCTTTAAGGATATTATCATCTTGCCCTAATTTGGATGAAGATCGAATGAGTTACTAGAAAAGACAAAAAATATGATTTTTAGAAATTTTTAGCAAAGGACAACAAAGAAACATGAGGAGGAGAAGGGGGTTCAAGTCTTGGACTTACCCCAATGACATCAATATCATTGAGGATGCCTATGAACTCTAGATTTTCTAATTGACCACCATTGGAACTCCTCCCATGAATTGTGGAGCTCTGAAGAGCACCTGAGGGGTTCCTACCTTTACAAATTTAGAATTTCTAGTTCTTCTCCAGTGTTGCGCTCTCCATCGTCCCTAAGTCGATAATATTGGGATAATTGTTTATTTATCTAAGCAAATGTTAAAGACAAGGGAGAGTTGTACAAGTTATTGTCTTGAAAGGAGAATACATAGTTACCAAGAAACAATATCTTCTTAAGGAAGGATAAAAAACCCTAAACCTAAGACCCTAGACAAGGGTTTAAACTTCAAATATTGATAGCTAAAAAATAGTCATGCATACATAGTTATTAAGTAGTAATGAGTAACATTTACTTAAAGGGGGGATAAAAAAAACTCAAACCTCAAACCCTAGATTAGGTTTTAGGGTTTATTTTAAAATATTGATAGCTAAAAAATAAGCTTGCATACATAGTTATTAGGAAATAATATTTGCTTAAAAGAGGAGAAAAAAACCCTAAACCTAAAATCCTAGACTAAGGTTTAGGGTTTAAACTTCAAATATTAATAACTAGGTATGACAAACATTGAGTAATATTTACTTAAAGGAAAGAAAAACCCTAAAATCGAAACCCTATACTAGGGTTTAGCTTTTAGAGTTTAAACTTGAAATATTGACATCTAAAAAATGGGCTTGCATACATAGTTATCAGGTATCAATATTTACTTAAAAGGGAGAAAATAACCTAAACCCAAAACCCTAGACTAGGGTTTAGATTTTAGTTTTTAAAATTCAAACAATGACAAAAGCATTTACAAAAAACCCTAATCTAATGCTAGTTTCAACCTGGAGAAAAATAAGAGTTTTTAAAACTTTTTCTTACCTCAAATGAATCTTCTAGGTGGTTGTTGTTGGTTGTCATATTCCTTCAAACTATAAACAATTTGTTATTAGGAAGCCCTAGTGTATTTAGTTTGGTATTGTAGCAAGTAGGTAGGCCCCTTTATCCCCTTGCAACAAGCCAAATGAACTAAAATAATATATATATATATATATATATATATATATATATTGGTAAATCATCTCAAACCTCTACATGTGCAACTATGATTGATTTACACATAGTTGCACATGTAGAGGTTTGAGATGATTTACCAATATATATATATATATATTGGTAAATCATCTCAAACCTCTACATGTGCAACTATGATTGATTTTTCAAAAAAATCGATGATTTCAATTTTTTTTAAATTACCCAAAATTTGTCAATTCTAATTTTTGAGGTGAGTTGAATTGGGTTTTCTATAAAAAAGAAATCATGACTTGTTGATTTAAATTATGGTTTTCATAATAATGCAAAGAATAAACCCTGATAAAGCTTATCAGGTTTTTGCTTCCTAGTAGAGGGTCTCCTATATTAATGGGAATTAGAATAGGAGAAGACATGATCAGGAATTTTTTGTCTAGATTATCCATAATGGACAAAAAACTAACTTCTGAACAAGTTCATAGGATGATCATCCTGCTATAATAACTCAATTTTTTATTTGGAGACCGTTGATGGGGAACCTACATAGAAATAACTAGGTTAAGATAGCCAATTATTGTAAGCCTCAAAGCAATAGCTAGGAGGTAGGAAGGTAATGGATCCCAGTAGAGGAGTGGTTAATCCAAGTCTCAAAGGATCAAAGAAACAAAATCTCTAAGACCATCTAGGCAAGATCACTCTCATAGTCTCAAGAGGAGGATACTCTTGTATGAGGTAGGAAAAATCAGAGTAAATATACGATTGCTTCTGGATACTTAACCCTTTGTTAGAGTACCCTAAGCCCATTAAGAGATATATTCATGTAGTTGTGGGCATAAAACCTTTGGCCTAAAGTAAGATTCTTCATTTGGTTGCTACTTCATAGAAGGATGTTGATAAGGGAACAAGTGATGAAAAGAGGGATGCATGGGTCTTTTAGATGTGATATGTGTTGGGAGAATGAGGAAATGATCTCTCAACTCTTTATATAATGTCCTATCACAATCAAACTATGGAAATAGATGACAAATCCACTAGGTATCCATTGGTTTGAGATATCTCCTATAGAAAAACTTTGAAGGGAGTGGCCTAAATGGAAGGAAATAGACCAACCCACTTAGCAAAATTTTTGGGTGGGGATGATTCTCCTATGGAATTTATGGAAGGAGAGAAATATTTGTATCTTCAGCCAAGAGTACAAAGATAACCACTTTGTCTAGCAAAGGATCATAACCAATATGAGGTAGTTAATCCAATACCTAGTACAAGGGGATTCAAATGATATCAAATTACATGTGCCTCCAACAATGGTTGCATAAAAAATAGTAACCCCAAATTGTGCACAAGTAATCCAAACTAGAAATTGGAAATATCCTATGGAGGGATTGGGTAAGATTAATATGGACGAAGCCTCAAGGGGAAATCTAGGAAGAGAGAGTATGGGGGAATACACCACCTCTTGAATGACACCCCTGATTTTATCTTCGTAAAAAACCTAGGTATCTTATCTAATAATCTGGAAGAGGGATATGCCATCTTAAGGGGATAATAAGATGCTATGAAGGTGGGGTGGAGGAAAATTTAGGTGGAATCAAACTCCCAAATTATGATTAACTATTTAAAAGGACTAGACAAGCAAAAGAATACAAAGAATAATTGAGCAAATATAGATGATCCAACAACACATTGAGATAGTGGTGTTCAAACACATCTTTAGAGATCAAAATAGAGTGGTAGATGTGATGGCTAGCTATGCTCTAACCAAAGAAACCTCACTTATTATGGATATCCTTCCAAATGGTGGACTTAGCAGACCAGGGAAGCTCTTTTTTCTATTCTTACCATTGATAATGGTATTACCTATTGCATCTAGATTTATATATATTTGCTTTACATGATTACTTTTTTTTTGCATAAACAGTTATAGTGAATTAGATGTAAGGGAAAATAGCCGCACATCATGCATTAAAACTTGGCTTAAAAGCCTTCAATCTTAAAAAGACACAAATATAATCTAATTTTCAAATAAATTAATTTAATAATCTTTTACCATATATATATATATATATATATATATATATATATATACTAATATTTACAATTTTTATTTAACAAAATTAAACACATAATAATTTACTCAAATTGAAAATTTTAATTTTTTTTAAATTCAAAATCTTAATTTTTTAAAACTAAGTGAAAATGGCATGAGCCAATCAAAACTGGTTCATCTATTACTCATTTAAATAGCAGGCGAAGCTTATTGCTAATAACGCCTAAAATAGGTGTAAAAACAAAAGGTTTTGTATCCTATAGATTAGGAAAGATTCTAGGAGACGGTCTTAAATTATGCGAAGGAAGGAAATAAAAGTAATGTCAAACTTCTATTGAAAATTTAAACAAAAAAAAATATAGAGATTCCTTTGATTTTTGACAAGACAAGGAGAGACAATCCTGGGGTACTTCCACAAGCAATAATGGTCCTCCCAACCAAAATAACAAAATATATATATATAAGAGAGTTAGTAATAGTCACTATTACTATTTTTAGTAATTAGACAGGGGAGGGTTCAAACCACAGGGATTGTACCAACAAATTCATCTTCTAGTTTTTGGGTAACTGGCGTGAGATGGGGACTACCGCTCACTTCGGATAATACTATCATCTTCGATTTAAAACACTCAGAAGATTCGAAACAAACTAAAAGAAAAACTTACCCAAAATATAAACCTAGATCTTTTAACCCAAAAAAATTCCTAAAGAAAACAAATTTTCACGGGAGGACTGGTTCCTTGCTCTAACCGCGCAATTGTTGAGAAAAGTCATGTAAAAGCGCATCCAAATCCTTGCACGAAGAACCTCCAGCGGATACAGCTTTTTGCGCCTCATCTCTCAATTCCTGTGCCTTCCTTCTCATCTCTACTCCCTCTTCGCCCTTCATCAAACGTCTTACAGCCTCCTCGACCTCCTCCGCACTCACCAACTCATGCTCTTCTCTATTTGTCCATTTCTTTACTTCCATGCCCACCTTTAGTTCTCTCGCTATTAACACCGAGTTGGCAAACTGGTCGGCGTGCAGAGGCCAAGCCACCATGGGCACTCCCGCGCAGATGCTCTTCACCCGCAGTGAGTTAAAAAGCCTCCCGTGGACTTATGCCGCAACACCTACAACTGTCCGGAAGAAATTTGTGAACCCAATCCGATTGCGCTTCTGTAGAAAAATGGGCACTGTCAGAAATTCGTAGCACCCAATGGAAAGGCTGCCCGCAACGCTCCAATCCGACGGCCAGCTCTTGGATTTCTGAGGCCGAAAAAGAGGAAAGGCTGCCGAAAGAAACGTAGAGAACCGATGCGGGAGCTTGGGTATCTAACCATTTGAGGCACTCAGAATCCTCCTGTGATTGTAGGCGGTGCTCGTCATCGAAGAATGCCGTGGGAAGAAGAGGGCCGACAGTCCAAACAGGCCTGCCCCCGAAAATTAATTTCTCGCGGGCCTCGTTAATAAAACCGGATTCTATTGCGCAGAAGGAATTTAGGATTTCTCCCTTGGCAGGCCCGAGTAGAGATCTTTGGCGCTCTAAATACCTCCATCGCCTCTCGGGAATGCACCGCTTCAACGACACATTCTCAGATGCAGTGCGCCGCTTTCTTCAACCAGAGGGAGGGTTTGAATACATATGCAGGAATTCCATATTTTGCAGCGATTGGCTGGACCCACCCCAAGGACATATCGTGTACGACGACGACTCTATTATTATTACTAGAAGAACAAACACTGTGCAAAAGACTATCCACATGTGGGTGCATGTGATCCTCCATAGCTTCCCAGAATGGGATCAAATGAGAGGGATACTTGTGACTGCTTTCAGTATTGGGCTCATCAGCAGGAAGATCCGGCATGGGCACCTCATGGAAACGAATGTCGAAATTGTTGGGGTCCCATCCTTGAATACGGTGACGAACTTGTTGAATATGAGTGGAAGGAGCAACATAAAACAAGCTTTGTCCTCGTAGGGCGAGGGTCCGCGAGAAATGCAGCAGCTGGTTCAAGTGTCCCTGTGCGGCAAGGGGCACCATTACTACGTGAATTTTTGAAGTAGTTCCGTCTGAAAGATGCGTGGATCCCATTGTAGCCAAACTCATTTAGTCCAGCAGTCGTAAAAGAATCACAATACAACGAAGAAAGCAAAACTCCGGACAGCTGTCCAGCCTCTGCCTGCCATAAATATAAGGGCTAAAGTTGTCTTGTCTCATTCGGTACGGTAAGATGTGTCCAGATTTTCACGTGGGCGGTATATTACAGTCCAAGTTGCAACTTGGACTGAGGGAATCTTGTTGTCCGTTGGTGACACTTGTTGCCTTTGGTTGCATTCAAAAATGTAATTTTCTTTTTGGTTTATCGTTGAGGCCAGAAGATTAATCCTGTTTAGGCCAGCATACTATTAGAGAAGGAAATGGGGCTGGGGATTTCTTGTCAATTTAAGAGTGCTCTAAAATGGTTGCTTGGTGTGGAGAAGTGACTTCTACAAAATCTCTAAGCGATGGACAATGTGATGGGTGTTGATGGCTTTAAGTGATATGCTTTTTGGTTTGTGTGGAGATGATTTTTGCGTTTCTTTTATTCTTCGAGATCCTTGGGTCATTTTTATTCCAGGTTTTCCCTGTTTTTTTGCGCCAGCCAAGGTTTTGTGGTGAGCTGTTCCCAATTTTAAATTTGTTGTCCTTTCGTTTGGCATATTTTGGTCTGAAGGATGGCTCTTTAGTCTGATGGTAATTACAAGGCTTTTTCGAGCAATAATCATTTTCAAGGCTACAAAATGATTGATTTGTTGGTTGCTTATGGCGTTGGCCTATGTCGCTTGTGGGGTATGTGGGTAGTGTGGCATTTTTGTAAAATGTTTTGGCTTAACCCAATGTTTCTATGGTTTTTTTCAATTGGTGTTTTTAAGTTTCTCTCGATCCATTGAGGCTAGTTCAAGTGGGAGATTTACACTCCAATAGTCATGGATTGATGTAAGTATTCCTAACAATCATTGGCATAGGTGGAGGATTGAAAATGGTAGAAAATTTTAGGCTTTTAGTTAATTTGGCAGTGGTGAAGTGTCTTTGCAGGAGGTGGTGGTGGGACCTAATAGATGCAGACAATGTCAAGATTTTTGAGAACCCTCATGTTGACATTGATCATAGATTTAAATCCTTCTAGATGGAGGTGCTAGTTTTGTTGAAGGTATTTTGGTTGTTTTTTGAAGTTCGTCAGGCTAGTCTCCTTTTGTGTGCACCACCTTCTTCTACATCGTCGAACTTTCCAAATGGTGAGGTCGCAGGGCCTTATGATCTCGGTTTCAGACAAAGATTCGAATTGGGTGGAGTGCCACGATCTCTGATCTCTTGGAAATGGTGGTTTTCATTGTTTTTCTAGGTTTCGATGAATCTCTCGCCACTCAAAGCAATGCTTGATTTTTCTCTGGTTCTAGTGGGGTTGGGTCAAGACTAGCAAAAGAGGTTTGACCTCGTCCAACAATCTCTTGAAACTCTTAAATTTCTCGACGGAGCGTCCCCTAAGTTTTATGTCTCTCTAAGAATATTTGTTGATTGCCCTGGTCCCTAGTTTCTTTAGTTTATTCTATGGGTGGCTTATGGGGATATAGAGGGAGTTGTGCTTGAGCCAAGCATCCTGAAGGAGGATGTGAAAAAAATTCTCAAGAAAGGGGATTTCCTAGATGCTTGCAAAAATTCCATGTTTTTAACAAGGACATTTGCAAGCAAATGATCCTCGAAGTTGAGGAGGATGTGAGATAAATTCTCAAGAAAGGGGATTTCTTAGAGTGCTTGCAAAAATTCCATGGTTTTAACAAGGATATTTACAGGCAAATGACCATCGTGAGAGTAGGAGGAATTGATTTCGAAGTCTCAATTCTCCTGATTTCTGAGGTGACAGGCTTGGCTCTAGATGGTGTTTGCCATAATAGGGAAAAATACTCATTGGCAAGAGAGTTGGAGTATTTCCTTAGGGAGGATGAAGCTTTCCCTAAAATTCAATTTTTTTATCAAAGGAAAGCTCTTGCGACCCGATGGGATAGGATTGCATTGGTTATCATGAATTTCTTTACATTGAACAAAAACAAGGATATCCTACACAACTATCATGTTATATTTCTGAACCAACTTCATCGTAAAAGAGTAATGAACATCCCATCCTTTTTGTTCATTTTACTGGAAAAGTCCATGCAAGATGTCAGGAAAGGGAAGATTACTGATCCAGATTATTAGGGCTTGACATTGTCGATTTTTGAGCACATAACCAAAATTCAAGGGTTCTCGGAGGAGATGGTCCCCAATCCAAGGAGCCTTCAAAGGGAAACCTCTGCTATGAAGGATTCCTCGATGTTGTCCCATTCAAAATCTGCCAACTTGAAGGCATTTGAAGAGATTCTCATAAACCCCGTTATTTTAGAAGTTAAAGTGAAGGAGCTTCTATTGAGGTTGGGACGTATGTTGGATTCACTTGCGATAACTAGGAGTGGAGCAGAAAGAGCAGAAAATACGAGGAGATCCAAGTGGCTTTTCAGCAATAAGGTCAAGTTTGAATTGAGCCTAGTGTCGGTGGAGAACTCAGACTGGGAGGACCAAGCCCCCCTAAAGAAGAAAGCCAAGCTCTCTATTGGGTCTACGATTCGTGGAGGTACGTTATTCCCTAGTCCACCAATTGCTCCCAAAGTGTCAAAATATTTCCTAAACATGATGGTGGAATACCAATCCTCTCTAATGAACAAGTTGAATGAAGTCATTGTTTGTGCGAAAGAGATTAAATCTATAATGCAATGGTTTCACAAAGGTTCTAAGTTGGATGCTAAGGAGGGTTCTCCCACGGACTAAGTCCTAGCTCTTTTGTGGCTTGAATGAGGTTTTTGTGATCAGTTTGTTGGTCTTACTTCTTGGTGGGAGCTTTTCCTTAGCTTGGTTGTGGTCTCTTTGTTTTTTCTCCTCTCAAGATTATGAGATTTTGGGAATCTTCATAATTTTGTGATTTGCTGCTTGTTTTAGGGTAAGATTGGTGTATTTGCTACTCGATGGTTGGTGGTTTTGTATATTTAGTTTGTTTTCAGTACTCTTTGTTCTCTACTCTAGTTTGAAAGTGTTCCTCTCTTTGTAAAAGGTTTAAAAACCCTTTCAAAACTCTTCTTATATCTAATATTTTTTTTCAAAAATACAAGATTTGTTTTTTCCTCTTAAATTATTCTAAAGTCTAATAAAACTTTTTTTTAGAAAAATTAACCAAAGATACGACCAAGTTTTAGAGCACACAACCCAAAATATAAAGTAAACTGGTCCCTATGACCTAAATAGTGATATGCAATACAAAAGGAAAGTGTCCATGGGTAAAAAAGGTCAAACATCTCTCATGTCAAAAAAGGACAGCTTAGTGCAAGGGCCATTCTTGCTGCAATAAGCTGTTCCAAAGTGTGGCTAAATATGATGTTCCCTAGGTAAGTCCTGCTCATTTCGTGGTATAGTTGTGTCAGTCTCCTAAATTTAATTGCGAATCATGTATGTTTGATTCTTGATTAATATTGCCCTTGATCTTTACCCTGGATCTCTAAAAACGGAACTCAATTTCCACAATCGTTATGCCAGCTGCCCACATTAAAACATACGTTTAAATTAAAATTTCTTTGTTCCCAACTCCAAACGAAACCAAGGAGAATTAATGTAAACGTAATAACCTAAGAATTTAATATGCCACCGAGGAGAATTAATGTAAACGTAACAACCCATGAACTCAAAATGCCTAAGAATATGTTATCTAAAAGATTGAGAAATCATACTGAAGGCATTGGAAATCTTAATCAGATAAACTGCCAACTAGATTTTACAACAGAAAGCTAGCCGATAAAAAAGGGGCCTTAAAAAAAAACATCAATTTTAAAAGGACGGGTTTTGCAACATATCTTAGAAGAAAAAGGTCCTATTTTTATTTTTTATTATTTTTTTTTAAAATCAATTCTGAGTTAGGAACAATTTAATTTTGCTCTCTACCCTTTCTTGATAAATACACATACATTAAAAAGACCTTTAAAATATCAATTGTATGGTGTAAAAACACAATAGGAAATAATTTAAGTTGATTAAAAATGTAAAAGAGTTTTTTATTAAGAAATAAGTATATAAAGGAATTGTTTTTATATAATTATTATTTTATAAATATTGTTTATTGTAATTTTTTATGTAATGTTTTTCTTTTAATTGTATAGTTTATTTTTAAGAGATATTTTATTTTCGAAAAAAAATTTATTACTATTTGTTTTTTATTTCAATAAGATTTTAACTTGAAAAACCATATTTCCTTTTTTATTTAGTGAGAGATAACTTTGATAGAGGGTTCAAATTCATATACCCATGTGAATGGGTATTTCACTCACTATCAAAGTCTATCTTATATATTGAACTTTGTAGATTGTCTTGATCAAAGAAATAAAAGATTACAATAAGATGTCCAATTAGTATTTTTGATTGTTGCATCCATTGGGCTCATCCAATTACATTAGAAAAACTCTAAGCGCAAAATTGATCTCCTTGTCTCACTATAGTCCAAAAATATATATCATTATAACTATCTTCTTGAGTGTGCACTTCAATCAATGAGTCCATCAACAATATTAATTGTTTATTTATTTATTTTATTTATTTATTTATTTTTAATTTACATGGTGGAATCGGTAGCCGCCATGAATCCGGGCAAGTTGTCCAACTTTTATGGCCGCCATAGTATTCTGCGCTGTCCGCCCCAGAAGCCACCACACAGATCTTCGCACAATCCGCCCCTATAACCACCATGCCACAATCTTATTTTAAAAAAACATTAAAACTAATTTCTTTCCTCTCCTTTCCAAGGTCTTCTTTTTCTAGTCTAGACAATGTTATGCTATCCCATCACTCTTGCTAAAAAAAAAAAAACATTTGCCACAATCTACTTTGTATTAAAAATATTTGAATAGTGGTGTAATTATAAAACCCATTAGAAGGGAAATTTATCCTCAAAGTATATTTATACTTTAAACCACATTCTTTTAAAGTGCTCTTCATATTCTCATTCCATGAAACACATTGTTAGAATTAGATTGCAATAACTCCACTAAATATGTATTATCATCATGTATCTTGAACATCTACATAAATGGTCTTGCGACCAATAAATTTTAAAATAGATAAGTATTTTGATTCACTTTCCAATATTTTACCTACCTAATCTTCACCCACATCCTCATTAGGAGTATTTAGAACAAAAGAAGTTTCTTCAACTAGATTAAGCTTAGACCCCTAAAAGACAAGAATTTCTTTAAGAACGACCCTATTGAGTTTCACTTGTAGAATTAGATCTATTAAAGGTCTATTTCTTTAGAAAAAACCCTCAAGAAGAAATAATAATTCTAGCTAGTCATATTCATTCATTTTAGAATTTATAAGATCACACTCAAAATCATCGTACTTTACAACACCTAAAAAATCACTTTGCAAACTGTAATTAGTTCAACACTATAACCCATTGCTTCTTTTCCTTACTTAAATTTGATCCACAACCATCCTTTTCTTCATGAAAGGTATTTCAAAACCCTAATTTATAATATGCATTCAATTCTTTGATACGAAAGAGAAATTTGTGATTTCTCATATCTACCAATCTTCCTTCTTCAAACTAAAACTAATCTTTATTATTGTATTCCTTATCAACCCTCTATTACTTTGGCTTTGTTAACAATGAGAAATCATGTCATTAAATACATCAACTCTATTTCTAAGAAAATCAAAGTTCTTTTGTATACCCATGTGTTGTAGGTGAGTTGGAGAGAAGAGGGCAATCCTCCAAGGGAGGTCCCAAGTCTGAATCTCCACCCTACCAAAAAGCTGAATTGGGTACCCAAAATCCAATTGATAATGTTGGTGCGGGCAGGGCTGGGTGCGACTCCCGGGTGACTTTGACGGTGTAGAACCCCCTGTTCGTGGTCTCTCAGACCAAGGCGGCTACACAAGGGGTTTTTCGCTTTAAAAAAAAAAAAATAGTTCTTTTGTAATCCTAAAAAAGATGTTTCTTATTATTCTCCTTCACACTTATGAGGTCATCCACCTTCAAATTCTTAAGTTCATTGGATACAAGGGCATACCTAAAAGACTTCACATAACTATGTATCTTTATAGAAGAAGCCATTTACATTACTTTATCTATTGGAAAAATAAGACATTATTATTATTGTTGTAGCTTAAAATAATACCAATATCTTACCAATATAAAAGTAATTATAACAAAAACTAAAATCAAGCTAAGTTTTAAAATTTTACTGAAGTTTTCATCATTATAAGCAAGGCCCATGCTTTTAATATAATAATCCATTTTTCCTCTTAATTCAACCTAAAATCTTGATTGTTTTTCATGTAGGATTGACTAGAATATGCATGCGATAATTTTTTAATACATTGTCATTTCATCCTACTGAAAGAAAATCATGTCTTATTCAACTAAATAATAGATGCAAAGAGGGACTCTAAAGCAAACAACAAGAGAAATACTAACATATGAAGAATTATACTTATATAAAATTTTCATAGTGCATGTGCACATCACAATGTTCAAACTGAGAGATAAAAAGGTTTACTATGCCCACTTAGGATACCACTAACAAATACTGTTTAATTAGAACAAAGGAAAAGGTGCTTGCACCTCTAATACTTTGAATCACTAAAGCCTAGAAGTTGACGATGACAATGGTAATGAGATAGATAAATACTAATGTATATATGATTCTTTTTATAGGATACAATCACCTTTTTAATTTTATTTATTTCATTTTTAAAATCTATTGGTTGATATTTAATATATCATTATATTTAGGTAAATTATTTTTGTAATTTATTTGTATTTTAAACATTAATTTTAAATATAATTCTTTGTTATGTAGATTTTATTGTTTTTATGGTTGTTGAAGCAATATCCTATGGAAAAATACCTATAAAATTCACTATTATATATTTGTTTTAAGGTTGATAAAACCAATCTCATACTAGAAGTGAACCTTTTGAGGTGATTAAATATCATAACCCTCCCTTAACCATTTTTTATGAGTATGGACTTATGCTTTGTTGTGTTGTTTTGTTGATGGATAGACCGAATAATTTATGGCTAGTTATGCAAAACATATACTTTATGGAAAATAAAATATTTTTATTTATGGAATGATTGGTTATTTCTTATGTTAATGAATGAGATATATAAGAGTAAGGGAAATTAAATTTTTCTCTTATTGTATTTTGCAAGGTACTTAAATGGATTTGGTATTTATTTTATGGACTTTTGCTAACTTTCTTGCGTATCTTAATTTAGATTCTTTAGATTCATTGGGCTAATGTCGCGCCTTATGATTCTCTCAGGAAGAGAAGAACTTGAAGATGAATAAATGTATATATATATCTGCACATTTACGAGGAATAAATATTGAAATGAAACGATTATATATATCTATATCTGCATGTTAACAAGGGGTAAATATTGAAATGAAATAATTTTTTATCTATCTCATGGTATTTATTTTGGATGTGCGATCAACGCTAGTTTCATATTTTTAATACAACTACTATATTATTAGAGATCTGGTTGAACATTGTAAGTAATATGTCAATTGTTGTTAGTGGTAGGGAACAAGTAGTAGTAGGATTGAAAATGTGGAGAGACGGATAAAGTGGGGGAGTAATTTCCCTATTTGAGAGAAGAAAATATAGAAAAAAATGAAGAGGGGGGACCTTGGTGAAAGAGAGGAAGGAGAGTGGAAGTAGGAGAGGAGAATGAAGGGGAAAATAAGGAACCAACCGCTTGTACTATTGATCCATAATTGAACTATGTTTTTACAAGTAGGATTTAAAAGAATAATGTGTGGATTTAATTGATATTTTCAAAATAAATATCTGCTTGATTTGATGAAATGTTTGCTTGAGTATTCTCTTTAAGATATAGATATCTTGTTTCCACAATATGTATCTATTGAGATTATATCTTGATATCCAAATCGAGTTTGTTTGGAATAGTCAATAGCTTATGACATCTTTTGCACTTCTGGGTTACTCATACCAGAATCAATGGTGGATAAGAACTTTATTAGAAAATTGTAAGTTCTTTAAAATAAGACAGGTGGTTGGTTATTTACCGAACCTGTGTTATTACTCTTGTAGAGTGGAGGTCAAAGACTAAGGAGATCATCTACCTTGTGTTATTACTCTTGTAGAGTAGAGGTAAAATACTAGAGAGGTCGTATACCTTGTAATGAATTCTTAATGAATCTATATTTTTTAAAGAGAGTGTGACTCATCTGTATTATGTGGGTTGGTGCAACTCAACCTACATACAGTGGTTTTTCTACATACTATTGAGAAGTAATAGAATAGACCTTTAAATTTATAATTTATTGAAATTTAGCTTTCCTTAATGTTGAACCTTGGTCAAACATCTTAGACGTATTGCAAAACCTCGATAGATGTAAAAATTTGGGTTTGTGGACAATAGTGCTTTTACGTCCATTATAAACCTAGGTAAAACTAGAATTAAATTTATTTCTTAGTAGCACAAATCCTTCTTAAATAATTAAATAGAGATATAGCTTGTGCTTTTGGATGTGTTTTTAAGAAGACTTCAATTCTATTAGAGCAGTGGCAATGAGAGATTTGTTTGAAGGGATTAAGTTAGTATAGACTTCTTTAGTTAAGAGTAGAATCTTGGTAGAGAAGCTCCCTAATTAATGGTATTATGAGACCCTACCAAGGTCACTGAGTAACTATGGAAGAAATTAGAAGGTATCCTACGTCTATAGGTAGGCATAATAATTAGTGTTTTTTAAATAAAAAATTCTTGAGAACATTAAAGTTATAGGATAGGCTAAGGAAAAGATGTCCAAGAAAGTATGTTGAGATATGTCTGAATTATATTCGTCATCCTCTTTGATGTTGTATATATGAATATGTCTAAAACCCATGTGCCTTGGTAAGCATCGAATGTTAACTATGAAATATAGTTGTTTATAATCAAGGTTAACATCACCAAATGAATGTGTGGGAATTGTTTTACTCTCTAGAGAGCTCAATATGTTTAGTGACTTGCAATAATGATAGGAGACAATTATGTTTAATCATGTCATGATAATGGTAAGAGATAATTTATGAAAGGATATCCTTTTGTTTATTTCTCATTAACATATGGTGAGAGGAAGCGTGATCTTCTCTAGAAATGAATATTTTAGTTCATGAATGAGAATGTTGCATTCATAATTGTGATCCATTTTGCACTCCTTTACTATGGAATAAATATTTATTGTATTATTGTAAAGGTTTGAGCAAATCATCCTGTGAGAGGAAATGTAATGTGGTTATCATGGCCGAGAATCCAGTCTTACAACACTATAAATGTAAGGAATTATTCAGAGTGTGGAAGCATAGGAATTGTTGAAAATTTTCTAGGGAAGGATGAAGATAGTACAGATTGTCTTATAGCATTGTAAGAATGCTATCTTCTAATGAGAATAATAAATATATGATTTGAGGTTGGTTTTTCCCTTCGGGGTTTTCTCCTAGGGTAAAACTATATGTTGTGTGATTTTGTCATACTTTTATTCCTATGGTGGAATGATGTAAAATGTGCAAACAAATTGTGGTATTGATCTTAAAAATTCTAAAAAGAATTAGTAGTTGATTAAGTTTAAAATAGTAATATGCTGAGAGAAATTTATGGAATGGATATGAGCTCGAATGTTTATTTATGCTAGCATATTTGGAGTAGTTACTTTCCAATTGTGTTCTAAAATACTAGCTTGGAAGTATATAAGATATGTTAATGTTATTTGAGAATGGACATGTATCATGGATCTCCTTTGCATAATGAAATGCTTATCTATAACTATTGGTTTAAATAGATTGAACTTGAGTTACGACAAGATAAATAAAGTAATGGTTGATTTTATTGGGACCCTATTTAATCAAAATCATCTTGATAAAATGCATGTAGATAATGTTGAGTTTCTTGAGTGGAATATGACCAACTTGGTTAGAGAATGGAAGGCCTAATTTGTTGTAATACTTAGAAATGAGACTGCAATGGGTCTATTAAATATGATTGTTAATTATTTTGCCATATGAGGATATATTATTAATTAGAAATAAGACATTAATAATGTTGGTAAATGGATATTCACATAGTTTAAGTCGTATACTACTCCCAAGTATCACTAAGGACTTTGATGGGTGTAATTAAGGGATACTTGTTACAAACAAGAAATGAATAGTCTTCTTGCACTCGAAGATAGGCCTAAGAGTAGCAAGTCCTAATTAAGCTAAAAAAAATAGATAGTTATGATGTTTATTCCACAAATGGAGGAATTGGGAATGAGGTCTTTATGGGATGTCTAGCTCAAACGGGTATGAGATGGATAGACAATTCCCTCACGCATATACCACTTGCATAGAGGGACTTACGTAGAGTGTGAACTTCGCATGCTCTTTTCGAATGAATGAAGGGGAGGTCAATGCTAGCTCATTGGATCCATGAGATGGATAGTTTTGACCCATTAAATAAAACACCTAGTTCTCTTACATAGTTGGATTTATGTTTGATGTAAGGATGGGTGAGCCTTCAAGGAAATATAGATAGGTAATTAATGTAGTGACATTAGTAGTTGCTCCAAAAACCAAATTCTAAAACCTTTGGTAATAAACTTAAAAAAAAAATAGGACGGGAAAAGATGGGTCATGACATTTGGTATCAAAGCGCTTGGTTTCATAGGGTTACAAGTTTCCTTATGCAAGAATAGATGAGTGTATTAGGATAGTTCCAAGTAAAGACTATACCTATAAGGAAAGGGTATAGATTAAAAGTATATTTTGAATGACTAGTTAGGATAACTAGGAATAGAGTTGCTAGTAGGAAAAATAATTTAAGATGTGATTGTAAACTAATTCTTACTATCTATCCAGTGTTCAACAAAGGATAATACCTCCAAAGATAAGGAGAGGGAGTGCTACCCCATCAATGAAGCAGACTCAATAAAAATTGTAGAGGTTGAAACCCTATATTTATGCATGAATGTTCCTAATAATGAGAGGGAGGACCTCACGACAATAATTGCTTTACTACATGAACAAATGGAAATACATAATTAAATATTAGAGGCTATAGTGAATTGATATTCACAAGCTAGAAATACTAGAGTAGGACAAGAGAATGAGGCTCGTTCAGAGGCACAACAGGATAGAATTCAACTTGATGTAAATTTGGGTAGGGTCATGAAACACCTAAAATCCTCCAAGTTCAATGGAGGAGAAAATGATGATAAAGTTAGAGCTTGGTTGAAGGAGATTGAAACTTTTTGAAACACGAACTATTTCACTGGCACTCAAACATCCTATGCTACTTTATATTTACAAGGGGTTGGTTTGGAATGGTGGGAAATGTATAGTGGAAAATATAGAGGGGGAAACTGCCCTACTGTGTACAATTCCTAAATAAAAGGGCTAGATTCGTAAGGAGGGAACCCTTTCGTTGGGTGAACCACAAGGGTATGTTGTACTCTAAAATTGATGCTAAAGGGAAGGGTTCACCAAGAACGGTTTTAGAACTCACTCCAAGTCCTTAGGATATTTAGGTTTTTTTGATGTATTCAGTTTCAAGCAATCACCTAAATTTGGCCTTTCTAGATCTAAGCTAGAAAAGATAAAGGACAATGCAGAACATAGAATAATGTAATTGGAAACAAAATGTAGGTATACAAGAGCTATCCTAGAATGATTATTTATTTTGAATGCTCACTAACCTAGGGTTCTATTTCAAAAAACCTTTAAAGAAGAACTGTGCAGGAGTAAATACACAAAAATTATCCCTAGATGCAAGCTAGATGATCTTCACTTTCAGATGCCTAGAAATCAATAATGAAACCAAATTCTCAACCAATAAGAGTGATAGAGCACTTATATTGACTGGTGGTTGATTTAGACTTTTTTTTGCCTCTTGTACAATAATATCAAAGAGTCCTTCTCCTGCAAGATCACTTATGAAACACTAAAAAATAAAATTAGTATTAGGGGGTCTGCATAGGCCATTGTATGATAGATCTAGTAGAAGTCAAGCCCCCTAGGTCCTTTTAGATGACCTTGTAATACAAAAGTGGAAATTGACCTTTGGAGATTTAATCATAAATTAGAAAGACAACAATAGAAAATAGAAAGAAAAGTACATCAGTATGATCTAGATACAGAATGGAATGTAACAGTGAAAGAAAAATTTGAAAATTATCCTTGGTGTACCTGTAGCACCCTAAAATTGGCACAGTTAAACCTTAGTAAAAGATAAAAGATAAAAATTTAAATTTTAACCCCAAAACCGCCCCAAAACTACTTGTTACCCGCTTCCCTTCTTTTTCATGCCATTTTTAGGATTTGTTTTGACCGTTGGACGATATCGTCGCAGATCGGACGAAATCATCCCCGATCCGACGAATTCGTCTGGAACAGAGCGTCCAGACGATTTCGTCCCAAAACCGAATTTTCATAATTAGCTTCTGTTTCAACAGCCTCTCCAACTTGGGCAGAAGCGCGTCTGTACAGTTGGAGATTCCCCCATTGGAGATCTCCCAGATTGGGATGATCCCCAACCTCCTAACCTCCCCCTAATCCTATATAAACTAGGATTTTTCTCAGTTTATCCCCCTGATTCTCCCCTGACTCTCTGAACCCCCTAGCTGACGGATTTCCCTATAAATTTAGTTCCTTATACACTAGAGCATCCTCGCACTATTGTCTGCATTCTGTATTTCATGTTTTCTTGCAGGAACTCTACTATTTTTCAGTCGAAGCTAGCTCGGATCGTCGTAAGCGATCCCGGACGATTTCGGACGATCTTGTCGAGGAGAGCAGACGATCTCGTACGATTGGAGGCGATCCCGACTGTAGTCCAGATTGGGGGCAATCAGAGCCCGGAGTTTGCATTTTCTTAAACTGTTTCTGTATTTTCCCATTTGTAATTCTACATTATCTTAAGTTATTATGTTTATGCATCTTGGAGTTCACCTCATTTAGCATAACTGCATGATAAAGTTAAAATCAATCATTAAATCTATTGCATTTCTCTTGTTTGTTATTTGAATCCATCATTTAGGCATATTTACTATTATTTCTATCATTTTCCTTTGCTTCTGTAGTTGCATATTTGGTATTTTGTATCTATTTTTGTGATTGCAGGTTTTTGATGAATTTTTCTGATGAATTCGTCGGATTTTAGATGATTTCCTCTCGATCTCAGATGACCGACTATGATTTGAGATGATTATGTGAAATATCAGATGATTACGTACGAGTTGAGATGATCTGGACTGCTACAAAACTCAGAATCTTCATCAGACATCCGAAATCAAGTATGTGTTTTTCTAATTAGCATATTCTCTGTGTTTAGCACTCATTTCTATTTTTGTATCCATTTAAATCAGCATTGGCATATAGAATAGTTTAGATTCATCTTGGCCAAACCTAGGAGTTGAATGATTAAAGTACAAAATGAACACATCAAACCCACTCTCAACCTAGGCGTGGAAACTGCCACTCAAAAGTTTCCTGGTGAACCCACCATCCATCAAAAATTCACCCTTATACCCCTCCCCCGAGAGGCGGGACCTTCAAAGGGCCTCTCAGTCCGAGGTATTGTCCCATCCTTCTCGCATCCCCCTTCCGGGCGTGGATCCTATAGCCTGAAGGTAAGGATGCAAAAAATTTGGAGCGATACATTTTGGTGAACCCGACGTGAAAACTAAAAACCTTTTGAAAACAATCCAAAAAACAAAACATAAATGCATTTAGAATCAAAGATTGCATATCATATTTAGATGGTAGATTATAATAAAAGACGAGTTGTCACCATTAATGTTGAGAATCAATTAGCAGCTATAGAGATTACTTCTATGCTTAGAGTACCTCAAACAAATAGGGTTCAACCTTTGTGGGATGAACTTGATAGGAGATTGGGTATCATTGGATCTAGGGCAACAGAACTTAGGCAAATTAAGAGGTTTGTCCTAGATAGAATCCTGGATCCTGATCAAGTGACCTTATATCATGAACTTTAGAGAGCTTGCCATAGGTGGTTAGCAGATAAAAGAGCCCATGTGTCTTCCGAGTTATACACCTTTGAGGAATACCTCGAGAATGCAGTTGTAGTACATAAATTTCTATCTCATATAGAGGATCAAGAGGTCGTTCTTATGGATAGAAAAATATGGAATAGAGTTCCTAGAGCTGTGTTATATCGAGAGTATTGCCATGAAATCTATTTTTACAAGTTCGAGTCAGAAGTAGATAATATCACTATAGCACACTTTATCAAGTTCTTGAAAAACCATTTCCAATTTGAAGAGGAGCATTTCATGACTCCTGATGAACTTGATCCTATCAATGACATCTATAAACTATTTATAGAAAACTAAGCTATTCATTTATTATTGTTATTTCTTGCATTTAGTGTGCTGTTTGTTGTCTTTATAAACATAAAAACAAAAAAAAAAAAAAAAAAATATATAAATAAATAAAAAATAAAAACAAAACAAAATCATAACAAAAATCAAAACATTTTCTTTTAAGCATTATAGTAGGTATATAATTAAAATATATACCTCCCAAATTTGTTGCAAATATATTAATATATATATTTGCTAAAATCTAAATTTAGACATAATGACTAGACTCAGGAATGGAAAACAAATTGAAGTAGAAGAAGATTGGTTAAGAAAACCAGAAAATAACCTAGATGTCCTTCCTGAAGACCCAATTCAGGAAGAAGGAACCTTCGACCAACAAGAAGAAGAATTTGCTGTAGGAAATGAACAAAAAGAAAATGATAGAGAGGAAGGATCCTCATCCCCTAAAATATCTCCAGAAGGAGTCATTACTTTTGAGAACATGGAACATTTCTGGAAGTTCCTCAATACTAATATTGGCACTCTTAATAGAGCAATCCATATGGACAAAGATCAAATTAGTGACACTCAAGCAACCCTAGAAGACATATATCACACATGCACTAATCCCTTGTCCTTCGTTGATCAAGAAAGTGATCAAGCTGGACCATCCAATTTGGATATGGCCGCTATAATCCAGAACATGCAACAACAACAAGTTACCCAACCACCTAGAGTGCCTGTTATCAAGCCTAGGGTTATTCCCACACAAAAGAAACCTTCATTCACTGCTCTATTTCGCCAAGCTATTGATCAATATACCTCAAATCAACAAAAGCCTAAAACAAAACCAAATACCAATTTCCAACAATCTAGGATACAACATAATGCTACAACAAATCTTCTTCATAATACTCTTCCTACCAACCATTTGCATAACAACAATATAGCATCTAATCCTTATGTCCCGCCTTCCTACGCTCACAAATCCCATACTCATGTACCACCAAACCAATATGGTGGACAAACTAGTAATCTGGAAGCCATGGTGAAATAGTTAGTCTCCCGCATGGACCAGATAGATCCCTACCATCCCTCGTACAATTATCGAGAGATGTGTAGTCAACCTCTAGATCCTATAGTTGTAGCACAACCATATCCTAAACACTTTCCTATGCCTGTCCTACCTATATACAAAGGAACCGAAGATCCCATAGAGCATCTTCGTATGTTTAGGATAGCATGTCATGATATATCACATGATGACTTGTTATTACTAAAAATGTTCCCAAAAAGTTTAGGAGGGATGGCATTGGAGTGGTATTATCAATTACCCACTCATTCTTTGAGAAATTTTGAAGAGACCACTGAGTCTTTTGTGCATCAATTTAGTGCCTATATTGAAAGGCATGTAACCATTAAATATTTGTACAACCTAAAACAAGACAAAGATGAGTGTTTTGCTGACTTCTTAGCTCGATGGAGGCAGTTGATAGGAAAATTACACTTTGTGTTACCTTATCGGGAAATGTTGGATATTTTTATCAATAATTTACAAGAACAACTATCCTATGAATTATCAACTGCTACCTTGACCACCTTCGATCAAGCTATAGACTTAGCCCGAAGAGTGGAAGATGCTCTCATTAGAAGAGGTCAGCTCAAAAAGAAAGATGATGAGAAAACATCCAGAAATCAATATAAAAATAAACAAGTTGTGGGTGATGGAGTCACTGATAGCAGAAACATTGCCAATGTTAATACTGCAAAAACAATAGAGAAGTTCATATTGAAACCTCCTGATAAACCACCTCGAGAATTTACTAGGTTAAATCAACCTTTATCAACCATTCTCCCACAATTACTAGCACGAGGTTTGATTCAATTACCAAATATCCGAGAACCTGATCCAACTATACCCGGATATAGAGCTGATTTACATTGTGATTTCCATAGAGGACCTGGACATGCTACCAACTCTTGTAAAATATTAAAACATAAAATACAAGATTTAATTGATAACAATGAGATGGAGGTGCAAGCCTTTCAACCTAAACAAAATCCTCCTAATAATGCTCAAAAGAACATCCCCCAAAATCAGAATCGACATGCCAATCAATCATTGGACATATTTCAACATCCTTTACCAAAGCATGGTAAAGAGGTGGCTAATCAAATTGAGCATCATAATGTTCCCCCTCCTACCCGATATGTAGGAACTATTAGTGGACATTTACCTACTCATGATCTGGAAATATTTGACACAACTTTATCCATGGTTACGACCAGACCTCTATATAATATTCGGACACCTGATCTTAGTGATGTAGAATATGAGACTGAAAGTGACATGGAAATCACCTCAAATCAATCGAATAGTTCTGAAGATGAATCAGATCCTATTCAACCTATCACAAGTTCTATGGTTCCAGAAGAACCATTTCCTAGAAGAGTCACTACTAGACCATCTTCTCACCAATTACTTTCTAATGAACAAGCCATAAATGCTAGACCAAGACCCATTCATCATCCTCAAAATAATATTGTAGGTACCATCGGAGTCGTTACTCGACAACAGGCTCAAAACTCTCAACAAGATCAAACTCAGAACGATGGATCAGCTCCATTTGTTTTGAAAAATCCCAATAAAGGGAATCATGCGCCTAATGTTCAACCTAAGCCTCCTTATAATATTAATGAACAATTATCAAATACTACAGCTAGAATTTCCCTTTTGGACCTTTTAAGATCTTCTCCTACCCATAGGGATGAATTAATGCTCACATTAAGCCAAATGATGGTACCACAAAATATTCAACCTCAAGCCATGTCCAATACTATCATAACTCGAGAAGTCGATTGTATTGACTTTCGAGATAGAGATATACCACAACATAGTTTACATAAGGATAACCCCTTATATATTACTGCCCTAATTGGGGATGTAGCCGTTAAACGAGTCTTGATTGATAATGGTTCATCTTTAAACATATGCACTTTTGACTTCTACCAAATATTTGGGTTTAGAAGTGACGAAATGAAAAGAACTGATATGATCATAAAAGCCTTCAATGACGAAACACAAGAAACGTGTGGAGTTATTACTATCCCATTGCAAGTTGGTCCTAGAACCTTAGACACGACCGTGTTTATTGTACATTGCCCTGCATCATACAATATACTTTTGGGTCGCCCTTGGATCAACGCAATGCGAGTTGTTCCCTCAACTTTACATCAGTGTGTTAAATTCGAATTTAAAAATCAGTTGGTTACCATTCATGGTGATCCTAGACCCTTTGATATGTGTGCTTTGGCAGAACCCGTTGGAGTTCAATTTTGCCTTGCTCTGTCATCCACACATCCTAATTCTCATCAACCATCTAAACGTGTGAAACACACACCCATAACATCATCTACTTTTCCCCATCAACTACACCTCTACATATAGCTCAACCATCTTCCGAACAAACCACATTAGGACCTCAAAAGGATCCTAAACCTACAACCAATGCTTCTTGTTTTACTCCTATAACTTCCATACCTTTAGACCCATCCATCGACATCTCTACAACATCTACGCCTATCAAAGGCATGTTTTCCACATCCAAAGATGTAGGAAATGTTCCTTCTACCTCTTATGCTCTTACTGATGAGCTCTTACCCGATTTATCTAAAATTCTTATATCAGAAAAAACAAACACTGCCATGCAAGATTCCCTTATTTTAAATAAACTCCCACCCTCTCCTCGTACCTTGGGCCTCCCACAGCCTATGGGAAGTATTTACCAAGTCGGGAGTTGTGCTTTTATTTATAAGGGATATGACTGGGGAAGAATACCTAGAAACATCAAGACACATTGTGATGGATATGCTAGATGCTATTTTGCTAATGAGTATATTAAAGCTAAGCCTATAATGCTTAAATTGGGATATAAAGGGAAAGGTTTGGGACCTTCCCAGAATGGTATGAAAGAACCTTTTGAGGTAGAACCATGGCCTGCCCGATGTGGTGTGGGCCTATTTCCTAGTAAAGGTCAACCCTTCCCATTTGAGGATGATGACCATCTCATATGTTACCAAGATTATCTGGATAAACGGGATGTCTTTGCATTTAAGGAATAATCCCTTTACATGTAATATGCTATCCATAGCTTACCCTGAGATGATTGCTGAATCCGACGATGAGTTGGAAGGGGATATCTTCCATGATGTCTCCATTGAGGAATTGTTACATAACGGATTTTATTTCGATGGCTCTATACCTAGTATAGCCCAGCTTGAGGCCACGACTCCTCAAGACGAATTATCCAAGCTAACCTTGGAAGAATTACAAGAATTAGGTGTTTCACCCACCCCACCTAATTTTGAGAGAGATCTACATATGGAAGTAGAAAACATCATAAAAATTAACATTGGAACCGAAGATAACCCTCACATAATCAACATTGGATCAGAATTAAGTCAAGAAAAACAAGATAAATACATTTCATTTCTTAAAGAATATGAAGATGTCTTTGCTTGGACATATGAAGATATGCCAGGATTAGACCCTTCTATAGTTATGCATCACCTAGTAGTCCATCCGGATGCTAAACCTGTTAAACAAAAACTTAGAAAAATGCATCCTAAAGTGGCCTTACTAGTCAAAGGAGAATTAGAAAAACTATTAAATGTTATTTTTATACAAGCCATTGATTATGCTTAATGGATCTCAAATGTAGTTCCAGTAACTAAGAAAGAAGCCACCAAAGTTAGGGTTTTACAACTTTAGAGATATTAATGTTGCATGCCCTAAAGATGATTTTCCTCTTCCCAACATGGATCAAATCATTGATTTTACTACTGAAAAATGATATCCCTAATGGATGGATTCTCAGTTATAATCAGATCAGATAGCTCCGAAGATCGCAAAAACACCTTTATTACCCCTTGAGAACCTTTTTGGAAAGTGATGCCATTCGTTTAAATAAGAATATACAACCATCATTATTATAGAACCCTTCAAAAATCATGCTTAGAACCTTTGGATGTGTTTCTAATCAACAAACTACTCCAACCATGGTACACCATATATTTAATTTTCTAAAATGGACCTTCCCTAGTTTATAGCACCGATTATTTCGTAGACGAGCAAGTCGCTTCATAATTATTGGTAATACCTTGTATAGGAGATCTTTTGAAGGCATATTATTAAGATGTTTGAATCTAGAAGAATCTAGATCAGCTTTGAGTGAAGCCCACAATGGATCTTGTGGAGGACATTTTAGTGGTAACGCCATTGCTAAGAAGCTCCTTAGGATAGGATATTTTTGGCCTACCATGGAGAATGATGCACATGATTATGTGCACCATTGCGACAAGTGCCAGAAACATGCTGACCTTGTCCATGCGCTTGCACAAGAACTAAGGCTATTTCATCTCCTTGGCCCTTTTCAAAATGGGGCTTAGACATCATTGGAAAAATCAACCCTGTGTCATCTGATGGACACAAATTTATCATAACCGCCATCGAGTATTTCACGAAGTGGGTTGAAGCTATGCCATTAGCTTCTTGTACTAGAACCCAAGTTTCCAAGTTTATTTTTAATCAAATTATTTGTAGGTTCGGAATTCCTGCAAATCTCATCTCAGATAATGGAACTTGTTTCAAAAATAAAGATGTCAAAAAATTATGTCAAAAGTATAAAATTCAACATCGTTGGTCCACTCCCTATTATCCTCAGGGTAATGGCCAAGCAGAAGCATCTAATAAAACATTAATCAAAATCCTCAAAATACTGGTCAATAAATCTAGTCGAGATTGGCACATCCAATTATATCCTGCTTTGTGGGCTTATCGAACTAGTGTTCGCACCCCCACTGGCACTTCACCTTTTGTTTTGGTTTATGGCGCTGAAGCTATTTTTCCCTTTGAATTAGAAGTTCCTTCTTTGGCTCTACTACTTCAAGATACTGAAGTAGGAGATGAATATCGTGCTGGCAGATTTAGTCAGCTGGAACTCCTAGATGAAAAGCGCATCAATGCTTTGGAGCATCTTCGTGCCTACCAAAACAAGCTTAAGAGAGCATACCTCAAGAAAGTTCATCATCGATCCTTTGAGATCGACGACCTTGTCTTAAAAGAAAATCAAAAAAATACTAATGCAACTAAAGACCTTAAAGGTAAATTTGAGCCCAACTGGCTTGGACCATATATCATCACTGCTAAATTTGGATCGGGAGCATACAGATTAGCTACCTTAGATGGTAAAGATCTTAAAGAACCTATGAACATTATGCATCTCAAACGCTATTATGCATAACATTTGGTCATTTCATCATTTGTATATATTGTATTTTGCATATTATTTCATTTTAGTCATTTATATAAAAAGTTTCAAAAACAATCACATTGTATTTCTTTCAATTCATCAATTAAAATCAAAATATAAAAACATCAAAATCGTCAAAATCTTCAAAAACATATTTTATTTTCATACTTGTCAATTCTTGAAGTATTGCAGTTATATTTTCAATTATTTTGGATAAATTAGCATTTATTTGGAATCCCGCACTTTCACACTCACATGAATAAATATCTTGATTTTATTTGGTATGATTATTAATCTCTCTTATATCAAAGTCCACATTGGAATTAAATAAAGTTTTGAGCATAGAGAATTGATCTTGTTATTTACTTGAACCAAGTATATCTTTTCACATTAAAATGATTTCATTGCAAATTCGATATGATGCTACATAGTAGAAGTGGTTTCTTGAGCGAAAAGTTTCCCCCGCTATCCTATCATGCACATGGTCTAGAATCTTTGAGAATTGAAAAAAGGACAAGCTCACCCCTACCCAGAATAAAAATCCCTTGCTCTACAGCCAATCCGAGCAAGTATCCCTAGCATAGGAAGAAAAAGAAAAGTCAAAGAAAATGAGAAAAAGAAAAATATTATTTTGTACCATCGCAACAATATTTCAGCATTATCTCAATTCCAAGCAAAAATACAAAAAAAAAAAAAAGAAGAGAAAGAAAAGCAAAAGCAAAAGCAAAAGCAATAAAATCCCTTTCCCTACCCCTTGAAAAGAAAAGAAGGGTGAATGAGCTTGAATCCCTGGAATTCTCAATTATTCGAAAACTATGAGGTAAGCCCCATAATAGGTGGTTTGTGCCCAACCCGCTTGGCCTTGGGTAATTCCTAGCGTGGTGATATGTCTGTCACATTAGCGACCTTCTTTTGTACAGACCTATGTCAGCTTATGGATTAGCTAGCTCTTGATAACCCGACTTACATAGTAGTCTGGTACGGTTACATGCATATAAATCATGGTCAACGAACACTCATTTGGTTAAGTCAAATTACTTGTATCAAATTATCTTGCTCAAAATTGGTGAATGAACAATACAATTGCACACACATTTGTATTTGAGAGATTTTGTATCATTATGATAAATCAAGATCGGTAATGAACTCACATTTGCACATGAGGGTCCCTTATAAATCTACATTTGTCTTTGAGATAATTTAAAATATTTTTGTAATTCTTTTCGGAATAATTTTATCCTCTTATTTCAGAACTTTTGTTTAGTATAAAAACAATTACATACATTGTTTTCAAAAAATCCAAAATTATTTCAAACAACCTATACAAAACAAAAACATGTTCATATTATTATTTTTCTGTTTATCTAAAAATCAAAAATCAATCATGCAATAAAACTAAAATATCAATTTCTTCTTTGGATTTCGCGATGATGGTATAAGTCTATACCTATAATTCTATGCCTAGCGCAAACCATTGTTCTAATTTTATTTTCCCATTCATTTTAATAAAAACATATGGCTTACATCATTATGTTACACAATTGTGCTTTAAAACGAACGCACACTTATTCTATTTCATGTCATTATGTCAACATTCAATTTTGCAATGATGGTATAGTTCCTAGGAACTTATTCAAAAATTTTATCACACTTAGGAATTTATGCCTAGCAAAAATCATATTTCTTTTATATGTCATGCATAATATTTTTATGAAAATCTGAAAACAAATCATCACCATCATCATTTTCATCATCACAACACAAAGTCTTAAGACAAGTCTCTTAAGCACTCTTTTACTTTTAGCAATATTTCTATCCTGGGATTAGCTTGACGACCTAGTGAGCGGCGACTCCATGAAATGGTCTATAACAACGACAATGTCCTTTGAAATTATTGTTAGAAGTCCTTTTTATTTCTTCAAATTACACCAAAACAACCAATTTATTTACATCAGATTATTTCATTTACAATTTTATGGCATGACATCAAAATTATAATTTATTTCAAAATGACATAATTACATGAATATTCAATCACAAATTAAAGCATCATACAACATATACACAAGTCATATCATCAAAAAAAGACCAATATATATATATATATATATATCAAATTATGTACATCATATCAAAACTGGATTGGTATGCCACAATCTATACCCTGGCATACTCAATCCTCTCAAAAATATATACAATCTCTGTGTAGTCTATAGCGGCTAGCCTCGAGAAGCCCTCGAGCTCTCAGCCTCATCTCCTCCCCCACCTTGACGTGGAGGAGGTGGTCCCATAGAGGTCCGAGCTGTGTCTCGGGTCCTCGTCATCGATCGTGAGGATGTCCTCGATGATCCCATCATGATCGGCTCCGCAATGGGGGCTGGCAGTGGTACCCTCTGGTTCTCTGGAACCACGTGATAGTATAGCCCCTGGTAGAATGTGGTCTGAGCAATAGACCATGCCAGATCCTGAGTGCTCGCTCCTCCGCCCCGAGCTCTGAGCCGTGTAGCCTCATCCTGTAGTGTTTGCACTTGAGCTCGAAGGTGGGCAACCTCAGCCCGGAGAGCCGCCGTCTCGCTGCTCTCCCCTACCTCGACACCCTTGCCCTTATCGGGCGATGGTGGTCTCTCCCCCTACTATGAAGGGAGTCTCTCCTCCCTCCTCCCTATCTCCTGTGGCCTCTGTGGAGCCCATGCCATCCTCTAGCATCTCTCCTATGGAGACCGTCATTGCTCTCTCCCGTCATGACCCCATGCTGCCTCAATAGTAGCCTGGCATCGCCTCCCCATCCATTGCACAATAGCGTGCATTGGACCCTATGCCCTCATCATCCGAGGAGGGTGGATGCCTACGTACCAGGCATCGTATCCATCAGTCACCCTAACATCATCACCATCCACTGGCTGGATGGGGGCATCATCCGTGTCCTGACTCTAGAACCGCTGCATGTCTGGAGCCCCGCTCAGCGTAGTACTATCCCAAATAGTCTGGGAGTACTCATAATCCCTGAGAGAAGGGATCCCCTACTATAGACCGAACTATCATAGAACTCGATCGTAGCGGTGGAGCTCTACCTCTCCCTACTCCATCCTCAGCCAGCAGACTCGCCTGATGCGAGCCAGCTCCTGCCCATCCTCTGCCCACCCGGGGTGCTCTCGCCATGGCCTCCAGGTGATCTGGTCTAGGATGAGGTCGTCCAGCAACCTCCGTGACATCGATAGATCTATCCGCCACTGTGACCCTCTCTGTAGCCACCAATAGAAAACCTAGGGCCTCTCTCGGTCAACCCCTGTCAATGGGAGCCCTACCGGCCTCTGCACCGTGATGTGCTCCTAGCACCAAACCTGTAGCAAGGATGTCAAGACCAGACATCGACCTCCCTTGTATACGACCCCATGCAGGATCCTATACAAGCGGCATAGTACAAAGCTACCCCATGCAAACCTGTATCCGTGGTCTCTCATGTCGTAGACCACATCTGAGAGGAGCCAGGGTAGTCTGCACCCGCTCTGGTGGCACAACAGTAAGCCACCTACTACTCCTGCCAAAACTCGAGTCAACCTAGATGCCCCAGGCATCTGCCTCAGAGACTCGATGTTCACTCCGCCCTTCTCCAGGGTGAAGCTCGGGTCTCCGGTCAGTCTCATCATCGCCTGGCCCTGATTGGCCGTAGGCGTCATCAGCCATCCCTGTATGGGGATCCTCATGATCCTCCATACGTCCTCTAGTGTGGGAGCCATCTCCCCTATTAGTAACCAGAAGCAGGATGACCCCGGATACCATCTCTCTGCTAGGGCTGTCAGAAGCCCCATGTCTGTCGGTACTTGTGGCATCTCTGCCACATGTCGTAGCCCGACCTGTGCTAGTCGGTCATGCTCTGCCTGGTCGAGAGTGGCCAAGTCATCTCTTAGCCCATCGTATTTCCATTCTCAGCTCTTTAGTAATCCCCTCTACAAAACAAACAATAAAACAACAAAAATTCATTAATAAACCAATCATTAAAATAAAATTAAAAACATTTTAATCAAGCTTAATTTCTTAAAAGTGATGATATCGTCCACCATTGGATGATATCATCCCAAATTGGGCAAAATCATCCTTTTTAGGATGAAATCGTCTCCGATTTCGCAACTTGGGGATCGCCCCTTGTTGGACGGGATCACCCCTAGTTCGCCGATTTCGCCCTCCGACGAAATCGACGATCTAGGGACGATTTCGATGAAATCGGGACGATTTCATCCCGACGTCGTCGACGGCCTAAAAATGGCCGCGATGCCCCAAACAATCAAAATTTAAAACAAAAAATTGCACAAATTAAATTCAAACCTAATCTACTAGGATTAGATCCTTACCCGTAGCCCGCATCGGACCTCTGTCGCTCTGTGCGCTGTCTCCACCATTGTTTCTCTCTAGAGCTCTGGAATAGTAAAAATGAATAGTAAAAAATGAATTAGGGTTTTACCCTATTTTTCTTAATTTTATTTAAAAACAACATTTTTTAAAATTTTGTTTTTTTGCATTTTTACCTCAAACGTTCGATTTGGGTAAAAACACGGAGGGGGCACCATAGTCAGCAGTCGTAAAACGGGAAAAACTCGTCTTTAACGCATTTTCTTTAAAAAATTCGCTAAAGAGGGGGCAAAATGTAGCACCCTAAAATTGGCACAGTTAAACCCTTAGTAAAAGATAAAAGATAAAAATTTAAATTTTAACCCCAAAACCGCTTGTTACCCGCTTCCCTTATTTTTCATGCCATTTTTAGGATTTGTTTTGACCATTGGACGATATCATCGCATATCAGACGAAATCATCCTAGATCTGATGAATTCATCTAGAACAGAATGTCCAGACGATTTCATCCCAAAACCAAATTTTCATAATTAGCTTCTATTTCAACAACCTCTCCAACTTGGGCAGAAGTGCATCTGCGCAGTTGGAGATTCCCCCATTGGAGATCTCCCAAATTGGGATGATCTCCAACCTCCTAACCTCCCCCTAATCCTATATAAACTAGGATTTTTCTAGTTTATCCCCCTGATTCCCCCTGACTCTCTTGAACCCCCTAGCTGATGGATTTCCCTACAAATTTAGTTCCTTATACACTAGAGCATCCTCACACTATCATTTGCATCATGTATTTCATGTTTTCTTGCAGGAACTTTACTATTTTTTAGTCGAAGCTAGCTCGGATCATCGCAAGCGATCTCGGACGATTTTGGACGATCTTGTCGAGGAGAGCAGATGATCTCGTACGATTGGAGGTGATCCCGACTGTAGTCCAGATTGGGGGCAATCAGAGCCCAGAGTTTGCATTTTCTTAAACTATTTATGTATTTTCCCATTTGTAATTCTACATTATCTTAAGTTATTATGTTTATGCATCTTGGAGTTCACCTCATTTAGCATAACCGCATGATAAAGTTAAAATAAATCATTAAATCTATTGCATTTCTCTTATTTGTTATTTGAATCCATTATTTAGGCATGTTTACTATTATTTCTATCATTTTCCGTTGCTTCTGTAGTTGCATATTTGGTATTTTGTATCTGTTTTTGTGATTGCAGGTTTTTGACGAATTCGTCTGATGAATTCGTCAGATTTTAGATGATTTCGTCTGATCTCAGATGACCGACTATGATTTGAGATGATTATGTGAAATATCAGATGATTACGTACGAGTTGAGATGATCTGGACTGCTACAAAACTCAGAATCTTCATCAGACATCCGAAATCAGGTATGTACTGTTCTAGTTAGCATATTCTCTGTGTTTAGCACTCATTTCTATTTTTGTATCCATTTAAATCAGCATTGGCATATAGAATAGTTTAGATTCATCTTGGCCAAACCTAGGAGTTGAATGATTAAAGTACAAAATGAACACATCAAACCCATTCTCAACCTAGGCGTGGAAACCGCCACTCAAAAGTTTCCTGGTGAACCCACCATCCGTCAAAAATTCACCCTTATACCCCTCCCCCGAGAGGCGGGACCTTCAAAGGGCCTCTCAGTCCGAGGTATTGTCCCATCCTTCTCGCATCCCCCTTTCGGGCGCGGATCCTATAGCCTGAGGGTAAGGATGCAAAAAATTTGGAGCGATACAATACCCTAGGGCAAAATCGTGCCTCACTTGGAACAAACATGATATCACAGTAGCAAAGTCGCGCCCTTCCTGGACAGGGAATGATTTCACTTATGCGAATAAATTTTCCCTAATTAGACCAAGCAAAGTCATGCTTCGCCAATGCTAGGCATGATTTTGCTGTAGAATAAAGAGAAATAAGAAGCAAAAGTAGAATATGAAATAAATGCAGACAACAGAGTGATCAAACCCTAATGGACATCGTAAAAGTAGGCATAAGGAAACCAAGTATCCAAATAGACACTCTATCTCTCCAAGCTACGCCATGGATCCACCAAGTCACATAGCAAATCAATCCAATCCATGTAATAGAATATCAATCCAAAATTCACACTTCAAGGGTTAGCTTGCAGTAGAGAAAGTAAATAAAAAATGAACTCTAAATAATTCACATATAGATCACACATAAAAAATTTACATATCACACTTGCACTTAAACTTTGCATGTCTCTATCTATGGTTTGGCAAGAATATCCTTCCTTTTATAGAAAATCAAACTCACAAATGATGGCAAAACACGCGAGGAGGTTTAAACCTGGGTCTAAGTGGGATTAAAAAAAAAAAAAATTAAAAACTTGGGTAAACAGCAAAGTCGTGCCTCATATTGACAGGGCATGAAGTCGCACCTCATAAATACAGGGCACAATTTCACTAAAAGATAAACAAATTAAAAAAGGGAGGGACAAAGGCCTTCCCTTGCACTTGGCAAGGGGTGAGGGCCTCTTAAGGGCACTAAGGAATATTGCCCACTCAAAGTGGGTCAATTTTCTATGTCTATATTTTTCCCCCTCTTTGATGCATTTATGGCTCAGTAAATGCATCAAAGAAAGATGTAGGCACACATTGAAAAAAGGAAGAACTACAAATGAAAATGGGGTAGCTGGATTAGAAGAAAAAGAATGGTGTAAAAGGGGTGTCATTTTGGACACCTGTTGACCATTTTGTATTCATTGAAATTTTTTTGTATGAAGCGATAGTATATATTCTAACTTTCATATGTAATACTTTGAATAATATTCGGTTTGTAAAAATCTGATGTATTTTGAAGGAATTCTCCTTTGAATTTATCCTATATAAAAATCAAGAAGAAATATCCACTGAAATCTGAAAGGAGTGAAGAAAATAAGTTTCGGAGAAAATTTGGCAAAGATCATATATATTTATGTTCGCCCTTGAGGTGGGCAAACGCCCCATTTGTCCTTTCTTGAGGCGAATCTATTTTTAATGCATAAAGGAAAAATTATTTGAGCATAGAATCACGTTCACCCTTTATTAGGGGTGAATGTGTCATTTGCCCTTTTTAGGGGCGAACGTGCCTTGGAAACATTTGATGGCCTACGCACCCGAACATGACGTTTACCCCTCTTATGGGTGAACCACCTAGTGACGACGAAAGATCATGTTCACCCTTCCTTAAGAGCGAACGTGTCATTCACCCTTACCCTTTAATTGGGCGAACATTTTTTTATCAAGATCGCATGTGTTTGCTTAGCTACGAAGGGGCAAAGATGATATTGGGACAAAGACAAATTGGGCGAACAAGAATTTGTTCAAGTCATTGAATTTAGTATTTAATGAAGGGCACCCTCAGTTACTCCATTTTGTGGATCATGAAGAGGAAGGCAAAGAGAAATGAGCTTTCATGATTTCCAATGTATCAGAAGCGATCCAAAGAATTTAATGTTTGCTCCTAACATGCGCACCTCTGTATGAAGTTTAGATTTTCAGGAATTTGTTCCCCAGGCGAATGGATTTTCAAAGAATTCAAGGAGGATTTTACTAATTATGTCTTAGATCCTAGGACATTCTTCTCTCATATGTATTAAATGATAGAGGCGGAAACCTCTATAAATACTAGGTAAATTTCATTTTAAAAGAGGAGTTAGACATTTTGTGAGAGATTTCTCCAAGCTCTCTACATTAATATAAGGCATAATATTTATGAGGTTGTAACTAATATTGCGTGTGGTTAATTTATGTGTTGTGTACTTCTATTTTCATTTGCTCATCTTGTTTGCTATTCTATTTAAATTCTATCATTGGACTTAAAATTGCTAATAAGAAGGTAAATGTTGGAGCGCCATTTTGATAGTTGCTATGGCAAGATTATGAGCATATTTTATTTTGTTTGCTTTCATAAATGCTAATTTGTGCTTGGGTTTTTTTTGCTATTTAGTCTAATACCATTCTTGCACTTTGTCCTGTGGCCATATTTCCCATCTCTTTCTGTTATTTCCAATTTCTTTCTTGCATCCTTAGTATTTTACCATTTTAGGATTTAGTTTGGGAACCAACCCTCTCTAGAGATTGGCATGGAGGACATATCTTTCCTTCAGTATTTCAATATTGGTCGTATGTAGGGTGCATAAACGTAGTGTTTATTGATTAGGCAGATATTTTATCAACAACACCTTATAATTTGCATGTAAATCTAGACATTAGGGATATTAATGCCTCTATAGGCTGGGGTGCCCCCTAAAGTGATTATGAAAATTTAATATTTCATAAGAACTCGAAAGAACTCGACACAGAATAAAGAAGAGAAACAATAGACAACAAACAAAAAAGAAGATGGGAGAGAAAAAAAAAAATATGCTTTAAAAATAAAAATAGGGGTAAAACATTAATTCACTTTTACTGTGAGGAGGAGAAGAAAAGGGCTCTAGATAAATAGCGATGGCACTTTTGGTTCATTGAGCGACAACTACGAGGAGTGAGGTCAAGGCTCGAGAATGGGTAAGAATCATCGATTTCCTTCTTTCGCAATATTTTTTTCTCAGTTCGTGCAATTTATGATTTTTTTAGGGTTTTTCTTTTTGAAAATCATCATAAAAATTGATGAAATTCGTGTTGTGACTTGGGCACAACTTTGCGTATTGGGAATAATTTTACTTTTTAATCAAAATGTGGTAAAATTGTTCCTGGGAGAAACCAAGCATGATTTCCCAAAGTCATGCCAGAAAATAGGGGGTACAACTTCACGTTCACCCTTCCTTAGGGGTGAACGTGTCGTTCACCCTTTAATTGGGCGAACATGTTTTTATCAAGATCGTGCGTGTTTGCTAAGCTACGAAGGGGCGAAGCTGATGCTGGGACGAAGACAAATTGGGCGAACAAGAATTTGGTCAAGATAATTGAATTTAGCATTTAATGAAGGGCACCCTCAGTTACTCCATTTTGTGGATCACGAAGAGGAAGGCAAAGAGAAATGAGCTTTCATGATTTCCAATGTATCAGAAGTGATCCAAAGAATTTAATGTTTGCTCCTAACATGCGCACCTCCATCCAAAGTTCAGATTTTCAGGAATTTGTTCCCCAAGAGAATGGATTTTCAAAGAATTCAAGGAGGATTTTGCTGATTATGTCTTTGATCCCGGGACATTCTTCTCTCATATGTATTAAATGAAAGAGGCGAAAACCTCTATAAATACTAGGCAAATTTCATTGTAAAAGAGGAGTTAGACATTTTGCGAGAGATTTCTCCAAGCTCTCTGCATTAATAGAAGGCATCAGACTTTTGAATTTGCAAGTGGTCTTGTGTGTGATTACTTTCTGTACATTGTGCTTCTATTTCCATTCGTCTATCTGGTTTGTTGTTGTATTTAAATTTTGTCATTGGATTTAAAGTTGCTAATGAGAAGGTGAATGTTGGAGTACCATTTTGATAGTTGCTATGGCAATATTATGAGCCTATTCTATTATGTTTGCTTTCATAAATGCTAATTTGTGCTTGGGTTTTTTCTTGCTAGTTAGTCTAACACCAGTCTTGCACTTCGGCCTGTGGCCATATTTCCCATCTCTTTCTATTATTTCCAATTTCTTTCCTGCATCCTTAGTCTTTTACCATTTTAGGATTTAGTTCGGGAACCAGCCCTCTCTAGAGATTGGCATGGAGGACATCTCTTTCCTCCGACCTTTCAATGTTGGTCGTATCTAGGGTGCATAAACGTAGTGTTTATTGATTAGGCAGATATTTGACCAACAATTTTTGGCACGCTCGGTGGGACTTTCAAGGTTCCACTTTCAGCAGTGCTAGGTTTGGTGTTCGCCTTCCTGCTTGAGATTAGAACATCTGGTGACTCAATTTTTACCTAGAACTCCATAAGCGTGAGGACGACGAAAGTCGTTTCTCATGAATACAAGATCAAAAGCCAAGAATCCTGATAATCAGATTAGATTTTATGAACTAGACATTCAAAGGCTAGGAGAGCATCCTCAAATAGCCACTTTTTGATGGACGTCTTCACTTCCTCATATCCCATCCATACCATCCATTTCATCTTCCCGGTTAGCTGGTGTGTTTTTCGCTCCTGTAAGTCTTGTAAGTACTACCACCAGTTTTCCTCAGCCTCCGCCCAGTACAACCACTAGCGCCCCATAGCCTACCCCCCATATTCCTATTCACATGGCTCAGAATCCTCCACCACATCAACAACAACTTCCAAGGTAGTTTTCGGCTTGGAATAGCTCAAGAGCGCTGAATTTGCAGGCGCAAAATCTTGTACCTCAAGCTGCTCTGAAGGCTTTACCCACATATGATGGTACTGGAAAAACTGCATATGAGCATATCCAAGATGTGGCCTCTCTTGCAACTATTCATGATATAACTGATGAGGATGTGATGATAAAACTTTTGGTTTTGTCATTAAGAGGGAAATTATTGTATTGGTACCGATATTTGCAGCCTGGTACCATTACCTCGTGGGATCAATTGGCAGAATTGTTGATTAAGAATTTCCATGAGCAAGCTGATCCATATTCTCTGTTGCACCAGTTCACCTCGATTCAAAGACATCCGCAAGAGGAACTTGTAGATTTTAACATTCGATTTACGCGAAGCTGGCAGAGGGTTCCAGATGGTTTGTGGCCAACCCATGAGCAAGCAACATTTTATTATCTTTGAGCGCTCAGTACCGATATTGGTATGGCGGTGCACCAGGCCAATGTGACCACATTCTCGGATCTCTATACACAAGCTCAAAAGGCCGAATCAGATTTGATTGTTGTAGGTAGGCTTCCTTCGAAGGCAACGATGCCTATTCTCCCTGATCTACCATAATATCTTTACTCTAATGCATTTTTGTAGCCTATGTCATCGATGTATCCTATCCCTTCATGGAATTTGAGCTCCCCTCAAGTAGCTCCTATCCCTGTCCCACAGTCATCTGCTATGAGCTACCCATAATTTCCCATTCCATCAGTACCATCATAACCTTCATCCATTTCTTTTCCAACATTGCCAGTACCTCCAACCCCTTTACCCTTACCCATGCTACAAGCACCCTTGCCATTGCCAGTGCCAACTCCATCACCCAATACAGATCCCCTCACGACCTTGTTACAAGAAGTAAAATCCAATAATGCGGCTTTGAGGATGATATCCAATGAGCTTACCACTATGAGGAAGAAGCAAGCCGAGGCTGAGTTTTGATCAAGAAGGTTTCAGACTCCACCAATCACCCGGGAGCAAGCATCTACCAGCAGGGGACCCAAGAAAAACACCATGATTCAAGCAAATGATGAGGTTAATGGGTCTAAAAGGACATATTGGTGTTCTACATGTAATGATCCTCATGGTGAAGATACATGTATGGTGCATCTGAACTATGTTCAGACATTAGCAGAAAGTTCTTCGAGTGGGCAAGTTAATATGATTCGAGAAGTGGAGCATAATTGTATGGTGTCATCTCCAGAGCAAGTTTCAGTCCTCACTAGGTCTAGGAAGAGGCCAGTGACTATTGATCCTATAGACTTGCAACCTTTGAAAGTACCTATGGCTCCAAAAGTGTAGGAAGAGAAGTGGGCATCCCCGATAAAGGTTCCTGATGCTGACAAGTCAAAAAATCCATCACCTAGGCAAGCACAAGATAAAGCGCAAGCTCAACCTTCGACTTCGCAATGCATCACCACTACTCCAATCCCTAGTGAGACAAAAGAGCAAGCTAAGGAAAGACTCAAGTATCCTTCATTGAAAAAAAGGCAAAGAGTAGAGGCTACATAGCAGTATCGAGATAAGTATGAGCGGCCCCTAGAAGAAAAAGTCTCACCTACTTGTGGCTACAGTATCATGGAAGAAATGAAGAAAATCCCAGCAAGGATTAGCTTGTATGATGCATTACAATTACCTAGGCAGATTGATTTGTTGCAAGAATATCTAAAGACCACCAAAGACCAAAAGAAAGATCATTTGCAAATAGTCTTGGCTCAAGCGCTCCCCACTTTGATGATAGGTAAAAATTGGCCTCCCTCATTTTACTTATCTTTGAGAATGGAAGGGTGGATCATGCATAATTGTATGATCGACTCTGGTGCTGCCACTACTATCATGCCGAAGGTGGTATGCGAGGTAATGGGAATGGAGTATACAAGGAGCAGTCCAGGAGTATTACAGTTGGATGGTATGCTAGTTAAGACTATTGGAGTAATCAAGGACATTCCAATTGTGCTCCATAGCATGTCATAGATTACTATCATCCAGGAAGTTGTGGTTGTTGATTTAGAGCCCTACTTTAGCATGTGCCTTTCAAGAGAATTCATAGCTAAGCTGGGAGGTTATATTTCCCTAGATTACTCACATTTGGAGATTCCATTCAAGGGTAGGTGAATTCGCATTCATAATGAGAAGCCCTCCCCTTTTCATATTGAAAAGATAGAGGAGGCAGAACAAGTCCCAGGCGTGGTGAACATGATGACCGAAGAATTGGAAGAGGTTGGTTTGGTTGAAGAAGCACCTGAGGAGCTTCGCTTGGAAGATGAGTTTTTACTGATAGATTTCAATGCTATGATTGGAATGGATATTGGTTGTTATTCAATTCAGAAGACAGAGAAGTCCCAAGAGCAAGTCCTTGAGCCCCTAGAACCTATTTCGCATCAGTTATGGAAGTTGTTCTTTGATGGCGCTCGATGTAAGAATGGTGCGGGAGCAGGTGTTGTGTTGGTCTCCCCTGAAGGCATACAAAAAACTTACTCCTACAGATTGACCTGGAGCTGTACAAATAATGTAGCTGAATACGAAGCATTATGCCTTGGCTTGAAAAAGGCCAAAAAGTTGGGAATTGAACAACTACAGATTTTTGGTGATTCCGAGCTTATAGTCAATCAAGTTACAAATAGATGTGTGTCAAAGCAACATTACTTGAAGGCTTATCGCAACAGAGTGTGGGATATTTTGGAAGCATTTAAAGCTTTGAATATTCAGGCGATTCCTCGAGAACAAAATAGACATGCCGACATTTTAGCTTCCCTGGGCGCTAATTATTCTCCTATTGAGCAAGTGGTCCGAAAGCCTAAGACGGTGAGGGTGATTTACAGACCTTCCATTCCAGATAAGGGCCTCTATTGGTAGGTGTTTGATAATGATGAGCAAATAGTGAATTTTCTGCTCAAAGAAGCTACCAGCGCAGAAGATAGAACTCTTGTGGAGGAAGAAAAGGAAGGAATGATTCAGTTAAGGAATAATCATATTCCTAGAGGTTTGATTTCACTAGAAAGTTTATTTGATCAAAGTGATAGGGCTGATAAACATAGGATTAAGGTGGATGCCAAGGAATACAGAGAATTGTAGTTGGAGCTAGGAAAGATCATCAAGATTGGTACCGATTGTGAAGCAGATGAGATTGAAGGCATTAGAAATCTGTGCTATGAATATCCAGATATTGTAGCATGGAGTTATCAAGACTTGAAAGGATACGACAAGAACGTGATTCAGCACACTATTGAGCTACAAGAAGGAGTTAAGCCTTTTCGGTAGAAGCAACGCCCTATTAATCCCAAAATCGAAGTCCTCATGAAAGCAGAGTTACTGAAGATGCTTGAGGTGAAGATAATTTACCCTATTAAGCATTCCACCTGGGTGGCAAACCTAGTTCCTGTAAGAAAGAAGAATGGGGACATACGTCTGTGTGTTGATTTTCAAAATTTAAATCAGGCATCACTCAAGGACCATTATCCTCTACCTCAAATAGACCAGATTCTTCATGTTGTGGCTGGTGCTCAGAGATTTTCCTTGTTGGATGGCTTCTTTGGGTACAATCAAATTTGGGTTAAGGATGAAGATCAATACAAGATGACATTTACAACTAAGTGGGGCACGTTCGCTTACCAACGGATGCCCTTTGGACTTTCAAATGTCGGTGCTACTTTTCAGAGAGCCATGGATGTCGCCTTTGGTGAGTTGCTAAATAAAATCATTGTGATTTATCTTGATGATATGACGGTGTTTTCACATTGCAGAACAGATCATGTTTTCCATCTGAGGCAAATATTTGAGAAGTGTCGAGAATTTGGGATTTCCATAAATCCGAAGAAGTCAATTTTTGCGGTCAAGGAAGGGAAGTTGTTGGGCCATGTGATTTCACAGGAAGGATTGGCCATAGACCTTGCACGAGCCGAAGCGCTCATGAAATTGTCATTACCAGCTAATAAGAAAGACTTGCAGTCCTTCTTTGGATAGATAAACTTCATTCATAAGTTTATTGCCGATTTTTCCCAAGTCATCAAGCCCATGACTGAGCTCTTGAAGAAGAATGTTGAGTTTAAGTGGATAGAAGCCAGGAAGTGAGCTTTTCAAGAAATCAAAGAGAGAATTACTCAAGCGCCAGTGTTGATCAACCCTGACTACTCCAAAGACTTTATACTTTATGCAGTAGGTGAGCAGGAGAGCTATGTTGCCATGCTAACACAAAAACAAGATGATGGCGAAGAAAAGCCTATCACTTTTCTAAGCTAGGTTATAGCACCACACCAAGAAAAGTATAACTTTATAGAGAAGCAGGTTTATGCAGTTATGAAAGCATTGAAGAAGTTTCACCACTTTGTTTCTCAGAGTAAGACTGTGGTTTATGTCATTCATCCTGACGTTCAAAATTTTATAATTCAAGGAGAACTGGGTGATAAGAGGGTCCGGATGGGTCTCGAAGATCCAGGAGTATGATGTAGAGATCAAGCCGATGAAATTGGTTCATGGGTGCGCTCTCTGTCAAGAATTGGCTAAAAGCGTTGTTGTTGAGACAAGTCGTGAAGATGTGATTTGTGTGAATAGTGCAGCAGGTGACAAAGAGTGGACCGAGGAACTCATTGAGTATTTTACTTCTGGAAGGTGTCCTAGCCACCTTAACCCTTCATAGCACCGAAGGTTCAGATTGTAGGTGCTCAGGTATGTACTATTGCCCAATGGACTATATTATAAGAATATTGATGGTATACTCCTTAGATGTGTAAAATATTCTGAGAAGGGAAAATTTTTGGAAGAGTTCCATTTCGAGCTATCAAGAGGGCATTATGCAGGCAGACCTATGGCTCTAAAAATTATTTAGGTGGGGTATTATTGGCCTACTCTATTCATCGATTCACACAAGATAAGCCAGTAGTGTGACAGTTGTCAAAGATATGTGGGTCGAGTTAGAAAAGGAGCATCACCGCTGCATCCGATCCAGGTGGAAGCGCCCTTTCAATAGTGGGGTCTCAATTTTATAGGAGTTATTGATCTACACTCCTCTATGTAGAACATAAATATATTTTGACAATGATAGACTACTTCACCAGATGGGTGAAAGCTATACCCACCAAGAAAGCAGATCAGACGACTATTATTTCTTTTATGGAAAGCCTCATCACCCATTTTGGCATACCAGATTCTTTAGTCACTGACAATGGTACTCCCTTCATTGGAGCTAAAATTATAGAATTTTCTAGTAGATATGGTATTTACTTGAAGACATCTTCCAATTATTACCCACAGGGGAATGGATTGGCTGAGTCTACCAACAAAAATTTGCTTCGTATTTTGAAAAGAATAATGGGTGACAATAAGAGAAGTTGGCATTTGTTATTAAATCAGGCACTTTGGGCTGACCGCATTTCAGTGAAGAAGTCTATAAAAACTTCCCCGTATGCTTTGGTTTATGGGAAAGAAGTTGTTCTTCCTACTCACATTGAGCTTCCTGTGCTCCAAACATTGCAGATGTTCCAAGATGAAAATGAAGAAAATAATCCTATGGAGGCAAGACTGGCGCAGTTGTTACAATTAGAAGAAGAAAGGGAGTGAGCTTATCATATTTTCATAGAACATGCTACAGAGATGAAGAAGTGGTTCGAGAAAAGAACAACTGATCGAAGCTTCCAGGTGGGCGATTTGGTATTAAAATGGAATGAAAAGAAGTCAAAGCCAGGAAAACATCATAAATTCGATGCAATATGGGAAGGGCCTTTTCGAATTTCTGCTGTCACCTCTTCTAATGCATTTCGACTTTGTGACATGGAAGGGTATGAGCTTCCTATCCCAGTGAATGGCCTTCATCTGAAGGCTTATATTTCATAATTTCAAAATCGGAGGTAACACCCTGTATATATGTAAATATTTTTGTGTTTTAAACAAATATGTTTCGAAAAGAAAAAAAAAAGAAAAAAGAAAAGAAAAAAAAATGATTGTTAAAATTTCGTTCACCCAAAAAATGGAACTCAAGATTGGCAAAGTGGCGATAGAGCTTCGCGTGCGCCTCTTGGAGGAGGCGAACGTCATATTCACCTGTCTCTAAGAGCGAATGCGCTTTGATGACGTCATCAGGCGAAAGAAAGAAAAAAAAGAGAGATTGTGCATGGCGCCTTCTAAAATATATATATAAAAAAAATGGAAGAAAGATAAGAACAAAAAGGGAAAAAGCATAGAAAAGCTTGCTTTTGTTTTTTTTAGAAAAACTACTTTTAGAAAAGGGAGGCGCGCTATGAAGTTTTAAAACACATGCGCCGCATGGAAAGGAGCACTTTCGCACGAAGACAAGAATCGCCCATGGATTCCTAAGCGCGCGAAAGGTTTTGCCGAGCAAGATATTCCCAAAAGCACGTTTGGAAAATTAATTCACCCTAGGGTTACGTGGCGATAATCGGAAGTAGTGGGCACCAAATTCAAGTAATGATTTTCAAATGTGGGAAGCATTCGGATTGAGCTTTTCAAGGCAGCAGTCAAAATTGATGATTGGGTAATTAACGGTTGGGTTGGTTTCCCTAACAAGCTTCTGGCGCCAGGGCACATTTTTCTATAAGATTGCATAGCGCAGAGGGCACAATTTTTTAGGAGAATCCGATGGTGAATCAGAGAAGAGGATTTTTACGCCTTGGAAAGGACATTTGAGTAGTTTTTCAAAGAATATTTCTCTCCGAAGATGCACCTGCATTTAATTCTGTAATTACTGCAGCAGTTGATAGCGCCTCTATAAATTTTGGGAGGTAAAGGGCAAATTTTGTTTTTCCTTATTTTTAAAATTTTTGCTTCTTTGTATCCTATGTTTCGAAGTGCAGAGGAGTTTTCGGAAGTCTCGGAGTAGGAAATTGTAGAAGAGCCATAACTTTTTGTCTAGCAAGATGGGCAGATGCAGTAAAGAACCAAAAGAGGTGCAGGAAGTTGTAGAAGTGAAGCCCGCTAAGAAACAAGAAAGGAGTTCGAGGGCTAAGAAAGCTCGATAGAATGATTATGTTGACCTGGATCCCTATGAAGATAAAATGGCCGAAATTGGTGATTGTTTGATCATGCATAAGGGAGTTGATCGGTTGAGGCAAGAGGTCGAAGTTGTAGTGAGTCAGGGGGTTTCCTACAATAGTTGGCTCACAATGCCTCACAATTCATAGCTTTCATGGTATCTTTGTTCGCCCATGCACCCATGCCCCGAGCTTATCCAGTTAATTGCACAATTTTATGACTCCTCTACTAGGGCCATCCGAAATTCTAGGAAAGAGATTCTATTTACAATTACACCGGACGAGGTCCGAGAGGCTTTTGCCTATGGGGTGAGTGCACCGAATTATGCAGTAAACAAGAAAATTCATACGGATGAGCAAGAGGATAGGTATGTTTCCATAGTTATTATGAGACAATTCATGGAAACTCAACTCGTCAAGGAGCCACAGATGGGGCAACTACCGAATTTGCCTAAACCTCTTTCAGAGTTCAAGTGCCAGGACATCTATTCCATGCTTGCCTGGATTGTTGGGTTGCCCTCAGATGAAATGATGCATAAATGGTAGGCAGCTATGGCTCAATGTATTTGCAAGGTAGAGTTCTATTCTCCCACTGCTATGAGGTAGGGTGGAAACCCAATTTATTTTGATTGGGCCAAATTTATTTCTCGAAGAATCAATTCTCAGTTGCAAAAATTGCAAGAAGGAAAGTCTAGATCATTTTGGTACACTTCACTGCTGGTATGGTTCTTCTTCTTCCAGATGCAGTGACATTTTTCTTTTATTGTTGTTACGTAGACGGGCAAAAAGAATGAGCCCCTACCGGTTTATAAGTGGACTCAGGTGTTAACGAAGAAAGAGTCTATCTACAGCTTTAATAGCTAGTTTTTGGGCCCTACCATTGAATTGCTCTATGGTAGTTGTGACCGAGTGTCACGTGACTTGAGAGATACTATTGTTTCAGAGGAGAAGGGTGACATATTTTTGCTCACTCAGGGCGTGGTTGTTCAAATTTTTGGATATACAGGTAAACCATTTTTGTTGCCTTATTTTGCTACTATGCGTGTTTTTGCAATGGAAGTTGTGCGCCAGATGGATTATATCAATGACATATACGACTCTAGATGAGGAAAAAAGACAACTTGTACTATGCCTTTTAAGTTTGGAAGTATAGAGGTGAACCAGATTGGGCAAAATCACCTTCTGACGGTGGCGCTTCAGGACTTGGGACTAATTGAGTTGTCGCAGCGTTGGCGATACGACCCACTCAAAAAATTTTTGGAACTTATTAAGGCGAAGACCTTTCATTGCTGCCCGCACTCGGATATTCAGAAGTGATAAAATAATTTTGATGGGCCAGACATGAACTGGCATATAGAGAATATGTCCTCCCTTCCTCCATGGCATGATTACTATGAGTAGGAAGCGGAGTATAATCCAGAGAAGAATACAACACATATTCCTCCTCCGAGTCTATTCACAACTATCAAAGAAGCAAATCCTGATTGGAAGGAGGAGAAAATTATGAACTGGTGGGTGATGTGCATTCATCGGAGGAAGTCGTATGCTGCTTATGGGTTGAAGCTTGATACCCAATTTTTTGAAGTTTACGATAGGTTCATGGAGTCCTATCAACCCGTTGCTTTTACCACTATTTTACCACAAAGTTTTTAGCAGTCTAAAAGTGGTGAAAGTGAACCTGAGGAGGAGAGTCCTACGATTGAGGATGAAGCCAAGGATGAAGAGGAAGAAGAAGAACAACAATATGTTTTCCAAAGGTGGTCTCAAAGAATGAAGCGCCCTCAAGAGGAGGCTCCCATGCCCAAGCAGTAGAGACAACCGATGGCACCTCCATTTCCTAAAGTAGCTAAATGGCCTCGCACTAGCATGACCACTACATTCACTATTACAGTGCCCATGTCTTTGGGTACTATGATTCCTGCTATGTCAAGTTCCATAATCACCTCTATACCGATAATGAACCCTTCACCCAATGTTGAGCTTCCTACTTCAGTAGCACAAATATTTTTGATGACGCAACAAGAGGAGGAGCAGCTTTCTAAAAATTCTCATGTTGAGATTTTGAATGAGGAAATAGCCCTCAATGTTGGTGAACAGGAGGTAAATCAAGAAGAGGAGGTAGTTGCGCAACCCCCACCATCCATAGAACAAGTGGTGCTTGCACCCCAAGGTACGTCATATTTTCCCTCTTCTTCCCTTTCTCTCAAGGAGCATGCAGTGATTTCTTCTTCGGTCCCATCTATTACATTTTTGTCCCCTCCACTTTCTATCTCCCCATCCTTTGGTATTCCTTCTATTTCATTTTCCATGGTTCCCTCTTTCGCTTCTACTTCTTCTATTTCTGAAATCATTATTGCTCCTTCTTTCATTCCTGCTCCTTTGTCCTCCATTTCTTTTAGTTCGTATGCATCGAGGGCAAATCCTTTTTTCCATCCCCTTCCCTCGGTCATCACTTCTTCTACCATTATGACTGTTAGTATGCAAGTTCCATCTAGGATTAGCATAACTGCAGCCACACCTGTGTCTACCACTTCATCCACCCTTTCTCTCCCTTCCACCATTCTCGTATCCATTCCTCCACTTCAATCCGTGTCATCCATGTCCACTGGGCCTAGTCGCTCAGAAGTTTTTGTCCCATTTACACCATTTTTGGAGCTGCAGACTGTTCCAGATGTGCAGGTAGCCTGCAAGAAGCCAGACGTTGAAAAATTAAATCGAGCGCACTTGAGCTCTTCCCAATGGTTGAAGAGTATGTGGTGAAAGGAAGCTTTGGCACTAGCATGACCGATCAAGAAGGTGGATTTTGATCCAATTGCCAAGGAGGCTCATGTGACAACATTCACTCCACTGGTTCAGAAACCCCAAGGTGAGTTGCAGCCTGAAGATTATGTTTCTGAGACTATCATTGAAGATCTGACGTGGATTGATCCCATTGAAAAAATGGGTAACATGCAAGTAGATATGAGCTCATTGTATTTGCACGGGGAGCACTATAAAGAAAAATATTTTGAGGTGCAAGATAAAGTGTTGGAGTTGGAGAGTGCACTGGCCAAGAGCAAGGTGACAGAAGAAAAAATGGCCACTAAAAATGAATATTTGTGCAATCAAGTCAAGGTGCACTTGAAGGAGCATGATGTTGCTCGAATTGAAATGCATAACCTTCAACAATAGGTAGAAGAACTCAAGAAGCAGCTTGAAGCCAAGGCCATGCCTGTTGTGGGATTTTTGTATGATAGTGTGAGAGACATTCACCTTCGCTCCATCCAAAATTCTATGAAGTTGGTCGCACATGTCGTCAAGGTGTTGCAGTATTTATGGGAAGCGGGGATACAGATCCAACTTGGGCAACAAATGATTGATTCTATGGAGGAGTTGCTTTCACCCTATATGGAGACAATTGTGAAGATACAAGCTTTGTTGAATACGCCTTTGCATATTCGCCCTCTCAGCGAGATGGATTATGCCTGGTCCCGAGCGTGAGTAACCCTGTGAAGCTATTTTTAGTGCATGGACCTTGTAAATGAAGGGTGGGTTGTCCTCAATACTATTGAGTGGGAGCATACTATTTTGATGTCTCATTTTGAGACTATTGATCGACTGGGCTTCACTACCTTCCTAGATGAATGGGGTGAGCCTCTTTCGATGGAGCAATTGCAAGAGCTCTAGAGTGCATTCATTGAAGATACTATAGACATTAACGCCTTGGATGAGCCCCTTACTGAAGTGCAAGTGTTGCCTCTAATAGAGAAGTATACGCGCTTGGAGTTGTCTCTTTATGAATTGGCCCAGTGTTCGAAGTGCCTCAGCTTGATGGATGTGCAAAGTCTTCGCTTCATTTATGAATCTCTCAACGTTCATTGTTTATTTACCATCGAAGCTTGGCATGATGTAGTTCACACTTACAAGGCCCTTTCGGAGATTATTGCAGAGCAAGAAGAGAAAGCGATAGCAGATCATGAAGCAACGGTGAAAGCGAGGAGGAAGTTGAACGTGTTGAAGTGCTCAGAGTCGTAGAGGTAGAGAGACAAGAGCACACAGGTAGCCACCAAAAAATGAGATAGACTCTACACCCAATGGATAAAGGCCTAGGATCGCTTGCATCCATATGAGTTGGATACCCCGTGAGTCACCAAGAAATGTTGGCCATTTTGTATTCATTGGGAATTTTTTGTACGAAGTGATAGTATATATTTGCATCTTTGGCTTCCATATGTAATATTTTAAATAATTTCCTATTCGTAAAGTTCTGATGCATTTTGGGAAATCCCTTTTGAGTTTATTTCCTTATAAAATTCAATGGAGAAATGTTTCATCGAATTTCAAAAAGGATGAAGAAAAAGGCCCAAAGGAAAAACTTGACAAATTTGATATGCATTTATGTTCGCCCAAGAAAGAGGTGAACGCTCCATTTGCCCTTGAAAGGGGTGAACGAGTTCAAAAATTTCACAAAGGTGAAATATGACAAGAATCATATTCACCCTTCCAAAGGGAGAACGTGTCATTCACCCTTTTAGGGGTGAACACGCCTTGGAAAAATATAATGGCCTACGCACCAAAGTAAACATGTCGTTCATCCCTCCCATGGGTGAACCAACATATATGGCGAAGCAAGGTTACATTCGCCCTTCCATAGGGGCGAACGTGTCGTTCGCCCTTTCTAGAGGCGAACATGTTTTATAAGAGTGTCGCGTGCCTTTTAGTTTGCAAAGGGGCGAAATAGATCTCGAGGCAAAAGTGAACGTGGGCGAACAAGAATTTGGTCAAGACAATTGAATTTAGCATTTAATGAAGGGCGCCCTTAGTTACTCCATTTTGTGGATCACGAAGAGGAAGGCAAAGAGAAACGAGCTTTCATGATTTCCAATGTATCAGAAGCGATCCAAAGAATTTAATGTTTGCTCCTAACATGCGCACCTCCGTCCGAAGTTCAGATTTTCAGGAATTTGTTCCCCAGGCGAATGGATTTTCAAAGAATTCGAGGAGGATTTTGCTAATTATGTCTTAGATCCCAGGACATTCTTCTCTCATATGTATTAAATGATAGAGGCGAAAACCTCTATAAATACTAGGCAAATTTCATTGTAAAAGGGAGGAGTTAGACATTTTGCGAGAGATTTCTCCAAGCTCTCTGCATTAATACAAGGCATCAGATTTTTGAAGTTGCGAGTGGTCTTGTGTGTGATTACTTTATGTGTCGTGTGCTTCTATTTTCATTTGCTCATCTTGTTTGTTGTTCTATTTAAATTCTGTCATTGGATTTAAAATTGCTAATAAGAAGGTGAATGTTGGAGTACCATTTTGATAGTTGCTATGGCAATATTATGAGCCTATTCTATTCTATTTGCTTTCATAAATGCTAATTTGTGCTTGGGTTTTTTCCTGCTAGTTAGTCTAACACCATTCTTGCACTTCGGCCTGTGGCCATATTTCCCATCTCTTTCTGTTATTTCCAATTTCTTTCCTGCATCCTTAGTCTTTTACCATTTTAGGATTTAGTTTGGGAACCAACCCTCTCTGGAGATTGGCACGGAGGACATCTCTTTCCTCCGGCCTTTCAATGTTGGTCGTATCTAGGGCGCATAAACGCAGTGTTTATTGATTAGGCAGATATTTGACCAACAACACCTTATAATTTGCATGTAAATCGAGACATTAGGGATATTAATGCCTCTATAGGCTGGGGTGCCTCCTAAAGTGATTATGAAAATTTAATATTTCATAAGAACTCAAAATAACTCGACACAAAAGAAAGAAGAGAAACAATAGACAACAATCAAAAAAGAAGAGGGGAGATTAAAAAAAACAAAATACGCTCTAAAAATAAAAATAGGGGAAAAACATTAATTCACTTTTATTGTGAGGAGGAGAAGAAAAGGGCTCTAGATAAATAGCGATGGCACTTTTGGTTCATAGAGCGAAAACTGCGAGGAGTGAGGTCGAGGCTCGATAATGGGTAAGAATCATCAATGTCCCTCTTTCGCAATATTTTTTTCTTAGTTCGTGAAATTTAGGATTTTTTTAGGGTTTTTATTTTGGAAAATCATCGTAAAAATTGATGAAATTCATGTTGTGACTTGGGCACGACTTTGCGTATTGGGAATAATTTTACTTTTTAATCAAAATGTGGTAAAATTGTGCCTGGGAGAAACCAAGCACAATTTAATAAAGTCATGCCAGAAAATAGGGGGCACAACTTCACAAAAGCGAAGTCACACACCCTAAAAATGGGGCGTGACTTCACGAGAACTCAAAAAAAAATAAAAAAAGAGGAAGACAAAGAAATAAGAGGGAACAAGGAAACCCAAAGTGTGAAGGATTATTTGAAAATTCCTTATGCTAAATCATAAAATGCATTTATTAATTAATTTGATTTATATGATGAAATTTATTAAATTCTTATGCTTGTTATTAATTGCAACCAGGTATTCTTGAGACTCGAGAGTGGCGCTCAGGGGTTCTAGTGGAGCTATATGCACTAGGGTAGGTAGAGAGGGTGATACTAGAGGTAGTTGGTATGGAAGACATGGTGAGGATGCCATGAATTGAGATAGACAGGGCTAGACTGACTAGCCTAAGGGAGAGATGGTATCCAAAGTCCCCTACTTTCTAGCTACCAACAGGGGAGATGACCATCACACTAGAGTATGTGTGGTAGATCCTGAGGATCCCCATCAGGGGGAGAGAAGTTTATAATGCCTAAGGGAAGGCCACTACACTAAAATAGTTTTCTACAAGCTTCATCCACCAAGTGCAGGAGGACACCATAGTAGTTGATGATCTTTCTGGCCACTACGGAGTGGATCCTTTGACCACATTACTTGCAGGGGTGGTGGTAGGTCTTGTGACTTGCCACACTAGCTGATGATACTTGCCATGGGAACTGGTAGGGGTAGTGGCATACATGTGATAGTAGGGAGTCTGCTTCACATGAGGTCCTTATGTATTTGCCCATTTATATAGGATGTTGTACAATATCATGTATAAATGACGTATAATACTGGTTTGTATGATATTGCTCCAGGTGTAGTGCTAGGAACACATTGTGGTGCAAATACCGTTAATACTACCAAGAATATTACCCAAACCAGAGTGACCAATAGCATACAAATGGTCTCGATCCCTAGAGAGGATTGTGAGAGCCTATGTAGAGAACCTACCACTAGCAAGGTGGGTGATCGATGAGTTGTGAGAGGTGCAACTCATCTATCAACCATTAAGGTTTCACATTAACTGGGCAAATGATAGGATAGAGCTAGAAAGGGTGAGGAGGATAAAATGGTTTTGGTCAGATTAGAAAGAGCTAGAGGTGCTCATATTTGATCGAGTCCTGAGGTAGTTTGGGATATTACAGGGAATCCTAGACCTAGGGGACTATTGGTACTAGAGGGTGACCTAGGACCTAGCAGGGATTGAAAGCAAGCTAGACTTCACCATGTGGTCTAAGGAGGACTAGGACAATCCTACTTACATAATATTAGGGGTGGACAACACAGGGACAACCATCGGGTATAGGTGGTGGTATAGAGGGGTTGCACCTTAGAGGATCTCATCATCCATACTAGTGTAGAGGTTCCAGGTGATAAGCCTAGGCATGCAGTAGGCATTATGAGAGGTAACCTACAGGACTACAGAGAGGACACAACAAGCCTCGGATATGCCTAGATAGAGGCTGACATGGGTTTGGGTCCAAGTGATGGAGGAGACCATTTTTGGAGTATATATCGGTGAGGGAGGGATGAGGGATGACCCCTTACAAGTAGAGGGACCATGGGAAAAATATCCTATGGAGGCATCAACATCGGTAGTGGTAGGTGGCTAGAGCCAGGGTATAGAGGAGCTATAGGTACAACTAGATTCTCTACAAGCTCAGGTGGTTTGACTATAGATGAAGAGGGACACTACACAAGCAGAGGTATCTTAGATATAGGGAGAGATGGCCTAGCTGGATAAAGAGTGCTAGCTATCTTGAGTTGATATGATGGCTATTATTAGGAGTAGCCAAGCAAGGGATGTGGTGCAACTCCTTTAGGTGAAGTTACGATGCATTGATGATAGGTTGGATATGACCATTCAGAGGGCCATGTTTTTTGAGATAGCTTACTGCACAGTTGTACCTCTAGAGTGGAGGATGGAGCTTCCTCCATCTCTTCAGGCATCGTTGAAATCTCGACAGTCGGTGGCACCACTAAGGCTGCCTCCACCCTAGGAGAGCCAAAGGGAGCTGGCTCTTAGAGCTAGGGTAGGCTAGGCTAGGAATCGGGATGACACACCGATTTTTTATTATGGTGTGCATCCTTAGGTTGAGTGTACTGAGTTTGAATTGTGGTACACCAACCTCACACAATGTACTCTTTTATATTACGAGTAATACATAGCTATGGATTTTATCTATTTTTATGTGTAAATTATTTAATGCATGTTTTTATGTGTTTATTTTATTTTATTTATTTAAGTGTTTTGAATGTATGTAAATTATCCTAATGCACACTACATGAAGGGTGAAATGAATGCAAATATAATAAGAGGAAAGGGGAAATGTAGAAGGAGAAACCAACAAGTAAAACAAGAGAAAAAGAAGAGATAAAGGAGGTAGAAGACAAAAAATGAAGAGAAGAAGAAAGAAGAAGAGGAAAATAAGAGAAGAAGAGAATAAGAAATAAAGAAGAGGAAAAGAAGAGAAGAATAAGAAAGAAGAGTTGAAATCAATGCAAAACCTAAATGCACCATTAATCTTATTAAAATGGATTAACGTACCATAAGGTGTTAGATTAAACATATCCCCAAGGAGTGCATTTTATTGATGATGAAAAGCATGCGAAAGTCCTTCCAAGGCTCTTCTTCTAGCACCCATAGCATGATAATCACTACATTTTCTAACAGTACCATTTCTCTTAGAAAAAAGGACATTAAAAAAAGATCCTTCATTCTTTAATATAGAAGCAAAATTATCTTTAGCACAGATAGAACCAATCATGGTATAAAATATTACTTTTGAAGGAAAATAAAAGTAAATACTTCTATTATCATCTATTGATAACTTTTGATATTCTATATATTTTGCATAAGTCATAATATGGTCATCATTCTCAAATGATAAAGGTTCATTTTTATTAGGTATAAAACCTATACCACATCTCCCAGGCTAAATATCAACATCCAAGGGCTCTTGAATACCTTTCCGTTGTGGTCCCAATCCTTAACCTGCATATCCTATACTAGACAATATCTGCTTAGGAAGGAGATAGTCATTAGTGAGATAACATTGAGCAAAAGAGTGCTCATTGAGATATGGGTTTCTACCATGAAGTTTTTCTTTGGATGCCATACTCCCAAAGATAAAAGCACACATGCAAATGTGTACAAATTCACCCTTCTTATGAGATAGGCCCATAGTTCTAGGTGAAGGTGGTAGCTTAGATAGATCTAGAAGAGGCTCTTGAAGAAACTGATTATCATGATCTGAGGAGAGCATATGGGTCCTATGTTCCTCAATAACTTTTAAACTTTAAAATGCTCAAAAATTTGAGAGGAGGAACATGAGAAAGTTGTTTAAGAAATAGAGAGACAAGAATAAGAATCTATTTGGGCTAAGCTCTATATCTGAATAGAATTCAAATGGTTGAGGGTCGCCTGGAATGGTGATAACTTGATTCTTAAACTCAAACTTGAGACACTGATGAAAAGTAGAAGGGACAACCTTCATAGCATGAATCCAAGGTCACTGAAGGAGAATATTAAAATAATCAGGATAATGTACCACATAAAACAAGGTATCCAATATCCTTGGCCCCAATTTCAATGGGAGATATATGACACCACAGGCTTCTTGGGACTCATTGTTGAAAGATTTAATGATGATATCATTTTTTGTTAAATATTCCTCTTTTAATCCAAATTTTTAAAATAATTGATATGTACACAAATTGAGGGATGAACCATTATCAATAAATACTTTCTTGATAAGGGTATCCCCAATAAGTGTAGTGATGTAAAGTAATGAATCTTCATGTAAGTTTGAGGAAGGTTTATCATCATCTGAAAATGAGACATGATGTATCCCAAAAGAACCTATAGTATCAACTATGGCATTAGGAGGGATATATGGGAAAATAGATTGTTGCTGTAGAAATATCATTAAAGCATTCATGTGATCAGGAGAATTCTACAATAATTCTAATACTTATATATTTTCTGGAGTACTAGTTAGATGCTTCTGAAGATAAAGTGAAACCTATGACTATGGTATCAATACTATAGGTGGAATCCTTGTAGATGAATATTTTCTCTGGCTTTCCTTTAAAACTGTACTAGGCTGAGATACCAAATTCTATCCTTGCTGATGTTGCTGATTCTAAGCTTGTTTTCTTGTGGTTATCCTTACCATGCCAACCACATTGCTATGGCATATGGAGTCATCTTGGTGAGCCACCTTATTGAATGTTTGTTGTCATGCTTAGGTAAAATATCCTTAAATATTCCCATATATTGATTTGTTGTTGGAGCTTTTTGAGCAGGATTTTGACTACTCGTTGATTGGGGATTTTCTAAATAAATACATCCTACATCAATTAAATCTTGAACCACATGCATAAATTTCTTACAAGTGTTCATCCAATGTCCTTCTACTCTATGATATGTACAATGCTGATCTACTTTATACCAATGAGTTGTAGTATCTAGCTATCTTACTGGAGGTAACTCTATTGCTTTAGAATCTAACAGTTGCTTTAAAACTGATTCCATAGGGATACTAAGTCTCATGAAATTCCTTTGAGGAGGTTTCTATAGCACAATATTTTGTAGTCTATTTTGACATTATTAACATGCCTACTATCACTATTACCTCCTATATGTTTATTCTTAGGTTGAGACTTAGTTGGATTATCTTCTTAACCTTGAGCTGACCTCTCCTAATGAGGGCTTGTTCTACTTTTCTTGCTAACTCAATTGCTTGGTCTAAATGTGTGATAGTAGTAGTTTCTAAAGCATAAGATATATGTTCTTGTAATTTTTTTGTAAATATATCAAGCATATCTTTCTGAGATACATGCTATCTTAATAGGCCAACTAAAATTCTCCAACAAGCTAAAAATTCTAAAAAAAATTCCTCTCTATCTTGCTTTAAATCATATAGACCTCTCATGGTCACTTCCTTTTCATTATAAACACTAAAATGATGAACAAACATTTCTGCGGTCTTCTCAAAACTTTTCAAAGAATAGTTGGGTAACCAATAGTACCATTCCAATGCTACTCTAGCAAGAATCTTTGGAAATATTTGCAATAAAAGCACATCATCCTAAAAAATATCATGGCAAGCTATTATGAATCCTCTCAAATGCTCTATTGTATCTTTAGTCCCTTTGTAGATAAAAAATACTAGCATGGGAAAATGCTTAGGATAAGGTCTAGTAGCAATAATGGCAGCAACAATAGGATCCAATGGTTGACTACACATATCCCTATAGTTGTATGTAAACCCTAATGGTTGAATCATATCTATTCTTGAGACCAAAATATTCACAATACTTGTTAAATTTTACATTTTTTGATTGCTATGTATGTTCCCCAGACTCCCTAAAGGAGGAATGTATGCATGTTGAAACCCTGATATTGGAATTAAACTTAGGATACCTTGGTTGTATGTGGAATTTTGAGAACAACTAATATTTGGTGGAATAGAAGCAATAGTGTTGATGTTAGAGGATATAGGAGAAAATTGTGAACAAATTTTTGGGCCACTACTGGTTAGAGGGACTTGTAGATTCCGTCCAACATTGGTGGTATTAGTATTTGCACAAGTTATTTGATCCTTAAGATTACTTTGATGCAAATATGTAGGAATATCATGATGAAGCAAAGGAGACCTATTATAAGGGGAAGGAGTAGCATCCTCTTTTTCAATATGAGCTTCTCACTCTATACATTCCAACAACTTTTCCTTATGAGCTTTCATGAATTCCCAAATGTGATCAAATGATGAAAATACTAAACTTCCATTAGGCCCAACAAGAGGATCAAAATTAGATTTAGTTTCCATATTTACATCTTCTTTCTCTTCTGGATCTATATTAGGGTTTTTCCCATCAATCTAATCATCTTACAAATGAACATAATCAGATTCTAATTGTTTCCTTAGACTTCTAAGAATAGGAGCCATTAGAAGTAGTGAAAAACAAAACATGGAAAAACACTATTAAACAAAATTCTAAATTACATAAAGATTTTACAAATAAAATTAATGATCTTGCTTAGTGTTTAAAATAAAATGAGGTGTTCACATTGGGTTCACCAAATATGTAGAGGGGTAAAATTACCCTACCGCGTATAATTTCCAAATAAAAGGGTTGGATCCACAAGGAGGGAACCCTTTCATGGGGTGAACCACAGGGGTATGTCATACTCTAAACTCGATGCAAGGGGGAAGGGTTCATCAGGAATGGTTTTAGGACTCGCTGCAAGTCCTCAAGATATTTAGGTTTGTTTGATGCATTCAGTTTCAGGAAATCACCTAAATTTGGCCTGTCTAGATCTAAACTAAAATAGATGAAGGACAATGCAGAAAATAGAATAATGCAATTGGAAATAGAATGTAGGCATACAAGATCTATCCTAGAATGATTCTTTCTTTTGAATGCTCACTAACCTAGGGTACTATTTCAAAAAATATTTAAAGAAAAACTATGTAGGAGTAAATACACAAAAAATATCCCTAGATGTAAGCTAGATGCTCTTCACTTTCAAGTGCCTAGAAATCAACAATGAAACCAGATTCTCAACTAGTAAGAGTGATAGAACACTTATCTAGAAAAGTGGTTGATTTAGCCTTTTTCTGCCTCTTATCCAATAATATCAAAGATTCATGTTCCTGCAAGATCACTTATGAAACACTAAAAAATGAAATTAGTATTAGGGGGTCTATATAGGCCGTTGTATGATAGATCTAGCAGCAGTCAAGCCCCTAGGTCATTTTATATGACCTTGTAATACAAAAGTAGAAATTGACCTTTGGAGATTTAATCATAAATTAGAAATACAACAACAAAAAATAGAAATAAAAGTATAGCAGTATGATCTAGAGACAAAATGGAATGTAATAGTGAAAGCAGAATCTAAAAATTACCCTCGGTGTGCCCTAGGTAAAAATCACACCTCACCTGGAGTGGGTGTGATATCATAGTAGAAAATTCATGCCTTACTTGGATGGGGTGCGATTTCAATTCTATGAATAACTTTTCCCTAATTAGGGCAAGCGAAGTCATACCTTGCCAATGCCAGACATGATTTCACTACAGAATAAATAAAAATAAGAAGTGAAAGCAGAAGATGAAATAAATACAGACAATAGAGTGATCAAACCCTAATGGAAATCGTAGAAGTAGGTAGAAGAGAACCAAGTATCTAAATGGATACTCTATCTCTCCAAGCTATGCCACGGATCCACCAAGTCACACAAAAAATCAATCCAATCCACACAATAGAAGATCAATCTAAAATTTACACTTTGGGGATTAGCTTGCAGAAAGTAAATAAAAAATGAACTCTAAATAATTCACATATAGATCGCACATAAAAATTTTGCATATCACACTTTCACTTAAAATTTGCATGTCTCTATCTATGGTTTGGCAAGAACATTCTTCCTTTTATAGATAATAAAAATAAGGAAAGCGAGCACAAATAAACTCATAGCCGATGCCAAAACACACGAGGATGTTTAAACTTGGGTCTAATCAGGATTTTAAAAATAATAAAATAAAATAAGTAAAAAAATTTGGGTAAATAGTGAAGTCGTATCCCATCCTGACGGGGTGCGATATCGCTGGCGTGCAGTCACGCCTCATAAATATGGGGCACAATTTTGCTAAAATATAAAAAAAATAAAAATGGGAGGGAGAAAGGCCTTCCCTTGCACTTGGAAAGGGGTGAGGGCCTCTTAAGGGCACTAAGGAGGATCACCCATTCAAAGTGGGTCAATTTTTCGTGTCTACAGGAAACTAGGGATTGAAATTGTAGTTAATTTGAAATGGAAGAACTTTGTGAGAACTTTCAAAGAAAGATTTCTTACTAAACAATTATACACCAAGAAATTCAAAAAATTCACCAACGTTAGAGAAGGGACTAGAACCATGGAATTTTATTATCAAAAATTTATCAAGCTACTAAAGTATGTTCTCACGTATAATGAAAAAATTAAGGTATATAAGTTTATACTAGGGGTAGATCCTAGAGTAGGGCATGAGATGAATATGCGAGAGCCTAGTACTATTTAGAAGGCATATGATCTGGATAGGAAAGTTAAAACTTATCTCAATATATAATTTGACTATGAAGAGGCATCTGAGCAAGGTAAAGAGGTACTAAGAAAATGAAACAGTACAAGATTTATGAAATGGGAAAGTGAACAGGCAGATAAGAGTTTTCCTAGATAGAACAAAATAAATGATAGGAAGAAAGGAAAGTTTAGGAAGAGGTTCAAAGGGAAGAACTATAATCCTAATATTTATAACAATGGAGATACTGATCATCAGCATAGGGTCAGACCAACCCTTCACATGTAGTGAAAACAGAATATGGAAAAAAGAAAAAAATGTATCTAGGACCCAAAGCAGAATGTTATGAATGTGGTGATCTAATTGACTTAAAGAAGATGCAAATCATCAAAAAAGTTATGTTGACCTTAGAGGTCACCAAAAGAGTTTGTTGTGTATGACAAAGTGTTTTTGAGGGTGAGATCGCTAACGAGTTCTATTAAGTCCACAAAACTAGATCATTGTTTTGTGGTACCTTTTAAAATTACTAAGAAGATTAGTCATGTGGTATACCAACTTGCCTTAATACTCAATCTATTGAATATTCATAATAATTTTCATATTTCATTACGTAGGAAATATGTAGCTAATCCTTATCATGTGTGGGAATTTTAAATTGCATATGGGGGATCTAGAGGCTATAGAGGTTCATCCAGTAAGAAAACTTGAGTTTCATTACAAATCGATGAGAAAAGTGACTCTAGAGCAATGCAATGTCTAGTGGGATAGTTACTTCGAGAGAAATGCTACTTGGGAGAAATTAGCAGATTTGTAAAGACACTTTCCATTCTTGTTTGAAGATACTATGTAAATGCTATTTTCTATTTAAACTACGTTTAAACACAAAGGACTATGTTAAACCTAAGGGGGAGAGAATGTCATAACCCTCACTTAGAATTTTTTTATGAGGATGGACTTATGCTTTGTTGTGTTTTTTTGTTGATGGATAGATGGAATAATTTATTGCTATTTATGCAAAACATATACTTTATGGAAAATAAAATATTTTTATTTATGGAATGATTGGTTATTATGTATGTTAATGAATGAGTGATATAAGAGTTATGAAAATGATATTTTTCTCTTATTGGGTTTTACAGGGTACTTGAATGGATTTGGTACTTATTTTGTGGACTTTCATTAACTTTATTGCATATCTTAATTTAGATTCATTGGACTAATATCGTGCCTTATGGTTATCTCAAGAAGACAAGAACTTGAAGATGAATAAATGCCAAATGTATATATATGTAGATTTGCACGTTATCGAGGGGCATATATTGAAATGAAATGATCTTTTATATAGCTCAAGGTATTTATTTTAGATATGCAATCAACTCTAGTTCCAAATTTTTAATATGACTACTAGATTATTAGAGTTCTAGTTGAACATTATAAGGAATATGTCGATTGTTGTTAGTGGTAGGGATCAAGTAGTAGTAGGAGTAAAGACGCGGAGAGATGGATGGAGTGGAGGAGTAATTTCCTTGTCTAAGATAAGAAAAGATCAAAAAGAAGGAAGAGGGGGACATCATAGAAAGAGAGGAAGGAGAGCGAAAGTGGGAGATGAGAGCAAAAGGGAAAATAAGGAACCAATCACTTGTGATATCGAGACATAATTGAATTGTATTTTCACAAGTAGGTTCTAAAAGAATATCTTGTTATAATGTATGGATTTAATTGATATTTTCAAAATAAATATCTACCTGATATGGTGCAGAGCACCTCTAGAGTGAAACATTTTCTTGAATATCCTCTTTAAGGTATAATATATTGTAACACAGTATGTATCTATTGAGATTATCTCTTGATAACCAAATCGAGTTTGTGCTTACTTGGAATAGTCACTGGCTTATGATATCTTTTGCAGTTTAATTTCTAGGTAACACATATCAGAATAAATTATGGGTAAGAACTTCATTGGAAAATTATAATTTCTTCAAAAGAATATAGGTGGATGATTTTTATTGCACCTATATTATTACTCTTGTAGAGTGGAGGTCAAAGACTAGGGAGTTTGTCTACCCTATGATGAATTATTGTTGTCTGTATAGGAGGAAATTGCTTAATGAATCTATATTTTTTAAAGAGAGTGTAGATCACTTGTATTATGTGGGTTGGTGCAACTCGAACATTGGTTTTGCTACATACTATTGAGAATATAATAGGTTTGCAACAATAATAAAACAAACCTTCAATTTTAAATTTTATTGAAATTTAGCTTACCTCAATGTTGAACCTTGGTAAAATATCTTAGACATATTGTAAAAACTTGGGTAGATATAAAAGGTTGGGTTTGTGGACAATAGTGCTTTTATGTTTGTTATAGACCTAGGCAAAACTAGAATTAAATTTGTTGCTTGGTAGCAAATATCCTTCTAAAATAATTAAATAGAGATATAGCTTGTGCTTTCGGATGTGATGTTAAGAAGACTTCAATTCTGTTAGGGAAGTAGCAATGGGAGATTTGTTTGAAGGGATCAAGTTAGTATGTACTTATTTAGTTAATAGTAGAATACCAATAGAGAGGCTCCTTAATTAATGGCATTATGATACTCTACCAATATCACCAAGTAACTATGGAAGAAATTATAATATATCCTACGTCTAAAGGTAGGTGTAATACTCAATGTCTTTTAAAGAAAGAATTGTTGAGAACATCAAAGTTCTAAGATAGGCTAAGGAAAAGATATCCAAGAAATAATGTTGAGATATGTCTAAATTTTATTCATCATCCTCTTTGATGTTGTATATCTAAGTATGTCTGAAACACATGTACCTTGGTAAGCATAGAATGTTAGCTATGAAATAGAGTTGTATAGAATTAAGGTTAACTTCATCAAATGAGTGTATGGGAATTGTTTTACTCTCTAGACAACTCAATACATTTAGTGAATTGCAATAATGATAGGAGACAATTATGTTTAATTGTGTGATGATAATGGTAAGAGAGGGTTTTCGAAAAGATATCCTTTTACTTATTTTTGATTAACCTGTGGTGAGAGTAAGCATGATATTCTCTAGCAATGAATGTTTTAGGCCATGAATGAGAATTTCGCATTCATAACTATGATCAATTTTGAACTCCTTTATTATGAAATAAATGCTCATTGTATTATTGGAAAGGTTTGAGCAAAACATCCTCTAATAGAAAAGGTAATGTGGTTATCATGATCAAGAACCAATAGTCTTACAACACTACGAATGTAAAGAATTATTTAGAGTGTAGAAGCATAGGAATTGTTGAATATTTTATAGGGAAGGATGAATATAATACATATGGTCTTATAACATTGTAAGAACATTATCTTCTGATGAGAATAATAAAGATACAAATTTGAGGTTTTGTTTTTACTTTGGGGTCTATCCTAGGGTAAAAATAATGTTGTTGTATATATTAGCTATGTTATTATCTTTATGGTAGAATGATGTAAAATGTAAAAATGGTTATGGTATTGATCTTGAATATTGTAAAAAAAGAATAGTAGAAATTATAATTGTTGATTGAGTAACAAAAGAGATATATATTGTGAAGAATTCATGGAATAGTTATGAGCTTGTATATTTAATCATGCTATCATTTATAGAGTAGTTGCTTTCTAATTGTGGGTTAAAGATACTTGCTTGAAAGTATTACAGATATTTTAATTTTTTATGAGAATGATCTATAATATGGATATCCTTTACATAATAAAGTACTTATCTAAAACTATTAGTTTAATTAGATGGAACTTGAGTTATGGTAAGGTAAATGAAGTGATGGGTGAATTTATTGGGAAACTCCTTAATTAGGTATCTTGTTCTAAATACATATAGATATTTTTGAGTTTCTTGACTGGAAAATGATCAAATTGGCTAGAACATTGATAGTATAATTTTTTATAATACTTAGAAAATGAGAATGCGATGTGTTTATTAAAAATGTGTTAAATTACCTTACCAATAGAAAAGGCTATCCAAAACCCAAGGAGACCCACACTCCCACAAAGGCAAGGAAATGGCTACAACACAAATGCATCCAGATCAACAAAAAGTAAGTTACCCTCTTGCTATCTCCAATAGATTCAACATATTAGGTGATTATGATAAAATATTAGAGGAAAATTGATCTTCTATGTCACAAATCCTCCTCTCCAAAAAGTTCAAAAAGCCACTCTAAACCTATTTCAATAAGGAACTAAGATTTGTCCTATCCTAAATTCCACTCCTCAATATACTCAATTTCCCCCTCAAAACCAAAACAATCATTTTACCTCGATTTGAACATTGATCTAAGCTTTGTTAATTCTCCATCAAAGTTAGTACCCTCTCATACCCCTCATGATGGAAGTCTTGGAAATATTCCTGAAAATCAAGAGGTAAATTTGATGTCTCCTCTTCTAAATAAAAGTAGTGGTAGACCTCCAAGCCCTGTCATGGAGCAGATCATTCCTTACAAATTTAGCCCCAAGAAAACCCGAAGCACTACCAAATCACCCATTGACCTTGGTAGTGAAAAAAGAGGAAGGATCTCCAAATATGAACATTGGAAGAGAGGCCTTGCAGATGACATCGCAAATGGTATTCAGAAAACCCTCTTCTCCATCATTACTACTCAATATAAAAATGAGAACATAAGTTACAAACCCCCAAACCTCAAGGAAGGGGAGGCAAAAAAACATACAAATATTCTAAATGAAGATCCTATCATGGAATGTGAGAGGCCTAAATGGGCCTGCTAAACAAAGACTTATTAAGTCCATGAGGAGAGACATTAAGCCCTCAATTTTAATCATGCAAGAAACTAAAATAGATGTTAATAGCTCCTTAAACATAGCCAATATGATCTAGAAAAAAACAAGTGTAGTTTTCAATTATGCTAGAGGATCCTATTGAGGCGTCATGTGCCTATGGGACAAGCAAAAAATCAATGGCATATTACTACATTCCAGTGATATAATCTTAAGTGTACTTTTTTATAATAGTAGTAAGAATTTGTCCTGGATCCTTACTAATATCTATGCTCCTAATACTATATCTAAAAGAGCTCAGCTTTGGGATGCCATGAGTAGAATAAAAGACTCTTTCCAAAATATTCCTTGGATTGTAGTAGGGGACTTCAATACCCCCTCTACACCTCAGATAAAAAAGGAGGGACTGAGGTCCCGATCAAAAGCATGGAGGATTTCAATGAATTTGTTAACTCCAACAATCTTATGGACCTAAAAAAAAAGGCTAAATTCACCTGGAGCAATAGAAGAGTGGGAAATCAACACATTCAAGTCAAGCTAGATAGATTTTTTCTCTCCCAGGAAGTAGTTCAAGTTTTTGGAGATGCTTGTCTTCATACTCTATCTAAAATAGGATCAGATCATAATCTGATTATCCTTGAAATTGACAAATTAAACCCTTATAAAATACCTTTTAGATTCGAGGTCATGTGAATACATCATCCATATCTGAGGTAGAGGGTTTCACATTACTGGCAACAAGATTTTCAGGGATGTCCTTCCTACAAACTTACCCAAAAGCTCAAAATATTCAAATAATATCTAAAAATATAGAATAGAGAAGTCTTAGGCAACCTATTTTCCAATAAGCAATCACTCAAATATATAATTGAAAATATAGAAATCAAAATTCAAAATAGGTCCATCGATGAGCAGACCAAAATAGAAGAAAAACAATCCTTGTTGAATTCCACAATGTCCTTATTTGTGAAGAATCCTTTTGGCGATAGAAATATAGAGCTCTTTGGCTCAAAGAAGGAGACTCAAACACTAAATTATTCCATGTGTCTACCCTCAAGAAAAAAGCAACAACCAAATAAAATAACTGGTGAAAAGTGATGGCACTTCTACCACAAATTTAGAGGAAATCAAAGATGAGGCAATTTCATTTTTTAGATCTATTATTGAGGATGAAAAATTATGTTCTCCGTCTACTCAAGCATCCATGCTCCATCATATTCCCCATTCCATTCTAGAAAATGTCAATATCAGCTTAATTTCCCCATTCCAATATGAAGATATTAAGTCTACCCTTTTCTCCATGCACCTTGATAAAGCTCTTTGACTTGATGGTTTTCCCGTTATTTCTCTCAAACCTTTAGGGATATTGTTGGGTTTGATGTATTATTAGCCATAATATAATTATAGTCTTCCAAAATAATTCCATGAGGTTTCAATTCTACTTTTATCACCCTCATTCCTCAAAACCCCCCTGCAAAATATTTATCTGACTTTAGACCCATTAGCTTATGTAATGTTGCCTATAAGGTTCTAACTAAAATCATGACTAATAATATAAAAAGCATTCTACCCAACATCATTTATCCTTTCTGAGGAAGCTCTGTCCAAGGTATATCAATCCTAGATGGTGTCATTTCCATCCATGAAGCTCTGTATTCTACCTCAAAAACCAAAAAGTCTACCTTTGTTCTCAAACTCGACATACCCATATTGATTAAATTTATTTTCCATAATTAGTTGATTATGCTAATAAAATCGTGCATATCCTTGTCATGGTTCTTAGTCCTCATCAATGGATCCACAGTAGGTTATTTTTAGAGTAGTAGAGGCCTAAGGCAAGGGGATCCTATTTCACCCCTCTTATTCATCATTATTGTTGAAGCCCTAGGAAGGACCATCCAAGCAGCTTGTAGAATAGGCCTCCTATCTAGAATCAAAGCTTCCTCCCATAAAAATCCTTTTTTGCACCAACAATTCATGGATGACACTATTTTATCTACTAATGCTTCTGTCTTTGAGGCACAGGTTATCAAATTCATCCTTCAGCTTTATGAAGCAACTATCGAGCAAAAGGTGAACTTCAACAAGAGAAAACTGTATTTCCTAATTACATCTGTTCAAATACAAATCAATATTTATAGAATTATTGAATGCTCTGTAGCTGATATCCCAACCACTTACCTAGGCCTCTCTCTTTTATGTGGCCAATCCACAACCTCTGTGTGGAACAATGTTATAGAGAGGATCCAAAAGAAACTTGCAGGGTGGAAGGGTAATATACTATCCCAAGATGCCAAGAGGACCCTTACGTAAACCTCCCTTTAAATCATCCCTATGTATTTCCTCTTTTTTTTCAAAGCTCCAGTTGTAGTTTACCATAGAATAGAACAGATCCAAAAAATTTCTTATCGTTAGGAACTAAAAACAAGCACAAGTTGCATCTTGTTGCCTAGGAAAAAGTGTGCTGAACTAAGGACAAAGGAGGCATCGGGCTCAGAAGAATTCAATACCTAAATACAAATTTGATAGCCAAACAAGCCTGGTGTTTGGTGTCTGATACCAAGAATGAATGGACTTCCATTGTCAGAAGGAAATATTTACAAGGTGCTAATTTCTTTAGTGATGATACCCCTACTAGAGGATCCACCTTCTGGAATTCTATCATCAGCACTAGGTCCCTTATGAAGAAAGGTCTAAGATGGAAACTAGGGGATGTCAGTAAAATATATTTTTGGAATGACAAATGGATTACCAAAAATCCTCTTATTGAAGATCCTATCCTATCTAGACTCCAAGCCTACATAGATTTCTAGGATAGGACATAAAGTCTCCGACTTCCTACTCACCCAGAACAACACTGCCATATGGAAAACCATTAGGTGCACTACCCTTCCTAATGAATCCTCAAGTTTGAATTCCCTCCTACATTCTACTATCATCCCCTCCACTAAATCTATTGATAATTTCATTTGGGAACCTTCAAAGAGTGGGGAATTTACTATTAAATATGCTTATCTTCTTCTCCTTGATAATGAGGACATCCTATTGCATTTCAACCTCATCTGGATTAAATCCCTCATTTCCAAGGTGTCTTTCTTCACCTGAATTACTATCCAATAAAGGATTTTGACTATAGATATTTTGAACAAGAAAGGCATTACCATCCCCAATAGATGTTCACTTTGCCTTATTACTTGGGAATTATCCTCTCACACTTTCCTCCACTTTTGCTTATCCTCATCCATCCTTGAATCCATATTCCAACCCTTCCACATCCTTTGGGCCAAAATTTGCTCCATAATTGACTTTTTTATCCATTGGCCTTCCCCCTTTCTTGATCATCACCTCAAATTCTTCTGAAAAACTTACCTCCATCATTTCCTTTGGCAATTATAGCTTGAAATAAATCATAGAGTCTTCTCCCAATGCCTGACTATCCCGAAGCTGATCTCTAGAAAAATCCTAGTCAATTCCAAAGAAAATTCTTCCCTCATACCCCCATACTCCAAACCTACCTCCAGGTTTGAGATTGCTTTGGGTAGATCTCTTGGCCTATCCTTAGAGGAATTTCATCCTCCTATCAACCAAAGAATCAATTCCAAATGGATTTCTCCTTCGATGAGCAGCTTCAAACTGAATTTTGATGGAGCTGCAAAAGGAAACCTAGGGAAAGTAGGAGCAGGAGGCATCCTTAGAAACCACCAAGGAGAACTCATCCTCAAATTCATTGAGGGATTGGGTGACCAGACTAACCATGTTTCTAAGGTAAAAAGCATGTGGAGTGTTATTTCCCTTGCCAAGAAATTTCCCAATAGGCTAATTGTTGAAGGATACTCCCTCAATATCATCAGCTACCTCAAGAACAACAATAGCATTCCATCCTGGAGAGTCAGGGACTACATTGAAGGCACCAAGAATTTAATCCTTGACATGTAGGAAGTTATATTCCAACATGCTTATAGAGAAGAAAATAGATCTGTAGATAGGCTAGCCAATATCAAATTCCATATGTCCAACATCTTGACCTGGAATAATGACATTCTTGATGAAATTCATGCCATTGCTAACCGAGAAAAACCTTAAAGGAATAATCACACTGGTCTTCCTCAGGAGGATGTGGTCCTCTAGGATCCTCATAAATTGTCACATACATAATATTAGAAGAATAATTTTGATGTCCATATGTATCGTGAATATTCCAACTAAGTGTGGGAAATGAGGGCTCCTTAAAATCCATATGAGGAGTGGGATCTAGCTATCCACCCAAAACATCCACCGCTAAAAGGTCATGTTTGTCTGGACTGTTATCTTTGGAATGTACGGTAACACTTTTTTCAAATTATGGCATTCCATGACAATATTATGCAGGTACCTAGGTGACATGTTGATTTCCAACAAGAGGATGCTCCATGAAAGCATCCACCTTAATTACTCCAAGTGTTTGCTTTGGCATCAACACCATGCCAACATAGGGCCAAGTAATCTCCACTCCCAAAATAGAAATGTATCCTAAAGAAATATGATTACCAATAGCACTGTGAGTAGAATGTGGTACCTGAAAAGGGAAGGAAATGATGGCAATAGTTGGATTAAGATGGCATCTTGGAACCTAGAGTATAAATTCCTAAAAGATCACGACAACAAAGGTAAACTTTACAAAAACACCATACCAGGCTCCAAAACCAATCATGCCCAAGATCCAAAGGTTATCATTCCAAACCTTCCATATCTCCTCGAACAATGTCCTCATCCAAGCAATCATTCCCAATACAAGCTTGAGCCTTCCAATCCCCAAGTGCCAAATTCAAATTGCTCGTTGTGTTCATTAATGGAGACCTCCGATTTTTGTGGCATTTTTTTTTTTGGTAATTAAGGTACAATTTCATTACATCCGGGTTTTCCAGGTTGACCCAAAACCTTTTACAAAAATCAGCACTATGCTATTACGGATCAAAACCTCAATAGGGACAGTTTGTCCTTCGCTACTAGTACCCTTCTGAGGCCACCCTACCAAGAAAGAGCACAACCCCTTACACATATTTACAAACACCTTAGAACACAGGCAGCGGCCCACCGCAATGCTTTCTTGCTGCCCCAGCCGCAAAAATGCGACCTGTCGCGAAATCGCGACGTCCTTAAGTCTTCTCCTTCATTTGCTCTGGAGAGTCACGAAATGGTGACATGTCATGAAATCATGACATTCTGCCTTCGTTCTGCTCCTTTGCCGCTATAAGTCGCGTAAATGCGACATGTCACGAAAATGAGCCATGTCGCGAAATCGCGACATTCGTCTCCCATTTTGCACTCTTTTTGCTTTTGGCCACGAAAATGCGACATGTCACGAAATCGTGACGTCCTTAAGTCATTTCCATATTTTACTTTGGATAGTCGCGAAAATGCGACCTGTCGTGAAAAAGAGACATGTCGCGAAATCACGACATTCTGCCTGTGTTCCGCTCCTTTGCCGTTGCATGTCACGAAAATGCGACATGTCGCGACAATGAGACATGTCACGAAATCATGACATTCGTCTCCCATTTTGCACTCTTGCCGCTTCCATCTGCGAAAGTGCGACATGTCACGAAATCATGACGTCCTTAAGTCTTTTCCTTCATTTGCTCTGGATAGTCGCGAAAATGCGGCATGTCGCGACAGTGAGACCTATCACGAAATCATGACAATCTGCCTTCGTTCTGCTCCTTTGCCACTGCCTGTCACGAAACTGAGACATGTCATGAAATCGCGACATTCGTTTCCTGTTTTGTTCTCTTGCCGCTTCCAGCCACGAAGAATCGACAAGTCACGAAATCACGTCGTCCTTGAGTCTTTTCCTTCATTTGCTCTGGATCATCGCGAAACCTGCGACATGTCACGACATCGTGACACTTTTGTCCTCTTTTGTTGCTTTTGGACACGAAAAGGCAACATGTCGCGATATCGCGACACAATCGCCTCCTTGCTCCTTTTCTTGGCTTTTGCCCGCGAAAATCCAACATGTCGCGATATCGCGACACTTTCTCCTCCTTACTCTTTCTCTTCTCTTTTGGTCGCAAAAATGTGACATGTCGCGATATCGCGACACTTTTTCCTTCCTACTCTTTCTCTTCTCTTTTGGTCGCAAAAATGTGACATGTCGCGATATCGCGACATTTTTCCTTCTTACTCTTTCTCTTCTCTTTTGGTCATGAAAATGCGACATGTCGCGATATCGCGACACTTTTTCCCTCTTGCTCTTTCTCTTCTCTTTTGGTCGTGAAACTACGACATGTCGCGATATCGCGACACTTTTTCCATCTTGCTCAACATGTCGCCAAAACGCGACACTTTTTCTTTCTTGCTCAACATGTCGTGATATCGTGACACTTTTTCTTTCTTGCTCAACATGTCGCGATATCGTGACACTTTTCCTTTCTTGCTCTACCTATCGTAAAATCGTGACACTTTTTCTTTCTTGCTCAACATGTCGCGAAATCGTGACCCTTTTTCCTTCTTGCTCAACATGTCGCGAAATCGTGACACTTTTTCTTTCTTGCTCAACATGTCGCGATATCGCGACACTTTTTCCTTCTTGCTCAACATGTCGCGATATCGTGACATTTTTCCTTCTTACTCTTTCTCTTCTCTTTTGGTCATGAAAATGCGACATGTCACGATATCACGACACTTTTTCCCTCTTGCTCTTTCTCTTCTCTTTTGGTCATGAAACTGCGACATGTCGCGATATCGCGACACTTTTTCCATCTTGCTCAACATGTCGCCAAAACGCGACACTTTTTCCTTCTTGCTCAACATGTCGCGATATCGTGACACTTTTTCTTCCTTGCTCAACATGTCGCGATATCGCGACACTTTTCCTTTCTTGCTCTACCTGTCGCGAAATCGTGACACTTTTTCTTTCTTGCTCAACATGTCGCGAAATCGTGACCCTTTTTCCTTCTTGCTCAACATGTCGCGATATCGTGACACTTTTTCTTTCTTGCTCAACATGTCGCGATATCGTGACACTTTTTCTTTCTTGTTGTATTTTGCTTTTCCTTAAACTATGACATGTCACGAAATCGTGACATCGGTCCTTGGCAGCTGCCTTTGCCCCTAACCCCATAACATGAGGCCACCATGCCACCTGGATCCTTCCCCCATTGCAAAGAAAACTAAAGCCATCACAAGAAGGACCGAAGCAATACTGACAAAACAAAAATGAAACTCCTCTCCCTTTTTTTGAACCCCACAGTTTCATCATCATTGGCGATCATTTTGAATAATTTTGTCCACATCACTTGGGACCCCATGTTCCCAAGTGACCAGCCCATCGACTTCCACCCCTATATTGGCCAAGATATCAGTTGTTTTATTTGCTTCCCTAAACACGTGTTGGGCCTTCCGATCATTCCTGGCTTGGTAGAGGATCCTAGCCTCTTCGATGATAGTCTTAATCCGCCACGGAGGATTTTTCCCATTGCTGAGAAGGTTTATGACATGCATCGAATCTCCTTCGATAATTAGTTTACCTTCAATCTCCTGAGCCAACTGAAGACCCCTCCATAACGCTCTTGCTTCTGCCTCATTGTTAGTCCTTGTTCCCAGCTGCTCAGAAAAGGCCATCACCAGCTTGCCTTGATGGTCTCTCACTGCTCCTCCAGCCCTTGCTTTGCCAGGGTTACCTTTAGAGGCCCCATCGAAGTTGAGCTTGAACCAACCAACCGGGGGTGGTTTCCACTTGACATCTAATCTGGGATTGACCTTGGTAGACACAGGTTTCTCGCCTAGAGTAATATTTAAGGATTGAGCGATCAACCTCTCCCAGGGGGAAGGATTTCGAGCTTCATGAGGAATAAGGCTGACGTTTTCATGGGCGAAGGTAAGAATATTATTGGTGATGGAGGTGACATCATGGCTCGACTCATGGAAAGCTCTATGGTTTCTTTCTAGCCACACCTACCAAAGAAAATGATGGAGACAAATCTTCCAAAAAAACCTCAGCCTCAGGCTAACAAAGGGATTTGGCCATTGGTGGAAGAGGTCAATGATGGTGGCTGGTCTGACCCAGCAAATGCTAAAGGCTTGAAATAACCCATTGAGGATACTCAGAGAGACCGGGAATTCAAGGAAAATATGGAGGGTGGACTCCCAATTGGCCCTGCACAAAAAAAATGGTTAGCAACTATCACACCTTTCCTTATCAAGTTGTCAATAGTAAGAATCCTGCCTTGGATCACCAACCACGAGAACATTGCAACTTTAGGAATAAGATTTTTGACCCACACCAGCTATGTCTGGAGTGTGGGGTCCTCAGTATCTAACATTAGCATGTATGCAGATTTGACTGAGAACTGCCCATTTTTGGTAGCTGCCCATATTACATGATCCTGCTCAGGTCTCATAGAAATGAATTGTTGATGCAGGATGCTTTGGATTTCTTCTGATTCAGCTTCAAATCCTTGAATCCTTATCTATTTCCAAATAAGCCTTCCTCTTTCCTGTCTCATGAAATCAGCTACTTTCCTTCCTATGAGATCCTCTGTGATTCTTTTGATCCTCGCTAGGTGAGGAAACTGAGATAAAGCTTCATCCTTGGCCCACCTGTCATCCCAAAACCTGATCTTCTGCCCGTTACCTAGAACCCATCTTAGGCCTTTCTTTATGACCTCTCTGCTTGTTAAGATTGCATTCCAGAACGCCGAACCTCTACTGTGCACCGTGTCATTTAGGAATTCGGTATCTTGAAGATATTTTCTTTTAATTATGGCAGTCCACTCATTCTCCTCATTGTTAATGAGACGCCAAGCTTGTTTGGCTAGCAAGGCTGTGTTTAGGTGAGCAACTCTTCTCAGTCCTAGCCCCCCATATTCTTTCGGCCTACAAACCTTGCCCCAGCCCACAAGGTGGATCCTCTATTTTTCCTCTGACCCAGACCAGAGAAAATTCTTTTGGAGCTGTTCAATTTTTTGGTATACTCTGGTTGGGGCCTTAAACACAGATAGAAAATAAACTGGAATGCTCTGTAAGGAAGCCTTAGTGAGAGTAAGTTTCTCGGCCTGAGATAAAAAATGTCCTTTCTAGCCAGCCAGTTTCTTTTGGATTCTTTCTACCACTCTATCCCACATAGATCTTCTCGAAGAACCATAGAAAAGGGGAAGGCCTAAATAAGAGGTAGGAAGAGTCGCTATCGAACATCCCAAAATCTCTGCTATTCTGGCTTGTCTCTGAATTGGGGTGTTGAGGAAGTAAAGCTTACTCTTGTTGAAGTTCACCTTCTATCCCGCCGCATCCTCGTAGAGTTGGAGAATGTGCTTAATCCTTCTGGCTTCAACCACTGATGACTGGGTCAACATCAGAGTGTCATCAACAAATTGTTGGTGAGTAACTGGGTTGGTGAGAGAGGTGGCTTTAATCCCCAAAATTAATCCAACAGTGCAAGCTGCTTTAATAGTTCTACCTAATGCCTCTGCTACTATAATGAACAACATTGGGCTAATCGGATCTCCTTGTCTGAGCCCCCTATGGCTCTGGAAATACCCAGCTATCGTGCCATTGACCAAAACTGAGAACCAAGGTTCGGATATGCACTCTTTTATCAGCCTGACCCACTGAGGATGAAAGCCAAACTTTAGAAGAACAGCCGTCAAAAAATCCCAGTTAATGCGGTCAAAAGCTTTATTCATATCAAGCTTTAGGGCAAAGACCTCCTTGTTGGTTTGCCTAGCAGAGTGCAGAGCTTCATGGACTGTGATCGCACCATCCACAATTGATCTCCCCGAACTGAGCTTCCTTGACCAGGGTCAATAATGAGGGGCAATATTTCTTTCATCCTGTTAGCAATGGCTTTTGTTAAGATCTTGTAGGATACGTTACATAAACTAACCGGTCTAAAATCTGCCATTGTCTCCGATGTTGGGCCCTTAGGAATCAGGGAAATAAAGGTGGACTTGAACCCTCTCGGGATATGTTTTGAAGCCTGAAACTCTTTGATAGCAGAAATGACATCCTCTCCCACAATATCCCAAAAAACTTGGAAGAACCGAGGAGGGAACCCATCAGGGCCAGGGGCCTTCTCAGGTTCCATACTAAACAAAGCATTTCTGATTTCTTCATCAGTGAAGGGAGCAAGAAGCTTACCATTAATGGCCTCATCAACCAAGCTAGGAATGAACTGGAGGAGAGTGTCCTTGGCTTCCTCTATACACTGGGATTCATCCCCGAGAAGGGAGCTAAAATAAGCAATTGCTTCCTCTCTGATCTCAATCAAATCCTGGGTTTTGGATCCATCAACTTTGGTCAACTCTCTGATCTTGTTATTACTTATGTTCCTCAAGGTTGTGACATGAAATAACTTTGAGTTCAAGTCACCATCCTTTAGCCATAGCGCCCTGGATTTTTGTCTCCAGTATATCTCTTCACAAGCCAAAATATTGTGATATTCTGAAAGCTTGGCTTGCTCCTCCTTCCTAGAAGCTTCATCACCGTTACCATTTTGTATCGAGTTGTCAATGACCTGCAGCCTTTCTCCCACTTGTTTCTTGTTCTCAAAAAGGTTCCCAAAAACCTCCTTATTCCAAGTTCTAAGATTATCCTTTACTAATTTCAGCTTTTGAGCAAGTTTGAAACCTGAACTTCCCTGAAAGGGTTGTTGCCACCATCTGGAAATATTTTCTTTTAACTCCGGGTGCCTGATCCACATTGACTGGAATCAAAAAGGTTTTTTGAAGGAATTTGACTTTGGAACCTCCAAAAGGATGGGATTGTGATCAGAGGAAATTTTGGGAAGAGTTTGCAGAGTAGAGTCTCCAAACCCAGCAATTGCCTCCTTTGATAAGAAAAACCTGTCAAGTCTTTCCTGGATAAGTTGGCTCCCTATTCGCCTGTTGCTCCAAGTATACTTGGCTCCTCTTAGCCTCACATCCATCAGTTGGTTCGAGTTTACGAAGTCATTGAAGTCTTCCATACTTCTGGTTGGGAGCCCTGTTCCACCCTTTTTTTCTGAGGGGTATAATGGCATGTTGAAGTCGCCAGCCACCACCCATGGGATGTCATGGAAAGCATCACCCAGTTTACCTAGGTACTCCCACAAAGAAGCTCTCCCTTGAACAGAATTGGGAGCATAGACATTTGAGAAGATCCACGATCTATTGTTGTCAATATCATGGAAAAAAACACTCAGCACCCTGTCATCATCTTGGATAATGCTGCCTTCCACCACCCGAGGATCCCAAAGAACCATGAGCCCCCCTGAAGTTCCTCTAGCTGGTTTGTACACCATGTCCCCTTGACTCCACATATTTTTTGCTATTGTTTTTTATTGGGCTTCGTCTAATTTTGTTTCTTGCAGCATCAAAATTGTTGGATTGTATTGCCTTCTTAACGAGCTAACCACCCTCTGAGTGGGTCGGCCATTGAGGCCTCTCACATTCCATGAGAGAACCTTCATTTAGATTGTTTAGAGTTTTTCCCCTTCCCCCTCCCTTGAGGAGGTTTTCTTGATTTGTTATCTTCATGCCCTGGGATAACTTGTTGTATCAGTGTTTTCTGTTTGCCACTGGCAATCTCATTGTCAGTCCTCATTCTGTTGTGCTCTGCATTTGACATCCTCCCCTTCTTTCTCTCACTGCCATAGTCAATAGGTGACTTAGTAGTACTCCTGGTCTGCTTGGGGCTAAAATGTGGATGAACTATCTGTTGTAGAACCGGACTAACGCATTCCTCAAAATCATTCATTTCTACCACCTCAATCCTTGATTCTAACTCCTCCATCTGTTTCCTGTATTCTCCTAATTTTTGTAGTGAACCTTCTAGATGGTTTGATGGGCTTCTGGCTATGATGTTGGGAAGGTCTATTTTCGAAGACTCTATCTCCTCCACCCATTTTCTATATTCTCTGGGATTTTGCCTTACCCCTCCCTGGGGGCTTGAGGGGTTCTTGGTTATGGGGTTTGTAGGACCCGCCCTTGATGGGGATTCTAGGGTTTCAGGGATTTCACCTTGCAGGTTTCCTTCCTCTAAATCCTCACTCTCCCCTTCTACCATTAGATCATCTAAAATTTTGAACTTATTTGAGCTTGGAATTTTAGGGCTTACCTGATTTTCCCTGTTCGTCGGTGAGATGTTGCTTGTCTTTGCTTTGACCTTGCCCTGCCCCCTGTTTTGTCTTCTCCTGATAAATGTGGTTATTTTTAGATGGCCTAAACCCTCCTTTGCCCATAGGGCCTCCTTTTAGAGGGAGGTTCCTAGGAAACCCTTTCTCATTTGCTCGTTTGCCTTCCATCCTTTGGTTTTCTCTGCTAGCTGCTAGATTAGGGCACTGATTTTGCAAATGGCCTTGGGTTTTGCACTCAGGGAAAAAATCTGGCCTATTTTCATATTCCACTGCCTATATTCTTAGGTAGTTTTCGTACCCTAGCTCCACAATATTTGGCAGCTCAGAGTCTAAATTAGCATTGACGCATATTCTTGCATGTGTCATCCTTGTCCTCGCCAAGGTTGCATGATCTATGGAAACCAGTTCTCCAATCACTCTGGCGATGCCTTGCAGCCAATACTCATTGAAAAACTGAGTTGGTAGGTTAGGAAGTCGAACCCAAATAGGGGAAGTATTGATATTCTATTTTTCAGGGTCGAAATCCTCCCCCCACTTCCTGAGGAATAGACTACGTTTCCCTAAAAACCAGGGTCCTCCAGTTAGAACGCGGTTCACATCCTCCTTGTTATTAAATATTATGATGAAAAACCCCCTGGATAGGGCAACAACCTCCATACTCCCCACCGTTCTCCATTTGGATAGAGCCCAGGATCGTATAGTCTCTATATCCGGCCTTCCACCCAAAAACTTACCCACTAAAGAAAACTCTTCCATGGATAAAAAAGAACCCATCGAAGCAGTAGGAGCCATTATCCTATTATTCACCGAAATGAGGGGCGGGAGTGAAAGGAAATCACTCTTTCTCCCCTTAACAGTTTTCGCAAAGGACCGGCCTCCTCTGGGACCCGCATCGCCCTTCTGGGTCCCTTTGTCCGGATATTTTTGAGGAGGGTCGAGCCCTCTTTGGGCAGCCCCACCTGTCACCGAAGGCCTCCCTTCCTCTGGATCCTCGCCTGATTCCTTCTCGAGGTTCCTTCCCAAACCCTCCGTGCCTTCTCTGTTGTTCCCACCCAAAACTTTCAAACTTCCTCCGCTGCTCCTCTCCTCCATTCCTTCCCACTCAGTTCATTCACTCACTTTGAAGCAATTTGTCATGGGTTTAAGCCTTGTAGATTTTTGTGGCATTTTACTCAAGCCTCCATACATAAATTCACAACTGTTCCTCCTTGCAAAACCATCGCCTCCCTAGTTGTCTTCCTTCCTCACTGGTGTAGTTAACCCTTTGAACCTCATGTCCCTTCTTTTCCTTATATCTCCTTTTCCAACCTCCATAAACATTTCACCATGAGTTTCATCGAACCTAGAAAATTCATCTATGACCCCCTTGCTAAGAGAATTCTTAATGAGCGCTATTTTTTTCCCTTCCTCAATTTGTTCTCTAATGAGGAGCTCGACATCATCATATCCTTTCTAGAGTCATGAGATAATGACTCTATTAAAATTTGATGGAGGAGATTCTACGTGGATCTCAATATTTTGTCCATGATTACTAGGCAGAATCCAAAAGGATGTTCAATCCATAGACATAAGTACAATTGAGAGGTGGAACTCAAGGAGTTCAAGGATAACAAAATTATTTATAAATGTTCCAAGCAAGGAATATATATGAGTGACTTGAACACCCCTTGGAACGACGTGATGAAGCCAATCATGGATTTCATCACTATTGATGGTCCTGATAAAGTCATCTGTACTTATCATTTGGCTCAATCCTCTCAACATCCTCAAATTTTTCCTCAATTCCATCAACTATTCAATTAATTCCTATAGGAAAAAGAAAATCCAGGACCTCCCTCTCCATCAAGGCATGTTCAAGGTAATTTACACCTATGTCCTAGCTCATAGTTGTAAGGCCAACCCTAGAATCCCCAGCCTAGCCAAACCTATAGGATCCTCTACCTGTATTTCCCTTGTAGAAAGAAAGAGGAAGGTCATTAAGGTTATCACAAAGCTAAAGGTAAGGAAAAGCATTAGTTTTGAAAGCATGGAAGAGCCCATAACGATATATGTTTACCTCCAAAATTTGGTATCAAGACGTAATATTATTGACATAAAAATTGAGGATGAAGAGGCAAACGATGAGGTGAGGCAGCTAAAGAAATTCATTATCTCTTCCATGATAGGCATGATGAATGCCATGGTTAATTTGATAATCAACATCAAGAAAGGCCTTGAAAACTTCTTTGGAGATCAGAGTGGCCATGAGGTCAACAGCGGATCTGAAGCTAAGGAGGTGGTTGTAGTAAAAGTAGAGCCTAAGAAAACTGGTCAAGGTGACACCAAGGACATGGATAGGATCTCTGCTGATGAATAATTTCCTCAAATCCTTACATTTTGCTTATATGGCTACCTTGAGTAAATCCTGTTCCTTTTTTCTTAGTTGTTTGCATCATGTTCCCATGGTTGCCTTGTGTGGAGCCTTTTAATTTTTTCTTTGGGGGATTATCTTCTTAGGCAACATATTTTTTTTCTATTTCCTTAGGTTTGAGGCTGCATCCTCTAGTTTACTTTTCTCTATTCAAGGCTCAGGGCATCGTCCCTTGTTGTTAATCCTTTCTATTCATAGAAAGCATGATTGTTTTTGTATCAAGGTTTTGGGAACCTTAAAACCCGTATAAGCAATGCAATCCTTTTAATTACCAACACAAAATGTGTTAAATTATGTTTACACATGAGGAAGTATTGTAGCTAGAAAAATGAAAGATTAATAATGATAGTAAATGGTTAATCACCTAGATTAGTCACACACTACTCCAAAATATAACTATAGACTTGAGAGTTGTAGTTAGGAGATATCTCAAAGGAATGAAATATGGTTGGTCTTCTTGCACTACAAGATAGGCCTAAAGAGTAGTCAATATATTTTAAACTAAATAGAAGAGAATAGATAGCATTTTTTCTTAAATCCAACGGAGGAATGAGAAATAAGGCCTTTATGGTATTTCTATATTAAATATGTATGATATGGATAGACAATTCCTACACGCATATACTACCTACATAGAGGGCCTTTTGTAGAGTGTAAACTTGGCATACTCCCTTTGAAAGAATGAAGGGGAGTCAATTGCTAGCTTATTAGATCCATGAGATGGATAGTTTTGACCCATTGGATAAAATACCTACTGATATTACATAGCCAAAATTATTCAAGGTTTAAGAATGGGTGTGCCTCAAAGAATTTTTAGATAGGAGATTATTTTTGTGAACCTTGTAGCTTCTCTAGAACTTGGATTCTAAAACATTTGGTAATGTAAATTTAAAAAATAATATAGGATGGGAAAATTTGGGTCATGATACTTGGTATTGTTGAGTGGTAATTTTGCCCAATTGCAAAATCACCCTCACAGTAAAGGTATTGAAATAAAAACCCTCTCTTGCAAAGGAATATGAAATTCCTCCAAGGTTCCTTTAGCAAAAATAAAGACGTGTCTAACAATATATGAAAATCTGTAAATCCATATAAACTTAATGCTAAAAATACCTTAGTGATTGCAAGTAAACTGTTAACAAGGGGCCTATGGTTTATGTGATTTTTGACATGTTTTTATTGTTCATTGATTAAAAGGGCTTGATTTCCCTTATATGCAAAAATAAATGATGAATGAGGTTGCTTCTAATTCCTTTTATATTTGGATTAATATGACTTATCCTTGAAAATCCTATTAGTGGATTCCTTTTACTTCAAATTAAACTATGAAAGTTAGAAAATGTTGTGGAGAATCCACTTCATTTTATTTGTGCCTTAATGTGAAATTGGATGTTAGTATTTGTTGTTAGCAGGTTTATTTTATCTTTAAATTAAAATCTTTATGTTAGCATGTTAGCAAGTGCTATGGAAGATCCACTTCATTTTTATCTAAGCATTAATGTGAAATTTACAGGTTAGTAGACCCTCCCTTTGAGCACAAATTTTATCTTGCTCTTTAATGAATACTAAAAATCATGCAAAATGAATTCATTTTTTTAACCCTTGAAATGAAAATATGTCCAGATAATGATCTACCTTAATGCCTTTTAAAACTAATTATTTGGATGCTTAGTGATTGCAAAATCCACTGGTTAACTTATAGGTTAACAAAATCCTTGGATTATGAGTATTTGATAATGCTTTGGAAGAAAAATGAATAAAACAGAGAAAAATACAATGAACAACAAAAATAAATGCTGAAAATATTAGAAAAAAATACTGTTAGTATAATGCTACCCTATTCTACAAAATCGAAGATGTGAGAATTTTTGAATGTAACCTAATCTAAATGAAGTTGCATTCACATAGTCTAAACTAAACTAGGTGCAATCTTCTAAGGAGAAAAAATAAGTTCCACGATTCTAAACATTCGATAGTGTAATCATTAAACTGCATTTAACATTATCTATAAGCCTAAAATCATGGAAGGTAAAGATAAAACTGTTACCCCAACACTCAAAAAATATTTCTCCTCTGATTATACTTACAAGATGCAAGTTTCTAAAATCATTTGCATTCTACAACAGAAAAGTAATGTCCCTCTTTTCAAAAAATTTCCAACCACGGTTTCTATGCGTAGATGTGTATTTAAAGCTTCACAAAACCCTTCACTTCCTCTTCTCTCATCTGATTTTCACCTTTAATCATACTAAAATTTGGTGTGCATCATTGTATTAACAAAACGTATAACACTTCTATCAAAAAACAAGAAATATATATACTCTTGTGCTTTTCCAAACTCTATATCTCCCCATATTAAATCATACAAAAAAAAATGAAACAACGAATATTTCTCCAACCTTATCTCTCAATTAATTATAAATGATAAATAACCTTGGGAGAATTAAGTTGCATATAAATAATGAATGCATACCTCCTCTTTTATCTTCCACCAAGATGATATACTCTCTATGCCTTCGTGGTGGAGGTCTATCGTTATCTATGTAGCTAAGACAAGGACCAACCCTGGTGGATAACCACGCTACCAGTAGTGGCAATGATATTTAGGCCAGTAGCTTTACCTTCTCAGTTCATCGATAACTTCATATATTGCACCATGTTCCCTGCTGTGCCACTTTCACTACACCAAGAAGAAATGATTTCCTCCTATATTTCCATCCCCCACACTAATATTGAATCCAACCTTGTAATTACCATGAGATACTTTTAGAAGCATTAGATATACATCCATTTCTACATATTATCGACACATCCCAATGTTTTAGTAGCACATGGTCATGCTATAAATTACCACTACTGTTCGGTGCTAGTGTGTTGATTCTCTTGACCACAAAATATCACGCTCTAGGCATCACCAACTCTCACCAGTGAATGCCTACTATGAAACTATCCATCCTACAATTGAGTTTTTCTCCCACTAACAGGAAATCATCACACTATGTTTTACAACATCTACCATTCTTAGTCTACCTTGGTGTCATGGGCCCTCACTAATGAGCCATAGAATTGCTCATTTTTTGTACTCTTTTACCTATAACGTGTGACACTTATTCTTGTAGATATAAATATTTTATGGAAATTATATGTAATTAATGATTTATTTTGCATGTTATCTAATATTTGTCTATAAGTGTATTTTGTGTATATTTAGTGAATATTTTTGTATTTTGGCATGTTTTAATTGAGGTCCCACTCAGACCCTGACACTTGCAATTTTATGAAGGAAAAATATCTATGAAACATCAGTGTGAGGTACAAAGTTAGGCACCCAAATTCCTTTGAAGTGCCTGACTTTCATTTGACACTTAACTATTAGACGCCCACTTTTCATTAAGGGCCTAATTTCTGTTAGGCACCTAATTCTCATTAGATGTCTGCTTCCTGTTAGGCATCTAATTCTCGTAAAGTGTCTATTTATGTTAGGTACCTATTTCCTATTAGGTGCTTGCTTCTTTACTTCTACAAAAAAGGTGTCTGCTTTTCGACTTCTTCAACTGAGGTGCTTGATTTCCACTAATGCCAAATTCCAACATGACTATGTGGTCGATAGAACAGAGAAATTTTTTAGTACCCAACATAAAAAGAGTTCCAGCATTGAAAATAGATAAGGGAAAACATCAAAGATGACTCACCACCCTTTCTTCCAGCTGCTACGTGAATGATATATGTAAATCAGGTAAAACAAATATCAGATATATTCTGGAAATAGAATACACTAAAATATTATGATATTTTGTGTGATTCCTTTATTTAAGTAGGTAGTTGTAAAAGTGAATCATTTTTTATTGGTTTTGAGGATTGTAATAGGGTGTGGCTGTATATATTATAAATATGCAGACCACCCCTGAAGAAGACCCCCTGAAATTTTCTTGTAAATTCTTTTTCTGCAACTGTTAATAAAAATATTTCTAAGTATTTTCCTGTAAAAATTGTCTAAAGCATATGATGAAAATATACCATGAGTAGAACCTAATGGAAGTGTGGAACCACTTACAATAGAGTTATTCCATTATTTCCCTTGTTTTTCTGTATTTATTTTCATAGATTAATTTACTTCCCTATTATTTCCCCTATTTTCTGTGATTTCCAACAAGGTAGCAATTTAGTTTTTGAACGCATTCACCCCTATTTTCTTAGATGTAGGATAAGATTATTAGTTTAAATATAAACTTAAATGAATACCATATACCCCCCAAACCATGTTATAAGGGACTCATCTCTAAAGGAGAAATTATAAGCGTATATTTTGCATGGCTGCTCACAAGACTACAAGCTACTCCAGGTTGGTAATTAAATGGAGGCAATAAATTGAACAATAAAAAAACTAATCAATATTTTACCTAACATTTTGGCATTGTTTTCGAGGAGTAGCAATTATAATTTCCTATTATTAAGGAAGCATAGTACAAGTAATTTATATTATTTTATCCAAAAATATTCATCTAAAACATTGTATGAGTCCACCTAAGAGTAGGGGACCAGATGGTCATTTTGTCAAAAACAAAAAAATTATTTCTTAGAATACTTCTGATTTAGTAGAACTTGAAACTAAGACTGAACTCTCACCATCACAATCTCCACCTATGCATTGGTGGGAACACCTACTATTTGCACAGGACCCTTCTAAAAAAATCTAGCAGAATCTTAGAGTAGGATCAAAGATAAGTAGAGTTCAATCGAAGGAAGATCTACTAAATGCCAAACATTGGCAAGTAGTATTAGATAGAACCATATAAAATGCTTACTTATCCATACTTATAAAGGATAAAATAAATGAAATAGAAGCATTTATAGCTTATTTAAATGTAGCAAGGGTAGAAACTCCAATAGTCAGTAGAATGGCATAAAATCTAGAGGAAACATCCACTAGTTTTAGTTTTCCAATAGGAGAGGTAGGAGGAGATCAGAATATGAAACACATCTCTCATGCCTACCTTCCAAAATTTATAGGAATACCAACTGAAAATCCAAATATATTCCTATTTAAAATTTATTTTTTATGCAGATCTGTGGATTACACCACAAATGCTCAAAAACTAAAATTATTCCCTTTCACCCTTGATGATTCAGCTTTGCGCTGGTTCATTAGCTTAGGGGATAAATGGATAACTACCTAGGAATAGTTGAAGAAAATTTTCTTGGATCAGTATCAATATTTTGGTAGAGCAAGAGATGCAAGAGAGGAAGTCCTATACATGACACAAAAGGAAGGGAAATATATGGAAGAATACTGGGATAGGTTTAGCTTTAATTAGCAAATATTATCCCATTCAAATCTAGTAGATAGGTCCCTAAGAAGCATTTTTATAAAAGGATTGATAAATTAATCCTTTGAAGCTTTAATAATTATATCTGGAGAATATGTTTACCAACACAAAATGGATGATATTCGATAGTTGTGTTGAAAATTTTCAAGAAGAAAATGTAAGTTGACCCCTAGAAATGTTAAGCAGTCAGCCACTATCACTAAAATAGAGATAGGCAACATGCTTGAGGACCTTAAGAGCGAGATGTTATCATATTTGAATCTTCAAATGGATACCCTTCTGCTTAAGATAAATAATTAGGAGAATGAGTCAACATTAGCCTACTTCTATCCTAAATGTAGAGGCAAACACCCACGAAATGAGTGTCTAGAAAATAAAGTTCATGTATGTACTATCTATAAGGAGTATCATAAAATGAATTTTTATCCACAGTTAATGAAATATAAAGAGGAACCTGAGGTAGAAGAGGTATACTTTATGGGTAATAGGAGGAATTGGCAATAGTCTCCTATGAGTAACAATATGCAATCACGAATGTTATCTTATGAGGTAGAAATTACCAAAACCAAGGTCAAGCCTAGTGACCTAATATGGGTTGGTATGGACAACAACCTTGGAATTCATTTCCCCAAGGAGAAAATCCTTACAAACCTTACCCTTGGATATAAAAATAGCATCCTGGGTAGTAGTGGAAAAAATAGAATGCTTGGAATTAGTATCCATAACATACTGCTCAAACTCCACTATAGCCAAGCCTGTCTGCTCCTCCAACTTCAAGAACTCCTCAGTTACTAGCACAACCTACAACAAATCCAAACAACAAAAAACAACCAACCTATCATATTGAAAACAAGATGTACACTATGTACAAAATTATAGTAGATTGTAATCCTATCTAGTTACGATTAGGAAAACAATTAGGTGTAGAAGTGACTCCTCTTGTAGAAGAAGAGGAACATATGGATATAGGAAAATGGGAATCACCCCTTATAGAGGAGGTATAAGAAGAATCAATACTTGTACATAACAAAGAGGAGATTCCACCTTTTCCATAAAGGTTACAGGAACCCAAGAAACTAATACAAACATAGTTTGATATCCTCTCTAGTTTAAAAAACTTAATAGTCACAATCCCGCTCTTTAAGGCCATCAGAGACATACCTATTTATGGGAAGACCATAAGAGATTTCTACCTCAAGAAACCAGGGAGGAAACCAACTAAATCAATCATTTTGGTAGGTCAATTAGCTAACCTTATGTTAGGAAATACCTACAACCATAAGTACTCAGATTCAGGAAGGCTTGTGTTGACTGTAAAAATAGAAGGTTGTGTTTTACCCAACACACTCATATATTTGGGAGTTGCCATCTATGTCATGCCCTAAGATACCATACAAAAAATTAAATTGAATAATCTAAAGCCCACTAAAATTATGCTATAGTTGGCAGATAGATCTACAGTACTTCCAAATGGAATATTGGAAGATATCACTATTGCAGTAGATGCATGGGAGTATCCAATAGATTTCTTAATGTTGCAATCTAAGTTTAGACTTGGTGGATACCCATTAATATTAGGTAGACCTTGGTTAGTAAAAAATTATGCTTACATAAGTTGTAGATATGGGAAAATGACCATTTCAAATGGTCAAAATATAAAGAAACTAATCATACATCCACCTGTACAGTCTGCAGACTTGTTGGGAGAACATGAGGATGTGAATTAAAATATTGGTGATCTATCAATGATCCAATATGTCATGAAACTTGATGATTTAAGAGATAAAAATGATGAGAATATGATGATATCTCAGTTTTTCAAGGAGAAACCTCTTGTACTCCTCCCGAGTTGCCATTAGTGGGAGGAAAATACCACTATATTCAACAAATAGAAGTTGCACCTGGTAGAATGTTGAATGTAGATAACAAGTTGACATTTGAAAACAAAATAAAATAAAATAAACATTGGAAATAATCAAGATGAATTTGCTTTGGAGTATTATGACATGAGAGGAATAGCTCCTGAGACCTATACTCATAGGATATATTTGGAAGACTAGGTTAAACCAATAAGACAATTACAGAGGAGAATGAATCTAGCTATGAAAGAAATTTTTAAAATAGATTTACAAAAACTCCTCATAGTTGGATTCATCTACCCTATTTTAGATAGTGAGTGGGTATCACCATTAGTGGTGGTTCCCAAGAAGAATGGAAATTAGATAATTTGTGTTGATTAAAGTTTGTTGAATAAATTAACTAAGAAGGACCAATTCCCTTTACCCTTCATAGATCAAGTTCTTGACACCTTAGCAGGCAACAAGTATTTATTTTTCTTGGATGAGTTCAGTGGATAAAATCAGATCCAATTAGGGGAAGAAGATAAAGATAAAACCACCTTCGTTTGTCCATGGGGGACATTTTCTTACCAAGTTTTACAATTTAGTCTATACAATGCACCTACCACATTTCAAAGGTAAATTATGAGCATTTTTTCTCATATAATTGGAAATACTATGGAGGTATACATGGTTGATTTCACTGTATATGGTGAAACTTTTGAAACTACCATAGAAAATATTGAAAAGACACTTAAATTTTGTGAGAAAACTAACCTATCCTTAAGTAATGAGAAATACTATATGCTGATGTAGGAAGGGATATTTTTAGGACATCACATTTCTACTAATGGGATCAAAGTATACAAAAAGAAAATAGAAGTCATCCAAACCCTACCTACTCCCAAAATACAAAAGGATATATACAGTTTCCTAGGATCTATTGACTACTATAGGAGGTTTATATTAGACTTTAGCAAAACTGCTAAACCTCTTACCACATTGTTAACTAAATATGCAGAGTTTATCTGGATTGAAGAATGTGAACAAGCATTCAACACCTTAAAGGAAAAACTAATTATTGCTCTAGTGCTGAGAGGTCCAAATTGGACCATAAGTTTTACATATATGTTGATGCATTTAACAATGGAATAGGTTCAGTAATGGGACATAAATATGGTAATTATTTTTATGCCATCTATTATGTTAGTAAAAACCTCGTAGGTGCTAAAATCAATTATATTATCACAGATAAGGAGTTTCTTGCAGTAATACATGCCCTTAAAAAATTTCATCATTACATTACAGGTTATCAAGTTTTTATACACATTGACCACTCAAGGATAATATACTTGACAAAAAAACCTAGGATTAGTGGTAAAATTATCATATGGTTGTTGATTTTGTAGGAATTTGATGTGACAATAGTGGAAAAGTCAGGAAGGGACAATGTGGTAGATGATTTCTTGTCCAGATTGACACCTCTAGACTATGCAGCTATAGAGGATGAATTTCTAGATTAGCATTTGTTTGCTCTGAATGATAAAATACCTTGGTATGCAAATATGGCTAATTATTTAGCCACTGGTAAAGTAACCCCTACACTTTTACCTCATGAAAAATAGACTTTAATTGAGAAAAGTATAGATTTCTCATGGATTGATGGGTGTCTATTAAAAATATGACCTAATCAAATCATGAGAAGATGTTTTGCTGGGGATGAAATAACTAAAATACTAAAGGATTTCCATGATGAACCTTGTGGGGGCCATTTTTTAGGAAAAATAACTGCATATAAAGTGTTGCAAGCTAGTTATTACTGGCCTTCACAATTCAAAGATGCAACCAAGCATGTGAACCAGTGTGATCAATGTTAGAGGATGGGTAGACCTACTCTCAGATATGAGATGCCACTCCAACCACATGTTCACATTGAACCATTTGATAAATGAGGGATGAAATTCTTAGGACCTATTAATCTGTAGTTAGAAGGTAAGAGGTATATCCTAGTTTGTATTGACTATGTGATAAAATGGGTTGAAGTGCAAGATTTACATGATTCAAAGGAGAAAAATATAGTAGATTTATTTTATTCATCAATTTTTACAATATTTGGGATCCTAAGGGAGATCACAACTGATCAAGGACCTCATTTTACTTCAATAATGATTCAGGAACTCATGCAACAATACAAAATCAGGCATAAAAAAACTACTCCCTACCATCCACAAGTGAATGGGCAAGTTGAGGTGACCAATAGAGAGTTGAAAAATATCCTAACAAATATAGTGCATCAATATAGGAAGTACTGGGATACTAGATTACCAGAAGCAGTCTGGGCCTACAGGACCACCTGGAAGACTACTACTAGTTTTACACCATTTCAGTTAGTCTATAAATTTTTTTATGATGCCTATAAAGTTTGAAGTCAAAACACTTAGGACTATTGTATAGTTGAATATAAACTTGGATGATGCCCAAAAAAAATAATTCAACAACTTAATAAATTGGATGAATACCACCTTGATGCTCTGTAGAAAATAAAGATCATCCAAAAACAAAGGGCCAAGTGGCATGACCACCACACCAGGCCAAAGAAACTGAAAGTGGGATAATGGGCATTACTCTATGATTCTTGGTTCCAATAAAGGAAGGACAAGCTCATGAAGCATTGGATGGGGCCATATGAAGTGACTAAAGTCATCAACAATGGATATGTAAGGATCATAATGATAGACAACAACAACATTACCTTAACAGTCAATGGTCACTACCTGCGTCCATACCATGTGTCTGAAGCATACATGATTTAGTCTAGATAAGGAATGGGGGAGACCCCAATTGATTTTGATTTTATCTTCAGTAAGTAAGATGTGGATGTAGTCCACATAGTCCCAAAGATAATTATTCTTTCAATTTTTTTTTTTAGTTGTATTTTTATTTTGCAGGAATGATTCCCTGAGTGTAGCTGTTAGGCAGCCTAAGAAACCTAGGCCTAACAAGCACATGATGCATGAACCTACACATTATAAGCTATCTAGGAGAATTTTCTTATAGTAGGAGTAGCTAGTCCCCATTTAGAGAGGGGAATACTAAACCAAAATCTTCAAAAGAGTGTTTGTATTGGTCTTTATGAACAATAAAATACTCAACTATCAGTTTAGAGGTGGATGCTGATTTTGTTCCTGTTCTTCAATCAGAAGCATTGAAGGGCCTGATCAACCTGATAGTGCATATACAAGGAAAATTCAGCACCCATTGAATAAAGATAAGCACTTATTTTCTATATTTTATGGAAAAGGAACCGATTCCCATTGTACGGTAGAAGGCACCTAATTCCTGTTATAACAAAAGGCACATAATTCCCATTGTATGGTAGAAGGTGCCTAATTTATTTTATATGATCCATGGTTTCTGAATCCTAGTATGATACAAATATGGCACCTGTATCCCATTTTTTGGTAGACCGATACCTAATTATTGGTTTCTTCAAGAGGATGGTCGATTTTTAGTTTTTAGGAAACTGATACCATATATTCTTAGCATAGTGTAAAAAAAAGTAGAGTTTGTATAAAGTTTATTTTATAAGTATGACACCTAACAATTAGCAAAAAGGCACCTAATTTCCATCTATTGTGGTCATTTTATGCCTTGAAAGAATAACACATTAAAATTGGGATGTGGCCCGAGCAACGTCAACACCCCACGCACATGCAAATTCAAATCCATTACGAATAAATTTAAAAGTTGACATCAACCAACTTTCGAGGAGGGGATGTTTGTCATCCCAAGAAGATACATTTTTTTTAATTTTATTTTGAATTTTGTAGGATTTATTGAAGAAGACACATTGCAGCTATCAAGAACCAATCACGAGAAGAAAAAATTATCGAAGGGTAACCATGGCCATAATTATTTGTTGCAGTTTGTATAGTCATCAAACACTAGACAATAGTGATGCACCACATATATCTACACATATACACCCACAAAAAAAATTTAGTTGCATGATTAAATTTTCTATTTTTGTCTATATTTTTTCATGAGCATGTGTATCTATGGAAAAGTACCAAAACAACCCCCCATTGTTGCCTTAACCACTTGAACAAACCCACTTGGTATGGTGCTGTATGACATACCTATGATTGGTCAACTATTTATGGTTATCATCTCTGCACAATCAGGCACATGCTTGAAGGAAATTTCCATGGATAACCATAATCACTGTTGATTATAGTGATTAATGGCCTGTGTGCAAGAAAGTAGTTGTTTTAAAAGCTGATTACCAGCTACTGTGAAGCTACCTTCAATGAAAAAATCATAGAAGTGAGCATAGTAGCAGTTCGAGGAGAAATCAGAAGCATCACTAAGTGAATTATAAACTAAAGGAAAAGCATGGGGGGAAATCTAAGAATCATGATCTTAAGAAGAGTGAGCCTACCAACTGCTTAAGCATTTCTGCAGACATTCAAACATAGTTTGACACTGTAGAATAGATGACGTATTGTTGAATAGTAATTCAAGTTTAGGATGCGGTAGTGGCAAATGAATTCGTGGCATCAATGAAGGATGGGATTGTAAATATTGTTAGTCTTACAATGGCACTGAGAGGGGGGGTGAATCAGTGTAGTTCTTTTAACTTGAATTTATAGCTCTTAAAACTGAAATAATGAAACCTTAAAACCAGATAAAGCAAGCATCACAAAAGAACATATCACACAACACAAGATTTTAACGAGGTTCACCAATTTGGCTACTCCTCAAGAATGATTGCTTGGACTACCATCCAAATCCAGCCTTTGCAAAGCACCAACTTTACAAACAGTTTACCAGCATCCACTGGAAGGAGCACCAACCCCTGATTTATCTGTACCAACAGAAAGGAGCACCAACCCCTGATTTACCAAGCACCTACTGGAAGGAGCACCAACCCCTGATGCCAAGCTGCAACCTGGACTTCAATTTTGAATCTATAAGTTTGATAATAAGATACCTTTGCTTTTGCATGACCCTAACTGGTCTTCTCCACCTTTGCGTTCTCTGTGCACTCTGCTCTTTCTGCGCAAACACTTCGCACACTCTGCTTCGTTGCAATCCAACTTCACGATCGTCTTCTCCCTTTTGCGCACTCTGCTCCTACTTTCTCTGTGCAATCACAGATGCACTTAGGACAATTCGACATGACTTCTTTGCTCACTTTGTGCACTTCACCATCATCTCACCACTTCTATGCTTTCTACGCTCTTACGGCCACATTTCACACTTCGACACATATTCGACGATGCATTCATTCACACTTCAAATCTCCAAACAACCCTCCTTTTATAACAACATTTTCATGATAAAAACCCTAATCTTAGTCGATTGTAAACCCTAATCTTAGTCGATTGCAAACCCTAATCTTAGTCAACTACAAACCCTAATCTTAGTCGGTTGTCATAGGTCTTCATAGGCTTCAACTCAACCATAAAAAAACAACATGTCGCGATATCATGACACTTTTGCTTACTCTCTCTTTCTCCTTGCTTTGGTCCCAAAAATACAACATGTCACGATATCACGACACTTTTGTTCTCTCTCTCTTTCTCCTTGCTTTGGACCATGAAAATACAACATGTCACGATATCATGACACTTTCACCTCCTTGCTTCTCTTCTTGGCTTGTACCCATGAAAACATAACATGTCACGATATCGTGACACTTTCATCTCCATACTTCTTTTCTTGGCTTGTACCCGCAAAAACACATGTCACGATATCGTGACACTTTCACCTCCTTGCCTCTTTTCTTGGCTTGTACCCATGAAAACACAGCATGTCACGAAATCGTGACACTTTCGCCTCCGTACTCTTCCTCTTTACTTTTGTCACGATATCATGACACTTCTGCCTTCTTACTTTCTCTCTCCTCATTTAGTCACAAAAATGTGACATGTCGTGATATCGTGACACTTTCTCTCCTTTGCTCTTTCTCTTGCCTTCGAGTCACGAAAACGTGACATGTCGCGATATCATGACACTTTCTCTCCTTTGCTCTTTCTCTTGCCTTCGAGTCATGAAAACATGACATGTCACGATATCACGACACTTTCTCTCCTTTGCTCTTTCTCTTGCCTTCGGGTCATGAAAATGTGACATGTCACGATATCGTGACACTTTCTCTCCTTTACTCTTTCTCTTGCCTTCGAGTCGTGAAAACATGACATGTCGCGATATCACGACACTTTCTTTCCTTTGCTCTTTCTCTTGCAATATGTCACGAAATCGTGACACTTTTTCTTCCATACAATATCTCTTGCAATATGTCATGAAATCGTGACACTTTTTCTACTTGCCTTTCTCTCTTCCAACATGTCACGAAATCGTGACACTTTTTCTTCCGTACTATCTCTCTTGCAATATGTCGCGAAATCGTGACACTTTTTCTACTTGACTTTCTCTCTTCCAACATGTCCATGAAATCGTGACACTTTTTCTTCCATACTATCTCTCTTGCAATATGTCACGAAATCATGACACTTTTTCTACTTGTCTTTCTTTCTTCCAACATGTCACGAAATCGTGACACTTTTTCTACTTTCCTTTCTTTCTTCCAACATGTCATGAAATCGTGACACTTTTCACTTGCTTGTACTTTCTCTCCAACATGTCATGAAATCGTGACAGTTTTGCTTGCTTGCGCTTTCTCTCCGAACATGTCATGAAATCATGATAGTTTTGCTTGCTTGCGCTTTCTCTCCGAACATGTCACGAAATCATGATAGTTTTGCTTGCTTGCGCTTTCTCTCCGAACATGTCATGAAATCGTGATAGTTTTGCTTGCTTGCGCTTTCTCTCCGAACATGTCATGAAATCGTGATAGTTTTGCTTGCTTGCGCTTTCTCTTCGAACATGTCATGAAATCGTGACAATTTTTCTTTCTTCTCAACATGTCGTGATATCGCGATAGTTTTTCTTTCTTGCTCAACATGTCGCGATATCGCGACAGTTTTTCTTTCTTGCTCAACATGTCGCGATATCGTGACAGTTTTCTTCCTTGTGATTTTCTTTTGATTTTTAGCATATGGGCCACTTCGATCTTCTTAGAAAACCTATAGCAACTTCACCCAAACATCAAAAACATCCTCATAAGCATTTAACAACACTGCACATACTCTGAGTAACCTCTGAACTCCTGTCCACTGCATCACTAAACTCCTATCCACTGCATCAACCGATCTGTCTGACTGTGTTGACAACAATGACAATATTGTTGTTGCACCTTGCTCAACAATCTCCCCCTTTGGAATTGTTGGCAACACACATGCAATTTCCTGTAATTCTTCTCCCCCTTTGACAATAATACCAAAGGGCTACTGCAGACTCCCCCGAGTCCATGCACAACATTCTCAGGCACACATTTATTATACTTAGCAAAAATTATGAACATGAGCAAAAAGATAATCAAATACTTAAATGCTCCCCCGAGAATGTGATCCCTGTAGCTAGTCAATTCTTGGGAAACGTGACCACTCCACAATCTGTTGTTGGAATAAAAATCCAACTTAACCTCACTTTTTGCAACTTTCTCCTACGTACAACACGTTGTCGTTGCAATATATTCTGCCTCTGCTGTGGATAAGGAAACTGACTCTTGTTTCTTACTGTTCTACGTGACCAATCTGTCTCCAAGATAGAATGCACCTCCATTGGTACTCTTTCTGTCATCTACACATCCTGCCCAATCTGCATCTTTTGGATACCATAACCCATACTCCATAGTACCCTTGTGATATTATAGAAGACTCTGTCTCTCTACTGCACTGACTGGTGGACCTCTTCTTCACTTGAAGAATCCTCACTCAGATCTATCTTCAACTGTGTTGGCTGCTAGATTTCTATCCATTGAGACTCTATCCTCTGTACTCTGTCACCTCCAAAGCTCAGTCAATAGGCTCACTAAGAACCTGCTCAATAGGCTCACATAGAACTTGTCCAATGCTGAATAACAAGCTCATACAAAACCTGTCCAAATCTGCTCCACCAAGCTCACTAAGAACTTGTCCGAATCTTCTCTAGCAATCTCACCAAGAACTTGCCCAAATCTGCTCTAGAAATCTGTCCCAAGCATTGTCCTCAAATATTTCCCAAAGGCCTTCTCAAAGGCTCAATCAATCATGCTCAAGTAGTACTCAAAATGAACTCAACAATGAATGGCGATCTCAAATCAAATCCACTTCATAGAACTTTAAAAATCACTTCACACATAACTTGACTAGGCTCAATCAAATCAACTCAACCAATCATCACAAGGGACAATTCTCTCTCACACAACCCTAGTCCAAGTATGTATCAACCAACTCAAATAATTCCAACAATGCTCAACCACAAATATCACATAACAATGATACTCATGTTCTTTTCTAACTCAAGTTCTTTCACAACCAATGGGCTTAAACCACTATGCTTATAACACAAGGTTTAAACACAACTCTCAATTCAGAAAACCTTGATGCATTCAACCAACCACTTTTGAAAAAAGGAAACCACAAACAATCATTTTCCCTTCAATGATATTTCAGAAATCAACCACCATAATGTTGTCACATGAGTCTCCTTGGGATTAGCCTGAAATCGTGCTACCATGCATACTGCCTACAAAATATCTGGTCTGATAGCTATCAGGTACAGTAAGCTTCCAATCATAGATCTGTACATGATTTGATCAACAGGTGGAGATTTGTCATTCTTGCTCAACTTGCACCCTTTCTTAAACCTTTGTTGAGTGAGATAGTTGTCTAGCCTTGCATATCATGCTCGGGGTGCCTATTTCAAGCCATATATCTTCAACTTACAAACCAAGTTGGGATCATCACCAAGATGGAAACCATCTGGCTGCTCAATATAAACCTCTTCTTCAAGCTTCCCATTCAAAAATGCTGATTTCACATCTGTCAACAAAATTGACAAGTGACTCACACTTGTACCAACTTTTGTCCAACACTGTACCAACACTGCAATTTTACTGCCAACTCTGTGCAAGCATCAAACATTGTACCACAACACAACCAAATCCCTTTTTATATTTTCAACTTGGTCTATGTTTTCTACAGTCACCGCTGGTCACACCTTACTTTCAACTGTTCGAATCAGGAGACAATATTTTGTTAAACACTTCACGGCCAACTATAGTGCACCTTACTCAAACTCATACTTCTGGACCTCGGATAGGTATGATTCACAAAGCAAAGTTGCTCATCTTGATGGGCTAAACATGAGTCAATGATCAGACTTCAATATTTTTCACCACAGCGTCATAATAGATCTAACAATCTTCACGTCAATGTGTAGTTCAAATACACACTACTTTTATCGAAACACATATATGCGGCTAGGGCAACATTCTTTCACTAACCAAATTATCTGAACTATTATAATCCTTAACTTTGGACAATGGCAGTAAGAACCATCACCAGTACAACAATGACATATAGCAATACTACCAATAATGACAACTCTCAATTTAATCACCACCCTTCACGACACTTCCACAAACTACATGAACTGAAAACACACTTTGACAACTATACAACAACTTCCCTGACTACTTGCCTTTCATCCTCAGGTAATCAAACAAATACATAGGAGCATTAAAATGAAACTTCAAGATTGCTCCCCCTGAGGATGTGCTACCTGGAGTTGCTTAGTGCAATATCGGAGTAGTCTCCTTCGGTCCAAGGAGACATGATTTCCTTTCTTCTATCTTTCTCCAAACTTTCTTGAACTCGGGCTTGGATTTTTCAACTGCATCCCTGTTTTGCACCTTTTCGTGAACTCGAACATTTCTCTTGTGTGGTTGTCTCTTGTGCATCCTTGATGAATGATTATTTTCCTTTTTATGTACCTGATTTATTCCCTGTCCGTGTTGCGTTCTTTGCGTCTGATGAAATCTACTGTTTTGCCTTAGATTAGATACAAAAATGCTTGGACAAAACCTTGCTATGTGCCCATGACCATTACATTGAAAACATTGTACATATTGTTCACTCAAAAACGCAGAAGTATTTCTACCAAGCATAACTCTTTGATTTATTATTCAATCCACAATAAATTGCCTTGTGACCATACTTGGTTGCATCTGAAACAATAGCCATTAAAAGTATTATTATGAATAGAGTGAGAGTGATAGAACCTCTTTTGTTGTGGTTGCTTTGCTGTAGATCTCCTTTGATATTTTCTTCCTTTTGAAAATTCAGCTTCAAGCTTTTCTTGCTTTGATCCTTCAACAGTGAACTTCTTCTTCTCTGCAGAGTTGGAAGATGAAGGTTGTTCAACTTCATATCCAAGACCACGCCTATCCGTGGAGCTTCTTTGTTGGCTTATCATTTTATCTAGCAACTCTGTGCTTTTCTCGAATTTGAGATTTGTATTGGCCTCTTCTAGTTGTTTCTTCAATAAAACAATCTCTTCCTCTTGTTTGCAGCAACCAATCTCTTTCTCATTGAACTGTGACCTGAGAGTTTCTTCAATCCTTTTGAATTCTTCTACCTGTACTTTCAAACTGGTTATTATTTCATTTGCATCCTCAAGCTTTCTTGAGATTTCCTTATTCCTTTTTCTTTCTATCTTCAATTCATCCAGAGCTGCAATTAATTCCTCTTTCAAATTTATTTCTGCATCAATTTCTTCTTCATCACATTCCTATTCTTTTTTTGTTTCTTTTTCGAGTGTCATGAAAAGACCTCCACCTATTTCTTTCTTAGAATCATCCTCTAGGACTTCATTAACTCTCACCATATATGCCTCTATGTTCTTATCGTTATTCAACTTCAAAGCTTCGAACTGAGCTTGATGTGTTTGCAACTTGGCCTCCTTGATCTCATCGTCTCCTTCATGAATACTCCTCAGTTTGTCCCATATTTCTTTTGCCATTTTACAACTCATGATCTTTACCAGTTCACTGTCTACTAATCCGCACTTGATAGCATTCTTTGCTTTTGAGTCATTCTCAAACAGATTCTTATCGGCAGCATCGGTTGGAGGAGTGATGGGTATTGTGTATTCATTGTCTACTGAATCCCAGATGTCGTATCCCAAAGCACAAAGATATGTCTGCATCCTGATTCTCCAGACCACGTAATTTGTTTCGTCAAACAAAGGTGCTTTGTTTGATGAGAAGTCTTCAACCTTTTCTGGTTCAATTTTCTCTTCCATAGGAACTAAAACTGACTGAGATGCCCTTTTGGAGGAGGATCTATTCTTCTTACCCATTGCGTACTAATCCAAGATCAACCCTGACTGATTTAGCCTTAGAAGGGAACTTGGCTCTGATACCAATTGTTAGTCTTACAATGGCACTGAGAGGGGGGGTGAATCAGTGTAGTTCTTTTAACTTGAATTTATAGCTCTTAAAACTGAAATAATGAAACCTTAAAACCAGATAAAGCAAGCATCACAAAAGAACATATCACACAACACAAGATTTTAACGAGGTTCACCAATTTGGCTACTCCTCAAGAATGACTGCTTGGACTACCATCCAAATCCAGCCTTTGCAAAGCACCAACTTTACAAATAGTTTACCAGCATCCACTGGAAGGAGCACCAACCCCTGATTTATCTATACCAATAGAAAGGAGCACCAACCCCTGATTTACCAGCACCTACTGGAAGGAGCACCAACCCATGATGCCAAGCTGCAACCTGGACTTCAATTTTGAATCTATAAGTTTGATGATAAGATACCTTTGCTTTTGCATGACCCTAACTGGTCTTCTCCACCTTTGCATTCTCTGTGCACTCCGCTCTTTCTATGCAAACACTTCGCACACTCTGCTTCGCTGCAATCCAACTTCACGATCGTCTTCTCCCTTTTGTGCACTCTGCTCCTGCTTTCTCTATGCAATCATAGATGCACTTAGGACAATTCGACATGACTTCTTTGCTCACTTTGCGCACTTCGCCATCATCTCGCCGCTTCTATGCTTTCTACGCTCTTACGACCACATTTCACGCTTCGACACATATTCGATGACGCATTCATTCACACTTCAAATCTCCAAACAACCCTCCTTTTATAACAACATTTTCATGATAAAAACCCTAATCTTAGTCGGTTGTAAACCCTAATCTTAGTCGACTGCAAACCCTAATCTTAGTCAATTGCAAACCCTAATCTTAGTCGGTTGTCATAGGTCTTCGTCGGCTTCAACTCAACCATGAAAAAGCAACATGTCGCGATATCATGACACTTTTGCTTACTCTCTCTTTCTCCTTGCTTTGGATCACAAAAATACAACATGTCACGATATCATGACACTTTTGTTCTCTCTCTCTTTCTCCTTGCTTTGGACCATGAAAATACAACATGTCGCGATATCGCGACACTTTCGCCTCCTTGCTTCTCTTCTTGGCTTGTACCCATGAAAACTCAGCATGTCACGATATCGTGACACTTTCACCTCCATACCTCTTTTCTTGGCTTGTACCCATGAAAACACAACATGTCGTGATATCGTGACACTTTCGCCTCCTTGCCTCTTTTCTTGGCTTGTACCAGCAAAAACACAGCATGTCATGAAATCGTGACACTTTCGCCTCCGTACTCTTCCTCTTTACTTTTTTCAAGATATCGTGACACTTATGCCTTCTTACTTTCTCTCTCCTCATTTAGTCACGAAAATGTGACATGTCGTGATATCATGACACTTTCTCTCCTTTGCTTTTTCTCTTGCCTTCGGGTCATGAAAACATGACATGTCGCGATATCGTGACACTTTCTCTCCTTTGCTCTTTCTCTTGCCTTTGGGTCACGTGACATGTCGCGATATCATGACACTTTCTCTCCTTTGCTCTTTCTCTTGCCTTCGGGTCACGAAAACGTGACATGTCGCGATATCACGACACTTTCTCTCCTTTGCTCTTTCTTTTGCCTTCGTGGAAACGCGACATGTCGCGATATCGTGACACTTTCTTTCCTTTGCTCTTTTTCTTGCAATATGTCACGAAATCATGACACTTTTTCCTCTGTACAATATCTCTTGCAATATGTCACGAAATCGTGACACTTTTTCTACTTGCCTTTCTCTCTTCCAACATGTCACGAAATCGTGACACTTTTTCTTCCGTACTATCTCTCTTGCAATATGTCATGAAATCGTGACACTTTTTCTACTTGCCTTTCTCTCTTCCAACATGTCACGAAATCGTGACACTTTTTCTTCCGTACTATCTTTCTTGCAATATGTCACGAAATCGTGACACTTTTTCTACTTGCCTTTCTTTCTTCCAACATGTCACGAAATCGTGACACTTTTTCTACTTGCCTTTCTCTCTTCCAACATGTCATGAAATCGCGACAGTTTTGCTTGCTTGCCTTTTCTCTTCCAACATGTCACGAAATCGTGACAGTTTTGCTTGCTTGCGCTTTCTCTCCGAACATGTCACGAAATCGTGATAGTTTTGCTTGCTTGCGCTTTCTCTCCGAACATGTCATGAAATCGTGATAGTTTTGCTTGCTTGCGCTTTCTCTCCGAACATGTCACGAAATCGTGATAGTTTTGCTTGCTTGCGCTTTCTCTCCGAACATGTCATGAAATCGTGACAGTTTTGCTTGCTTGCGCTTTCTCTCCGAACATGTCATGAAATCGTGACAGTTTTTCTTTCTTCTCAACATGTCGCGATATCGTGACAGTTTTTCTTTCTTGCTCAACATGTCGCGATATCGCGATAGTTTTTCTTTCTTGCTCAACATGTCGCGATATCGCGACAGTTTTCTTCCTTGTGATTTTCTTTTGATTTTTAGCATATGGGCCACTTCGGTCTTCTTAGACAACCTGTAGCAACTTCACCCAAACATCAGAAACATCCTCATAAGCATTTAACAACACTGCACATACTCTGAGTAACCTCTGAACTCCTATCCACTGCATCACTAAACTCCTGTCCACTGCATCAACCGATCTGTCTGACTGTGTTGACAACAATGACAATATTGTTGCTGCACCTTGCTCAACACATATGTGGTGACTGGAAATTCTAGTCACTGAGGAATACATAATTGAGGTTATGGACCTCCCTCTAATAGGATAATGCACATACAAGGAATATAACTTTGCTCTCTATGTGCAAATATTCTTTGGGGCACCAACCGAGCACTTAACATGCTCTAGATTGCCTAAAAAACATATTATAAAGCTTTAGAGGGTAGTTTTTGAACAAATTACATGATTTTTTACATGCTCTGGTAGGTACTTTACATTGAATGTGAATCACTTTTGTTTTCTCAACCACATACTGCATGGGGATAAAATCAATTTCTCACATTACCTTGCATGTGCCCTTAGAGACGAGGCCAAGCGATACTAGGTAGGTACAACATCTACCCTGGCTCATCATGGCCTGATTTTGACCTTGGTACGACATGCAGAGTCACAAAGGAATGTGAAAATTTAGGAGACAAAGGGTAATAATGAAGTTCCTAGGGCACAAGAAGAGGAGTTGGTACCGATATATACTGAATAGTTAGCCCAGGATATGATAGAACGATAAGAGACGATGCCTACATCCAAACCTACAAAAAACAAGGGCAGGAGGATAAGCCTCATCCCTTATTTTTTCCAAATTTGAGGAGGAATCAGGACATGCTCTATCTCCCACTACCCCTCAATTAGAGGAGGAGGTAGAGTAGGATTTCATACCTATTTATGCCAAAAATTGAAATAGAAGGACAAATGCATAAAGCGTGGTTTCAATATCATTCGATGATGACCCATCGATCGATGAGCTAAACAAGGAGTACTTGGCCCATATTTTGCAATATATTTCTAATGGGGTAGATCCTCAATAGGATGTTGCAATGGATAATAAGAAGGATATGGAGGCTGAAGAGCCTCAAATTTTAGGTAAGTAGGGAGAGACAGAGCACTCTCCAGTTGATGCAAGGACTAAACAACCTCAGCAGGAAGAAGCAGTCCCAGTTGAGCAACAATTTTCTACAATGGAAGAAGAGGCTCAACAAATTGAATCTCCTATAAACCAGGAAGCAAAAATAACACCAATACACACTAGGATGCAATAAATAAAGCTGAGGTCAAATAAAAAAGTTGTAAGGGTATCTCAGTGATGACCCAAAACCAGAGTGAGAGTTTCTAAATTGAAGGCACTAGGTATCAAATCTGATAAAGATTCAAAATTAGATTTTGATGAAGAATGAGAGGTAGCAAAGAATTTGTTTGCTACCAAAAAACAAAAATTATGAGGAGCTTAAAGAGGATATTAAGGTAGACAAGAACAATTGTAAGGCCTCTAAGAAAACCCTCAAGGAAACAAAAAAAGAGGCCAAAAAGCAATCAAATAGGCCTCACAAGAAAATTTAAAGTTCTTGAGCTGAGCAGTTCTGGAGTTTGTACAGGTCGATAGGTGATGATCATTCAAGTATGAAGGCATATTTTATGAGAATGGTATTTCTAGGTCCTGTGCCACCTATAGAACAGACATCTAGTAGCAACTCCCTCGATGGTAAAAATAGAGGTCAAAGCTAAACCTGAGCTTTACCCAATAGGGGCATATTTACCCACATTCAAGGTTGCCAAGAATTCCAGCATCCCATTTGGTGATGAATAATCAGTGCTTGTGGGTGAAGAGTTGCCCATTCACCATGAGTACTGGAAAATGGTTAATCCTGCATTCCAAAAGGATGCCACCAATTTCTATGGTTTTTATCTAAATACTAAAAGAAGAAAGGTGACTTGGACTAGAGAAGCACCCAAAAAATTAGGACCAAGTAAACTAATTCGACATAGCAAATTCTAGAAACAATAGGGTCAAGAGACATCCACTCCCAAATACACCAAAGTGATAAAAGCCCTAGGACAAGGAAAAACTGAAAGCCACTAAAATAAAAAGGACACATACCAATAGGGATTATTAGGATGCTGTAAACAGAAATGGTAATTACCAGTTCAAAGTGGCATAGGGACATACCACACCTTAAGCATGGGAGACCGGTAAGCCACAAAATTGCTCATTTTTTGTACTCTTTTCCCTATAATGTGTGACACTTATTCATGTAGATATAAATATTTTATGGAAATTATATATATAATTAATAGTTTATTTTGCATGTTATATAATATTTGTCTTTAAGTGCATTTTGTATAGATTTAGTGGATATTGTTATATTTTGGCATGTTTTCGTCAAGGTCCCACTCAAATTGACACTTGAAATTTTATGAAGAAAAAATATCTATAGAACATTGGCATGAGGTATAGAGTCAGACAACCAAATTATTTTGAAGTGCCTAACTTCCATTTGGCCCTTAACTATTAGGTATCCACTTTTTGTTAAGAATTTGCTTTTCATTAGGTACCTATTTCCTATTAGGTGCCTGATTCCCGTTAGGCACCTACTTCCATACATCTGTAGAAAAGGCACTTGCTTCCTGACTTCTTCAGAAGAGGCACCTAATTTCCACTAACATCAGATTCTAGCATGACTCTATGATCGGAAAAACAAAGCAAAATTTTATAAACCAGCATAAATAGAGTCCCAACATTGAAACTGTACAAGGGATAATGTCAAAGATGACTCACCACCATTTCTTCCAACTTCTATGTGAATGAATTATGTAAATTGAGCAAAACAAATATTAGAATTATTCTAGAAATAGAATACACTGAAATATCATGATATTTTTCCTGATTCCTTTATTTAAGCAAGCAGTTGTAAAAGTGAATCATTTTCTAATTAATTTTGAGGATTGTAATAGGGTGTGGCCACATATATTATACATATTCAGGCCACCCCTAAAGAAGACACCTCAAAATTTTCTTGTAAATTCTTCTACTGCAACTGTTAATAAAAATATTTCTGAGTATTTTCTTGTAAAATCGTCTAAAGCATCCAGTGAAAATATACCATGGGCAGAACCTACTGGAAGAATGGGCCCACTTAAAATGGAGTTCTTCCCTTATTTTCCTTGTTTTTCTATATTTATTTTCATAGATTAATTTACTTCCCTGTTATTTCCCCTATTTTATGTGATTTTTAGCAAGGTAGCAATTTAGTTTTTGAACGAATTCAATCATGTTTTATTAGAAGTAGGATAATATTATTGGTTTGAATAAAAACTTCAATGAATACCAAATACCCCCCAGAACATGATCTAAGGGACTCATCTTCGAAGAAAAAATTATAAGCATATATTTTGCACAGCTGCTCAAAAGACTACAAGCTACCTTGGGTTGACAATTAAATGGAAACAATTAATTGAACCATAGAAAAACTAACATGTGTGTTTTCTAAAACTCACAATGTGAATCTTGTACATAACTTGAACATCCACCCTTGATAGTTCTAGGTCCACTATATTCATTTCCATGCATGCAATGACGTTGTCCTCCAACCTCTTTTTGTGAATCATGGTAACGTTCCCTCTAATAACAAAATCCACCGTGTTGACAGAGTTTGTTTATGATTGTAGATACCAAAATCTAGCCACTTGTCCTCCATCCATGCTTTCCTACCATTTCCACCATAAAAACATAGTCATTTGCCCTTCATCCTAGCTTTCTTGCCATTTTGACCTATTATTTATATATATATATATATTATTATATTTATATTTAAATAATAATATTTTATATATTATATTTTATATATATTTATATAAATAAATCAATCCCATCCATATGATTTCATTTAATCATGTCCGTCCATCCACATCAATCCATGCCACACCCTAAATTTAATATCTACCCTTAGATGTGCTTTAATCTCAACCACACGATTAGTGTCATTGAAACCCTAGCATGCCCTAGGTTGGATTATAAATAGGAGCCATTTTGATGGCTCAACCCCTAAGTGCCTTGAGTCTTTTCTTGAGTTCCTAAATACCTAAGTTATTGGATTCCCTAAGTTTCCAACCCAACCTTGGTGCCATAACCCCACTTCATCCACCATATTTTTTATTCCCTCTCTCACCATTACCGTTGTTGCATCCCATGCCCTTGTGAGATATGCTTATGTAGAATCCTCCTTCATCTATCAGACTCCTTCGGGTGCTTTCTACAGACACCAAGCACCCGTAGGAGTTTTATGTCAAACCTTATAAAATCCCCCTAGCCTTCAAACGATGCTAGGGCACATCTTCACCATCGACCTGCAACAAATCCAGTTATTGAAATACAACCAACAAGTAGCAAGGGAAATATAACATATCTTTTATTTCATTTTAATTTCTTTAGATTTGCATGCAATTTCATTTATCAATAGCTAGGGTTTTATTTATGTTTAAGGGTCTCATGCAGTGGAGCCCTCACATTTATTACTAAATCCCTATTATAATTTTTATGTGTGTATATTTGGAGATTCATCAATATTGGATAGTTGTTTAAGTTGGAGTGGCCTAGCTCAATGGATATCTGAAGCCCATTCAATTATTTTGGGGGCAATAACAAGTTTTATAGACACCACAAGCATTGTTAGATAAGTTTTTGGAGAACCCTATGATTATTGTATTTATTGTATCTGAATAAATTATGTAAAACCCCTATTTGGGATCACATTTGATTTTACTTAGATCCTCTAACACCAATAATATCAGATCTATACCATTGTGAAATTTCTTGTGTTACTTGGTTTATTCATTTTTACTTAGTTATTTTTTGGTGTTTTTTTTTAGCTCTATAAATGGCAATCACGGTGGGACCCTCTAAGGGTTTCATGTTATGATTTATCTTGAATTCTAACTTCTTTATTGTCCTAAGGGATTATGAAAGTTCACAAAAGTTGCAGAAAGAGCATGAAACACCTAGTAGTGCTTGTATGTAATCTAGAAATACCTAGAGGTACTTGAAGGTCATTCATAAATTTCCAAGTGCATTTTAGATATGCCTAGTTACATTTTATGATGATTTGGAACAAATACGTAGGCTATCCAGTAAGTCTGTTGTCTAAAATCCAAGTTTTTATTTTACGTATTTTGGGTTCTTTGCTGTATTTTTTAGATTCTAAGCATAAAATTAACAATCATTAAGTAATATATAAAAGAACTCATTCTAGTTTATATTTTAGGCTTGCATCCATTCACATATTCTAATTAGGGTTTATGCTTTAATGTATTCACAAATACAAAATGTTGCATTTTTTTTGCATCTGAATTGAGAAATTGCATAACATAGTATTGCATTTTAGGGTTAGAAGCATCTCCTTTCATTTCTGTAATTCAAAACATCATTAGGGTGCCAAAAGTATTCCTACCAGTTGGGTGATTCTAGGTAGAGGGGTGGATGAACCCTCTGGTTGTTATTTAGACAGGGGGTCTTAAGTGGTGTACTTCACACCCTTTGGAGAAATTTGCACTCTCTTGTTGGCTTCAAATTTATATTTATGAAATTAGATGTTTCTAATATTTTTTGTACATATTAATAAAATATAAAATTTAAAAGGAATTCACACACATCACGTTTCACTCAAAACAATAGTGGTTAGATTTCATCACTAACCACTACTTGAGATTAGTTTATGGTGGCATTAATCTCCATCCACCAATATTTTCCCATAGAAACCATATGATACCCCTAAGCAAACTTGTTGGATTTCATCACTAGAAAAAATTTGGTTGCCCTATCTTCGCCATAGTTTTTACCTTTGTTTCATTAAGCAATATTAGAATATCAAAACACACAAGACTAACACTTAAAATGAATACTCATTAAAAAGGATATAATCAATGAACAAGGTAAGCCACATTGGTTGAAACTTAGTATTGGTTGTTTGTTTCCTTTTTGCTCCTTAAAGATTTTAGTTTTGTGTGACATTTGATAGTTTAAACTGTATTTTGATTTATTTTCTTATGGTATTAACTAGAAACCAAAAGAAATCTATTATTCAAGATAACTTAATGGAACCTTCATCCACTTTCCCCACCACTTCTGTGGTATATTCCTTGAATGTGACATAGACATATTTATTTGCAAATCCCTCATATTCCTTACCCTCCACAACCTTCTATATGCCCATGCCACAAGAGGATTCAACCTCCCCTACCATAGACAACCACATTACCCATATATATATGGTAAGAGTAGAAGCTTTCATGAATTTTGCTAGTTATATCTTAGATTCTATTCCCAATTCACCTAGACAGGATTCTACTTTACAGTAAGAACCTATTTATTTTGAACCCCCATCCACATTTACCCAGGTGTATACTAACCCTCTTTTTGAGGCATCAATTGCACCTTCATCCCATGTGTCTATTACCCAACCTTCATGTGCTCCTAGAACCTTATATACCTCCATTTACACCAATCCCTTGTATGAAGCACATGTAAATGTTGCTTTACAAGTTCCAGCCTCACAAGTTGACATACCTAGTGTAACTTGTTCCCAAGCCACATATTCCATACCATCTACCTCCATAACCTTATCCTCTATTAAATCTATTAGTGAGGTGTAGGAACACCTAAAAAAATTTCTTAGACATCATCAAAATCATCAATAGCAAGTACAAGAAAACCCTAAGCCCTTACATAACTCTACTCAGATTGTCCTTATAAACCAAGATCTGTCATGGGCACCACAATATTCTATGGTTTCTATACCTATTACCCCATCAAGTCATACCATTTACAATCCTATTCGCATTGGGTAGCCTAACCATAACCTTCATCAATCAACATCATTCCATAATTTCCCATATTTTTATAAGCAATCCCCCATTTATCATATCCCATCCAATTCACCTAGCCATCAATACCAATCTCCTCATCATTTAATTATTGGAAATATGAGCAAGTTTTGTTCTCATTGATGTCAAGAGGTTGATATTCAAGTTTCATCATCATTAATGTCATCAAGTGATTTTTCTAAAAGGCAAGGAAGAGGTTTAAAGAATAGGATATAATATTTATTTTAAATATTATATGCCTAAAAAGCCCTAAACATATTGAAGACCCAAGGAAGGAGGAGCAGGTTTAAAAGGAAATACCAAATAAGGAGAAGTAGGTTTAAAAGGAAATAATAATATTATAATATTCTAGGTCCGAGACATAGACCAATTGGTTCATCCAAACCCCATAAGGGAGGCGGAGGTCCAAGGTTCAAATCTCGGGCCTCATCGAACTGAACGCTTGTACCTTTCCTGGTGCTTTTAGCGACGTAAAAGGTTTAAAATGATTGTGGCATGGCGGTTATAGGGGTAGACTATACAAAGATCTGTGTGGTGACTTCCAGGGCAGACAATGTAGAATACTGTAATGGCCATAAAAGTTGGACAACCTGCCCGGATTTGTGGTGGCTACCAATTCCACCATGTAAAAAAACAAAAAAATTATAATATTCCATGTTAAAGGTTGAGTTGAAGAAAAACGAGGGCCAATGAGTTATTAAATTATAAATCTTCAAAAAGACCCATTTAGCAGATTTTAAATATTATGATTTAATTTATTTAAATTTAAATATTTTAACCAAAGGTTAAAATTTAAATTTAAATAAATAATAAAGGCACCAAAGAGTAAATGTTAAATTCAAGTTAAAAATTGAATTTCCTAAATTGCCGACGTGTTGGAGTGCATAACATATGGTATAAAAAGGGCAAAATATTTTAATTAAAACTTACCCATTCAATTGTGTGCCAAAAGTCTAATGAATTTGTGTGCCACATTCATTAAAGGATTAAGAAAAATTTACATGTGTTAAACTTTGAAGTGCATACATGGTGATAAATAAACGTGGAGCGCCAAGCAAGTATCAAGGCACTTGGTAGCATAAGTGGCATTCAAGGGCTGTGCTAAGGAATTTGTGAGGGAAATATCATGTGTTCGATTCACGCGATTGTATTTTGCAAAGAGAAAAGTATTTTTCATTTCATGGAAGAAGAGACAAGGCATAATAAGGGAGCGTGTGCCTTTTATATTTGTGTGAGCATGTAGCCCAACTAGTGGATGAGCATTGGTCTAGGTTGTTGGAAAGGCAAGGTCGTGTGTTCAAATTTTACCGAAGACCTTTTGGAAAGAATTAAAAAGGTATGTTTTTCAAGTGTTAAATTTCAAAGGTATTGGTATTGCATTAAAGGGTTGCGTGAGATTTAAAAAGTAGTTTGTGAGTTTGTTGATGGAGATATAAAGTATAAAACAATTAAAATATTTTATTTTAATTTTTGGTGGTTAGAATTTATTTTATAAAATTTGGAGTTATAAGTGTTAAGAAAAGAATTTATTTTTTATGTGAAAGGTTGGAGTTTATAAGGTGTTAGTAAAGGGACTTGATTTTTGAATATTAATTTGAGAGTTTGGAGATTATAAGGTGTATTAGAGATTTGATATTTTGTATGGTGAAATAAATATTTGGGAAAATATTTGAGTGGATATTTTTAGATAAATTGTTGCTATCTAACCTTGAAAGTGGCAAAGAGGATTTGAGTGTGATTGAGACAGGTTTTGAAGTTAGATCTCCATCAAAACAAAAGGTATGGGCATATCATCCTTGTGAGTGAAATATCATTTGGTTGAATGTTGTGAAATGCAAGTTGGAGTAAAAAGGATTGTTTGGAAATATTTGAATTACTTTGATATGCATGATTGAGTGAAGTTGGTTGAGCATTATTGATTGAAAGTATTGGAGTGATAGTTCAAGTTTTGTGAAACAAATTATTCTTTATTTCTGAATTGATTTGAAGGAGAGTTTGAAAGTGATTGAGTGTTTTGTGAGTGTGAAACATATTGAGTCTCTAACCATTCTCTATATGTTTCTGTGGTTAAACAAGATTCTATGTGAAACTTGTTTGTGTGATTGAAGAGGTTTTCTGAAAGAGATTAAGTTGAGTTTTGTATGCAAGTTTTGCAATTGATTTGAATAAGCTTTTGTGAAAGCTTATAGTGACAAATTTGTGTGAGATTTTGTGATAGCTTACAAGCAGATTTGAGGCAAGTCTTGGTAAAGTATTGTGGGAATATTTGAGGTAAGTCTTAGTGAAGAATTATTGAGAGATTGAGCAAGTTCTTGAGAGGACTTGTGGATAGATTTGAGGCAAGTCTTTGTGAAGACTTGAGAGCAGAGTTGATTGATTGATTTGTTCAAGATTTGTGTTAAGGCTTGGGGTAGATCTGAGCAGAGTTGATTTGTGATTTGATCAAGCTTTGTGTTAAGGCTTGAGGATAGATTTGAGGATAGAGTTTGGTGTAGATTTGAGGGTAGATTTGTGCCAGACTAGAGATAGATTTATGAGCAGATTTATGCTAGAGCAGAGGATAGTGTTTAGTGCATATCTGAGATAGAGATTGAGAAGAGTTGAGATCAAGCTTTGGAGGTGATAGAGGAGAGGATAGTAGTCTCTAGTGGATAGAGATCCATTAGCCAGGATAGTGAGGACAAAGGTCTTCTAAGTGAGGATAGAGGTCTTCAGTGGAGAGAGATCCACAAGCCAGTGTAGTGGAGGTAGTAGTCTTCTAGAAGATCACCAACTAGAGCAGAGGAGAAGGAGTTCTCCTATGGATAGAGGTATCCATGAAATTGATTAGGGGATTGGTGTCTCCTTTGGATAGAGGTCCATAAACATTGTAATAGGGAAGGATTCCCAAGAGAATTTGTTGAGAAAAATTTATAAGGAATATTTTCTCCGTGGAGTAGCCCACATTGGGTGAACCATGTTAAATCATGTCTCTCATGTGTGTGATGCTTTGTGTAATGTTTACTACTTTAATATTGTTGATGTTATCATATGGATTGAAAAGAAAAAAGTTTTATCTTATACTGTTCACCCCCCTCTCAGTATAAGCACATGTTCTTCAATTGGTATCAGAGTGGGTCTCTCTATGAAAAGACTAACATCTTGGAGGAAGATCCATCAGAAACACACATGACTTCAGAGAATGAAGAAGAGACCATGTTTGACATAAAAGAGGAATTCTTTGCTACTCTCAAGAACTTGGAAAAGGTTAGAAAGAAGAACTCAAGTTTGAAGGATCAAATTCAAGAGGATGAAGAAGCAAAGATGGAACTTCTACAGAGTCTCATAGAACTCAAGATAAAGGTAGAAGAAGGAAAGAAAATTGAACAAGATATGATAGATCTATTAAGAGCAAGGGAAATAGAGTGTGAAATATTGGAAGCAAAAATTGTTTCTCTAAGGAATGAAGTTGAAAATACCAAGTTACGACAAGATATAAAGTTAGGGAAATAGAAAGAGGAGTCAAGCTTTCAAGAAGTAGAGACATCAAACAAAGATAAGCTCGTGACTCATACTCTAGAAGGAAAAGACATCAGGAAAGAAGAAGGTAAATAAGAACCATGGACAAGAGTTAATCACAACAAAAGGAGGAGCACTCGACCATATTTTCCAAGGCATTCAAATAGGTTACATAATCTCTTCCATGGCTATTGCTTTTCATGTAACAAATATGGTCATAGAGCTGTACATTGCACTGGTTATGTTAAAAATGATGTTAATAGAAATTTCAATTCTTTTGCACCTCTTATGAATAATGATGTCATATGTTATAAGTGCAATAATTTTGGGCACAAGGCTAGATGGTGCAAAATGGTATTTCCTGAGTCAAGTAAAAATAATACAACTTCAACAATTAGGAAAGAGAGAAAAGGGCATGAGAAAGTTAGATCAATGTTAGTACAAACAACTCTTCATGTTCAAGATAAGGGAAAACAATGGTTTCTTGATAGTGGATGTTCTAGTCACATGACAGGAGACAAAAGTAAATTTCTTGTACTCAAAGAAACTGATGGAGGATCAGTAATATTTGGTGATAATGGATCAGCAAAAATTTATGGAAAAGGAACTCTGAGTTTAGATAATGGGAAAACAAAAATAGAGAATGTATTGTATGTCAAGGGGTTGAGGCACAATCTACTAAGTGTGAGCCAACTTTGTGATCAAGGGCACATGGTTACATTTCATCCAAGTAGGTGTGAGATTAGAAAGTCTAAAACTAGAAAAATTATTGCAAATGCAAATAGAACTACAAACAACCTCTACATGTTAAGTGAGATTAAAGGAGAAAAGTATTTTCTATCACAAGAAGATGAGAGTTGGTTGTGGCATAGAAGAATGGGTCATTTGAACTTTGACAACATAGTGAACATAAGCAACAAGTAGGCTATCAGAGATTTACCAAAGCTAAAAAGGCCACAAAACACAATTTGTTCACAATGTCAGCATGGGAAGCAAACTAGAACAAGTTTCAAGTCAAAAGGATTTATGTCATCTGAGCCATTGAAACTAGTGCACACTGACCTATGTGGTCCTACAAGGACAAAGAGTTTACAAGGTGAAAGTTACTTTATATTATTTATAGATGATTATTCCAGAATGATTTGGGTAGCTTTCTTGAAAGAAAAGTCAGAAGCTCTTGAGAAGTTTAAAGCTTTTAAAGAGTTAGTGGAAAATGAAATAGGTAAAAGGATTAAGAGTTTAAGGTCAGACAGAGGAGGAGAATTTACCTCAAATGAATTCGTAGACTTTTGTGAACAACATGGGATCAAAAGAGAATATTCAATAGCAAGAACTCCTCAACAAAATGGGGTAGTTGAAAGGAAAAATAGGATAGTTGAGAATATGGCCAGAGCCATGTTAAATGAGTCTAATATTTCAGATGGTTTTTGGAAAGAGGTAGTACATACAACAATATATATCATCAATAGAGCTCAAGTAAGAGTAAACCATCACAAAACTCCATATGAGCTCTGGAAAGGAAGACCAGCCACTATAAAGTATTTCAAAATTTTTGGAAGCAAATGTTACATAAGATGGGAAGAGAAAAATTTGGGTAAGTTTGACCCAAGATGTGATGAGGGTATTTTTCTTGGCTATTCCACTAAGAGAAAAGCCTATAGATGCTATAACAAAAGGACACATACTATTATAGAAAGTATAAATGTAATAGTTGATGAGAAGATAGGATCAAGAGAACTAGTTCAAGAAATTGTGTATCAAGAAGATGAAAGTTGTCAAGAAGAGTTACGTGAAGAATCAGAAGAAGAAGAAGAAGAAACACAAAGACTTTTTCCTAAGACTCCATCTAGGTATGTACAGAAAAATCATCCAAGGGATCTAATCATTGGGAATCCAGATGAGAGACAGACAAGGAGAAGGGTAATAGCATCAAATCAACAAGCAAATTTCTCTTTGTTATCTAAAATTGAGCCAAAATACTTCAATGAGGCAAGTGAAGATGAGTTTTGGATTAAGGCAATGAATGAGGAACTAGACCAGATAGAGAAAAGTAAGACTTGGGAACTTGTCCCATGACCAAAAGGTAAGAATGTGATTGGCACTAAATGGGTATTCAGAAACAAGTTAAATGAATATGGTCAAGTAGTTAGAAACAAAGCAAGATTAGTATGCAAAGGTTATGCACAGGTTGAGGGAATTGATTTTGATGAGACATTTGCTCCAGTTGCATGACTTGAAGCTATAAGAATGTTCTTAGCCTTCTCAAGTTTCAAAAACTTCAAAGTATATCAGATGGATGTTAAATCAGCCTTTCTAAATGGTGTCCTGGAAGAAGAGGTTTATATTGAGCAACCAGAAGGATTCAACTTAACTGATAAACCAGACTATGTATGCAGATTGAAGAAGGCACTTTATGGACTAAAACAAGCTCCTAGAGCTTGGTACTCAAGATTGGATAAGTACCTTCAGGAATAGGGTTTCAGGAAAGGAATAGTGGATAGTAACTTATACATCAAAAATGAAGGGAATGACTTACTAATTGTGGTTGTTTATGTGGATGATATCATTTTTGGAGGCAACAATGATAAGATGTGTCAAAAATTTGCAAAGAGCATGCAGAATGAATTTGAGATGTCAATGCTTGGTGAGTTGTCCTTCTTTCTTGGACTTCAGATTTCACAATCAGAGAAAGGTGTATTTCTTTCACAAACCAAGTATATAAAAGAGATGCTAAAGAAATTCAAGTTAGAATATTGCAAACCAGTGAGTACCCCCATGGTTACAGGATGCAAGTTAAGTAAATATGATGAATCTCCTGAGGTAAATCAAAAATTGTACAGATCTATGATTGGCAGCTTACTGTATGTCACAGCTACAAGACCAGATATAATGCAGGTAGTGGGATTAGTGGTAAGGTTTCAAGCAGCACCCAAGGAGACACATGTAGTAGCAGTAAAGAGGATTCTCAGGTATTTAAAAGGGACTATGGATTTTGGGCTCTGGTATCCCAAAAGTGATAATTTCACTCTCACAACATATACAGATGCAGATTGGGCTGGCAACATTGATGATAAAAAAAGCACAAGTGGAGGAGCATTCTTTCTTGGAGATTGTTTAGTCTCTTGGCTAAGTAAGAAATAGGCATCAGTATCCTTATCCACAATAGAGGTAGAGTATATTGTAATAGTTGCTTGTTGTACATAGGTATTATGGATGAAGTAAACTTTAGAGGACTTCAAGATAAAGCATGATCACCCTATTCCCATATTGTGTGATAATACAAGTGCTATAAATATCTCAAATAATCTGGTGATGCACTCCAAGACAAAGCACATTCTGATCAAATATCATTTTCTGAGAGAGCAGGTGATAGATAAGCAAGTCAGGTTGGAATATGTTACTACAAAGGAGCAGATTATGGATATTTTCACTAAGCCACTTTCGAAAGAGACTTTTGAGTATCTTAGAAGAAAATTGGGAGTAGTTCTACTCCCACCCCAAAATTAACCACCTCAAGAGAGGAGGTGGGGGGGGGCTAAGCTAAGAGTCTTATCCTTAGCCCCAAAGGTGGCCCTTTGCCATTGATGTCAAAGGGGGAGAGATTTGAGTTAGGGGGAGAGCATTCAGTCAGGGGAGCAGTTTCTCAAGGGGAGCAAAACTGAAAAAGGTAAAAGAAATGGTTAAAGGAAAATGGGTTGCCATCAATGACAAAGGGGGAGATTGTTGGAAATATGAGCAAGTTTTGTTGTCATTGATGTCAAGAGGTTGATGTCCAAGTTTCGTCATCATTAATGTCATCAGGTGGTTTTTCCAAAAGGCAAGGAAGAAGTTTAAAGGAATAGGATATAATATTTATTTTAAATATTATATGCCTAAAAGGCCTAAAAATATTGAAGACCCAAGGAAGGAGAAGCAGGTTTAAAAGGAAATAATAATATTATAATATTTAATATTATAATATTCAAGGCTAAAGGTTGAGGTGAAGAAAAATGAGGTCCAAGGAGTCATTAAATTATAAATCCTCAAAAGACCCATTTGGCAGAGTTTAAAGGTTATTATTTAATTTATTTAAATTAAAATATTTTAACCATAGGTTAAAATTTTAATTTAAATAAATAATAAAGGTGCCAAAAGTTTAAATTTTAAATTTGAATTAAAAATCAAATTTACTAATCATCGATGTGTTGGAGTGCATAGCAAATGGTATAAAAGGGGCAATGGTTTTTATTTAAAACCATCCATGCAATTCGTATGCCCAAAGTATAAAGGAATTCATGCACTGCATTTGAGTGAAGAGAAAGGAAAGAATTCGCATGTGTTAAATGTTAAAGGGCAGACATCGTGATAAACCTAAGTGGAGTGCCAAACATATCTCAAAGCGCTTGGTAGCACAAGTGGCAATTGAGGGTTGGTTAAGGCATTCGTGAGGGCAAGATCATGGGTTCGATTCACGCGATTGTGTTTTGCAAAGGGAATAATTTTTGTTTTCAAGTGGAGAAGAGACAAGGATAAAAGGAGTCATGCACCTTTTATTTATGTGGGCACATAGCCCAACTAGTGGCTAGCTTTGGGCTAGGGTGTTGGAAAGGTGAGGTCGTGTGTTCGAATTTTGTGAAAACATTTTTTGGGCAGAATTAAAAAAGGTATGCAATTCATGATTTAATTTTCAAAGGTTTTGATATTCAAAAATTGCATTAAAGGGTTTCTTGAGATTTAAAAGGTAGTTTGTGAGTTTTTTAAGGGAGATATAAGGTATAAGAAAATTAAAATATTTTATTTTAATTTTTGTGGTTAGAATTTATTTTATAAAGTTGGAGTTATAAGTGTTAATAAAAGAATTTATTTTTATATATATTTAAAGTTTTGGAGTTATAAGGTGTTATAAAGGAATTTTATTTTTGAATATTAATTTGAAGTTTGGAGATTATAAGGTGTATTTGAGATTTAATATTTTTGTATGGTGAAATAATTTTTGGGAAAATATTTGAGTGGAGATTTTTAGATAAATTGTTGCTATCTAACCTTGAAAGTGGCAAAGAGGATTTGATTGTGATTGAGACAGGTTTTGAAGTCAGATCTCCATCAAAACAAAAGGTATGGGCATATCATCCTTGTGAGTGAAATATTGTTTGATTGAATGTTGTGAAATGCAAGTTGGAGTGAAAAGGATTGTTGGAAATGTTTGAGTGACTTTTTCATATGCATGATTTGAGTGAAGTTGAATGAGCATTATTGATTGAAAGTATTGGAGTGATAGTTCAAGTTTTGTGAAACAAATTATACTTTATTTCTAAATTGATTTGAAAGAGAGTTTGAAAGTGATTGAGTGTTTTGTGAGTGTGAAACATATTGAGTCTCTAATCATTCTCTATATGTTTCTATGATTAAACAAGATTCTGAGTGAAACTTGTTTGTGTATTGAAGAGGTTTTCTAAAAGAGATTAAGTTGAGTTTTTTATTAATTTAATTGATTTAATATTAAATTTTTTAAATTAGAGGTAAGTCTTCTGTGAAGACTTTAGTAAGTTTAGAGTTTATTTATGATTTGATCAAGATTTGTGTTAAGGCTTGAGGATAGATTTGAGGATAATTTGGTATAGATTTAGAGTAGATTTGTACCAGAACAAAGATAGATTTATGAGTATATTTATGCTAGACGAAGGATAGTGTTTAGTACAGATATGAGATAGAGATTGAGCAGAGTTTAGAGTAATATTTGGAGGTGACAGAGTAGAGGATAGTAGTCTCCAATGGATAGAGATCCATTAGCTAGGGTAGTGAGGACAAAGATATTCTAAGTGAGGATAGAGGTCTTCAATGGAGAGAGATCCACAAGCCAGTGTAGTGGAGGTAGTAGTCTTCTAGAAGATCACCAGCTAGAGCAGAGGAGAAGGAGTTCTCCTATGGATAGAGATCCATAAAATTGATTAGGGGATTGGTGTCTCCTTTGGACAGAGGTCCATAAACATTGTAATAGGGAAGGATTCCCAAGAGAATTTATTGAGAAAATTTTATAAGAAATATTTTCTCCATGGAGTAGCCCACATTGGGTGAACCACGTTAAATCATGTCTCTCATGTGTGTGATGCTTTGTGTAATGTTTAATACTTTAATATTTTTGATGTTATCATATGGATTGAAAAGCAAAAAGTTTTATCTTATATTATTCACCCCCCTCTCAGTATAAGCTCATGTTCTTCAATTGGTATCAGAGCGGGTCTCTCCATGAAAAGACTAACAACTTGGAGGAAGATCCATCAGAAACACACATGACTTCAGAGAATGAAGAAGAGACCATGTTTGACATAAAAGAGGAATTATTTGTTACTCTCAAGAACTTGGAAAAGGTTAGAAAGAAGAACTCAAGTTTGAAGGATCAAATTCAAGAGGATGAAGAAGCAAAGATGGAACTTCTATAGAGTCTCACAAAACTCAAGATAAAGGTAGAAGAAGGAAAGAAAATTGAATAAGATATGATAGATCTATTAAGAGCAAGGGAAACAGAGTGTGAAATATTGGAAGCAAAAATTGTTTCTCTAAGGAATGAAGTTGAAAAGACCAAGTTACGACAAGATATAAAGTTAGGGAAATAGAAAGAGGAGTCAAGCTTTCAAGAAATAGAGACATCAAACAAAGATAAGCTCATGACTCATACTCTGGAAGGAAAAGACATCAGGAAAGAAGAAGGTAAAGAAGAACCATGGACGAGAGTTAATCACAAGAACAACAAAAGGAGAAGCACTCGACCATATTTTCCAAGGCATTCAAATAGGTTACATAATCTCTTCCATGGCTATTGCTTTTCATGTAACAAATATGGTCATAGAGTTGTACATTGCATTGGTTATGTGAAAAATGATGTTGATAGAAATTTCAATTCTTTTGCACCTCTTATGAATAATGATGTCATATGTTATAAATGCAATAATTTTGGGCACAAGGCTAGATGGTGCAAAATGGTATTTCTTGAGTCAAGTAAAAAGAATACAACTTCAACAATTAGGAAAGAGAGAAAAGGGCATGAGAAAGTTAGATCAATGTTAGTACAAACAACTCTTCATGTTCAAGATAAGGGAAAATAATGGTTTCTTGATAGTGGATGTTCTAGTCACATGATAGGAGATAAAAGTAAATTTCTTGTACTCAAAGAAACTGATGGAGGATCAGTAAGATTTGGTGATAATGGATCAACAAAAAATTATGGAAAAGGAACTCTGAGTTTAGATAATGGGAAAACAAAAACAGAGAATGTATTGTATGTCAAGGGGTTGAGGCACAATCTACTAAGTGTGAGCCAACTTTGTGATCAAGGGCACATGGTTACATTTCATCCAAGTAGGTGTGAGATTAGAAAGTCTAAAACTGGAAAACTTATTGCAAATGCAAATAGAACTACAAACAACCTCTACATGCTAAGTGAGATTAAAGGAGAAAAGTGTTTTCTATCACAAGAAGATGAGAGTTGGTTGTGGCATAGAAGAATGGGTCATTTGAACTTTGAAAACATAGTGAACATAAGCAACAAGCAGGTTGTCAGAGATTTACCAAAGCTAAAAAGGCCACAAAACATAATTTGTTCACAATGTCAGCATGGGAAGCAAACTAGAACAAGTTTCAAGTCAAAAGGATTTATGTCATCTGAGCCATTGAAACTAGTGCACACTGACCTATGTGGTCCTACAAGGACAAAGAGTTTACAAGGTGAAAGTTACTTTATATTATTTATAGATGATTATTCCAGAATGATTTGGGTAGCTTTCCTGAAAGAAAAGTCAGAAGCTCTTGAGAAGTTTAAAGCTTTTAAAGAGTTAGTGGAAAATGAAATAGGTAAAAGGATTAAGGGTTTAAGGTCAGATAGAGGAGGAGAATTTACCTCAAATGAATTCATAGACTTTTGTGAACAACATGGGATCAAAAGAGAATATTCAGTAGCAAGAACTCCTCAACAAAATGGGGTAGTTGAAAGGAAAAATAGGACAGTTGAGAATATGGCCAGAGCCATGTTAAATGAGTCTAATATTTTAGATGGTTTTTGGAAAGAGGTAGTACATACAACAACATATATCATCAATAGAGCTCAAGTAAGAGTAAACCATCACAAAACTCCATATGAGCTCTGGAAAGGAAGACCAACCACTATAAAGTACTTCAGAAATTTTGGAAGCAAATGTTACATAAGATGGGAAGAGAAAAAATTGGGTAAGTTTGACCCAAGATGTGATGAGGGTATTTTTCTTGGTTATTCCACTAAGAGCAAAGCCTATAGATGCTATAACAAAAGGACACATACTATTATAGAAAGTATAAATGTAATAATTGATGAGAAGATAGGGTCAAGAGAACCAATTCAAGAAATTGTGTATCAAGAAGATGAAAGTTGTCAAGAAGAGTTATGTGAAGAATCAAAAGAAGAAGAAGAAGAAACACAAAGAATTTTTCCTAAGACTCCATCCAGGTATGTACAGAAAAATCATCCAAGAGATCTAATCATTGGGAATCCAGATGAGAGACAGACAAGGAGAAGGGTAATAGCATCAAATCAACAAGCAAATTTCTCTTTGTTATCTAAAATTGAGCCAAAATATTTCAATGAGGCAAGTGAAGATGAGTTTTGGATTAAGGCAATGAATGAGGAACTAGATCAGATAGAGAAAAGTAAGACTTGGGAACTTGTCCCATGACCAAAAGGTAAGAATGTGATTGGCACTAAATGGGTATTCAGAAATAAGTTAAATGAAGATGGTCAGGTAGTCAGAAACAAAGCAAGATTAGTATGCAAAGGTTATGCATAGGTTGAGGGAATTGATTTTGATGAGACATTTTCTCCAGTTGCACGACTTGAAGCTATAAGAATGTTCTTAGCCTTCTCAAGTTTCAAAAACTTCAAAGTATATCAGATGGATGTTAAATCAGCCTTTCTAAATGGTGTCTTGGAAGAAGAGGTTTATATTGAGAAGCTAGAGGGATTCAGCTTAACTGATAAACCAGACTATGTATGCATATTGAAGAAGGCACTTTATGGACTAAAACAAGCTCCTAGAGCTTGGTACTCAAGATTGGATAAGTACCTTCAAGAACAGGGTTTCAGGAAAGGAATAGTGGATAGTAACTTATACATCAAAAATGAAGGGAATGACTTACTAATTGTGGTTGTTTATGTGGATGATATCATTTTTGGAGGCAACAATGATAAGATGTGTCAAAAATTTGCAAAGAGCATGCATAATGAATTTGAGATGTCAATGCTTGGTGAGTTGTCCTTCTTTCTTGGACTTCAGATTTCACAATCAAGAGAAAGGAGTATTTCTTTCACAAACCAAGTATATAAAAGAGATGCTAAAGAAATTCAAGTTAGAATATTGCAAACCAGTGAGTACCCCCATGGTTACAGGATGCAAGTTAAGTAAAGATGATGAATCTCTAGAGGCAAATCAAAAATTGTACAGATCTATGATTGGCAGCTTACTATATGTCACAACTACAAGACCAGATATCATGCAGGCAGTGGGATTAGTGGTAAGGTTTCAAGCAGCACCCAAGGAGACACATGTAGTAGCAGTAAAGAGGATTCTCAAGTATTTAAAAGGGACTATGGATTTTGGGCTCTGGTATCCCAAAAGTGATAATTTCACTCTCACAACTTATACAGATGCAGATTGGGCTGGCAGCATTGATGACAAAAAAAGCACAAGTGGAGGAGCATTCTTTCTTGGAGACTGTTTAGTCTCTTGGCTAAGTAAGAAATAGGCATCAATATCCTTATCCACAGTAGAGGCAGAGTATATTGCAGTAGTTGCTTGTTGTACATAGGTATTATGGATGAAGTAAACTTTAGAGGACTTCAAGATAAAGCATGATCACCCTATTCCCATATTGTGTGATAATACAAGTGCTATAAATATCTCAAAGAATCCGATGATGCACTCTAGGACAAAGCACATTCTAATAAAATATCATTTTTTGAGAGAGCAGGTGACAGATAAGCAAGTCAAGTTGGAATATGTTACTACAAAGGAGCAGATTAAATATTTTCACTAAGCCACTTTCGAAAGAGACCTTTGAGTATCTTAGAAGAAAATTGGGAGTAGTTCTACTCCCACCCCAAAATTAATCACCTCAAGAGAGGAGGTGGTGGGGGGCTAAGCTAAGAGTCTTATACTTAGCCCCAAAGGTGGCCCTTTGCCATTGATGTCAAAGGGGGAGAGATTTGAGTTAGGGGAGAGCATTCAATTAGGGGAGCAATTTCTCAGGGGGAGCAGAACTGAAAAGGTAAAAGAAATGGTTAAAGGAAAATGGGTTGCCATCAATGACAAAGGGGGAGATTGTTGGAAATTTGAGCAAGTTTTGTTGTCATTGATGTCAAGAGGTTGATGTCCAAGTTTTGTCATCATTAATGTCATCAAGTGGTTTTTCCAAAAGGTAAGGAAGAGGTTTAAAGGAATAGGATATAATATTTATTTTAAATATTATATGCCTAAAAAGTCCTAAAAGATTGAAGACCCAAGGAAGGAGAAGCAAGTTTAAAAGGAAATAATAATATTATAATATTCCAAGTTAAAGGTTGAGGTGAAGAAAAATGAGGTCCAAGGAGTCATTAAATTATAAATCCTCAAAAAGACCCATTTGGAAGATTTTAAAGATTATTATTTAATTTATTTAAATTTAAAATATTTTAACCATAGGTTAAAATTTTAATTTAAATAAATAATAAAGTGCCAAAAGTTTAAATTTTAAATTTGAATTAAAAATTGAATTTCCTAAATCATCGACATGTTGGAGTGCATAGCAAATGGTATAAAAAGGGAAAGTTTTTAATTAAAACTATCCATGCAATTCATGTATCCAAATTCTAATGAAATGGTGTGTTGCATTCATTAAAGGAGTAAGGAAAATTCACATGTATTAAACGTTGAAGGGTAGACGTGGTGATAAATCTAAGTGGAGCGCCAAACATATATCAAAGTGCTTGGTAGCGCAAGTGGCAATCGAGGACCGTGTTAAGGCATTCATGAGGGCGAGATCGTGGGTTTGATTCACACGATTGTGTTTTGCAAAGAGGAAAGTATTTTTCATTTGCTAGTGGGAGAAGAGACAAGGATAAAAAGGGAGCGTGCACATTTTATTTTGTGTGGGCACGTAGCCCAACTGGTGGATGAGCATTGGGCTAGGGTGTTGGAAAGGCGAGGTTGTGTGTTCGAATTTTGCCAAAGATAATTTTGGGCAGAATTAAAAAGGTATGCTTTTCATGTTTTAATTTTTCAAAGGTTTTGATATTCGAAAATTGCATTAAAGGGTTTCATGATATTTAAAAGGTAGTTTGTGAGTTTGTTGAGGGAGATATAAGGTATAATAAAATTAAAATATTTTATTTTAATTTTTTGTGGTTAGAATTTATTTTATAAAGTTTGGAGTTATAAGTGTTAATAAAATAATTTATTTTTATATGGTGGATGTTATTCTGAAATGTTGGAGTTTATAAGGTGTTAGTAAAGGAAATTGATTTTTGAATATTAATTTGAGAGTTTGGAGATTATAAGGTGTATTTGAGATTTGATATTTTTGTATGGTGAAATAATTATTTGGAAAAATATTTGAGTGGATATTTTGAGATAAATTTTTGATATCTAACCTTGAAATTGGCAAAGAGGATTTGAGTGTGATTGAGATAGGTTTTGAAGTCATATCTCCATAAAAACAAAAGGTATGGGCATATCATCCTTGTGAGTGAAATATTTTTTGGTTGAATGTTGTGAAATGCAAAGTTGGAGTAAAAAGGATTGTTGGAAATGTTTGAGTGACTTTTTCATATGCATGATTGAGTGAAGTTGGATGAGCATTATTGATTGAAAGTATTGGAGTGAAAGTTCAAGTTTTATGAAACAAATTATACTTTATTTCTAAATTGATTTGAAGGAGAGTTTGAAAGTGATAGAGTGTTTTGTGAGTGTGAAACATATTGAGTCTCTAATCATTATCTATATGTTTCTATGGTTACAATTCTGAAACTTGTTTGTGTGATTGAAGAGGTTTTATGAAAGAGGATTAAGTTGGGTTTTTGTATCCAAGTTTTGTAATTGATTTGAATAAGCTTTTGTGAAAGCTTAAGAAATTTGTGTGAGATTTTGTGGAAGATTACAAGAAAATTTGAGGTAAGTCTTGGTGAAATATTTAAGGACATATTGGAGGTAAGTCTTAGTGAAGACTTGTTGAGAAAATTGGACAAGTTCTTGAGAGGACTTGTGGACATATTTGAGGCAAGTCTTTGAGAAGACTTGAGAGCAAAGTTGATTGATGGATTTGCTCAAGCTTTGAGTTAAGGCTTGGGGTAGATCTGAGTAGAGTTGATTTGTGATTAGATCAAGCTTTGTGTTAAGGCTTGAGGATAGATTTTGGTGCAAATTTGAGGGTAGATTTGTGCTAAACCAGAGATAGATTTGTGAGCAGATTTGTGCTAGACCGAAGGATAGTGTTTAGTGTAGATCTGAGATAGAGATTGAGCAGAGTTTAGAGCAAGATTTGGAGGTGATAGAGCAGAGGAAAGTAGTATCCAGTGGATAGAGATCCATTAGCTAGGGTAGTGAGGATAGAGGTCTTCTAAGTGAGGACAGAGGTCTTCAGTGGAGAGAGATCCACAAGCCAATGCAGTGGAGGTAGTAGTCTTCTAGAAGATCACCAACCAGAGCAGAGGAGAAGGAGTTCTCCTATGGATAGGGGTCCATAAAATTGATTAGGGGATTGGTGTCTCCTTTGGACAGAGGTCCATAAACATTGTAATAGGGAAGGATTCCCAAGAGAATTTATTGAGAAAATTTTATAAGAAATATTTTCTCCGTGGAGTAGCCCACATTGGGTGAACCACGTTAAATCATGTCTCTCATGTGTGTGATGCTTTGTGTAATGTTTATTGCTTTAATATTGTTGATGTTATCATATGGATTGAAAAGTAAAAAGTTTTATCTTATATTGTTCACCCCCCTCTCAGTATAAGCTCATGTTCTTCAATTGGTATTAGAGCGGGTCTCTCCATGAAAAGACTAACAACTTGGAGGAAGGTCCATCAGAAAAATACATGGCTTCATAGAATGAAGAAGAGACCATGTTTGACATAAATAGGAATTATTTTCTACTCTTAGGAACTTGGAAAAGGTTAGAAAGAAGAACTCAGGTTTGAAGGATAAAATTTAAGAGGATGAAGAAGCAAAGATGAAACTTCTATAGAGTCTCACAAAACTTAAGATAAATATAGAAAAAGAAAAGAAAATTGAACAGGATATGATAGATCTATTAAGAGCAAGTGATGCAGAAGCATCCAGTGACATCTGATATAGGAGCATTCAGTGGAAGAAGAGCCCTTTTCTAAAAATTGGCTAAGGAAGGAAGATGTCGCGATTTTGTGACATGTCGTGAAATCACGACCAAAAGAGGAGAGAGAAAGAGACAGAGAAAAACTATTGCGATATCATGATAGAATCGCAACACAAATAGAAGAGAGAAAGAGGAGGAAAACTATCATAATATCACAACAGAAATAGTGTCACGATATCGCGACACAAAGTGAAGAGAGGAGCCAGTAGAAAAACTATCACGATATCATGACAAAAAAAGTGTCACGATATCATGACCGAAAGGAGGAGAGAGAAGTAGCGGATGAAGATGTCGTGATATCGTGACATGTCACAAAATCATGACCTATAGAAAAAAGAGGAGACAGCTGAGGAAAACTGTCGCGATATCGTGACCGAAAATAGGAGAGAGAAAGCAGATGAGAAGATGTCACGATATCATGACATGTCGCGTTATTGCGATCGAAAGGACGAGAAGAGGTGCAATTGGAAAAGATGTCATGATTTCATGATAGGTCGCATTTTCATGGCCAAAGGATGAGAAAAGGTGCAAAGAGGAAAAATGTCACGATTTCGTGACATGTCAGGTTTTCGTGACCCGAAGAAGAGAGAATGGTACGGAAAGGAAAGATGTCATGATTTCATGATATGTCACATTTTTGTGACCAGAAGGCGAGCAAAGGAGCCAGAGGAGAAGATGTCGTGATTTCGTGACATGTCACATTTTCACGACCAGAAGGCGAGCGAAGGAGCTAGCGAAAGAAGATGTCGCGATTTCGTGACATGCTGCATTTTTGAGGGATTGTTACAGAATGAGATCGTTGAGTGACACATGGCATCCAGGAGCAGTGAAAGTAGGTGAATATCAAGAGTCATGCGGGAAGACGTTTTGAAAGCCAAAGCAATGAAGAGACGTGGGAAAAAAAAATGATAGATTGCGAAAAGGAATCGAACTGCCACCGAATGGAAGACGAAGAGGCACGCAAGAAATTATAAAAGGGCAAGCCAAGGCATGCAGAAGGGGTTGGAAAATAGTTGCAGGCAGGGGTTGCAGATTCGAAGGCCAGAGGGTCATTCTGGCCCTGCTACGCTATTTTTCTTCCAAAAGAGCTTAGGGTTCCTAGGTAGTGTAGACAGGCAGTTTACACCAGGATCCATGGAGATGAAAGACCATGAAATAGATGCACCAAACATGAGGCAGTTTTGGACTGTGTTTCCTTCTAGAGAAAGCTCAGAGTTCCTGGGTAGTGTAGGTAGATTTGTCGAGCGTGAGGCAGTCTACACCAGGATCATGCATGTTGAGGGCTACGGATAGAGCGACATGAATTTCTTCCAGATGCAAGAGATTAATGGCTGTGACCATTGTTCTGTAATTGTTATTGCAGACTGCAGAGGGTCGGGGCCTCTATAAAAACCCAGTGAATGTAATGAGAGAGCATGGAGAGCCAGAGATTGCATAGTGAATGTAAACTACGCCTACGGGCTAGTCTGTGTAACTGTAAATCAAAAATATTGAATGAAAATATTGGATTTTGATGAATGCAATTTTGGCCCCCCCATAAAGTGGTATCAAAGCGAGAAGTTCCTGAGTGTGCAAAAAGAGTGCCAAACGTGAGGCAGTTTGCACTAGGATCTGTGGAATGGGCAGAAGTTGGCACTCGATGCAATGCTTGTAGGAAGTTTCTGAGTGAAGCTTCAGAGGTAGAATATTAACACTCTGTGTAGTGTTTGTGGATGAGTTGGAGCTGAGAGAGCAGTTGTGGAAGGTTTGATTAGAGAGCGTTCGAGTCCCAGTGCAGAAGAAGGCGATAGAATAGTGTAGAAGTGAAGGTCACTTCTCCATCAATCTCGGGTGTCTGATGTAGGAGCATCCAGTGACATCTGATGTAGGAGCATCCAGTGGAATAAGAGCCATTTTCTAAAAATTGGCTAAGGAAGGAAGATATCATGACCAAAAGAGGAGAGAGAAAGAGACGAAGAAAAACTATCACGATATCGTGATAGAAAAAGTGTCAGGATATCGCAACACAAAGAGGAGAGAGAAAGAGAAGGAAAACTGTCGTAATATCATGACAGAAATAGTGTCACGATATCGTGACACAAAGTGAAGAGAGGAGCCAGCAGAAAAACTATCGCGATATCGCGACAGAAAAAGTGTCACGATATTGCATGACCGAAATGAGGAGAGAGAAGTAGCGGACGAAGATGTTGCAATATCGTGACATGTCATGAAATCGCGACCCACAAAAGAAAGAGGAGATAGCTGAGGAAAACTGTCACAATATCATGATAGGAAAAGTGTTGCGATATCGCAACCAAAAATAGGAGAGAGAAAGCAGATGAGAAGATGTCGCGATATCGTGACATGTCATGTTATCACAATCGAAAGGACGAGAAGAGGCACAATTGGAAAAGATGTGATTTTGCGATAGGTCATTTTCACGACCAAAGGACGAGAAAAGGTGTAAGGAGGAAAAATGTCATGATTTCACGACATGTTGGGTTTCGCAACCCGAAGAAGAGAGAATGGTACAAAAAGGAAAGATGTCATGATTTCGTGACATGTCGCATTTTCGTGACCAAAATGCGAGCAAAGGAGCCAGAGGAGAAGATGTCACGATTTTGTGACATGTCACATTTTTGCGACCAGAAGGCGAGCGAAGGAGCCAATGAAAGAAGATGTCATGATTTCACGACATGCTGCATTTTTGGGGGACTATTACAAAATGAGGTCGTTGCACGACATGTGGCATCTAGGAGCAGTGAAAGTAGGTGAATATCAAAATTCATGTGGGAAGACATTTCGAAAGCTAGAGTAATGAAGAGGCACGGGAAAACAAAACAACAAATTGCGAAAAGGAATCGAAGGGCCATCGAATGGAAGACGAAGAGGCATGCCAAAAATTATAAAAGGGCAAGCCGAGGCATGCAGAAGGGGTTGGAAAATAGTTGCAGGTAGGGGTTACAGATTCAAAGGCCAGAGGGTCATTTTGGCCCTGCTATGCTATTTTTCTACCAGAAGAGCTTAGGGTTCCTAGGTAGTGTAGACAGGCAGTTTGCACCAGGATCCATGGAGACAAAAGACCATGAAACAGATGCACCAAATGTGAGGCAGTTTTAGACTATGTTTCCTTCCAAAGAAAGCTCAGAGTTCCTGGGTAGTGTAGGCAGATTCGTCGAGCGTGAGGCAGTCTACACCAGGATCGTGCATGTTGAGGGCTGCGGATAGAGCGACGTGAATTTCTTCCAGATGCGGGAGATTAATGGCTACGGCCATTGTTCTATAATTGTTATTGCAGACTGCAGAGGGTCGAGGCCTCTATAAAAACCTAGTGAATGTAATGAGAGAGCATGGAGAGCCAGAGATTGCATAGTGAATGTAAACTACGCCTGCGGGCTAGTCTGTGTAACTGTAAATTGAAAATATTGAATGAAAATATTGGATTTTGATGAATGCAATTTTTGGCCCCCCATCAAGCAAGGGAAATAGAGGTTGAATGATTGGAAGAAAAAATTATCTCTCTAAGTAATGAAGTTTAAAAGACTAAGTTACAACAAGATATAAAGTTAGGGAAATAGAAAGATGAGTCAAGCTTTCAAGAAATAGAGACATTAAACAAATATAAGCCCATGAATCATACTCTAAAAGGAAAATATATCATGAAATAAGAATGAAAAGAAGAACCATGGATAAAAGTTAATCACAAGAACAACAAAAGAAGAAGTGCTCGACCATAGTTTCCAAGGCATTCAAATAGGTTACATAATATCTTCCATGGCTATTGATTTTCATGCAACAAATATGGTCATAGAGCTGTACATTGCACCGGTTATGTGAAAAATTATGTTAATAGAAATTTCAATTCTTTTGCACCTTTTATGAATGATGATGTCATATGTTATAAATACAATAAATTTGGGCACAAGGCTAGATGGTGCAAAATAGTGTTTCGTGAGTCAAGTAAAAATAATACAACTTCAACAATTAGGAAAGAGAGAAAAGGGTATGAGAAAGTTAGATCAATGTTAGTACAAACAACCCTCCATGTGCAAGATAAGGGAAAATAATGGTTTCTTGATAGTGGATGTTCTAGTCACATGACAAGAGATAAAAGTAAATTTCTTGTACTCAAATAAACTAATGGAGGATCATTAAGATTTGGTGATAATGGTTCATTAAAAATTTATGGAAAAGGAACTCTAAGTTTAGATAATGGGAAAACAAAAAACAAAGAATTGTTTGTATATTAAGGGGTTGGGGCACAATCTTCTAAGTGTAAGCCAACTTTGTGATCAAGGGAACATGGTTACATTTCATCCAAACAGATGTGAAATTAGAAAGTGTAAAACTGGAAAACTCATTGCAAATGCAAGTAGAACTACAAATAATCTTTACATGCTAAGTGAGATTAAAGGAGAAAAGTTTATTCTATCACAATAATATGAGAGTTGGTTGTGGCATAGAAGAATGGGTCATTTAAAATTTGAAAACATAGTAAAAATAAGCAACAAGTAGGTTGTCAGATATTTACCAAAGTTAAAAAGGCCACAAAATGCAATTTGTTCACAATGTCAGCATAGGAAGCAAACTAGAACAAGTTTCAAGTCAAAAGGATTTATGTCATCTGAGCCATTGAAACTAGTGCAAACTAATCTATGTGGTCCTACAAGGACAAAGAGCTTACAAGGTGAAAGTTACTTTATATTATTTATAGATGGTTACTCCAGAATGATTTGGGTAGCTTTCTTAAAAGAAAAGTCATAAGCTCTTGAGAAGTTTACAACTTTTAAAGAATTAGTGGAAAATGAAACAAGTAAAAGTATTAAGAGTTAAATATCAGACAGAGGATGTTTTACCTCAAATGAATTCATAGACTTTTGTGAACAACATGGTATCAAAATAGAATATTTAGAAGTAAGAACTCCTCAACAAAATGGGGTAGTTGAAAGGAAAAATAGGACATTTGAGAATATGACCAGAGCCATGTTAAATGAGTCTAATATTTTAGACAATTTTTGGAAAGAGGCAGTACATACAACAAGATATATCATCAATAGATATCAAGTAAGAGTAAACCATAATAAAAATCCATATGAGATTTGGAAAGGAAGACCAACTACTATAAAGTAATTCAAAATTTTTGGAAGCAAATGTTACATAAGACGGGAAGAGAAAATTTTGGGTAAGTTTGACCCAAGATGTGATGAGGGTATTTATATTGGCTATTGTAGCACCCTAAAATTGGCGCAGTAAAACCTTAATAAATACAACTACTCTAGTAAATAATTCAAATTCAAATTTTAACCTCCCAAACCGCCCATTAACCGTCATGTAATCCATTTCCTCCTTTCTCGTGCCATTTTTAGAGGTTATTTTGACCGTTTGACAATATCGTCGCCGATCAGACGATATCACCTCAGATCGGACGATTTCATCTGGGCTAGGACGTCCAGACGATCTTGTCCCAAAACTAATTTTGCACAATTAGCTTATGTTCCAACAACGTCTCTAATCCAAGAAAAAACGTGTCTGTGTTGTTAGATACCCTTCCCCATTGGAGATCTCCCAAATAGGGATGATCTCCAACCTCCTAACCTCCCTCCTAAGCTTATTTAATCCTAAGCCCTCCCCTTAGCACCCCCCTAGCTGAAATTCTCTAAAAACTAACTTCACACGCATTAAAGCATCCTAAATTGTTATTTGCATTAGTTCTATTCAAATTTTGTTGCAAGTACCTTAGTGTTTTTCAGCCGGAGCAAGCTTACATCGTGGCAGATGATCCTGTTCAGATTGGAGGCAATCCTGTCGAATCAGAGACGATTTCATACCAATGCGAGATGATTTTGACTATAGTCAACATTGAGGCAATCAGTGCCCAAAGTTTGCATTTTCCTCTCTTCAATCTGCTATTTTGTTTTGTAATTAGCTAGTTTATTTATTATTTTATGATATATTGCATCTTGGAGTTCACCCATCTAGATCAAATGCATAATTAAGTCATAATTATTATTTAATCAGTATGATGCATTCATGTTTCTATTTATAGTTTTTAGTTTGATGTTCTTATTGTCATTTTACATTATTTCCCTTTGTTAGCATTGTTGTATTTTCTATGTTTTGCACCTATTTCTCTGTTTGCAGGTCTCTAATGAATTCGTCTGATGAATTCGTCAGATCTCAGATGATCTTGTTTGATAGCAGACGATCCTATCAAATCAGAGGCGATCTTGACTGCTTCAAGAATCAGAATCTTCATCAGACATCCGAATCAGGTATGATTTTTAATCTTGCTTAATTTCTTTGTTTTTCTGTCCTAATCTGCTTTTCTGTATTCATTTAATCTACATATTCATATAGAATAACTAAGAAACATTTTTGCCAAACCTAGGACGTGTATGTTTAAAGATAAAAATGAACACATAAAACACATTCTCAACCTAGGCGTGAAAACTGCCATTAAATGTTTCCTGGTGAACCCACCATCCGTTGAAAAATCACCATAATACACCTCCCTTGAGAGGCGGGACCTTCGCAAGCCCTCTCAGTCCGAGGTACCGTGCCATCCTTTTTCCATCCTCCTTTCGGGCATGGATCCTATAGCCTGAAGGTAAGGGTGTGAAAAATTTGGAGCAATACATTTTGGTGAACCCGACGTGAAAACTCATCATGAGGGATATGCTCGATGTTATTTTACCAATGAATATATTAAAGCTAAACCCATAATGCTTAAAATTGGATATAAAGGGAAAGGCTTGGGACCTTTCCAAAATGGCATGAAATAACCTTTTGAGGTAGAACCGTGGCCTGCCCGCTGTGCTGTGGGCCTATTTCCTAGTAAGGGTCAACCCTTTACTTTTGAAGATGATGATCAACTCATATGTTATCAAGATTATTTGGATAGGTGTGATGATTTGCCTCTAAAAATTCAACCATTTACATGTAACATGCTATCCATAACTTACCCTAAAATGATTACTGAACCCGATGAGGAGTTGGAAGGAGATATCTTCCACGACGTCTCTGTTGAAGAGATGTTACACAATGGATTTTATTTTGATGGTTCTATACCAACTATAGCCCAACTTGAGGCCACTAATTCTCAAGATGAATTATCCAAATTAACCTTACAAGAATTACAAGAATTGGGCGTTTCACCCACCCCACCTAATTTTGAAAGAGATCTGCACATGGAGGTGGAAAATGTCATTAAAATTAATATTGGAACTGAGGATAGTCCTCACATAATCAATATTAGATCAGAATTAAGTAAAGAAAAACAAGAACAATATATTGCATTCCTTAAAGAGTATGAAGATGTCTTCACTTGGACATATGAAGATATGCCAAGTCTAGACCCTTCTGTAGTCATGCATCATCTAGTGGTCCATCAGGATGCTAAACCTGTTAAACAAAAACTTAGAAAAATGCATCCCAAAGTGGCTCTGCTAGTCAAAGGGGAGTTAGAAAAACTCCTAAATGTTGTTTTTATACAAGCTACTTATTATGCTAAATGGATCTTAAATGTAGTTCCAGTTACCAAAAAAGAAGCCACCAAAGTTAGGGTTTGCATAGATTTTAGAGATATTAATGTTGCATGCCCTAAAGATGATTTTCCTCTTCCAAACAGGGATCAAATCATTGACTTTACTGTCGAGAGTGGGATGATGTCCTTAATGGATGGATTCTTCGGTTATAATCAGATTAGGATAGCTCCTGAGGATCAGGCTAAAACAACCTTCATTACCCCCTAGGGTACCTTTTGTTGGAAAGTGATGCCATTTGGCTTAAAGAACGCAGGTGCAACATATCAACGAGCTATGACTTATATTTTTCATGATATGATGCATGATATCCTACATGATTATGTAGATGATATTATAGCTCACTCCATTAATGAAGATAATCATTTAGTTGATTTGAGAAAAGTTTTTAATCGATTACGAGAATATCTTATTCGATTAAATCCAGCCAAATGCATATTCGGAGTTAAGTCTGATAAACTATTAGGGGTTTCAATTTCTTTACGTGGTATCGAAATTGACCCTCTCAAGATTGCGGCTATCACTGATATGCCCGCACCTACTAATATATCTGAGTTACGAAGTTTACAAGGTAAGCTTCAAGCCATCCGTCGCTTCATCGATAAGCTGGCGGACAAAACCGGTCCCTTTCTTAAACTTCTTAAGAAGGATGTCCCTTTTAATTGGGACGATGAATGTAGAGAAGCTTTTGAAATTCTCAAGCAATACCTCCTTAATCCACCTGTGCTTTCACCCCCTAAACCTGATCGCCCATTTCTCCTATATATTTCAGCTTCATATTCTGCCTTAGGAGATATGTTAGCTCAGCTTGATGATGAAAAGAGAGAACGTGCTAATTATTACTTTAGCCGAACCTTCATCAGTTATAAAACCCACTATACAACATTAGAAAAACTATGTCTAACAGTCATGTTTGCTATGCAAAAATTATGCCATTATATGCTTAGTCAGAAAACTTATGTCATTGGTAAATACGATCCCTTAAGGTATCTCATGAATCGACCATATTTATTTGGTCGCACAGCCAAGTGGGTTCTTGCTCTAAGTGATTTTGATCTCACATTCATAGGACAAAAGTCTTTTAAGGGTCAAATCATAGCAGATCAATTAGCTGCTACACCCTTAGAGTCTACCCATCCCATCATCATTGAGTTTCCTGATGAATGCCTTCAATTAGAGGCAGACCATATTGAACAATGGTACTTATACTTTGATGGAGCCCGATGCATGAGTGGGGCTGATGCGGGTATTATTTTAATATCCCCGTAAAAACATCTTATTCCTCTATCCTTCAAATTAACATTTGCTTGCACCAACAATACTGCTGAATATGAAGCTCTAATCCTTGGATTACGAGCTGCCTTGGCGCTAAAAATTAAACATCTGTTAGTTTTTGGTGATTCTCAACTAGTTATAAACCAAATTAATGAAGTTTATCAGACCAGAGATGATAAACTATGCCCATATAAGGCCTATGTTTTACAACTAATGTCTCTATTTGATCAAGTTACCTTGGAAGCTATTCCTCAAACTTGCAACCATGCAGCTGATGCTATGGCCGCAGTTGCATCTCTCCTCCCCTTGGAGTTAGATGACGAATATGCTACTATCATTATTCATTGACTCTAGGAACCCGCTTCGAATAAGTCATGCTTAGAACCTTTGGATGTGTTTCTAATCAATGAAACTACTCCGAAACCTTGGTATATAGATATATTTTATTCTCTCCAAAATGGGACTTTCCCTGCCAATTCTAATAGAAACCAGTGTCGGTTATTACGTAGACAAGCAAGTCGATTTGTAATAATTGGCAATACTTTATATAGGAGATCTTTTGAAGGTATCCTATTAAGATGTTTGAATTTAGAAAAATCCAAATTAGCCTTGAGTGAAGCCCACGATGGATCTTGTGGAGGACACTTTAGTGTTAGTGTCATTGCTAAAAAGCTCCTTCGGATAGGATATTTTTGGACTACCATGGAAAAGGATGCACATGATTATGTGCGCCATTGCGAAAAGTTCCAGAAACATGCTGACCTTGTCCATGCACCTGCACAAGAATTGTAGGCTATTTCATCTCCTTGGCCCTTTTCAAAATGGGGCTTAGACATTATTGGCAAAATTAATCTTGTGTCATCTGATGGACACAAATTCATCATAACCGCCACTGAGTATTTCATGAAGTGGGTTGAAGCTATGCCTTTAGCTTCCTGCACTGGCACACAAGTCTCTAAATTTATCTTTAATCAAATCATTTGTAGGTTCGAAATTCCTGCAAATATCATCTCTGATAATGGAACTTGTTTCAAAAATAAATATGTTAAAAAATTATGCCAAAAATACAAAATTCAACATCGCTGGTCCACTCCCTATTATCCTTAGGGTAATGGTCAAGCAGAAGCATCTAACAAAACCTTAATCAAAATCCTTAAAAGATTGGTCAATAAAACTGGCCGCGACTGGCACATTCAGTTATATCCAGCCTTGTGGGCCTATCGAACTAGTGTTCGAAACCCCATGAGAACTTCACCATTTGTTTTGGTTTATGGTGCTGAAGCCATTTTTTCCTTTGAATTAGAAGTTCCTTCTTTGGCTCTGCTACTTCAAGATACCGAAGTAGGAGATGAATATTGAGCTCGCAGACTCTGTCAGTTGGAACTCTTAGATGAAAAATGCATCAATGCTTTGGAGAATCTCCGTGCCTACCAAAACAAGCTTAAAAGATCATATGCTAAAAAAGTTCGTCATCGATCCTTTGAGATCGATGACATTGTTTTAAAAGAAAATAAAAAAAATACTAATGCAACTAAGGACCTTAAAGGTAAATTTGAGCCCAATTGGCTTGGACCATACATTATCACTGCTAAATTTGAATCGGGAGCATACAAATTATCTACCTTAGATGGTAAAGAACTTAAAGAACCCATGAATATTTTGCATCTTAAACGTTACTATGTATAAATTTGGTCATTTCATCCTTATATATATTTGTTTAAAATATTTCACAATCACTATCTTGTATTTCTTTCAATTTATAAATTCAAAAACACCAAAAACATTCAAAATCATCAAAATCCTCAAAACTATTTGTTGCATTTATTTATGGCACTTGTTAATTCTTTCAAAAAAAAAAAAAATCAAAACAACAATATTCTTGACTCTTTCGAAACCAAAACAACATAAAGAAGAAAGAAAGAGTCAACATTCTCAAAGCTTCTCAAAAACAGTATTTATTTATATATATCTGCTTACAAATGTTGCAATTATATGTTTCAAATTATTTTGGATAAATTAGCATTTATTTGGAATCTCTCACTTTCACAAACACAAAAATAAATATCTTGATTTTATTTGGCATGATTACTAATCTCTCTTATATCAAAGTCCACAAAATTCAATTAAATAACGTTTGAGCACAGAGAATTGATCTTGTTATTTACTTAAACCAAGCACATCTTTTCACAATAAAATGATTATATTTGTAATTTCCATGCTTTGCTACATAGTAGAAGTGGTTTCTTGAGCAAAAAGTTTCCCCTGCTATCCTATCATGCACATGGTCTAGAATCTTTGAGAATTGGCAAAAGGACAAGCTCACCCCTACCCAAAATAAAAATCCCTTGCTCTACAGCTAATCCGAGCAAGTATCCCTAGTATAGAACAAAAAAACAAAAACAAATTTCAAGAAAAAGAGAAAAAGAGAAAAATATTATTTTATATCATTACAACAATATTTCAAGCATTATCTCAAAAATCAAGCAAAAATACAAAAGAAAAGCAAAAGAAAGCAAAAGAAAGCAAAAGAAAAAGCAATAAAATCCCTCTCCCTACCCATTGAAAAGAAAAGAAGGGTTGATGAGCTTGAATCCCTGGAATTCTCAATTATTCAAAAACTGTGAGGTAAGCCCTATAACAAGTGGTTTGTGCCCAACCTGCTTGGCCTTGGGTAACTCCCAGCGTGGCGATATGTCTGTCACATTAGAGACCTTCTTTTGTACAGACCTATGTCTGCTTATGGATTAGCTAGCTCTTGATAATCCGACTTACATAGTAGTCTAGTATGGTTATATGCATCTACATCATGGTTAATGAACACTTCTTTGGTTCATTCAAATCACTTGTATCATAGTACCTTGCTCAAACTGGTAAATGAAAAATCCAATTGCACACACATTTTATATTTGAGAGATTTTGTGTATCATTATGATAAATCAAGATTGGAAATGAATTCACATATGCACATGGGGTTCCTTATAAATATAACTTTTGTCTTCAAAGTACTTTGAAATATTTTGCAAATTGTTTGAAATAATTCATTTTCTTCTTTAAAGTATAGTTGTTTAGCTTATAGACAACTACATACATAATAATCAAAATTTCTTTTAACACACACACACACACACACACACACACATATATATATATATATATATATATATATATATATATATATATATATATATATATATATATATATATATATATATATATATATTGTTGACTTTCGCGATGATGGTATAGTTCTAAAACCAAAATTAGAATTTTATGCCTAGCGCAAGTCTTCCTCTTCATATTTTTTGTTTATCAAAAATCAATCATGCAATAAAACTATCTCTTTTTTGGATTTCGCGATGATGGTATAAGTCTATACCTACATATTCTATGCCTAGCGTAAACCATTGTAACAATTTTTTTTCCCCATCTATTTAAAAATCATGAAAACCATATGACTTAAATCATTCTGTTATACAATTATGTTTTCAAAACAAAAAGCATGCATATTATCACTATTTCATGTCATTATGTCAACCTTCAATCTTGCAATGATGGTATAATTCCTAGGGAATTATCCAAAAATTTTATCACACTTAGGAATTTATGCCAAGGGAAAAAGTTGTCGCGTTTTCATGACATTTTTGGAGAATTGGCACTAAGGGGAAAAATCATCGTGATATTGTGACACTTTTGAAGAATGGGCACCAAGGGGATAAATCATGGTGATATCATGACACTTTTGAAGATTGGGTGCCAAGGAGAAAACTCGTCGCGATATCGTGACACTTTTGGTGAACAGGCGCCATGGGGAAAACTCGTTGTGATATCGCGACACTTTTGAAGACTGGACGCCAAGTGGAAAACTCGTCGCAATATCGCGACACTTTTGAAGATTAGGCTTCGAGGGGAAAACTCGTCGTGATATCACGACACTTTTGGCGAATAGGAGTCATGGGGAAAAATCGTTGCGATATCGCGACACTTTTGAAGACTGGGCACAAAGTGGAAAATTCGTCGCGATATCATGACACTTTTGAAGGATGTGCGCTGAGGAGAAAACTCATCGTGATTTCGTGACACTTTTGGAGATCAGGCGCCATTGGGAAAACTCGTCGTGATATCACGACACCTTTGGTGATTGGGCGCCAAGGGGAAAAGCCGTCGTGATTTCGTGACACTTTTGGTGATTAGGCGTCGCTGAGTCTGGCTGTCGTGATATCGCGACATGTCACGATTTTGCAACTTGTTGCTCTAGCGTGGCCAAGGCTGGTTTGACTGTCGCGATATCGTGACATGTCACGATTTCGTGACATGTCACGTTTTCATGACATGTTGACTTTTTGCGCTCTATGGTGGAAAGTGTTGACTTTTTGCGCTCTACGCTTGTAATCTTGTTTCTTTGTTCTTGGTAGGGATGTGTTTACTCCCATTTGTAACTGATCTTTGTTTTAATACAAGTTTTTTCAATTTAAAAAAAAAAACATTATTTCATGCATACTATTTATATGAAAATCTGAAAACAAACCATCATCATCATCATTTGCACTATTGCACCAAAGTCTTAAGACAGTGTCTTAAGCACTCTTTTACTTTTTAACAATATTTCTATACTGGGATTAGCTTGACGACCGAGTGAGTGGCGACTCCATGAAATGGTATATAATAGCAACAATGTCCTTTGAAATTATTGTTAGAAGTCTCTTTTTATCTTTTATCACATTACATCACAAACAACCAATTTGTTACATCAGATTATTTCCTTTCAATTTTACAAGCATGACATTCAAACCATAATATTTCTAATGACGTACTTACATGAATCATCAAATCAATCAATCCAAACATTAAAACCATCATAAAAGTACATAAGACACAAGTCATATGATCAAAAACATATCTCATCTATATATATCACAAATATATATACATCATGTCAAAACTGGATCGGTATGCCATAATCTGTACCTCGACATACTCAATCCTCTATCAAAAATAATAAATGCTATCATATCAATCTGTACAATGTAGTGCAGTAGTCTAGCCTCAAGAACCCCTCGAGCTCTCAGCCTCATCTCCTCCCCCGCCCTGAGGTGGACGGGGTGGCCCCATCGCAGTATGAGTGGTACTGCGAGTCCTAGTCGTCGATCGGGATGAAGCCCTAGACAACTTGATCCTGATTGACTCTGTGATGTTAGCTGACAGTGGTAGTCTATCCTCCTCTGGCACCATCTGATAGTATAATGTCTGGTAGAAAGTAATTTGGGCAATAGCCCGTGCTAGCTCCCTAGTGCTCACCCCTCCGCCTCATGCTCTGAGGCATGCAATCTCATCTCTGAGCTGTGTAACCTTAGCTCGGTGTCATGTAGCCTCCTCCTATAGGTTCTGCACCTATGCCTGGAGACATATTGTCTCCGCTTAGAGAGTCGCTATCTCGCTACTCTCCCCAGTGTCAACACCCTTGCCCTTGTTAGGCAATGGTGGCCTCTCTCTCTATGGAGAATGGGGTCTCTCTGCCCTCCTCTTTCGCTACCATGGCCTCTCCTATGCCTGTGTCCTCCTCTAATCTCTCCTGCTGCAACCCTAGGCCACCTCCATAGCCGCTTGGCATTGCCTCCCTATCTATTGCACAACTACATGAATCAGACCCTGAGCCCTCGTCATTCGAGGAGGGCGGATGCCTACGTACTAGGCATTGTAAGTCGTCGACTACCCCTACATCGTCCCCATCCACTAGCTAAATGGAGGCATCATCCGAGTCCTGACTCTAGAAGTTCTGCATGTCTGGTTCCCCGCTCACTGTGGTGTTGTCCCAAAAAGTTTAGGAAAACTCATAATCCTTGAGAGATGGGATCCCCTACTATAGACCGAACTATCGCAAAACTCGGTCATACCGGTGGAGCTCCACCTCTCCCCTCTCCATCCACAACCAGCAAACTCGCCTGATGCGAGCCAGCTCCTATCCATCCTCGACCCACCCTGGGTGCTCTCACCATGGCCTCTAGGTGATCTGGTCTAGGACAAGGTCATCCAGTAGTCTCCGGGACATCGGTAGGTCAATCCGCTATTGTGACCCTCTCTGGAGCCACCAGTATAAAGCTCGGGGCCTCTCCCCATCAACCCCTATCAAAGGAAGCCCTACTGGACTTCGCATTGCAATGTGCTCCCAGCACCAAACCTGTAGAAGCGATGTCATAACTAGACATCAACCGCCCTTGTACATGACCCCATGCAGGATCTTATACAGCCAACATAGCACAAAGCTGCCCCAAGATAATCTATAGCCATGGTATCGCATGTCATAGATCACATCTTCTAGCACCCATGGTACTCTGCACCAGCTCTGGTGGCACAGCAAAAGTCCACCCACCACTCCAACCAAAACCTGTGTGAGTCTCGATGCCCCAGGCATCTGACATAGTGCCTCGATGTTCACTTTGCCCTTCTCCAAGGTGAAGCTCGGGTCACCACACAACCACATCATAGCATGGCCCTAATTGGCCATAGGAGTGATCAACCATCCTTGTATGGAGATTCTCAGAATCCTCCATACATCCTTCAAAGTGGAAGTCATCTCCCCTATAGGTAGCCAAAAATAGGAAGAACCCGGATACCACCTCTTTGCCAGGGCTGTCAGTAGCCCCATGTTTGTAGACACTTGTGGCATTCCTACCACATGCTGTAAGCTGGCCTGTGCCAGCTGATCCCGCTCTGCCTGTGTTAGAGCAGCCAAGTCATCTCTCAACCCCCCGTATTTCCATTCCCTGCTCTTTAGCAATCCTCTCTGCAACATAAAAAACAAAATAATAAAAATCATTAATTAATAATGCAAGTAAAATAAGTTCAATTTTATACAAATGATGATATTGCCCACTATTGGATGATATCGTCCCAAATTTGAGCACAATCGTCTCTGATATCGCAAGTCAAAATTGTCCCTAATTTGATGAAATCGTCCCCATTTCGCCGATTTCGCCCTTAGACAAAATTGGCAAACTTGAGATGATTTCGTCGAAATCGGGACGATTTTGTCCCGACGACGTCGACGGCCCAAAAACGGCCGTGATGCTCAAAAATTGATCAAAATTCACCTAACAAGCATGTAAATTCAAATTAAAGCATTCTAAGCTAAGTTTAGACTCTTACCCGTAGGCCGCACTGAACCTCTGCCGATTTGTGCACCGTCTCCACCATTTTTGCTTGCGAAGTTCTAAAAACTAGAAAAATGAACAGTAAAAATGAATTAGGGTTTTACCCTATTTTTTCTTTATTTTATTCAAAAACAATTAAAAGCATTTTAAAATTTTGTTTTTTCGCGTTTTTACCTCAAACGTTCGATTTGGGTAAAAACACGGAGGGGGCACCATAGTAAGCTATCGTACGATTCGACCAAGAATCGTCCCCTAAAAATGGGAATAATTTTTTGCTTTCTCGTAGATCAAGAAGAACTCATCTTTAACACATTTTCTTTGAAAAATTCGCTAAAGAGGGGGCAAAATGTAGCACCCTAAAATTGGCACAATAAAACCTTAATAAATACAATTACTCTAGTAAATAATTCAAATTCAAATTTTAACCTCCCAAACTACCCGTTAACCATCGTGTAATCTGTTTCCTCCTTTCCCATGCCATTTTTAGAGGTTGTTTTGATCGTTTGACGATATCGTTGCCGATCAGACGATATCGCCTCAGATCGGACGATTTCGTCTGGGCTAGGACGTCCAGACGATCTTGTCCCAAAACTAATTTTGCACAATTAGCTTATGTTCCAACAGCGTCTCTAATCCGGGTAGAAGCGTGTCTGCACCGTTAGAGACCCTTCCCCTTTGGAGATCTCCCAAATAAGGATGATCTCCAACCTCCTAACCTCCCTCCTAAGCTTATTTAATCCTAAGCCCTCCCCTTAGCACCCCCCTGGCTGATAATCCCTATAACTTGACTTCACACACGTTAAAACATCCCAAATTGCTATTTGCATTAGTTCTATCCAATTTTTGTTGCAGGTACCTTAGTATTTTTTAGCCGGAGCAAGCTTACATCGTTGCAGATGATCCTGTTCAGATCGGAGGCGATCCTGTCAAATCAGAGACTATTTCGTACCAATGCGAGACGATTTCGACTGTAGTCAACATTGAGGCAATCAGTGCCCAAAGTTTGCATTTCTTCATCTTTTCTCTGCTGTTTTATTTTGCAATTAGCTAGTTTATTTGATATTTTATGCTATCTTGCATTTTTGAGTTCACCCATGTAGCTTTAAATGCATAATTAAGTCATCAATTGCCATTAAATCATCGTAGTACACTTGTAGTTTGTTAATTATTATCATGTTAATGTTATTGCTATCATTTTACACTGTTTCCCTCTGTTATAATAGTTGCATTTTCTGTGTTTTGCACCCATTTTTCTGTTTGCAGGTCTTTGACGAATTCGTCTGACAAATTTGTCAGATCTCAGACAATCCTGTCAGATCTCAAATGATTCTGTCGAATTCCAGATGATCCTGACTGCTTCAAGAATCAAAATCTTCATCAGACATTCGGATCAGGTATTTTCTTTTAATATTGCTTAATTTCTTTGTTTTCTATCTTAATTATGTTTTCTATATTCATTTAATCTGCATCTTCATATAGAATAGCTTAGATGCATTTTTGCCAAACCTAGGACATGGATGTTTAAGGCTAAAACTGAACACATCAAACACATTCCCAACCTAGGCATGGAAACTGCCATTAAATGTTTCCTGGTGAACCCACCATCCGTCAAAAAATCACCATAATACACCTCCCTCGAGAGGCGAGACCTTCGCAATGCCTCTCAGTCCGAGGTACCGTGCCATCCTTTTCACATCCCCCTTTCAGGCACGGATCCTATAGCCTAAAGGTAAGGGTGTGCTTTCACAACCTAAACCTAATCGCCCATTCCTCCTGTATATTTTAGCTTTAGATTATGCTTTAGGAGTTATGTTAGCTCAGCTTGATGATGAAAAGAGAGAACATGCTAATTATTACATTAGCCGAACCTTCATCAGTTATGAAACCCGCTATACAACATTAGAGAAACTATGTCTAGCAGTCGTGTTTGCTACGCAAAAATTATGCCATTATATGCTTAGTCAAAAAACTTATGTCATTGCTAAATATGATCCCTTAAGGTATCTCATGAGTCGACCTTATTTATCGGGTCGCATAGCCAAGTGGGTTCTTGCTCTAAGTGAGTTTGATCTCACATTCATAGGACAGAAGTTTGTTAAGGGTCAAATCATAGCAGATCAATTAGCTACTGCACCCTTAGAGTCTACCCATCCCCTCATCATTGAGTTTCCTGATGAATGCCTTCAATTAGAGGCAGACCATATTGAATAATGGTCCTTATACTTTGATGGAGCCCGATGCATGAGTGGGGTCAAGTGCAGGTATTATTTTAATATCCTCGCAAAAACATCTTATTCCTCTGTCCTTCAAGTTAACATTTGCTTGCACCAACAATACCGCTGAATATGAAGCTCTAATCCTTGGATTACGAGCTACATTGGCGCTAAAAATTAAACATCTATTAGTTTTTGGTGATTTTCAACTGGTTATAAACCAAATTAATGAAGTTTATCAAACCAGAGATGATAAAATACGCCCATATAAAACCTATGTTTTACAATTAATGTCTCTATTTGATCAAGTTACCTTGGAAGCTATTCCTCGAACTTGCAACCATGCAGCTGATGCTATGGCCGCAGCCGCATCTCTCCTCCCCTTGGAGTTAGATAAAAAATATGCTACTATCATTATTCATCGACTCTAGGAACCCGCTTCAAATAAGTCATGCTTAGAACCTTTGGATGTGTTTCTAATCAACGAAACTACTCCGAAACCTTGGTATACAGATATATTTGATTTTCTCCAAAATGGGACTTTCCCTGCCAATTCTAATAGAAACCAGCGTCGATTATTATGTAGACAAGCAAGTTGATTTGTAATAATAGGCAATAATTTATATAGGAGATCTTTTGAAGGTATCCAATTAAGATGTTTGAATTTAGAAGAATCCAAATCAGCCTTGAGTGAAGCCCACGATGGATCTTGTGGAGGATACTTCAGTGGTAGTGTCATTGCTAAAAAGCTCCTTCGGATAGGATATTTTTGGACTACCATGGAAAAGGATGCACATGATTATGTCCGCCATTGTGACAAGTGCCAGAATATGCTGACCTTGTCCATGCGCCTGCACAAGAGCTACAGGCTATTTCATCTCCTTGGCCCTTTTCAAAATGGGGTTTAGATATTATTGGCAAAATTAATCCAGTGTCATCTGATGGACACAAATTCATCATAACTACCACTGAGTATTTCACAAAGTGGGTTGAAGCTATGCCTTTAGCTTCCTGCACTGGCACACAAGTCTCTAAATTTATCTTTAATCAAATCATTTGTAGGTTTGAAATTCCTACAAATATCATCTCTGATAATGGAACTTGTTTCAAAAATAAAGATGTTAAAAAATTATGCCAAAAATACAAAATTCAACATCGCTGGTCCACTCCCTATTATCCTTAGGGTAATGGTCAAGCAGAAGCATATAACAAAACCTTAATCAAAATCCTTAAAATATTGGTCAATAAAACTGGCCGTGACTGGCACATTTAGTTATATCCAGCCTTGTGGGCCTATTGAACTAGTGTTCGAACCCCCATGAGAACTTCACCATTTGTTTTGGTTTATGGTGCTGAAGCCGTTTTTTCCTTTGAATTAGAAGTTCCTTCTTTGGATCTGCTACTTCAAGATACCGAAGTAGGAGATGAATATTGAGCTGGCAGACTCTGTCAGCTGGAACTCTTAGATGAAAAATGCATCAATGCTTTGGAGCATCTCCGTGCCTACCAAAACAAGCTTAAAAGATCATATGCTAAAAAAGTTTGTCATCGATCCTTTGAGATCGATGACCTTGTTTTAAAAGAAAATTAAAAAAATACTAATGCAACTAAGGACCTTAAAGGTAAATTTGAGCCCAACTGGCTTGGACCATACATTATCACTGCTAAATTTGAATCGGGAGCATACAAATTATCTACCTTAGATGGTAAAGAACTTAAAGAACCCATGAATATTTTGCATCTTAAACGTTACTATGTATAAATTTGGTCATTTCATCCTTGTATATATTTGTTTAAAATATTTCAAAATCACTATTTTGTATTTCTTTCAATTTATAAATTCAAAAACACCAAAAACATTCATAATCATCAAAATCTTCAAAATTATTTGGCACTTGTTAATTCTTTCAAAAAAAAAAATCAAAACAACAATATTCTTGACTCTTTCGAAACCAAAACAACATAAAGAAGAAAGAAAGAGTCAACATTCTCAAAGCTTCTCAAAAATAGTATTTATTTATATATATCTGCTTACAAATGTTGCAATTATATGTTTCAAATTATTTTGGATAAATTAGCATTTATTTGGAATCTCTCACTTTCACAAACGCAAAAATAAATATCTTGATTTTATCTGGCATGATTACTAATCTCTCTTATATCAAAGTCCACAAAATTCAATTAAATAACGTTTGAGCACAGAGAATTGATCTTGTTATTTACTTAAACCAAACACATCTTTTCACAATAAAATGATTATATTTGTAATTTCCATGCTTTGCTACATAGTAGAAGTGGTTTCTTGAGCGAAAAGTTTCCCCTGCTATCCTATCATGCACATGGTCTAGAATCTTTGCGAATTGGCAAAAGGACAAGCTCACCCCTACCCAGAATAAAAATCCCTTGCTCTACAGCTAATCCGAGCAAGTATCCCTAGTATAGAACAAAAAAACAAAAGCAAATTTCAAGAAAAATAGAAAAAGAGAAAAATGTTATTTTATATCATTACAACAATATTTCAAGCATTATCTCAAAAATCAAGCAAAAATACAAAAGAAAAGCAAAAGAAAGCAAAAGCAAAAGCAATAAAATCCCTCTCCCTACCCATTGAAAAGAAAAGAAGGGTTGATGAGCTTGAATCCCTGGAATTCTCAATTATTCAAAAACTGTGAGGTAAGCCCCATAACAGGTGGTTTGTGCCCAACTTGCTTGGCCTTGGGTAACTCCTAGCATGGCGATATGTCTGTCACATTAGAGACTTTCTTTTGTACAGACCTATGTCTACTTATGGATTAGCTAGCTCTTGATAATCCGACTTACATAGTAGTATAATATGGTTATATGCATCTACATCATGGTTAATGAACACTTCTTTGGTTCATTCAAATCACTTGTATCATAGTACCTTGCTCAAAACTGGTAAATGAACAATGCAATTGCACACACATTTTATATTTGAGAGATTTTGTGTATCATTATGATAAATCAAGATTGGAAATGAATTCACATATGCACATGGGGTTCCTTATAAATCTAACTTTTGTCTTCAAAGTACTTTGAAATATTTTGCAAATTGTTTGAAATAATTCATTTTCTTCTTTAAAGTACAGTTGTTTAGCTTATAGACAACTACATACATAATAATCAAAATTTCTTTCAACACACACACACACACACACACACACACATATATATATATTGTTGACTTTCGCGACGATGGTATAATTCTAAAACCAAAATTTGAATTTTATGCCTAACGCAAGTCCTCATCTTCATATTTTCTATTTATTAAGATTCAACCATGTAATAAAACAATCTATTTTTCCTTGATTTTTGCGATGATGGTATAAGTCTATACCTACATATTCTATGCCTAGCGCAAACCATTGTACCAATTTTTATCCCCCATTTATTTAAAAATCATGAAAACCATATGACTTAAATCATTCTATTATACAATTATGTTTTTGAACAAAAAGCATGCACATTATCACTATTTTATGTCATTATGTCAAACTTCAATTTTGCAATGATGGTATAATTCCTAGGAAATTATCCAAAAAATTTATCACACTTAGGAATTTATGCCTAGCAAAAATCAGTTAACATTATTTCATGCATATTATTTTTATGAAAATCTGAAAACAAACCATCATCATCATCATTTGCACCATTGCACCAAAGTCTTAAGACAGTCTCTTAAGCACTCTTTTACTTTTTAACAATATTTCTATACTGGGATTAGCTTGACGACCGAGTGAGTGGCGACTCCATGAAATGGTCTATAATAGTGACAATGTCCTTTGAAATTATTTTTAGAAGTCTCTTTTTATCTTTTATCACATTACATCACAAACAACCAATTTGTTACATCAGATTATTTCCTTTCAATTTTACAAGCATGACATTCAAACCATAATATTTTCAATGACGTACTTACATGAATCATCAAATCAATCAATCCAAACATTAAAAGCATCATAAAAGTACATAAGACACAAGTCATATGATAAAAAACATATCTCATATATATATATATCACAAATATATATACATCATGTCAAAACTGGATCGATATGCCACAATCTGTACCTCGGCATACTCAATCCTCTATCAAAAATAATAAATGCTATCATATCAATCTGTGCAATGTCGTGCAGTAGTCTAGCCTCGAGAACCCCTCGAGCTCTCAGCCTCATCTCCTCCCCCGCCCTAAGGTGGACAAGGTGGCCCCATCGCAGTATGTGTGGTACTGTGAGTCCTAGTCATCGATCAGGAAGAAGTCCTTGACAACCCGATCTGGATCAGATCTGTGATGTTAGTTGGAAGTGGTAGTCTATCCTACTTTGGTACCATCTGATAGTATAATGTCTGGTAGAAAGTGATTTGGGCAATAGCCTATGCCAGCTCCCCAGTGCTCGCCCCTCTGCCCCGTGCTCTAAGGCATGCAATCTCATATCTGAGCTGTGTCACCTCAGCTCGATGTCGTGCAGCCTCCTCCTACAGGGTCTGCACCTGTGCCTAGAGATAGATTGTATCCACTCAGAGAGTTGCTGTCTCGCTACTCTCCCTAGTGTCAAAACCCTTTCCCTTGTCGGGTGATGGTGGCCTCTCTCTCTATGGAGAAGGGGGTCTCTCTGCCCTCCTATCCCACTATCGTAGCATCTCCTGCACCTGTGGCCTCCTCTGCTCTCTCTCGTTGTGACCATGGGTTGCCTCCATAGCCGCCTGGCACCGCCTCCCTATTCGATGCACAACTACATGAATCAAACCCTAAGCCCTCGTCATCCGAGGAGGGTAGATGCCTACGTACCAGGAATCATAGCCGTCGGCTACCCCTACGTCGTCTCCATCCACTAGCTGAATGGGGGCGTCATCTGAGTCCTGACTCCAAAAGCGTTGCATATCTAGATCCCCACTCACTATGGTGTTATCCCGGATAGTCCGAGAAAACTTGTAATCCCTGAGAGATGGGATCCCTTGCTATAGACCGAACTGTCACAAAACTCGGTCATACCGATGGAGCTCCACCTCTCCCCTCTCCATCCGCAACCAACAAACTCGCCTGATGCGATCCAGCTCTTGTCCATCCTCAGCCCACCCTGGGTGCTCTCGCCAAGGCCTCCAGGTGATCTGGTCCAGTACAAGGTCCAACAGTCTCCGGGACATCGATAGGTCAATCCGCCGCTGTGCCCCTCTCCGGAGCCACTAGTAGAAAACTCGGGGCCTCTCCCCGTCAATCCCTGTCAAAGGAAGCCCTACCGACATTCGCATTGCAATGTGCTCCCAACACAAAACTTGTAGAAGCAATGTCATCACCAGACATCGGTCGCCCTTGTACACGACCCTATGCAGGATCCTATATAGTCAACATAGAACAAAACTGCCCCAAGAGAATCTGTAACCATGGTCTCGCATGTCGCAAATAACATCTGCTAGCACCCATGGTACCCTGCACCCACTCTGGTGGCACAGCAGAAGTCCACCAACTACTTCGGCCAAAACCAGTGTGAGTCTAGATGCCCCAGGCATCTGACGTAGCGCCTCGATGTTAACTTTGCCCTTCTCTAGGGTGAAGCTCATGTCACCACACAACCGCATCATAGCATGGCCATAATTGGCCGTAGGAGTGATCAACCATCCTTGTATGGGGATCCTCAGAATCCTCCATACATCCTCAATGTGGGAGTCATCTCCCCTGTCGGTAGTCAAAAATAAGAAGAATCTGAATATCACCTCTCTGCCAAGGTTGTCAATAGCCCCATGTCTGTGGATACTTGTGGCATCTTTGCCACATGCTATAAGCTAGCCTAAGCCAGCTGATCCCGCTCTTCCTATGTTAGAGCGGCCAAGTCGTCTCTCAACCCCCCATACTTCCATTCTCTGCTCTTTAAAAAACCTCTCTGCAACATAAACAACAATAAAAAACAAATCATTAATAAAAAAATCATTAATTAAAAATGCAAGTTAAAATAAGTTCAATTTTATACAACTGATGATATCATCCATAATTGGACTATATCGTCCCCAATTTGAGCAGAATCGTCTCCGATTTCACAAGCCGAAATCGTCCCTAATTTGACAAAATCATCTCTCTTTCACCGATTTCGCCCTTAGACGAAATCGACAAACTTGAGATGATTTCGTCGAAATCGGGATGATTTCGTCCCGACGACGTCGACGGCCCAAAAATGGCCGCGATGCTAAAAAATTGATCAAAATTCACCTAACAAGCATGTAAATTCAAATTAAAGTATTCTAAGCTAAGTTTAGACTCTTACCCATAGCTTGCGTCGGACCTCTGTCGATTTGTGTGCCGTCTCCACCATTTTTGCTTGCAGAGTTCTAAAAACCAGAAAAATGAACAGTAAAAATGAATTAGGGTTTTACCCTATTTTTTCTTAATTTTATTCAAAAAAAATTAAAAGCATTTTAAAATTTTGCTTTTTCGCGTTTTTACCTCAAACGTTCGATTTGGGTAAAAACACGGAGGGGGCACCATTGTAAGCTGTCGTACGATTCGACCAAGAATCATCACCTAAAAATGGTAATAGTTTTTTGCTTTCTCGTAGATCGAGAAGAACTCATCTTTAACGCATTTTTTTCAAAAAATTCGCTAAAGAGGGGGCAAAATGTAGCACCCTAAAATTGGCGCAGTAAAACCTTAATAAATACAATTACTCTAGTAAATAATTCAAATTCAAATTTTAACCTCCTAAACCGCCCGTTAACTACCGTGTAATCTGTTTCCTCCTTTCTCGTGCCATTTTTAGAGGTTGTTTTGACCGTTTGACGATATCATCGTCGATTAGACGATATCGCCTCAGATCGGACGATTTCGTCTGGGCTAGGACGTCCAGACGATCTTGTCCCAAAACTGATTTTGCACAATTAGCTTCTGTTCCAACGACGTCTCTAATCCGGGCAGAAGCATGTCTGCGCCATTAGAGACCCTTCCCCATTGGAGATCTCCCAAATAGGGATGATATCCAACCTCCTAACCTCCCTCCTAAGCTTATTTAATCCTAAGCCCTCCCCTTAGCACCCCCCTGGCTGAAATTCTTTGAAAACTAACTTCACACGCATTAAAGCATCCTAAATTGTTATTTGCATTAGTTCTATTCAAATTTTGTTGTAGGTACCTTAGTTTTTTTCAACCGAAGCAAGCTTACATCGTTGCAGACGATCTTGTTCAGATCGGAAGCGATCCTATCGAATCAGAGATGATTTCGTACCAATGCGAGACGATTTCGACTACAGTCAACATTGAGGCAATCAGTGCCCAAAGTTTGCATTTTCCTCTCTTTAATCTGCTGTTTTGTTCTGCAATTAGCTAGTTTATTTATTATTTTATGTTATCTTGCATCTTGGAGTTCACCCATCTAGATCAAATGCATAATTAAGTCATAATTATTATTTAATAAGTATGATGCATTCATGTTTCTATTTATAGTTTTCAGTTTGATGTTCTTATTGTCATTTTACATTATTTCCCTTTGTTAGCATTGTTGTATTTTCTATGTTTTGCACCTATTTCTCTATTTGTAGGTCTCTGATGAATTCATTTGATGAATTCGTCAGATCTCAAACGATCTTGTCTGATAGCAGACGATCCTATCAAATCAGAGGTGATCCTGACTGCTTCAAGAATCAGAATCTTCATCAGACATCCGGATTAGGTATGATTTTTAATCTTGCTTAATTTCTTTGTTTTTTTGTCCTAATCTACTTTTTTGTATTCATTTAATCTGCATCTTCATATAGAATAAATTAGATGCATTTTGGCCAAACCTAGGAGATGGATGTTTAAGGATAAAAATGAACACATAAAACACATTCCCAACCTAGACGTGGAAACTGCCATTAAATGTTTCTTGGTGAACCCACCATTCGTCGAAAAATCACCATAATACACCTCCCTTGAGAGGTGGGACCTTCGCAAGGCCTCTCAGTCCGAGGTACCGTGCCATCCTTTTCCCATCTTCCTTCCGGGCACGGATCCTATAGCCTGAAGGTAAGGGTGTGAAAAATTTGGAGCGATACAACTATTACACTAAGAGCAAAGCCTATAGATGCTATAACAAGAGGACATGCACTATTATAGAAAGTATAAATGTAACAGTTGATGAGAAAATAGGGTCAAGAGAACTAGTTCAAGAAATTATGTATCAAGAAGATGAAATTTGTCAAGAAGAGTTATGTGAAGAATTAGAGGAAGAAGAAGAAGAAACACAAATACTTTTTCCTAAGACTTCATCTAGGTATGTACAGAAAAATAATCCAAGGGATCTAATAATTTGGAATACGAATGAGAGATAAACAAGGAGAAAAATGATAACATCAAATAAACAAGTAAATTTCTCTTTGTTATCTAAAATTGAGCCAAAATATTTCAATGAAGCAAGTGAAGATGAATTTTGGATTAAGGCAATGAATGAGGAACTAGATCAAATAGATAAACGTAATCTTTGGGAACTTGTCACATGACCAAAAGGTAAGAATGTGATTGGCACTAAATGGGTTTTTAGAAATAAGTTAATTGAAGATGGTTAGGTAGTAAAAAAAAATGGAATATTAGTATGAAAAGGTTATGTATAGGTTGAGGGAATTGACTTTGATGAGACATTTGCTTCAATTGCACGAATTTAAGCTATAAGAATATTCTGAGCCTTTTCAAGTTTTAAAAATTTCAAGATGTATTAGATGGATGTTAAATCAACTTTTCTAAATGGTGTTTTGGAAGAAGATATTTATATTGAGTACCTCAAAGGATTCAACTTAACTGATAAACTAGACTATTTATGCATGCTGAACAAGGCACTTAAGGATTAAAACAAGCTCCTAGAGCTTAGTTCTCAAGATTGATAAGTACCTTCAGGAACAGGATTTCAGGAAAGGATTAGTGGACAATAACTTATACATCAAAAATGAAGGAAATGACTTACTAATTATGGTTTTTTATGTGGATGATATCATTTTTGGAGGCAACAATGATAAGATGTGTCAGAGATTTGCAAAGAGCATGCAGAAGGAATTTAATATGTCAATGCTTTGTGAGTTGTCCTTATTTCTTAGATTTCATATTTCACAATCAGAGAAAGGTGTATTTATTTCACAAACCAAGTATATAAAATAGATGCTAAATAAATTCAAGTTAGAATATTGCAAACCAGTGAGTACCCCCATGGTTACAAGATGCAAGTTAAGTAAAGATGATGAATCTCCTAAGGCAAATAAAAAATTATACAAATCTATGATTGACAACTTACTGTATGTCACAACTACAAGCCCAGATATAATGAGACAGTGGGATTAGTGGCAATGTTTCAAGAAACACCAAAAGAGACACATGTAGTATTAGTGAATAGGATTTTCAAGTATTTAAAATGGACTATGGATTTTGGGCTTTAATATCTAAAAAGTGATAATTTCACTCTCAAAACATATACAGATGAATATTGGGCTAGCAACATTGATGATAAAAAAGCACAAGTGGAGGATCATTATTTCTTGGAGACTGTTTAGTCTCTTGGCTAAGTAAGAAATAGGCATCAGTATCCTTATCCATAGTATAGGCAGAGTATATTGCAGTAGTTGCTTATTGTACACAGGTATTATGGATGAAGTAAAATTTAGAGGACTTCAATATAAAGCATGATCACCTTGTTCCCATATTTTCAGATAATACAAGTGCTATAAATATCTCAAAGAATCCAGTGATGCACTCTAGGACAAAGCACATTTCGATCAAGTATCATTTTTTAAGAGAACAGGTGGTATATAAGCAATTTAGGTTGGAATATGTTACTACAAATAGTAGATTGTGGATATTTTCACTAAACCACTTTCGAAATAGACCTTTGAGTATCTTAGAAGAAAATTGGGAGTATTTCTACTTCCACCCAAAAATTAATTACCTCAAGAGAGGAGGTGGTGGGGGGCTAAGCTAAGAGACTTATCCTTATCCTCAAAGGTGGCCCTTTTCCAATGTTAAAGGGGGAGAGATTTGAGTTAGGGGAGAGCATTCAGTTAGGAGGAGTAGTTTCTCAAGGGGAGAAGAATTGAAAAAGGTAAAAGAAATGGTTAAAGGAAAATGGGTTGCCATCAATGACAAAGGGAAAGATTGTTGGAAATATGAGCAATTTTTGTTGTCATTGATTTCAAGAGGTTGATGTCCAAGTTTCATCATCATTAATGTCATCAAGTGATTTTTATAAAAGGTAAGAAAGAGGTTTAAAATAACAGGATATAATATTTATTCTAATATTATATGCCTAAAAGGGCCTAAACAAATTGAAGACCTAAGGAAGGAGAAGCAGGTTTAAAAGGAAATCCCAAGGAAGGAGAAGCAATTTTAAAAGGAAATAATAATATTATGATATTTAATATTATAATATTTGAGGTAAAAGGTTGAGTTGAATAAAATGAGGACCAAGGAGTTATTAAATTATAAATCCTCAAAAAGACCCATTTGGCAAATTTTAAAGGTTATGATTTAATTTATTTAAATTTAATATTTTAACCAAAGGTTAAAATTTAAATTTAAATAAATAATAAAGGCACCAAAGTTTAAATTTTAAATTCAAATTAAAAATTGAATTTCTTAAATTGCCAACGTGTTGTAGTGCATAGCATATGGTATAAAAAGGGTACAAGTTTTTTATTAAAACTTACTCATGCGAATTGTGTGCCTAAAGTCTAATGAATTTGTGCTTTGCATTCATTAAGGAGTAAGGAAAATTTCATTGTTAAATGTTGAAGGGCAGACATGGTGATAAATCAACGTGGAGTGCCAAGCAAGTCTCAAGATGCTTGGTTGTGCAAGTGGTAGTTGAGGGCTATGTTAAGGCATTCGTGAGGGTGATATCAGGGGTTTGATTCATGCGATTGTGTTTTGCGAGAGGAAAGAAATTTTTATTTTGTGGAAGAAGAGACAAGGCATAATAAGGGAGTGTGCACCTTTTATCTTTGTGTGGGAACATAGCCCAACTGGTGGATGAGCATTGGGCTAGGTTGTTTGAAATACGAGGTTGTATGTTCAAATTTTGTTGAAGACCTTTTGGGAAGAATTAAAAAGGTATGCTTTTCACGTGTTAAATTTCAAAGGTTTTGGTATTCATAAATTGCATTAAAGGGTTGCATGAGATTTAAAAGGTATTTTTTGAGTTTGTTGAGGGAGATATAAGGTATAAGAAAATTAAAATATTCTATTTTAATTTTTGTGGTTAGAATTTATTTTATAATGTTTGGAGTTATAAGTGTTAAGAAAAGAAATTATTTTGACCCAGGTGTTGTAGGTGATTTGGAGAGGAGAGGGCAATCCTCCAAGTGAGGTCCCAAGTCCAAATCTCCACCCTAAAAAAAATCTAAATTGGGTATCCAAAATCCAATTGATAATGTTGGTGCGGGTAGGGTTGGGTGCGACTCCTGGGTGACTTTGACGGTGTAGAACCCCCTGTTTGTGGTCTCTTAGACCAAGGCGGCTCCGCAAGGGTTTTTTTGCTTTAAAAAAAGAAAAGAAAAGAAAATAATTTATTTTTTATGTGGAAGGTTGGATTTTATAAGGTGTTAGTAAAAGAACTTGATTTTTGAATATTAATTTGATATTTTGGAGATTATAAGGTGTATTAAATATTTGATATTTTGTATGGTAAAATAAATATTTGAAAAAATATTTGAGTGGATATTTTTAGATAAATTGTTGATATCTAACCTTGAAAGTGGTAAAAAGGATGTGTGTGATTAAGAAAAGTTTTGAAGTCAGATATCCATCAAAACAAAAGGTATGGACATATCATCCTTGTGAGTGAAATATTGTTTGGTTGAACATTGTGAAATGCAAGTTGGAGTAAAAAGGATTGTTGGAAATGTTTGAGTGACTTTTTCATATGCATGATTGAGTGAAGTTGAATGAGCATTATTGATTGAAAGTATTGGAGTGAAAGTTCAAGTTTTGTGAATCAAATTATACTTTATTTCTGAATTGATTTGGAGGAGAGTTTGAAAGTGATTGATGGTTTTGTGAGTGTAAAACATATTGATTCTCTAATCATTCTCTATATTTTTATGTGGTTAAAAATTGGTTGTGTGATTGAAGAGGTTTTATGAAAGAAATTAAGTTGAGTTTTTTGTATGCAAGTTTTACAAGTGATTTGAGTAAGCATTTGTGAAAGCTTAAGGAAAGATTTGTGTCAGCTTTTGTGAAAGCTTACAAGCATATTTGAGACAAGTCTTGGTAAATACTTGTGGATATATTTGAGGTAAGTCTTAGTGAAGACTTGTTGAGTAGATTGAGAAATTTCTTGAGAGGACTTGTGGATAGATTTGAGGTAAATATTTGAGAAGACTTGAGAGCAGAATTGATTAATTGATTTGCTCAAGCTTTGAGTTAAGGCTTGGGGAAAATCTAGTAGAGTTTATTTGTGATTAGATCAAGATTTGTGTTAAGGATTGAGGATAGATTTAATGATAAATTTTGGTGTATATTTGAGGTTAGATTTATTCCAAATCAGAGACAAATTTATGAGCAAATTTATGTTAGACCAAAGTATAATGTTTAGTGTAGATTTGAGATAGATATTGAGCAGTGTTTAGAGTAATATTTGGATGTGACAAAGTAGAGGAAAATAGTCTCTAGTTGACAGAGATCCATTAGCCAGGGTAGAAAGTACAAAGGTATTCTAAGTAAGAATAGAGGTCTTCCATGGAGAGAGATCTACAAGCCAGTGTAGTGGAGGTAGTAGTCTTCTAGAAGATCACCAACCAGATCATAAGGGAAGGAGTTATCCTATGGATAGAGGTACACAAATTTGATTAGGGGATTGGAGTCTCCTTTCTAAATAGGTCCATAAATATTGTAATAGGGAAGGATTACCAAGATAATTTATTGATAAAAAATTATAAGGAATATTTTCTTCGTGGAGTAGCCCACATTGGGTGAACCACATTAAATCATGTATCTCATGTGTGTGATGATTTGTGTAATTCTTACTACTTTAATATTGCTGATGTTATCCTATGGATTGAAAAGTAAAAAGTTTTATATTATACTATTCAACCCCTTTCTCAGTATAAATTAATGTTCTTCAATTGGTATCAGAGAGGGTCTCTTAATGAAAAAGACTAACAGCTTGGAGGAAGGTCCATAAGAAACACACATGAATTTAGAGAATTAATAAGAGACCATGTTTGACATAAAAGAGGAATTATTTGATGCTATCAAGAAATTGGAAAAGGTTAGAAAGAAGAACTCAAGTTTGAAGGATCAAATTCAAGAGGATGAAGAAGCAAAGATGAAACTTCTACAGAGTCTCACAAAAATCAAGATAAAGGTAGAAGGAGGAAAGAAAATTGAATAGGATATGATAGATCTATTAAGAGCAAGGGAAATAGAGGTTGAAATATTGGAAGAAAAAAATGTCTCTTTAAGGAATGAAATTAAAAAATACCTAGTTATGACAAGATATAAAGTTAGGGAAATAGAAAGAGGAGTCAAGATTTCAAGAAATAGAGACATCAAACAAATATAAGCTCATGAATCATACTTCAAAAGGAAAAGACATCAAGAAAGAAGAAGGCAAAGAAGAACCATGGATGAGAGTTAATCACAAGAACAACAAAAGAAGAAGTGCTCGACCATATTTTCCAAGGCATTCAAACAGGTTACATAATCTCTTCCATGGATATTGCTTTTCATGCAATAAATATGGTCATAGAGCTGTACATTGCACTAGTTATGTGAAAAATGATGGTAATATAAATTTCAATTATTTTTCACCTCTTATGAATGATGATGTCATATTTTATAAATGCAATAATTTTGGGCACAAGGATAGATGATGAAAAATAGTGCTTCCTAAGTCAAGTAAAAATAATACAACTTCAACAATTATGAAAGAGAGAAAAGGGTATGAGAAAGTTAGATCGATGTTAGTACAAATAGTCCTCCATGTGCAATATAATGGAAAATAATGGTTTCTTGATAGTGGATGTTCTAGTCACATGATAGGAGATAAAAGTAAATTTCTTGTACTCAAAGAAACTAATGGATGATCAGTAATATTTGGTGATAATGGTTCAACAAAAAATTATGGAAAAATAAATCTAAGTTTATATAATGGGAAAAAAAAGAGAGAATTTTTTGTACATCAAGGGGTTGAGGTATAATATTCTAAGTGTAATACAAATTTGTGATCAAGGGGACATGGTTACATTTCATCCAAATATATGTGAAATAAAAAAGTCTAAAATTGGAAAACTCATTGCAAATGCAAGTAGAACTACAAAAACCTTTACATGCTACGTGATATTAAAGGAGAAAAGTGTTTTCTATCACAATAATATGAGAGTTGGTTATGACATAGAAGAATGGATCATTTGAACTTTGACAACATAGTAAACATAAGCAACAAACAGGTTGTCAAAGATTTACCAAAGCTAAAAATGACATAAAACACAATTTGTTCACATTTTCAGCATGGGAAACAAACTAGAACAAGTTTAAAGTCAAAAGAATTTGTCATCTGAGCCATTGAAACTAGTGCACACTGACCTATGTGGTCCTACATGGTTAAATATTTTACAAGGTGAAAGTTAATTTATATTATTTATAAATTATTAAAGCTTTCCTGAAAGAAAGGTCTAAAGATCATGAGGAGTTTAAAGCTTTTAAATAATTAGTGTAAAAATAAATAGGTAAAAGGATTAATATTTTAAGGTCATACAGGAGAGGAGAATTTACCTCAAATGAATTCGTAGAATTTTGTGAACAACATGGTATAAAAAGAGAATATTTAGCAGCAAGATATCCTCAACAAAACATGGTAGTTGAAAGGAAAAATAGGACAATTGAGAATATGGTTAGAACCATGTTAAATGAGTCTAATATTTTATATGGTTTTTGGAAAGAGGTAGTACATACAACATATATCATCAATAAATATCAAGTAAGAGTAAACCATCACAAAACTTGATATGAGCTCTATAAAGGAAGACCATCTACTATAAAGTACTTCAGAAATTTTGGAAGCAAATGTTACATAAGATGGGAAGAGAAAAATTTGGGTAAGTTTGACCCAAGATGTGATGAGGGTATTTTTCTTGGCTATTCCACTGAGAACAAATCCTATAGATTCTATAACAAGAGGACACATACTATTATAGAAAGTATAAATGTAATAGTTGATGAGAAGATAGGGTCAAGAGAACTAATTCAAGAAATTGTGTATCAAGAAGATTAAAGTTGTCAAGAAGAGTTATGTGAAGAATCAGAGGAAGAAGAAGAATAAACACAAAGAATTTTTCCTAATAATCCATCTAGGTATGTACAAACTAATTATCCAAGGGATCTAATAATTGGTAATCTAGATGAGAGATAGACAAGGAAAAGGATAATAGCATCAAATCAACAAGAAAATTTCTCTTTGTTATCTAAAATTGAGCCAAAATATTTCAATGGGGCAAGTGAAGATGAATTTTGGATTAAGAAAATGAATGAGGAACTAGATTAGATAGGGAAAAGTAATACTTGGGAACTCTTCCCACAATCAAAAGGTAATAATGTGACTGGAACTAAATGGGTTTTCAGAAACTAGTTAAATGAATATGGTCAGGTAGTTAGAAACAAAGCAAAATTAGTATGCAAAGCTTATGCATAGGTTGAGCTTAATTGAATTTGATGAGATATTTGCTCTAGCTGCACAACTTGAAGCTATAATAATGTTCTTAGCCTTATAAAGCTTTAAAAATTTCAATGTATATAAGATGGATGTTAACTAAACCTTTTTAAATGGTGTTATGGAAGAAGAGGTTTATATTGAGAAGGCAGAAGGATTCATCTTAACTGATAAACCAAACTATGTATGCAAACTGAAGAAGGTACTTTATGGACTAAAACAAGTTCCTAGAGCTTGGTACTCAATATTGGATAAGTACCTTCAAGAATAGGGTTTCTAGAAAGGATTAGTGGACAATAACTTATACATCAAAAATGAAGGGAATGACATACTAATTGTGGTTGTTTATGTGGATGATATCATTTTTGGAGGTAAAAATGATAAGATGTGTCAAATATTTACAAAGAGCATGTAGAATGAATTTGAGACGTTAATGCTTGGTGAGTTGTCCATATTTCTTGGACTTCAGATTTCACAATCAAAGAAAGGTGTATTTCTTTCACAAACCAAGTATATAAAATAGATGCTAAATAAATTCAAGTTAGAAGATTGTAAACTAGTGAGAACCCCCATGGTTATAGGATGCAAGTTAAGTAAAGATAATGAGTATCCTAAGGTAAATCATAAATTGTATAGATATGTGATTGGCAGCTTACTGTATGTCACAACTACAAGACTAGATATAATGCAGGCAGTGGGATTAGTGGCAAGGTTTCAAGAAGCACCCAAATAGACACATGTAGTAGTAGTAAAGAGGATTCTCAGGTATTTAAAATGTACTATGGATTTTGGGCTCTGGTATCCAAAAAGTGATAATTTCACTCTCACAGCATATACAAATGCAGATTGTGCTGGTAGCATTGATGAAAAAAAAATCACAAGTTGAGGAGCATTCTTTATTAGATATTGTTTAGTCTCTTGGCTATGTATGCATCAATATCCTTAACCACAACAGAGGTGAAGTATATTGCAGTAGTTGCTTGTTTTACTTAGGTATTATGGATGAAGTAAACTTTAGAGGACTTCAAGATAAAGCATTATCACCATGTTACCATATTATCAAATAATACAAGTACTATAAATATATCAAATAATATGATGATGAACTCTAGGACAAAGCAAATTTTGATCAAGTTTCATTTTTTGAGAGACCATGTTACATATAAGCAAGTCAAGTTGGAATATGTTACTACAAAGCAACAGATTGCGGATATTTTCACTAAACCACTTTCGAAAGAGACCTTTGAGTATCTTAGAAGAAAATTGGGAGGAGTTCTACTCCCACCCCAAAATTAATCACCTCAAGAGAGGAGGTGGTGGGGGGCTAAGCTAAGAGACTTATCCTTAGACCTAAAGGTGGCCCTTTGCCATTGATGTCAAAGGGGAAGATATTTGAGTTAGGGGGAGAGAATTCAGTCAGGGGGATTGGTTTCTCAGGGGAGCATAACTAAAAAAGGTAAAAGAAATGGTTAAAGGAAAATGGGTTTCCATCAATGACAAACAAGGAGATTGTTGGAAATATGAGAAATTTTTGTTGTCATTGATATCAAGAGGTTGATGTCAAATTTTCGTCATCATTAATGTGATCAAGTTATTTTTCCAAAAGGAAAGGAAGAGGTTTAAAGGAATAGGATATAATGTTTATTTTAAATTTTATATGCCTAAAAAGGCCTAAACAGTTTGAAGACCCAAGGAAGGAGAAGCAAGTTGAAATAAAATAATAATATTATAATATTTAATATTATAATATTCCAGGTTAAAGGTTGAGTTGAAGAAAAATGAGGGCCAAGGAGTTATTAAATTATAAATCCTCAAAAAGACCCATTTGGTAGATTTTAAATATTATGATTTAATTTATTTAAATTTAAATATTTTAACTAAATGTTAAAATTTAAATTTAAATAAACAATAAAGGTGCCAAATTTTAAATGTTAAATTCAAATTAAAAATTGAATTTCACGTGTTGGAGTGCATAGCATATGGTATAAAAGGGTAAATTAAAACTTAACCATGTGAATTGTGTGCCCAAATTCTAATGAATTCATGCACTACATTCATTAAAGGGGTAAGGAAAATTTGCATGTGTTAAATATTGAAGGGAATATGTGGTGATAAATTGATGCGCCAAGCAAGTGAATTGGGCAGATTTTGAGAGACAGGTTTTGAAGTCATATCTCCATCAAAACAAAAGTTATGGGCATGTCATCCTTGTGAGTGAAATATTGTTTGGTTGAACATTGTGAAATGCAAGTTGGAGTAAAAAGGATTGTTGGAAATATTTAAATGAATTTTTCATATGCATGATTGAGAGAAATTGAATGAGCATTATTGATTGAAAGTATTGGAGTGAAAGTTCAATTTTTGTGAATCAAATTATACTTTATTTCTAAATTGATTTGGAGGAGATTTTGAAAGTGATTGAGGGTTTTGTGAGTGTAAAACATATTGAGTCTCTAATAATTATCTATATGTTTCTATGGTTAAAACTTGGTTGTGTGATTGAATAGGTTTTTTGAAAGAAATTAAGTTGAGTTTTTGTATGCAAGTTTTACAAGTGATTTGAGTAAGCGTTTGTGAAATCTTAAGGACAGATTTGTGTGAGCTTTTGTAAAAGCTTACAAGCATATTTGAGGCAAGTCTTGGTAAATACTTGCGGACATATTTGAGGTATGTATTAGTGAAGACTTGTTAAGAATATTGAGCAAGTTCTTGAGAGGACTTGTGGATAGATTTGAGGAAGGCTTTGACAATACTTGAGAGCATAATTGATTGATTTATTTGCTCAAGCTTTGAGTTAAGGCTTGGGATAGATATAACAGAGTTGATTTGTTATTATATCAAGATATGTGTTAATACTTAAGGATATATTTGAGGAAAAATTTAAGGATAGATTTAAGTGTAGATTTGAGGGCATATTTGTACCAGACCAGAGTTAGATTTGTGAGCAGATGTGTGCTAGACTGAAGGACAATGTTTAGTGTAGATTTGAGATAGATATTGAGCATATTTTAGAGTAATATTTGGAGGTGAAAGAGCAGAGGATAGTAGTCTCCAATGGATAGATATCCATTAGCTAGGGTAGTGAGGACATAGGTCTTCTAAGTGAGGACAAAGGTCTTTCATGGAGAGAGATGCACAAGCCAGTGTAGTGGAGGTAGCAGTCTTCTAGAATATCACAAGCTAGAGCAAAGGGAAAGGATTTATCTTATGGATAGAGATCCACATATTTGATTAGGGGATTGGTGTCTCCTTTGAATAGAGGTCCATAAACATTGTAATAGGGAAGTATTCCCAAGATAATTTATTGAGAAAAATTTATAACGAATATTTTCTCTATGGAGCAGCCCACATTGGGTGAACCATGTTAAATCATGTCTCTCATGTATGTGATGCTTTGTGTAATGCTTACTGCTTTAATATTGTTGATATTATCATATGGATTGAAAATCAAAATTTTTTGTCTTATACCGTTCACCCTCCCTCTTAGTATAAGATCATGTTCTTCAATACCAATCACTCCTCATCATTTATTTACTCCACAACATTTCTCCACTCCACCATAAACTCATCAACTGATTCAGGGCTTCCACATTACTAAGGAAAACCCTCAAATTGAGGCCACTTAGAAACAAATAGATCAATTGATGCAATTTACTCCTATTTTTTCAAACTAGAAACCAACCTTACACCAATTGATCAATCAACCAATTCGTCCTTTAGTACCATCTATGTAATATCCAACAGACTTTACGGTACCTAAGTTTGATAAATTTAAGGGAACTAAGGATCCTAAAGAACACGTGAGCATATTTGTTCATGCATGCTTTAAATTCAAGATGATAATGCTCTCATGCTTCAAAAATTTCCTCAAATATTTGTATGGAATGCCATATAATGGTACTATAAATTGCCAAGCCATATTATTTATACTTTTGAGCAATTTATTGATCAATTATTTGATCGTTTCATCCTAAATATTAAAAATAAGATCTCATTGTCTGATGTCTATGCTTTAAGGCAGCATGATGATGAATCTATCTATGATTTCAAAAACCATTGGAGGGTTATCATCATGAATTTCCATTTACCCTACCAATGGATGAGCTAATTAAGTTATTCATAAAGAGTTGTTTAAAACCTATCTCTTGGATGCCCCAACTATGAACTTATCAATATTTTTAATAATATTTAGCTTAGGCTAGTGTCATTGAGGATATCAAAATGCAATAAGATATTCTTAAGACTAAGAAGAAAGAATGGTAGAATAATGACCAATACAAAAGAAACTATTTAGGCCAAAAAAAATCAACACAGGCTACCCCAACCACCCAATCCAATCAAGTCAATCAAGTGGTCATGAGCTAGCCGGTAATGGCTCAACAACAACCTATGCAAAAAACACCATAATAAATTTCATATCATGCGGTCCCTTCGATAATCAACTTCCAACATTTCAGAACATAGTGACAGTGCCAACTTTAGAAATCCATCCCTAGCGATAGTCAATCTGATAAAATTGCCAATACACCCCATTAGCCGAATCATATGCCTCTATTTTTAAAATTTTGTATGAGACAAATAAAATTTCTTTGCCCAAAATTATACTGGATTATCCTACCAGCCATGGTAAAAATTATTGAGAACATCTATTTTATCCTTATCATTTGCAAAACGGGTATGACATCAACAATTACCATGTGTTTAAAATGTAGTCCAAGACCTTATTGACTTGGGGGTGATCAAGCTTGATAATCCCCTCTCTCAAAAAAACCAATACCTTGGTATATTTCAAACACCACTTCCTCATCATGAGGAGTTGCAACCAAATGTAGGAGGAACTAACACTAAAACTCCTCCTAACCAATTCAATCACATTCAACAATACCAAGGGTTTGTAGGGTCCATTCATGTGGTCACTAGAGGTCAAAGGAATAACCAACAAAGGCAACCACCTCAAGAAAGTGTGTCACAACCTTCTACATCACCACCCATCCAAGTTTCCCCTAATACCTCATCACCTATTCATATCCCTAGCCAATTGAATCCACCAAATCCACCCATCAATCATCCACCTTGACCAGTCATCTCATTGAGTAGCTAGTTAACTACAAGTATAAAAATGGCTTTTGCTAAATTGTCAATTTATAACCTAATCCAAAAATCTCCTCGACATCATGAGGCATTAATGGACATTCTAAAATCCATTGAACTACAACCACAAGATCCTAATGCCTTAAACAAATTTTTGGGGAGAATCCAAATAAGCATGGAGCCTTCCATCACATTTTATGACTTTGAGATTAAGCCAATCTCATCAAAATTCGTAGATTCTCCATTGCATATCATGACTCTAATTGATAAAAAGCCTTTTAAAAGAGTCCTAATTAACACTAGTTCCTCTATCAACATTATCATCACATATTCCCTTCTTCATTTGAATCTTCATCTCATATCGCCAAGTCATCATTTAACCTCACAGTATTTAATGATGCTTTGTGTTCCATAGTTGGCACTATTGTTTTGCCCATTGAAGTAGGGGCTAAAATATTGCACACAATGTTCCACATATTGGAAGGATCCATGGTGTACAATGTACTCCTTGGAATACCTTGGATGAGGGAAATGAGATGTGTCCCTTCAATACTACATCAATGTTTGAAATATATTCATGAGGGACAAGTACATTACATACCAGTGGACATTAAACCATTTAAGTATTACAATTTCATCTCAAATACTTATGAGTCTATGCTCCCTTCCACTCACCTTTTTATTTTACCATCATCCAATTCATCCAATATTTCACCAATATCTTCATCAAAGGATCCCATTCCTGAAGAGCTCCCTATCACCAACCCTCATCAAAAATTTGCATCACATCATACTCATCATTGCCTACATGCACATGTGGTCACCGTCAGTCCACATCATCAATATTGTTGCCATCCACTTCATCATCATCATCCATTTTGCAATCTTCCTAAGCCAATACATGTCCTTCACCTAATTTTGTACAAGTTGAATTGATATATTGTGAGACACCTCCATTTCCACCATCTCCCAAACCATCATCTGATCATAGTCATTCTAATCCCATGGTATCCCAATTCAAGGTCCACCTCACCAATCCTGGTATTGGTGAGTATGTGGTCGATGACATCACCATTACGCCCCTCACTATCCCTAGTTCTAAGGATTTTGATCACCCATATGATACATATTTAGCAATAGGAGTAGTATGTTACATGGGTTTAGATCCAAATAGCATAAATTTTGTAAATGGGGGAATTTATTCTTTATCAAGTCCAGTACTCATAGAGGAATCCAAATAACCAAAACTTACCAACATTCCTAACATGATGGGATTTGCATCTCGATATTTCCACAGTCAATTGGGAAGTTTGTGGCCTAGGACTACATGAACAAAGAGTGCATCAACCTATCGATGTTCTATATCAAGAGTTGCATGACCGTCCAGGTCTAGGCTACCACCCACTTCCTACAACCTCTTATATTGAACAAGCCTTCCAAAGGCTTAATATCAATTCAAGAGAAGAAGGCCTCCACACAAAAATTTTTTGACGATGAAATATATGAAGAATTTGAGCTTATGTCGATAATTTTAGATGAATCTGAAGAAGAATCAAAGCCCATAATTTCACATTCTGAACAATATGAGTTTTATATCAACATATTCCCCATCCATGAGCCTATATTTTGCTTGCTTTTTCCACAAGAGCGAGTAGCCCCTACAGATGAACCACCACCTCCATTCCATTAAGAAATTCCATAATCCAACTTGTAACATATGTACATAAAATAAAAACAATGGTTTTCATCACTACCTAAAACAAAATTCAAAAATCAATCAAAAATCAATAAAAACATGTTTTTTTTTTCAGAATTGCATGTATTTATCATTTAGTAAAATGCTGGCTCCCCAAAATTGGGTCCTCACTATTGATAACCTCATGACCCAGGGTATGTTCTTACCTAATAATTATTATCTCTACTAGGTTGCATGGGAATTGGTTTTCCAAATTTTTATTGATTTTCCCTTATTCACCTGTGCCTTTTCTTCCTTATTTTCTTTGGTTGACATTGCCTATGTCACTCCCAACTCTAGTGCTCACCTTTATATTTAGTGCCCCAACCCTTTTAGGTTTACCCATCTCAAATCATGGTGGTCCTTTATTCTTCCTCACTTTCTTTGGCAAGTGTGACTTGAGAGGAATAATAGAGCCTTTTGTGAATTTAATATGGAATATAAATAAGTTTTTTTCTAGGATCATCTCTATGGTTGTTGAAAATATCAATTTGGTCCCTACTGATGATAGTTCGAGATAATAGGTTGAGATAAAGCTAGTGAATGATCTTAATATCTTCCCTGACCCCACCTACCAACCTCATCCTTGTGTGGATAGGTCCATGGTGGTATGGGCCCCTCCTCCCTCGAGATTATTCAAGCTTAACTTTAATGAGGTAGCCAAAGGAAATATTGGAAGGTCCAGTTGTGGGGGAATCTTCAAGGATGAAAAATCTAGGATTATCCTAACATTTGTAAAGAATTTAGGTCTGCATTCTAATAACATTGCGGAGGAAAGATATATTTTTCAAGGGGTTCATGCTACTAAGGAGATTCAAATCTATAATATAATCATTGAAGGTGACTCTCAAAACACTATCAACTACATCAAAGTAACCTCTAATCCTTTGTTGAATATTGCTTCCTTGATTGAAGAATCTTAGCTCTGTCTTAACAAGTTTAAAAATATCATAATTCACCATGTGTATCGTGAAGGAAATAGAGCAAATGACATCATGGCTGATCATATATTAGTGCAAGGTTCATTGAATATTTGGATAGGATATTTCCCCCAGTGTTTGCTTGATACATGTTCACCAATGACTTGTCATCCTATGTTTAATTCTTATAAGCCTCGTGGTAGTAATCGTAGTCACCCCTTCTCCCATTCAACCTATGGGTTGACCCTTTTCCATCCTTACCCTAGAAATTTGTGTGGTTATATTGGGATTCTAGAACATGTGTATTCATCCAAGGTCTACTATGCTTGTGTTCTCCCTATAAGTCACCTTATTTTCATGTTTGATCCTTATCAATAGTATTTTATTGGAATTCCCAATAGGCTCCTACGATGTATTTTTAAATGGATCCTTTTTAATTTTTTGTGCCACTCAAGAAATTCCAATCTCATTATCATCCATGGATTCCATTTTCAACTCCCTTTGGATGGTTGGATATGCCATTTTCCAAATTGTGGTCAGACAAGTTTTTTTATGTAGAGGGTTTTTCATCCCAAGGTTCACCCTTATTGGTCCACCTCCCAAATTCACAACTGGTAATCTATAACTTCTAGCTCAATCCAACCATTGATTTTGAAAGTTTATCTTTGGTAGATCTTAAAACTTACCACCTTACCTCATTGTTCATCCATCGCTTTGCTTGTCAGTTCAATAATTCTTGGGCATGGTAAAGCTCATGTGGCAATATTTTCTAGGATTGAAAATTTGCATCAAAAACTCAGATTGATTGATTTTTGCAAAGGTGATGGCATGCCATTCTTTGGATCCATGGCTTATATTTTTTTTAATTGCAAGCATTCCAATTTCACCATGGTATTCTTTGTAATTAACCATAAGGGTTTGGGTGGGTGGTTTGAAGTAGGGGTCTGGTTCAAGATTGTTTATAGTTCTATTTTTAGGAGGAGGTTGATAATGGTGTTTATCGAGATTTATTATATTTATCTTGACTTGATCGTGGAGGATATCATAGGGTCACATGGCATTTTAACATTTTTGAAGGAATTTTAGGGACAAGATCCTAAATTATAAAAATATTTTGTTTAAAATTGGGATAGTGGTACTATGTCCCTTAGGGGCCTTACATTACAGGGATTGATAATGATGGTGAGATTATTCATCATGATAAGCACTCCATGGTGGCTAAAATGATTTTTTTTAGATATAAGTTCAAGTTTCTCACCAAAAAATATAATGGGTTTGTTTGGGGGACCTTCCATCTCCTTGGAACAGAGTCCTAGTTCCAGTGATGAGATATTTTATGATTGATGAACCATCATCATCATTGTGTATATTTCACATGATGTTTCTCAACTTCCTAAAGGATTTCAAACTGATTAACATCCTTGAATGTATTTTCTATTCAATAAATATTTCAATGGATAATGTGCAGAAAGGAAATTCAACCTACCAAAAGCACCAGGGTTTGCACCTTATCATATTCAATTATATCAACCAAAATTCTAACCAAATGATTATTGAGGTTAGGGATAATGAGGTAAATTAGAATCCTAGGACCATCTCAAGATCACTGAGGGTTGTTATTGAGGGCATGCCTGGTGATCAACCTATTGACGTTGAGGTTGGCTCTTTCGGTAAGTCGAGAAAGCAAAATTTATTGATGGGTTCTTCCATCGATTTTCCACTCCTATTCGGTTATTGACTCATGCAAAGTATTCTAATGAGAAAGGTAAAAAAAATGTTTTTTCTATTCCTATGAATGCCATTTCATTAGATTTCTCTTCTGTGGCTCAAAAAATGCAAAAGACTATCTTTACTCCCTCTCCTAGTGCATTCTCTACTCACTCTATCAATGAAATTGACCATGTGATCGGCTTGGATGATATCGTATCCCTAGCAAAGTTGATGTGTTTGAGTGTTGGTAAAATCATCAAACATATTAAGAAATAGAAGATGGCCACCCTTGGGGAGGAGGCCTCAAGGGTGGATGATGTTGACTAGGATTATCTCAAACTTTTAAAATAGTTGGGCTTTTATACAGATGTTTCTTTTTGGTTTTCTGAGTGCTAGGCATAGGGTCATCTCTTATGGCAATGCTGGTGAGATTTGTACCCTTGCTCTTATTTATTTTTTGCTATGAGGTTTTCGTGTTGGATCCTTTTTTTGGTCTATAATGGTTTGGGGTAAGGGTTTCCATTTGGGATCCTCCCTTCTCAGCTTGTAACAAGGTTTTGGGATCCTTTCAAAACCCTTTTATCAATAAAAAATAATTAAATAAATTAATAATATGATTGATTTAATTCTTATATTTTGTTAAATGTTATATCTTGAGTTAACATGGAAAAATTAATAAATTAAGTGGATAATTAATGATAAGGAACATTGCAATATTTTCATAAATGAAAAATCCTAACGAGTCTTTTGGATCATTTGAGAAATGAAACCAACCTTCCTGACAGGTAAGGGAAGTTGAAAAAATTTGGATATGTTGTCGTTTTCTTCTTGGAAGACGTTTGGGGAAAAACAAAGAAAAAAAAGAGGAATGAGAAAAAGGACAGAGTGCAGTGGATATTTGTGATGGGGGACGGGAGAATCACACACAGTCACACACGCAATTCCAAAATTTTCCTCTATTAATCCGGAAATTACATATAGAAACAGCCCGCAAGCTTTACAATAACCTGCGCTCGGCTTGGTTTTCTCACACTCACACTCTGCGTGTGATATCTGATCCACCACCATTTTCCTTACAATCTCTAAGTTTTTATCGAGGTCTCGACCCTCTAGGCCATTAATGACCCACCTGCACGAATAAATTAAACAAAACCTGCAAAATCGGCTTCCTCCGCCGAGCTTTCAATTTTCTTTCCATAAATGGGCAACTGCCCCGATCCGCCATGAAAACATGCATTTAAGAGACCCTTGACCTGCAACCGCCATTTTGTCAGACTGTTCTTCTGAACTGCTGTCTCATCCATAATGTCCATGGCCCGCAACTGTCGCTTTGTCAGAATATTTATTTGTGACTGTTGCCTCTTTTTCTACATGTGTGGCCGTCCACGTGTCCATTTCTTAATTGCCTTCTTCTGGTCACGATATCGTGACATGTCGCGATATAGCGACAAACTTTTGCCTTTGCTTGGTTCTATTTTTTGATGTCGTGATATCGCGACGTCGCGATATCACAACAAACTCCCACCTTGCCTTGGTTTCCCTTTTTAATGTCGCGATATCGCGACAAAACTTCTGCCTTGTCTTGGTGCCCTTTTGATGTCATGATTTCACGATATCGTGACAAAGCTTCTGCCTTACCTTGGTTTCCTTTTGATGTCATGATTTCACGACAAAACTTCTACCTTGGTAAAGTAAACAAAATACTTAGAAAAATTTGGTTGATGCAAGATTGCCTTGTTGTCGCCGGATGCTCCTGCATCAGACACCCGGGGTAAATGGAGAAGTGACCTTCACTTCTGTGCTGTTCGGTCCACATATTTTGTAATATCTCCAAATGTGCACCTGCCTCTGCAGCCCGCTTGAACCCCGTCTCCTGGCAAAAAAAAAATTGCCTTCTACTAGACAAATTTTGGCACTGTTGCACACCTTCTCATCCACTACCTGTAATGCCTTTAACTTGTGGCACACTCCATATTTCGTTAATGAGTACGTATTTGCACGACCATCATGCACTGCACTTTGATCAAACTGCCATGGCCTTCCTAACAGCAAATGGAAAGCATCCATGGGGAAAACATCACACAGGACCTTGTCCTGGTAGTTCCCAATATTGAACGTGACTAAGCATTGTTCAGGGACCCATTCTCTGTGGTCCTTCTGCAACCATGCAATTTGGTATGGATGCGGGTGTCTTCTTATTTCCAGTTGTAACTTAGTAACCATCTCTTCAGATACTAAGTTATCAGTACTTCCATTGTCTATAATAACATTATAGACTTTACTTGAACTTTTGCACCTCGTGCGAAACAGGCTTCTCCTCTGCTCTGGTTTGTCTTCCTCAATCAGCATCATTCTCCTTGAGACCATGACTTCCCCTCTCTCTGCCTCCTCAGAATGTTCTGATTTGGTTCTTTCATCTACCATAATAGCTCTGGCAGGACCCACAGGTCTCTTGTTCACCCTCTCGTGGTGCTGGGGACACTCATATGCCCGATGTCCCTCTTCTCCACAGTGGAAACAGGTTCCATGAAACACTCCTCTGTTTCCTTGTCCAGATCTACCTCTTCCTCTTGGGTAGTTATTCTGGCCACTGGATCTGGGTTCCTCATCTTCCTTCTGATCCCGGCTGCTGCTAACTTCTTCTTTCTTCTCCTCTTTTCCTTCATATTTTCTTCCACCAGTCTTTCCTCCATGACCTCTTCTATTCTGCTTACTCTCAAACCTTCTGTTCAGCTTTTCTTCAACCTTCAGAGCAAACTGGTAAGCATCTTCAATGGTGCTCACCCGAACTAGGCTCAACTCTTCCTGGATACTGGGTCTCAACCCATTGATATAACGGGCCACCTTCTCCTTGCTTGCATCTAAATGGCCAGTTCTGATGGAGATCTTATAAAACTCCTCTATGTACTCTTGGACAATTTTGTTCATCTATCTCAAACTCTACATTTTCCTTAGCAGATCCAATTCATAATCTGCACAAATAAACTATCTTTTCAGCTTCTCCACCATTCGCACCCATTTTTTTATTCTCTCTTTTCCTCTTTTGTTTCGCTCCAGATGTACTCCCTTCCACCATATGCTGGAATGTCCCTTCAGCTTGGTATTAGCAAATCTGACCCTCTCAGGATCTTCAACTTCTTCATACTCGAAGTATTCTTCCAGATCATTGATCCAGTCGATCAATTCCTCTAGATCTAGGTTCTTGGAATACGTGGAAACCTCCATATTTGGCTTCTTTCCAATCTGAGAGATGGCTTTGTACAACCTGGCTTGTGCCAGATCTACAACCTCTTCTTCTTCTTCAAACTGGTTTTCTTCTTCATCCACTTCATCTTCACTGCCTTCATCTCTTCTTGGATTTGATCCTCTATGCATCTCTTCTTGTAGGGCTTGTATTTGCCTCTACAAAACACGGACATCTTTCGCTGTCGCCATGCCTCTCCCACCAACAGGGTTTCTTCTTGGAGGCATTCTACTCACTCTCTCACAAGCCCTTCCACAGATCCTGGTGTAACTGCCTCATGTCCGGTGATCTGTTATACACTCAGGAACTTCCAGCTCTGATACCACTGATGGGGGACGAGAGAATCACACACAGTCACACTCATGCAATTCCCAAATTTTCCTCTATTAATCCAAAAATTACATACAGAAACATCCCGTAGGCTTTACAATAACTAGTGCTTGGCTTGGTTTTCTCACACTCACACTCTGCGTGTGATCTCTGATCCACCACCCTTTTCCTTACAATATCTGAGTTTTTTTATCGAGGTCTCAACCCTCTAGGCAATTAATGACCCACCTGCACGAATAAATTAAAAAAAACCAGCAAAATTGGCTTCCACCACCGAGCTTTCAATTTTCTTTCCATAAATGGGCAACTGCCCCGATCCGCCATGAAAACATGCATTTAAGAGACCCTTGACCTGCAACTGCCATTTTGTCAGAATGTTCTTCTGAACTACTATCTCATCCATAAAGTCCATGGACCGCAACTGTCGCTTTGTTAGAATATTTATCTGTGACTGTTGCCTTTTTTTTCGTGCGCGTGGCCGTCCACATGTCCATTTCTTAATTGCCTTCTTCTGGTCGCGATATCGTGACATGTCACGATATCATGACAAACTTCTGCCTTTTCTTGGTTCTTTTTTTTGATGTCCCGATATCGCGACGTCGCGATATCGCGACAAACTCCCGCCTCGCCTTGGTTTCCCTTTTTAATGTTGCAATATCGCGACATCGTGATATCACGACAAAACTTCTGCCTTGTCTTGGTGCCCTTTTGATGTCACAATTTTGTGATGTCGCGATATCGTGACAAAGCTTCTGCCTTGCCTTGGTTTCCTTTTGATGTCGCGATTTTGCGACAAAACTTCTGCCTTGGTAAAGTAAACAAAATACTTAGAAAAATTTGGTTGATGCAAGATTGCCCTGCTATTGCCGGATGCTCCTTCATCAATTTGAAAAATGAAGAAAAAAGACTCTTGGGTGTTGTGCTTTGAAAAAAAACCAAGAGGATTCTCTATACTTCATACCAGGTTGGGTTTTTGGAAAAACCCATTCATGCTCAAACATTCACTTGTTTTTTGTTGTTTTAAAGACTATTGTAGTTCAATTTCTAAACAAAGTTATTTTTTTAGATGTTAAATATAGCTACTATTTGCATTTCTATACATAGATGTTTATAAATTGCTTCTTAGCCTATCCTCTAAAATTTCCAAACTTTTAATTTATGTGTGGTTTTGTTTTTCCTTGAATGGTTGAAACTATCTCAAACCTTTGGATTTGCAAAACCTAAAATGTACAATGTTAATTCAATTGCTTTTGGATGGACATTTACCTTACCTAAATAATCTACCAATGCAATCCTTGACCAAGTTTAATAGCATTTTGGCATGCAAGCTTGTATGGTTTCTTATTATTATCCATGTCGTATACAAGTTACATAGTGAACTAGAGTTTAAACTAAGTTGGCTGGATCTTTAATGGATTTTTCTAAGTAGTTTTACTAGTCAAACTTTTGGTACAAAGTGATTGCATAATTTATTAGTTGAAAGAATGTTGTTTGAAGAAGTTTTAGCTAGGTTTAAATCATTTTCTTATTAAAAAACTAAATATGCCTTGCTACAGTGTGTATCCACCTTTTGCCTAAGCTTACGAATGTACTTGCTTGTTTTGCTATTTTGGTTTATCTTTAGGTAATAATGGAGGTCTTACAAATGTGTTATTTAATATCCAATTTTTAACTATCATGTGAGTATAGTAGTACCTTGGAATTTTGGCCTCTCCTGTCCACTTGAGAGTCATTTGTAGTGACAAGATCTTAAAATGTGGTTATGACTTTTAATGACAAAATAATATATGAAAATATCTTTGTGAACCTTGCTTGTGATCATTACCCTAATAAAAAATAATAATAATTTTCTATTTGGAGTTAGTTGAATTGATCTTTAATAATTTTTCGTGTGAGTATAGTAGTGCTCTATGTTTTGGTTATTTGATTTAAGGTAATATGCTTCAATGGACCTTTGCATATTCGAAATATTTAATATAAAATTTCTAATTGGAATACATTGATAAATTAATTTTGGCTTATGTAAATATCTATGTCCATTACAAATGAAATTTGAAGTAGAAGAGATATTTTATAATATTGTTTTGCTAGTTTATTTAAAGTATAAATCTTACTACCCCATACCTCTACTCATTTATGATTTTTTATTAGATAGAAAAAAGAGGTCATTTTGAAAGGATCCCCAAACATTTTACATTATATATTGATAAAAAGTACAAAAAATAAAGAGAAACATAATGATCAACAAGAAGATATCAAAAGCCAAGAAGAAAAATCCCTCACCAAATAGAGACAAAAGAGAGCCCAAGAGACCAACCAAACCCAAAGAGAAAGAACGAAAAAAAAATTAGCAAGTATGATTAGTCCTAAGAATTATCATTAGAAAGATCAATGTCCATCTCAAGAGTATTTGGGTCCTATTTCAGTATCCAATATATTTTATAGGCAAAGAACATAGTCATTTTCATAGATCTCTTAAGGGATATCACCAAATATTTAACTGTATCATATTACTTGCTTTGAGTAGCAATGGGTTCCATATGCAACTTATGACTTTCCATTAATATTATAAAAGTCTTCAAGCTCTTCTTATAAAGAGGGGTTAGGATCATGTCCTCAGCGTCATCCAAATCTAGTGAGACATGGGAGGTCTTCACCTTCCTCTTAAGTTTAGAGTTCAAGTGAAACAATATCTACATTCCTTTTAGATCAATATTTAGCTTATTTAGAGAGTTGAATTTCTTATTTCGAGTATGTTTTTCATGATTTGTGGAAGATGAATCACCAAATTATTCTAGCCTAGCCAATATAGGTAGGGGGGCATTGATAGTATTACCTTCCAATATTTTAGGGGCCACAACATCTCTCTGGATTATAGGGGCATCATCCCTAATCTTTGGGGCCACAATTTCATCAACAATATTTTTTCTAATTAATTTATTAGGATCATTCTTACCATTATTATAACTCAAGGGGGGATTTGATGCACCACCCTGATCAACCTTTCCGAAAAAATAATTGTCAATCCCATCCCTAACAATAGAATTAAGTGGAAAACACTTATCCTTCTCTTTTCTAGAGGAAGAGACATCCAAGGGCATACATGACCCAACACCTCTTTTCCCCATAGAAATTACATTTTTCTTCAAAGAAACATAATTGAAGATCAATTTGAACAACCCCTAATGATTGGAAAAGGAAGAATTACCTTATTAGATGTTAAAGTCCATTCTCTCCAAATATTTATATAGGAAAGCTAGAATGTTCATGATTTTATTTCTCATAATCTAGTTCACTAGTGCTAGATGAAACTCCACACAACATCATGATTGCACTTTGGATTAAAATAAACCATGATAGCAAGGATCACCTAGTTACATAGGACTCTAAATGAGCACATCTTGTAACCATTATGATATTTTCATGGAAAACCAACTTTATGCCTAAATAAGTCAATTTCCTTAGCTAGGGAATGTTTTTATATGTTAGCACAATCTCTATGACCTAGAGAGACATAATCTCTACAAGGATATGGAGTGTTATAGAAAAATCCAAACCTTTTGTAGATACCATTCCTTTTTTCCACGATAAACCCATCTCTCTAGCCAACTAGATATCATGTTTGTTGAATTGTTTCAAGAATATCAACACTCCTCTATCAAGAATCTCCAATACATCTCTATCCAGCTCCACAAAATAAGGTTCCACACCTTTAATGCCATTTTTTTATAATGCCCTTCAACCCAACCTCTATAAGAGAGTAGAACTAGCCAACAATTAATCTTAGAGTAAAAAGGATGTTCAACACCCGAACAACGGAATTTAAAATCAACACATAATAATTTAAAAATAGCTAAACGCTTCTTAAAATGTAGGTCATATAAATTAGTTCTAAAAGAGGCATAGAGATTCAATCTAGAATCTTTGAAAGTCCAATATTAGGACTAGGAACCATCACACAAAGCCTCAAAGAATAAGTAAATCTCTTGTGTAAATGAAGATACCAATAAAAATTATTGAAGGGAATCACATGTGAAAAGAGACTAGGACATAAGAAAAAGGATGAAAAACATTATGTCAAAATATTTTATCATGGAAGCTAGAATTCTCTACTTGGTGTGGTCATTGAGGCCTCTAACATTCCAAGATAGGATTTGTATTTGGTAGGATCAGCAGCAGGGACCTCCACCATCCCCATAAAAAGGGATCCATGAGTAGCAGAGCTTAAAGAAAATCCATAAATTTATCTCTCATAAAATCTAAAGTGGATTCCCTCCCATAAACAATATCCACACGTATTTCTTGTTATCTAGAAAATTGTTTATGGGGTCTTCCAAGTGTTTTTTCCCTGGATCACATTCACCATTTTTAGTATAACTATTGTTCCTCCATTGATGCTTTTTATATGCTTTGACATCCAAGAAATTTTTGGATCAACTAGAGTATATGAACCACTAGGGCCAATGGAGACATAAAAAGCAGAATATTTTTAGGATAACTTCCTAGGTGAATATTTCTTATTTTTGTCTAGCTTAACTAGATTTATTTATGATTTGAATTACAACTAGGTATTTGCATAATGCAATGTAGAATTTTTAAATTTTGTACCTAAAATATTGTTATGGATAGAATATTTTAATGTATAAATTGACGTACAAGATAGATAGTTGGAAATGATGTAAAATAATTGTTAATTTTTTTAATTGTTCTAATTTAAAATAAATTAAAGATTAATTTTATTGGCTATTTAAAAGTTATAAATGATTTGGAAAATATATTAAATATCTTGAGGCTTATGTAGATAAGGTAGACTAATAAAGAGAGAATTATGGGGTTCTCTCAAATTTTATAATATATTCATTAATGAAAGGAAATTAAAAATTTGTATATGTATTTATTTTCTTGAAAATACATATATAGATGGAAAAGAGTAAAGTAGAGATAAGTATGGGACTCTCTCAAGAAGGGAATACTGGATTGTGATATAATTTATTGCATAAGTGAAAGAGCATGTAGGAATGCATTCATAATGATGAGTTGTCATAATCCCTCACTCCATCACTTCACACATGGAAAAGAAGAAATGAAGCAATTCAATTTTTGAGGAAATCTAAAGATTATTTACATATATGATTGTAAAAAAGAGAAAAAAAGGGATTTGCATGGAAGTCATTTTATTGAAAGTGATTATTAGATGTGAAATATGAAAATGGTAAAGATTTTTATTTTTGTACTTTGGAAATAAGACTTGCTCTTGTATAAAGTATTTTACTAAATTTTTATGGAAATTAAAGGTATATTGTGAAATGTGGAACTCATGGTTAATATCAAAGTTAGTTATTTAATATTGGATGTGAGATAATAATTTATTAGCTTAAGATAAAGAGTTGTTTCTTTGTATATTCACTAATGATTGATGTTGCAAGGAAATAGAATATGCTTATGGAAAAGGTAAGAAATAATGTACTTATTTTTGGAAGACTTATGATAGATTATTATTAATTAAGCTTGTAGAAATATTAATTTAAAATGTTTTATGATTTGTGTATATGAACTAGAGGTATTCTATTCATTTTATTTTCTACTTCCAATTAAGCATGATAAGCATATTCTATCATTGTTTAGAATAGAGATATCAAGGTTTCTTTAAATTTTTGGCCCTTGAGTTAATGAAGAGGGATTTCCTTGGGAGAAACTAAAAGCTATATTATTCCTAATAATAGGTTAAGGTTGAAGGGAGGCAACCAACCAAGTCTATTGCAATGACTACATATAGAGAGCCTAGGTGTACCTCAAACTAGGGAGGTTTTGTGGAGAGTGCTAAGTGGTGAGGCTTGGACCATAATTCCTATTGTGGAGGCTTGGAATCCATTTGGAAATAAAATTAATGTGATAATACCTTGAATGAGAAGGATTGGGTGGTCATGTAAATTATCACACAGAGTGATAATAGCCTTAATTAGCCCACTATAGAGGTGTGGTAATTAAGCACTAAAGGGCTAGTGAATCCCACCATGAAGATGTGATAACTAGATTTTAAGGTATTATATCAAAAAGCACCTACATAGACTAACTTATGTATGGTGAGGGAATTCCCTTTTATATAAATATTGAGAAGGGATAATCTCTACACTATGGTCAAATTGTATTACATTCAAGGAGAACATAATAAAAGTGAGGGAACTATTGAAAGCATCCTTTCTACCATGGAGGTATAGAAAGGTGAAACCTAAAGTATGGGATTTTAGCCTCTCTTATCCACTTGAGAATCATTTACATTGACAATATCTCAAAATGTGGTTATGTATTATTAATGATAAAAAGAATATGAGAACATCTTTGTGAAACTTGCTTATGATATTACCCTAATAAATAATAATAATAATTTTTTATTTGGGGTTGGTTTGATTGGGTTGTTTTTATTGGTACCATAGGACTAGAATCTTCCATGGAGAGAACCTATGATTGGAATTACTTGTTGTGTAAATTTGGAGTGAATTGCTACTCTAGGGGCCTTAACATGAATTGGGATACAATGGATACTACATATTGATGGGACCATTTTAGACCAAGGAATAAAAATATTAAAGAGTATAATCTTTTATTGGGTATGGAACCTTGAATGGAGCATGTGTGACCATGAATATTATTAGGTGAATGTTAATGTTTTATGTTATTTCATGGGGATGATAAAACTAACTAGTAGTTAGAAGTACAATTTGGAGGAAACTATAATCTAAATCAACTCTTTTGTATGACCAAGAGAAATGACACCTAAGTTGAGGAGAGGAAGAAGAGGATCTTCTCAGAACTAGAGGTAAGCTATGTAGGATGATGCTAAAGCTAAACACTAACGGGAAATATTTGGGAACTCCAATAGAGATGTGGAAAACATCACAACTATAGTTTCATTACTACAGGAACATATGGAATAGGAGAGGCAATTGCTAGAAACTCTAGTACAAAAAGGTTCCTAGAATAGGAATTTTAAAGGTAGACAAGGTGAGAACCAAGAGATAGGGCTTACATCAAAGTTGAGTTAGTTAAGGATCTAAAAAATATCAAGGCATCTAAGTTCACTAGTAAGGAAGTATGTGGTTTAGTCAAGTCGTGGCTAAATGAATTAACAACATATTTTTCCATGAGGAATTATTCTTTAGTGACCCAAATGGTATGGGCTACCCCCCATTTATAGGATGCAACTTTAGGATGGTAGGATACATTAAAGGCTGGTAGGAATATCCTAGTAAATCTCTAGTGGAACAATTTTATCCAAGCATTTAAGAAAATATTCTTGTCAAACCAATTTTATGTAGAGAAATATAAGGAATTCTCTACACTCTAACAAGAACTATGATTTTTGAACTATAAGGAATTATCTACACAAAAAATTTGTAAAATTTCTAAAATATGTACCAACATATAAGGCTAATAAGCACCTAAAGGAACATAATTTTATCTTAGGAGTGGTATCCAAGATCAAAATTGTGATAAATTTACTTAAACCCAAATTTTAAGAAGAAGGATGATGGGAAACAAGGAAATTACAAGAATAAAATCCAGGACAAGAATAACAATGCTAATCCTTAACCTTAGAGATAGATAGAGCCAAAACAAGAAGAAGGAACATGAGATATAATAAAAGAAAAAACCTAGGGATCCAAGGGATATTTCTACAATTATGAGGGACCGCATTATGCAAATAGGTGTCCTCAATGGCTAGAACAAGGATATTTTTGACCCCAATTTTCATACCCCACCTTGGCAAGACTTTTGCCTAATAGACTATGTATTGATAAATAACTAATGGATGCCTAGTTTAAATGCTTTGAATGATTATTGCATTGTTATAATGATTTATCTTTGAATAATACAATATTGCTAATGTATTGTCGATGTGCAGCACCAAGTACATCTATGGGTGGAAGAGGTAGAATCGACCACCAAGGATGGGGTACTTGAAAAGGGAAAGTGATGATATAGGCAACTCATGGTAACATGAAAAATTACCCTCATATAGGCATGCATTCTTTCTTGTTAGGATGATCTTCAGTGATGTAACCACCTAGAGCCAAAGTTGGTAGCCTAGAAGCTATTGTAAATCCTCGACTAGGATAAGTGATTGGGTTGATGATAAATCACCCACCTTGTTTCACAACATCTGATTATCCAATTTGTTTAACATATTTGTTGTGTTTAAGGGTTGGTTATGAAATACCTTAGAAAAAAGGGCTAATGGATATAGAGGATCCATTATCTTAAGTCCGCTTAAAAATACCATGCTAATGTTTGATATTAGCATGGGTATTTTATTGAAATAATAAATGGATTTTATTTTTATAAAAAAAATATTTTATTTAAATAATAAATTATTATTTTTGGATAAGTTAAAGGATTCCATTGCTAAATGGGTTTTAAGGATCCCAAAACCTTGTTACAAAAATAACCATGCTTGCTGTAAGCAAAGAGTATTTTCAGCAAGGAATGCAGACTTGAGCCTAAACTAGAAAAGAGAATAACAAAGGACGTAGCCTCATACATAAGACAAGAGGAAAAGAGATGACACTGCCTAAGTAGGTCAACCCACTTAGAAAAAAGAAAAAGACTCCACGTAGGGTAGCTGTGGGGACAAAACAAAAACAACTTTGACAAAAAGAAACAAACTCCATATAGGGTATCCGTAGAAGTAAAACATAAGAAAAAAAGGAAATCATTCCTCAGTGGAGTTCTTTTTCTCATCCTTAGTATCACCTTTTACAGGGTTTTTAGGCTTCTCCTTGATGGCTACCATGTCCTCCACTTAAGACCCGTCGTCAACCTCTTGGCCACTATAACCTCCAAAGAAAATATTCTAAAGGCCTTCCCTAAGATCGATGATTGAATTAACCATGGCATTCATCATGCCTGTACTGGTTGAGAGTATGAACTCTTTCAGCTGCTTCACCTCATCATCTGCCTCTTCATCATTAGTATTAATGTCGATAACCTTCTTGCTACCTCTCACCACCCAATTTTGAATGTGGGTAGATTTCCTTACGGGCCCTTCCATAGTATCAAATCTAATGCTCTTCCTCACCTTCAGATCTCGAATGACTTCTATGGTCTTCCTCTTTCTTTCTGCAAGGGATAGGTGGGTGGAGGGCCCATTTAAACAGAAAATGTAAATTTTATTTAAAAAATAAATAGTTTTTATTTAAATAAAATATAAAGCAATGTTTATTTAAGTAATAAATGATAGTGAGGATCATTTTTGCGGCAAGATAGAATAGTAGGGCTCGTCACGTGTACCGTGAGGCCAACAGATCAACTGACAAATTAGCCAACATAGGTGTTGATGTTGGTAGTTTGGTGACATGGACACAAGGTGTGCCACGTGAAGTGGAAAAAATTATTATTCATGAAAAGAAACCTACATGTTAAGGAGAAAGATGAATGGGTGTTATTTCCCCATGGAGCTGGTAATAACTATGGGGTTTCCCTCTAAATCATACCAAATTGGAAATGAAGATAACAGGGTGTAAGCCTTGGAAGATTCTAACAGAGAATAGTAAATGGGCAAGCAACAGGTTTCACAAGTGCAAAGTTCCAAACTTCAATTCCTGTCAATGTAAGTAATGTTTACAGTTATGTTTAAGTATGGGTGTGCTTTGTTAGTAAGGTGTTGTAGGGGATTCAACACAATTTCTGGTAAGAAAGTTTCAAGGATGACTATGATCTACAATCTCAACATAAGGCTGGATATTGTAATAGGTTTTGGGTTAACCTGCAAAACCCGATAATTAATGAAGACTTTTATTTACCAAAAAAAAATAAATGATTTTTTTATTTAAATAGAAAAAAAGGAGGAAGAAATCTATTTTTTTTTTAAATATATGGTTTCAATTTACGTAGAGGTACTATTTTTGTTTTAAATAATAAAAAGTGTTTATAATATATATATATATATATATATATATATGAGAATGTTTTTATTATTATTCTATGAAAGACTTTAGAAACCATTTATGTTTTGAATAACGAAAAAAAAATTTAGAGAACGTATGATGTAATCAATGAAGGATTCTTGTTTAATTAAGAACTTTATAAAAGAATTGTTTTAAAAATAGAATATATTCTATCGCCTACCTTGGATAAGTATGGAATTACTTTTGCTTGATGGCATTTATGCCAGAGATAAGACCTTTCATTTAGGGTAGTTGAACCTCTTCATATTAAGAAGAGTAGAAAAAATGAGAACTTTGATGATGGGAGAGGAAATCAAAGAACGAAGCAAGGAACAACAAAAAAAGGACTCATTTGCTACTAGGAGTTCAAGTTGGAAATCAAGCAAGCACGTTAAGTGTTATTCATATTTATATTATCATTAAAACATTTAGAATATTTCTCTATTGTTAACAAATTAGAAAGTTCTTACCTTATTAAGCCACTATGTTTTTCCTTTTGCATGTTGGCTCAAATAAAACTGAGTAATTAATCCTTGAACTTAGTGCTTTAGGTGTATTTCCATCAAGATGGTGGTGGAATTGGTTTTTTTCTGCACCAACCAATAAGAACTCTAAGGTCAGGTCTAGGTGAATAAAAGAAAATTTAATTATTTTTCTCTAGTTTTGAGTCATGTGACAACGTCGCTAAGCAAGACCACCGTGATCTGGAAGGGTGCAACCCAGGGAGGGTCATTTGGCCTTCCTACACATATCCCACATGGGATATGTGGGAGGGTCAAATTTATCCTAAAATGTGAAGTCCTCCCCATGCTTTTTGACCACTCCTCGATGGTCGAGGAAACCACCGAGTGGGTGGGGGTTATGTGGCACCCAATGAACTCTTTTTGACCTATAAACTCTTATGTTTTTCTACACCGGTACTATTGGGTTTCCGACCTTCATCACCTATGTATACCCCTTTTTCCAAATGAATTGAATGTAAAGTGCATACTATGAAAAGTCTTTCATTCCAGATGAATGAAATGTAAATATTAAGATATGAAGGGTCTTTTTTTTTAGATGAATGAAACTTAAAGTGTATTTTTAGGAATAAATTCTATTTCTTATAAATAAAGTTTAAGCATATTTAAAAAAAAAATGAAAAAAATAAAAGTTTAATTAAATGAAAGTTGACCTTTGTATTTATTTAAATATTTAGATAGAGGATGTTATATGAAGGTTTAATTAAATGAAAATTGACCTTTGTATTTATTTAAATATTTAAATAGAGGATGTTATATGAAGGTTTAATTAAATGAAAATTGATCTTTGTATTTATTTAAGTGTTTAAATAGAGGATGTTATATGAAAGTTTAATTAAATGAATAATTGGCTTTTTATAAATGCTTTATGTGAAAATTTTAAGAATAGTTGACTTGGGTATTAACTAAATGAGATTAAGAGTAATATTACATTAAAGTTTGATTAGTTTAAGAAAGGATTTGTTAAGTATTTAATTAATTAAGGTAATGGGACCTTAATTAGTTAAAGAAAGGATTTGTTAGATATTTAATTAATTAAGGTTATGGAACTTTAATTAATCTAAGGCATGGCTTGTATGTTCGAACATGAACCTTTAATTGATAAAAGGATGGTATACTGAATTACTCATGTTGATAGATGACCTTCCTTGATGTTGAGTGAATGATTTATAAAATGCATTGGTGATTGTATAGTTGCAATTTGGCATATGGAATTATAAATGCATTAGATTAATGAATCATTTAGTATATGCATTCTTCATAGATCCAAGATTTATCCTGATCCCTTACTACCATCAATTGAGAGATGGACAAGCAAGGACCAAGGAGGACATCTGAGAACTAGATAATTAATTTTCTATCTATGTTGTGATAAATATTTATGTAGAAACCTATTAAGGGGTAGACTCTAGCTAAGCAACCTCTATTTGATTTAGATTACTCATACCATACTTGAACTATGTAATGATGTGCTTAATTAATGGAAAATGTATATCCTATTGGTTATTTAATAAGGTATTTTGAGATTTTTTTACATGCAAAAATTAAAAATATCTTTGATGATAGCATCAAAAATTAATAAAATTTGAATGTGATCTAAGGTCCGCATAGTAGCAAGCAAATTCTGCATCCTGGCGGATTTTGGTATTTTTTGCGGGGGTTTGGTGTTCGACCATTCGTTTCCTTCCTTTTCTAGTTTTTGATTCTGAGTTTTCCCTTGGCAGATTGTTTCCTGCCCTCTGCCCATCCTCCCGTTGCTTCCTAGGGCTAGTCGGATTCCTTACCCGACTCCCAAAATTGGGTCACACCAACGAAATTATTCTTGTAGGCACTCCCCATGGTGACGCACTTAGATCCTGATCATTGCAGTAGAGATGTCGAGGGCTCCGTCAGGCCTAGCACCATGGCCAAGCAAGGGCCCCATATCCTAGGTGAGGTTACAACAGCAAGCGACAAGCCACCCTTTGCTGAATTGCTCCAAAAAAATGAATTCATATGTCGTCTACGACCAAAAAATTCATCATGCAAGGGAATAATGTTCTATGCCCTAAATACCTCATGGAAAACTATGAATCCAGGGACACCAATTCCTTGGTAGGAAAATTCATCGGTGGACAACCTAAATTAGATGCTATTTGCAAATGGGCGGCTTCAAAATGGAAAAACCAAGGCAACTTGGATATATCAACAATGACAAGGGGTTTTTTCATGATTCAGATCAATTCCCATGAAGACGTAGAGCACATATTATTCTAAGGGCTCTAGTTCTATGGAAGGCGAAGTCTGTTCTTCAAAAAATGGTAACCAGACTTCAACCCTAGCTCCCAGAACATCAATTTCATCCCCATATGGGTTATACTTCTAGATATCCCAGCCCACTTCTTCTATGAATATTTCTTGCTTAGTATTTCTAAGGTGATTGGCAATCGTGTGGCTATCGATCTAGCCACCCGGGCAAGAACCCAACTAACTCAGGCCTGCATCTGCGTGAATGTGAACCTGGAAAGTCAACTTCCAGACCACTTGAACCTCATCTATGGTGACTTCAATTGGAAGCAACCACTCTTCTATGAAAATAAGCCATATTTTTGCCTTGAGTGCCAATCCCAGGGCCATCTTCAGTCATAGTTCCCCAAGCTTTAGATCCCATCCCAATCAAATTTCGTTAGGGACCAGTAAAAGAAGTTGCAACATCAACCCCTGCCTGTCTTTCTGGTGGCTAGAAAAGTTATTTCCAGATACCCTCTAGGTCCACTCAATCATAAGGCAAGTACCTTTGTTCCTCTAATCAATAAATTCAATCCTTTACATAGTTCTATTATTAGTGAGGATTGTGAGGAAGGTGAGATCCCGACCACCTCTAAACCAATGGCCATCCTCTCGTCCCCTCGATATCTTCTGGTCTGCCACCCTACCACCCCCATACATAATCCTCCCCCCATCCTCAAAGACCCCTCTTACCTAGAATCCCTCAAGGTCTGCCTCCCCTCTCTCCTCCTTCATCCCCCCACCTGGGTCCTAAAGACCCAACCTCTCCTGTGTACTCAAACTCTGTCACTGCTGATGACAAATTTGAGGACCAGTCATACCCTAAGAAAAGTAGTCCCAGGATAACTCGGAGCTCCCAAAAATCCATGATGGATGTAGGAGGGTAAAAAATAGAGGAAGACCCTCTAATTCAGACATAAGGAACAAAAATGCAGCTAAAGATATAGCCAATGGAAACCAAAGAATGCTATTTCAAGAAAAAAAAATAATTCCAAAGATGAAAGTCAAAGATGAAAGGGTAAACCTGATCTACAACTGTATTTCATCTTCTTGGTTATCTGTCATGGTAAATGGTTCTGCTACGGGTTACTTCCCAAGTCATCGAGGCCTAAGGTAGGGTGACCCTCTATCCCCCATTCTATTCATCATCCTGGTAGAGAGTTTGGGTAGAACTATCAAGGAGGCATGCTCCTACAGTCAGCTTTCCAATATCAGGGCAGTGTTCGAGATTCCCCCCACCACTCACCAGCAATTTTTAGATGACACATTGATGGCTATTAAGGATTCGATAGTAGATGCTAATGTGATAAAAGATATTCTCAACCACTTCAAGGAAGATGCTGGCTAGAAAATCAATTACACTAAAAGCAAGTTGTTCTTCATCCATACCCTGGCCAAAATATAATGAAAGATCGCTATAATCTTGGGATGTTCCATTTTTGAGTTCCCAACCACTTACCTCAGGCTCCCCATGTTCCATGGTAGGGTATGGCCAACCATGTGGGCAAAGGTGGTGGACAAGATCCGTAACAAGTTAGCTATGTGGAAAGGGGCCCTGCTCACCAATGCAGGGAAGACAACTTTGGTCAAATATGTCTTGCATAGCATCCCCACATATTTCATGTTTGTGTTCAAAATCCCTGCCTTAGTGGGAGAAGCCATTGAAAAATTCAAAAGTAGTTCCTTTGGTCTGGATCAGAGGCCTCAAGAAAGCTCCACGTAGTAGCTTGGGATAAAGTTTGATCCCTCAAATATCAGGGAGGTCTTGGTATGTGTCGAATCTCAGTTGCCAACCTAGCTCTCCTAGCCAAGAAGGCTTGGAGAGTAATGACTAAGGCCAATATTGAGTGGGTAAACATCATGAAAATAATGTACCCTCAGCACTAGGTCTTCCTTCAAGCACCTCCCTCGCACAATGGTTATCATTTATGGAAATACATCACTCATACCTAGAACATCATCCTCGAAGGGTCTTCCTAGAAGTTGGGGAATGGGACCAAAATCAAATTCTTGGAAGATACTTGGGTTAGGAATTCCCCCCTGATCAAAAATCTGGTTTTGATCCTTACCAGGCATTTGACTGACAGCATATTCAGGCTGAGGGTTGTAGACTTCATTTCCTCCAGCTCGAAAGTCGAGGAGTGGAAGAAGATCAATTTTAGAATAAGAAATGAACAAAAAGGGATTCAAGAGATCCAACGATCAAATTTTCTCCCCCGTGTCAATAGGAGAGATGAGCAGTGTTGGAAAGGCACCAATGATGGGAATTTATCTATCAAGACCGTGGCCTACCTTATTGAGAATATGGGTTCCCAAGGCACCCCCAAATGTGAGAAGGTGGTCGCTAACAATGTGTGGATCAAATACCTCATTACCAAAATTGCACACTTCTGTTGGATGACCATCCACAACAAAATCCTTACTGGGGACAAACTCATGTGGTGAGGGATCATGGTGCCAAATAGATGTTTCCTATGCCTCCAGTCATAGGAATATGTTCACCACATCTTGATGGATTGCCCCTACTATAGAAGTATTTTCTCCCTAGCCACCCAAAGCTTTTAGGTTAGTTGGACCTGGCCAAACTCTTTCAAGGAGTTCATTTACCAATGGCCTAAGACCTTAAGCATCCCAAGCTAATATTTTTATGGGAAGTCCTCATCCATCACATCTTCTAGCAGCTCTGGTTGGAGCGCAACAGGTGAGTTTTCAACAAAGGCCCCAGAACCCATGAAGCCATAGCTGCCAGAGCCCTTGCTTACACCACAAAAAATTTTGGACTCATCCCTTGTCAGGCCAACCCTGCTTCGAGGATTGAATAATTGCTCTGTTCCACCCTCAAGATTCCCCAAGATTGTAGTAAGTCTCAAAAACCTAGAAAATATAGATCTTAGGTCACTTGGGTCCCTCCCCCCAAGTTTGGCTTAAGGCTAACTTCGATGGTGCCTCCAAAGGGAACCTAGGCAAAGCGAGATCAGGAGGGGTCTTCAGAGATCATAGTGCAAAATACTTAAGGCCTTTATTGAAAATTTGGGGTCCCAAACCAACAAATTCATGGAATCCAAGGCCCTTTGGAGATGTATTGACATTTCCAAAAACCTGGCAGCCCTTGTCATCTTTGAAGGGGACTCGAATATCATTGTCAAACTCATCCAAATAAATATCAAGGGTGGAAAAAATATAGAGAACATTATCCAAGAATTCCAGCTAAGCCTTTATAACAGTGAGCAATCCCAGATCAAGCATGTGTTCAGGGAGGCCAATCAAGTGGTCGACACATTGGCAAACATAGCAATCAAAGAGAGCTCCCTCACAATTTGTAAAGACAACTTTACCATGTAATTCATCGAGAAATTCAACATGGATAATGATAAAATATCAACCACTTAGCTATGGTGAAGTAGGAGGGTGCCTCTTCTCTAATGTTGTTAGAATGTTTGCAAAGAGCAATCATCAGTGGCCAAATTTTATCGGTGGTTCTAACTATCTAAAAGGTGTCTCTTCGACACCATTAGTCCCATACCAAATCAAAGGTAGCTTATGCCACCATGTATGGGTGTCAAATCCCAGTTTAGTGTTTGTCAACACCTTGGTTTTTCTTCAGTCTATGGTGTTCTTCATGTTGGGTCTCTCCCTGAGTCCTGATTTGGATTTTCAAACAGTTGGTGGAAGGCAACATTGAGGTTACCCCTAAGTTCCAGAACCTATCCAGTGGTGAGGAGAAAGACCAGCCTGAGGATCTATCCAAGCTGAGCAGGAAAACTAAGGAGTAGCCAGTGCAGGGTGAGAAGAGCGAGCTAGGGGTTTGTGGCCAAGAACGAGATGTCCATAGCATTATCTGTAATGTGGCTATCATCCGAGTCTCTAAGGCTATCATTAAGTACCTATCAGTGGCAAAAATCCTCAAAGAAGGAATCAACCTCATGCATAGAGCTTCCGAAGATCTCCATAAAATCCTAGGCATGTTGGAGACTCTCCTTTAGGAGTGCAGAGCCCATGGGCCTGGGAATTGAACCTCGGGGTAGGATTAGTGCTGTATGTTGTTTCTATTGATGTTTAGTGTGCTAGGATCAGTTTGTTTTGGTTTAGCTCAACTATTTATTGGTTTTTGACTATGGTGATGGTGTTTTTGCCCTGCATTAAGAATGTAGATGAACTATTGTAAATTGGTTATTTGGCCTGCATTTCGAATGCAGATGATCTTCTTGTAAATAGGGGCGGGTCCCTTAAACCCGTAAGTAAATAAATTTTACTTTACCTACCAAAAAAATAAGGTATTTTGATATTATAGTTTTACAACCTATTTAATTATATATGCTTTAGTTAGATATTGACATATATTTAAGCATATCTTCTTAATGTTTCTTTATAGTTATTATTTCCATGCTTGATCTAATTAGATAGTCTTAGTAATTATCCTCCTATGATTTGAAGGATTTTAAATGTTTAAAAACTAGTTAAATAAGCTAGATATATATTTTAATATGGTTATGAGTTGTGCTAGAAGTAGAGAAAAATAACCTAAGAGATAATGGGATCTCTTAGGATTGTTGATGGATAAAATTTATTTAGAGAATATCTTCCAAGAAACAAAACTGAATAAACTATACAATAGAGTAGTCTAAACAAAAATGACTATCTATGAAAGGATTAAGTTACTTCATCACAAATATGAGATGAGTAGCTTATTTGTTGTATGTGTAGTATACCTACATAGATAGACTTGTGTATGGTATAGATATGGACATACCCTTCAATTGATAGAAGGAGATACATTAGCCCTCATAAAAATATGGCTAGTAGCTTATTGCAATGTGCATAGCATACCTACACAAATAGACTTGTGTAGGGTATGGATGGGTGCATCCTAAATAGATTTATAAAAGAATGTTAGTTTGTTGAGAAGATAAGATATATGACTTTGAAAATTAGGTTTTCTTAGATATCTTTGTATTTATGCACATACCGATTGGAATAAAGAGATCTCTTTTGATTATGTGTTAGTTGGTTTTGTTTAAAAAAAATCTCTTTAGTTTGATTTTTGGGTTGTTGCACCAATTATTGTTAGCAATGAAACTTAAGAAATCTATCAATAAATATGGAATGGTATATGTTTTTAAGTTAAACATCAAAATAGGTGATGATGGAAAAGATAAAATATTTAGGAAATATCCTATTCTTCATGAATTTAGGGATGTATTTCTAGAAGATCTCCTTGGTATTACACCTAAGTGTGAATTCTATTTCACCATTGAATTGATACCTAGGGTTGAACCTATTAATAAAAATATTTATAGGATGAGTCATATTGAGTTACAGGAGTTAAATGTGCAACTTCAAGGGTTTCTAGATAAAGGTTTGATTAAACCAAGTGTGTCACCATGGGGTGCACCAGTTTTTTTTGTTAATAAAAAGAATGGTTCTTTAATGTTATGCATAGATTATAGAATGCTAAACAAATTAATCATCAAGAATAAGTATCCTTTACCTAGAATTTATGATCTCTTTGATTAATTAAAGGATGCCAACATTTTCTCCAATATTGACCTATAATCTAGATATCATCAGCTAAATATTCATGAAGAGGATACTCACAAGATAAATTTTAAAACCAAATATGGGCACTATGAGTTTATGATGTTTCCCTTTGGGTTCACAAATGTACCATCAATATTTATAAATTTGATAAATAATGTGTTCAAAAAGTATCTAGATAGGTTTGTATTGATATTATTATATGATATCTTGATATACTCCTATAGTAGAGAATATCATAATCGATATTTGAGGATAGTGCTAGAGGTGCTAAGAAAGAATTAACTTTATAGGAACTTGTCCAAATATGATTTTTATGTCATGCAAGTACAATATTTAGGGTATATCATATATGTAAAAGGGATTGTAGTAGACCCAAATAAATTCGAAGCCCTCTTAAGTTGGTGAGCACCCACTAATATGTTCAAAGTGAGAATTTTCATGGGTCTCACTAGTTACTATAGGTATTTTACAAAAGACTATCCAAAAATTGTCTATTCCATCACTGACCTTCAAAATAAGTAAAAAGAGTTCAAATGGATGGATACGTTTGAGACTACTTTTGAAACTCTAAAGAATAAAATAGCTACAATAATTATTAAAATACTAGATCCTTGTAAGAAATTATAGTATGTATTGATGTTTCATTAGAAGGTTTAGAAGGGGTGTTATCCCAATATAAAGTTGCCATAGCATATGAGTCCAAAAAAATCAATAAAAATGAGGTAAATTATGCTATACATGATCTAGAGTTAGTAACAATTACGCATTCTCTTAAGATCTAGAGATCATCAGAGTTTAAGATACATATTCACTCAATCCATGCTAAATACAAGGCAACAAAGATGTGTTGAATCCCTAGCTAAGTATAACTTTGGTATTGAATATATCAAAGGAAAGGAAAATAAGGTTTCAAATGTGAGACAAGCAAAGTCTCCCCAATATCTAAAAATGCTCCACAAGATCAATCACACATAAAAAAGGTAAACCCACAACACAAATATGGAATGGTAAAACTCTACTTCAAATGAAGAAGGGAAACATCCACTATGAAGCTCACTATATTACTCAATGATTCAACAGTACAAGAATGTTTCAATGTTATGCAACAATATGCATCAACATAAACTACAACACAAGTCAATATGACAAGATATGATAATATGTAGTAGAAAACACCCTTATTTAAAGATAAGCTTTTCTACTACAACCCTAAATTTTATCACAATCTAATCTTTGAGATATGTGATAAGTGGCATCTATCAAATATTAGAAAGTGATTAGTTACTTTCTAATATTTGCTAGAAAAGGGAAATAACTTTTTCCCATTAAATTAAATATTCCTAGCACCCTTTTTATTTATTAATTGGGTGGGAATATTTTACATAAGATAGAATTATATTCTAATTCAAATATTATTCTTTAGACTTTATATTTTAGTTTACGAATAATTTACACAACGTTGCATTACATATTCCAACACTTCCCCTTAATGCAATATTGGGGAAAGGAATTATGAGATAAAGAAACATTCTCCCCCTAAAGATACAAATGGGGATGAGAATAAAATGAGTAATATAGTTACAATGAGCTTTTATGACCAAGAATGATTTACAATAAGGCACCAATACAAAATGGGCCAAAATAAGACTGCAATCCCCCAACGAAATAGCTTCAGATACAAGCAACTTACAAAGCCATGCATCAACCATAAGTGGTTGTAAATTAAAAGAAGAAAACATCACAAGGGTGTCTTCAGTAAGCTTGCAAAATTCCAAATGGAAGTACCTGCAAGCTACAAGCAGCTCAACATAAGATCAGTTAGATACATCATCATAAATATATTCACCACAACATATATGAATATCCAAAGATGATAACAAAGGTGATATAACAAATAGTGAACTATAAGTCATCACAAAAATATGCCAAGCCATACTTATAGTCACGTGCTATATAGTTGATCATAAAATATCATGTATAAAGTTGCATAAAGCAAACAAGGAGTACCATGATAATGCAAACTCTAAAGTACCATGTACAAAATTTGCATAAGATATATGAAAATAATAAAGTGTGCACACTGGTTGCATAAAGCCAACCATAAAATATCATGTACAAAAGTAACATAAATGCTAACAAGAAAGTACCATGATAAACCAATTACATAATGCCAACTACATAAAAAAACATGTACAAAGTTGCACAAGGCAACAAGAAAGTACCATGTAAAAGAGTCGCATAAAGCAATTGCATCATATACCATAATTGCACAATGTCATCTACAAAGTAACATATACAAAAGTTGCACAAGGCAAAAAATAAAGTACCATGTTCAAAAGAGATGCAAAAAGCAATTATACCACCAAAAATCAACTCATATATATAGCACAAAACACCTCATAAGGATGAAGTTGTCATCACACAAGTGTAACTACACTTCATTCCCCCTTGAGGACAACTTCACCAAACCAAGTGAGTCCCTCAACTTACAAAACTACTCCTTGGGAAGAGGTTTGGTGAACAAATCAGTATAATTAGAAGATGATGGACAATACTCCAACTGAATAGTCCCATCCAATACCTTCTCTATGATAAAGTGGGCTTGGATTTCAACATGCTTTATCCTTTGATGTATTACAAGATTTTTAGCCAAGGCAATAGCTGATTGATCATCATGAAAGATAATCATGAACTACTATAACCATCTTGCAATAAAAAACTATAACCATATTGCAATTGAATAAACCAAGATCAACTTGCAATAGATTAACTTGTAATAAGAAGGTAACTAACCATAACAATCATCTTGCAACAAAATAAACTAACTTGAATTGAACGATAAAACATTTGTTAAATGTTAGATAGTTAATAAGTTAGTAAGTTAGTGTTCATTTTAGGTTTTGCTATAGCCTAATGAAGTGTCAATTCATCTCACCCAAGGTCAACCAAGATATCCAAAAGGGTACGGGTACGAGGACCCGAAAAGGACTTGCTACTAATAGAGTGGATTCTTTTGTATTCATTAGGTGTTTAACAAATATAAATTGTGTTGCAAGATTAAGTAAATTTTAATCAAATACTAAAGTTGTGGTTAGTAAGTTGATTCATTTTTAACCTTCTTGATTAATATGAAAATTAGTAAATTGCAAGTTAGTTGGTTAGTAGATTGTTTAGTAGCAAGTTAGTAAGTTAGTAGTTAGATTAGTTGAGATGCAAAATGTAAGAAAGATGAACAAGAGATAGTGGAGACACAAAGAAAAACACAAATACACACACACACTCTCTCTCTCTCTTTCTCTCTCTCACTCTCTTTTTATTCTCTTTTACTTTCATAATGAGAGATACAAGTTACATTAATTTACAATATGCTTCAAGAAAATACTTGAGAGAGATTAGAAGAAATTAATAAAAATAGGGGAAGAGAGTGAAAAAGTTGATCCAAAATTGCCTTGTATACTCCAAAACATACTTGGATAACCTTGCAAAACAAGCAAACTCACAAACAACCATTTTTAATGTGAGACAAAAAAATATTGCATTTTAAGGAGAATAATAATAATTTTTAATACAAAAAATTGCTTAAAAAATGCAATTAAATTAATAAAATTTATTTTATTAATTAAAAAATGGCATGAAAAAGTTTAAAGATTTTTATAAAGCAAAATTTTTTCATAAAAACAAAACTGTTTTTTTTTTTTTATAAAGCAAAATTGTTTTTTTTTTTTTTTTTAAACAATTTTTTTTTTTTTTTTATAAAGCAAAATTGTTTTTTTTTTTTTAAAACAAAACTATTTTTTTTATAAAGCAAAACTGTTTTTTTTTTTTCCAAACAAAACTATATATATAGCAGATTGTTTTTTTTTTTTTAATAAATTAAAAAAAATGACTATATATGGAAATAGGGGTTTTTGGGTCTTTCGGACGCAACCATGGGGTCCGTTTGGCTCCAAAACCATTCCAGCAAAAGCTTAATGCCAAAATTTTTTTTATAGATTTAAAATGAAAATATTGTTTGCAAAAGATCTAACTAGATCTAAAAACATAATAAATCTATAAACCCTAATGGCAGATTTGCAAAATAAGTTTACATAAAATACCCAAATATCAAATGCATGCAAAAAAAATATATACCTTAATGGTTTTTCACCTCAAAGGATTGAAGACACTTGATGGAGATCCCAACCACTTTGATACCAAATGTGAGACAAGCAAAGTCTCCCCAAGATCGAAGAATGCTCCACAAGATCAATCACACATAAAAGAGGTAAACCCACAACACAAATATTGAGTGGTAAAACCCTACTTTAAATGAAGAAGGGAAACATCCATTATGAATCTCACTATATTACTCAATGATTCAACAATACAAGAATGCTTCAATGTTATGCAACAATATGCATCAACATAAACTACAACACAAGTCAATATGACAAGATATGATAAGATATGATAATATGTAGTAGAAAACACCCCTATTTAAAGAGAAGTTTTTCTACTACAACCCTAAATTTTATCACAATCTAATCTTTGAGATATGTGATAAGTGGCATCTATCAAATATTAAAAAGTGATTAGTTACTTTCTAATATTTGCTAGAAAAGGGAAATAATTTTTTCCTAAGAAATTAAATATTCCTAGCACCCTTAATATATTTATTAATTGGCTGGGAATATTTTACATAAGATAGAATTATATTCTAATTCAAATATTATTCTTTAGAGTTTATATTTTAGTCTAATAATAATTTACACAATGTTGCATTACATATTCCAACATCAAATACCTTGAGTAGAATAAGGCACACAATATCATTAACCCAAAGCCATGTAGACTTGATGGACAAAGTCAAAAAAATGTAGTTACAAGATCAATATTGCATTGAGATTCAGATAAAAATAGAGAGAAATCTTGAGGAAAATAAGGAGTTCAACATCAAATATGGTCTTTTATATTTTAAATATAGGGTTTTTATACCCAAAATCGATGATTTACAGAGTCTAATTATGCAAGAGACACAAATATATCCTTACTTTACTCACCATGGAGGGGTAAAAATAAGAGAACATGAAAAATGACCTTTTATTGGTCAAGAATAAAAAAATATATCACTAATTTTATTGCTAGATGCTTAGAATGTTAGAAAGTTAAAGCTAAACATAGACATATAGTAGGGAAATTATACCCACATGATATACCGATGTAAAAATGATAGGTTATATCTATGTATTTAATTATGAGTTTACCTAAGACTAGGTATCAACATGATGCAATTCTTGTGGTAGTCGATAAATTGACTAAGGTTGCATATTTTATACCAAGGAACATCAAGGATGATGCATTGGTGGTGGAAAATAGGTTTGCTAAAGAAATATTTAGGTTACATGGGTTTCCTAAAGTGATCATTTTAGATAGAGATTTTAGGTTTACATTGAAATTCTGGTAGGCTCTTCATCGTGTAGTGGGCACAAAGTTGAATATTAGTTTTGTATAGCATCCAAAAACAAATGGTTAAACATAGAGGGTGAACCAAGTACTGGAAGATATGCTTTGCATGTACTACATGGACAAAAATTCTTTATTAGAATACTATTTATATTTAGTGGAATTTGCATATAATAATGGGTATCATGCATCCTTGGAAATGGCCCCGTTTGAATCCTTATATGATACAAGATGTGAAATACCTCTATGATGGGATAATTTAGAAGATCAAGTGGTAATTAAAGAAAAAACTATTAGAGATATGGAGGAACAACTTAGAGTGATCCGATAGAGGCTTAAAGAAGTTGTTAGTCACCATAAGAGCTACATTGATAAAAAAAAATCACCTATAGAATTCTTTATGGTAAGTAGAGATTTCTTAATAGTTATACCAATGAAAAGTTCCATCAATTCAACTAAGTTGGATCCTCATTTTTTGGGACCCTTTGAGGTCATTGATAGGGTAAGTATAGTATCCTATAGACATGCCTTGCCACCCAACCTATCAAATATCCATAATACTTTCCATCTATCCTTAGAAAATATGTTGGTGATCCTACTCATGTTTGGAATATCATAAAATTGTAGATGGTAGACCCCTCTATCATTGAAGTGATACTAGTTAATATTTTAGGGTTTCATTCTAAGGTTATAAGTAAACAAACCCTAGAATAGTGTAAGGTCCAATGGGACCACTATTCTAAACAATGTGCTACTTGGAAAAATGTTGAGGATATGAGAAGACATTTTCCATATTTAATTGAATGATTTATATATACTTTATATTGCTGGAAACACAAAGGACTACATTTTTCAAAGAGGGGATTATGCCACAACCCTCCTTTGAAGGACTCATTATTGATATTGATTATGTATTGATGTGTGGTTTTTCAATGCTTAATATTAGTTGTATTATCAATATGAGTGGTTATTTGCATTTGATATTTTTATTATACTATGCTAGAATATGGTATGTGTATGGTTGTAGGACTAGGTACTCTTGTGGGTGGAATGATGAAGTTTAAGCACAGAGAACGAGAGACCAAATAACATGGAAATGATGGTTAGATGATATATTCATCAATAACTCTAGGGTAACTAAGTACCCTCATATATTTGCATTTCGTAATTAGGTGTTTGATAATAATTATACCACCAATAAAAATATTGCTAGAGCAAGGAAGCAGTCCTTAATAGACAAGTGATGATATGGTGGTCATCAAAAAACATGTTACTTAAGAACAAGAGGTGGTATAATGTAAATTGCTTAGTTAAATTGCATTTGTGTTTGTTCTGGCATGTATGTTTAATACATAAAATTAACCTTGCAAAGGATTCATAAAATGGAAATATTAATAAATATAGAGGCTTTATTAATCCCCTAATAGTTAATGTTAATGTTAATAATTCATATTAACATTTGGAATTAAATTAAATTAATTAATAATATAATTGATTTAATTGTTATGTTTTCTTAAATGTTATATATTGAGCTAACATGAAAAAATTAATAAAATAAGTGGTTATTTATGATAAGGAATATTGCAAGCTTTGCAAAAATTAATAATCCTAATGAGACTTTTGGATCATTTGAGAAATGAAGCCAACCTTTCTAACAGGTAAGGGAAGCTAGAAAAAATCAGTTATGTTGCATTTCTGTTCTTAGGATATGTTTGGGCAAAAAAGAAGAAGAAAGAGAGGAACAAGAAAAAATAATAGAGAGTGAAAAGGAGATTAGAAAAATTAATGAAAATGGCTCTTGGGCATTGTAGTTTAAAAATAAACCAGGAGGCTTCTCTATACTTCATACCAGGTTGGGTCCTAGAAAAACCCCTACATGCTCAAACGTTCACTTATATTTTGTTGTTTTAAAGTCTGTTGCAATCTATTTGCTAAATGAAGCTATTTGTTTAGATGTTAAATGTAGAAACTATTTACATTGCTACACATATATGTTCATAAATTACTTCTTAGTTTGTCCTTTGAAAGTTCTAAACTTTTATTTTATGTGTGGTTTTGTTTTCCTTGGAATGGTTGAAACTATATCAAATATTTGGATTGGAAATACCTAAAATGCAAAATGTTAATTCAATTGCTTCTAGATAGTCATTTATCTTACTTAAATAATTTTCTATTGTAATCATTGATTGGGTTTAATAGCATTCTAGTATATAAGCTTGCATGTTTTCTTATTATTATCCATGTCATATACTAGTTACATTGTGAACTTGAGTTTAAAATATGTTGGTTGGATCCTTAATGAATTGTTCTAGGTAGTTTTGTTGGTCAAAATTTTGGTACAAAGACACTGCATAATTATTTGTTTAAAATGTGTCGTTTGAAGAAGTTTTTTCTAGATTTGAACTATATTCCTCTTAAATAAAACCTAAATATGCCTTGTTTCAGTGTATATCTCCTTCTTCCTAAGCTTGCAAATGTACTTGTTTTGCTATTTTGGTTTATCTTTAGGTTAGAATGGAGATATTACAAATGTGTCATTTAATATCCAATTTCTAACTACCATGTGAATATAGAAGTTCTCTAGGATTTTGGCCTCTCTTGTCCACTTAAGAGTCATTTATAGTGAATAGATCTCAAAATGTAGTTAGGTCTTATTAATGAAAAAAAGGATATAGGAATATCTTTTTGAACCTTGCTTGTGATCATTACCTTGATAAAAAAATCTCTCTCTAGAGTTGGTTGAATTTATATTTAATGATTTATTGTGTGAGTATAGTAGGGCTCTATGTTTTGGCTATTTGATTTAAGGTAATATGCTTCAATGGACCTTTGCATATTAGAAAGCTTTAATATAAAATTTTTAATTGGAATACATTAATACACTAAGTTTACCTTGTGAAAAAAATCTTTGTCCATTGAAAATGGGATATAAATTAGGAGAGAGATTTAATAATTTTGCTTTTCTCTACTCATTTATGATTTGACTTACAACTAGGTATATGCATAATGAAATGTAGAATTGTTGAATTTTGCATCCAAAATATTATTATGGTTGGAATGTTTTAATGTATAAATTGATGTATAAGATATTTGGAAATGATGTAAAATAATTGTTAATTACATTTAATTGTTCTAATTTAAAGGAAATAAAAGAATAGTTTTATTGGCTATTTAAAAGTTATAAATAATTTGGAAAAGATGTTATTAAATCTCGAGGCTTATGTAGATAAGGGAGACTAATAAAGAGAGAATTATGGGATTCTCTCATATTTTATAGCATTTTTATTAATGAAAATAAATTTAGAAATTTGTATATTTATTTATTTTCTTGAAGATACATATATATAGATGGAAAATAGTAAAGTACAGAGAAGTATGCGAATCTCTCAGGAAGGGAATACTTGGCTTGTGATATAATGCATTGCTTTTGATATAATGCATTGCATAAGTGAAAGAGCATGTAGGAATGCATCCATAATTATGAGTTGTCCTAATCCATCACTCCATCACTTCACACATGGAAAAGAAGAAATGAAGCAATTCCATTATGAGTAAAGGTAAAGATTATTTACATATATGGTTGTAAAGAAAGATAAAAAAGAGGGGTTTGTATGGAATTCATTATATTCCAAGTGATTATTAGATGTGAAATATGAAAAAGGTAAAGGTTTAAATTTTATGCTTTGGAAATATGACTCGCTCTTGTATAAAGTATTTAACTAAATCTTTGTGAAAAGGAAATATATATTGTCAGATGTGGAACTCATGGTTATTATGAAAGTTAGTTATTTTATAGTGGATGTGAGATAATAATTTATGAGCTTAAGATAAAATTTATTTCTCTATATATTCACTAATGATTGATGTTGCAAGGAAATAAAATATGCTTATTGGAAATGTAAGAAATATTGTAATTGTTTTTGGAAGACTTATGATAGATTGTTATTAATTAAGCTTGTAGAAATATTAATTTGAAATGCTTTGTTATTTGTGTAGATGAAATAGAGGTATTCTATTCATTTTATTTTATACTTTATGTTAAGCATGATAAGCATATTGTATCATTGTTTAGAAGGGAGAGATCAAGGTTTATTTAAATTTTTGGCTCTTGGATTAATAAAAGGGGGTTTCCTTGGGAGAAACTTAAATCTATATTATAACCCTAGAGTTGAGTTATTCCCAATACTAAAGAAAGGTTGTAGAGAGGTGACCACCTAGGTCTGTTATGATGGCTACATATAGATCAATGATGCCCAGGTGTACCCAAAACTAGGGAGGTTTTGGGGAGAATGCTAAGCGATGAGTCTTGGACCATAATTACTACCGCAAAGGCTAGGAATTAATTTTCAAATCAAATTAATGTTATGGAAGCTTGAATGGAAAGGATCGGGTGGTAATGCAGGTCATGTGCATTATCACATGGATTGATAATAGCCTTAATTATCCCACTATAGAGGTGTGGCAATTAAGAACTAAAGGGCTTGTGAATCCCACCATAGAGGTCCAATAACTAGACTTTAAGGTATTACACTAGAAATCACCTACTTAGACTAATGTATGATGAGGTAATTGGCATCCTGTTCCTCTAAATATTTATAAGGGACAATCCCTACACTATGGTCAAATTATCTTAAATTTGGGTAGAATGTAAAAAAAGTGAGGGGACCATTGGAAACATCCTTTTTACCATGGAGCTTTAGAAAGGTGTATCCCCAAAGTATGAGATTTTGGCCTCTCTTGTCCACTTGAGAATCATATATAGTAACAATATATCAAATATGGTTGTGCCTTGTTAATGAAAAAAAGGATATGGGAATATCTTTATGAACCTTGCTTGTGATCTTTACCCTAATAAAAAAGTAATAATAATTTTCTCAATATGGGGTTGGTTTTATTGGGTTGTTAGAATATTTAAACCTATTTTCTATTATAGATAGCTTTGATTTAAATTATTCTAGTAAACTTATCATAACCATGTCCAATAAACTAGCAACTAATCTTTGTGATTCATCTAATTAAGTGAAAGATCAAGAATAATATTATGTACATTATTATACTAAAGTCTATTAAGAGGCTTTTACCTTTAAATTTCTAGTATTATGATCCTTGGTATGATAGAAATCCAATATATATATTGATAAAAGTCAAGAATAACAACAAATTCCTTAAATATTAATTTTTATTTTGTCTTTGTCACTCCTTTTGATCTTGTTGAATTTGATAATTTTTTCCTTTAGATTATAGCGTATATATAGGTTATGAAAGACCAATCAGTTAGTTCATACATTTTTATGAAATAATATATAAAATAGAACATGATATAGAGCAACATCCTTAGTCATCCTTTTTTTTCGAATTTATAATTTTTCAAAATCCTTCCAACACATGCATTCTCCACAATTGCATGCTGAAAAAAAAAGAAAAGGTAATTACTATATAGCAATAGTATATGATAAAAATGAAAAAATGAGGTGATAATAAGAAGTATATATTGGGTACCTTTGGGAATCTCTATATATCATATTTTCTTCTTACTTATGATACAATACAAATGGATCCTCATTGAGGGGTATTCATAATGATAGAAATCATTAACACGAGGTTAACCTTGGGCCAATATAAAATTATCTTTGAGATTAACCATACAATAAAATAATTATAAATGATCCTTTTAAGTAAGCTTATCAAAAATGGTGGATTAACCAATACTATAAAGAGTGAGCTATGAAATGTATTGTATGCTTACATGAACATACCTATAGGATTACATAAATTATGAATACCTTTAGAACTACATAATCACATGCCTATATACTATACAAATGGTACTCATAATAACCTAACCACACCTTTGGCCTTTGCCTAAATAATATTAAATTACATAAATTCAACATTGCCCCATTATGTGATCTAAGAGGGCCAAGGAGATAAGGCATTAGAGGTAATACCCCCCCCCCCCCCTATAGTGGATTCTCTAGTGCAACTCCATTATTATTACTTTGTTCTTGTCTTCATCATAAAAAATCTTATGCCTGACCCTCAAGAATTCTATCTCATTTTTCTTCATCCTTATAATACAATTTTTGATTAAGTATCCTTTCCTTTTACAATACTTGCAAGTGTTTGACTTCTTTCAAATCTTAGACTTGCCATTAGGCACTCGAGCCTTAAATTCTATTGGCTTGAAGTATTTTAGATGAGATCATGTATGAGAAATATCTCCACAATTTTAATTGTTACTTCATAATGGATTATAAGCTTGAAACATACTTAAAGAGAGATTATTTATGATTCTTTGATAGTCATAACATTCACATAAATAACCCAAAAAACTATATTAATTAGAGGAAAAATATTAGAAGTAATATATTTGATATACTCTTCATTAATGTTTACCTTTCCTCATACCATAGATAGATATACTTTTAGATATTTGAAGTGAGATATCTAGTCTTAAACATTACTAAAATCTACAATTTTGAGATAAGAGAGATCTATATTTATATTTTTAAGTTCACTACCATTTAATTTTAATAAATATCTTTCAAAGTAGTCCATATATCAATATGATTTGTTTTCTCTCTAATAAGGAAAGTACATTTGGTTCCATTAACATGAAGAAGAGTCCAAGAGATTCATCTTTTCTCTTACTAAGTTCATGATATCTAAGATATTTTGGTTCATTATTCAATATGAAATAGAGATTTTTAATTTTAAACAATACTACCATTTGAACTAGCCAAGTGCTATAAGTTTACGATTTATGTGAGTAAAATACCTTAAGTAATCTATTTTACACAAAAAACCTAAAAACATATATAATAGATCTATAAATCGGTGTAACCACTATACAAATCTTAAAATATTATGCAATATAAAAAAAAAAATGGGCTCCAAATGCTTTCGTATGCAAAAATTATGATCTCCAAAATATTGGTTAAATTAGAACTCAAATTAGAAAAAACTCAAATACCAAACCTTTGAATTTTTTTTTCCAAAAAGAAGTACCAATTTTCACAATTGGAGTGGGTAATATGCTAGAAAATTAGATTCTAACACTTGAGTTGATATGACTAGCAAATTATCCATACTTATATAAATAAATAAATGACTAATTTCAATGGGTTTGGAGGTGATAGGTTTTTGAACCCAGTACCTTTTTGTCAACAATGAAGTGTACTAACTAGTGCACCATGTGCACATGTTCAAACCAAAGGGATATGGAGATACCTATAAGTTTACTACATACATATTGATTTTGGAAATTGAACTAACATATTTTTTAAGTGTTGTACCTCCAAACCTAAGTTTCAATGAGGCTGGATGTGTTTTCATAGTATTTATCCGACCTCTAAAATAAGCCTGGATACCTACTTTTCTCATTTGTTTTTATTCTAAATAAACTATTTGCATAAAATAAAATGCACCCATAAATGTAAATATATAGATTAAAGTGCATAGTTAAAAATACCTAAAAGGAAATGTAGAAATTAAATGCATGAAGCTTAGAGTGTGAAAAATGAAAGAAAATACAACTATTACACTATAGTAGGGGTATCATGTGATCAATAAACACAAGATAATATAAATAACATTAATTTCCATCCATTTGTATGATTATGAAATTGATAATCAAATGTCAAGATGGGCTACAAGAGAAATACATGACCACTACACACTTGACAAACAATGAGGTGGTACCTTTAATGGGATGCATAAGGACTTATCAACATTTACAACCTCATGAGTGCAAATCATAATATGGGTTTTATAGAGTATAGTTTTGAGTTCTCATGGCCAAAACATGGTTATAAAGAGGGCCCTAGGCCTTTTTTTATAGTAAGAGTTTAAACTTGACTTATTTGAGGTGAATAACAATTACTCCTAATAAAACTAAATATTTAGGGAAAACATTAGCAAAATGTTGCACCTCTAAATGTTACATGCCTCTAGTTATACCTCTAGTAGGCTTACAAGGCTCCAAAATGCTTAGTGCACCACAAAATACCAAAAATAACACTTTCAAAGATATTTTCCTTTAAATTCTTGTGGATTTTCATTTTTATGTCCTAAGCGAGCAATTTTCTTATAATGTTGAGTGATTTGATCATTTTTATGAATTATTTGATTGCACAAGTTTTTTTAGTTACTCCTTGAGAAAATTCATTCCTTTGTTGAGTAAATAACTCCTCTAAGCTAAATGACAGATTTTATGAGTGAATCACATCTTCTCCAAAAAGTAAAAAAAAATGGAATTTTGAAGAATTTTCTAGCGTTTGGTCCCCGTTTGATATTCCTTGCTCTAAACTATTGAAAGTTTCACAAAGAAATTCCCAAGGTACTACATTTATAGTGACTTTATGGGATGCCAAATGCAATTGGCATACAATCCTAGATATTTCCTTTATCATTGGGCATAAAGTCTATTAATTTGGATGTTTGCTACAAAAACTACATGGTGTTTCTAATCCCCTAGCTAGTCTTGGATGGAAAAAGGTTCAGTAATTTTTTCCATGTACTATCATTAGGCAATTATACTATTTTGAGGTCTTCAAATTTCCCTACCAAGTCTTGAAAAGAATTTTCTAAGTTCATCTCCTATGGCCTTTATTAACTATATATTTTCTTCTTCAATCATAGCATGTATGACATCATCATCCAAGATATGCTTCCTATTGTTGAAGATATCTAGTAATCCAATAATGACTAGCCTCTAAATTTCCATTTCCATTTCTTTTGCATGGGCTAATAGAGATTTCAACTTGTATTTATAACCTTTCAAGGAGTTCTAAGACTTTTCAGTGTCCACCTCTTGTAGAAAGCTATTATTCTACTTTATTTTATTCTCTTGTTAGAGATATTGTCTCTCAATATTAATTTTCACTAGTTTTACCTCTAAATTTCTAAATATAAGATAGACTACCTCATTCTTAATTGCTAGATAGCTATATTTTATTATCAAGCCCAATATGATCTAGTTAAATAACTAAACCATTTGATATGGATCTAGTTTGTCTAGACCCAATTATGACATTAGTGGTCAAGTTAGTAGGGATTGATGCTATCTTGGAAGTATTAGTCTCTATAGCCTTAGTGAAGTATATTCTATCTTATTTTTCTAAAAGCTATGAATGGAAGATCATGGAAGCAATAATAGTCATTTTAATAAGTCTCTTATACTTTTTCTTCCATATCTTTTATTAGTAAATAGTATGTCTATCACCTTGATAGTATCTATTTCCTTAAAGTTGAAGGCATGAATAGGTTTGGATCCTTGTGTACCACTAACAATAGGGGAAACTACTACAAAATTAAGTCCTTAGGAAAATACTATGGGCATCATAACCTACAAGAAAAGTTTCCTTGTATGGGATGAAGGATGAGTGGAAGTGATGGGTAATAGAAGGGGTGCATATTATGCGGTGATGGTGAGAAATGAGGCAGAAGTGGGTAGTGATTCTAATATAACTAGGGTAGCCAAAGGGACATCATGTCACATAATTATAGGATGATATGTGAGGACTTGTGCAAGTTGATATTGAAATGTAAGAGTCGAGGTGGTCCCTACCATGAAAATTATTCTAAGAGACAAGGTACCTCTTGGTGATCCATGGGGTAGGTGACATCTAGGAGATATGTGGGATGAACTAGTGAATAATAGGAGAAGCACAATATAATAATTAGAAATTAAGAGAGTGGGGTTAGAAATACAAAAAGGAATGAGAAGAGACAAGAAAGTAGAAACATAAGAAAAAAAAGTAGAGTGAGTAGGTGGGATTGTGGATGCTGAAAAAGTAGTCATAACCATCATACTAGCCTATCTCTAGTTTGGAGAATATTTACCTTGAGGATTTCATGTATTAAACCTAGGTATTTAGATCCTTTTAATATCTATCTATTACTATGGCCACTTCACCAAATGTGGACCCATAACCTTAAAATTATTTTTACCCTTTGATTTCCACTTATTGAACTACTACATTAATCACTAATAGAGTTTAAGTTGTAGTTGATAGTAATATTTATGGTACCACTTGTTTTCTAAGATTATACTTTTGTGGTGTTATAGGTGATAAAAATCACATCCCTTTCCTTCTAGGCAAATGGATCCATGGTTATAAGGGTAATGTATATTTGAAATATACACCTAGATGTGAGGGGTATCTTGTTGTATACCTCCTTTGGTGATAGTTGGATAGATTTAGGGTTCACAAAGAAGTATTTTAAGACCACTTATAAGTCTGTATAAGGTGTATGTTTTATGTGTTATTTCAGTTTACAAAAACCTAGGTTTAGGTCAAATGCAACTATATCTAAGCTATATGCACTTTAAATTTCCTTGCAAACAACACACAATAAACAATACTTCTAAGCTACATATATTTTAATTTCATTTTTTTGATACTTTTTATATTTTTCATGATGATCTATGAAGAAAACATATATAGAGCTAATATAAAGTAGAAATATGAAATTTAAATAGATCGCATTAGGAACCTACCTGAACTAGATGATTGATCCAAAAACATTGTGGCCTATCTAGTGAATTCATGACCTGTCTGCTAAATTTTTGGTCTATGAGCAAATTCATGGATCTAAGCATGAATTCATGAAAAACCTGCAATAATTGCATAAAACACTAGTAATTGTAATCAACATTTGGGTATATAATTAGGACATTGTAAGGTTGATATTAATAATGCAGTAGTCAAATCCCCTTGGTACTTTTAGCAAACAATGCATAAAAAGATGAAAATCATAGATCTATTTATGAAAAATGAAAAACTAAAATGAAATAGTGAAACAATGCAGAAAGTAAAGTGCTATCAAATGCAAGATGATCAAGATGTAGTATATAAGTGAAACAATAGATCTGCAAGTAGAGAGTTACCCCTAGACCCATAGCTATACAAATTTATGGTTTGCAAGTGAATTCATGGCCTATGAGCGAAATTGCTAGATGTGCTATGTGTGAAGTGCACATGTAGAAAATGTAGTGAAGATGTCAATATAACCACAAAAAAAGTTGTTCACAATGAAAATATTATCGATTCGATCATTTCATATTGTAAGGGTGATGTTAGTAAGGTGGATTTATTAATAGCAAGACGAGCTCCAAGAGCCTTATTCAATCAACAAGGAAGCTAATTATGACACTCAACTTGTAGTAAATCTATTAGTTTTTACCTCTTCTCAATCAAACACAATTGCCAAGTTTTGTCAAGTTCACCATTAATTTTCTTAATTCACCATTAGCCTTAATTGAGAGGTAAAGTGTGCATTTAAAACTTGGATGGACACAAAATGACCAAAAAATATGATATTTGGGATGATCGGTTTGGGTTTGTTAGATAGATTGGGAAAATTTCCAATCTGAGCAAATTTGCAGTCTAAAAATGTAGGCCATGAATTTGTGAAATGTGGGTTGTTATGCCTGATTTAAACTGAATCGAAATGACATCTAGGTGGTTGGTGGGTTTACTATATTAGCAAATTCATGGGTGAAATTTAGGAGCCATGAATTTGCTATAAATAAGTTATAAAATCACATGGGGGTTAGTGAGTGGTTTTAGGTATGTGATTAAATGGTGGGCTGATGAGGGGTAGGATTACGTGCGTTAGGGGTTAAAGAATTATGGCACGGGTAAAAATTATTTGGTTATATTTTTCCTCCTTTTGGCACATTTATGAGCAATAAATGTGTCAAAGAAAACACTTGAGCATAGGATGACAAATGGTTGAAATGGGTGAAAAAGGGTGGACAATTTTAGATGGATGGTTTGTGTGTTTTACCTTTAAATTATTTTTTTGGGCATGCAAATCGATGCATAATTTTTTTATTAATTTTTTGGTTAGGGTGCTCCCTCTATTTTCATGAGGAATATGATATTCATAATGGAAATCGAAATAGCTAAAGATAAAGAAAAAAAATGTGAAAAATGAAAAAAGTGGGTGGATTAAAATGGAGGGTGGGGTCAAAATCTAATTCATTTTTACAACGCAATTTCTTAGTTTAGGGCTCTAGAGAAAAATGGCTCTTCCCACTCACAAAGTGAATTACATGAAAAATTGTGTCAATAGAGTGGTAATGAGGATCTAGGTAAGCGTTAAATATCTCTTTTGATTGAATTTGATGTATTATTTTTTATTTTTTGTATTTTCATTTGAATTTTTCATGAAAATTTCCATCATGTGATCATCGAAGTGAATTTACGACCACATTGCACCCCACGAATACAATTCACTGGGGTTTTACAAATTTGCAAAACCCTAACAAATTTATAAATTCATGTGGTGATGACAAGATAGCAAATTCATGGTATCCCTAATGAATTCATAGAAACCCTAGAAAATTCTTAGAGGACTCATAAATTCATGCTTTTTACTTATTATTTTGCGATTTTAAATTGTTTTTTTATTAGTTGGATGAAAGGAGTTTTGAAAGGACCTCCAAACCTTATATAAAAAAGAAGCTAATCTATAGCCACTAGGATACTAAGGACACTTCAAAAATTAAATCCAACCAGCCCTTGGACACAACTACCTACACCCATACCAACATATACTAGTTGAACAAACCTAGACACATAAGCCAAACAAAGATAAAATTTGGACATGCAGGTCCACATGGATAAAAAAAGACAAAAAATTAGACACGTAGGCCTGAAAAAAACATTCAAAAAGCAACATCCAATGGGGAAGGTTCCAGACACCTGCTCTAAGTATTCTGACTAGAGTTTGACCTTTGTATGAATTCATTTTCCAATGATCTAAGGCCATCTGGGAAATTACCTATCCAAATTTGAAGATCTTGCTGTGTAAGACCTTGATTAGACGAGGATTTTGTATCTTTGTTACCTTCCCTTAACTAACTCTTGAGTTGGAATTCTTATAAATTTTGAATGATTCTCTTGGATTCAATTATAAAATTTGTAATAGTCTAGGAGAGATTTTGGTTCCCATTAATCATGTTCATAACATTGAGTGAATCTCCTTCTATTATTAGTTTCCTGCAATTCACTCAAATCAGTTGGGAAACACCCTAAATTAATGCCCGAGATTCAATGAAATGGTTGGTTTGGTGACCCAAGTTTTTAGAAAAGGCAAGAAGGATTTTGCCCTCCATGTTTCTAAACAAAGCCCCTGCACCCGCCAGACCTGGGTTCCCTTTAGAAGCTTTTCAAAGTTGAATTTTAGCCAACATGATGGAGGGGGTTACCAAATAATTCTAGCCCTATCCTCACTCACCCTACTCAGTGTATTCTAAGGCTGAGTTAAAAAACCCAATGATCTCTCCAAACTAATCTACCCTTCACAAGTTATCAAATCTAGTTTTAAAGGTTTCACATTTTCCATTGTATCTACAATGGTACTCAAGGAGACTAATGACTTAGGATGGAAAATGTTTTTAAAGGTACAAGCATTCATTTCCTTCCACACCCACCACCAAATATGGGGTAACCCAAATTTCCAAAATTCGTGTCTATGGGGAGAGGAGAATGGGAGACCCATTGAACAACCAGGTCCTCCATCAAGTTGGGAAGAACCCAAGCAACACCCAGAAATAAAAATAACTGACATAAAACTTCAAGGGTATAGGCACTATAGGATAATAAGTGGAAAGGTGATTCAAAAGCCCTACTGCATAGAAATCACCTATTAGGGAAAATTATTCCCCATTTTTGAATATTATAAAGAGTAAGGCACTTTCCTTGAATTGCCAACCAGAAGAACAAATTAACTTTAGGCATCATGCCTTTAATATAGAATTGATTCATTAAGAACCAAGGATCCAAATCATAGTACAAGCAACCATAAGAAGACTTAACTAAAAACTAGCCATCTTTATCAAGATCCCAAACCAACCTATCGTGAAGACCAGTACCCGAGGTTAGGAACCATTTTATGGAGTTTTTTAAATTTATAAAAGCAAGTTTCTCCTCCTGAGAAATATTTGGGAAGTCAAAGGACTTCCATTGAATATGACCATTGAATAATTCTAAAAATTTAGAAACTTTGGGACCAAAAAACCTATTTGTGAGTGGTTTTAGATAGGCAAATGTCGGGTAATATTCAAGAAGGGATGGTGAGGCCCAAGAATATATTCCAAAATCAATGGAATAACCATCCCCCACCACCCAACGAAGGTCTTTATGCACATCCTCCTGACTACCAACTATGTTGGACCAAAAATTAGATCCCATCGAGAGAGCTTGGGATTTTAATAAATTGCTATCACCACCAAGATACTTAGCCTTCACAATATTAACCTAGCTGACATTGTCATACTAAACTAATTTCCAATATTTTTTTGCAATCAAGGCTCTATTCAATGTTCTCATCCTTCTAAAACCTAAGCCTCCTTGTATCCTATTGCAAACTTGATCCCATGCCACCATGTGGAATCTCCTTTTCTCTTCAACCCATGACCATTAGAAGGATTATTGGATTTTCTCTAACTTATCAATAACTTTCCTTGGAATCTTGAACAATGAGAGGAAGTATACAAGGATGCTTTGTAAAGTGGATTTGACCATTAACATATTCCTTGCTTGATTTAAAAGGGCATATTTCCACCTTTATAACTTCTTTTTAACTCTTTCAACTAATGAATTCCACATCGATGGTTACAATGCACCCTTGAATAGTGGTATCCCAAGGTAAACCAAGGAAAGGTAACCAATGTTGCATCCTAGAATATATACTATCTTCATTTACCTATCAATAGAGGTGTGAAAGAAAAAAGTAAACTTTTTCTAAAATTCACCTTCTGACCTATCGCATTCTCAAAATGCACAAAAATTGATTTAACCACTTTAGCCTGAGATATTGATGCCATGAAGAAAATAAGAGTATCATAAATAAATTGGTGATAGGATATGGGATCTATCGATTAGTCTAGCTTCAAAACTTGAATAAACTGATTAGCTTTGATGGACTAGCCCAATGCCTCACCCATAAGAATAAAAAGGTAGGTAAATAAAGGGTCTCTCTAACATAGAACTCTATTGCTATGAAAGTATCCCACTGGAGATACATTAATAATTACAAAAAAAATGGTTGAAGATATACAAAATTTAATCAATATCAACTAGCATTGGGTAAATCCAAACCTATAAAGGACCCTAAGAAGAAAATCTCAAGCCACTATGTCATACACCTTATTCATGTCCAACTTAAGAAGAGTCCTGAGCCTCCCACTTTTATTAGTAGAGTGGATGATCTCATGAACAATAATAAAACCATCCAAAATCTACCACTGGAGCATGAAACCACTCTATGAAGCATCAATGATCAAAGGGAGCAAAAGTTTAAGTCTATTGGCCATGGATTTAGTAAGAATTTTGAAAATCATATTACATAGGCTAATCAGCCTAAAATCTATAAATTCTTTCACACCCAACGTTTTAGGTAGTAAAACCAAAAAGGTGGAATTTACATTGATCAAGATAAAATTAGATATTTTGACCTATTTGATTGCATTAAAAATATCATAACCCATAATATGCAAAAATATTTGAGAAAAGTATGTAGGAAACCATTTGGACCTGGAGCCTTAAGACCTACCATTATAAAAATACATTTATGATCTCATCGTCATTAAAGGGATCACACAGGATTGTGCTCATATATTCAGAGACTAGTGCTGGTATGTTATAGAGAAGATGATTTTCTAATGGCAAGTTTCTAGGAACCGAGGAGCATAACAAGTCTTTGAAGAACTCCATAACACTTTCCCTAATTTATTTAATTTCCTGAGTAACCTCACCATCCACATTTCTAATTTTATTGATCCTATTATGACAATATATATGTATAAAATTTCTTTTGTGTTTTGGTCTCCTTCTTTGAGCCATAAATTCCTTGATTTTTGACACCACATAATCTTTTCTTCAGCCAAGACATTATACAATTATGAAAGCATAATTATTTATTTGTATCTCACCACCTTCACTACCTCCAACCTGGCTAAAATGGCTTCCACTTCTTTGAGCTACTCAATGAGTTCATTTTTTATTAACAAAATTTACCAAAAATGAATTTATTCCATTCCTTCAGCTTTGCCTTAATATACCTCAGCTTCAATGCAACTTGAGAAATAGGGTGGCCCGAAAATCCCTTAGCCCACCATTCCTTGATCTTACCTTCTAGGTCTAGGTGAGAGAGCCACATGGCCTTGAATCTGAAGGGCCTAGGAAAAAATGGATAATTTTGAACTTGCTCCAGCACCATAGTATTATGATTGGAGGCCATTTTAGGAAGACACTACAAAGATGCATCTCCAAAAAAAGTTAGCTCTTCCTTAGATATGAGGATTATGTCTAGCCTGATCTAAATATTTTGGCATCCCAATCATCAATTGCTCCACGTATACTTAGATCCCTTCATCTCCAAATCCATAAGCTCTTGGGAATTCATAAAATATGTAAAGTCTTCCATGATTTTGTAGACTGGAGTCTCTCCTTTCTTATCATATGGGTATAAATGGGTATTAAAGTATCCTACGAAAAGCCATGCTTCCTTGTTAAAAATATCTCTCATAACTCACAAGGAGTCCCATAATACTAATATATTCTGAGGAGAGTTAGGGGCATAAATATTCGAAGTAACCCACTTGATCCCTAAGACTTTGGAAGAAAATAAAATATTTATAACTCTATCAAAAACTAGCATAGTTGATCCTTCAACAGATTTCGTGTTCTACATACATAACAAACCTCCTAAAGCTCCATTTTTTGAGTTGGAAACAAAATTTGATTCTCTCCAAATTTTCTTTTTAACTAATTCAACATTGTAACTATCCATTTTTGTTTCTTGTACAAGAATAATATCCGGCTTAAACTCTTTCCTTAGAGAGTCTTGATTTTACATTGATTTTGATGATTTTATGATTTTATGATTATGATAAATTTATGATGTGTAATTTTGATGTTTTTTATTACAATATGGTACTCTCTAGATTCAATATTTGTAACATCCCCTCCATTTAGTTATTTATCTTCTTGCTACTATTTTTAGAATGAGATACTACTAAGGAAATTTGTGAGTGTAGGTGTAGGTAATCACCTCTTAGCAAGTGGGATGAACAAGTTTAGTACCCACCTTTGGTGGAGACACTAGTTGTACGCATTAGGTAAGGTGGGATATGATGTCATGCTTAACGCACCATGGCATGTGGGTACATAGAAGCCCACTGAAGAGAATTCATATAGGAAATTCTGCATTGCATTATGTTAATACTTTTGCATATGCTTATCTAAGGATTTTGAACACATTTTGATTTTTGAAAGGAGTTAATTTGATTATATATAAGTATATAATATAAAATTTACATGTATATTGAAATAAAAATTATTAATTAAAAATTATATCTAAAATTAAATATTATATGAATAAATATAAAATAAAATCTGAATAATTAAGTGTAATTACTAAAGAAATATTTTATGTTATTTTCTTCCTATCGGATGAAAAACAACATTACCACTTTGTAGTCGCCTGAAGTAACCATTTTTCATGGTAAATATTATGTATCTTCATGGAAGTGCTTTTTTTTCTATTAAAGGAAAGAAAAATCAGCTCCAATTATCCGGTTTAGAAATCTATTGCTTGTGCTTGTTGATGGATTGTATTTTTGCATACTGGTTTCAATTTGGCAAGAAGTTTGAATAATCATCAGCTTGTCATCAGGTTGGATTATATTATCTCCTCCAAGTTGTGTTTCATAGATAACTGTGTGTGTGTTGTATGGTATTGCTTGTGGAGTGGACATTATTTGAATTGAGTTATGCTTTTGTTCTGATGACTTTTGTTTTATTTGAATTCTTAAATCCTAGCCATTGGTTTGAAATAATATTTGGATAACTTTTTGCCTAAAATTCTCCTTAACATCATTAAATTTCTAGGAAAATTTAATTATTGGGTAATCATTTTTCAATGTTTGAGTGGATGGTAACCTTGAATTCTTTGAAGTATGAAGAAGACTTGGTAGCTATAGCTATCACATAATTGTTTAAAAATATAAAAAAAATTGTTCAATTAGATTTATGCATATATTTGAATTGTGTTCATTTGTGTGTGCGCTTTGCATTATTGTATTCATGTAGTTTGCATCCATAAGAGGCCATGCTGACCTAAAATGCATTCAACCAAGTTTCTCTTTGCCATAAAGGAGTTCAAAAGGAGTTCTATGCTAGTTAAATAGCTTAGCCTATACAATGGTGGTTTGTTTTCCCATGTTTGGCCATTTTCCAGATGAACGAATTGAGTCATCACAAAGGAATGCTATACAATGTCACTATGAATAAAGTACTATATATTTTGAGCAATGGCCTGATGATTGTTATGTTACCTTAATTTTAAAAAGAGGAAAGAAACTATTTGTAACTTTAGTCATGTTGTAGCAGAAAATGTATGAAATATATTTTAGGAAAATATGTTATTGGAACCCTTCTATTGTACACCCTTTGGTTGGAGCAAACTTATTTCAAATAATATTTTAGTCACTAATTTTATAAGATAGGTATATGCTATTTTAAATCTTGTTTATTTCATAGAGTGATGTCGATAATAATAGTTGTTTCAATCGGATAATTTGGGAGCAACATTTTCATGAATTAATTAAATTTTAATCTTTTATTTCATAGAAAAATTGTTTAAATATTTCCTTTCATTCAAATAACTATTGGAGATGTAAATATATGTCCTTCTAGTCATATATGATATAAAGAATTTTTACCATTGTTTTGTTAGTGGCTATTTAGCAATTGTGTGTGGGCGGTAGTGCATATCAATATTTTTATTTGCTTTGTTTCCAACCTGTGCAACCATAGTTTTGATATTAAATACCATGTATAACTTGATAAACATACCACCAACAAGTTTAGGAGTTGCTAGAACTTAAGTACAATTATTTGCCTTGTCCTCCTGGTGTGCTATGAGCTCGTCGTCATTTCATCTGGGTATATATATCTTTAAATATTGAGCAATATTAATTTATAAAAGTAAATATCGTAGCTATGCCTTAATCGATAATGGTTTTGATTAGCAGACCTTCTTAGGGTGTGTGCTAGCTTGTCATCCTTTAGAAACCACATATGATAGCCATATTTTTGCCTTTTAGCCAATCGCATATGATATTGGAAAATAAAATCCTTTCTAAAAAATTGCTCTTCAGTAACTCATTGGTTAGACAATGTCATAGTCTCTATTAAGAGTTTTCGGTTATTAATGATTTTAATAGTTTAATAGTCTCTATACATCACCGTGAGTTTGAAATTTATTTATTTTTAAGTGGATAAATGAATTATAAAGCCAAATTATACTTAGGGATAATATATTTTGAGAAGAATGCTTCACCTAGGTTGATAAAATCCAGAATACTCAAGTAGTCAAATTGTTATAAACACTTTTGATTTAGTGATTAATAGTAGGTGCATACCATATCTTAATTCTATGGTTGTTTTATATTTCTTATATTGTTAAGCTATGGTTTTTTTATATTTCTTATATTGTTAATAAAATTAAGGAAACACTTTATAAGTCAAATATGGTATTGGTGTGCTTACTATTTTACCTTATTTAACAAAATATAGTGTAATATATTATGTTATATTTTAGATATTATGGTTTAAAGAAATATATTTTAAAAGAATTTCTAAATTTATTAAGCATTTAATTTAGTTTTTAACATAATATATCAAAAATAATAATTTAGGTAATTGCAATTAATCTAGAAAATATCTCATAAAAAAAGTGAGCCCTCTTATGTTTTCAACCTATCAATGGTATTAACTAGAAACCAAATTGTGAACCAGAGTCAATATGTTTAAAGCCATCAAGAAGGATGGTGATGCTACATATAGAAGGATGAGAAATCACCCAACATTGGTAGTTTGCAAGTGGTAACTACTGCAAATTCAAAGATAGTTATTCTCTAGCAAGCTAGTATAGGGCAAGTGGCCCTTCTGCTAGATCGAGTAACGAATGGTGTAATGGGATGTCATTATAGGCTACCTAATGAGTAGTACTATGAGATATCACAATAATTTTTCAACTATAGAGTTTCTAGTAGGAAATCTATCACTAGAAGTGCTAGTATTTAGGGCTAGAAGGTCCAACGATGGATGGAATGGTATATATCATCATCGGCTCAATGTGATTGAGGATACCTAGACCTAGAAATAGAATATTTGTGGGCCCTATTTATGTCCATAAGTAAATGGATTACAACCAGGAACTAGGCATACTGATGCTATCCCTAGTATAACTTATCAAACAAAAGTTAATTATAGAGCATAGATCAAAGAAACCTATGTCCTCCATGCTACGGGGTGGGGAAACTATGCATCCACCCTTCTAGGTGTTATGGGCTCTAGAAGGACAACCCCTTGCTATAAACTCAAAACTCAAGATGGGAGAAGAAGGGTTTCACTACATAGCATTTTTATTGTGGTATTTGGCCAATCTTGAGCACTCGAGAAACCATCTATAATGATCATTGATATCAAAGTGTGTAAATTATGCCTATGTACTAATAACATGTTGGGTGTGTAAAAGGTAATCTAGAACTTTGAATTCCATTAAGTAAAAAAAAATTACCTTGTGTTTTGAATAACCAAGAGAGTTATTCCTGGGTTGTTACAAGAGTGGCATTGTAGGGTCTTCTAGGACTAGGTGAGGTGTCTCGATCACACTGAGAGAGATATGATGGAGCGGGTAGGGCTTCAAAATGTAGTTAATATGCCTAGGGTGGATGCATACTAATCTATCTTAACAACATTGGTAGGAAGGTGGTAACATGGTAGAGACACAAGGTATATCTACATTGACTTTAGTGTTGAGTGGAGTGGTTTCTAGATTATTGGCCTATCACATGAGTAAGCAACATCTACCATGGGCTCTCATAGGATTCATAGTTGATATGAGGGATATAGGGAGGTATTTTTCATGTGGATATTTTTTATTATGTCATTTGTATAGGACATTATAAAATATCATGTATAAATGATATAGTTGTATTGTCCTCACCACCCTACTTCAGGTATGGATTTGGGAGCTTTTGGTAGTGAGGAGACCAAATGGATTGCCTCTATGGCAGGTAGATGCAAGGTGTCCCACTATGTAACAATGGGATCCATTAAGGGGAGGGCATAGATGGTGAGGTGGTAGGATGGATGTATCTAGATAGGTGATAGATGACCTATGTCCTCATTGGATCACATGGAGACCTTAGAGGATGCATGCAATTTAGGATGAAGATCACATAGAGTTAGCTTAGGTACAAAGGATTTAGTAGCTATGATTAGAGAAGGGAGATGTGGAGTTGAACCATTTTTATCATGTGTGTATTAGTTTGGATTTATGTAGGGGATACCAAAGTTAGGATATATTTGGTTTCGATTGGTGACAAGGGATTCACCAATTATAGGTGGTGACCCTAACATTATTAGGTTCTTAGAGCTTGATGATGATGATCCTCTTTTGGTAATACCTAAGGAGGATGACATAGGGTGGAGGATGGATACTAGATATGGCATAGGAAGCTTAGACCTCAACATATTACTTCTAAGTTGCCATAACCTTTGATGAGCCATAGAATTGCTCATTTTTTGTACTATTTTCCCTATAATGTGTGACACTTATTCTTGTAGATATAAATATTTTATGGAAATAATATATATAATTAATATTTTATCTTGTATGTTTTCTAATATTTATCTTTAAGTGTATTTTGTGTATATTTAGTGGATATTGTTGCATTTTAGCATGTTTTCATCGAGGTCCTACTCGAACTTGGAACTTGCAATTTTATGAAGGAAAAACACCTATAGAACATCAGTGATAAATATGAAGTCAAGTACCTAAATTACTTTAAAGTGCCTAACTTCCATTCAGCTCTTAACTCTTAGGCATCTACTTCCCAGAAAGTGCTTGTTTCTATTAGGAACCTGCTTCCCGTTAGGCACCTACTTCCCATTAGGTGCCTGTTTCCCGTTAAGTACCTGATTCTTGACTTCTACAAACAAGGTGACTGCTTCCCAACTTCTTCAGATGTGGCACCTAATTTTCACTAACAAAAAACTTTAGCACGACTTTGTGGTCGATCGAATAGAAAAAAACTTTAGCAACCAACATAAAAATAATTCCAACATTGAAACTAGACATGGGATAATTTCAAATATGACTTGCCACCCATTTTCCAACTGTTATGTAAATGATTTATATAAATCGAGCAAATAAATATTAGATGTATTCTAGAAACAAAATACGCTGAAATATCATGATATTTTGCCTGATTCCTTCAATTAAGGAAGTAGTTGTAAAAGTGAATCATTTTTTATTCATTTTAAAAATTGTAATAGGGTGTGGCCACATATCTATAAATATGCAAGCCACCCATGAAGAAGACCCCCTAGAATTTCTTGTAAATTCTTGCTATAGTCGTTAATAAAATCTCTGAGTATTTTCCTGTAAAAATCTTCTAAAGCATTCGATGATAGTTTACTATGGGTAGAAACAAATGGAAGCATGGGCCCACTTGCAATAGAGTTATTCCCTTATTTCCCCTATTTTTCTATATTTATTTTAATAGATTAATTTATTTCTCTGTTATTTCCCTTTTTTTTTATTTTTAGAAATGTAGTAATTTAGTTTTTGAACACTTTTAGTCCTATTTTCTTAGACATAGAATGATATTATTGGTCAAAACATGATCTAAGGGACTCATATTCAAAGGAGAATTTATAAGCATATATTTTGCATGGCTACTCACAAGACTACAAGCTACCTTGGGTTGACAATTAAATGGAGGTAATTAATTAAACCATAGAAAAACTAACCAATGTTTTGCCCAACATTTTGGCACCATTTCTAGGGAGTAGCCATTATAATTTCTTGTTCTAAAGGAAGCATAGTAGAATTAGTTTATATTATTTTCTCCACAAACCTTCATATGAAACATTGTATGAGTCCACCTAAGAATAGGGGACTAGATGATCATTTTATCAAAAATAAAGAAGTCATTTCCCAGAATCCTTATTCTTCAGTAGAACCTAAACCTGATATTGAACTCTCACCATTATAATTTCCACCTATGCATTGGTTGGAACACCCACTATTTTCACTAGACCCTTCTAAAATAATCTAGCAGGATCAGAGATAAGTAGAGTTCAATATTAGGAAGCTCTACTAAAAACTTAATGTTGGAAAGCAGTATTAGATGGAACCATATTGAATGTTGAATTATCCATACTTATGAAGGATAAAATAAATTAACTAGAAGCATTAACAGGTGTTTTGAACAAAGCAGGGGTAGAAACTTTTGTAGTAGGTAAAATTGTAGAAAATCCAAAGGAAACATTCACTAGTTTTAATTTTCCAATAGGATAGGTAGGAGGAGATCACAAGATGAAACACATCTCTCCTATCCACCTTCCAACCTTTAGAGGACTACCAAAAAAAGATCTAAATCTATTTCTATTTAAATTTTATGTTTTATGCAGATCTATGGATTACACCATAGATGCTCAAAAACTAAAATTATTTCCTTCCATCCTTGATTATTTAGCTTTGCACTGGTTCATCAGCTTGGGGGATAAATAAATAACTACTTGGGAATAGTTGAAGAAACTTTTCCTATATCAGTATCAATATTTTGGTAGAGCAAGAGATGTGAGAGAGGAAGTCCTAGATACAACACAAAAGGAAGGGGAATCTGTGAAAAAATTTGAGATAGATTTAGATTCAATTTGCAAAGTTCATCCAATTCAAAACTAGGAGATAGGTCCCTAAGAAGCATTTTTCTGAAAGGACTGACAAATGAATCCTTAGAAGCTTTAAACATGATCTTTGGGGGAGATATTTACCAACATAAAATGGATGATATTCGACAGTTGTGTCGAAACATTTCAAGAAGAAAAGGTAAGTTGACCCCTAGAAATGTTAAGCAGTCATATACTATCACTAAAACAAAAATAGGCAAAATACTTGAGGATATTAAGAGTGATATGTTATCATATATGTATCTTCAAATGGATACCCTTCTACTTCAAATAAATAAGCAGGATAATGAGGTAGTATTGGCCTACTTCTATCCTAAATGTAGAGGCAAACACCCTAGAAATGAGTGCCCAAAAAACAAAGTTTGTGTATGTACTATCTATAAAAAGGATTATAAAATGAAGTTGTATCCATAGTTAATGAAATCTAAAGAGGAACCTGAGATAGCAGAAGCATACTTCATGGGTAATAGGAGGAATTGGAAATAGTATCCTATGGATAATAATATGTAATCAGGAATGTCATTCTATGGGGGCAAAAATTATCAAAACCAATGTCAAGCCCAGCCACCCAACATGGATTGGTATGGTCAACAACCTTGGAATTCATTTCCCCAAGGAGTAAATCCTTACAACCCTTACCCTTGGAACAATTACCAATAGCTTGGGTAGAAGTGAAGAAATCAAAATGCTTGGAATCAGTATCCTCAGCATACTACTCCAACTCCACTATAGTCAAGTTTACCTACTCTTCCCACTCCAAGGATTCCTCAGTTACTAGCACAACCAACAGTAAACCCAAACAATAAGCAATAGCTAGCCTATCATATGGAAAATGATATGTACCCTATTTATAATATTAAGGAATATTGCTATCCTATCCAGTTAAGGTCAGGAAAGCAAGTAGGTGTATAAGTCACTCCTCTTGTATAATAAGAGGAACCAATAGAAAAAGATAAATGAGAATCACCCCTTATAGAGGAGGTAGAAGAAGAATAAACACTTGTACATAACAAAGAAGAGGTTCCAAATTTTCCACAAAGGTTGAAGAAACCCAAAAAAAACAATACAAACAAAGTTTTATATTCTCTCTAGTTTAAAAAACATAATAGTCACAATCCCTCTCTTTCAGGCCATCAGAGACATACCTTTTTATGGGAAGGCCATAATAGAGTTGTGCCTCAAGAAACCAAGGAGGAAACCAACTAAATAAATTAGTTTGGTAGGCCAGTTAGCTGACCTAATGTTAGGAAATACCTACATCTAGAAGTACTTAGATCCAAGAAGCCCTATGCTGATTATAAAAAATAGAAGGTTGTGTTTTACCCAACACACTAGTAGATTTGGGGGCTGCCATCAATGTCATGCCCCAAGAGACCATGCAAAAACTAAAATTGACACCTTAGCATGCAAGAAGTATTTTTATTTCCTAGATGGGTTTAGTGGATACAATCAAATCCAAATAAGGGAATACGATCAAGATAAAACCACCTTCACTTGTCAATGGGGGACATTTGCTTGTCGAGTTTTACCATTTGGTATATGCAATGCACCTTCCACATTTCAAAGGGTAGTTCTTAGCATTTTTTTAGATATTATTAGAGATACTGTGGAGGTATATATGGATGATTTCACTATATATGGTAAAACTTTTGAAACTACCACAAAAAATCTATAAAAGACACTTAAACATTGTGAGGAAACTAACCTGTCCTTAAGAAATGATAAATGCTATGTGCTAATGTAGGAAGGGATAGTTTTAAGACATCACCCTTTTGTAGATGGTATCAAAGTATATAGAAAGAAAATATAAGTCATACAAACCTTACCTACTTCCACAACACAAAAGGATATTAGCAATTTCCTAGGATCAACTGGTTACTATAGGAGGTTTATATTAGACTTTAGAAAAATTTCTAAACCTCTTACCATGTTGTTAACTAAGGATGCAGATTTTATCTAGACTAAATAATGTGAACAAGAATTCAACACCTTAAAGGAAAAACTAATTACTACTCCAGTGCTGAGAGGTCCAAATTGGACCATACCTTTTCACATATATTCTAATGCATCTAACAATGCATTAGGCTCAATACCAGGATAGAAATATGGTGATGATTTTTATGCCATCTATTATGTTAGTAAAAACCTCATAGGTGCTGAACTAAAGTATACTATCATAGAGAATGAGTTTCTTGTATTAATACATGCTCTTAACAAATTTTGTCATTACATTACAGGTTATCAAGTATTTGTATACACTGACCACTCGGTGATCAGATACTTGAAGAATTTATAGAAACATATTCTAGAAATAATGAAGAAATAATAACTAAGGAAATAATGACACCATTCAATGCACATATAACACACAAGATTTACCCTGGTTCACCCAATTTGGGCTAGTCTAGCAAACAAGAGTCTATCCTCCTTGATATATTATTCTCTCTCTTGTCCCTAAAATGGGACATTACAATAATTATATAAGGAAACTCATACAACCCTAAACCACCAAGTGGTATTAGGGTACCATGGATACAACACCGTGGGCTAAACCACCCACACCCACTAACCACCCACCAATAGTGGGAATCCCGTGGGATGCTCCAAAAGTAGCGATAAAAGAAGGTGAAAAGTAGCGATAAAAGTAGGTGAAAATTTTTGGCATCGGCTTCGTCGGCTTCGATCGCTTTCATCATATCCGAGGGCATCCCCCTACGCACCCCGAGCCATCACCTATTATGTAAGCACCTTTACCATAGCCGAGGGTCCTTGGGGGCCTTCGGCCCCCTCGGACCCCCCCTACCCATCGTCTTTTGTGCTGTAGTGCCTGTCGTACAATTATTTTTTGACAAAGAATGAGACACATCCAACATTCTCCCACTTGTTGAATACTTTTCCAGACCCATTTCAATTGTACATAATCTAAACTTTTCAGTGCTTATAGCCTTGGTTAAAGCATCTGCAACATTTTCCTTGGTGTCTACCTTTTCCAACAACACTTTCTTCTGTTCAAGCATGTCCCTACAGAAATGGAACTTTGTATCAATGTGCTTCATTCTTGAATGGTAAGCAGGGTTCTTTGCCAAAAATATGGCACTCTGACTATCATAGTTTATCTTCATAGCTCCTTGAAAGAACCCAATTTTAGAACATAGTCTTTGCAGCCATACAACTTCCTTACTTGCATCAATGGCTGCCATATACTCAGCTTCAGTAGTTGAAAGAGCAACAACAGTCTGCCTCTTGCTCATCCAACTAATGGCTCCTCCAAAAAAAATGAAGACATAAGCACTAGTAGATCTTCTCCTGTCCAGATCTCCAGCCCAATCTGAATCAACAAACCCTTCTATATCCAATTGTCTATTTTCTTTACCTATACCCTCATAGCATATTGTAAAATTAGAGGTGCCACGCAAATATCTGAAAACCCTTTTCACGACGAGTCCAATGCTCTTTACCAGGTTTAGACATATATCTACTCAAGACTCCCACTGCATGGGCAATGTCTGCTCTAGTAAAAACCATGGCATACATTAAACTACCTACAAAATTTGCATAAGGAATATGTGACATTTCCTCTACGTCTTCTATTTTTGGACATTATTTAGCAAACAATTTTTCACCTAAAGAAATAGGTACCTTCACCGGTTTGCAATCCTGCATATTGAACCTTTTCAACACTGTCTCAACATACTTTTTTTGATCCAGCCACAACTTTTTGTTAGAGCGATCTCTTTTTATTTGCATACCCAATATAAAATTTGTAGGGCCAAGATCCTTCATGTCAAACTGTGATGCCAACTAAGACTTTACTTCCTTGACCAGTTTCTTGCTATTTCCAATTAGTAACATGTCATCAACATAAAGAACTATAATGACAATTACATTACCAATTTTCTTTGAATACACACAGTGATCAACATTGCTACGAACAAAACCAATTCCTAAAACATAAGTATCAAATTTTTGGTACCACATTCTAGGTGATTGTTTCAGTCCATACAATGATTTCTTTAACTTACATACCAGATCCTCCTTTCCTGCAACAGTGAAACCTTCAGGCTGCCTCATATAGATTTCTTCCTCCAAATATCCATGAAGGTATGCAATTTTCACATCCATCTATTTTGTTTCAAGATCAAATGTAGCAGCCACAGCTAACATAAATCTAATTGATGTTAGCTTTGCAACGAGAGAAAAAACTTCACCATAATCAATTCCTTCAACCTGGGAAAAACCTTTAGCAACTAGGCGAGCTTTATATTTCTCCACTTTACCTTCAACATTCTGCTTCTTCTTAAAGATCCACTTGCAACCTATTGCTTTCCTACCACTTGGTAATTTCACTAAATCCCATGTTCTGTTCTTTTTCAGGGACATCATTTCCTCATCCATGGACTCTTCCCAAAGGTTTGCCTCTCCAGAATTAACAACTTCTCTAACTGTTCTAGGATCTTCATCAGTAACAGATAGTACAAAAGAAGTAGGAAAAGCATATGGACTGTACCTTTTAGGTTGCTTCCTTTCTCGTGTTGATCTCCTTACCATAGGTGTATGAACCTCTTATTCATCCTCTTCCAGATCCTCACTTGTATGCTCCTCTTCCATATCCTCATCTGTATGCTCCTCTTCCAGATCCTCTACTATCTGATAGTTTTCCATGAGATCAAATTGGACCGTTCCAGGTTCCTCTTCTATAACTACCTTCCTAGAATCATTGATCATCTCCCTAAACACCACATCTCTACTATACACTATACTTTTAGTTTTTGGATTCCAAAGCTTATATCCTTTAACATCATCTTTATAACCAATAAAGATACATTTAACAGCCTTATTATCTAGCTTACTTATTTTCTCCTTTGGAATATGCATGTATGCATCACAGCCAAAAACTCTGAGATGTGAAATAGATGGTTTCTTACCAAATAGAGCTTCAAATGGAGTTTGATCTAGCAATGCTGATGTAGGTGACCAATTTTGCAAGTAGCATGCTACACTCACTGCTTCTGCCCAGAATTATTGTGCCAAACCTACACCACTGAACATACTTCTAGCCTTCTCCATCAGTGATCTGTTCAACCTCTCTGCAACTCCATTCTGTTGAGGTGTATATGGAGTAGTCTTCTGTCTTGCAATACCACATTGCTTACAAAATTTCTCAAATATATTAGAACAATATTCCCCTCCATTATCATACCTCAACACCTTAATCCTTTTATCAGTTTGATTCTCAACAAGTGCTTTAAATTCCTTAAATTTTTCAAACACTTCATATTTGCTCTTAAAAAAGTAAATCCATGCATATCTTGAAAAATCATCAACAAAGGAAGCATAATACTATGATTTTCCAAGAGACGGCATAGGAACAAGACCAAAAATATCATTGTGGATCAAATCTATTACCCCACTAGATCTTGTGGCACCAGATGGAAAACTAACCTGATTCTGTTTACCATAAATACAATGTTCACAGAACTCGAAAGACATTGAGTAATTAGGGATACCATGAACCATACCTTTTGTGTATAGGGTACACAATCCCTTTTCTCTAATATGTCCCATCCTTTTATGCCAGAGTGTTGAGCTTTTATCAGAATCAACCTCAGGAATAGTTGAGCTATTGCACTCATTTGTCATAGTGCTTCCTAATAGCTTATACAATGTTCCAATCCGAACTCCCCTTGCCAACACCATTGATCCACGAACCATTTTACATGAATCCTTGACAAAATTGACATTCACTGCTACATCGGCCATTTTTCTTACCGAAATCAAATTTCTAGCAAGTCTCGAAATATGCATCACACCTGGTAGGGTCTTAACCCTACCATATTGCAGCAAAATTTTCACTCTTCCACGACCCATGATTCTGAGTGGTGAATCATAGTACCTCCCCTCCATCATATCTTTCATATTCACTGAACCACCCTCTATGAGGAGTCATATGAAAAGAGGCACCAGTATCAATCAACCAATTATTTTTATCTGATCGTGTGGAGCATGATGAGCAGGATGCCAGATATACATCCCCTGCTTCATCAATGGATTTATTCATCTCTCGTAGAAGTCGATTCATTAGACTTTTTTCCAGACTCAGCTTTCTTTGATCTACAATCCTTCTTCATATGACCAGGCTTGCCACAATTCCAGCATTTTCTCTCAAACTTCCCTCGAGACTTGGATCTACCTTTAGACTTAGACTTATCACCATATCTAGATTTTTCCTTCTCCTTGGCATGCCCTCTCACTGTTAGGGCTTCCTTAGATGTGCCCTCGATGTCTTTTCTCCTCATATCCTCAGATAATAGAGATGCCACTATATCTTCAAACTTCAATGTGGATGAAGTTGTACTACCAATTGCTACTACCAAGTTATCCCATGAATCTGGTAAAGAGCATAACAAAGTAATGCATTTATCTTCCTCACTCAACTTAATTTCTATAGATGTTAGTTGACTTACCACTGTATTGAATGCATTTAGATGATTTTCAACCGAATCCCCATCATGCATCCTAAGATTATATAGTTTCCTTCTAAGGAATAATTTGTTCACTAGGGACTTTGATTGATACAAAGCCCCTAACCTCTCCCAGAGATCCTTTGCTGTAGCTTCTCCCGAAACATTGATGAGCATCGAATCTGCAAGACATAGTCGAATCAGACTCCTTGCTTTTTGATTCATCTTCTCCCAATATTCATCGAAAGTACCCGTAGGTTTTGTTGTTTCTAAAATAGCAGCCCACTGATATCTGTCCACAAGCATATCTTCCATCTTTAACTTCCATAGCTCAAAAATTTTGCCGTCAAATTTCTTGATCTCTATCCTTGAATGATTTCCTGACATTTTTCCTTCAAACTCCTTCTGCGTAACTCCCACTCCAGAATAGGTTTCCTCTCACTCCTAGAAACCCTAGATCTTCTTCAAACAGATTTAAACCCTAGCAATAAAGGCATCCCCCTATGGCTAATGACTTGGCTCTGATACCAAATGAAGAGAATTTACAAAAACATATTCTAGAAATAATGCAAAAATAATAACTAAGGAAATAATGACACCATTCAATGCACATATAACACACAAGATTTACCCTAGTTCACCCAATTTGGGCTAGTCCAGCAAACAAGAGTCTATCCTCCTTGATATATTATCCTCTCTCTTGTCCCTAAAATGGGACATTACAATAATTATATAAGGAAAATCATACAACCCTAAACCACCAAGTGGTATTAGGGTACCGTGGATACAACACCTTGGGCTAAACAACCCACACCCACTAACCACCCACCAACAGTGGGAATCCCGGGGGCCGCTCCAAAAGTAGCGATAAAAGTAGGTGAAAATTTTCAACGCCAGCTTCACCGGCTTCAATAGCTTTCATTGTATCTGAGGGCGTCCCCCTATGCACCTTGAGCCATCACCTATTACGTAAGCACCTTTACCATAGCCGAGGGTCCTTGGGGGCCTTCGGCCCCCCCGAACCCCCCCTACCCATCGTATTTTGTGTTGTAGTGCCTGTCGTACAATTATTTTCTGGTAAAGAATGAGACACATCCAACAATACTTGACAAAAAAACCTAGGATTAGTGGCATAATTATCATATGGATGTTGCTTTTATAGGAATTTGATGTGACAATAGTGGAAAATCTATGAAAGGACAATGTGGCAGCTAACTTCTTGTCCAGGTTGACACCTCTAGACTATGCAGTTACAAAGGACCAATTTCCAAATGAGAATTTGATTGAACAAAATGATCAAATACCTTGGTACATAGATATAGCTAATTATTTAGCCACTGGTAAAGTATCCCCTACACTTTTACCTCATGAAAAACAAACTTTAATTGAGAAAAGTGTAGATTTCTCATGGATTGATGGGTGCTTATTTAAAATAGGACCTGATAAAATCATGAGAAGATGTGTTTCTAGGGATGAAATAACTAAAATACTAAAGGATTGCTATGATGAACCTTGTGGTTGCCATTTTATAGGAAAAATGACTGCATATAAAGTATTACATGTTGGTTATTGCTGGCCTTCACTATTCAAAGATGCAGCAAATCATGTGAGCCAATGTGATCAATATCAAAGAATGGATAGACCTAATCTCATATATGAGATGCCAATCCAACCACATGTTCATATTAAACCATTTTATAAATGGGGGATGGACTTCGTAGGACCTATTAATCCATAATCAGGAGGTAAAATGTATATCCTAGTTTGTATTGACTATGTGACAAAGTGGGTTGAAGTACAGGTTTTATGTGATTCAAAGGAGAAAATTATAGCAAATTTATTGTATTCATCAAATTTTACAATATTTGGGGTCCCAAGGGAGATCGCAACTAATCAAGAACCTCAGTTTACTTCAAGGATGATTCAAAAACTCATGTAATAATACAAAATCAGGCATAACAAAACCACTCCCTACCATCCATAGGTGAATAAAAAAGTTGAGGTGACCAATAGAGAGTTGGAAAATATCTTGACAAAGATAGTGCAACAACATATGAAGGATTTGGCTACTAGATTACTGGAAGTAGTGTGGGCCTATAGGACCACCTGGAAGACTCCTACTAGTTTCACACCATTTCAGCTAGTCTATGGGAAAAATATCATGATGCCTATATATTTTGAAGTCAAAACACTTAGGACTACTATAGAATTGAATATAAATTTGGATGATGCACACAAATAAATAATTTAATAGCTTAATCAGTTGGATATCATTCAAAAACAAAGGGCCAAGTGGCATGAACACCACACCAGGCCAAAGCAGCTTAAAGTGGGAGAATGTGAATTACTCTATGATTCTCAATTCTAAGAAAATAAGGGCAAGCTCATGCATCTTTGGATGGGGCCATATGAAGTGATTGAAGTTATCAATAATGGGGTTTTAAGGATAAAAATAGTAGATGGTAGTAACATTAGCTTAACAGTTAATGGCCACCACCTACATCCATACCATGTATTTGAAGCATACATGATTGAGTCTAGATTAGGCATGGGGGAAACCTCAGTTTATTCTAATTTCATCTTGAGTTAGTAAGATGTGGACATAGTCCACATAGTCCCAAAGACAATTATTCTTTCAATTTTTCATTTTTTAGTTGTATTTTTATTTTACAGGAACAATGCCCTTTTTGCAGCTATTAGGCAACCTTGGAAACCTAGGCCTAACAAGCACAAGATCCATGAACCTGCACCTTCCAATATTTCTAGGAGAATTTTTTTGTAGTAGGAGTAGCTAGTTGTCATTTAGAGAGGGGAATACTAAACTTGGACCTGCATAAAAGTGTTTGGATTGGTCTCTTTGGACAATAAAACACTCAACTACTGGTTCAGAGATGGATGCTGATTTTGTTCCTATTTTTCAATCAGAAGCACTGAAAAGCATGATCAACCTGACAGTGCATATACAAGACAAGGTAGAACCTGTTGTATAATAGGGAAGCACCAGTTTTATGTATTTTATAGAAAGGTGCATGCTTCCTATTGTACGGTAGAAGGCACCTGCTTCCTATTATACGGTATAAGGTGCCTATTTCCCATTGTACGGTAAAAGGTGCCTGCTTACCGTTATACAGTAGAAGGTGCTTGATTCCTATTATATGTTCCATGGCACTTGACTCCCAGTATGTTATAAATATGGCATCTACATCATTTTTTCTGGTCGATCAACACCCAAATCTTGGTTTCTCTAGGAGAGTGTTCGATTTCCAATTTTTGGGAAACTAACGCCAAATATTCTTAGCATATGTGAAAAAAAAATGTATAAAGTTTATTTTATAAGTACAAAACCTAACGGTTAGCAAAATGTGTTTGTTTCCCATGTTAGGTATAAGTTCCTGATTACTAAGGCATCTGCTTCTCGTCTTAAGTAGAGCACCTGATTGATAAGGCACATGTTTCCCATGTTAAGCAAAGCACATGATTCCTAAGGTGCCTATTTTTAATTTCCAAGGCACTTGCATGCCATAATTTGAAAAGAAGGCACCTGATTTCCATACAAAAAAGGCACCTAATTTTCCTTTGTTGCGGTCATTTTATACCTTGAAAGAATAACACATTAGCATTGGGATGTGTCCCGAGACACGTTAGCACCCCATGCATATGAAAATTAAAATATATCATATGAACAAAATTAAAATTTGACATCAACCAACTTCTAAGGAGGGGATGTTTGTCGTCCCAAGGAGATACATTTTTTCTAATTTTTATTTTGAATTTTGTAGGATTTCTTGAATAAGTCACATTGCAGCTACCAAGAACCAATCACATCGAAGAAAATTTATTACATGGGAACCATGGCCACCATTATCTATTGTAGTGTGTCTAGTAATCAAACACTGGCCAACAATGATCCACCATAGATATATATGCATATACACCCATAGAACGAATTTAGGTGCATGATTAATTTTTTTATTTTTTGTCTATATTATCTTCATGAACATGTGTATCTATGGAAATGTGCCAGCACAACCCCCCCATATCTTAACCACTTGAAAAAATCCACTTGGAATGGTGTTGTGTGGCATGCCTATGATTTTTGAATTGTTTATGGTTATCATATCCGCACAATCAGGTACATGTTTGAAGAAAATTTACTATGAATAACCATAATCACTATTGATTATGGTAATTAACCGCCTGTGTGCAAGAAATTAATTGTTTAAAATTTGTTTACTAGCTACTATAAAGCCACCTTAAGAGAAAAAAAAAATATAAGTGAAGCATAGTAGCAATTCAAATAGGAATCACAAACATCCCTGAGTGAATTGAGAACTAAAGGAAAAGCATAGGGGGAAATCAAAGAATCACAACCTCAGGAAGAGTGAGTCGATCGATTGCTCAAGATTTTTTGTAGATATCCAAAGATAATTTGATACTACAGAATGGATGAACTATTATCAACTGGTCAGTCAAGGCTAGGATGCGGCAGTGGAAAATGAATTTACAAAATCAATGAGGGATGGGGTCGTGCACATGCGGGGGCTAGAGATTCCAATCACTAAGGACTATACTTCCAGAGTTACGAGCCTCTCTTTGATAGAGGAGGACATGTATAAGGAGGATAACCTTTTCCTTTATGTACAAAGATTTTTTGGAGCACCAATCAAGCACTTTACGCATGTTGGTTTGCCAAAACAACACATTATCGAGCTTTGGAGGGTAGTTTTCCTCCTATGAGGGAAACATAGGTCACAAAACAAGCACAAATGGCCTCCCAAAGCTAAAAAACCTATTCCTAGTCTCCAACACACCAAAACCTACAACACAATTATGAATCCTGAGATAGATCCACTCAATCTCTAATAAATAACAAGGGCACATCACTTTGTCTATAATATTTGCTATTTCTTGAATACTTAGGTTATACCACCTAAGTAGCAAAATGTGAGGAAGGGTTCAACCCTATCTCTTACAATTCATAAGATGAACATGATATAATAAAACCCTAAAAGTGACTTTCCAAGCCTATATACCTAGTTGCCCCACTAAATGCTTATAATTATTCATTAAGTGAGGTTTACATCAACATTAATCCCCAACACTTAATTTTTATTACACAAAACATATATTAGCCTAGAAAAAAGGGTACGCCCCACTTCCTTGTCCACAAATGACAAAAACAAAATATTACAATGCATGGGGTCCACATAGTCTTCAAAATGGGATAGTACAAGTCCTACCTTACCAAGTTACTTGTCCTCAAGCAATTAAGGGTTGGATGTGTAATAATACATTTTCCCTCCCAAGTAGCATCTTCAATGGGAAAGCTCCTCCATTTCATCAAGTACTCTTTGATTACCCTGTTTCTTAACTTCCTCTCTCTAGTCTCCATGATCATTTTAGTTTCCAAAATCAACTTTCCCTCATCATCAAATGAAGGAACTTAATGGAAGGAATAATTTATTGTCCAAGTGCCTTTTTTGGGTATGAAACATGGAATACATTGTGTATTTTACTATTTTTTGGTAGCTCAAGCTCAGATGCAACCTCCCCAATCTTGAGTATGACCTTGTAAGGGCCATAAAAATGTGGCTCGAGATTATCTACTCCACTTATCGTAATGGTGGACTGTATATAGGGCTACAACCTCAAATAAACCATGTCTCCAACCTCAAAATGACACTCAATACACTGCTAATCAGTATACTTTTTCAGCTAATTTTGTGCAAGCTGAATATTATCCTTCAATGTCTACATAATATCCTGATATTCCTACATATAATTCTTGGCTTTTGGCACCCTACTATCACTCAACAACAAATCAGTGAATTTAGGAGCATCATATCCATATAAATCCATAAATGGATTTATTTTAATAGACATAGGATAAGAAGAATTATAACAGAATTCTCCCAAGTGTAGCCATTTAATCCATGCATTCTACTGCCCTGAAACATAGTTTCTCAAGTAGCCTTCAACCCATTTATTCACAATATCTATTTGGCCATTTTTTTGGGGTGATATCTTGTACGTGGAGTAAAAAATGTGCTACAAATATTGAACAACTCTTGCCAAAACATACTCATGAATCTGTTGTCCCTGTCACTCACAATATTCTTTGGCATGCCATGCAATTTAAACATTTATCTAAAGAACAAATTAGTAACTTGTATTGTTGTATATGAAGCTGAAATAGCATAAAAGTGTGCAAATTTAGGTAACCTATCCACAAAAGCATATATACAATCCTTACCATGCACTTTTGATAGCCCTGTGATGAATTCCATTAATATACTTTTCCATTTTTTATTGGGACTAGACAAGGATTAAAGAAGACCAGCATGCAATGTGTTTGCAATTTTATTTTCTTGATAAGTGGTGCACTTCCTCACATGCTTCAATACATCATATTTTAGCCCCTTCCATGAAAACATTTCATGAATATGTCTATAGGTCTTAAAAAAACTGGATGACCAGCCATGGGTGTGTCATGCATAGTGGCAATCAATTTAGCTTTAATCTTGGAATATGCCATAATAAAAATTATGTTTTTATAAAAAATCAGACCTTCCTTCATGTTGCACCTGTCATATTTCAAGCGGAAATCAAGAATGTTAGATGCAAAATTGTTCTTCACATACTCAACCATAATTGCAGCCTTCCAATCAGCTATTATAATGGAAATATAGTGAAATATGGGCATTCTAGATAGTGCATCAATAGCTGAATTTTTTTTTTCTTTTATAAACTCAATCTCAAAATCATATGCTTGCACTTTAGTGAACCATTTATGTTTCCTATCATTTAAATCTCATTATCCAAAGAAATATTTAAGGCTATTATTATCATTCCTTACCACAAATTTACCACAAACAAGGTAATTCTTGAACTTGGTCAAAGCATACATTATGACAAGCATCTCCTTGTCATATATGCTAAAAGTTATCTCCATTGGACTAAGTTTCTTGCTCTCAAATAAAATTGGTCACCACTTTCACATTAGGAAAGCCCTTACTCCAACACCTAAAGCATCACAATCAATGGTAAATGGCAAAAAAAAATTAGAAATTGTAAGTAGAGGACAAGAAGACATAACTTCCTTCAATTTATCATAAGCATTTTGGGCTTCATCACTCCACACAAATGCTCCCTTATTTGTTAATTCAATCAAAGGTGCTACCAAGGCTGAAAACCCTCTAATGAATCTCTTGTAATAGCTGTAAAGTCCCAAAAACCCTCCTAATTAGTTTAAGATAGTGGAAATAGGCTAATTTTGAATTTTCTTTATCTTATGTTTGTCTACATGCACTCCCTTATTGCTGATTATGTGTCCCAAATATAAAAGTTCAAACATGTCAAATTCACACTTAGACTTCTTTGCATAAAATTACTACTATCCCAAAACACTCAAAATAGAATCCAAATTCTTCAAGTGATTTTCCTATGAGATGCTATAAACAAGAATATCATCAAATAAAACTAACACAAAATCCCTCAAATACTCCCTAAAAATCCGATTCATGGCTGATTGGAAAGTCATAGGATGTTGTTTCATGCACATCCTTGTCTCTCACCCTGATTTTATGATATCATGATCTCAAATCAACCTTAGAAAAATACATAGGCCCATGCAATTCATCTATGAGCTCATCTACTCTAGGAATAGGATATCTATTTTTTGATATTTTTTTTTTCAAGACACTATAATCAATACGCATCCACATAGTCTCATATTTATTTTTCACTAACACTACAGGTGATGCAAGTGGGCTAGAGTAGGGCGAATGTGCACCATGGAAAGTAGCTCTTTTATGGCCTTATCTATCTCATCCCTATACATTCCATGATACCTATAACGGGTTATCATGATGGGTTTTTTTTCTAGTTCCAACTCAATCACATGTTGAAATTCCCTATGGGTTGGCAATCCCTTAGGCATCTTCCCAAAAATAGTGCTATGTTTTCCCAACAAAATTTGAATTTTAGGATGATAAGAGACATGATTATCATATGAATAAGACATACCTTTTGTCATAAATATACCAACAGCCCAAACTATCTCCTCTTTCTTAAGAATCCTCTCCATCCTCGAGGACATCACCTCTTGGACCACATTTTCATTGATCCCTTGCAAAACTACCTCATGCCCTTTAGCTTTATATTTCACCTATAATATTTTGTGATTTATGGTATAGTATCCTAATGAATACAACCATTGAACTCAAAGTATGAAATGAGAAATTCCTCCCAATGGAAACTCATAGAATTCATCTACTATGGAATGATTCTCAAAATTTACCTTTGTTTGCCTCACAGATCTGTTGCAAGGCACAATGCTCTCATTTCTAGTAGAAAAATTAAACCTCACAAATGTTTTTGATTTTAGCCCTTTCTTGGCTACAAAACCCTCATCAAATTTTTTTTTGGTTGCACCACCATCTATCAATACTATCAACATATTCTCTAATACCTCTCTTGGCACATTGATTGTGAGATACCTATTTACAATGCTCAACGTGGCCAATGTGCCAGTGTTTGAGCTCTCATGAGACTCAAGGGATAGCTCCTCAAGCTCATGCTCCTCCAAAGACTCATATTAACTTTTTTATGCCTCCTCATCTGAAATGGCCTCAATGTAGTGAATCTACCCTTTTACCTAGTATCAATGGCTCGATACCCAAGGGCTTTTACATGTGAAGCATAATTTTTTTCCTCCTAAGCTCATCATGCTCCTCATTTACCCTCTTTCCTAGTGGTGGAAGTATTGAATCCTTATGTGGAGGGGGTTTTGGCTTCCCAAAATCTTGATTCTTCCCTAGAGGGGGTGTCTCTCTCTTCTAGAAGAAATTCCCTCTTTGGAATGATCCTAATGGTCCTTCCTAGCTATACCTAGGCAGCGGTGGTGCTGAAACCCTAGGTTTTTGTGATGTTGTAGACTCAAGGTTCAAAGCCCTTCTCATTGAAATATGTAATGAAGAAGGCTTAATGGATTTTACCAAGCCTCTCAAGGAATCCATCAAACCCTCAATGAAAATAAAGGTAAGTCTCTTCTCTAAAATTTTAGGCACCATAACTGAAATCTTCTAGAACTCCTCAATGTATGCCTCCACTGTAGTTTTTTGCTTAAGGGTGGCCAGCTCCTTAAAATATTCCTCCTCATCCCTCATATAAAAATGATCTAATATCTTCTGACTAAACTCCTCAAATAAGGTGATCGCTCCATGGCCTTGTGTGTTGATACCATGATACCACCAGTCGTATGCAATTCCCTCAAGATGTAGGGTAGAAAATTGTATTTCATCCTCTTCATCCATAGGGCTAAGAGTAAAGTAAGTCTACAATTTTTGTATCCATGCCCTAGCAGACATGCTATCATCTCCATTGAACACTGGTACTTGCATTTTTTAACATAATTTATTTCTTTCTTCATACTTGCTACCTCTCCCAGTCGTCTTCCCCATGATCTCTAGGTAACTTTGGAAAGTGACTATATTTCTAAATTCTTTAGCACTACACTGATATTCTATAAATAGGTCATTCATTTAATCAGTATATTGGTGTACATCAGGTTCTTTCCCAGGTAAAACATGGGTTTTGCTAGCCTAGGCAAATGAGAATGAGTGTATCTCATAGACCTCTCACTCCCTTGGCATCGACTAGCCACCCTATTTGATGGCTCTCCTTGATATAGTGGCAATTGAGAGTTAGGGTTTGCTCCATGGTTTGGTGGTGGTTGAACTCCACCCTAATCCATATTGGTCACAAAATGAGTTAGTAACTCAAGCATGGTGTCAAATTTATGCTCAGTAGGATCCCTTTGCTCATATGCTATATCCACCAACTCCCTTTGTTCAACTTATGGATCTAGAATTTCTTTCCCTTGGTTGAGGTTAGGTTTTGATTTTTTTCTCCTCATATAGTACCTATTTTTTAGCATAAAGAGCTCTCAGAGGCTAGTAGGAAACCAACTTTGATACCACTGTAGTAACCCTAACTTAGCAAACTAGGGTTTAAACAAATAAAAATTTATATTTCTGCAAAGTAAATCAAATCTGCAATTACTACTCAAACATTACTCCATAAACCTTCAAAAATTAAAAGTTCCAACCTTAAGAAATAAAATGCAACACAAAATAACAAGATATAAAGTAGAAATCAAAGAAAAATATTGCACAATGAATAATTTTTATTAATGGGGGAGCCTCAAAACTCCATTATTACAATAAGAATCCTTGAATTCTTTGATATAGATTTTACAATGGCTAGGGTTCTCCAAAACCCTAGCAAGCAACATTGGTGGTGTCTCAAAACATGTCTCTACTCCCAATAGAGGTGAGTGGGATTTTGATTATTCAATGTTGGAACAATCTAGCTTAAAAAAGTATCTAATGTTTATGTAACACTTCTAGATCTGCACACAATAAAATAACAACTAGGTTAGTAGCAAGTATGAGGGCTCCACAGTGTGAGACCCTTAGAAAGTAGTATAAAAATGCTAGCTATGTAAGATAAATAAAATAATAGAACCTAAAAGTGCCTAAAATTAAATAACAAATGAAATATTTACCTTGCTTATCTATCGTTCTCTGATCTAATGAAATATGTTGCAGTAGACTAGTGCAGTGATGACCTAGCATCACCCAAGGGCTAGGAGGGCTACATAACTCTAGCGTAAAATGCTTGTGGTTGCTTGGTGATTACAAGAAACACCCATGGGTGCTTTGGACTAGTGAAATGCACCTAAAGGCACTTGGTGATGTATGGGAAGCACCTAGAGTTGCTCGGTGGTGACAAAAAATGCTCGAAGATGTTCAATGGTTGAGGGGGAAGTCTACAGAAGTAGATTTGGCTGAATGAGAGGGGTGGTGATGGATGCAGATGATATGTAAAATGAGGATGGAATATGAGAGTACTAAGGTATAATAATGGAACTCAGGTAGCCAAGGACTCAAGGATTTTGAGGGGATGAATAATCAAGAAACTCAAGATACTCTGGAATTCTGGGGTTGAGCCATCAAAATAGCTCCTATTAATAATCCAACCTAGGGCATGCTAGGGTTTCAATGACACTAATCATGTGGCTAAGATAAAAGCATATTGGAGGGTGGATATTAAATATTGGGTGTGGCATGGATTGATGTAAATGGATGGATAGGATTAAGTGAAATCGGATGGCTGGGATTAATTCACTTTTATAAATATATATTTATTAAATATATATATATATATATATATATATATATATATATATATATATAAAATAAATATATGTAAATAAAGGGTGGAAATGGTAGGAAATCATAGATGTAGGATAAGTGGATAGGTTTTGATGTCTCTGAGATGCCTCTTTTTGTACTGTGTTGCATAAAAATACAATGTAGTGCAAAAACATGAAATACCTATTTGGATTAGATGCAGAAATATATTGTCTCTTGGGATGTGAAATGTGAGCTTGAAGATAAAAGAATGAAAGAATTTGTATTTTTGTGTAGCTTACCCCCTCAATTTGCAAGCGATTTTGCAGATAAATCTCATGAACCAATTGAAAATTTTGTGTAAATGAATGATGGATGATATGAATTATGTAAATGTGATATCATTTTTTCCCTAATGGTGGGAAGGGGATTGGTGAAAATGTGAAGTGATGCATCTATTTTTGTCCCAATAGATGAAGGGATTTGTGAGAAATGTGATGAAAGATGTGTCTATTTTTACCCCAATAGATGAAGGAATTTATGGAAAATGTGTATGTTTTTGCCTCAATAGATGAAGGTATTATTTCCAAGTGTAGATGTCATTATCATGAAAAATGTATCCCATTGTGTAAAATTCAAAACCAAATGTGGTTACCCCAAATTTGGGTTGATTCGATGCTACTGAAGAATGTGCCTTTCGATGTCATTGATATGCAAGGATGAATATACAAAGATAAAAGTAGTCAACTTTAGAGGGCCAACTAGTGACTATTAGATAATTCCTATGATTGGAACCAATCACCCTAGCTAAGGCCAGTCACCATGATGACTATCAAGGAGATGATGAAATGTGATTTTTGTCCATGTTTTTAAGCCCCACGAACTAGGCCATCAATGACAGCTTTTGTGCAAATTGTTCTTGGCAAGGTTTCACTTAAATGTGAAGTACCAAATATGATTGTGATATCAAAAAAGGAGATAGTGAATGAAAATGAACAAGATATACTTATGGTAGGCTCTTCATATTATCGAGTTGCATGGATGCAAATCACTGTAATTTCCAAGTATATAGAAAAATACACTAGATACAATGTTCACTTGAATGTTGTTTGACCTTGGCAAATATACAAATTATGATATGGATGATGTGAAAATGATGTATTGGTGATGAGAATGATGATTATGGTCATTTTGTGAATATTTGGATCATTTTAGAATGCTTTTATAACTTGTTAAATGAACTTGTAATTTGTGGCTACAAATAAAATTTATGCATCCAAATCTATTGGAATCCTCACAAAACCTATTAAAATAATGAATTAGGTGATTGGATGCAAACAGATTATATGGGGATAAGCCACAGTTTTGTAATAATTTACCTTTTTTCAAAACTGACACCAAACATTCGTTGGTATTTTTGGCTCGCATAAACACCTGCCAGTATTTGGGCATTCTACAAACACCATGGTGTGCTTTAGTGTGCTAAGAAATACCCATGGGAATCTCAAGGAACCTGAAGAAGCTATAAATAGTTGGAAAGATGAGAAATGAAGCTCATTTGTGCATTTGAGAGTTTGAGAAGCTACATTTTGGAGATTGGAGTGAAGTAAGGTGAAGTGAATTGGGTACGAAAGCTATGGCAATAGAGGAAAAGGGTGCGAAGGTTGAGGCTAAGGCTAGAGCATGAGCTACTGAGGTAATTTCCCTTTTTATGCAAAAATTTTATGTTTTTGTGATTCTTTTTTTTTTTTAATGACAAATGGTTTGTGCTATGTTGTAGCTTACAATTTTGGAGGCTCAGCATCGGTTCTCACCATACATTACTGAGATGAGGAAGGCAGTTGTGAAGGATGAGTGGGATTTTCTATTGGTAGTGGGGCTAGCAAAGGTAGCCCGAATTGATGTGGTGAGGGTAGATGAGGGGTATCTCTTTGCCTTGGTAGAGATTGCAAATGCGGATAGGGGAACATTTTAACTCCCCATGAGAGAGGTGATGATCACCTTGGAGGATTTAAATCACATTCTCAAGGTGCTAGTGGAAGGGGAGCACGTTCAGGTTGCACGCAAGTGAGGGATGAAGATGTTTGGTGATGGTTGGCAGGGTGTGAAGGTGGAGAGTTGAGGTATACCTTACTTGTCCATGTATATGAACAAGGATTTGGATGTCCTTTGAGCCTTGGTTATGTTCATGTTGGCAAACATCGTGGCTCCAAATAGTACTAGGCGCAGGTTCCCTTGGAACCTGATAGGATTAGTGAGTGATATGCTCATTAGGTGATAGGTGTATGCATGGGCTCCTACCTTATTGGTGAAGGTATATGAGGAGCTATATGAGTGTTGTAACTTAAAGTAAAAAATTGTTTTTTACTTTACCTTTATTTACCTTTACCTGGACGACAGATGAGGTGATCGACAGACTCCAATATGGACTACAAGAGGAAGGATGGTAGACAAGATAATTCACTCCTAAACTCTTCTTTTCTCCCTATTTATTTTCAATCCTATTTTCTCTCCCTAATTTTCTTCTAAGCTATTTTTGGCTTATTCCTAAGTTATTTAATGTTATAATCTAGGCTTTATTGATTAATGAACTTTTTGGAGCTTTACAATTATTCAAGAACCATATTTGGTATCAGATCCGGACAAGGTCTGAGGTGGGAGCCCACAATAGGCATGAGATCCGATATGGAAAAGGGACCCCACACTAGGCACGAGATCCAAGGCATACAAGGGAACTTGTGCCAAGAACGAGACCTAAGGAGCAGACAAAACCAGGTGGACATGTGGCAATCGAAGGATACATGACACATAGCGAAGAGTGGACAGGAGGCTGATGTGGAACTCAAACATAGACTTAGAGGATGCAGGACACATGGCGAGGATCGATTGGACACAAGTGGCAAGGGTGAGTGGCAACAAACACGCTTACGTGGTAGAGCATGAGTGGGTGGAGGATTCAAAAGGGAGGTTTCTGATTTCTTGTAGGCAATCAAAAGAACTATTGCTTGTTAGTTCTTTTAAACCACTAAATAATACCTACTCTTGTGCATGTGGTATATTATCCCAAAACCTTTTTTTGTCTAAGAAATTGTAGCAGTCGGAGAATGACTTTATCGAAGCAAAGCAAATCGTAGCCAGCAAAGGAACAAACCATATGTGTATTTCTTAGTAAAGAATCCTCACCTAGCATTGTTGCAAGAGAAATTGATGGAATTTTGATATATTTTGACCAATGAATCATGTGTGTTTGTAGCCCCACTCATCGCTATTGCAGAGAACGTGTAATGGATCTCTAGTTTTATTTGATCATGCAGTGAATCAAAGTTGTGCAACAGAATACTACTTTTATTTATTTTTCCTTTCTTATCTATATTGAATCTCTCAAAAAGAGTTCATGGTTCCGTTATTGAAGACATCTGACATAATTGGTAAAAGAAAACAGTAAAATTGTTTTTGTATTGAAAGAAACCTTGAAAAAAATTGTATATTATCCTCCTGATACTCCATAGATCTATAAATGGCAGAAACATATTATTTCTTAGCAAAGGTTTTGGAGGCTACAACATAGAAGATAGGGTTTAAAAATATTATCCGTGATGGCTGAACAACTAAGAACATCAAGTGCTTAAGGGATATCATCCGAGGTGCTAGCTGACTTAGCAAGAGGGCTAGTTTGTAAGGAAGGAGTCAAGGGTTCGAATATTGCGGGTGTAATTTTTTGTTTAAAAAAGTTTTTTAAAAGCTACGAAGGGAGTAGCTTTAGAAGGAAGTGTGACTTCCTTAGCTCACGATAGGTGAGCTACTATCGTGGCAAGAGAGCACGCGATAAGGCCTAAGGGCCATCATAGGTCAAGGGTTTGAAACCCTCTGATCTCACTTCTAAAGTTGATTTTTTTAAATTATTATATTAAAAAACTATTTATATCATATTTAATAAATTAAAACATAATTGTTTTTAAAAAAAAATTAAACAATTTTTTTTTATTAAATAGAAATATATTTTTTTTTATTATAAAAAGAGGACATTGCCTAGGAGGCAATTCATTGTAAAAGAAATTTTTTTTATTCGGGGAATTATAAATTTGGTGTAAATAAGCCTAAGAGGCTTAGTTTTGTAAAGGACACAACAAGTCAAATTGTAAATTTGTAACAATGCATTGATGATAAAACCAAATGGTTGTTATCATGCCTTATGTGTAATCTTAGCACGAGAAGGTGCAAAGAGATTTGATAACAAAGTTAGATGTTATGGACTCAACATTATGTTTAGTCAAATTCAAAATGCAGTGATCACACATCAAAGGCATCTTGACTCAGGGTATGAGGCAGATTTTAAAGATAACTCATTCAAGAGTCAATTTGAACAATCAGAATCATTACAAGCTGCACCACAAGAATCAGAATATACACACTATAGTAATTCAATGGAAATATAGAACCAGAATCATCGAAAATCATACAGATAAGTGATGACTAAGAAGAAGTGGCATATAGCTTTGTAAATCAAGAGATAGCATCCCCACATCAAGAGTAACAAGCAGTCAATGGTAGAGTAGAACAAGTCAGATTTGACTTAAGTTTGTAATCTCTTCCTTATTCCTTCTTCTTTCCTTCTTTCAACAAAAGTACTTTATTGTAACCATGAAATAAAGAGAGTTTTTTGGTAACTATGGCCTCACACAATAGCTTACCTATACCGGAATTTAACAGTTATGACTATGAGTATTGGTATATAAAGATGAAGACCTTGCTCATAGGTAGGGGTTTGTGGGACATCATAGAATAGGGCTACACATAACCCTCAGACTAGAAAATACTTAGTGTTTCAGACAAGAAAACATGAAAAGAAGATAAAAAGAGCAACTCATATGCTCTTTCTCATCTTCAAGCTGCATTGGAGAAAAGCATATTTCCCAAAATTGTTGCTTGTACGACTACACAAGCTGCATGGAAAGCATTGAGTGATGGATTCCATGGTAGTAATCAAGTGAAGTAGGTAAGGCTTCAAACATTGAAGTGATATTTTGAAAATATTTGAATGAAATATGATGAAAAATTTAGTGATTATTGTGGTAGAGTAAAAGCAATTATAGATAAAATGGTTACACCAGGCGAATAAATCAAGCCTAAGACAATTGTAAAAAAAGTGTTGAGAACACTTACACATAAATGGAACCATATTGCCATAATAATAGAATAATCCAAACATATTTTCCTTTTAACATTTGATGCATTGATCGGATCATTAATGTCACATGAAGAGAGGTTTCCTCAAGCTCCTTCAACTAGCTACAAAGGCGATGATAAGACCTTCACTTCCAATGAAAATAATGGAAGAGTATAGGGAAGAGGTCAAGGTAGAGGCAAGAAAAGAGGTAGAGGCAAAGGCAACTACAGAGGAGGCAATTCTAACGGAGGAGGCAACTAGAATAGAGGAGGCAATTCCAATAGAGGTGGAAACTCATACAGAGGAGGCAACCAACAAAGAGGTGGAAATAAGAATCAAGGTGGAAATCAAGGACAAAGTGGCAATCAAGGGTGAGGAAGTGACAAGTCCAAATCAACTTGTTTCAACTGTGTCACACCAGATCACTTCACTCACGACTGCTGGTTAAAATATTCACAAGCCAACAGTAGTCAATATGGAAATTATGGAGAAGAAGATCATGCTTCTAATATTTTTCTATCATATGGATAATCAAATCATAATATAAATGACACATAGATTCTAGATATTGGTTGCTCAAACCATATGAGTGGCAAAGAAAATATATTTGCTATTCTAGATTCCACTTTTAAATCCCAAATCAAATTAGGGGATGATAAAGCATTGCAAGTAGAGGGAAATGGAGCCATGGTGATTCCAACCAAAGAAGGACTAAAGAAAGTGAGTGACATATAATACACTCCAAAGATCCAACACAATCTTCTCAGCATTGGAAAAATTATGGAGAACAATTACAAGCTTGTATTTGATGAAGAACAATGTATTATTTTTGATAAAAATAAGTGTAATCGTGTCATCACATAGGTCCCCATGACCAAGAATAGATTATTCCCTCTCAAATTTGGTGAGCTAAGGGGATATCAACTTGCAAATGTAGCCATAAAAAATCCAAGTGTGTTGTGGCACTTGCGATATGGTCACCTTAATTCTACTAGCTTGAAATTGCTAACTTCTCAAGCTATGGTGAAAGGACTTCCTAAAATCAATGAACAAAAGTAATTCTATGAAGGATGTGCTTTGGGAAATCACTCCAGGTCAAAGTTTCTGAAAGGACAAGCGTGGAGATCCAGTTATCCAATTTTGTTAGTACATTTGGATATTTGTGGTCTGTTGCAAACACAAAGTCTTAGAAATAATTCTTATTTTCTCACTTTCATAGATGAATTCTCTAGGATGTGTTGGATTTATTTCTTAAAGCACAAAGATGTATTATTTGATTGCTTCATAGATTTCAGAAACAATGTAGAGAATCAAAGTGATAAATATGTAAAATATATTTGGATAGATTGAGGAGGTGAATACTCCTCAAAATAATTCTTGAACTATTGTAAAGCAAGTGGGATCAAAATGCAATTAACCAATGCCTATACCCCACAACAAAATGGTGTGGCCAAAATAAAGAACCGCACCATAGTTGAGATGGTGAGATTGATGCTTAAAACAAAGCATCTAACTAATATGTACTGGGCTGATGCTGTAAAAACAAGTGAATATATTCTAAATAGAATTCCAACTTCTAGTTTAGATGGCATAACTCCTTATGAGGGGTGGTATGTAAAGAAACCAAATGTAAAGCATTTCAAAAATTTTGGTTCTTTAGCATATGCCCACATTCCTGATGAGAAAAGGAAGAAGCTTGATCCCAAAAGTCAAGCTTGTATATTTCTAGGGTATTGTGAGTCTACAAAAGCATATAGACTCTACAATACCAATACTCATAAAATTGTACTCTCTAGGGATGTAATTTTTGATGAAGGGGGAGAATGGGGTCGTTAAATAATTTTTGTTGATGATGAGTCCCAATATGTAAATTCTTCATAGGTACAATAGATACAACAGGTTTCTCCAAAGAAAAGCAAAGGTACACCACCCCTCCAAGACTAAGAAGTTCAAGTACATCAACCGCCAGTCCAAGTACTTATTCATAGAGATTAGTAAGTTCTTCACCAATGGACATTGACTCTCCATAAAGAGGTAGAAGAACTTTACAACATCATCCTTCCTTTCAGATCTCTGGATCAAAATTTTCAAATAAGATTCACTAGAAGCCAAGCCAGTGAAATGTATTCAGTTCTATAGCAACTTGAGAATTTGCAATTGTATGGGAATGATAACTCCCAAGAACCTAGAGGAGATGAATTCAATTATGCTTTATTGAAAATTACACAGCTAGAACCAGCTAGCTATGAGAAGGCATGTACTCAAAATGTATGGCAAGAAGCCATGAAAGAGGAAATAACCTATATAAAAATAATGATATATGGGAGCTAGTAAAGCTACCCAAATATGAAAATGTGTTGGATGTAAATGAGTCTACAAGGCCAAGTACAATGATGATGGAAGCATTGAGAGGCATAAGGTGAGACTACTAGCAAAAGGTTTTACTCAAAAATATGGCATTGACTATGAGGAAAATTTTGCTCCTGTTGCAAGACGAGACAATCAGATCATTCTTTCCTTAGCAGCCCATAAAATATGGAATGTTCAACACATGGATGTAAGGAGTGCTTTTCTGAATGGATACTTGAAAAAAGAGGTTTATTTTCAACAACCTCAAGGTTTCCAAGAGTAGGGAAAAGAAAAACTTGTTTACAAATTGAAGAAAACAATTTATGGCCTCAAGCAATCACCAAGAGCTTGGTACTCACACATTGATGGCTATTTCAGCGAGTATGGATTCACAAGAAGCAAAAGTGAACCAACTCTGTAATACCTAAATTATGGAGTAGACATTCTCATAGTTTTTTTATATGTGGATGATCTAATATTTATGGGTAGTAACAATAAAATGAATATGGAGTTCAAAAACTCCATGATGAAGCAGTTCGAGATGAAAGATCTCGGTTTAATGCGATACTTCCTAGGCATGGAAGTGCATCAATAAAATAAAGGGATATTCATATGTAAACACAAGTATGCTCAAGACATGATTAAGAAATTTTCTATGGAGTAGTGCAAATCAGTTGCAACTCCCAACTGGACATGGGATCCAATTGAGCAAGGATGATGGAGCATCAAAGGTTGACATGACCACTTACAGAAGCATGGTTGGGAGTCTAATTTTTCTCACCAACACAAGGCCTGATATTAAATATGTTGTTTCTCTAGTTTGAAGGTTTATGGCTACTCCTTTTGAGTTGCATCTACAAGAAACTAAAAAAATATTTAGATATGTAAAAGGTACATTGGATTTTGGAATCCATTACCAACAATGTAAGTCTGTGAAATTAGTTGGCTTCAGTGATAGTGATTGGGGCAGCAATATAGATGACAGGAAATCTACATCAAGAAATTATTTAGTCTAGGATCAGGACTAATTACATGGAGTTCCAAGAAACAAACTATTGTAGCATTGTCATTGACTGAGGCTGAGTATATAGCCATCACACATGCTAGTACTCAAGCCCTATGGTTGAGAGAAGTTATTGAAGAGATTGGAGAAAGTCAAAGTGGTCCAACTTGATTGTATTGTGATAACATAAGTGCCATTCAGTTGGCATACAATCCAATCCATCATAGCAGATCAAAGCATTTCGATATGAAGTATCACTTCATTCGAGATATGGTGGAACAACAAATAGTTGAGCTTCAATATTGTAACACTTTGGATAATATTGCAGATATCTTCACCAAAGGAATAGCTAAAGCTCAATATATAAATCTGAGAGACTGTATAGTCAAACCTCTCAACTTTAAGGGGGATAATGTTGGAAGTTAAAGTAAAAATTTATTTTTTACTTTACCTTTATTTACCTTTACCTGGATGATAGATGAGGTGGTCGACAGACTCCAATGTGGACGACAAGAGGAAGGACGACAGACAAAAGAATTCACTCCTAAATTCTTCTTTCCTTCCTATTTCTTTTCTATCCTATTTTATCTTCCTAATTTTTTCCTAAGCTATTTCTGGCTTATTCCTAAGTTATTTAAGGTTGTAATATAGGCTTTATTGATTAATAAACTTTTTGGAGCTTTACAATTATTCAAGAACTATAATGAGGTGACAAGGTTGTATTAGAATGTATATTGATACTGTAGTGTTAGGTATGGGAAAAATTTAGTGTGGCTCAGTCAAAGGGTTTACCAGTAGCTAACTTAGATAGGGAGTAGCCCTATGCTAGGATATGGGTAGTGGTTGAGGAGGTATAGTTGAGTCAATTGGTGCAGACAAGTTAGTGGTACCAAGATTTGTGGGCTAAACTAACATCCACCCAAGTGATATGGATATCATGGTGAGGTAGCAGGTGTACCCAATAGAAAGAGAATCTATGATGGGTGCAATAGACTAGGTGAATGATAGGGATATATCAAAGTGAGGCTAAGTAATTTTAGTTCTCATGAGTGATCTGATAGTTTAGTTTAAGATAGGATGTCTTAGATGAGCCGATGTGCTATAAGAGGCATTGAGAGGAGATATGGCTATCATGTGTAGAGCCATGGAGGGTGACGTATGATGATGATGATGAGGAGATGGATCTCCTAGATGTGGATGATGCGAGGACTACCATAGAGTACGAGGTATGGTTTAGTATACATCAACCATGAGAACCACCTGAGGGGACCCATGAGGCCCCCAAGTGATAGTGGAAGCTGTTGAGTGATAATTTTTCCCTGTTGCAAAACCACACTCATAGTTAGGATTTTGATTAGAAAATTCTCTCTTGCAAAGAAATCAAAATCTCTCCAAGGTTCCTTTAATTTAATGTAGACTTGTGTGCTTGTGAAGATGTATCAAAATAAATTCTAGGAATACCTTAGTGACCTACAAACAACTGTTAACAAGGGGCTTGTGTTGATTTTACTTTGATTTTTTCATGCGGTTATTGTTCATTAATTAAAAGAGATTGATTTCGCTTATTTGTATAAATAAAATGATGAATATATACCTAAAGTTCATCCTAACTCATTTTATTTCTGATTTTTTAAAGTGATTTATCCTCGAATCCCTATTAGTAGATACATTTTATCTTCAATTAAAATATTTTGTTAGCAGGTGATGTGATGAAATTTGGAGTTAGTACTTATTGTTAGCAGATTCATTTTACTTAAGATTATCATGTGTTGTGGCAAGCCACTTCATTTTTATCTTTGCGTTAATATGAAATAGAAGTTCATACTTGCTATTAGCAGATTTTTTTTTTCTTCAAATTAAAATAATGCTATTAACAAGTACTATGGAAAATAACTTCATTTTATATTTGCCTTAATGTGATATTGGAGTTAGTAAATACCTCCCTTTAATGTAAATTTATTTTATCTTGGATGGTTAAGCTTTGTCCAAACAATAAAATAAAGTGATTGAATCTAAATATAAAATGTGAATCCTGAATCATGCTTCAATTCATTTTATCTTGCATGGTTAAACTTATTTTTGTCTTGCATTGTTTAAACAGATTTTTAATCTTGCATTGTTAAATCAAGAAAATGATAAGACTTGTGAAGTGCAAAAATCTTCTTTGGAACTTTAAATAAAATGCATCCAAATAATTTAATTAGTTAACATTAAGAACAAAATTATTTGGGTATTCTTATTACTCAAAAACCCTCATTAATGATTCTTTTTGTGCAAAACAAAATAGCATTTTAGGGCTTTGAGCGTTTGATTGGAACTTGAACAAAAATAAAAATAAAATAAAATATAAAAAAGCTAGGGTTATAAGGAAAAAGTAAAAATAAAACTAAAATAATGGAATATGGACTAGAATGGAGAAAAGACTAAAGAAAAACTACTATAAACAATCCTACATATGTTGTAGAAAAATGTTAAATTATGAAAATGTTGAGTGGTGTTTTCACCCGATTGTGAAAGCACACTCTCCGGTAGGATCTGAGTCCAAAAATCCTCTGCTTGCAAAGAAAATAACTTTCTCCAAGGTTCCTGTTATGCTTAAATAATGTTGTTCAAATGAAATGCCAGGAATATCTTAGGGTTTGCAAGTGGATGTTAACAAGGGGCACTGGGGTTTATCTAATTTGAATTTACAATGGACTCAAAGTGAATAAATCTATTCTAATCTTCAATTCTAATGGATTTTCAATTGCTTATTCAAATACTGTAATTAAACTGTAAGAAATAAAATAAGGATTTGAAAGATAAAGCAAAATAAATGGAAATAAGATTAAACTACAGTCATAATACTTTCATCAATTCGATGAAACCGAAGATACTGAGGTTTTATGCATGCAACCTAATCTAATGAACCTGCAAACTTGCACAATCCAAATAAATTAGGTGCTAGTTTCTAGGGTTTCTACTGTAATTCCAGACTTAGGCATTTGCATGAAGCAACCAAGCACACTTGCATTAAACTTCACCTAAAAGCCTCAAAAATCTGGAATGAAAGATAAAACATTAAATCATGCATGCACAAAATGACTCCTTTCTCATCAATGAGATGCCAATACTCTGTATTTTATATTAAATGATATGTCAATTACATTCAAAGAATGTTCCAGGAAAAAATATTCCAGAACAAAAAAGAAGGAAATTGCCCAAGTGCAGGCCCAGAATAGCACGAAGCTCTTGTCTCTACAACTCTGCAATCGGCAATTTCCAACCCCTCCTTCAATATGCGCTTCTGGATTTATCCTATCTAGCGTGGCTCTTCAATTCTCCCTGGTCGCTTCGCTTCACCTTCCTGCATGTGACCTTTCGAATTCCCACCTTTTCCTTGTCTTTATTCCATGTTTAACGCCAAAACGCCTAAAATCCTTCGCTGCATGTAACGCTTCTGCAGACCTGACACCTGCATGCCACGTGTCACATGCTCTCTACACCTTCTGTAATTCCATTCTATGAAAGTCCCGACAAAAACTGCATGCCACCTGTTCACCTTCTTGGCCACGAAAACGCGACATGTCACGAAATCGTGACATGTCGCGATATCGCGACGCTCTTCCCGGTCGTACGTCTTCGGCAGCATCTTGTCGCGATATCGCGACCGTTTTTGCTTTTGAACCTTCTTTCCACAAACTGTAGCGAGATCGCTACCATTTCTCCGTCGGGCTTCCTTCTCACCAAGCTGTAGCGAAATCGCTACCATCTCTCCGTCGGGCTTCCTTGGCAACTTTACGTCGCGACATCGCGACCATTATCACTCTCTTGCCTTCTTTCGACAAACTGTCGCGATATCGCTATCGCATTTATCCCCGAACCTACTTTCCACAAATTGTCACAATATCGCTACCGCTTTCTCTTTTCGTACGCTTTCCCGAAACACGTCGTGAAATCGCAACCGTTTTTATGTTCCGTACGCCTTGGCAAAACCTGTCGCGATATCGTGACGTTTTTCACCCTCGGACCTTCATGCCGCTTTCTGTCGCGATATCGCTACCGCTTTTATGTTTCGTACGCCTTGGCAAAACCTGTCGCGATATCACGACCATTTTCTCCGTCCGTACAGTTTGCCAAAACACGTCGTGAAATCGTGACACTTTTCATCATCCGTACGCTTCGGCAAAACACGTCGTGAAATCGCGACCATTTTCATTCTTTTCCAACGGCATGTCACGATTTCGCGACACCATTTCTTTTCTTCTCAACGGCATGTCACGATTTTGCGACACCTTTTCTTTTCTTCTCAGCGACATGTCACGATTTCGCGACACCTTTTCTTTTCTTCTCAGCGACATGTCACGATTTCACGACACCTTTTCTTTTCTTCTCAGTGACATGTCGCGATTTCGTGACAACTTTCAATTTTTCTTTTCTTTCCTCTTCGGCAGCGATGGAGCTACATGTCACGATTTCACGACAACTTTCTATTTCCAGCATCGATGGCGCGACAAGTCACAATTTTGCGACATGTCGTGATTTCGCGACACTTTCAACACTTAGGCATTTTTTCCCTTTTCTTCAATTTTAGCATCTGGGTCACCGAGATTCTTGTCTGCAAGCCTGCAAAAAGGTGGGTCCCCAATTTTGGGGTGTGTTGTGGATCAACCACAATAGAAAACAAAAACATAACAGGTTAGACCTGCATTCACAAAATCTAAAATTTGGTTATGGCAAGAGTCTTAGGAATAAAAAAAACATGTAATACAAATATTGGAATGGTGCAACCATATCCATGCATAAACACCATTAAATAAACTTGGTGCATGTGAGAAAAGATATGCAATAAACATGAATTTGTATTCAAAATCTATTTTATGCACACAAAAATGAGGAAAATTAGCTCCACAGCAATTTGAATAGCCTTCTAATCTTCTTCCACGCCTCTTGTTCCAAAAAATTCCAGCCCCTCTATTTCCTCTACTTCCTTGGCCTTGTATTCCTTGGCCTTTTAAAGATTTACAGCCCTAAAAGAACTCTTCATTTAATTTTCCCCCCTTTTAATTTGGCTTAGTCATGTAACTTCTTTGTAACTACAATATCTTCCAAATGAAATGCTTTTTACATCATGATTTTTGCCAACAATAAATTGGTAAATTTCTTCTAAATGAAACGCTTCTTCCATAATACTTTTTGCCAATAATAAATTGGTAAGTATCTTCTAAATAATTAAACACTTCTTTTGTAATGTTTTTTGCCAATAATAAATTGGTAAGTCTCTTCCAAGTGAAACTCTTCTTCCATAACACTTTTTTTTTGCCAGCAATGAATTAAATAATGTTTTTTTTTTTCTAGAAACCTGCCAACATCAATATAAAGCATTTATTCAAACTAACTTTAATAAAATCATAAAGTCAACATAGAAATTAATACCAAAACAATATGTAAAGAAATATTAGTTTGCCATGAGAAAAAGAAATGCTATTCTTTTGTTTTATTTAATTCATTTTATTTTTATATTATATATTTTTTATTCTTAGTTGCTTTTTTTTGTGTTTTTTATTTTTTCTTATATTTTTATTTTATTTTCTTTCTTTATTTAAATTTTTCTTGTTTTCTCTCCTTTTTTAATTTTAAATTTGATTTAATTAATTTCAAATGTTTGAATTGGTTTTTATTCAAAATATTAAAACTAACCAAAACAATAAAATAACAAAAATAAGAAATAACCTAACCAACGCACTAGACAAGTTAAAGAAACCAAAATGAGACACTAGTCAACACACCAGCCTATCAAAATTATCACACAAAGAAACTAAAATTCAACAAAAATTCCAAAAATTAAAGGTGGGCCCCTAAGATTGGGGCTGGTTGTGGAATGGCCACAACAGAACCTTTGATCAAATACTCAAAGGATGAGGACTAAGGGTGTGACCAGGTAGACTCCTACGAGTGGAGGAGATGGTAGAGATGAGTATGATGTAGATGAGACTCTAGATGGACCTCCAGATTGAGGCAAGGAGGAGTGAGCAAGGCTAGATTAGTAGATGGTGGAGTGGGATGCAATGGTGGTAGCTCAAGATGAGAGGATCACAAGGCTCTATGAAGAGCTACTAGAGAGGTAGAATCAATATAATATCAACATAGCACACCTTTGGTCTCGGTATACATATATTGAGGCCTTGGAGGATAGGTTTATGGAACATCATATTCCACTTCCTGATCCTCCAACATCATCTGTATTCAAGGTTGCTAGACATAGCGAGTCTATGCATAGTTCTAGGTCTAGGCTCCTCCTAGGTCATAGGGATCCTCTTGGAGGATGTAGTTAGTGCTTAGATGCACTTTTTGTATATATGAGCCTTGGTGCTCTATTGTATGTAGTCTTTTGGTATTTATTGTACATACAATATATATATATATACATACACATGGCTTTTACTATTTGTGTTATATGTTTGTGTGAATGCTATTTATGTAATGCATATTTATATGGATTATTGATGCAAGGTGGAATGTATGGATGGTTAATGTAAGTTATAAAAGGCATATATGCTAATAATAATTAAGAGTTTAGATATTGCTTGGCCATGTTTCTAGCATTGTTGTTTAATCAGGGGCACAAAACTTGGTGGTATGTGGGGTAAATGACTCATGAACTGACATGGATGTTGACATGGCAGAAGATATAGATTTTGATATGGAAAATTGGTTGTTTTGCAAAGACTCAAACATAATAGTGGTATAAAAAAAATCACTAAAACTGTCTAATCCCTCTAGGACCAAATGTGTGTGTAGTCAATGCATTTACCAAATAATGAGCATGGTAATAACTCAAGGTAATAAATAACCAATGTGTGTGCAAGTGATTTCATTAACTCATCTTGAGTAAATTGATTAAACCTATTATGTATGAATCCAAGAAGCTAGATTATCTGTAAAATGGTCAAAAGTCTCTTTAAAAGAGACGTGTCACCACACATGAGTGTACTCCATTGCCACTCAAGCATCTATAGCTTCGGTGGAGGCTAACTCCACAGTCCAAGATTATGTTTTTGATATCTTAAGTTTTTGGGATGACTACTTAATCGTCTTGTTGAAAATGTAGTATGATCCCTACAACCCAATGATTAGTGGTGTATGATGTAAAATATTTAGAGTTTTTGTTAGGGATTTTTCCCTACTCTTTATTTTATTTTGAATTGTGATAATGGTGAAAACCACTATTTTGGTGGACTATGTTGCATGATGGGACTAGCAAGGATTACCCTTTTCACTTCAAGGTCCAAACCAAGTATGGTGTTATCCCTCTTTAACACAAGATGTTGTTTAGATGTGAAATTGTGTTTGGTTCAAGAATTTTTTGGAGTCAATTCCCAAAACTCAAGATTTTTTAATGTATATGTGTGATGGTCCTTAAAGGAACTCAACATGTATTTAGGAGGTTGCTTGAAATACTAGGAGTTGTTGAGTGATCAAAAACACCTAGGAATTATGAATGTGTGGTTTGTTTGAATGGCAATTTGACTTGGTGGAATTGTGTGGATGATATTGTGAAGGTACCCCTGATTAAGGCAACATGATTTTATTGGACCAATTAAAATATGAACTTAATAAATTATCCTAATATGAAATGTGAAATGTGGATGTGAATGCATGAAATACAATTTGAAGTGTGTTGGCATGAAATGTATGCAAATGAAGTGCAATATCTTTGGAATGAAATGTATGCAAATGAAATGCAATGTTTTTGTGTATTAGCCATATATATATATATATATATATATATATATATATATATATATATATATATATATATATATATATATATATATCATCATGCATAGAATTATCTCAAGTGTATAACATTAAGTGGTTTGGGTTCTTCCTCTCCCTCTAGACTAGAAAGCCTATAAGTATCATTACCCACTCTTTGAGTAACAATGTATGGACCTAACCAATTAGCTATGAATTTATCATGAAGATGCAAAAATGCATTTGTGTTTTTATAATTCTCTTTAAGGACAAGATATCCTATTTGGAATTCACATAGATGAACTTTGGTTTTGTAAGTATGATTTAGGCGGTCTTTATAAACTCATAAATACTCTAAATCATTGACTCACCTCTCATCCAAAAGTGTGAGTTGGTCAAGATGTGCTTGTCTAGAAGTATCATCATCTATGAATTCTAGTAAAGAAATTCTCAAGGAGGGTATCTTGATATCAAGAGGCATGATTGCTTCGACTCCATAGACCAATAAAAATGGTGTTGCCCCTGTAAGAATGTGGATGCTTGTTCGATAAGACATAATGCCAAGGGAATTTGTGTATGCCAATCTCTATGATATTATTTAATAAGTTTCTTGAGAATAGAAATTAAGGTCTTGTTGGAAGCTTCAACTTATCCATTTTCTTATGGGTAATAAGGAGTTGAGAAACTACATTGAATGTTATATTTCTTGCAAAGTGCTAGAAAATCCTTGTTATTGAAATATTTGCCATTTTTAGATATTATTTTGGAGGGGATACCAAAATGACAAATGATATGATGAAGTATAAACTCCACAATTCTAGGTCATGTCGTACTGGTTAGAGGAATTACCTCAACCCACTTTGTGAAGTATTCAGTGGTTGTGATGATGAATGTATGTTATCCCAAGGAAGGAGGTGAAATTTTTCCAATTAAATCTAAACCCCGTTATGAAAAGGACCAAAGCCTTTGAATAGGCTATAAAGCTTGTGATGGTACATGAGTTAAATTAGCATGTTCTTGAAATTCTTGCAATTTTTAACATAAGTGCAATAGTCATATTTCATTATGGGACAATAATAATCCATGCATAAGATACGCTTTGCAATGGCCATTACAATAAAATGACCACCACAAGTACCATCATGGGCTTCAGATATGGTTGTTTGTGCCTCACTAGACTCAAGATAATGAAGGAGGACACCATCATAACCACGTTTATACAACACAACCCCCAAGAGAAAAAAATGAGCTACCTTTTGCTTGAATGTGTGTTTGGCAGTTCAAGACATGTTAGATGGGAGTTTTCCAAACTTCAGAAAGGTTACGATTTGGTTTGACCAAGGCTCATACATATCCAATTGGATAAAGTAAACATCCTTTTCATTTTTATATTCATCACGGATAATTGTAGATTTAGAAATTATTAAAATTATCAGGGGTTGTACCTCCCTAAAGGTATATTTTGGAATCAATGATCCAAAGGAGGCCATAGCATCTACAAATCTATTAGTCAAACATGGCACACTATTGATTTCATACCAATCAAACTTAGAGAGCAATTTCATTGCTACTTTGTGGTAAATCTTAATGGTAGGTTTTTTGTATTGGTATTCTCTATTGATTTGATTGATGACTAGTTGAGAATCACCAAATATCCTAATACACTTAATGCTCATAGCTATAGTTGATTGAAGATTTAAGATTAAGGCTTCATACTCTGCAGTGTTATTTGTGCATTTGAAATTGAGCTTCAATGATAATGGGATAAGTACCCCCTGGGGTGTATGAAATATGACTCTAGAACCTTGACTTTTCATGAACTTAGAGCCATCAAAGAATAATGTAATATCGATATCTTCCTCTAGAATGACATATTTTTTAGTGAAAGAAAATACCGAATCATTTGGGAACTCAATAATCAAAGGATGATCACTAGGTAGTGGAGCCTCCACAAGTTGATAAGCTATTACTTGATCTTTACTGGGTTTTTGGCTAATGAATTCAAGGTTGAATTCAGTAAGAAGCATTATACATTTAGAGGTGTGAGTTTTATTGTAAGTGTGATACATCATATAATGCTGAGCATTTTCTCTAGATATGATATATATTGACTGACTAAGCATGTAATATCAAATTTTATTAGTGTAAAAAGCCACTACTAAGCATGATTTTTCTACATAAGTGTATTTGGTTTCATAGCTTACCAATGTTTGACTAATGTAGTAGACCAATTTCTCTCAATTTTCTTCATTATTTTTTTCAAGCATTGTCCCTAATGCAAAGTCTATTATTGAAATATAAAAATAGAAAGGGACTCTCGGGTGAGGAGGAGCTAAGACTAGAAGAGAAGCTAGGTATTTCTTAATATCATCAAAGGATTTTCGACACTCATGTTCAAGAAAATGGCACCCCCTTTTGTAGTAGGTGATTGAATGGCCTATATTTATCAAAAATTTGCACAATGAAATGACGAATCGATTGGATATTTCCTTGTAAACTATACAATTCCTTTAAGTTAGTTGGGGGAGGCATCTCCATAATGGCCTTGACCTTGTTTAGGTCCATCTCAATGCCTCTTTTGGAGATAATGAATCCTAGAATTTTGCCCAAGGTAACACCAAAGACACATTTCTTGGGATTCAACCTTACATTATGCTCTAGAAGTTGGTCAAAAATTTTCTCCAATACATCAATGTGCTCTTGTCGAGTTTTAGACTTAGCCAAGAGATCATCCACGTAATCTTCGATAATATTATGTATGTAGTCATGGAAAATGTATGACATGGTATGTTGATAAGTAGCACCTACATTTTTTATGCCAAAGGGCATCACATTATAACAAAAATTTCCCTAAGGTGTAGTGAATGTTGTTTTGTGTTGTTCATCAGGATTTATTCGTATTTGGTTGTATCCTAAAAAATAATCCACGAGTGAAAGCATTTCATGGCAAGTGCAGGTTTCTATAAGAGTATCAATGTTTGGGATAGTAAAGCCAACCTTAGTACATGCTTTTTTGAGATCTCAAAAGTCAATGCAATTGTGTATTACCCTGTTAGGTTTACGAGAAAATACCATGTTTGAAATCCACTCAGGATAGTTTATAGGAATGATGAAGCTCATGTCTAAGAGTTTTTGAAGCTCTATTTTTACCAAGAGGGCCATAGTAGGATGCATTCTCCTAAGTTTTTGTTTAATAAACTTAGCATCAGGTTCTAAGGTGATATTATGGATAACCAAACTAGGATCAAGACTAGGCATGTCCTTATAGGACCATGCAAATATATCCTTCTTCCTCTTAAGAAGAACAATTAATTGCTCTTATTCATCAGGTGATAAACATTTGCCAAGCTTGACAATTTGGGGATTGTCCTTGTTTGAACTAAGGTCCACATAAATAGTTTCTTCAATAGACATGTGGGAACCTTCCTTAAGCTGGTGGGGCATAGGGATAAAACAAATATCATCTAATATGTCATCAAAATCTTCGAGCTTATCCTCTTCTATGTCTTCCTGGAAAACCTCGAGATTCAAAGGCAAAGGGAAAAATGAAGGTATAGGGGATGGAGGATGTAGTTGGATGAAGCCCTTAACAATTCCTAGGACAAGACAAAATTAGAAAAGGATGGAGGCGAGGAAATCCAATCCATGTCAATGAGACTTATGTCAATTAGAATTGGTGTAGCTGGATCATATGGATTACAAAGTGGGGTGAATAAGTCAATAGGATTCATGTTGACTTATGGGTAAAGGTGATAAGGTTGAATGGAATGGATGGAACCTAAGAACTGGTGTAAGTAGCTTGGTTAACCTGGATAGCAACAAGCAATACAAATAAATGTATTTTAACTAGGTGATATATACATGCAATGTAAATAAAGAAAATATTTTTTTTTTGTAGTGGTGAAAACCACTATTTTTGTTTTATGTACATATTTTACAAGTTTGGCTTATGAAATGGATTAATGGAATGGAGGTGGTGGCTCACCGATATGGGTGGCTTACTTTTGTGGAATAAGCAAGCAAAATATGGGCTCATGGAAGGAAAACATGTTGATATAAAACTCATCTTATTTAGTATGGGGAATGATGGGCTCAGGTTCTTCTTCATATTCATCCAAATTATTGACATAAGTTTAAATTCTTCATGGATTTCATCATCATAATCATCGGGATGGAGGGCTTCTTCTCCTAAATTTAGATTAAGAATTTAGAAGACTTGTTTGAGATAAGATGTGGTGGAAAGTGGGTGGTAACCTAGACCTAAATGGTCATGAAATTCATGATATGGAACATCAATCGGCTGAAGCACTCCTTGTTCATGTAATCCTAGGCCATGACCTTACTAATTAACTATGTGAAAATAGCAAGATAGAAATCCCATCATGTTTGGAATGTTGGCAAGTGTTGGTTCCTTAGGTTCTTATAGGGGAGCTAGATTTTATGAAGAATCGATCCCCCCATACACAAAATTTATGCTATTGGGAGATGAACCCATGTTATATACTATGCCTATGGGTAAATGTGGGTCACATGGATGACCGAAATCCTTAGCATTAGGAATGGTGAATGGTGTGATGGTGATGTCTTGGACCACATATTCACCAATATCGAGATTAGTGAGGTGGACCTTGACTTGGGATGAAATGGAAGGACTATGGTTGGATGATGGCTCGGGGTATGGTGAGTATGAAGATGTCTCACGATCTGTCAATTCAACTTGTGAAATATTAGGTGAGGGATATGGATTGGATTGAGTAGGTTGTTGAATGAATGGTGATGATGAAGTGGATGACAAAGATGTTGATGATGTGGAATTACTATTACCACATGTGCATGTATTCAATGATGAATAGGATGGGTGTATGGGATCTTGCTGGTGATTGGTGATAAGATGTTCCTCGAGAATGTGAACTTTTTATGAGGAAATTATCGAAGTGGTATATGAATTTGTTGATGGTGATAGGAAAAGGTGGTTGGAAGGAAGCATGGATTCATAATAATTTGAAATAAAATTGTCATACTTAATCGGTTTGGCATCCACTGGTATGCAATGTACTTGTACCTCATGCATATTTTAAACATTAGTGTAAAATTGAAGGACGCATCTCATTTCCCTCATCCAAGGTCTTCCAAGGAGTACATTGTACACCATGGATCCTTCCAAGATGTGGAACATAGTGTGCAACATTTTGACCCCTACTTCAATGGGTAAAACAATAGTTCCAATTGTGGAACATAAAGCATCGTTGAATGCTTTTAAGGTGAATTATGACTTGGTTATATGAGATGGAGGAAGGTTAAAATTATGAAGGGTAGATGTGGTGATGATATTGATGAAGGAATCGATATCAATTAGGACTCTTTTAAATGGATTCTTGTCAATTAGATCCATGATATGCAATGTAGGTTCTACTGAGTCCAATGAGATTTGCTTAATATCAAAGTCATATAATATAATGGAATGCTCCATGCATATTTGAATACTCCATACAAAATTGTTGAAGGCATTAGAATCTTGAGATTGTAGTTCAATGGATTTGATAATATCAATTAATACCTCATGATGTGGAGGAGATTATTGGATTAACTCGTAAATTGACAATTTTGCGAAAGATATATTTAGACTTATGGTTAATCGACTACTCAATGAGATGACTGGTCATGGTGGATGATTGACGAGATACATTGAAGGATTTTATTGGCTAGGAATGTGGATGGGTGATGAAGGATTAGGTAAGACTTGAATGGGTGGTGATGTGGGAGGTTGTGATACACTTGCTTGAGGTTTTTGCCTTGCATTTTGTTGATTATTTATTTGACCTCTCGTGACCACATGTATGTCATCTACAAACCCTTGGTATTGTTGGTCATGATTCACTTGATTAGGAGTTTTTATGTTAGCCATTCCTATATTTTTTTGGACCTCCTCATGATGAGAAAGTGGTGGTTGAAAAATACCAAGGTTTTGATTTTCTTGAGCAAGGGGGTTTTAAATATTGATCACTCCCAAGTCAGTTAAGTCTTGAACGATGTCTTTAAATGTATGGCAATTGTTAATTTTGTGCCCATTTTACCTATGATAAGGACAAAATAAATATTCCCAATAATATTTTCCATGTTTAGTGGGATCGTCTAGTCTAATTTTGGGTAAAGCAATTTTTGTCATACAACATTTAGAAAATAGAAGCATATGACTCAAATAAGGGTGTATATTAGCAATTTTGTTAGACAAACTATTGTTGAGGATAGTTTTCTATAGCTAGAACTGTATTTTATATTGCTCAAGTTACCAAGGGCACCGCATGATAAGATATTTGTTACAATGATTATTGCACTTATTGTTGTTGATTCATTATCAATTTTCTCATGACCACTTGATTAACATGATTGGAATGACTGGTTAGGGTATACTATGTGGATTTTTATTGGATAGAATAGTTGCTTTTATATTGGCCCTTGTTTTGCCATTCCTTTTTCTTAGGCTTTAGTATGCCCTCTTGGATTTTGATTTTCTCAATGAAAGCAGCCTGTGCTAGGGATTCCTCAAATGAACGATAAGTATATAGTTGAAGCATCCAAGAGATAGGTTTTAAACAACTCTTGGTGAATAATTTGATTAACTTGTCCATTGGAAAAGTGAATGGAAAATTTGTGATGACAACCCTCCAATAATTTCCAAAATCATAAATAGACTCATCATCATGTTGCCTTAAAGCATAAACATCAGACAATGAGACTTTATTTTTAACATTTAAGATAAAATGCTTAAGTAATTAATCAATCAATTGCTCAAAAGTATAAATACTATAACTATTCAATTGATTATACCATTTGATGATATCTCCTCCTAATGTTTGAGGAAATATTCTGAGCATAAGAACATTTTCATTTGAATTCTAAAACATGCATGTACAAACATGCTTACATGCTCTTTAGGATCCTCAGTTCCCTTGAATTTATCAAACTTAGGCATCATGAAATCTATCGGATATGGTGGTGATGGTACCGAAGGATGAATAGGTTGGTTGATCAATTGACGTAAGGTTAGCTTTTGATTTGTCAAACCAAGAGTATATTGTATCAATTGATCTATCTATTTTTGTATGGCCTTAATTTGAGGGTCTTCTTCAAGAATGTGGAAGCCCTGAATTACCTAATAATTTTGAGGTGGGGTGGAAAAAAATTTTGGGGTGACCAAATGATGATGACTAGGTGAATTTGATGGAAATTGATGAATGGGAGATTTATGATGAAAATATGGATAATTTTGGAATGGGGTTGATGTATGAGGGTTATGGCTAGGTTTTCCAATGGTAATAGGATGGGTATTGGTATGAATCGGTGGAGGAACGAAGATAGACACTACAGAAGATTATGATGTCCATGATGGACCTTGGTTAATAAGGACAGTCTGAGTAGAGGTTGGTAAAGGCTTAGGGTTTACTTGTACTTGTTGTTGAGAATTTTTATGCTATCTAAGAAATTTGTTCAAGTTTTACCATGCTTCATTAATATCTCTATTAGAAGTGAAGGGCATGGAAGCAGATGGTATGGAGGTTGTAGGTGGGAGATAAGTTACACTTGGTATGGTAACTTGTGAGGCTAAAACTTGTGAAGCAATATTTACATGTGCTTCATACAAGGGGTTATCATATGTGGATGTGTATGAATTTCTAGGAGCACATGAGGATTTGGGGATGGACATATGAGAGGAAGGTGCAACTAATACATTGAAAAGAGAGTTAGTGTACACCTAGGTAAAGATGGATGGTGGCTGGAAATAAACAAGTTCCTACTGTGAAGTAGGATCATGTATAGGTAAAGTGGGGACTGACCCTAAGATATAGTTATAATACTTCATGAGATATTCTAATCATGCCATGTCTATATGGATAATATGGTGATCAATGACAGGTGAGCTTGACTCTACTTGGGGAACAACCATATGAAAGGTTATGGGTGACAAGGAATGTGAGGGACATGCAAACAAATATTCTTGTGTCACATTCAAGAAATCTACCATAGAAGTGGTGGGGAAGGTGGATGAAGGATCCACTAAATTATCTTGATTTAATGCTTTATTTTATTTTATAGTTAATTTCATAAACCAAATAAACCAAAATACAGATTATACAATAAAATGAAATACAAATTTTAAATAGAAAATAAAAAATCAATGCTAAGTTTGTTTAACATGTGTGTCTTACCTCATTCATTGATTATCTCCTTTTAATGTGATTTCATTTTCTTAGGTTTTGACATCGTGTGTTTCAAATTTGCTAATCTAAATTAATCCAAAGAAAGGTAAAAACTATGGCTAAGCTAGGGCAATGAGATTATTTCTAGTGATGAAATCCAAAATGTTTGCTCATGGGTGACCTAAGGTTTCTAAGGGTAGATATTTGTGGATGGAGATGAAAGCCATCATCACCAAATATCAAGCAATTGTTGGTGATTAAATCCAACCACTACTATTAAATTTGAATCATGCAGTGTGTTATTATTTTTAAAAAATTTGATTTGCTATTGTGTACATTCAATGTTAGGAATATAACTACTTTTGATAGTCTAAATTAGAAGCCACTACCCAAAATACTGATGTCTCCAAAGGATGTAGAGTACACCGCTTAAAACCCACTCTAGATAGTTGGTAGGTTCGTCTACTCTATATGGAATCATCCAAGTACAACGATACTTTTGGTATCTAAATAATATTCCTACTTAGACCTACAAAAGTAGGAATCCCTCACCCTATCATGCAAACTAATTATGCAATTTTTCAATTCACATGAAATCAAAATGCAATATTTTTCAATTTGTTAATAGAACAGAAAGCCATAACTTCAAATATAAAGTGTGGATGGATGCAATGACCAATTTGAAACCTAATATGCAAGCTAGTATGAATGTTTTTCCCAGATTAATTAATGATGTTCTTTTTATCTTAGAAATATAAAAAAACATAAGATTGCCAGAATACGTAAATAGAAAAGTTAGGATTTTAGCAATAAACTTACAAAACAACCTACGCTTTTGCTCAAACTCTCTATAAAATGCCTTTGGGTATTTTTGAAATACACCTGGGTGTTTCTAGATGTCCCTAGAGTGTCATTGGGTGTTCACGCACCTTCTATAACCTTTTGCAAATTTCCAAAAACCCTAAATCCAATGAAAACTATGAAATATGTGCTTTTGAAAAACTTATAAGATGATAGAAAATATAAAATAAATTAGAAAAGCAAATCAAAAAAATAAACCCTTAGTGGGTCCCACCATGATCGTCATTTGAAGAGATAAAAATGCAACACCAAATAACAAGATATAAAGTAGAACTCAAAGAACAATATTGCACAATGAATGATTTTTATTAATGGGAGGAGCCTCAAAACTCCATTGTTACAATAAGAATCATTGAATTTTTTGATACAAATTTTACAATGTCTAGGGTTCTTTGAAACCTAGCAAGCAACATTGGTGGTGTCTCAAAATGTGTCTTTGCTCCCAATAAAGGTGAGTGGGCTTTTGATTATTCGATTTTGGGCCACTATAGCTTAAGTAGTTTTCCAATGATGATATAACACTTCTATGTTTGCACACAATAAAATAGCAAGTAGGTTAGTAGAAATTGTGAGGGATCCACAGTTTGAGACCCTTATAAAGTAGAATAAAAGTCCTAGGTAATGAACAGAACCTGAAAGTGCATAAAATTAAATAATAAATGAGAGATTTACCTTGCTTATTTATCATTCTATGATGTGATGAAATCTATTGTAGTAGACTAGTATAATGATGCCCTAGCATCGCCCAATGTCTAGGAGGGCTATAGAACTCTAATATAAAATGCTCACGGGTACTTGGCAACTACAAGAAACACCCATGGATGCTCAAGAGTGGTGAAAGGCACCCAAAGGTACTTAGTGGTGGATGGGAAGTGCCTATAGGTGCTCGATTATGATAGAAAGTGCCTACAGATGTTTGACGACTGAGGGGAAAGTCTACAAAAGCAAATCTGGCTAAATGAGAGGGGTGGTTGTGGATGCGGATAATATGGCAAGCGAGGATGGAAGGTGAGAGTACTCAGGTATAAGAATGGAACTCAAGTAGCCAAGGACTCAAGGATTTCAAGGGGATGAATTACTTAGGAAACTCAGGATGCTCCAGGATTCAGGGGTTGAGCCATAAAAATGGCTCATATTAATAATCCAACCTAAGGCATGCTAGGGTTTCAATGATACTAATTGTGTGGATGAGATAAAAGCATATTGGAGGGTGGATATTAAATCTAATTTGTGTCATGGATTGATATAATGGATGGATAGGATTAAATGAAATTGGATGGCTTGGATTAATTCACTTATATAAATATATTTATTATATATAATATAATATATAAAATATTAATATTTAAATATAAAATAAATATATATAAATATATGTAAATAAAGGGTGGAATTGGTGGGAAATCATAGATGGAGGACAAGTATCTAGTTTTTGGTGTCTACACAACCATACAAATTTTTTATTAATTTCTTGAAAGTGCAAATAGGCCAAACAACTACCCAACAACACAAATCAACCCTCAAAACTGGTTATAAAAATCTCCAAAGCTAGGTGATCCTCCTATGAGGCCAAAACATGTCACAAAACATGCACAAATGGCCTCCCAAAGCTGGACAACCCACTTTGAGACTCCACAACACCAAAATTTAAAACACAATTGTGAATCCTGAGATAGAACCATCTAATATCTAATAAAAAACAAGCGCACATCACATTATCTATAATATTGGATATTTTTAAAGACTTAGGTCACATCACCTAAGCAGTAAGATGTGAGGAAGGGTTCAACCTTCTCTATTACAATTCACAAGATGACCATGACATAATGAAATCCTAAAAGTGACTTTCCAAGCCTATATACCTAATCACCCTACTAGAGGCTTCTAATTATTCATTAAGTGAGGGTTACATCAACATTAATCCCCAACATTTAATTTTTATTACACAAAACACCTATTAGCCTAGAAAAAAGGGGGCATCCCACTTCCTTGTCCATGAATGATAAAAATAAAACATTACAATGTGTGAGGTCCACATAGTCTTCAAAATGGGATATTACACCCTTCTAGGCATGGATCCATTTTACCTAGATGGAAATGGGTGCAAATTTTTCCCTCTATATTAATTGGTGAACCCAACGTGAATTCATGTGTTAGAGGTTCAAATCATTAACCATTATTCTTTTCACACTTCTTTTCATTTCATTTTTCTCCTTTATTTTTTCTATTGATAAACCTTACTAACCTTTTTCTAGTTCCATACCACCATTGGCATTAGGTGGTGTCAATTTCTGGTGAGGTTTTGGGGTCGAACCCTCCAACTTGTTAAAGTTAGGTAATAAGTGGTGTTCACATCCTACTCCTAGGATAGCCAGATAAATAAGACTAGATGGCTTTGGGAAAATTTTGAGAGAGGATTTTTGTCAGAAGAACAATCCTTAGTTTCATTATCTATTATTCATTTTCATTAATCAAGACCATATTCATAAATTATCTAAAATAATATAGTCATAAGAACAAGATTAGTTAAGAACAAGAGAATCCTAAAGAGTGAAATTCCTTTTCTTATTTTTTCACAATTCTAAATAGCAAAATAAGGAATACTATTTTGTGTGATATATTATTTAAGTGATTATATTTCTTCCTCATTATTTTTAAAACATGACCATGATGACCAAATTGATAGAGAAAATTCCAACATCGAAACCACACAACATGATGAAACTAAATATGATCTTGATCCTATGGAAGGGGCTAATGGACATATTTTGTGTAGGTCCCTTGAACACTATTGGGAATTTATAAAGAGTAATCATGCCACTTTTGATCAAGCCATATAATAACAAGCCCACCTTGATAAGGGTGAAGCTTCTCACCTTTGCCCTATTTTTTCTCATCTTTACCCTAATGCATCCTTGGTTTAAGCTTCATATAGCCTAATTTCACCATGACATACCATATACATCAATCCATTGTAGAATTCTACCTCTTATATCCAACACCAACATATTTATGCTCCTTCCACAACCATCAGTATCGAGGAAATTTTGTAAACTATGTCAATTGATTGTAATCAACCCCCTCCACAATTTCATCTACCATTAACATCTTCCTCATCACAACATCCTAATATTTCATATTTTTCCTCCCAATCAATTCCTCTACAATTCTTCGTTCCTTATTATATTCCACAATTATTACCATCACAACCACTTCCATCTTCTTATTTCAACATGATATATCTATTTCAACAAGGAAATGCTTCTTTCTCTAATCCTTTGCATAATAGTGTCATAATACCTACCTTCCAATTATATTATGTTTCACAACCTACTTACAACCCCTCTTTTGAGAATGTAGTAGCATCATCCATTAATAATCCTCAAAAACAACATCTAGAGGTGATATTGAAACAACTTGTTACATGATTGGATCATATTTATCCCTATTACCCCACTTACAACTACAAAGAGATTTGCAATCAATATCTAGATTCGATTATTGTTGCTAGGCCTTACCCTAAGCACTTTCCCCTACCTATCTTGCCAATCTACAAGGGGATCAATGATCCCATAGAACATTTGAGAATGTTTAGGATGAAATGTCATGATATAACCTATGATGACATGCTATTGTTAAATATGCTCCTAAAAGGTCTTTGGGCATGGTCTTAGAATGGTATTATCAATACCCTATCCATTATTTGAGAAATTTTAAGGAAACGACTGAACTAACATTGAGAGTAATGTAACCATCAAAGATTTGTATAATTTGAAACAAGTAAAACAAGAAAGCTTCTCATAGTTCCTAGCATGATGGAGAAAGGTAATGGGGAAACTTACATTCACCTTACCTCCTAGGGAGATGTTGTAAATTTTCATTCAAAACTTACAAGAACAACTCTCCTATGAACTAGAGACTACTATTATGACCTCTTTCGATCAAGCTATTGACCTAGCTAGAAGAGTGGAGTAGGATATTATTAGAAGAGGTTAGCTAAAAAATAAAGAAGAAGAGAGGATGTCCAAAAATCAATACAAGAATAAACATGTAGTGGGGGATGGAGTCACAAACACTAGACCTTCTCCAAATGTTAATACTACCAATATCTTGAAGAAGATGATATTAAAGGCTCCTCAAAAACCCCCACCATGTAATTTTACCAAAATTAATCAACCATTGTCCATGGTCCTTAAACAACTATTGGAGATAGGCATGATATATTTTACTAAAATAAAACAATACAACACCACGGTTGACTGGTACAAATCAAGACAACAATTGTGATTTCCATAGGGTTGATGGACACTTGATAAAGTTATGTAGAAGGTTGAAATATTTGGTACAATATTTAATCAATAATGGTCAATTAGTTATACAGATTTCTTCCATGAATTATGACCCTCCAAAAACTAATCAACCTCCTGCACAACAAGCACAAATTGTAAATCAAGACCTAGATATTTTTTAGCACACATTACCTAATCATGGAAAATAATTGGTACATCAAGTAAACTATCAAAATGTACCCCATTTAGAACATTATCTAGGCATAATTAGTAGTGTACCAAAATAACAATATCCATCAAATACACTTGTGTCTTCACATTCTAATGTTACCATCAAGAAATACCAAGAGGAAGCTCATCAATATTTGTCTTTCGTTCATTTTTAAGGTGAGTCAGACACCCAGTCTAACATAATTTTGGTCACCTCCAGTAATTTAGAGGAGGATGCTACTCCCATGATGTTTTTCATGGATTGTTTTATTCCAAATGGTTCATATGTCAATCTCTTACCCATTCACCCTCCCATGCATAACTTGCTTCCATTAGAACAATTGAAACCTCATAAGAACCACCCCATTCAATCCATTTCATCTTCTCCTCCCATCCTTCTATAGATTCTTTCGTCATCCAATGATATAGTTGGTATGATTAGGACCACAACCCAAAAACATGCTCAAGCTCAATTATCACAACACACACAATCAACAACCCTATCTTAGTCACCTTTACCATAACCAAGTGGCCCTTCTAAGCCTCATTTTGTTTTGAGGGTACTGCAAAAAATCAACAGTGCAACCGAACCTCAATAAAATATATCCTTCAATATAAAACATCAACTAGCCCATATGTCTACCAATATTTATCTCTTGGAGCTTCTTCAATCTTCTCCCATTCATAGGGAGGAATTGATGAACTCTTTGAGTCAAATGATGGTACCACAAGACATTCAACCCACTTCTATAATTAATATTGTGGCTTGTCATAGGGTTTATCATATTGATATGATGAAGACATTTCTTCTCATAGTTTACAAAGTTATAATACTCTTTACATCACAACATGTATTGGAGATATTCTTATTAAACGGGTGTTAATAGACAATGGTTCCTCTCTCGACATCTGCACATATGACTTTTAAAAAAAAAATAGTTTTAAATATGACTTAAAAATATCATATTTGATCATCAAAACCTTCAATAATGAACCCCAAGAAGCCTGTGCCATGATATCTATCCCACTTCAGGTCAACTCTTGAATTCTTAACACGTGTTTATATTGTACCTTGTACCGCATCATAAAGTATCCTTTTGGGGTCCTCATGAATTCACACTATGATGGAAATATCATCCATAGTGCATCAATGTACTAAATTTAAATTCAAAAATCAACTATTCACCATGTGTGGTGACCCACAACCATTTGAGTATTGTGCAATGGTTGACCAATCTGGTTCTCCATTATATCCTTGCCATTGGTGGTACATTCTATCCATTGTACTTCTTCACCTACACCTGAGCATCCTTCTTCATCTCACACAATCAACCCATTTTCATCCACATCTTAATCCCTTATGGACCATCAAGGTTCATAGTGGAGTGATAAGGACAAGGGACACCCTTATCACTCTAACAATTTTTCTTGTAACATGATAAATTTTATGCATTTTGATGCTAAATATTCTACTTCTCAAGGGGATCCTACTTCACTATCTTATAAAGATATTACAAAATTAGGGATCACCCCTCTTTTTGTTAAGAAATATGGTTTTGTTAGGATTTGTGAAGATTTTTGTGCAAGGGCTAATGGAGAAAAATCTATGAATATGCCTCTTTGTGATTTTGATCATCAGGATGATTCCCATTCTAGATTTTTCTTTAATGGACCAGTATCTTGTAGGCCTATTCTTATTGTTAAAATAGGAGGTACAATAAGAATATCTACTAACCATCGTGACCTTTCAAAATATCTCTACAATCATTATTTCGAGGTTGGTGACCTTGTTCTCAAATAAAATCAAAGCAACACCAATGCTTGATCATATCTGAAAGGAAAATTCAAACCTAATTGGTTAGTACCTTTCATCACAACCACTAATTTTGGAGCGGGTGCATTTTTTTGGCCACACTAGAAGGAGAAGACGTTAAGGCAATGAATATAATGCACCTAAAAAAATATTATGCATAAATTAATTTGCATATTGTATATAGCACATCTTCCACAATTCATATTGTATATAACCCATATTACATTATCATAACTTCCATTTTGCATTTCATAGTCATGATTGTACATTTCACATATCATAGCTTACATGTTGCATCTCCTAATTTTGATTAGTTCAATTACATATGTCATATGGTCATACCTATCCACCATAATTTTAGACAAATATCATCATGTTCATAGGTAATCTTGATCTCCTATACTGATTAATATTTCATCTTGAACCAACCACATCATTCACATCTTAATAAAATCTTGATGCTTGACATTGATAAAAAACCTCTTGAACCAAAATACAATTCTCACTAAGATTTTTTTTTGAATTTTTGGAACTGACTCTACCATTCTTGAACCAAAAAAATGTCATATTTATTGATAAATATATTGCATATAGGAGGGATGATGCCATGATTGAATTGAACCTTGAAGCAAATAGTTTTCTTTCTTGTCCCATTATGCACATAGTCCAACAATGGTAATAAAAATATTCTTTACAAAATTATGCAAAAAAGAAAAGATTGAGTAGTAGGGATAGGGTAAACCTACCATCAGGATTCGATTTGAGTGGTTGGGAATCCAACTCCCTAAAGATCTAAATATTTTTACAAATACATAATAATAATGGGGCCAAAGCAATAATTATAGGGCTTAATTCTCATCAGGTTTCAATTCGAGTGGTTGAAAATTTGATTCCCCAAATATTGGAGATCCTATTATTAGACTATGGAGCTAACCTCCACTAGGGTTATAGATGCATGATTGGAAATTGATCTTATCTTGCTCAGTATTGGTAAATGAATTCATCATCTACGCACACAATGGTTATTGATTGGCTTATGTAAATGAACTTCACATGCACACACATTGGTTCTTGATTGATTTACATCATGATCAAGCTCAAGATAGAAAATTAACTCACTATTCACACATCGGTTACTAATGTACTTGAACTCATTTTGAGGATGACCAAGGTTCCTAACGAGTCTCAATTGGATATGACCATTGTCATAGGTAATTGATACCAAATCAATAATTGGTTTTGCGCTTTATATCCATCTACTTTTGCACAATGCATTTCCATAATTTCTTAGTCGTATTGCATAATTGCTTATCATATTGTACATATTTTGCTTGCTTGTACATGATTAATTGATCATATAGTTGCATGGGGAATTTTCCAAAATGGCATGGTATGATACCTATTTAGGTTTTTCCCATATGCACTCCATTTATATTGGGATTCTGATGCCTAGTAAAGTCCCTCTATATAGGGAAAATTGCATCTTTCATGACTAGCCATTTGCATCACTTTCATACCCTTTGGTTTTTGAACTAGTTTTCTACACATAAAAGGGTATGCACCATTTCTCATTCATTTTCTTTGAATCATCATTTTTACCATAAAATTCAATCATTTTCCATTGGATTTTATACCTTTGACTTTAGCATTACAATTTATGTCACATAGGATTTGCTTCATGACCACACGCGAGGGGCATCCTCCATTTTGGTTATACACAAGCACACATCCTCAAGGGTTATTTCTTGAAAACTATTATTGTAAGGACATGTCACTCAACATATTTTGGTCATATATTCAACATATTATCTTCCACTTCTTCTTATTCATCATGGCTTGTCTCCACACTTCATATTTTTACAAACTACATTTTTTATTAGCATCATAGGTGTGCATCAAAACCAACATGATTATATGCATTATCATACATTATAATTTATATCATTAATGACATGCATACACATAAAACATATAAACAATAATACATCCACATACAATACATCAACATAATACAAGCAAAAATAAAAAATATAGTATGGTATATGTCTCGAGAGTAATACATATGCATAATATCATACCGATATACCACAATCAAAATTTTGGTATACTCAGTCATCAAGGAAGTATGCCACAAAGATCAAAACTCAAAATATTATCCCCTATCCTCTAGATCCCTATCCCTCCCCCATATTTGGTGGTGGTCCCACAAGGGGTATATTCATGGATTAAGTCACTATTCATGACCTCGAAGGTGAATGACTAACTCCTCAATAAATCTAGTTTAGGCACTTTTACAGAACTACTTGATAATAGAGAGTCTAAAATAATGTCTCTCATCATGAGGCCATCACCACATCTACATGTGCTACCTGAATATCCTCTCACAATAAGTGATAACCTCCACTACTCATATAAGGGGTTGGCCTCTCCTGCTGATGAATCTAACCCCATAGCTATGATAGCTCAGTCTCCAGTGCTTGAATATACTCTTGATTCTAAATATTCTACCCATGAGCTACTAACTACTCCTCTTGGGTAGCTAATTGTATGCTTTGAGCCACTAATTGTATGCTCTAGGTAATCACATCCATATCCAATTCCTCCTCTCAATTAGCACTAGCTAATACCACCTCATAGACCATATCTACCAATACACATGGTTTTTTTGGTACTACACTCTACCTAGGTCTCTATCACTTCCTATATCTATGTATATCCTCTACTCTTTGATGATCAACCTCCTATCCTACTAGTTGCATTCTATAATCTGTTGTTGTTCATGCAGGTGGTGCTAGCTTAGGAGTGATCCTAAGGGGTCTCATACTCCTATACCACCTTCGATATCCATCCTCCAACCCTACATCATCCAACCTAGGATCCACCAAAAGAGGATCATTCTCATCAAGTTCCAAAAATTAGATAACATCAAGGTCATCACCTACACTTGGTGGATCCCTCACCACACACTAAAAATAGAGATCACCTAACTCTGGTACCCCTTTCACTAGCCCAAAATGTTTTTGTAATCAATAAAAATGATACAACTCCACCTCTTTCTTCTCTAACCATAGCCAATTCACACAAGCTAACTCCACACTATCATCATCCCAACCCAAGTGCATCCACCATGGCCTCCATACTATCCACCATGGATGCAAGTTATCTACCACTCTTCTAGCTACATCTAGTTGACCATTTCCTCTTTTCTCTCCTCTCAAGATAGCCCATTGATATATATTTGGCTTCCCTTCATCTACCTACTATCATGATAACCCATTAGACCTACGTATTATCAAACGCTCCCAATATCATATATAGAACAAGGTGGTGAGGGTAATGTAGTGATGTAGTTTATACATGATATTATATAATATCCTATACAAATGGTACAATACAAAGGTATCCTCTAAAAATGCATCCTAGTATCCCTCATCTCTACCACAACTCCATATAAGGTCTATGATAGATATCACCTTCTCATATGATAGGCCAACAATACAACAACCACTCCACTTAGCACAACTATTAGTGTAGAAATATTGGGTCTCTCTACCATCCCATCTAGACTAATACCACTCTAATGGACCTCATAATTTTTATCCCTAGTCAACTACTACAAAGCCCTCACCTATATCATAGACTAGTACACTACCTATCCTCTGATCGAGATCCATAAAATCTACCATATGTCCTCCAAAGTAGCTATCATATCCATTGTAGGCAACCAAATTATCATTAATTTTAAATACCACATCTCCACCAAGGCCATCAAAATTTAATAATCCACATCCACCCTAGGAATTTCTACTACATGGAGAAGCCTTATCTACCCTATAACATCCCTCTCTACACTAGTGAGCTTCGTCACCCTCTCCTCAAAATTACCAAAATGCCACTCCTAATTCTTGAGAGTTCCATACTTCAACCAAAAACATCAACATGCAACATCATCAGTTCATAATCATAATAAAATCATCAAAATCATAGCAATAAATGAATTCACTAAGGCTTTATGAATTTGCAAAGAATTCACTAGTTTTTTTTTCCAATTTTTAGTGAATTCACAAATTCATGGTGAACTTGTTAAGGTTTTGCCAATTCACAAAATCCTAGAAAATTGGAAAATTCATGGGTTGCAAGTTCATCATGTGTCCACGAATTCATGATGATAGCCATGCAGTGAAAATCTGCCCTAAAAATCTATAATAATTTCAAAAATTTAGAAGATAAAACAAAAATATGCATGCAAAAGGTAATTTACCAATTACCTATATCCGCCCATATGCTCCATTATTGTCTCTATGTATAATTTATGCTCTATGGGTAGGAAGTGCAATTTTTCTCTAGAGCTCCAAAATAGAAAACTAAACAATAAAAATGAATTGGTTTTTACCCCCACCGTCCATTTTAACCCACACTCCTTTTCCATTTTTCTTTCATTTCATCACTTTTATCTTTTTTGTTAGTTATTTCAAGTTTCATTAGGAATATTGTATTTCTCATGAAACTTGAGCGAGCACCTTGACCAAAAAAAATGAATCATTTAGTGCATCAATTTTCATGCTTAAAAAAAATAATGGTAACTTTATATGAACCATCCATCCTAAACCATCTACCCCTTTTTTACCCACATCAGCCATTGCCACCCTCACTCGAGTGTCTACATATTTATTTGACACATTTATTGATCATAAATGGACCAAAGAGGGGTTAAAATATAGACAATAATTTTTGACCCAAGTCATAATATCCCCCTCTTCTAGAACACATAACCCTTGTGCCCATCAACCTACCTTTTTTCTTGCATTGTTAAAACAACTTGCCAATCTCCATTTCAAATTTTAGCCCATTTTTAATGAATTCATGGCCTCTAAATTTAGGCGATGAATTCACTAAAATAGGAAGCCACCTAACAACCTAAATAACCATTTGGATTTTTCCTAAATTGACCTACTTTCCCATGTTTAGCAAATTCATGACATTTAATAAAGTGATATAATCTACCACATCTCCATTGTAAGTAGGTAATTTTGTGTTTCTTGTTGTGCACTTGTTTCATTTTTGCCTTTACACTTCATATTTTTTTGTACTTTTGGTGAATTTGCACGTAATTTCGAATATTCACAAGCAATTCTATGAATTCACTTACAAGCCAAAAATTTGCTGACCTAGGGACTTGGGGGTAAATATTTGTCTCCAAGAGCACTATATCGATTTATATACTATATTTAGATCATTTTGCTTCTATTAAAATTCTACTTTCTATATTGTTTATATCATTTCATCTTCAATATGGCATTTGTCCCAAAAGGTCAATGATTACATTGTTTATGAATAGTTTACTAAAAGAACCAAGAGGGCTTGACTGATGTGCCTTCAAGATTAGTTATACAACGGCCTGAGTAGACCCCCAAATGCTAATCAAAATTTGTAGTGTCTTGTGGAATTGTTTACAGGTTTTAGAAAATTTGCACTGTAAGCTACAATATCGATTTAGAAGCTACAAATACACTTACAAGCCATAAATTCACTTACAGGCCATGAAATCACTCTAAGTAGGCATCCAGACCAGGTAGGTGTTCTGCCAAATTTGTTTCAGTTTCATGTTTTTTCTTTTTAGTATCATATTTGTCCTCTTTTCTTAAATTCCTATTAAAAGATTCAAAATATTAAAATATTAAGAGCAAAATCTAAAAAGATGCATGTAGCTTAGAAGTTGTTTGTTTATCTTCAAGGAAAGCTAAAAGTGTATATAGTCTAGGTTTAGTTGCATTTGAATCAAACTTAGTGTAGACACCTAAAACATGTCATGTTTAGGGGACTACTCATATGGGCATCCTTGCAGACCATATGAATGATCTTGGACCTTTCCAAGGCAAAGCAGTGGTTCTAACCACTCAATTTAGGCATCTTTGGCCTACTCAACCTTAGCCATGGGTGACATCCATAGCTAAGGTCTCAACCATGGCTGACACCCGTGGCTAGGATTCTAGCTGTGCTTAGGAGCCATGACTAGCTCTGCAACTATCATGGACTCTCCGAGCCAAGCCAAAATTAGTTACAATGGCCATGGCAATGGATTTCGGATGGTTTCAAGTGAGGAAGCTTCTGGATTCTTCCTCCCAACTGCTCCAACCTCCCAGTTCTTGATCTTGGCTTCCCAAGGAAGCTAGGATTAGGAATTGAGAGTGCTATAAGACCCCCCTCCAAATTGGGGAGAAAGTCTAGAAGAGTTTTCAATTGAATGCAGTGAAGCCCTACCGAATTGGAGAGCCACATACAACCCTTGAGGAGTGTCTACATGCTACCAATTTGGAGAATCATGACTGCATTTGAAGCTATGGAGGAGATCCTAGGAGCTTGAGGAGAAAGCTTGCCTAATTGAACCACTTCCATTGCAAATTTGAGTGAACTTCACCACCAACCTATTCTAGAACGAAGAGGTGACCCTTGATCATCAATTCCTCGGAGGAATTAGTAGTTTCAAGCCCTGGTTGCAAGAGAAAGAGGACTTTCACCTCAGCACCATGGCTAACAGAGCTAGTTGCACTTGAAACCCATGGCTAGGGTTTGAAGCTCATTTCCTTCTATTTTAGCCATAGGATTTTTATTTCAAGTATGCAATTAGTTAGATCTAGCTTAGATTAACTTTCATTTATGCATATGTATGGTTAATTAGAAAATTAGAGGTAGCTTTGCTCTTATTTCATCATATTTGCTAATTTGCACTAATCTTCTTAGATTAGATCTATTTCATGTTTTCATTGCAAATTTTATGTTAGATTAATTAGATCTGATTAGCTTCCTAAGCATACTTTGTATTAGTTTACCATTCTTGCATATATCTTTGCTTATATTGACATAGTCTTTATGCTTTTTTTGCATATTTATCATATTCTTTGCAAATATTCAACAAGAGCCTCATCATGAGAGGCCTCATATGCTTCTAATTGTGCTATGTTGTTTCTTGAATGTAGATTACAGGTTCTTGACATATTTGAAGTATTCTTGGCATCAAATTCCTCCAAGCAAGTGAGAAGAAGGCATCCATAAGCCTTGAGCAGTTCGTGTCGAATCTAGAAAGCCTATGGATTGCACCAACCCCATTTAGGGGCTTCAAAACATTGTATTCATTGTATCAAGATTTTGGTATCCCTTAGAGGGACCTACTTGTAACCGAGATTCACCATGATTTAATAAAAGAAAGTCACATATTCTTGTTAATTCATTGTTATACATGCTTTATTGCTTTAATCTTTGGTATTAATGATGTCAATAGCTTAGGTGCATGCTTTTTAGGATCGTACAGATGGTGATCATGGTGGGAACCCACAAATTTAGTTGTTATTGACTAAATTTCTATGTTTTTGTGTTGCAGGTCTTAGCCATGCTTGAAAGCCATGGTGCATAATGTTAGCCATGTTTAACACCCATGGTTAGCATCTCAACCATGCTTGATAGCTACGACTAGAAAAAATCAGAGAAAAAGATAGTAGACAACCTATCTCTTCATCAGATGAGGGATTCTAGGTAATTTTCCCTTCTCTATGATTTCCATATTTCTATGTTTTTCCTATCAATAGGCTAATTAGATCATCTAGCCAAAGTTTAGAAGGAAAAATAATGAAAATTACCTTATCTACTATTAGTTGTGGTTGACAACAACAACTAGCACTGTTAGTTATGGTTGTCACCCATAGCTAAGATTCAACTATTTGTTAGCTATGGTATAGAATAATAACTAGCATTAAATATTTATGTTAGGGTTTGCTTGCTTGGGGCCTATCTAAAGGCCAATATCTCATGTAATTTTACATCTTCTAATTTGGAAAATAGCATTTAGATTTGCATATTTCTAAATTCAAACGTAAATTTCCTAGGCATATAGGAAAAATCATGGATGCTCTCTGATGCATTTTCCCTTTTATTGCAAAGTTTAAAATGAACCCTCACACACCACATAACATTTAAATATTAGTGAGTTGGAATTCATACCCAACCACTAATAGAGTTCAATGATGGTGGGCGTCATATCCATCCATTGGCTCAAATCCTATGAACCCATTCTATTGGCCAATACCGACTCCAAGATCCATCCTATCCATGCAAAATAGCATGCATTCCTCTTTAGAGGGGTGTATCACTATGCACAGTGTGTTGGGTGAGGATCGATAGGACCTATGCTCCCTGACTAGGTGTGGGCTTCATCTCCACACTTTGGTGGGTTTACGTGACCATGAATTTCATTATCGGTTGTCGAGCTATGAGCATACAGGTGAAATCCATTAAACTAAACAAGTATATCATCAAAAAATATAAAAACATGATGAGAGTTAGTTTATGATTACAACACACCTGAAACACACTAAAATAGTTTAGGGATCACAAAGAAACTTTAAAAGAGATAATCACCCTTGTTTGCTTTGTTTTCTCTAAAATTTACATAAGAGATAATTCACATTATGGTTAACACACGGAGAGGCCAACCTTGGATAACTGAGGTGGAGGCCGAAGCTCCAGAAGACACACAAAACAATACATTGAACTCTCAACCATAGAATCCTCCTGAACGACATTCGATGAGTATTAGAGGGGATAATTCAATGCATAGGGATTCTATTCAGAACACCCCAGTTAGAGGAGGTAATACACACTCCTCGAGGGATAGATCTAAGGGTGGCTCAAGGCCCCCACCATCCCAGGATAGACAACAAGAAAATCTACCCAATAAGGGGTAGGAAGAGAGGGCTGCTTTAGAGCGTAGGCCCTTGCAAACTCCAAACAATAATGAACCTGGGAAGTTCATGATTGACATGGCTAGACTTGGAGAAAATGGTACACCACCAAATGAACCATGGAAAAGTAGGTAGCTTGATGGACTTGAATGAGTCCTAGGGAAATTAGGATGTAGAGCCTCATCTACACATACTCATTCTATGAGTTCACGTAGTGAGAGCACACATAGGCCTACCAAGGAGCCAGGAGAATGCTCAAAGCGTTCTCAAAGCATACGTGCCCCATCAACCCATGTGGGCACAGATAATAGACAACAACAAAATATGAATGCCATCTACACAGACAAAGGCAAGAGTGGTAGATAAGTCTATTGGGGCCCACACCAACAAATCCCCTAGAATAGAGCTACATAACCAGAGGCCACATACTATCGATCTTATAGATCGATCACAAAAATTAGTTTTAGAGCAAAGGTAGCATATCTTCCAAGATCAATTGGAAGATGTGCATGTAGAGCATGAGCACCTCAAAAATGAGGATACTCAATGATAGAGGTTGTTAAGGCAATATCTATATGAGCAGTGCATGCATGAGCAATGCATCCTTGACCAAAAGGAGCATGTAGAGAGAGAAGATAGATTGGCTCACACCAATTTACCTCCTCAAAGTGAATACAGGGAGCACCATCATAGATGAGCTACTTCATAGCCTGAATTGCACCCTAAGCATACTAGAAATCATACTCATTATATGTCGACACATGGGCGTACTCAATACGAGGAGGTAGAAGGAGATGACCAAGAGTAGCAATACCTAGAGATCTCCTTGGTAGAAGAGGAGGATGAGCCAATACCTCCACCTCGACCCAAGAAGAATCTACCTCCAAAATCTCCTCAGAGACCTCTCAAGGAAGAGGAGATTCTATCTTCCTAGGCCTACAAAGCCTTGGTAGAAAAGGTAAGAGCCATTGAGAAACAAGGGATGACTTATCAAAATCCAACCTTGAATAGGATCCATAATGCACCTTTATGCCCCTTAGTGCCTAGTCCAACGTATCCCGATCACTTCGAGATGCCAAAGCTGGATAAATTTCTAGGAGATGAAGATGCCCAAGAGCATGTCATGAGTTTTATGAACATGTGCTTTCAAATACAAAGTGATGATGCTTTGTTATTGAGGACCTTCATCATGACCCTTTTAGGCCCTACCCTAGAATGGTTCAACTAGTTAAAAAGGCACAACATAACCAACTTTGAACAGCTAGAAAATGCTTTTCTTGAATGCTTCTCCTTTGGCATCAAGAAGAAAATAAATTTATCTGATTTGGTCACTTTAATGCAATACGATGATGAGCCAATCATGGACTATGGAAAGAGATGGAGAAAATTAATGGCTAAGCTACCATTTTCCATTCCAACAACTGAACTGACTCGGATGTTCACTAAGAGTTGTGCAAAACACATCTCGCTATTGTTGCAATTACAACAATATCAGATATTTGAGGAGGCCTTGGTGCAAGCCAAGGTTATTGAGGATATCAAGTTACAAGAGGGTAACTTGAAACTCTAGACCAAAAAGGATTGGAACAATAAGAACACTAAAAATCAAAATCACCAAGCCAAGCCAGCCCACGTGAATCAAGTAGTGTTGAATCTCCAAAAAGGGGACAAGGGCCAACAACAATAGAATTATCAGGCTCAACCTCCCCCTGCAATACAATCAATGCAATAATAAGAAATAGGGTAAAAATAAGGATCAATACCCTCCTCGCCAGTTTACACCATTGTCGGAGATGATGGCATCAATTTTCCAACAATTGTGCGAGGCTAATGCTATAACTTTACCAGATGTCAAATTGATCGATCCTAACCAACCAAAATCAAAAGCATTTAGGGAGGATCTTTATTATTCATACCATAGGTAGAAAGGACATGACATTGAAGGATGTCATAGTTTCAAACATGTGGTGCAGAACATGATTGACAATAACAAGCTAATCATTGACAATCCTCAAGCTCTAGATAATCAAAACATGGGGATATTCAAAAATCCCTTGCCCAACCATGAGCCTCCGAGGAACAATGTCGGCCAAGTGAATCAAGTGTGGATTGATCCACCTACATAGGGCTTCATCGGTATGGTGAATGTTATCACCAAGAATGGGAGATATGATCAGCCAGGTCCTCCTCCTACTCCAATCAGGATTAGAGTTATGCCCCCACAAAGGCCAGCACAGAACAATCTACCAGGCCCACCAACTAGACCGATGGTGACCATAAGAAATAGGCTTATCCAAAGCCTACAGATAACCTCAACAAAGCTATCAATTTATGAAATAATACAATAGTCTCCTAAGCACAGGGAGATGCTAATGGATATTTTGAGGTCCATAGAGGTTCAATCCCAAGACCCAAAAGCATTTACAAATTTTATGGGACATGTGCAATAGTGCCAAGAGCCCATGATTCAATTTTATGATCATAAAATCAAAATGATCTCTACTATTACAATGGACCCACCGCTTCATATAATTGCATGTGTCAACCACACACCTTTCAAGTGGGTATTGATCGACATGGGGTCTTCGATCAATATTATTACAACAAAGGCCTTAGCATATTTGAAATTGCCAAAATTGTATATTGTGCCATCGACCTTCACATTACGAGCATTCAATGATGCATTGTGCTCAACAGTCGACACTATAGTCCTACCTATTCAGGTAGGATTGAAGACCATCCCGATGATGTGTCACATGTTAGAAGGTGTGATGCAGTATAACATCCTCTTAGGTAGGCCTTGGATAAGAGAGATGTGATGTGTACCCTCAATACTACATCAATGTATCAAGTACATACATGAGGGTCAAGTGCACGTGGTTCCTTCCGATGAGGAGCCATTCAAATATGTGAATCAAGTAGATTTGCCTAGAGATTTCATACTCCCTTCAACACATCTAGATATAAGACCAACATCACCTATTAAACATCTAGAAGGTAAATCAAAGGAAGTGTGTGTTGGACCTTCAACATCAGCACCACGACCATCTATACATACAATAATAGCTTCAACAAAGCCTACAACATCGATGATGCTTAGAAATGACCAGAAGCTCAAGGTAGTAATGGGCGAGAAAGAGTCAAAAGAAATTCCCAAAGTAGCCAATGCTAAAGTCTCTAATCCCATGGATGAGGGAGACATGCAGAATGAAGTCGAGGAGGTACAACAACCTGCTTCACCTATTTCTTCAGTTGGGTCATCTGCACCGTAGGTGACCATTCACTTGGTTAATCTCGAGTTAGAGGAGTACATAGTGCAGAATGTGATATTCACACCTTTTATCAAAACTACACAAGACATGGGTAGACCTCAAGCCCAATGCTTTCCTATAGGGATGGTGGTGCCACTAGGGGTACCACCCAACCAAACCAACTTCATCTATGGAGGGCTTGATCAACTTACAAATTGTACACCTATGGATGAAGATGATGATGAACCATTCACTATGAATGTTCATTATCTATCCAACCCAGAGTTTACCTTATGATATTTTGAATGTTACCATTGGCATGGTTATGATCTCGATTTATTCGAGCAAGGGTGCATAACTCCCTATGAACCATAGTATCAGTTGCCAACTGATCGGTTTAGGTTGGGCTATAATATCAGAGGTCAAGATGAACTTCTAGCAACATCTCTTGATCACCTGAATCTTAGTTTAGGGGATGATATGGATTGGAACCCCTATCATCCTAACCCTTCTCATTCATGAAGGGGTAACTAGCAAGTGACCATGGTTGCTATAGAACCACCTAAAATCTATCATGACAACATTGTGGTGGAGGTCAATCTAGAGGATATTCTAAGAACCAACTTGGTAATCAAAAACCATGAAGATATCAATGACACTAGCATGCAAATTTAAAATCTGGGCCTAATAGTAGACACTGAATCAGAAGTTACTTCTAAGGAAGTTAGAGCAGAATCCATTTCTGAAAGAGATGGACCAGAATGTGATTCTAGAATAGATGATGATGAGGAGTCCTCAAACAATGAAGAATATGAGGATGAGACTGAGTTGGCCTACTTAGGCCCTCAACATTTACATCATCTATTACCCATGGAGCCAGTGGGTACGAATGATGGATACTTCATTGATGATAGTGACTACGAAGATGAGACCGAGATGGCCTACCTTGGGCCTCACTATTTACGTCATCATAATGAACCATTCGACATGGATGAGATGTATCGAAGAGTTTATCCTAGCCCTCACCTCAAGGGGAGATCAGCTAATGCAGATGAAGTTTATCGCATAGTCTTCCTCGATCCTCCTACATATAGGTAGCTCCTAGAGCCAAATGATCCCATTTTCTAGTCTATCCATAGACCAGATCCTGAGATCCCCATACCCCTAGAGCCACATCTTGGGTATGAGAATCACATTGATAATGTAGAGTTGCACACACATGGTCCTAGAGATCTAACTCATTCCATCAACATGATCTCCATTGATTTGACCACTCCACTCCACAACCCAACAGATCCTTCCAAACCATTGTGTCTTAATCTAGATGCTATTGATTGGGATCATATTGATTCACCTCTAGAGCCTAAATATTTCTTCCCCAATGAAGAAATGTTACAACCATTTCACTTTGCACCAGGCTATGCACATGATGTTTATCATGTTGAGGGTAATTTTGATGTGGAACCTTTAAACCCAGTGGATGACATCCACCTGATCCCTACGCCTCACCAACTTGAGGAGGGATCACACATGTCAGTAGAGGAAACCTTTGATGTGGATATCAGTGATGATCCCACTAATCCTAAGAAGGTTAAATTTAGAGAGAGTCTATCTCCTGATGAGCATGCCAACCTCATCCCTCTACTGAAAGAGAGACCTGATCTCTTTGCTTGGACATACAAGGATATGTCGGGACTAGATCCAAAATTGGTTACCCATAACCTTTCGCTAGATCCCTCTAAAAATCTAGTCAAGCAGAAGCTCAAGAAAATACATCCAACCATCACTTTAATGGTTAAATATGAGTTGCAAAAGTTATTGGATGTAGATTTTATTATCTCCATCGACTATCCAGAATGGGTATCAAACATGGTACCTATAGGAAAACCTGATGGAAGGATCCATATATATATAGATTTTAGAGACCTCAACAAGGCAACACCAAAGGATTCATTCCCATTGCCCAACATAGATGCTCTCGTAGATGCAACTGTAGGTCATGAGATGCTTTCCCTTATGGATGATTTTTTTGGTTACAATCAAATTCGGATTAAACTTGAAGACCAACACAAAACCACGTTCACAATGCCATGGGGAACATTTTGTTATAAGGTTATGCCATTCGGTCTTAAAAATGTTGGTGCCACATATCAATGAGCCATGACATACATCTTTCATGACTACATGCACAAGATCCTAGAGGATTATATTGATGACTTATTGGCAAAGTCATTGTTGCATGAAGAGCATGCTGAGGTTCTCAGAAAGGTCTTCGATCACCTGATAGAGCATAATGTCAGGTTGAATCCCAAGAAATGCATCTTTGGTGTAACATCAAGAAAACTCTTGGGATTCATCATTTCTAAATGAGGGATCGAAGTCGACCCAGCAAAGGTCAAGGCCATACTAGAAATGCATCCTCCCACCAATATCAAAGAGCTAAGAAGCCTACAAGGCAAAGTAGCATCCATAAAGTGATTTATCACACAATTATCAGATAAATGCTGACCCATGAATCGATTGCTACACAAGGGGGTCCCATTCAATTGGGATGAGGACTATCAAAAGGCCTTTGCTAAAATTAAGCAATACCTAGCAACACCACTAGTACTAGCTCCACCAAGGCCAGATGTGCCATTCTTGCTTTATATATCAGCTACTAACTTTGCATTGGGAACCATGTTAGCCCAAAAGAATGTGCAAGACAAAGAGCAAGTGATATATTATATCAGCCACACCTTGGTGAGTTATGAGCTAGGGTATGCATACGTAGAAAAGTTGTGCTTAGCAGTGGTTTTTATGACTAAGAAGTTGTACCACTACATGCTAAGTCATACGATGTATGTGATATCAAAACAAAATCCTTTGTAGTATATGATGAGCAAGACATATCATAATACACATACTACAAAGTGGATCATGCTATTGATAGAATTTGACTTAGAATTCATCAACCAAAATTCCATCAAGGGATAGGTCATAGTTGATCAGTTGGTAGAGGCACCTCTTGAAGATAGTAAGCCTCTTGTCATAGAGCTTCTTGATGATGCAATATTTGCATTATCGAAGTCTCCCAAACCTGAAGAACCAGATAACAAAGCTGATATGACTTTGTTCTTTGATGGTTCGAAGTGTGAGCAAGGGGGTGGTGCAAGAATTATCTTTTTCATGCCACAAGGTGCTCCAATGCCCTTGTCATTTAAACTAGACTTTCCTTGTACCAATAACAACTCTGAATATGAGGCCCTAATATTGGGTCTCCAAACAACAATCACCATGAAGATCAAAATATTAAACATCTTTGGTGACTCCCTTCTCATTGTTAACCAGGTTAAGGGACTATTTCAATGTAGGTGTCCTATCCTAAAAGCTTATAAGGATCTTGTTGACACTTATCTAGCCCAGCTAGAGTGGTATGACATCGAGGCAATCCCTCGTACATCAAACATATTTGTAGACACTATGGCATCTTTGGGATCCTTGATCCCTCAGAATCTATCTACCAATTTCACTACCATTCATGTGAAGATGCTTTCACAATCCATGATGCAATATGAGGCTTTTGACAATAAAGAATCAGTCAACATGATTCATATAGAACCAAACCATGAGTGGTTCTATAAAGCCAGAGACTTTCTTAAGAAGGCACCCTAGGGGTCTTTGATCTCGTAGGGTCCTATGGGGAATGGCACCACCATTCACCACAAGGTTGTATCCCAATATGCATTCATGCATATCGAATCACAAAGGGAACAAGTCATCTTGTCAATCGAGGTTGTAGCTTATCAAGATTGGATGTCACAATTGCATGACTTCCTTAAGCTTGGTTTAATCCATAGGGATTATCACATGCCATAAAATGCACATTCAAATAAAAAGTGACAAAGTATGTCTTGTTAGGAGACATCTTGTACCATCAAAGCTATGATGGAATTCTCCTTCATTGTCTTGAGCCCCAAGAATCAGCTTGGGCAATCTCACAAGCTCATGATGGTACATGTGGTGGCCATTTCAATGACATGGCCATCATCAAGTGCATCCTTCGAATGGGTTATTATTGGCCCACTATGGAGAAGGATTGCACCATGTATGTCAAGAAATGTATTAAATATTAGCATCATGCTAATCTTATGCACTTGCCATCATAGGCCTTACAGCCCATTCAAGCGGCTTGGCCATTTTCTCAGTGGGGTTTAGATCTAATTGGTAAGATCTCTCCCCCATCATCAAGCTGACATACATTCATTATAATGACTATTGAGTATTTTACAAAATGGGTGGAAGCAATCCCTTTGACAATGACAATAGGAGCACGTATTATGGAGTTCATACTCCACAATATCATATGTCATTTTGGGATACCATCCAAGATCATATCGGATAATGGAACATCATTCAAAAATAAAACTATAAGGGCTTTGACATCCAAGTACAATATACAACATAATTTTGTGACTCCATACTATCCACAAGCAAATGGGCAAGCTGAAGCTTCAAACAAGACAGTGGTAGCTATCTTGAAAAATATTATTCAAGAGAACCACAAATATTGGCATATCCAACTACCCCTTGCATTATGGGCTTACAGGACTAGTATACGGATGCCCACTAGGGCAACCCCATTTTCACTAGTATATGGCATTGAGGCCATTATGCCCTTAGAGTTGGAAATTCCAACCCTACATATCACATTGAAAGAGTTCATCGATGATGACACTGCATGACAAGCTCACCTCGATCAATTGATGCTTCTTGATGAACATCATGTGAATGCCCTTGAGCATCTCCGAGTTTATCAAGAATGCCTAAAATGAGCTTATAACAATAAATTCCATCTAAGAGACTTTAAAGTTGGTGATCTTGTACTGAAAGAAAACCAACAGAACTCAAACCTACCATCGCACTTACGAGATAAATTTATGGCCAACTGGTTAGGTCCATATATCATCTCAGAGTAGATAGGACCTAGAACATATCACCTAACATCACTTGAAGGTGTTGAAGAGCCTGAACCTCTCAACATCCTTCATATTAAGGCATTCCACACATAAATTCAAAAATTCAAAAACATTCAAAATATTCAAAACTTCAAAAACATGGAAAACATCAAAATCCATAAAAATAAAAATTCAATAAAATTCAAAAAATATTGCAAAACATCAAAAATACAAAAATATTTGCATTATGCATTTCATTTTGCACATGCATTCATTTAATTGCATTGCATTTAGGCATTTCCATCCATCGCACTTGCATTAGGATAGGTTGTGTTTGCAATCTTACAAATGACACCATATTTGTATTTCAATCATGCATCTATGCATCATCATCATCCATCACCCTTGTGAGTAATTGTGTTTTTCAACACAACCCCTCCTATTGCTATAAGGAATATACTAGGGTTTTTCAATCATTCAACCATACCTAGTGATCTTCTCAAATTTTGTAGAAATCTTACTTTGCTTTTGAAGATGAGGTCTAGTTTTGATAGCACCTAGCATATATCAAAATCCCATCACTAATCAAACACATTAACAAATCCTAATTAGGACAAGGAAATATGAACACTACAAAGTGGTCCTAGTCACCTTAAGCGAAAGGTTTTTACTTGCTCATTTTGTGATGTGCATGGTCTAGAGTGTTGATCATTGGAAAAAGGACAAGCTCCCCCCTACCCAAGAAATCCCTTGCTTACAAAAAATGAGAAAAATCCCAAAATCAAATCAAATCCCTTGCTCAAAACAAAAGAAAAACAAAAATACAAAATAAACAATGATTTTTATCACTAAGCATGAGCAAGTATCCCAATAAATCAAAAGAAAATAAGGGGGTGAAGAGCTTGAATCCCTAGAATGGTCAATACTTGAAACCATAGAGTGATCCCCAATACAACAATGGGTTGAATGAATCCCACCTAACATTGGGGTAGTTCTAAGCAATTTACAAATGAGCTAGCTTTAGGTGGCCTGTATTACCTAGTGGTCTAGTCCAACTACATCCAAACCTAGGATCATGGTGAACATTTGGTGATCCTCATTACAAAAATGGGCTGAATGAATCCTACATGGAAATGAGGTAGTCTTATGTCTCATCTAATATATTCATTTGCACACATAGGGATAATGAATATCTTGGTCTTTCATAACAAAAAATTTATCTTTCAAGAGTCTAGTATAGTCATTATACAACTTTTGATAAGTCAACTAGGGTGTTTGAGTCTCATGGAAAACCTCAAAAATATCCTAATAGCAACAAATACATCTCATCATAAATCAAGCATCAAATTTCCCATCCTACATAACCATACATTTCAAACTCATCATTTCATATATGGATGTTAAAATGATTAATTCTTATGATAAGATTTAACATTTTCATTCATGATTTTTATACATTTTGTGGTGTCATCCATTAGATTTTTAAACTCAAATTACATTCATTCCTTATGTTTTAAGTGATTAAAGCATACAGGTTCATTTACATTAGATCATCATCATGTAAATAATGCATTACATACATTGCATTCATCATATCATAACAACATAAATTAGATGCATACAATTAAATCAAAATCAAACATGCATTTAACATCTAGCATTACATCCATATATGCATACATAAGTAGTCCATCTACACATCTAAGATCATAGCATCTAACAGTACATAAATCATCTAGCTAGTGCATGTCATCAATACATCACATCATATAGCATCTAATCAAATCATCTAAGCATATCAACATTGCATCCATGTGCATCTCATAAACATAAACATAAACAACAACACATAATACACATAATGAGTCTCAAAATATAATATCATATCATATATATGTGTAGATCAAAGTACATAGAGGTATATCAAAAATACCGTAGGCTACAACTATGTAGGTCCTCAGACCTTACACTAAAAAATGGTACATATATCTAAAAATATATACTAAATAGGGCCTACACCCCCTGGCTGGTCTCCTCCACCATCTCCCCCCTCTCTATGAGTCTACCTAGAGCTGGTGCCCATGGACCTCTCTGATCTACCTATCCTATGACTAGGCCATATTGATGACTACCCCATCTCACTCCTCCTAGTCCTATGAGATGCTGACATTGTAGATCTCTCAAGCACTACACCACCCCATAGTCTGACCTCACCCTCAAGGAGAGCGATGTGTACTGCATCAGAAGCATACCACCTAGTATCATCTGATATAATAGCATACAGTCTCCTGATCTCTACAGCCATGTCTAACCCTACTAGCCCCTATATAGCTAGAGCTATAGGAGTAGCCTGAGAAGTCGAGGGATCTCCCCTCACTAACCTAAGTAAGTCCCACTCTACAATCCTAAAATCTAGTTGAGACTAGAGAAGATCACACTACCTAGTGATCTTATCTATATCTATGTCAACTATGGCAATCTATACCTAGAAAGCTACCCTCTCCTCCTAGTACCCCCACCACTATATCTACCCTACTATGAGTTGTACCTATAATGATATCACCTGAGCCTGCAAGGTCACAATGGAGGTATCTCTCTCTAGGATCTGTGTCCATGCCATCTATAGTTGTACCTCTAGACTAGCTACCTAGGCCCTAAGTTAGGACACCTCATCATCTGGCTCCTCCTCACCCTCCTCCTCATCCTGAGCCTCCTCCTCTACTATAGTAGCCTAGCCCCATCCACCCTCTATCCTCTAGTGAACTCATCACCCCTCAGGATCACCACCTACACCCTCTATAACCTCCCCATCTCTAGATCTACCTAGAGGACCACCACCCTACCATAGCTTGGTAGTCCACCAAGCATCATACTCTATTGTCATCCCTACATCAACTAACCTTGAGTCCTAGAAATCATCATCCTCATCACCTAATGGGGTCACCCAAGGCCAGACTAGCTAAGTCTCCACCTTCAAGGTGATAGATGACTAGATCTACTAGGATATCCTGACATATCCCAAACTATCTAGAGATGCACAAGAAATGGAAGAACTCTCACACACCAAGCTTGCACCCGATGATCCATCTATCACATCTCGTCCACCTCAAGTAGCGGTCTACCTCCTCCCATGTAGGACAATCCATATAAGGGAACCAGATAACCTACCCTACTCATACCCTATCAAACGGTCCATGTAGTACTAGAGGTCCCCTACATGGGACCTGCTCCTATAGCCCTCAACCTCTCTAGGCTAGCAAGCTGCATAGCACTATGACTCCTCTATGATCATGCTAATATATAGGGGTAGTCCTCCAGGTTGATCAATGCTGATATGCTCCCATACCTAGATCTAGAGCAACAAGATACATCCTACTCCTACTCACCCCCATTGAGTGATGCGATATAGCTCATCATAGAGCTAAGCGAGGAGAGCACTCCCCCAAGATAGAATCAATGGCTCCCTCATAGTGCTAGCCAGTAGGTCCTATATCCTAGCTAGGAGGTTCCAAGGGAACCTCACTCTAGAAGTGTTAGGTAGCACAACATTCATAATGATGTGCATCAACACGGCCTACCACCATGAGAAGACCCACTCCTAGTACCAATGCTCGATGGGCACCCCACCATGATCTAGTATCCGCCATCACCTCTCACCTATATAGCACCAAAGATCCTCTAAAATACTATAGGCTTCACCTCAGTAGGTGAAGAGGTGATGGCCTCACCATCAATAGGGATGCGAAGATATGGTAGACATCCTCCAAAGTCATAATGATCTCTCCAATGGGAAGGTGGAATGTATTGGTCTATGCATCCCAACGATGGGCCAATGTAGTCATATAGGCCTGGTTAGCCTGGATAGAGGGTAATCATAGCACATATCCAAAGCCTATGACCCTAAACCAATCTTGGTTAACATCACATAGTCTAGGTAGGATCTCATAGAGGAGATCTAACTTCTCATGCTCTAGCAATCAAAGTCTAAAGGAAATAATACAAAAATGATAAAAATCATAAAAATAATTAAAATATACTTCAAAAATCCAAACAAATTCAAAAAACTTTCAAAAATTCAAAAAAAATAAAAAATACATTCAAAACTTCAAAAAAATCAAAAATTGCACTTGCAAAATTCAAAAAAATCAATTAATTCAAGTCAAAAAAAAAAAAAAATAAATAAAAATTCCTAAAGTTGCTTAGCTACGGTTGTCACCCGCAATCGACATCAACGATCAAATTTTTGACCATTGATGTTTGAACTTAGCCATGAATGATAATCGCAGCCCCCAATTGGTCAATTGGGAGTCATGGCTACCACCCATGGCTATGGGAATGACCCTTTTCGAGGTCATTTCCTGCCCCAAGCAACCCCAAAAAAATTAAAACCCACCCACTAAACTAGCCTAGTCTAATCCTAACTAAGGTGTGGTTCATTACCAATAGTTTAATGTGTTCATTAATCCCATTAATTAATTTGGTTTATTTTAAAAGTTGGTAAATGGAAGGAAGAGGCTCATGATGCTACCTTCATAGCACCGACTCTACCACTAGTGGATGCCTCTCAGTTGGTCATCCATAATAATGGGTAAGGTTTGCGACAACATTCCATATCAATATTTCAACCTCACCTCTCAAAGCTCTCCTATCAGCTATGGGCAACTAGAAATAATGAAATTCAAAATGATAAAATTTTCTTTTATATTTCCCATTCTACCCTCAACTGTGGTTGGTAATCACAGGTGCAAAATTAGGGTTTGTCAACTGTAGGTGTCATCTGTGGCTAAGAAATTTGACAAAACTAGTTGCTAATGACAACCATGGCTAGCAAAAAATAATAAATGCTTCCAAATTTTCATCATGGATAGCTTTAAAATGTAAAATTAAAAATATTCAATGGTTCAGAAACCTTCAAAAATTTCAATAAATAACAAAAACATCACATAAATCAAAATTCAAATGTGCCTCATATTCAATCATTTATTCTACACACTTGGCGGTTGTAGCGACTTGCGCTCCATGCAATCCGGAAAGATGAGTAAATTACCATAAGGCCATTTGGGGTAAATTAGTCATCATTGAATTGAAATGACTTCACTTCAATCCTGAAGAAGGCCATGGCGGTCGGACTACCCCATGGGAATGAGGCATTCATTTCATTTCTTCTATGACATTTTCAGCAAATCATCGACAATAGTGATTCAACACAAGCCTAATTGGAATTGCTATCATCTTGATTCCCTAAGAAGGCCATTATGGTTGGACTGCTCCATGGGATAGAGATGTACAATTACTATTAATGGTTGAAATCATGGCTGAATTAGGCCTTGCCATATAACAAAATGCAAAAGTCTTAAATCATCCAAATTATTCATCTTGGTCAAGTGACTCATCGCTTTATTAATTGTCCTTCCCTCATCGACTCGTCGCTTGAGGGGGTAGTCATAATATCAATAATCATAATCAAATTCAATAAAATATCACTCGATCTTGTAAATTGTATTCATCTTATGAATCATTGCCAACAACTATCATAAGCTTACCCTTTTCTGGGGCAAAAAGCAAATATGATAGTTAAGCTTGAAGCTCTCCACCTATCGAAACAAGCGTAGCACTAGCTACCCGATCACCATGGACACGTGAAAGCTTTGCAAATTTAAGCCTTCCATCCCATTGGAAGCAATGATTCTAGGATGTGCATCCTTTTGTAGGATTGGGCATCTAATGTTGATCAGATCAATGATCATCATTCAACCTACAACATGGCTTTAGGTGGTCTATTTTTGCTCAGCATTGTGTTCCCACAATGCATCCCAAAAGGGGCATCTGTAGACACCTAAAATATATCATGTTTAGGAGACTACTCATATGGGCATCCTTGCAGACCATATGAATGATCTTGGACCTTTCCAAGGCAAAGTAGTGGTTCTAACCACTCAATTTAGGCATCTTTGGCCTATTCAACCTTAGCCATGGGTGACACCCATAGCTAAGATCTCAGCCATGGCTGACACCCATGGCTAGGATTCTAGCTGTGCTTAGGAGCCATGGCTAGCTCTACAACTATCATGGACTCTCGAGCCAAGCCAAAATTAGTTACAATGGCCATGGCAATGGATTTTGAATGGTTTCAAGTGAGGAAGCTTTTGGATTCTTCCTCCACCCTCCCCCCCCTCTTCTTCCGGGGGGGGGACCCCCGGGAGTTTTCAATTGAATGCAGTGAAGCCCTACCAAATTGGAGAGCCACATACAACCCTTGAGGAGTGTCTACATGCTACCAATTTGGAGAATCATGATTGCATTTGAAGCAATGAGGATCCTAAGAGCTTGAGGAGCAAGTTTGCCTAATTGAACCACTTCCATTGCAAATTTGAGTGAACTTCATCACCAACCTATTATAGAATGATGAGGTGACCCTTGATCATCAATTCCTCGAAGGAATTAGTAATTTCAAGCCTTGATTGCAAGAGAAAGAGGATTTTCACCTCAATTGCGACTGTCAACCATGGCTAACAGAGCCAACTACGTTTGAAACCCGTGGCTAGGGTTTGAAGCTCATTTCCTTCATTTTAGCCATAAATATTTCATTTAGGAATTTCATTTCAAGTATGCAATTAGTTAGATCTAGCTTAGATTAACTTTCATTTATACTTTTGTATGGTTAATTAGCGAAATTAGAGGTAGCTTTGCCCTTATTTCATCATATTTACTAATTTGCATTAATCTTCTTAGATTAGATTTATTTCATGCTTTCATTGCAAATTTGATGTTAGATTAATTAGATCTGATTATCTTTAAGCATACTTTATATTAGTTTACCATTCTTGCATATATTTTTGCTTATATTGACATATCTTTATGTTTTATTGCAAATTTTATCATATTCTTTGCAAATCTTCCACAAGAGCCTCATCATGAGAGGCCTCATATGCTCCTAATTGTGCTATGTTGTTTCTTGAATGCAGATTATAGATTCTTGACATATTTGAAGCATTCTTGGCATCCAATTTGTTAGGACCCTCCTAACATATCCTAATACTTGTATTTATTTATTAATTATATTCAAAGGGTCACAACCCTTCACTCTTACAACTCTTAGAATAGGTATTTAATACAATCCAAATATTGTAATAAGGGCATCATCGAAGAACATATTCTATATTCTATTGTTTGGTTATTCCTTACAATTTAATTGTGATTCAATATTCAAGCGATTCCTATTATTTGTATTCAATTCTATTTTCAATTGTCAGGTGTCCTAACATTTGGATCAGAGCTTCTTACTTCGCACCTCATCCATATCCAACAATCCAAGCATCAACAACCTTCATTAGCATATCACAACTATCCACCCACAAATCCAAATTTCAGGCATCATATCAAATCAACAAACACCGTAAAAGATAGTAATAATAGACACTCCTCCGATTCGAACCATATTATCAATTTAACGATGATCGAATAGAAAAACATAGAATTTTATAAATATTAAAACTTTAATATAAAGTTTTTAAAAAACCTCACGACACCGAAAAAGAGGGAAGCCGATCGAATTTTTCATCGACGTGAAAGCGCAGGGTGTAAAAAAATTATTTCGCAGCAAATTTTTATCCCACATAGCGGGTACTGGAGCATTCGCATACTTTATAAGGTGGGCAGCATGCTTATTAAAGCGTGACTTCGGTCACGCCCTCCCTTTGACCAATCCTCGTGCATACCCACTATCGCTTGTCGATATTTGTACTATGTTGACCGGTTGACCGCCCTCGTCGTTGTGCACTCTGCGCTCCACTCTGCCTCCATCGTCACCCTTGTCCGCCTGCTCCTCGTGTTTCCCGCCTGCCACCCCTATGCCTCTGTCGTGCTCTGTCAGTCCGCCTCCCCACCTGCTGCCCCTGCACCTCTGTCATGCTCTATCAGTCTGGTTTCCTACCTTTCGTCCTATCGACCGTCGTGCGCTCTCGATCCTGATGCTTCTATCGTTACCCGCTTGTCGTGCGCTCTCGACCCTGATGCCTCTACCGTGTCGTGCTCCGTATTCTATGCCGGTTCAATATTAATCTATAAAAAGCCACTGTTAATTAACAGAGAGCACCAAAATTAAAAGTTGATAGGGCATTGCCCACCAAATTTTTGGTAAAAGGAGGCAACATTTTTTTTTAATTTCTTGCTAAACCTTGGGAAACAAAGTTGCCAATTTTAATCTTTTGGAAAAAATTTGCATAGACAACTTTTGTAAAAGTTGCTAAAACAACTTGTAAAGTTGTTAAAACAAATTTTACACTTGCTCACCTTGTACCAAGTTATATTGATTGTTATCTACACCAACCGCAATGGCTGAGGGGCGACGATCACTGGATTCCATTCATGAGAAACACGAAAGGCTCGTTGAAGAAGTTAAACAGGAAAGAGAGGAGAATGCCCGTAACACAAGAGAACTCTTCGAGAAAATATTTGCAATGGATGTTAAACTTGATGCTATCAGTCAAAATCAGGCAACAACACATTCAAACTCAACCAACAATGGGTCATCAAACCGAGCAATGTTAGGAGGTCCACAAACTTCCATTTTACCATGGACGACCAAATTAGACTTCCCAAAATTTGAAGGCGGAGACCCTACAAACTGGATCTACCGAGCAGAGCAATATTTCTCACTAAATCAAATTTCGGAAATGCAAAAAGTGCATATCGCCTCCTTCCACTTGGAAAATGATGCCATCCAATGGTACCAATGGTTCGAGAAAACTAACGGCACTCCGACATGGTCAACCTTTACACAGAATCTATTAGTGCGATTCGGCCCTAGCAAGTTTCAAAGCTTTATAGGGGCCCTCACTAAATTATGCCAAACCACTTCGGTAAGCGAATACCAAGCAGAATTTGAAAGGCTAGCTAATCGAACATCCGGATTAGACGCTGCCTTCTTTCAAGAATGTTTTGTCAATGGATTAAAAGAAGAAATTCGAATTGAGGTGCAAATGTATAACCCTACAAACATGTTAGAGACCATCGGCTTGGCGAAATTAGCGGAAGACAAAATCAAGGCACGAAATCGGTTCACAAAACCAACCTTGGGAAAACCATCAAACACTTATACCAACCCCAAACCAATGCAAAATGGAAGAACCCAAAACTCCTACACAACCCCCAAAATTAACCCCGCTCTACCAATTAAGCGTCTGAGTTTCGAGGAAATGAAGGAAAGACAAGCTAAGGGTCTTTGCTACCATTGCGATGAGAAATTTGATAGAAATCATAAATGTGCCTCACGGAAATTATATATTCTAGATGCCACAGATGGGGGGAATTCTACCGAAGAGGAACCTGAACTCGAAGTAGAGGTATTATCCAACACACTTGAAAGTGACGAAGAAAATGCACCAAAGGTTTCCTTCAACGCCCTTGCCGGATTTTCTGCCCCTCAAACAATGCGAGTTAAAGGGTATTTTAAGAAACAAAACCTTACTGTGCTCCTAGATTCTGGTAGCACGCACAATTTTATCGATCCAAAGGTGGCTAAGCAAGCAAATTGTTTTATATACCCTTGCAATAACTTCGAAGTGATGATTGGAAACGATGGAAAAATTGCATGCAAAGGAAAATGTAGAAATATAAAACTAACTATGGGGGTTTATAACATGAAAGGCGACATGTACGTCCTACCCCTAGGTGGTTGCGACATTGTACTAGGCGTACAATGGTTACGAACCTTGGGCGTAGTCCAATGGGAATTTGATGAACTATGGATGAAGTTCACAGCAAAGAACCAAACATATATTATCAAAGGCCTAAAATCAGGACCTTCCCAAATCGTAAGCTCGCATAGAATGGAGAAAATTATCCAAAAAGGAAACAAAGGAATGGTCGCCCAATTATTTTCAATTCAACCTAGTCACAAAGAAGAAGAGACACCAGAGTTACAAAATATTTTAGACCACCATAAGGCGGTATTCAATGAACCAAAAGGACTACCTCCACAACGAAGTCACGATCACACTATTCCACTACTTCCAGGGCATCAACCTCCTAATATTAGACCTTATCGTTATCCATACCTCCAAAAGACCGAAATAGAGAAATTAGTACAAGAGCTTCTTAAGGCAGGAGTCATTAGACCTAGCAAAAGCCCTTACTCCTCTCCAATTATTTTAGTTAGAAAGAAGGATGGATCGTGGCGTTTATGTGTCGATTTTTGAGCGCTTAATAAAATGACCATCAAGGATAAATTTCCTATTCCGGTCATAGACGAACTATTAGATGAACTCCATGGGGCAACTTATTTTTCCAAGTTAGACTTACGGTCGGGCTACCACCAAATACGAGTCAACGAAAAGGATATTCCTAAGACGACCTTTCGCACTCACGAAGGGCACTACGAATTCTTGGTGATGCCATTTGGCCTTACCAACGCTCCTTCTACCTTTCAAAGTCTAATGAATAAGGTATTTCACCCTTTCCTTCATAAATTTATATTAGTTTTCTTTGATGACATTTTGATTTATAGCAAAACATGGGAAGAACATTTGGACCATGTTAGACAAGCATTACAAATCTTGAAGGAAAATCAACTTTATGCAAAAATATCAAAGTGTTCCTTTGGAAAACAAGAAATTGAATACTTAGGGCATATTGTCTCAAAGGAAGGAGTTATGGTAGATCCTTGCAAAATTGAGGCGGTGAAAAATTGGCCTATTCCAAAAACCTTAAAAGGTCTACGTGGGTTTCTTGGACTAACGGGATATTATAGAAAATTTGTCCAAAATTATGGTAAAATCGCTGCCCCTCTAACAACATTACTTAAGAAAAATGCTTTCAAATGGTCATCTAAAGCGGATGAGGCCTTTATCACCTTGAAAACTGCAATGTGTACCACCCCTGTTCTAGCCATGCCCAACTTTTCTAAACCATTCGTCATTGAAAGTGATGCTTCGGGAATAGGAATGGGAGCCGTACTTATGCAGGATGAAAGGCCTCTAGCTTTTATAAGCAAAGCATTTTCTCCTAAGAATCTAGCTCGCTCTACGTATGAAAAAGAGATGTTGGCGATTGTCCATGCTATTCAACATTGGAGGCCCTACCTTATTGGCCAACATTTCATTATATGCACTGACCATCATAGCTTGAAGTATTTTTTGGAACAAAGGACTAATACCCCGGAACAACAAAAGTGGGTTACTAAACTTCTTGGCTATGATTATGAAATTACATATAAAAATGGAAAGGACAACATGGCAGCCGATGCACTTTCTAGAAAATTTGAAGATATGCCTCAAGTCCATGCTCTTTCCTCCCTTATTCCTAAATGGGTAGACGAGGTGCATGAAGAATGGATAAGTGATCCTACTATCCATGCCCTAATTCAACAACTTCAACATAATACTAGTAGCAAACCTCCATACACTTGGAAGGACAATATATTAAGATACAAAGGAAGGATGGTCCTCACCCCCAATTCAACTTATCATGAAAAACTTCTTCATGAGTTACATACCTCACCCACGGCAGGCCACTCTGGTTTCTTAAAAACCTATAAAAGAGCCACTACCTCCTTCTATTGGGTAGGAATGAAAAATTACATCAAAATTTTTGTAAAAGAATGTGAAGTTTGCCAAAGACAAAAGGGGGAGACCCTTGCTATTCCAGGATTACTTCAACCTCTTCCTATACCCACCAAAACATGGGCAGATATTTCTATGGACTTTATTGAAGGATTACCAAAATCAGGAGGAAAAACAACCATTTTCGTAGTCGTTGATCGCTTATCTAAATATGCCCATTTTTGTCCCGTGGCTCATCCTTATACCGCTAGCACTATAGCCCACCTCTTCCTAGATAACATTTTTAAATTACATGGTATGCCCTCCACAATTGTTAGTGACCGTGACCCAACTTTCACTAGCACTTTTTGGAAGGAATTGTTCAAATTACAAGGTACTCAACTTCGTATGAGCTCCGCTTACCATCCTCAAACCGATGGCCAAACAGAAGTTGTAAATAAATGCTTAGAAACATACCTTCGATGTTTTGTTTCTACTCAACCACTCCATTGGGTAAAGTGGCTTTCGCTAGCGGAATGGTGGTATAACACTTCATACCATACGTCCATCAAAATGACTCCTTATGAAGCATTATATGGCCAAACACCACCATCCCTCACTTCCTATATTCCAGGGACTACAAAAGTCCATGCGGTGGAAACGGAACTCGCTACTCGAGATGACATACTACGGATCCTAAAAGAGAACCTACACACCGCCCAACATCGCATGAAGCAACAAGCCGATCAACATAGAAGCGAACGTAGTTTCCATGAGGGTGATATGGTTTTCTTACGTCTCCAACCTTACCGTCAATCCTCTCTTAAACAAAAAGGTTCTCGAAAGTTAGCACCCAAATTTTACGGGCCGTATAAAGTTCTCCAACGTATTGGGACCGTTGCTTACAAACTTGAGCTTCCTCCCTCTTCCAAACTTCACCCCGTATTTCATGTATCTTGCCTTAAGCTCGTAGTTGGAGCCCATATCACGACACAAACCACTCTCCCTGAATTTTTTGATGATGGAGTACTTCTAGTCGAACCAGAAGCTATCTTGGATCGCCGCTCTCGTCACCTTCGTACTCGCGATATCATGGAAGTTTTAATCCATTGGAAAGGTCTACCTTTAGAAGACGCGACGTGGGAAACTCTTCACGATATCCAACAACAATTTCCAAATTTCTAGCTTTGAGGACAAAGCTCTTTTAAGGGGGGTGGCATGTTAGGACCCTCCTAACATATCCTAATACTTGTAATTATTTATTAATTATATTCAAAGGGTCACAACCCTTCACTCTTACAACTCTTAGAATAGGTATTTAATACAATCCAAATATTGTAATAAGGGCATCATCGAAGAACATATTCTATATTCTATTGTTTGGTTATTCCTTACAATTTAATTGTGATTCAATATTCAAGCGATTCCTATTATTTGTATTCAATTCTATTTTCAATTCATAGGCCTTGAGCAATTCATGTCGAACTATAAAGCCTATGGATTTCACCAACCCCTTTAGGGGCTTTAAAACATTGTATTCATTATATAAATATTTTGGTATCCCTTAGAGGGACCTATTTGTAACCGAGATTCACCATGATTTAATAAAATAAAGTCACATATTCTTGTTAATTCATTGTTATACATGCTTTATTGCTTTATCTTTGGTGCAATGATATCAATAGATTAGGTGCATGTTTTATAATATCGTACACTTAGGTGATTGCAAGGTAAAGAACACATTTGAAAAAACATCCTTGGCTAGACATATAAGTAGTCTATAAATACTTCTTGAACCTAAATCCATTCAACCTCCCCAAATGAGGTACGATACTAGGCACCTCTCACATCAAGGTGTAGGTGTGCAAACATCCCATCCCCCTTCTAGGTATGGATCCATTTTACCTAGAGGGAAAGGTGTGTGAATTTTTCCCTCTATAGGTACTCACAAAGAATATTCCTTATTTGTCATGGTACTATTTGATTAGGTCCTCTTATTTATCTTTCTCTAAGAATTAGAGCTGAATGTCATCATAGCCTTTTTAAACAAGATATTATCTAGCCTTTAATAGTGGGTAGAATTTTGTTTTAAGTTGGTTCTTTCTTTGGTAGGTAACCCATAAAGGACCTTTCCTATAGCTATATAGCTACATGTATTGCTCATTTACCCAATACCCTATTTTCTATCTATTTTTCAATTAGAGTTATTTATTATTTAGATGTTACTCTTTATAATATTTCATACAAAGTCTTGTCCCTAATTAAATTAGTAGGATTTATCTCAATGTTGAATTATTTTATCTTGTTGATCCATATAACCCTCTTCTATCCTACTTTGCAATGTAACACAATGGACTAATCATCAAGATGTACTATGAATATAGTGATCTTTCTCTATAAGAGGTAGTATCTAGATTTATTTAAAGTCTTAATGATGTAAAATGCCTATTTTTAATAGGGTTTATCTCTATTCACAGTTGTGAAGTATTTGACTTATAAAAGAGAGGTTTTCTTCAACTTGGTTGTTCTTCTAGGTTAGGATGGTTATGATGCTTTCTTTTATTTTAAAAACATACAATCTAAATTCTTTGGAGAACTTAGGTTTTATCAAGACATGGGATTTTATGATGGTATTTTTATTTCTTGGAAAGCTTTCTTCTCTTTTTTAGTCTAATCTAATGACGTATTATTTTAATCATCTTTGTTATAGCTTTGACCATCCATGCAAAATTGGTAATAAATTTGGCTAAAAATTAAATCTACCCTAAGAATTATCTAGTCTCCTTAACTAATAAAGGTAATAATAGGTATTGAATAGCTTCAATTCTATCAATATCTATGGTGAGGCCCTCTTTGAATGCTATATGACCTAATAATTTTCCTTCCTATACCATGAAGATAAAGACTTATTTGGATTTATGGAGATACAAAATTCTTTATAAATCTAAAAAAATGACTCTAGGTGCTCAACATGCTTGCTTCTATCTTTGGAAAAGATCATCAAATCATCAAGGTATATTATAATTATTCAATCATCTAGCCCTACAAAAGCTATATTGCCCTCTAGAAGGTTTCCCTAACACTCGATAGACCAGAAGGTATTCATTGGTAAGCAAAATTGCCTTCTTTGGTGGTGATTGTTATCTTGTGTTTGTCTTCATCCTTTATCCAAATATTATTGTATCCAAAATAATAATTAAAAGTGATAACATCTATGGACCAACCATCTTCTATAGTATTTGATCAATGGTAGTCAATGGGTAACAATATTTTAAGGGTGTGTTGTTCAAATTCGTAAAATTGACACATAACCTAATATCTTATTGCTTCATATGTATAGGGGCAAGGTTGGTTACCCATGAAGAATGCTTGATTGGGAATATGATATGGACATATAGAAGTTTGAATATTTTTTTTTCATTATGAACTTTTTTTGGGATTAATTGGTCTCTACTTTTGGTAAAATAAATCTCTAGAATTTGGTTTCAATTTAATGGTATGCTATATTAAATGATGATCATAGACATTTAAATCCTCATATGAATAGGCAATTATATCTTTTACTTACTACAAATATCTTTGAAAATATCCTATTCTTATTGAATACAATCCTTACCCAAAAATAGGCTCTTCCCTTTAACTACCTCAATAGGATGACATGTAGAATATTCTACTTTGAGACTACTTTTACTTGAGATATCATTTCAGTTAAATAAGCTTTATAGAGTAGTCAATCCTTAAAGAAAACATTTTAACCTCAACTATATAATTCCAACATCATAATTTCCATATCTTTTATTTCATGTATTTTCCCTCTATAATTAGAAATTGTATTATATTTTCATTATTACTAAAGACTTTTTAATGGTCACAATTATCAATAATTGTAGATCAAAAGATAATTTCTATATCCTTCTATTTAACTCACATGTCATTTATAGGATCAAAATATGATACAATAACTTACAAATAATCTACCTTTGTGTTTAGTTCCCATAGGTATTGATTTGATTTCATAGGATTCAAAAGTCTCAAGGAGATGAAAGACCTAGTATCTATATGATTTTAGGTAATTATTCTTGGTGGCATATTGGGAGTTTACCTAATTTACTATTATATTGAAGTTGCCATATATTGTTAGATCTTTGATTCCTATATTATTTCTTTTACTAGATCAATATGGATGGATTCATACTTAGCTATATTATTTGTGAATTTGAATAGTAGTATACAAACCTAATTTAATTGTTTCCCTTGGGGATTAATTAGTTGTACTCATATGCCTACCCCATTCCTAGTTTTGGACACTTTATAATACATTGTCCATGTCTTTTCAAACCTATGGCTTTTCAAGGTAGGGATTTTGAGAAGATTTTATGTAATTAACAAATTTTTCAATTCAATTATTTCATACCACCATTTAGCATCCTTGTTTTCTTATAACACTTCAATTATCATCTCCACCTATGGAACATATTCCTTATATCAAGAATCATCAATTTGTTTTTAGAGTTCATTCTAGTTTACTATATCATCATCTTTGAGTTTTTGTAGGAGATAATCATAGGATGGTTCATTCTTAATTCTAATAATTTTTCCATCCCTAGGCACCTTCATGGGTATATAATCCATTTCTAGATAACCATCCTTTAACAACTTTCACATCTATTCCTTGGACAACAACATATGTACGTATGTCAATAGGTATATGACTATCACCTCTTGGACTACTAATAAATGTAGGTATCGGGCCATGGTCATGACTAGATCTTTTATAATGACTTCTATATTGAACCTAGTTCCATCCATTTGCACTAGGTGCATTATTATATTGGTATAAGGAAGACCCATATTTTCACACATGGCCTTGGGCATAACCATGATCATTGTTTTTGAATTGATAATGTAACTTTTAAGGATATAATTATTGATTTCGAGTATTACATAGAATGGAGATATTTTTAGGTCTTTAGGATTTGGATCTTTCTACACATCAAAAGCACTAGCTTTAATATTTGATGGTTGCTATATGATTAAATTTTATTTCCTAGATACTTGGGCTAAGGAGGATTATGACTACTTACTTTTAGCATAACTCTATTCTTGATCTTTTAGAGCCTCATAAAGTAGGTCTTGTTGTCTAGGTAGGAATATAATTTTAAGTATGTTAAATTTAATTGGCATTTCTTCATTTCTTCTACTATATTAAATTTTATGACTAGGGTCTCTCTTCTTGTGGAAAAACTTATGGGTTTACTAGAAGCCTTCTATGCTCTTCACACATGAGAGAGGGATATTTAAACCTCATTTTAGCCTCTTTTTTTTACCATTGCACAAATCAGCCCAATTTGAGGACCCACTTGAAATTTTGGCTTACATCTAGGTTTTAAACTTGCTTGCATTGAATATCTTGAAGACTTGAATCTCATTTTTTTGCATCAATTTGCTTTGAATATTTTTATATGCTTGAATTTTGATTGCATGGATCTTTGTTAAATGGCCTTGATAAAAAAATTTGTTAAAAATGCTTAGGTTGTTGCCTTCAATTATTTTCTTTTGTGGACTAAATCAATAAGGCTTAACCTCTTTTGGCACTTAAATATTTAAAATTCTATATATAAAAAAAAAATCAATAATAAAACCATGCATTATTTGAAATAATGTTGTTAAAGATTTACTATGAAAATTTAAATCTTCATATTAATTTTTATTCAATAGTAACCATAAGTTTTAAGTAAATGTTTATTCACACAATAAATGTAATACATTAAGAGTGTCAAAGACTATTAATGCAACTAATTCCTTTATGATCAATTAATTTTGGGTGTTATCTAAGGTTTCAAAAGCACATTAAATCTATTTTCTTGAAAATCATCAGGTCATTTTAATATTGTGCCATAAACATTTAATTACTTTGTATTATATGCTCTAGATCTACGACTAGAAACCATAGATGGAAAATCGACAGTTCGGACCTGCAACCAACAAGAAAAAAAATCCCAAAGTGTAGCATCAAGGAAGAATTAGGTCAAAGTTAAAAAGTGCTAAAGGAATTTTTTTTGGTACATAGGAGATTTGGTTACAACCACATTATTTTTAGTAGCTAACAAGCATAGGGTTCAAACCATAGGGGTTGCTCCCACCAAACCCATTTTACCTCATTATTGTTAACCCAACATGAAGGGGACCACTGATTGCTTGAGATGTGTACCATCATCATCAGTCTAGTGTGCACTTAGAGGATTCAGATCATCTTGGTAAGTGCCTAGCCATAAAAGCACTTACCAGCCCACCTAGCCCTTGAGGGCTACTAAAGGTAACTTTATTTGCTAGAAAATAAATTGTTCAAAAGCACAACCAATAAATTGATGGCTTGGAAGCACAATTGATAAAATTGAGAAGCTCAATAATTAATGCCTAAATTTAGTCCTCAAAATTATCACTTAAATTTCTATCTTATACACCCTAAATCTATTGGCTCAAAAGAAAAACAAATAAATCTATGGCTCGAAGACATGATCAATGACAATAAGAAGCTCAAAAATTAATGCTCAACCTTAGTCTTAATTAAATTAAATTGTTGCTTAAAATTTTGTCTTATGCACTAAAATATAATGGTGTGAAGGTAGGGTTGATATATCAAAGTCTAGAAAGAATATTTGATAAGGTTAAAAAGCACAAATATTAACATCTATGGACAATTTCCTTTGTCTCATTCACCCTAAATCTAACAATGTGGAGATAAAACTAAGATATCTAATAGCACAAAAATCCATCAGATGAGATTAAAAAACTTGAAGCTTAATGCCTTCATTAATTAAATGCCTTGACTTTAGCTTTCATTAAATACCACTCAAATCTAACAGTGCAATGGTAGATCCAATAAATAAATGATGCAGAGCCATAGCTAATAAAATTAAGAAGCTCAAAAATTAACATTTGACATTAGTCTTCATTAAATTGAATTATTTCTTAAACTTTTATCTTATGCATTCAAATATAATGGTGCGAAGGTAGGGCCGATAGATCAAAAAATTGGAGGTATAATTGATAAAATAAAAAAGATTGAAAGATAACAGCCTGATCTTAGTCTTTGTTAATTACCACTTAAAGTTTTATCATATACACCCTAAATCTAAAGGCTCAAAAGTATAGTCGGTAAAACCAATGGTGTGGAGGGTCTAAGTTTATCATTACTAAGAATTAATTTTTTTGTGCACTCATATATTTTAAACACTAACGTCTAGAAAAACTAAGGTAATAAAAGAAATAATTTTCCCCTAGACATTAAAATCATGAAAATTATTAAAGAACCTCAAAGTTAGAATTAATACTTGGGACATAAAATTAAAACAAATCAAATAATTAACAAGAGCTCATTATTCAAAAGCTTAAGGTATAATAAATAAAATCAAAGCTTTAATCAAGGAAATTAAAAGAAAATTTTAACCTAAACCTTAGACTTTGAACCTTAGCAATATGAAATTAATATGGAAGTCCTTAACATTAAATTTTAATTAAAGTGGAAGGAGTTGGCATAAATCTAACTTTCATATCTTAAACATATTGATGTTTATGTACATAGGCCACTCATTTTCTAAAAGAGTTAAACCTTATAAAATCAATTTAATAAAATTTGGATGGTTAAACCTTAGTGTTAAATCTAATACTTTGGCCATAAAATTAAAAGTGAAGACATTTCACACAAAATTAAATGAAAGGATTTTGAACCTTAGAGAATGACTTTAGCATTTGATATTTAATTAAAATGGAGCTTTAAGTGTTAAATTTAATAATTTGAACCTAAAATTAAAGAGACTAAACCTTAGAAAATCAACTAATAAGATTTAATAATAATCACCAACCTTAGTAGCTATAACAATAATAAATAAATAAATGAAGGAAATAATATTTTAAATAATTAAAGCACCCATATTAAAATGATTTTCCCACCAAATATAAATGTGAGCTAATATACACTTTTCTTCTATGTTGTAGGTGATAAAACTAGAGAGCAAAAGCAAAAAACTTGAACCCAAAAGGAACGAAAGGAGGTAGAGGGAGTGAACCTAGACCAATGTTGGCCATATTGTGCGTGATGACGTAGATTACGTGGAACATGACGATTTAGATACCCAATATTCATAGAGATGCTACCAAAGTAGTTAAATATCCATAGTTGAAATTGAAGATATGAATCAAGAAAATCCCCAATTAGATATCTCATCTTCTCAGTTAGAGATAGCTCAGATAGCCAACTTATTTACAACTATAAAACACTAAAAATATAGTTGTGAAGCACTAAACACCATTGTAAAGCACTAAAAATTTAAAATTGTAAGGCTATAAATAGCCATTGAGACCCCATTCCAAATGATCAAATTCCACTTTTAGTGATAGGTCTTTTAGAATTTTATTTGCTTTGTAGTTGGTGGATATCTGAACCCTATCATTATACTTGGAGAGTTATCCATACAATCACTTGATGTAAGTATGTCTGAATATAATAATTGAATATATTATCAATACAATGTATTAGAATTATGGGTGTAATCGATGCATGATGATGTTGGTTACATTTAAGTCAATTCTAGTGCATTCCTTTTAAGATGACACCACTTTGATCTCATATTGTGCAAAATTTTTTCAAGTTAGAGCTGGTTTAGATTCATATTTGTTGCTTCAACATATTCAAAATACACCTTCAAGATTCAAAAGCTTGTTTTCTTTCTTTCTTAACCCTTTTATTTTGAATTTTTTTAAACCTACTTAGATTAGGAGTAGATTAGTCCAATTTCATTTTTGAAGCTTATTTTATGTGATATACTATTTTAATTTTTAGAAGAATCATTGCTATGTGCTATAATATTTTATGGATATGATGCAATGAATGATATATCAATGATAATTTTAAGGTAGCAAGCCTAGAATCTTGCTTTTATTTTATTATTTAATGTAATACTTAGAGATTAAACAATGAACTAACACTTGCCCTAGTTAACAATTATATGTACCTTTGACTTATCCATTTTCCTTCTCCTTTGATTATTTTGATTTAAAATTTTATAATAACATACCCTATCACCCAAACCTTTGGGATCAATGTTTCCTTTCAAGAGAACAATTTTTATTCTAATTGTAGGTGTATGTTGGCAACTATGTTGATGTATCACTCAACACCTCTCTTTATAATGGATATCTCCCTTTATTGCCTTCCATTTTAGTTAGTTTATTAGATATTTCTCTACCTTCACTACTTACTATTGTTTCTTTCCCTTTATTGACCTTTTGCCTTTTTCCATTCAGTGTCTCATGGACCTATCTTTTTGCAATATTTTTGTAACTCCCCACTTAATTTATTTCTCTTTTTTTATAATTTGCTATTACGGGTCCTTTGTCCTTGAAATGTAAAGTGGGCTCTCCTCCTCTAAGAGTCATTATCTCCTTATTAGTATTGTATTGCTTACCAATTGACTACTTTATATCCATTTTTTTATCTTTCCTCTAGTTTCTAATCCCTCTTGATTAGAAAATATGACATCATCCTCAAAAGGAAACCCTTTATTCATTTTATTAGTACTAAATTTTTCTAGTATTGTATTATTTGGGTTAGGTAGTGTGTATATTGATTGCTCTATCTAAGGTTGTTGGTACTATAGGGGAAACCTAGTTGGTTGTAGTAGCTTGTTGTACCTGGAATTGCTAAGTGTATTGTATAATTTGAGATTGCTTATGGCACTCATGCATTTATCAAGATCATGCATATTATTGTTGCAAGGGAGGAACCACAACATTCTACTTTTGCATTTGTGTTAACCATATGGTTATAAATTTGGATCACTATCTAGTTAGTGCATTGATGATAAACTTGATATTTTGTTAAATGTGGAATTTTCTATGACTTTCATTTTTATGGTTGCTTTCATTGTTATCTTGCAATGTTGTTTTGGTTTACTAGAGTATTTATTACCTCTAACATTTTATTCATTGGAAATTTATTATTGGGATCACCACTTGAATTAAGCAAAGTGGGAAGGGCTAAAAGTAGAGGCTAAAATGCTACAATGCATTAATTTTTTTGGCTAAGGTGAGTAAAAATATATGTTGACTAAGAAATATGGATGGAGGTACTTGATGGAGGTATCAAAATGTGAGATAAATTTTGTGTTATACCAAGTATAGGGGTGATTAGGGAAATTTGGGTTGTGTAGTCCATTGATCGGGCTAGAGGTATCTTTTATTGGAAACTCAATCCTTTCCTCACATGATCTCACAATATATCAAGAATAAATATTCACACAATTACATATATTCAATCCATGATAATAACAAACTCACAAAAAATATTATTGATGAATATATATCTACACTATATTGCAAAGTTTTTTCAATCCCCCATTATAGTTATTTGTCTTAAATATATACACATTTGATATGAGACTCTTCACATTCACAAGAATCTTGACCTTTCTACTTTCCACAAACTATTCATCTCCTTGAACACATGGGATATCTAACACTTCATATTTCTCATGGGAGAAATACCACATAATAATAAATCTATTATTGACTCTACATATCCAGATAAGGACAAAGACTCTAATTATTGCACATACTAAATGATAAAATTGTACGTAACTCCATACTTACATGATGTATGACTTACATAAATCCTCACATAAACCCAAAGACACTTACATGAAACCTACTATATACCCAAATATTAATCACGCTCTAATATAAATTATTTACATGGTACTTGCAATATTATTGCAAGTTACCAAATAAAATAATACTCAAAACCCCCCATACTACATTATTTGGTATGAAGGTCCTTTGCCTTTGTGTGCTTTCAATCCTTCATTTTGATCTTGGTATTTTTATTCTGAATTTGATACTCCTTTAGGTTTGGGTATTGAATCTATCCTTCTGGATACCCCTTCCTCCTTGGGTCTTACTCGAAAGTGGCATTCCTTCTATTATGTTTTCCACAAATAATAAAAAAGAAAATTATCCTTCTATTTTTGTTTCTACATATTTTTTCTATCTATGCTTATCATGCTTATTTTCTTTTTGTAGAAATATTTTATCATTTCCAATATTTTTCCATTATTTTCTACTTATCCATCCATTGTATACTTCAATTTTATTTTCCTTTTCTTGACACAACTTTTATTTGTTGTTTTCACTAATTTTATAATTTTGGTGCATCCACTAATTCTATTTCAATCCATGCTTTTTATACTTTTTCCTTATTTCCTTTTCAATAAGTCTTGTTTTTTTGTCAATATTATCAGTACCATTGATGTTATAAATTCTTCTTGAATTACTATTGAGAATTTTTGAAAGGCTTGTATCATTACAATATTTTTCACACTATTAAAATTGATCCATATATTTTGTATTAATAAGATATTAATTTTATGAACATGCATTGTCAAGAATGGATAGATTTTTAATTTTTATCATAAGGGACCTATGAATTATTTTATTTTCTTCCTCACTGGTGTTCTCTATGTTGGATATTTTAAGTCCCTAAGCTAAAATGTTGTCATCGATGTCAAAAGGTTATTTGATGTCAAAAGGATCTATGATGGTATGCACTATGTTTTGTGAAAGTGCAAGGAAGGGCTTTTATCAAAACCAAGGCAGGAAAAATAAAATATTTTATTTAAAACCAAGGATGGTATATTTGAAATGGGTTTTTTCTTAAAACCCAAGTTGGCTTTTCGTTTCATCAAAAAAGGTGCCCCGGTGATGGAGAAATTTAATTTTAAAGGTTTAGTTTAAATTTTAATTTATTTAAAATTTAAATTTAAATTTTAAAATTAAATAAAAAAATTCCGCCATGTTCGCCAACGTCATGAGGGAAGTTTTAAAAGTGTCGATATTTCCAAGCGAAGGGAAAGGCATATAAATATGCCACCAAGTTTTTAAATTGATTATCCTTGTTTGTTGATAATATTGCATGGTATATGAGAAGGAAAGAGCTTGTGTTTTGTTTTATGTGATGCAGTAAACAGTTAAAAGTAGACAGTGACCACTTCTTAAATCACATTGGGCAGTGTGGCCTAGTGGCAGCTTGGATTGTGCAAAGGTATTGATAGCATGGAGGTCGTGAGTTCGATTCCCACGAGCATCATTTTAGCATTGTATTGGTTGAAGTGTTGTTCGTTATTTAAATAATCATGCGCAAAAAGAAGAAGCATAAGGAGAACAAGGTGGAATAGCTTCCACGTGGAAAGCTTACTTGGTGGGTGGAGGGAGTGCAAAGGCACACTCGTTGCAGGTCTCAGGTTCAAATCACCCGAAACCCGTTTTCGCATGGTTTACTGTCATCGCATTCTTTGGAGCCAAAAAAATATTTTATTTTCTAAGGTATGTATATCGCTGCAATTTTTGGAGAATAAATAATTAATGTTTTAATTTGTCAAATCTAAGGTTTCAAGCACCATTATTGAGGGTATACTATGGTGATGTGATTTATGAGTTGTGGTTTATATTTTGCACTATTTGATGTGGGAATTTTTTCTTTAAGGAGCTTAGTGAGTTGTGCATTAGTGCAAAGTGATTTTTAGGAGAAATAAGGGAATGGTAAATGGTTGTGGTAATATTCATGTTATGCTTAATTAATTGAGGAAATAATTATTTTTAATTATTTTCTAGTGGTGGATGTTATTTTTGACTAGGAGAAATGAGGTGTAAAAGGTTATAATATTTTTTTTGTAATTTCTCCTAACCCTCATGAAGTTTGGCAAGAGAATATTGTGATTGTGGAAATTTTCCAAAGAGGCTTCTTCATATTCATAAAAGGTATGGGTACATTCTCCTATTGATTGATTTGGGTGGTTGATTTCTGAAAATATCATTGGAGTGAAAAGAATTGATTGTGGTTTCCTTTTTGAAAGTGATTGGTCAAATGCTTCAAGGCTTTTTGGATTGAGAGTTGTGATTAAACCTTGTTTTATAAGCATTGTTGTTGAATCCCATTGTTTGTGCAAAGAACTTGAACTTTAGTTAGAAAAGAACATGAGTATTATTGTTATGTGAGATTTGTTGTTGAGCATTGTTGGAAACATTTTGAGTTAGTTGATACATGATTCGACTAGGGTTTATGAGAAAGGGTTATTCATTAAGGTGCTTGGTTGAGTTGAGTTTATTGAGCCTAGTCAAGTGGATGCATGTGGTTGTTCAAGTTACATAAAACAATATATTCTATATTCTTATTTGAGTTTGTTGTAATCACAATGACACTGAGAAGGGGGGTGAATCAGTGTGTTCTTTAAAAACTTCTAAAACAATTAGATTATAAAACCAACAGTAGTTTAAAGCAGATAAAAGAGATACTAAATGCATCAAGAAAGCATCACACATAACACAACATTTTAACGAGGTTCACAAATGTGGCTACTACTCAAAAAGACTACTTGGACTACCATCCAAATCCAGTCAATGCAAAGCTACAACTTTACATAATCCTTTACCAAGACCAACCGAAAGGAGCACCAACCCCTTAACTTTATCTCGCTTCAACAGAATGGAGCACCAACTCCTATTTTACCAAGACCTACTTGAAAGAGGCACCAACCCCTTATTTTGCCAGCACCAACCGGACAAATTATTTACCAAGACCAACCGGAAAGAGGCACCAACCCCTTAATTTGCCAAAGACCAACTGGACTTCAATATTGAATAAAAAAATGTTTGACATATACCTTTGTTATTGCAAGACTCTAACTCGTCTACATCACCTTTGCAATCTCTCGTGCACTTTGCTCTCTCTTGCACAATCACTTCACACGCTTTGTCGCACTGCTACAAACTAGACTTTGCAATCAACTTTGCCCTTCGCGCTTCTCGCACACTCTGCTTTCTCTACGCACACGCTTCGCACACTCGGTGTCGTTTCACATTCTGCTCTCTGCTCAACATGAACTTCACTTTCACAAACACTATGCTCGCATTCGCACTTTATATTTACACCCCACTTTTCAAACTCGAAGTACCCTTGCTTTTATAGAAGAAGTTTTAGGAACAAACCCTAAAAGAACGTCGGTTGAGAAACCCTAGAATTTGTCACCGCCAAACCCTAAAATCCGTCGCCCGCATTTAACTTTGTCGGCCTCAAACACTTCTTCCACCTTCGTCACTTTCCTGTAGCTTATTGCCGTGAAATAGTAACATGTCGGCCCTTTTAATTTAATTTAATATTTTAATTTAAATTTTAAATAAAATAAAATTTAAACTAAATATTTAAAATTAAATATCTTCATCATCGGGGCATCTTTTTCAACGAAACGAAGAGCCAAATTGGGTTTTAAGAAAAACCCATTTAAAATCTGTTATCAATGGTTTTAAATAAAACTTTTTATTTTGACTGCCTTGGTTTTCACAAAAACCTTTAAAATTTAAACTAAATATTTAAAATTAAATATCTTTATCACCGGGGCATCTTTTTCAACGAAACGAAGAGCCAACTTGGGTTTTAAGAAAAACCCATTTCAAATCTGTTATCCATGGTTTTAAATAAATTTTTTTATTCTGACTGCCTTGGTTTTCACAAAAAACCTTTCTGCTTCTTGACATCTCGAGATCCAAGACTTCTTCTCATTCTGAATTATGTTTTCTGTTTCTGTGCATCTATCATTTAAGGACTCATGATCTGACTAACTTCTGAACTTTATCCTCTACATCCGAGTGACTTCGAACCGCCTCGTCCATTGCATCATTAGATCTAACCGATCGTATTGAGAACAATGACAATCCTCCCGCAACACCTTGCTCAACACTGAACTCCTATCCATTGTACTTTTGCTGCACCTTGTTGTTCAATAAACTCTTGTCCATTGCATCAATAAATCTGTCTGACTGTGTTGACAACAATGACAATACTATTTGCTGCACTTTGATCAACAATCTCCCCCTTTGGAATTGTTGGCAACATGTGCAATTTTACTATAAATCTTCTCCCCCTTTGAAAATAATACCAAAGGGCTGCTGCAGACTCCCCCTGAGTCTATGCACAATATTCTTAGACACAAATTATTACAATTAGCAAATATTCCAAGCATGAACAAGAAGAAAAACAAGTACACAAATGCTCCCCTTGAGTCCAAGACCACTTCATTTCACTGATTGACAACATCATGATAAGCATAATAGGCATCAATAAAATCAACAATGTGAATAGCAGGCAATAACCAAGTGAATGACACGATCACCGTCAACTTCACCAATATAACATGTGTAAGAACATTACCGAACCACTGCCTTCTATGCAACTACCCTCTCGTTGCTTTGCAAACTCAAACTTGTCCACCGTTAGTGAAGGCATACAATAATCTTATATAGCCAACTTTTTGTTCTGCAATACCAGCAACATCCGCGATACAACTTCACCATGCATCTTGGATATATTCTCAACAAGCTTGAACCCAATGACAGCTTGTTTGTCTCTCTCTCAGTGAGAATCCAAGCAGGCTACCTCAATCCACTTTCAACTCGTGCAAGTACCAAACACTCGTACTCACAAACACAACCAACATCTTTTCTCAACCAATTAGGGCTTTAGCAACAATTCTTATAGACAAGGTTTAACCAACATCATTCAACTCAAGATTAACTTTGAAGCATTCAACCAATCACTACATGAAAAGGAAACTAGTAGACATCCTTTTCCTTCCAAAGGTATTTGAACAAGACAACCACCAACATAAATCACCAAGGCAAAGAATAACTTGCTCAAATCAAACTCAATGGAGTAAGCCCAAATCATGTATCAAGAAAAGCATTAACTTGATCAAAACAACCACTATGAAAGCAACTCAACTATTCATCACCAGACCGGAAATCATCTCGTCGCTCATTAAAAATTTTTTTTTTCAATCTTCCCATTCAACATGTTGATTTCACTTTTGTCAACGTAATTGACAAGTGACTCACATGTGTACCAATTTTTGTCCAAAGACTGCAATTTTGTCGCCAACTCTTACTTTCAACTATGCATGTCAGAAGAAGACATTTTGTCAAACACTTTATGGCCAACCGTAGTGCACCTTACTCAGCCTCAAGCTTCTTATTCTTGGACTGGAATTAAATCAATAGTTGAAACAAAACTGTCTCGTGAATTAAATATATTCACCAAGGTGTCATGAAAGATCTGGCAATCTTCACATCAAAGAGTAAAAACAAATACATGCTGCTCGAAACACAAATACACAACTAGGGCAAGCATTCTTTCGTTGAGCAAATTATCTAGACTATTATGAATTGTAATTTTGAACAATGGTATTAAGAATCATCAACAGTACAACAGTGACATATCTCAAAACTACCAATGGTGACAACTCTCAAATTAAACACCACACTTCACGGCATTTCCACAAACCACTATATAAACTGAAAAACACACTTTAACAACTATACAACATTAACTCCGATCGCTTACCTTTCATCCTCAGATACCTAGACAAATACATAGGAGCATTAAAATAAAACTTTAATATTGCTCCTCCCGAGGATGTGCCACCTGGAGTTGCTTAGAGCAATGGCGGAGTAGCCTCCTTCACCCAAGGAGACACAATTTCCTTTCTTCTATCTTTCTCCAGACTTTCCTGAACTTGGGCTTGGGTTTTTCAACAACATCCCTATTTTGCTCCTGTTCGTGAACTTGAACATTTCTCTTGTGGGGTTGTCTCTTGTGCATTCTTGATGGATGATTATTTTCTTTTCTTTTATGCACATGATATGTTCCTTGTCGTGTTGTCCTCTTTGTGTCCGATTAAATCTAGGGTTTTGCCTTAGATTAGATATAGAAGTGCTTGGACAAAACCTTGCTATGTGCCCTTGACCGCTGCATTTAAAACATTGCACATGTTTTATTCCCTGTCTGTATTGCATTCTATGTGTATGATGAAATCTATGGTATTGCCTTAGATTGGATACATAAGTGCTTGAACAAAACCTTGCTATGTGCCCATGGCCATTACATTTAAAACATTGCACAAGGTGTTCACTCAAAAAAATAGAAGTATTTTTATCAACATAACTCTTTGATCTATAATAAATTGCCTTGTGACCAAAGTGGTTGCATTTAGAAAAATAGCCATAAAAAACATTATTATTAAAAGAGTGAGAGTGAGAGAACCTCTTTGCCGTGGTTGCTTTGTCAGTAGATCTTCTTTGATATTTTCTTCCTTTTGAGGATTCAGCTTCAAACTTTTCTTGTTTCAATCCTTCAACCGAGGACTTCTTCTTCTCTGCATATTTGGAGGATGAAGGTTGTTCAGCTTCATATCCAAGACCAAACTTAGTTGTGGAGCTTCTTTGTTGATTTATCATTGTATCTAGAAACTCTGTGCTCTTCTCAAATTTGAGATTTATATTGGCCTCTTTTAGTTGTTTCTTCAATGAAACAATATCTTCTTCTTGTTGGCAGCATACAGTCTCTTTCTCATTGATCTGAGACCTAAGAATATCTTCAATCCTTTTGTTTTGTTCTACTTGTAGCTTTAGATCAAAAATAACCTGTTTATATTCCTCTTCACTTGTGCTGTATACATCATTCTTATTATCCAGCTGTGTCTTCAAGGCTTCTTCTGATTTCTTGGCCTTTTGATCTTGTAGGAAGAGATCTTCAATCTCATCCTCATATTCTTCTAATTTCTTGGACAATATTTTGTTCTTTTTCTTTTCTATTCTCCACTCTTCAAGAGCAGATATCAACTCTCCTTCAAAATATACTTCAGCCTCAATATTTTCATCACAAACTTCAGGATTCACTTCTTCTACCTTTTTCGGTTCAAATTTCTCTTCTACAGGAACCAAAACTGACTAGGATGCCTTTTTGGATGAGGATCTATTCTTCTTAGCCATTGTGTACTAATCCAAGATCAACCCTGACTGATTTAGCCAAAATTGGGAACTGGGCTCTGATACCAACTGTTGTAATCACAATGACACTGAGAGGGGGGGTGAATCAGTGTGTTCTTTAAAAACTTCTAAAACAATTAGATTATAAAACCAACAGCAGTTTAAAGCAGATAAAAGAGATACTAAATGCATCAAGAAAGCATCACACATAACATAGCATTTTAACGAGGTTCACCAATGTGGCTACTCCTCAAAAATACTGCTTGGACTACCATCCAAATCCAATCAATGCAAAGCTACAACTTTACATAATCCTTTACCAAGACTCAACCGAAAGGAGCACCAACCCCTTAACTTTATCTTCTTCAATAGAATGGAGTACCAACTCCTATTTTACCAAGCACCTACCTGGAAAGAGGCACCAACCCCTTAATTTGCCAAGCACCAACCGGACAAATTATTTACCAAAGACCAACCGGAAAGAGGCACCAACCCCTTAATTTTCCAAAGACCAACTGGACTTCAATATTGAATAAAAAAATGTTTGACATATACCTTTGTTATTGCAAGACTCTAACCGGTCTACATCACCTTTGCAATCTCTGTGCACTCTGCTCTCTCTTGCACAATCACTTCACATAGTTTGCTGCACTGCTACAACCAGACTTTGCAATCAACTTTGCCCTTCGCGCTTCTCTGCACACTCGCTTTCTCTCACGCTGCACACTCGTGTCGTTTCACATTCTGCTCTCTACTCAACACGAACTTCACTTTTACAAACACTATGCTCGCATTCGCACTTTATCTTTACACCCCACTTTTCAAACTCGAAGTACCCTTGCTTTTATAGAAGAAGTTTTAGGAACAAACCCTAAAAGAACGTCGCTTGAGAAACCCTAGAATTTGTCACCGCACAAACCCTAAAATTCGTCGACTCAGCATTTAACTTTGGTCGGTCTCAAACACTTCTTCCACCTTCGTCACTTTCCTGTAGCTTATTGCCGCGAAATAGTAACATGTCGGCCTTTTTAATTTAATTTAATATTTTAATTTAAATTTTAAATAAAATAAAATTTAAACTAAATATTTAAAATTAAATATCTTCATCACCGGGGCATCTTTTTCAACGAAACGAAGAGCCAACTTGGGTTTTAAGAAAAACCCATTTCAAATCTGTTATCCATGGTTTTAAATAAAACTTTTTATTTTTACTGCCTTGGTTTTCACAAAAAACCTTTAAAATTTAAACTAAATATTTAAAATTAAATATCTTTATCACCGGGGCATCTTTTTCAACGAAACGAAGAGCCAAATTGGGTTTTAAGAAAAACCCATTTCAAATCTATTATCCATGGTTTTAAATAAAATTTTTTATTCTAACTGCCTTGGTTTTCACAAAAACCTTTTCGCTTCTTGACATCTCGAGATCCCAAGACTTCTTCTTCTCATTCTGAATTATGTTTTCTGCTTCTATGCATCTATCATTTAAGGACTCATGATCCGACTAACTTTTGAACTTTATCTTCTGCATCTGAGTGAATTCTAAACTTCCTGTACATTGCATCATTACATCTAACTGGTTGTATTGACAACAATGACAATCCTCCTGCAACACCTTGCTCAACACTGAACTCCTATCCATTGTACTTTGGTTGCACCTTGCTGTTCAATAAACTCTTGTCCATTGCATCAATAAATATGTCTGACTGTGTTGACAACAATGACAATACTATTTGCTGCACTTTGCTCAACAGATTTGAGATTGAGCGTTGAGAATAGAATATATTGAGTCTCTAACAATTCTCTTTATGCTTCTATGATATTGATTTGAGTTGAGATTGAGATTTGAGAATAGAACATATAGAGTCTCTAAAAATTCTCTTTATGCTTCTATGAGATTGATTTGAGTTGATATTGAATTTTAGTATAGAATATATTGAGTCTCTAACAATTATATTTATGCTTCTATGATATTGAGTTGAGATATTTATTGAGCATTAAGTATAGAACATATTGAGTCTCTAATAATTCTCATTATGATTCTATGAGATTGGACAAGTTCTGTCTGAGCTTGTTAAGCAGATTTGAGACAAGTATTTTAGAAGGCTTGTGGACTGATGTTGAGTAAGCTTTTATGGAAGCATGCTATGCATATTTGAGAAATTTCTAGAGAGGACTTATTGAAAATATTTGAGCAAGTCCTAGAGAGGACTTATTGAGCAGATTTGAGAAAGTCCTAGAGAGGACTTATTGAGAAGATTTGAGCAAGTTCTATGTGGACCTGTTGAGCATATTTGAGCAGTTTTTATGTGGACCTATTGAGCATATCTAGACAAGTATAGAGTGATATTGTTGAGAAGATTTAGACAAGTCATGAGTGAGCTTGTTGAGCAGATTTGGAAAAGTTTTGAGTGAGCTTGTTGAGCAGATTTGAGAAGGTTCTGAGTGAACCTATTGATAGATCTTTGGAGGTGATAGAGTATAGAGGACAAAGTCTCAGTAGATAGAGATCCAGTAGCCAAGATAATTGAATACATATCTGATTGAGGAGTCTTCAAGTGGAGAGAGATCCATCAGTCAGTGTAGCAGAGAGATAGGGTATTCTAGAATATCACTAGCCAGAGTAGAAGGGGAAAGAGTTCTCCTATGGAAGAGATCCACGAACTTGAGATTAGGGGATCAACATCTCCTTTGGACAGAGGTTCATAAATATTGTAATTGGGAAGGATTCCCATAAGATTATTTGAGAAATATTTAGAAGAAATATTTTATCTATGGAGGTATCCCACACTAGGTGAACCATGGTAAAATTGGTGTTTCTATTATGTGTGATGATTTATGTATTGCTTTGGTTATTGCTTTTGATATTGCCATTTATTATATTGATTAATACTATTTGGGAAAGAAAAGTAAAAAGTGATTTTATACTGTTCATCGCCCCCTCTCAATATAAGTTTGTGTTCTTCAATTGGTATCAGAGTTAGTTCCTTCGAAATAAGTTTAACAACTTGAAGGAAGATCCTACAAGAACACAAATGGCAAAGAAAGGTAAGACTAGAAGCATAAGACACAAGAAGAAAATAACACCTATGGTCATGAAATAAAATGACTGAGTTTAATATTGTTGTGTTTGGAGGACACATAGAAATAGATTCAATAGATGAATCAAGTAATGGAGAAATATCTAGACTGATAAATTTTTGTACCAGATGTGGGAACACAGGTCACCATGAAGCTTATTGTCCACAAGAATGTTTTTTTGTGTTCAAATTGGCCATGATGCAAGATATTGTAATGGTTTTAGTAGCAGTGAATATGAAGATGATATTATTAGAAATGAAATCCTAGATAGTGGTTCAAGAAAGGATAACAGGGACAATCAAAACAAGTATGAAGAATAAACTCTACTTTCATTAATAGAAGAAAAAGAAGATGCTTCAAAAAAAAGAAATATGGAAAGCCACTCTTAAGGAGCTTATTGAATTGAAAATAAATAATTTAGAATTGAAGGCTCAAATACAAGAATATGAGAAATGCAAGACAAAGCTTCTACATAATATCTCTGACTTGAGAGATAAGGTTGAAAAAGCAAGAACATTTGAAGAAGGTATGAATAAACAGTAAAATGCAAAAGAGATAGAATGTGAAAGGCTTATGATTACTCTTGAATAACTAAAAAGGGAGAACTCAAGATTAAGGGATCAAGCTCAATAATATGAGAAATAAATAGCAAGGTTTCTATAGGAACTCACTAACTTCAAAATCAAAGTTGAAGAGACAAGAAAAATTGAAGAAGGTATGGCTGAAAAATTAAAAACAAAATATCTAGAGTGTGAAATATTAGAGCATGAGATAGTTTCACTAAGGTTGGAAGTAAAAGGTTCTAAGGAAAATCTACACAAGGTTGAGGAAAATTCAAAGACCTTGGAAAGGACTATCAATGCACAAAAGTCATTAGTCACCATAACAGGGCTTAGTTCTAAAGAAGAACAAGGGTACAAGGAATAAAAAAGAAACAGGTACCAGAAGAAGAGCAAGGATGGACAAAACAAACAAGGGAAGAATTTCTTCCAAATGCAAAAGAGAAGCTACTATGTGAATAATGTAAGTAAGTACTCAGTTGATAGTGATACTAGTTTTTCAGACAATGATAGAGATGAAGTCTTATTTATGGTAAATTTGGACATCTTGAATATGATTGAACTAGGGATGGTTATAGTTTCAGTGTTGATGATTTTGAATATGCACTTTAAAGACGAGATGAGAATATTCTAATGAATTTGGAAGATAAATAATATTATCCTATAGAATATAATCCAAAAGAAAGAAATAATATGGACAAAGGTAAACAAATAGAGGATTATTCAATAGAGAATGGCTATGATCTCAAGGGAGAACCTATCTATGACCTTGACACAGTAAAGAAGGTTAGAAAGCAACACTCCAAGCTTCAAATTTATTTTCAAGAATATGATGAAGAAAGGTTATTGCTCATAAAGGATTTAGATAAGTCAAAGGCTAAGGCAAGAAAGTTCAAGGATAAGTTAGAAGCAAATATTTTGGAATGTGAGAAGTTATCACAAGAAGTGGCTACTCTAAAATAAGACTTAAATAACTTCAAGATCAATATGAAGAGTTTCACAAAAATCTCTAAGAACTTGGATAAGTTCATCTGTGGATAACAGTGAACATCATGTTCAACAGGTCTTGGCTTTGGAAAGGTTCAAAAGAAACAAGAAAAAGAATCTACTTCAAGTCTTTATGAAGAAGAAACTTCAAAAGAAGATACATCAAAATAAGATAGTTTAAGTGAAAGTGGGACATCAGAGGATGAGTTGGACAACAAAGAGTTCAACAAAGAGAGGAACAATGCACAAAGAAGATGCATATGGAAAAACAATAAGAATAAGAGACCAATGAGGTCAAGACAAGGAGGCTTCAATGGAATATTATTTTCATGTCACAATTTTGGGCATATGGCTTCACAATGCAAGGCACATGAAAGATAGGAATATGGGAAAGTATAACTTTTCCATGGGTATTGCTACTCATGCAATGGATTTGGTCACAAGGTATTGAATTGTAGGGTTCATGAAATAAGAAGATATGGCTTCATTAGGAGAAGTCCTAAGATAGTTGCAACTCCAAGGAACAATAGAATTAAGCGTTATAAGTGTAATAATGATGGTCAAATAGCAATATGGTGTAGAGCAAATATTCCAAAAGCAGGCATGAACATGAATAGGAACATGCGCATGAACAGGAATAGGAACATGAACATGAATATAAATATGAACAAGAACATGAATATGAATAGGAATAGAGACTTAGAAAATAATAGAGACTCAAAAAAGAATAATAATAGGAACATGGATGAAAGATTATCCTTGCTCGTTGATAATATTGTGTGGTATATGCAAAGGAAAGATCTTGTGTTTTATTTTATGTGACACATCAAATGGTTAAAATTAGATAATGACCACTTTCCAAATCACATTGGGCAGCGTGGCCTAGTGGTAGCTTGTATTGTGCAAAGGTATTGATAGCACAGAGGTCGTGAGTTTGATTCCCGTGAGCATCATTTTAGCATTGTATTGGTTGAAGTGATGTTCTTTGTTTAAATGCTCGTGGGTGAAAATAAGAAGCATAAGGAGTACAAGGTGTAATAACTTCCATGTGGGAAGCTTAGCCCACTTGGTGGGTAGAGGGAGTGCAAAGGCATACTCACTGCAGGTCTCGGGTTCGAGTCACCCGAAACCCATTTTTGCATGGTTTGTTGTCACCACATTCTTCAGAGCCAAAAAAATATTTTATTTTCTAAAGTATGCCCGTTGCCGCAATTTTTGGAGAATGAATAATTAATATTTTAATTTATCAAAGCTAAGGTTTCAAGCACCATTATTGAGGGTATACTATGGTGATGTGATTTATGAGTTGTGGTTTATATTTTGCACTATTTGATGTGGGAATTTTTGCTTTAAGGAGATTAGTGAGTTGTGCATTAGCGCAAAGTGAATTTTAGGAGAAATAAGTGAATGGTAAATGGTTGTGGTGATATTCATGCTATGCTTAATTAATTGAGGAAATAATTATTTTTAATTATTTTCTAGTGGTGGATGTGATTTTTGACTAGGAGAAATAAGGTGTAAAAGGTGATGATCTTTGCTTTGTAATTTCTCCTAACCCTCATGAAGTTTGGCAAGAAAATATTGTGATTGTGGTATATTTCCAAAGAGGCTTATTCATATTCATAAAAAGGTATGGGAACATTCTCCTATTGATTGATTTGGGTGGTTGATTTCTGAAAATATCATTGGAGTGAAAAGGATTGATTGTGGTTTCCTTTTCGAAAGTTATTGGTTAAATGCTTCAAGGTTTTCTATATTGAGAGTTGTGATTAAACCTTGTTTTATAAGCATTGTTGTTGAAGCCCATTGGTTGTGCAAATAACTTGAACTTGAGTTAGAAAAGAACATGAGTATCATTGTTATGTGATATTTTTTGTTGAGCATTGTTGGAAACATTTTGAGTTGGTTGATACATGCTTGGACTAGGGTTTGTAAGAAAGGGTTGTTCATTGAGGTGCTTGGTTGAGTTGATTTTATTGAGCCTAGTCAAGTGGATGCATGTGGTTTTTCAAGTTCCATAAAACAAACTATTTTATATTCTATTTTGAGTTGAGATTGACCTTTGAGAATAGAACACATTGAGTCTCTAACAATTCTCTTTATGCTTCTATGATATTGATTTGAGTTGAGATTGAGATTTGAGAATAGAACATATAGAGTCTCTAACAATTCTCTTTATGCTTCTATAAGATTTATTTGAGTTGATATAGAAAATATTGAGTCTCTAACAATTATATTTATTCTTCTATTAGATTGAGTTGAGATATTGATTGAGAATTAAGTATATAACATATTGAGTCTCTAACAATTCTTGTTATGATTCTATGAGATTGGACAAGTTCTGTGTGAGCTTGTTAAGCATATTTGAGACAAGTCTTTAAGAAGGCTTGTGGACTGATGTTGAGTAAGCTTTTATGGAAGCTTGCTATGCAGATTTGAGCAAGTCCTAGAGAGGACTTATTGAGAAAATTTGAGCAAGTCCTAGAGAGGACTTATTGAGAAAATTTGAGCAAGTCCTAGAGAGGACTTATTGAGTATATTTGAGTAGGTTTTGTGTGGAACTATTGACCATATTTGAGAAGGTTCTATGTGGACCTTATAACTCCCTAACCAAGCTTAAAGTGCATACCTTTTAACAAAAATTAATTCTGCCCTCAAGCATTGCCACCGCTATTTGAAACCGTGACCTCATTGGCCCCCATGCCCTAGCACAAGGGCAAACACCACGTGGGCTAGCCACCCACACAACCCAAAAGAGCACGCGCTCCTTCTTATCCTTTACCATCGGTGCCAAGACTTCAACACACCAAAAAACCTTCTGTGCGAATCGAACACCGGACCTACTACCAACTATGCACTCCACAAGCTGAGCTTGCCAGCTAGGCTACCATCCACCATCGGATGGAGTTTGGACACCCTCCACCTTTATTTCCATGCTGCCTCAAATTTCGTAGAATCTTCTATGTTTGCCTTCACACCTTTGTCGAATGAATATGCAAGTAATAATTCCGGGGGTTTTATTTATTCGAACACTTTGGCTTTGCAATACCTTAGCCCTTTTATACACATTGCCTTTTGACCTTGGATGTCGATGCACTTGAAACAAATACCTCCATGCAATTTCGATTTTTGATTTTTGGCGCCATTAAACCTTTTCAAAAATATTATAATAAATTAAATCTAAGGTAGATTTAATTATTATAATTTTATTTTAACCTTTGGGCCTTTTAATATTTAATTATTATAATTATTTAAATCTTCATAGATTTAAATATTATAATTTTTCTTCTTCTTGGACCTTGTCTTTGGAAAACCTCTTCCTTTTTCTTTTGCAAATGCCACCATGGTAAAACATTAAACCTTTATTTTTTTGGTCATAAATGACAACCAATGTCATTAACCTATGCCATTAATTCTTTGACATCAATGACAACAATATACTCAAAATTTCCAACAATCTCCCCCTTTTTCATTGATGGCAACCCTTTTCTAAAAATTCCTTTTTCCTTTTTCCATACCATTTAATTCCAAATATGCTCCCCTTGAGAAACTGCTCCCCCTGACTGAATGCTCTCCCCTTACTCAAATATCTCCCCCTTTGACATCAATGGCAAAGGGACTCCTTTGGGGCTAAATATAAGACTCTTAGCTCAACCCCCTCCCCACCTCCTCTCCTTGAGGTGATTAATTTTGGGGTGGGAGTATCTCTACTCCTAGCATACAATGCTCTTTTTCTTTGTCAACCTTCTTTCTCAACATACCTTTTTGATCCTTTTGAGTGTCCCTATTTTTGCTTATCTCTGGAAGCTCTGGAAACTCTGTTCTACACCACTTGGCCTTATGCCCAACATTATTGCACTTATAACACTTAATGTTGTAGTTCTTAGAAGGTGCAAATATCTTGAAGTTCCTCCTGGTGAAGCCATACTCATTTCTATCATGAACCCTGCATTGGATTGCTTTATGACCAAATCGATTACAAGAGTAGCAATACCCTTGAAAGAGATGTCCATATTTGAAGTTCCTCTTAGTAAAACCATACTCCTTTCCATGAGTCCTACAATGCATAGCCTTGTGACCAAACCGATTACATGAAAAACAATGTCCTTTGAAGAAATATTGCCTTGAACCTACTGGTCTCTTAGTCCTTTCTTCTTTGTGATGATCCATGTTCCTTGTTTGTGCATTGTTTCCTTTCTTAGTGAAGCTTCTATTCTTCAACTTATCCTCATAAGTCTCAATTTCTCCTTCACTCTCTTCCTCTAAAACTTCTTCCTCTTTTGAGCTTGAGCTTGACCCTTCTTCTTGTTTCCCTTGTCCTTCTTCAAAACCAAGTCCTATTTTGATAGATGAAGATCTTTGTGCATTGATAATCTTATCCAAAGTCTTTGAACTTTTCCCAAACCTGTGTAGCTTGTCCTTAGAATATTTCACTTCCATCCTTAGTGAAACTACCTCATGTTCTAATATTTCACATTCTAAGACTTTTACCTCTAACTTTTCTTTAAATCTCCTTGTCTTAGCTATTGAGTTTGTCAGGTCTTGTATAAGCTTTTCTTTTTCTTCCTCACATTCTTGAACTTGAGCCCTGAATTTTGAATTCTGCTTTCTAACCTTTTTCAATTCTTTAAGAGCAGCAATAAGTTCTGCTTCTAGATCTACTGTGCCTTCCTCTTCATTTTTTGAATCTTTTTCTACTTCTTGGTCTTCAAGGGCATCTTCATACTTTTCAACTTTACCTTCAACAGGAGCATTTTCTTCCTCTTCTATTGCCAAAAATAGAATTTCTTCTTCTTCACTATCTGAGGGTCTTTCATCACTGTCACTTGAAGCCTTGCTTCCCTTATCAACATAGAAACTCTTCTTGTGCCTTTGAAAGAACTTATTTTCATGCTTGTTTTGACCATACCTATTTTTCTTTTCATACCTGGATTTTCCTCCTTCCTTTTTCTTATGATCATGTTTCTCTTCATTGCTACTACTTCTAGCTTCTGGACAATTAGATGCATAGTGACCAAAATTTCCACAATTGAAACATTTCACTATTTTCATACCTTTGTGCTTTCTTGAGTCCTTCTTGTTTCTTCTACCATAGTTAGCTTCTTCATCACTACTTGACTCACCACTTGATTCTGGTTTCTTATCCTTTGTCTTCTTTGATGCTTTGAAGGCTACCTCTTTCTTGGAGTTGGGATCCTTTACTATTCTCATCTCATAAGCTATGAGAATTCCATGTAACTCATCCATAGTCAACTGATCAATATCTTTCATCTCTTCTATAGCTGAAACTTTTCCATCATACCTTGTAGGAAGTGACCTTAAAACTTTCTGAGCAACATTGGATTCTTCAACTTCAAATCCAAGTCCACGCATGGTATTAAAAATCTCATCCACATGAAGTAAGTATGTAGCAATGTCTTCCTCATCTTCCATATTCAAATCTTCAAACCTTTTCTTGTGGTTTTGTAGTTTTGCCATCTTGACCTTTTTATTTCCCTCATAGGTTTGCTTCAATTTTTCCCAAATCTCTTTTGCTGATTTGCAATGCATAACTTTCACAAATTCTACTTCACGTAATCCACTTAATATTGCATTCATAGCCTTGGCATTATTCACATGTAAGAGCTTACCATATTTATCTGTGGGAGGATTAGTTGTAGGTGTGAACCCATCCTCAACTGCTTGCCATGTCTCATATCCTTGTGCCATCAAGTAAGTCCTCATTCTTATGCTCCAGAAAGCATAATTATTCCCATCAAACAATGGTGCCTTATTTTATGAAGATCCATTCTGAGATGCCATCTGTGTTCCTATACTATCTTCCTTCAAGTTGTTAGACTCTTCCAAAGGAACCCACTCTGATACCAATTGAAGAACACAGGCTTATACTGAGAGGGGGTGAACAGTATAAGACCAAATTTTACTTTTCTTTCCCAAACAATATTATCCAATATTATCAATGGCAATATCAATAGCAGTAATCAAAGCAATGCATAAATCATCACACACAAGAGAGACACAAATTTAACGTGGTTCACCCAATGTGGGCTACTCCATGAAGAAAATATTTCTTCTAAATTTTCTCAACAAATATCTTGGGAATCAATTCCCTATTACAATATTTATGGACCTCTGTCCAAAGGAGACACCAATCCCCTATGCTCTGATTTGTGGATCTCTCTCCACAGGAGAACTCTTTCCCCTTTTCTCTAGTTCGTGGAACTTGATCCAGGAGAACTCTATCTCCTCAACTGGTTCGTGGATCTCTCTCCATAGAAGAACTCTATCTCCCTAAATAGTTCATGGATCACACTCCATAGGAGAACTCTTTCCCCTTACTCTTGGATCTCTCTCCATAGGAGAACTATTTCCCTTACTCTAGTTCATGGATCTCTCTCCATAGGAGAACTCTATCCCCTCTACTCTAGCTGGTGATCTTCTAGAAGACTTCTACCCCCACTACTCTAGCTTGTGGATCTCTCTCCATATGAGACCTCTATCCCCACTACATTGGCTGATGGATCTCTATCCACTGGAGACTAATGTCCTATTTTCTCTATCACCTCCAAATCCTACTCTCAACTCTATCTCAAATATACACCAAACTCTATCCCAAGTCTAGCACAAATCTGCTCTAACTCTACTCATAAATATACACCAAAATCTATCTCAAATCTACACAAAATTTTGTCCCAAGTCTAGCACAAATTTGCTCTAACTCTGCTTAAATCTATCTCAAATCTATCCTCAAGCCTTAACACAAAGCTTGAAAAAATATGCTCTCAATTTTATCTCAAAACTATCCTCAAGCCTTAACACAAAGCTTGAACAAATCTACTCTCAATTATTTTTCAAGTCTTCAAAAGACTTGCTCAAATATACCTTCAAGTCTTCTCAAAGACTTGCTCAAATATACCTTCAAGTCTTCTCAAAGACTTGCTCAAATATACCTTCAAGTCTTCTCAAAAGACTTGCTCAAATATGTCCTCAATACTACTCACAAAACTGTACTCAAATATTTCCAAATCTTGCATACAAACACAACTTAAATCTTTTCAGAAATACTTTCTTCAAACAGATAAATTCTACTCAGAATTTATTTAACCTCTGGAACATATAGAGAATGATATGCTCTATCAAAAACTCAATATGTTCTACTCAATCATTAAGTCTGTCACTTTCACATGTCTCACATTTATTTCTCTTTTAAAGATAGATCTAGTCTAGCACATGACACCTATCTTCCTGATTCACACACTTGCTTTCACAAATCTGATTTCTAATGTTTGCACATTCACTTTCAATATCACTCAAAACCAATGCTCAAAACCTTCACACAATCATTCAAACAATGAAGCACAATTTGCTCACAAACCCTAACATAGGTGTTTCCACTTTCTTTCAACAAAGATGCACAATGTAGGTCTCAAAACCTAACTCAAATATTTCCAACAATGCTTATCAAACAATCCTTTTCACTCCACCTTATATTCCAAAACATTCATTCCAACAAACACCTTAAACAAAGGATGATGTGCCCATACCTCTTAATTTGCTCTTATGGAGATATGTCTTCAAAACCTATCTCACAAATAACTAATTTCTCTAATGCCACTCCAATGGTTAGATTGCAAGATATTTTCTCAACACATCCACATGAATTTTCACTTCAAAAGATATTTCACCATATACAAATTACAATAAAATATCAACCACTATAACACCTTATTACTCCTATTCTCTCATGTAAAATAATGCTTCAACAAAACAAACAAAAATTACACACATGAATTTCACATATACACCTTATACCTCCTTCTTATGAAAACACAATAATGCACTTCAAATTTCAATAAGACCAAAGAAATTATTATTTCATCTCATGCATCCACCAAGCACTAGCAATCTGAAACTTCACCTTTTAACCTTTTCAAAACAAAAAGCAAATCACTTTACTATCCTTATGGCTCCCTAACCATTTCACATCAACATAATAAAAAATTAACTAACCCTTATAACTCCCTAACCAAGCTTAAAGTGCATACCTTTTAACAAAAATTAATTCTACCCTCAAGTGCTATCACCACTGTTCGAAACCGCGACCTCGTTGGCCCCCGTGCCCTAGCACAAGGGCAAACACCACATGGGCTAGTTGCCCACACAACCCAAAAGAGCACACACTATTTATTATCCTTTTTAGTCAGTTTCAAGACTTCAACACACCAAAAAACCTTCCATCTGAATCAAATGTTGGACGTACAGCAAACTACGTGCTCTGCAAGCTGAGCTTGCCAGCTAGGCTACCATCCATCGTCAGAAGGATTTTGGATACCCTCTACCTTTATTTTTGTGTTGCCTCAAATTTTACAAAATATTCTATGTCTACCTTCACATATTTACCGAATGAATATGCAAGTAATACTTCAAGGATTTTAATTTATTCGAACACTTTGGCTTTGCAATACCTTAGCCCTTTTATACACATTGCCTTTTGACCTTGGATGTCGGCGCACTTGAAACAAATGCCTCCATGCAATTTTGATTTTTAATTTTTGGCACCATTAAACCTTTTCAAAAATATTATAATAAATTAAATCTAAGGTAGATTTAATTATTATAATTTTATTTTAACCTTTGGGCCTTTTAATATTTAATTATTATAATTATTTAAATCTTCATAGATTTAAATATTATAATAATTTTTGGAGAGTTTTGAAGTATGTCGATCAAAATAAATGCATAGGCAAGCGAACATGCGGAAATCAAGTCATCGACAAGCAGAAGGAAGAGGGATGGGAGTAAAAGCAAACACTCTTGGAGTGATGTTGTGGAGAACGTGAAATAGAGAGGCAAGAACAAAAACTCTGGGACCAGCTCATGATCACGAGATGAACCCAATTCCTACTAGGCAGAGGATGATTTAGTAAACCAAACTAATCCAGGCATGGGAGGAGACAAGAAAGGACACAGAGGTAACGACCCACTAGATAAAAAATGAAATAGTCGATAAGAAGACCAATCAATCTTCTTTCATAGAAGGACTTCAAGGAAAACCTAAAACTAGATATTTTATGGCAAGCACCTTCATAACCCAAATTTGTATTGTCCTTTGTCCTAAGCAAGTCATGATGAAATACACTAACCAAGACTCATTCTCCCTTGTATGGAAATATTTTGGAGGGAGACCGAACATGGACTCACTCTGATGTTAGGCGTAAATCAAGTGGAAAACCAAAGGGTGCCTTGATTTTCTAGCCATGTCTAGAGGATTTTTTATGGTCTACCTCAACACATAAGAAGACATTGACCACATCTTATCAGGAGGCCCATGGTTTTTTGGGAGGAGAATTCTCTTCCTCTAATAGTGTAGATAAGACTTTGACCTAGACTCATAGAGCATAAATTATGCTCCCATTTGGGTGTAGCTCCAGAACCTACCACCACACTTCTTCTATGAATATGCACTTCAAGTGATAGCTCGAGCAATAGGGAAAATAGTAGCCATCGATCCAAAAAATCGCACATGGAATCACCTGATCCAAGCTCACATATGAATCAATGTCAACCTAGAAACATAGTTCCCTAGCCAAGTTATCCTAATTCATGGAAACTACAGGTGAACCCAACCACTAGAGTATGAAAACAAACCCATTTTTTCTTAGAATGTCAAATTCAAGGGCACCTTTCGTCTCAGTGCCTAAACTTCAAAAACATGTAGATAAAGTCACACAGTGTGGCCCACCCAGTCTAGGGGGAAAATCAAAATATGAAGGTTGGAATGGGATAGAACCAGAACTATAAGGGCAAGTAGCAGGCTTTTCACCGTACAAGTGACAATAAACAAAATGCAAGTAATATGTTCACCATATTCAATAAATTTAATTTACTTAGAAATTCTGGTCATAATGATAAATTCCAATTTGAGAAAATCTTCTATTAGGAAACACCTGATTCAAATCCTATCATCCAATTGGATGCTATTGAGGCCTTCCCTCAAAAAACCCTCCTCCCATCCCCACCATGACACCATTCCCCCACTCTCGACAACCGTAGAACCCAAATCCCCCCAGAGCCCCCTAGCCCCTCATTCCCTTACCACCATCTTCCCCACCTACCAAGACTGGGACACCTCGCTCCCCATCCAAATCCCCCAAATATGAGGCTAACAGTGATGATTCTTCCCAAGAGTCCCCAGAACCATGGAGTCCAAAGCAGACTCAAATTTTTATAAATACCTAGATTGATGTGGGAGGTGATAATAAGAGAGAAGCCTCTTAGGGTAGACCTAATAAATAGAGATATAGTTGAAGATATAGCCAATGGCACCCAAAAAACTATGTTCCAGGAGACAGGGATAATAAACAAGGAAGAATCTAAGAGATCCAAAACCCCCACGCAACAAGGCAAAGGGGGTAGAAAACCCTCCAAAAATTCCAAATAAAAGTCCTCTCTTAGAATGCGAGAGGAGTAAATGGGGCAGTAAAACAAATACTGGCTACAACCATGTGAAATGAAACAAATCCTACTATTTTCCTCATCCAAGAAACCAAATTAGGTGAGCACTAGTCACCAAAAGTTGTCAAAACCATCTGGAGGAAGTGTGAGTTTGTCTACAACCTAGCACAGGGTACCTCAGGTGGACTCCTCTAGCTCTGGAATCCAAAAAAAGTTGAGGGATGAGTCATTTCATGCGAGGGATGCCTAACCAATATCCTCTTTCATTATTCTAACGCCCATCTCTCCTGGGTCTTGACCAACATGTATGCTCCTAACACCTCGTAGGACAGAATAATCATATGGAATAGCCTCTCCTAGATGAGACAAGAATTTAGTGGCATCCCATGGATCTTAGCAGGGAACTTCAATACTCCCTTGCATCCTTCTAATACGATAGGTGGGAATGTCATTACTTCTAGAGCCACAACTGACTTTGTTCACTTTGTAGACTCATGTGAACTTATGGATGTTCATCTAAAGGGGTCCCAATTTACTTGGAGCAATATAATATTAGGTAGAGACCTCATTCAAGTGAGACTAGATCATTTCTTGCTATCCTAAGAAGCACTCCCCCTCTTTAGGGATGCTAGTATGTAGGCACTTCTAAGAATTGGATTTGATCATAGTCCTCTGATGTTCAAAAATTCTAATAGACCCCAATTCAATACCCCTTTATGCTTTGAATCTATGTGGACCCAACACCCAAATCTCAAAAATTAGATTGTTGAGTGGTGGAGGGAAAAGTTCCCTAGGACTGCCATAAATCAGGTAATACAAAAACTTAGATCAATTAAGGGTAAGCTGAGGGTTTGGAACAAATATATTTTTGGAAATATCTTTGAAAACAAAAATACCAATTAGATTGAGGATAGGTTCCAATAGGGGAAGAGAATAATATTTTTCTTTCAGAATACCATAATACTCTATGATAGGAAGAAATGTTATGGTGATAGAAATCAAAATAGTTGTGGCTTAAGGAAGGAGATTCCAACTCCAAATTTTTCCACATATCCACCCTTAGGTACAAAGGAGCCAACAGGATAAATACCCTCACCAAGCAATATGGTTCCTACACTTCTGATATCCACCAAATACAGGATGAAGTTGTTAACCATTTCAAATCCCTCCTCAATGCCCCCTCACCCCCCCTGCATAGGCTATGGATAGCCTCCTTGAGAATATCTCATGTTCGATCTCTAAGGCCATGAATACCCATCTTATTAGCCCTCTCACCCCTAAAAATATCCACCAAGATCTCTTCTCCATGCAGCCAGACAAAGCTCCCAACCCTGACAGGTTTTCTCCCAGGTTCTTCCAAACCTACTAGGACATCGTTGGGCCTGAACTTTGCCTAGCCATATTTGAAATGCAAGCTACCAGATTCATTTCCAAGGATGTCAACTCCTCTTTCCTATATCTCATTCCCAAAGGGTCCAATTTCTAGTCCTTGTCTAATTATCGCCCCATCAACCTATGCAACATCATTTACAAAATCTTGTCTAAAGCCATGGCTAGAAGATTGACCAACATTCTCCCATTCATCATTGATCCCTACCAAGGTATTACTATCAAAGGTCAGAATATTATTGATGGAGTCATCACCATCCACAAACTAATCCATTCAGATCAAAATTCCAAAAAATCAGCCTTCTTCCTAAAGTTTGACATGAACAAGGACTTTGATAGAGTGGATCGATATTTTCTAACCAAAATCCTCCTCAAGTTTAGGTTTCATGAGAATTGGGTCAAGTTGATCTCAAATTGCATCTCCTCTCCTTAGTTATCTATTATGGTCAATGGTTCAGTAGTAGGGTACTTTACCAGTTATAGAGTATTGAGACAAGGGGACCCCCTTTCCCCCATCCCATTCATCATCTTGGCTAAAAGCCTAGGAAGAGCTATCAAATTTGCCTACTCCAAAATATTGATTTCTAGTATCAAGGTTGCTTCCAATATTCAGCCCTTGACCAATAAATAGTTTATGAATGATACCTTGTTGGCCACATCAACCTCTATAACTGAAGCTAATGTCATCAAGTCTATCCTCAATCTATATTAGAAAATTGCAGGTTATAAGGTTAATTACAGAAAAATTAAGCTCTACTTCATCAACACCCCTACAAGACGATAAGTAAAAATTACAGGTATTTTGGGTTGCATAATCGTCGATCTCAAAACCACCTATCTTGGGCTCCCAATGTTTTAAGGGAGTCCAACCAAGACCATGTGGAATAGTGTCACCAAAAGAATCCATAAGAATTTGATAGCATGGAAAGGGATCCTCCTCTCACAAGAAAGTAAAGGCACCCTAGTTAAGTCTATTCCTTAAAGTATCCCAATGTTTTTATTTCTATCTTCAAAATCCCAAATGCAGTGGGAGAAAGCATAAAAAAATCTAGAAACACTTTCTATGGGCAAGGATGGATAACCAATGAAATTTTAACCTGATGGCCTAGGAAAAAGTTTGAACTCCAAAATACAAAGGTGGGGTCAGACTGCACATAATTAACTTCAAGAACCAAATCCTCATATAAAAATAGGCATGAAAGGTGGCCACCAATGCTAATTTATACTAGGTATCTATCATTCAAAGTAAATATCTCCAACAACACTCTTTTAGGGATTAAGGGACTCCTAGTATTGGGTCCCACTTCTGGCAATCCATATCCCAAACAAAGCACCTAATCCAACAAGGAACAAGGTGGCATCTTGGGAATGGTATGGACATTGACTTTTGGCATGAACCATGGGCTAGGGATGAGCCTCTCATAAAAGACCTTATATTTAGTCAAAGAGTCATTTATTTCATAAAAACTACTCAAGACAACTATAGGTGGAAGTTGATCCAGTTCAAAGTCAAAAATGTTGTTGTAGACAGAGCCAAGTATGCCCTTCAGTCTATTCTCAGGGTAAATTTCATCCCTCAAACCCATACAACTAATAAGCTTTGTTGGAAAGGTACCAATGATGGGTAGTTCTTTGAAAATTCAACCTATCAGCTGGTTGCCACCCCTCCTAAGAAATCTAGCTCCACCTATAGTCCCACCATTGGCATATCCATTTGCCTTAATAATATGGTCTTTAAAATCACTCACTTTTATTGGTTTGTGGTCCACAATAGAATTATAACCATAGACAATATGATAAATAGGGGTATCATTGTTCCCAATAGATGCTACCTCTGCACTCAGGCCTGGGAATCCACTCAACACTTATTCATTGATTACCCCTTCTCCATTGAGGTTTTATCATCCCTTACTAGTAGGGTCAAAGTGAGTTAGGCCTAGCCCAATACTATCCCTGACTTGGTCACACAGTGGCCCAACATCTTCAGAAACCCAAGACTCAGGTTTCTTTGGAAAGCCTTACTGCACCATATCTTCTAGTAAATTTGGTTGGAGCAAAACAACCACACCTTCAATTATAAGCCTAGGAACCCTGAAGTTGTTGCCAATAAAGACTTGACTTTTTCTCTGGAAAATTCTAGCATCATCCCATGCACAGACCCCCCTTCTTATGGAAGGGGATCCTTAGTGGTCAAGAACCTGGGGATATCCATATAATGTTCTAGCCCTTATAATCTCACCAAATCTCAAAGTAACGCCAAATGGATGCCCCCCAGGTTGGCTCAAGGTCAATTTTGATGGGTCCTCCAAAGGTAATCCAGGAGATGCGAAGGTCGTGGGAGTCATCAAGGACCATATGGGCAACACCATATTGGAATTTGTAAAAAAATTTGGGATTCAAACTAACAATTAAGTGAAATATCAAGCTCTCTGGAGGTGTATTCAGGTAAACAAATCCATGGTCAATATAATCATCTTAAAGGTGATTCACTCATTGTCGTTAACCACATCATAAATAATAGCAACAGGGATTGGAACATCCATAAAATAATTCAATATTATCAGGCTTCCCTTCAGTAGAATCCCTAAAATGTGACCACTCATGTATTCAGAGAAGCAAATAAAGTGGCAGACCTCTTGGCCAACATAGCGACCAACCAAGCTGGCCTGATCAGAAGGGAATATGCTTTTCCCAAGAAATTCAGAATGATGGCCAATCATGATGCAAGGTGTATTCATAAGGAGCAACACCAGCTATCACAATGGTGTTTCATTAACATCTAACGTATTTTTTTCAACACTAGAACAAATCTAAGGAATGTCATAAACAGTAGCTCTAGTAGCCACAAAGGTATTTATTCAATTCTAGAAAGGTTTTCTCTTAACACCAAGATAATTGAAAACTCACTAATATCCATCTCTTCCTGATAGTTTTCTATAATGACCACTCATGTGGTCTACTCAACCCATGTCAATTTGACCAGTCACAACCCATCATCTCCGCTTCTATCATGCCACCTTATCCTCCTCCTTGTTTTCCCCCTCCCCTCGATCACCACTCAACACCCCCATAATTTTCCACCTATGCCCACTTATTTTTTTGCCTTCTTCTCTAGCCCCCCTTATCCCTTTTGTTCTGGTTGTATTTTTCCCTTGTTCTCTATTTTCATCACTTTTCATGGCCATTGCTCCCATTTTCTCTCTAGAACCTTCAAAGCGATAACTTGTCTTGCATGCACTAAGTTTAGACCTTCTAGCCAGAGACCTATTCTTTATATGTGCATTCACTCGAGGACCTTCAGTTTTATTGGTATTAGACATCATTGTAGTTCATTTTATACTAGCTCCCCCATTGTGATGACCATCATGGAGCCCACAAACCTCCAACTTGAGGCAGGGATTGAAGCTTTACTCGAAATCAAGAAATTCACCCCTTTTTTCAAGCTTTTCACCAACATGGATGAAAAAGTGACTAGGGATTTTATTAGCACATGGAACAAAGGCAAATTTTAGGTATGTGGCATTTGGTTTGAGGGAAGTGTTCACTCCATTGCTAAATTTTTTGGTTTAAATCCTAGTGGTAGAAGTATTCCAAGGGATAGGCATAATTTTAAAGAAGAATTAGAGCACTTCCCTAATAATGGGAAAGACTTGGAGTGGTATAAGGAGGGTGTGATGCGCTCATCTCTCCCCAAGCCTTGGGATGCTGCCATTGTCGCTATCATCTAATACATTGTTGTCGACAACCCCAATTGCCCCTGCATGCTTACCACCTCACTTTTGTGAACCAAATCTATGATGTCAAACCTATGAATTTCCCCAACTTCCTTTTTTGGTCCATCTACATTACCATTTCCAATCTTAAAATAAGCATATATTCCAATCCCCCTCACCACAAATGCATGTTCCTTGTCATTTATAAATACACCCTTGCACACCAGGTCTTTAGGAGCATCCTCGATCACTCACCCAACCTTGAGCCTTCCTTTGCATCCCTTTGTAATGATAAGGAAAGTTCCCCCCACTCCATCGCACCTACAAATTCTACCTCATAGTCTGTTTCCCTCATAGGTTCCCCCTGATATATCCTACCCCCACTCACTCTAGTGGTAAGAAGACCTCACCCCTGGCTCCCACTCCCAAGTCATCTACTCCATCTGATCAGCCCCCCATGGCCATCCCCTAAAAAGTAAGCAGAAATTGGTTCGCCCCTCTCAGAAAAGAGGAAATATCGTCAACTGTAAACAAAGAACAAGAGTACCCTAGGATAGATTTCTGAGGTCATCATTGATGAGGATGAAGAGGTATCCATAAATTTTGAAGATGTGCTACACATTTCCAACCTCACTCGCATTAACAAAACTGTGGACCTCCTAAATTCAACAACCAATATCATCAGGGAGGTCAGCTCAAGCTTGAACAACACCATCAATGAATTTTAGGAGCTCCCTGGCATTCTTGAGGTCCTCCTCGGCCCTAATAAAAAATATGTTGATCACAATAATATGGAAGAAGCATCCTAGTAGCCCTGGGGAGGTATTTTTAGGCAGATGGATTGTTGATGTTTGTATTAGCATTTGTTTAGCTATGTACTGGTTGAATGCTTTTTTGTGTTCCATTGGATGGAAGGGTTGGACCCTTAGACTTTGTATCCAGAATTGGTTTGTTTTTGTAATATCGGCATTGTTAATGCTCTATGTAAAAGATATGGGTCCCTTCAACCCAATCAGTAAATAAAAAATTTTTACCTACCAACAAGAAAAAATTATTATAATTTTTCGTCTTCTTGGACCTTGTCTTTGGAAAACCTCTTCCTTTTCTTTTGCAAATGCCACCATGGTAAAACATTAAACCTTTATCTTTATGGTCATAAATTACAACCAATATCATTAACCTTTGGCATTAATTATTTGACATCAATGACAACTATATACTCAAAATTTTCAACACTAGCTTGGTTTTCTATTTCATACTCCTGAGGTATGTTGACCAATTCATCAAATGATACATTTTTGTTTAGAACTTGAAGAGAGGTGACTAATGTATTAAATGTTTAAGGAAGTGCTCTTAGTTTAACTTGAAAAAAAAAATTCTCTCCCATAGTTTGCAATATATATTTCAATTTTGTTATCCTTTGAAGAAAATATTCTATGTTTTCTACATCATGAACTTTTAGTAAATATAGTTGTGATTGCAAGTGTAAAAAAGTAATTTCATTTTTTCCTTCAAATACTATGGATAATTTACAACACATTTTGTAAATTATAATTTTGTGTAATAAAGGAATAAAGAACATTTTCTTCTTTATTCCTTTATTACAATGCTTTATCTTCAATACATACACATTTTATATAATACTTACTCTTCACGTTCACAAGACTCTTGATGTTTCTACTTTCCACAAACTATTCATCTCCTCAAACACACAAGAGATCTAAAAATTCATACTTCTCAAGGGAAAAATACCATAATATAATAAATCTATTATTGACTCAACATATTTACATAATAACAAAGAATCTAATGATTTCACATACCAAATGATAAACTTTTACATAACTCCATACTTACATGACACCTTACTTACATTACTCCTCACTTACATAACTCTACACTTACATGATAATTTAATACATCCAACATCTTCCCTATCCTAAGGAGAATATCTTTACCTCTTGACAATTCTATAAATATTGCAGCTAGTGTATGGTGTTTAGCATTACAAACCATTAGTTCTAAATTAGATTACAAACCCTTGATGTGGCATAGTAATGTTTGTTCCTCATTTGGACTAATATTCTATAAAATTAAATTTAAGGATATCAATAATATAGCATTTAAATCATGCATATTTTCCTGATGGGCCCTTTGTATAGTATTTAATTAAAATAGAACAAAATACCTAATTCTCATACTCCTAAAATTATGCATAAAATATTCAACTATTCATATCTAATCGGTTACTAAATTATCTAACAATTCTCTATATGATAATGTAACCTTATCACAAGGATATTATATCAATAAAAATACCATTGTATCCTTCTCTCGAATATGTAGAATTGATTTGAGTGTAGAGATATCACTCAAGTGATCTAATGCAATATTATTACCACTCCTATCAAAAGTAGGTAAATCCTTCACAATCTAATGGATAGGTAAATAGACCAATAGGTTCAAGGGTCTAGAAAGTGTACCGGGGTTTGTTTTATTGAGGGGGAGATTGGCTAAAATAATTATGAGGATGGTGCATTGCATAGGTTGGATGTTAGTATGAGTAGAAGAGAGGTTAGTAAGGTGTATATTGAGGAGGTGTGTTTAAATAAACTAATTTCTTATTTGGTATGCCTTTATTGTTGGAGGTAGTATTAATATTTGGGTGTTTCCTTGGAACACCTATAACCCTATTTATCCAACCATTGCTTGTGTATTGTATGCAATATTTGTGTTTAAGTTTACTAGTCCTATTAGGGTTATGGATTGAATTAGAGTAATGTTTGAACTACTAGATCTATGTGGACTCTATACAATAGAGGTATTCAAGGGAGGTATATTCTACATGATAAGTAGATTATTTTTTAGGGTTTTTCACATCTTTTGCTATTTGATACAAGGGATTGGTGTAAGTTATTATATTAGACCATGTTAGGTTGACTAAGGAAATCAAATAACTCATTTATTAGTTTAGGTAACCCATTTTATAAGGCATAAATCCTAGGATAACTTTTTCATCCATGGGGATATTTCATTTTAATGACATGGGACTAGATTCCAATATCTATTTGAATTTATCTTCTTGATGTTCCCAAGTGGAAATTTTCTCTTTCCTCTTATCTTTTATATTCCATTGTTGAAATAAAATTATATTTATTGAATGATTCTTTTATAGATTTTTAAAAATTATATAATGTATTCCTATTTGTACCCACAAAAATATAATATTAGGGCTAAAATTTGAATAATTAAAAAAAATGTTTTTTGAGTGATTCACTTGCAAACTAAAGCAATTCACTTGCAATTTTAGATGATCTACTTCCAAGATGTAGTTTTTTAGTAAATTGGTAATTTCACTAATTTGCTTATAAATTAGAGTGGTTTGTTTGCAATTTTAAGTGATGAACTCACTATTTGTGTAGTTTTGATAAATTGGAATAAAATAAATTATTTGTTGTTAAAATCAATTCAATTACTTATTTTATTGAGTGATTCACTCTTCTAACTAGACTTATAAAAATTTTGTAAAATAAAAAAATTATCTTGGTAGATCGCTTTGAGTGAACCACTTGTTAGATGTGATTTGGTTGTATTCATCCCTTTGTTGAGTGAATAAATTATTTTAGATTGAATCACATGATATATCAAAATTGTGGAAAATTAGCTAAAAAATCTACCATACGTGTTTCAACCCATTATAGATGCACATATGAGGTTAGACTTGAGTTTTTTCAGACATTGTCAAAGTCATATTTTGTAGAAATAATTAGTCTTCTAAATTTTGATATGGAGTCACCATATACAAAGTACCTACAAGATATAAGCAAAAAAAAATTAAAAATAGGTGAAATATTATGCAAAAATAGGTTCATATTTGAAAAACTAGACAAACCACTCAATTTTTAGCCTTTTTTAAAACACAAGAAAAAATAGTTTTTTGCTTACTAAGTTGAACATTTTTCTTACTATGTCGAGTGAATCATTTTCTTTGGCAAAATAGAGAACTTTGCTCAAAATCATGAGCATAAAAGTGAGAAAATATGTGCAAATAGGATTTGTCCCATTGGGTACGTCAAGAACTATGTTGATTCTAGGAATTGTATTGAATTCTATTTTAAGTGTTACACCCCCAAATTCGAGTTTCAACAAGGTTCTATGGGTTTGTCATAAGTTTCCCATGACTTATATATTAAGGTTGACTCCCTACTTTCCTTGTCTAGATTTAACCTAAACTAGATATTTGCATGAAATAAGATGCACACATGAAAGTAAATGCCAAAATTAAAGTACATAATAAAAATCATAAAAGAAAATATGGAAAGTAAATGCATGAAGTTTAAAGTGTGAGAAATAAAAGCAAATACTATTACACCATAGTGAGGATAATATACTATCAATCAACATAGGATAATCTGAATAGCATTAATATCACCCATTTATTTGATTATAAAATTGATAAGCAAATGGCAAGATGGGCTAGAAGGGCTATACTCGACCACTAAACACTTAACAAACCATGAGGTCATACCTCTAATGATATGCATAAGGAATTTGAAATTTCTTATAAACTCAGTAAAAAGGACAATGTGGATTTCACAAAGTTTAGATTTGAATTCTCATGGCCAAAATATGGTTACAATGAGGGCCCTAGCTCCCTATTTTTAGTAAGAGTCTACCCTTGAGTTATGTGCGGTGAAAACTAGTTACTCCTCATAAAAGTAATATTTGGGGGTAACTTTAGAAAAATGTGATACCTTTGAATATTACACACCTCTAATAGTTGTAGAAGGCTCCAAAAATTCTTATTGTTCCATAAAATACAAAAGATATCACTTTTTAGGAGATTTTATTGAAATTCATGTAGACTTTTACTTGTGTGCTTTGATGACTACTTTTCTCATTATGTTGAGTGATTCAATAACTTTTGCAAGTAATTTCACTCACATTAGCATGTTCAACGAATCACTCCTTTAAGCCAATAGATAGATTTTGTGAATATATCACATCTTTAATTTTAAAGTGTTTCCTACCATTTAGTCCTCATTTACTGTTCCTTGCTTTGAAATATACATAATTTTACAAACGTAGTTCTAATATACTACAATACCTTAAAAAAGTGAGAAAAGGATGGCATAGAGACTTGACATTGAAACTTGTCACCTATAATCCAATGATCCAACCACTATGCCATAAACACTATAGGGTAGGAAAGAAAATATAGTTGGTATTAGCATGTATTCTATCACCAAACACTTTCCCTTTAAGAAATAATTTACTTGTACGTTCCAAACTGACATCAATGCTACTACAAGAAAAAAAAAATGATCACTATGAATAAAACACTAGAGACAAAGAGAAGGAACACAACACTACATTTAAGATAAGTATATCCAAATAGAGAAGATCAAGGATTGAACCAATGACCTCTACCAAATATAGATGATGTCCAACCAATACACCATATGGTTGGATGGAGAGTAGAAGTTGATATCCCTATGTTAGGTTAAGGGGTAGTGTATATGTCATTGCAACATTTCCCATGGATGATTCCGTAGGAACCATCCATTACAAAATATGTCATTTCCTATATTTGAATAAGATTCATTGCTTTATGCAACCATCTATTATGTCATCATGCTACTCTCTATATTACATACAATAAGTAATGCAACAATGGTCGATAAAATACAATTGGAATGAAAAAATATATTGCTTCAAATTTACGATGTTTGTGTAAAAAAATATTATTGTCATCAATGTACTACTATATTTGGCTCAATAATTCTTTTTCAACACCAAACAAATAGCACTATAGGGTGCTATGTGAGAAAAGCATACAAAAGTTCTAATATTTTTGCATGAGGAATATGGTGCCAAATTTAAATTTTTAAATTCAAAATGTTTAAGTTTCCTCCTAAATAAATTTAAACTAATTATGTTTCTTTATTCACTAAGAATTATTATTATTAGAAATTGAGTGATGTAGCCTTGGTATTTGCTCTAATACCATGTTTAAATTTGCAATATTGTCTAGAAATATTCCAACACATTTATTCACCATAATTGTATGATGAAAAGAAGATACAGGGATTAAAATATAGCAATAGTAAATGAAAAAAATAAATGAAGTGAGATGACAAGAAGAAGTGTAGGGTAGGTTCCCATTGGAACCCCAATATTTCACATTTTTTACACTTATGATACACATGGATCCTCATTTATTACTGTTTATACTAATACAAAATCCTTAATGAGATGTTAACCTCAAGCCGATATAAACTTAATATTGAGGTTAACCTTACAATATAATAACAAAAAATTGCCCTTTAAATATGGTTATCCAAAAATATGGATTAACCAATACCACTAAAGGTGAAAAATGAATGTGGCTGATAGGCTTACATAAATGTTGAATACCCACAGTCTTACAAAATCACATTCTTGTAGGTTACCTAAATGGTGCTCATAAGAAAATCATCACACTTTTGTCCTTGGCCTAAACAAAATAAAACTACTTAGATTTAAACACTTTTTAGGTTTACATTTACTCATTTATCTATTATTGGTATAAACATATTTTTTTTATTCTCTTATAAAGGGTAAAATACATAGTAGATTTATTCATCTTAGTCTTTTTCTCCTTACTATTAACTATATTATATCAAATGTATAAACAATAAGACAATGGATTTTGATGAACATATATACCCCTAACTTAGTGAGTGGAAGACAATATTTATGGAGAGATCTGATTTGTCTTAGGAAAGTGTTCAAAGATATTCCTTGGATGTTGGTAGGTGATTTCAATACACCACTTTACCTATCTGATAAGAAGGGAGGCTCTCTATTTATGTTAGAGGGAATGGAAGATTTTGGGAAGTTTCTGAGTGATAATGAGTTAATGGATATCAATCTTAAGTAGTTTAAGTATACTTGGAGTAATAAAAAAGTGGGTGACCAATTGATTTAGATAAGGCTAGATTATTGTTTAGTTTCTCAAGAAGGTCTTACAGTCTTTGGAGACACTACTCGTCTTACAGTCTTTAGAGACACTACTCTTACAACCCTCCCAATATTAGATCCAACCATAATCCCATTATTTGGTAAATAAAGAGTGGAATAAAACTAAATAAGAGCACCTTTCAATTTAAGTTGATGTGGATGAATCATGAAAATTTAAAACCCAGTATAAAATATTGGTGGTAAAAGGTTTTTAGGGCCCTAACATAATTCAAATTGCTTGTAAATTGAGGTGGATTAAATCTAATATTAAAGAACGAAATAGAAGAATCTTCGAGCATCTATATACCCAAAATAAGGATCTAAAGTTAAATCTTGAAAATATTGAAAAGGAAGTGAACCAAGCTGGTCAAGATGAGAAGGAATGAACACCATATATTAGTTTATTATCATAATCTTATGTCTTGTGAGAAAGCATTTTGGAAATAAAAATCAAGGCTAGTTTATCTTAAAGAAGGTGATAGAAACACTATATTCTTTCATATATATACCCTAAGACATAGAGGCAGCAATAAGATAAAGAAATTGGTTAGGGATCATGGCTCGGTGGTGGAAGAACCAAATTATGTTAGGGCAAAAGTTATCAGCTATTTTTTAGGCCTCCTAGGAGAACCAGTGGTAGTGAATGGTGAAGCTAAAAGAAAAATCCTTCCTAATATTCTAAAATTGGTAACTGATCAAATTAATTATTCTCGCATGACTCCCTTTATATATGAGGAAATAAGAATAGCCATGTTTAGTTTGGGTGGGAGAAAGGCCCCAATTTTAGATGGTTTCCCAACTACTTTCTTTCAAAATTTTTGGAATAGGATTAGATGTTACTGAGGCTATCAAGGAGATATAGAGAATCCAATACCTACCTAAGGATTTCAATTCCACTTTTTTGGCTTTGATCCCAAAAGTGCAGGGAGCAAGACATCTTAAAAATTTTAGTTCTATTAGTTTGTACAACACAATCTATAAAATTTTGTCCAACACTATTACAAATAGGTCAAAGAGGATTCTACCTTTTATTGTAGTAGATAAACAAGGTGGTTTTGTTAAATATCAAAATATTTTGGATAGCATAATTACCATTCATAATGTTATTCATTCTATATAAAATATAAGAGGGTTTCTATGCATCTAAAGTTAAATATGAACAAAGCTTACGATTGGGTTTCTTGGGACTTATTGACCAAAATCTTATTAAAATATGGCTTTCAGAGTAAATGAGCATGGTTGATTAAAAAATGTTATGATCTAATATGTTTTTAGTATTGGTAAATGAAGTGCCTATTGTCTACTTCAAAAGTGGATGTGGTCTTCATAAAGGGAATCTGTTATCACCATATATTTTTATTATTCTTGTTGAAGCATTGAGAAGATCTATTTCAGAGGCTATAGAAAATGGATGAGTAGATGGTTTCAATCTAACCTCAACATCAACCCCTATTTCTCATCAATAGTTTGTTGATGATACTTTGTTGATATACTACTCCTTTTTCCTTCAATCTAAGGAGTTGAAAAATATTTTAGTGTCTTATGAAGTTGCTGGTCAAAAATTGAACTTCTTAAAAATTAAATTTTATTTTAGCAACACCCTAGTTGGAAGGAAAATAAAGAATACGAGGACATTAGGGTGTAACATTTGAGAGCTCTCAACCATGTATTTTGATATGTCTATGTTTAAAGGTAGGATGAAGTCACATCTTTGGAATCCATTTCTAGATAGACTAGCAAAAATGTTAATAGGTTGGAGAGGAAGTCTTCTTAGCTAGGTAGGTAAAGCTCATCTTATGAAGTCTTCTTTACAAAGTATTCCTATTTTTTTTATATCTCTTTTCAATATTCCAGCTAAAATAAGGGAAAATCAAGTAAATAAAATATCCTTCCTCTAGTCTGGATCAGAAGATAGAAGATGCTTTTCCCTAGTTTCCTGAGATCAAATATGTTTTACTAAAGATGTAGGAGGGTTGGGCGTTAGAAGGGTAAAATAGATGAATGATGCCTTCATGGGAAATATAGTATGGAAATTATTGAAAAAATATTAGCTTAAGTGGGTTAAGATACTCAAATCCAAGTATGTATGAAATGGAATATTTTTTTATACTCCAATGAGTTGCCAATCAAATCTTCCTTTTGGAATAGTCTTGTGGATATTAGAAATTTATTATGTAAAGGGCTTCACTAGAATATTGGAGATGGAAGGTGATATTATGGAAATATCGTTGGTTAAGGAACATTACCCCTTTGGAGAACCTAGAGGTAAGTGCATTGGAACCTGCTCTATCCCTCTATTTTGCTTTCAAAGTTGTTGATTATATAACAACTAAAAATAGTGAAAAAAAATATGGAAATATTTATCTGCTCCAGATTTAGAACCAAAATTGGTTGGCCATAATAATAATATAAAAATATGGCTTCATTTGTATCCTCTAGTGTCCTCCCATTTTAGTTATTCAATCATTTGGAAGGAGGAAAATAATGGAAAAGACTCTATTAAGCTTGGATACCATTTGCTTAAGACAGAAGGTAGAAGTTGGTTTCCAGTGAGGAAAATTTGGATTAAAGAGCTCATACCTAAAATAGATTTCTTCTTATGGTTGGTGGCTCAAAATAGAATATTAACTATTGATAACTTACACAAAAGAGGCATCCCTATTTTAAATAGATGTTATTTATGTGAACAAAATTTGGAATTGGTTCATCATATTTTTCTTAAATTTTCCTTTTCTAGGAATATTTTAACAAAGGTTTTGGAAACCTTTGATGTTCCTTGGGTTTTCCCAGCCACTATAGGGGATTTATATGTGTAGTGGTATCCTCCTTTCAATAGTTATAGATTGAGAGTTCTCTGGAGGTTTTGTCTCCCCCATTTTCTTTAGGAAATTTGAAATGAGAGGAATAACATGGCTTTTAAAAATTAAAAAAGAGAGGATTTTGTTGTTGTTCTTTATATTATCAATGCTACTATGGAGAACACTCAAACCTTATCCTTTCTTGAGGTAGCTAAAAGTAGACTCATGGAAGCCATTGTTGTTCACTATAATCTGAAGCCTTTATTCTATGTAAATTTGTTGATGTCTTTAAGGTTGGAATTTAAGTGGGAACCCCCTACAAATGGGTGGATAAAAATCAACGTGGATGGTGCTATGAAAGGGAACCCAGGGCCTAATGGTGCAAGTGGAGTTTTTAAGAATTCTAGGAGGATGATTTTTCAAGCCTTTGTTGAACCTCTATCCATCTAGTCCAACCATTTTATTAAGGCTCGAGCCTTTTTTATAGGGGATAAGATAATAAAAGAAGGCCATTATAAAAATATTATTGTGGAATGGGACTCCATAAACATTATAAATGTTCTAAAAGGAAGATATGAAGCTGGTCGAAACATTGCATATATGGTTGTGGGGAGAAAATAGATCTTGTAGTCTTGTTACAACCTTTAGTTGAAGCATGTTTATCAGGAGAGGAATGCAACTGCATATTTATTGGTAAACATGGGGGTGGATGCTCAATATATTATTATATGGGAAGATAATTTTCCACTTCAATATATTGAATATATGGCTAAGGAGAATCCAAAGCAGCCCAATGATGTTCACTTTCCAATTGGAAGAAGCTAAAATTTGGGGTTCAACTCTTGGAAAAACTATTTTGGGTGTCCTATTCTATGTGTGGTAGACTGTTATGTTTGCAAAGTCAAATATTGTTTGGTTATTATTGTAATTGGTAGTATAGTATGTGTGTTTCTTATTAGGTGCTCTAGGTTAGTTCTTTATGATTGTTAATAGTTCATATGGACTTGACACCATGTTTTCTTTACATTTTATGATTAGCTTGTAAGGAAGTTTATGTAAAAGGGGTAGGACCATTTCAATCCCCTTCTTAACTAATTAATAAAAAAAGATAAATGTATGCAATATGTTATTTTTAAAAGATCTCCTTTTAGCACTTCTCATATTCAAATACTAGCTTTTCCACTTGTTGATATAAATGTGCCCCTATTCCTCATCCTCTTGATTCACTTGATAGGTAAGTACCTATACCAATAGAGCCAATAGTAAACAACTTAATCTAAAAATTTTACACCTAGGATAAAAAATATATGTGTAAATAGGAAAATTCCTAAGTTATTTCATGATCATAATAGAAAGGATGAAATATTTATTGATAAATCCATTGCTCTCTATAAATAATGGCTATCCAATAAATTCTACTCTAGATAAAACATTTACTATATGTTTTGTGAGTAGCTCTCTTGACTAGTTGCTTCATTTCAAAAACACCTATTTAATATTGTTGATGTGTTTATAAAAAATAACAAGTTGGATTTTTATGATGATCTTACTCCTTTTAAGCCAATGATTTTATTTTTAATTATAATATATCAACTAATCTATTTTTAATTATCATAAAACATAGGATAAATTGGAATCTAATATAATGTCATAATAAATAGAAAAATATTAGCATTTATCCTATTCAAGGATGTAATTTTAACACTCAATAAAAATAAATTACTAACATAAACACTTTGGATTATCTATTTTAAGTAAAACTTTTACTTTTTCTAAAAAAATAAATATCGACAATAAAATGCTAATGTTTTTAACTCCTATGATAACAAACAATAATTTAAATGCTATTGGATATAGAGTGTATAATATCAATTTCCATAAGTTAGATAAATTTTATCTTCTTATTAACATGTTGAACAAGGTTGATAATGCTTCTATGATGTTAATTCCATAGTAGACTCATTAAGATACCAAGATAATATTTCTTGTTCATAGGACTTGAGATTATATCTTTATCTATTAGTTAAGTACCTATTGATATGATTACAACAAGTTTTACATTTTGCATGGGATTTTGGATAACCATAATAATGATTGTATTGACATTAGGCTATACTTGTATTCTTAATATTTTGGTCCTCTTTTTAATTTTAAGAAATACAAAAAGAAAGATTACAAGAGTATAGAATAAAAGGAACATCAAAATGGTAAAATATAATTATCCCTAAAACCATATATTTATTACAATAGTAACCCTCTTGATAATAATTCCTCAACAACAAATCCATCCCAATGTTTAAAGTCATAGGACTGGAAATCAAAGGAACAATTAAATATAAGTGTAGGCCCAAAATGGCCACATACTTAGGAAAATTTTGAAATTTTTTCCTAAGGCATGAAGATCTCATTTTTCACAAGTTGTAGTGTATTTTGGAGCGGATCCGCAACAAAGGCCACAAATTCGCCCAACACTTGATGAAATTTTGTGCTTGGTGCAATTAGAATAGTTTCTTATATTTTTTACTCCAGACTGGTGACACATCCTAAATTCGCAAAAGTTTTCGAAGAAAGTGATGTCAGCATAAAATAAGTGGGTATTGGCAACCGCTTGATATTTTGAATACCTTGTGAGCGGCTAAGTGTTGGAAAGCCTAATTTCGAAGAATGCATTGAATATTTTTTCCCAAAATGGTAATAGAAGATGGAAAGTTAAGTATAAGAGATGCAGATTCGTAACGAAGGGTAATTTTGACTAACTTTATTTCGGAATGGCGATAAGTAGCATTTTACTTTGAAGCCAGTGTGGAATGGAGGAGAAGTCACTTTACACTATAATAGGTATGAAATAATGTTCATAGGGTAATGCACTTGCTTATGTCCATAATGGAATCTACAAAAGTGTCGAAGAAGATATGATGTCATTGACTTCTCTATGTCGATTGGTGAATGCTTCATCGCCAATGAAGAGAAATGAAGGATAGGGAGTGGATTTCATCCCACTTTATTTTCAAAATATTTTAGTGTCGAAGTGGTGTTCAACTATTTTTGAAGCATTAAATGTGATGTCATCATTTTTAAAGTAGAATGGTGTTGTGTTCTCTCTTTGTCGTCGTATCAAGCTTATAATAAATTAAATCATAGCCATACAATGGGGGAGATCAACAATGGATATTTTTCTAAGAAATCTAAAGTATATAAAAGTAATTTCTCACTAGAGTTATAACATTCAATTGGAGGAGGAAGTTGAAGCATTGAGGATTTCAAAATATGAGAACCAAATACGATTGTAGATCGATGGTAGCAGAGGGCTTCCAAGAAATATCAATTATGGAAATGCAATCTCTAACATCTAGAACTCTAGTTAGCATCAAAAAACCAGCAAGTTGTAGATGTTTCGAGTTGCCATGGCAGTCCACTTGTAGTGGATTTATTAGAAGTTGAACCAGTAAGAGAATGCCAGCAAGAACTCTTTACTAAGTTGTCAATTTTTTATCCTTGTAATGTTCCCTGTTATTTTAATTTTGTAAAACTATAAATAGAGGTTGAACCTCTATTTTTAAAGGGTCGAATCTAGTGTGTTTGTCTATTCTAAAGTAAATATTCCAAAGGGCTAATGAAAGGAGCAATTACATTGATTTTCACCTCAAATATTGTGTCTTCATATTGCGATATCAGAGGTTCAAATTCTTTAGTTGCATTTTTACGAATACTTGAATGGTTATTTTGTGCCAAATTAATGGATTACTAACTGCTAGGGTAATTGAAATCTACTTCTAAATTTTATCTTTATTGTTAGGGAGTGCATTTCTAAAAAATCTAAATGTTGGTGAATTCTGATATTTGGATTATCATTTTTTAGATATTGGAATCATTGTCTACAATATTTCTCTATTGTTCTTTAATGAATGAAGGTACATTTATTTGATATAATGTTGATTTGAGTGATGTGTCTTTAAGTTAGTTTTTCAGAGCTTTTTATTGTAGTGAAATGTTGTTAGCCTATCCGTCCACTATTGTTCATATTTTCTAACCCTAACCTTTTCTTACCCTAATCTCTAAAACCCTAAGTGAGCATAATTGTGTCAACACCTTGTTTAAGTTGACAAGGAACCAACCTACTCTAGAGGTTAGATCTAAAATCCCTATTTTGGTCCATCCAATGTTGAGTGTTTAGTTGTAGCTATCGGGTGCAAGCATGGATAGAAAGTAGGAAGATAGGCAACTGCAGTATTGTGTAAAATTTGATGCAATTTAGTGCCCAATAATTTTTGGCATGCCTAGTGGGACTAGTTCACAAGGAACATGAAAACCCATCATATGAGTTATTGTTTATCTCAACCTAGAGGAATCAATATTTGGTGAATTGTATTGAAATTGTAAGTGGAGAATAGCAAATTCACCTAGCGACTCCTTGGTTATTAAACTAGAAAAAGAATCATCCTTGTATACCAACGTCCTTTCATGTATACTAGGTCTTTCAAAAGTAACAACCCTAACTCATTTTTCTATTGTAAATTACCTTGTAGAGGATCTATAGTTATCAGAAGTTTGAATCAAGACCTCCTCTCAGAAGAGGAGCTTCCTAAGGAAAACCTTATAATTAACTCAGCAACCCCTCCAACAAGATCTACACATGGAAATATGGTACAAAATATGGCCCCTAATCAGCCATTACATAAGTACCCCAGTTGGAATATAGTTGGTCCCCTGATATTAGCCCAAATGAATTTCATCCCCCAAGTTGTATCTAAATCTATCTCCACTTATGATGGATCTGGGAAGATAACTTATGAGCACTGTCAAGATATTTTAAATCTGGCAGTAATTCACAACATAAAATAAGAGGTTATTATTGTAAGAATCATGGCCCTATCCTTTAGAGGAAATATTTTACATTGGTTTATAACTCTAGAAGATAACACCATCACTTCATGGAAAGCATTGGTTGAGTTGTTTGTGGAATAATTTAATGAATATACCGGTCCTTTTTTCCTACTTAACCAGTTTACATCCATGCAAAAATCTCAACAAGAAAATTTCTCAGATTTTAATTTGAGATTTAATAGGACATGGAAGATAATTCCCCCCATAGCTAGACCAGCTACATGTCTAGCCTATATGTATTATATCCAAGCTCTTGGGTCAGAACTAGTATTACAGACATAGCAATATGGACTAGAAACCTTCCCCCAAGTATATAATGCAATAGTTCATGCTGAAAATATCCTAATTAATTGGGGAAGACTACCCCCTAAAATTGTGTTGTTGTACAACTCAAAAACCACTAATAGCCAAAGCCAAGCTACAAACCATTCTTACATGGATCCCCTTTCTTTATCATCTCCATATCTACAAATGAATGCAATCCCTCAACCAAATTCATCATCCTCTATAGCTTCTTTCCATCCTCTTCCTTCTCAACCATATTATGAGTTTTTTGATATTATTGATATAAAAAATACTCTAAAAACTCTAAGTAATAGAATGAATTGAATGGAAAAGAGAGACCAAGAAAGGTCTCAATAAAGGATATTTCCATATGTGAACAAAGATCAGAGACATGGTCCTAGTAACAATATTGGGGTTAGAGTGAATGCAGCATATGAGGAGCCAGAATGTTCTTTAGATAATACTCTTGCAAATATTTGATGTTTAGTATGCAATGATCCCCATGAATCATAGTCTTGTATTATGTACCAACACAATATCCAAAAATCTATGGATCAAGCTAAAAGAAATCAAAAAGGGAGAGTAAACATGTTATGGTAGCCTGATCAAATCATGGTTGGGAAAGAGTTGGATGAAGAAAGCCCAATTGTTGTTATGACTAGGACTAGAAATAAAACCTTGCAAGTGGATCCCCAAAATATGGGGTAATTCCAAGTCCCTTCTCAAAAAATAACTAAACCCCTTCCTAAAAGCAGTGATACTTTTCCCATTACTCAAGCTATAGATAAAGAAAAGACAGATAGTCTTCCTAAGAGGTCAAAAAAATAAACCGAAGGATATCGAAGGAGATCTAAAGATGAGGCTCAAGAAAGGTTTAGATTCCCCTCTATTATCAAAGGGTAAATAATAGAAGCCACTCAACAGTATAAAATGAAATATGGTGAGCCATAAAGAAGGCTTGAAAGACCTACCCTGACTAAATATGAGTATAATATTATTGAAGAGATGAAAAATATTCCATCAAAATTTGGCTTGTATGACACTCTGTTCATTCCTGGTTAGATTTATCTACTTAAGTCTTCCCTCAAAAAGTATCCACAAGATAAGTAGGCCACCACAATCCTTAGTATGCCATCAAAAAATAAAGAAATGTCACCTATTATTTTAAAGAATAAGCCCACTCCTTTCTATATATCCCTGATAATGGAATGTTGGGTAGTCCAAATTTGTATGATAGATTCAAGAGCATCAACTACAGTTATAACTAAAGCAAACTATGAAGAAATGAGTATGGAGTATACCCGATCTTGTCCTGGAGTATTACAATTGGATGGGACACCTGTTAAGATAATTAGAGTCATAAAAGATGTTTTTATGAGGCTACATAGGGCTCCTAAGGTGACAATAGTACAAGAAATAGTTGTGGTTGACCTAGAACCCTACTTTGGATTATGCCTTTCAAGGGAGTTTACTATAAAACTAGGTGGATGTATGTACATGGATTATTCTAGTATGGTAATTCCTTTCAAAGGAAAGAGAATAATAATAACACCTAAAAATTTGGTAGCTTATCATATTGAAAATATTGAGGAAGACATGTATAATATTACTCCCCTGGAAGAATTTGACTTGGTTGAAAACTTTGAGGAGTTGGATATTGAGGATGGGTTGCCTTTTAGAGAGGATTACAGTTAGTTTGGAACTGGTATGGGAACACATAATATCTCAACTAAATCAAAGAAGAAAATCCCTGCTATATCCAATCAATATCTGAGATAGAAATAAAAATGGATCATGCACTTTGATGGTGCTAAATATAGAAATGGTGCAGGAGCTTGTGTGGTGTTATAGTCCCAATCATAAAGGACAAAGAATTTTGCCTATAGACTAACATGGTCATGTACAAATAATGCTACAGAATATGAAGCCCTATGTCTTGGATTGATACAAGAAGAAAGCATGGGCATTAATATTTTGAACATATATGGTTATTCTGAGTTAATAGTCCATAAAGTAAGAAAAAGGTGCAACAGTAAGCACCATTACCTAAAATCTTACAGAAATAGGGTATGGGATCTAAAGGAATCCTTTGATGCCTTGAATTTAAATTTTGTTCCCAAAGAAAATAAAACTCTTGTAGATTCATAAGAAACACAAGGAACTAACTTAAACCCTTCTGTAGACTTTGGAATCAAGAAAGCCAAGGGAATCAAAATGATTTTCTGACCTACAGTACCAGATAAGCAGATTTTCTATCAGGTTTTTGAAAGTGATGAATAGATAATTGACTTTTTGGTAAGAGAAGCATGTCTCTCCACTATAAAAAAAGAAAATATAGAAGAAATTAGTCAACAATATGTTATTAAACTAAGGAACAATCACATTCCTTGAGGATTGATCACCCTAGAGAGCTTGTTTGACAATGAGGATAGAAAAAAGACCAAAACCATGAAAGTCAATGAAATTTTTTATAAAGAAGTTGAAGTTGGTACTAAAAAGAGGATCAATGTTGGAATTCAATGGTCACCAGAGGAAGCAGAATATATCAAAGCCTTATGCTTAAAATACCAATACATTATGGCTTGGTCATATGAAGACCTCAAGGTATATGACAAGAAGGTTATCCAACATACTATTGAGCTAGAGACTGATGTAAAGCCTTTTTGGCAGAAGCAAAGGCCTATAAATCTAAGTATCAAATCCATTATGATAGAATATCTCTTAAAGTTATTAAAGGCTAAGATCATATGCCCAATAAAATATTCAACATGGGTAGCCAACTTGGTACTCATGAGAAAAAAAAATGGGGATATTTTTTTATGTGTATATTTCAGAAATCTTAACCAAGCATTCTTTAAGAATCACTACCCCATCCCACAGATTGATCAGATCTTAAAAATAGTGGTAGGGATAGAGAGATTATCATTACTGGATGTTTACTTTGGATACAATCACATTTCGGTGAAAGATGAAGATCAGTATAAAATAGCATTCACCACAAAATGGGGCACAATTGCCTAGTAAGGAATACCTTTCAGGTTGTCAAATACGGAAGCCACATTTTAGAGAGCCATGGATTATGGATGGTAATATGAAAGGGAACCCAGGGCCTAATGGTGCAGGTGGAGTTTTTAATAATTCTAGGAGGATGATTGTGCAAGCCTTTGTTGAACATCTATCCATCTAGTCCAACCATTTCATTGAGGCTCGAGCCTTTTTTATAGGGAATAAGATAATCAAAGAATGCCATTATAAAAATATTATTATGGAATGGGATTCCCTAAACATTATAAATATTCTAAAAGGAATATATGAAGCTGGTTGGAACATTGCATATATGGTTGTGGGGAAAAAAGAGATCCTACATTCTTGTTACAACCTTCAGTTGAAGCATGTTTATCAGGTGGAGAATGCTACTGAATATTTATTGGTAAACATGGAGGTGGATTCTTAGTATATTATTATATGGGAAGATAATTTTCCACTTCAATATAATGAATATATGGCTAAGGAGAAGTCAAATCAGCCCAATGATGTTCACTTTCCAGTTGGAAGAAGCTAAAATTTGGGGCTCAACTCTTGGAAAAACTATTTTGGGTGTCCTAGTCTATATGTGGTAGACTATTATGTTTGAAAAGTCAAAGATTGTTTGGTCATTATTGTAATTGGTAGTATAATATGTGTGTTTCTTATTAGGTGCTCTAGTTTGGTTCTTTATGATTGTTAATAGTTCATATAGACTTGACACCATGTTTTCTTTACCTTTTATGATTAGCTTGTAAGGAATTTTATGTAAAATGGGTAGGACCATTTCAATCCCCTTCTTAACCAATTAATAAAAAAAAGATAAATGTATGCAATATGTTATTTTTAAAAGATCTCCTTTTATCACTTCTCATATTCAAATAGTAGCTTTTCCACTTGTTGATATAAATGTGCCCCTATTCCTCATCCTCTCAATTCACTTGATAGGTAAGTACCTATACCAATAGAGCCAATAGTAAACAACTTAATTTGGAATTTTTACACCTAGGATAAAAAATATATGTGTAAATGGGAAAATTCCTAAGTTATTTCATGATCATAATAGAAAGGATGAAATATTTATTGATAAATCCATTGCTCTCTATAAATAATGGCTATCCAATAAATTATACTTTAGATAAAATATTTACTATATGTTTTGTGAGTAGCTCTCTTGACTAGTTGCTTCATTTCAAAAACACATATTTAATATTGTTGATGTGTTTATAAAAAATAACAAGTTGGATTTTTATGATGATCTTACTCCTTTTAAGGCAATGAATTTTTTTTAATTATAATATATCAACTAATCTATTTTTAATTATCATAAAACATAGGACAAATTGGAATCTAATCTAATGTCATAACAAATAGAAAAATATTAGCATTTATCCTATTCAAGGATTTAATTTTAACACTCAATAAAAATAAATTACTAACATAAACACTTTGGATTATCTATTTTAAATAAAACTTTTACTTTTTCTAAAAAAATAAATATCAACAATAAAATGCTAATGTTTTTAACTCCTAAGATAACTAACAATAATTTAAATGCTATTCGATATAGAGTGTATAATATCAATTTCCATAAAGTTAGATAAATTATATCTTCTTATTATGTTTGGAATCTAATCTAATGTCATAACAAATAGGAAAATCTTAGCATTTATCATATTCAAGGATTTAATTTTAACACTCAATAAAAATAAATTACTAACATAAACACTTTGGATTATCTATTTTAAATAAAACTTTTACTTTTTCTAAAAAAATAAATATCGACAATAAAATGCTAATGTTTTTAAATCCTAAGATAACAAACAATAATTTAAATGCTATTGGATATAGAGTGTATAATTTCAATTTCCATAAGTTAGATAAATTATATCTTCTTATTAACATGTTGAACAAGGTTGATAATGCTTCTATGATGTTAATTCCATAGTAGACTCATTAAGATGCCAAGATAATATTTCTTGTTCATAGGACTTGAGATTATATCTTTGTCTATTATTTAAGTACCTATTGATATGATTACAACAAGTTTTACATTTTGCATGGGATTTTGGATAACCATAATAATGATTGTATTGACCTTACGCTATACTTGTATTTTTAATATTTTGGTCCTCTTTTTAATTTTAAGAAATACAAAAAGAAATATTGCAAGAGTATAGAATAAAAGGAACATCAAATTGGTAAAATATAATTATCCCTAAAACCATATATTTATTACTATAGTAACCCTCTTGATAATAATTCCTCAACAACAAATCCATCCCTATGTTTAAAGTCATAGGACTGGAAATCAAAGGAACAATTAAATATAAGTGTAGGCCCAAAATGGCCACATACTTAGGAAAATTTTGAAATTTTTTCCTAAGTCATGAAGTTCTCATTCCGCACACTTTGTAGTGTATTTTGGAGCGGATCCACAACAAAGGCCACAAACCCGCCCAACACTTGATGAATTTTTGCACTTGGAGCAATTCCGCATAGTTTCTTATGTTTTTGGCTCCGGACTGGCGACGCATCCTGAATCCGTAAAAGTTTTTGAAGAAGGATGATGTCAGCGTAAAATAAGTGTGGATTGGCGACCGCTTGATATTTTTAATACCTTGTGAGTGGCTAAGTGTTGGAAAGCCTGATTTCGGGAGAGCGCATTGAACATTTTTTCCCGAAATGGTAACAGAAGGTGGAATGCTAAGTCTAAGAGATGCGGATTCGTGACGAAGGGTTGTTTTGACTAACTTTCTTCTAGAATGGCGACAAGCAGCATTTTACTCTGAAGCCAGTGCGGAATGGAGGAGAAGTCACTTTACACTATAACAGGTCCGAAATGATGTTCACAGGACAATGCACTTGCTTAGGTCCGGAATGGAATCCGTAGAAGTTTTGAAGGAGATATGACGTCATCGACTTTTTTGTGTGGATTGGTGAATGCTTCATCGCCAATGAAGAGAAATGAAGGATAGGGAGCGGATTTCATCCCGCTTCACTTTCAAAGCATTTTGATGTCGGATTGGCGTTCAACAGTTTTTGAAGCATGGAAGGTGATGTCATCAATTTTTAAAGTGGAATGGCGCTGTGTTCTCCCCCACCATTACATCAAGCTTATTTCAGATTTAATCGTAGCCATACGATGGGGGAGATCAACGATGGAGATTTTGCTAAGAAATCTGAAGTATATAAAAGCAATTTCTCACTAGAGTTATAACAATCAGTTGGAGGAGGAAGCTGAAGCATCGAGGGTTTCAAGAAGATGAGAACTAGAGATGGTTGCAGATCGATGATGGTAGAAGGCTTCCAAGAAATATCAATGATGTATATACAATCTCCAATGGCCAGAACTCTAGTTAGCATCAAACAACCAACAAGTTGTAGAGTTTTCAAGCTGCCATGGTGGTCCACTTGTAGTGGATTTCTTAGAGGTTGAACCAGTAAGAGAATGCCAACAAGAACTCTCTATTGAGCTATCAAAATTTCATCTTTGTAATGTTCCTTGTTATTTTAATTTTGCAAAACTATAAATAGAGGTTGAACCCTCATTTTTAAAGGGTCGGCTCTAGTGTGTTTGTCTATGCTACTATAAATATTCCCAAGGGCTAATGAAAGGAGCATTACATTGATCTTCACCTCAAATTTTGTGTCTTCATAATTTGATATCAGAGGTTCAAATTCTTTAGTTGCATTTTTATGAATACTTGAATGGTTAGTTTGTGCCAAATTAATGGATTACTAATTACTAGGGTAATTGAAATCTACTTCTGAATTTGATCTTTATTGTTAGGGAGTGCATTTCTATAAAATCTAGATATTGGTGAATTCTGTTATTTGGATTATCATTATTTAGATATTGAAATTGTTGTCTACAATATTTCTCTATTGTTCTTTAATGAATGAAAGTACATTTAATTTGGGATAATGTTGATCTGAGTAATGTGTCTTTAAGTTGGTTTTTAGAGCTTTTTGTTGTAGTGCAATGTTGTTAGCCTATCTCACTATTGTTCACATTTTCTAACCCTAATCCTTTTCTTACCCTAATCTCTAAAACCCTAAGTGAGCATAATTGTGTCAACACCCTATTTAAGTTGACAAGGAACCAACCTACTCTAGAGGTTGGATATGAAACTTCTATTTTGGTCCATCCAATGTTGAGTGTTGAGTTGTAGCTATCGGGTGCAAGCCTGGATAGAAAGTAGGAAGATAGACAGCTACAGTATTGAGTAAAACTTGATGCAATTTAGTGCCCAATAATTTTTGGCATGCCCAGTGGGACCAGTTCACAAGGAACATGAAAACCCATCATATGAGTTATTGTTTATCTCAACCCGGAGGAATCAAGATTTGGTGAATTGTCTTGACCTTGTAAGTGGAGAATAGCAAATTCACCTAGTGACTCCCTGGTCCTTAAACCCAGAAAAATAATTACCCCTGTAGACCAGTGTCCTTTCATGTATACCAGGTCTTTCAAAAGGAATAACCCTAACTCCTATTTCTATTGTGAATTACCTTATAGAGGGTCAACTATTGTCAGAAGTTTGAATCAAGATTTCCTCTCAGAAGAAGAGCTTCCTGAGGAAAATCTTGTAGTTAATCCAATAGTCCCTCCAACAAGACCTACACCTAGAAATATGGCACAAAATGTGGCTCCTAATCAGCCATTACAAAAGTACCCCAATTGGAACACAGTTGGTCCCCTGAGATTAGCCCAAATGAATGCCATCCCCTAGGCTGTATCTAAAGCTATCCCCACTTATGATGGATCGGGGAAGACAACTTATGAGCACTATCAAGATATTTTAAATCTGGCATCAATTCACAACATAAAAGAGGAGGATATTATTGTAAGAATCCTAGCCCTATCCTTCAGAGGAAAGATATTGCATTGGTTTAGAACTCTAGAGGATAACACTATTACTTCATGGCAAGCATTGGTTGAGCCTTTTGTGGAAGAGTTTAATGAATCTACGGACCCTTTCTCCCTACTTAACCAGTTTACATCCATGCAGAAATCTCAGCAAGAAACTATCTCAGATTTCAATTTGAGATTTAGCAGAACATGGAAGAGAATACCTCCTATAGCTAGACCAACTACATGTTTGGCTTATATGTATTATATCAGAGCTCTTGGATCAGATTTAGGCTTACAGACACAACAATCTAGAGTAGAAACCTTCCCCCAAGTTTACAATGTAATAGTTCATGCTGAGAATATCCTAATTAATGTGGGGAGACTACCCCCCAAGACTATGTTGCCTTATAACTCAGAAGCCACTAATGGCCAAAGCCAAACTACAAACCCATATTACATGGATCCCATTTCTTTATCATCCCCATATCTACAAATGAATGCCATTCCTCAACCAAAACCAACATCCTCTATAGTTCCTTTCCCTCCCCTTCCTTCTCAACCATCTCAAGAGTTTTTTACTATTCTTGATATACAAAATACTCTAAAAACTCTGAGCAATAGAATGAATTCAATGGAAAAGAGAGACCAAGAAAGGTCACAACAAAGGAGATTCCCATATGTAAATAAATATTAGAGACCTGGTCCTAGTAACAGTATTGGGGTCAGAGTGAATGCAGCATATGAGGATCCTGAGTGTTCTTTAGATACTACTCTTGCAAATGTCTGGTGTCTAGTATGTAATGACCCTCATGACTCATAGTCTTGTGTTATGTACCAACACCATGTCCAACAAGCTATGGATCAAGCTGAAAGAAATAAAAAAGGGAGAGTAAACATGTTATGGTAGACTGATCAAATCATGGTTGGGAAAGAGCTGGATGAAGACAGCTCAATTGTTGTTATGACAAGGTCTGGAAAGAAAGCCTTGCAAGTAGATCCCCAAAATATGGGGCAATTCCAAGTCCCTTCTCAAAAAATAATTGATCCCCTTCCTCAAAGCAGTGATACTTTCCCCATCCCTCAAGCTAAAGGGAAAGAGAAGACAGATAATCTTCCTAAGAGGTCAAAAAAGGAAACCGAAGGAGACCGGATGAGATCTAAATATGAGGCTCAAGAAAGGCTTAGATTCCCCTCTATTACCAAGAGATAAAGAATAGAGGCCACTCAACAGTACAAAATAAAATATGGTGAGCCAGAAAGAAGGCTGGAAAGACCTACCCTGACTAAATCTGAGTATAATATTATTGAAGAGATGAAAAATATTCCATCAAAATCTAGCCTGTATGACACTCTATTCATTCCTAGTCAGATAGATCTGCTTAAGGCTTCCCTCAACAAGTATCCACAAGATAAGCAGTCCACTATAATCCTTAGTATACCATCAGAAAAGAAAGAGATGTCCCCTATGATTTTAAATAATAAACCTCCTCATTTCTATATATCTCTAAGGATGGAAGGTTGGATAGTCCAAAATTGTATGATAGATTCAAGAGCATCAACTATAGTTATGCCTAAAGAAGTCTATGAAGAAATGGGTATGGAGTATACCCGATCTTGTCCTAGAGTATTACAATTGGATGGGACACCTGTTAAGATAGTTGGAGTCATTAAGGATGTTTTAATGAGGTTGCATAGAGCCCCTGAGGTGACAATAGTACAAGAAATAGTTGTGGTTGACCTAGAACCCTATTTTGGATTATGCCTTTCAAGGGAATTTACTACAAAACTAGGTGGATGTATGTACATGGATTATTCTAGTATGGTAATTCCTTTCAAAGGAAAGAGAATAAGGATAACACCTAAAAATCTAGTAGCTTATCACATTGAAAATATTGAGGAAGACATGTGCAATATTACTCCCCTAGAAGAATTTGAGTTAGTTGAAAACATTGAGGAGTTGGATATTGAGGATGAGTTACCTTTCAGAGAAGATTACAGTCAATTTGGAACTGGTATGGGAACATATAGTATCTCAAATGAATCAGAGAAGAAAATCCATGCTATATCCAATCAATATCTGAGAGAAAAAGAAACATGGATCATGCACTTTGATGGTGCTAAATGCAGAAATGGTGCAAGAGTTGGTGTGGTTTTACAGTCCCAATCAGAAGGGACAAAGAATTTTGCCTATAGACTAACATGGTCATGTACAAATAATGTTGTAGAATATGAGGCCTTATGTCTTGGATTGATACAAGAAGAAAGCATGGGCATTAATATTTTGAACATATATGGTGATTCTGAGTTAATAGTCCATCAAGTAAGAAACAGGTGCAGCAGTAAGCACCATTACCTAAAAGCTTACAGAAATAGGGTATGGGATCTGATGGAATCCTTTGATGCCCTAAATTTAAATTTTATTCCTAGAGAAAAGAATACTCAGGAATATTCCTTAGCAGCAAAGGGAGCTAACTTCAACCCTTCTGTAGACTATGGAATCAAGAAAGCCAAAGGAATCAAAATGATTTTTAGACCTACAATACCAGACAAGCAGATTTTCTAGCAAGTTTTTGAAAGTGATGAACAAATAATTGACTTTCTAGTAAGAGAAGCATGTCTCTCCACTATCCAAGAAGAAAATATAGAAGATATTGATCAACAAGATGTTATTCAACTAAGGAACAATCACATTCCTAGAGGATTGGTCACCCTAGAGAGCTTATTTGATAATGAGGACAGAAAAAGACCAAAGCTATGAAAGTCAGTGAAAAATCTATAAAGAAGTTGAAGTTGGTACTGAAAAGAAGCTCAATGTTGGAGTTCGATGTTCACTAGAGGAAGCTGAAGATATCAAAGCCCTATGCCTAAAATACCAAGATATTGTGGCTTGGTCATATGAAGACCTCAAGGTATATGACAAAAAGGTTATCCAACATACTATTGAGCTAGAGCCTGATGCAAAGCCTTTTAGGTAGAAGCAAAGGCCTATAAATCCAAGGATCGAAGCCATTATGAGAGAGGAGCTCTTAAATTTATTAAAGGCTAAGATCATATACCCAATAAAACATTCAACCTGGGTAGCCAACTTGGTACCCATGAGAAAAAAGAATGGGGATATTCGTTTGTGTGTAGATTTCAAAAATCTTAACCAAGCATCCCTTAAGGATCACTACCCCCTCCCACAGATTGATCAGATATTATAGATAGTGGTAGGGGTAGAGAGGTTCTCATTACTAGATGGTTACTCTGGATACAATCATATTTGGGTGAAATATGAAGATCAATATAAAACAACATTCACCACAAAGTGGGGCACATTTGCCTACCAGAGAATACCTTTTGGGTTATCCAATGCGGGAGCCACATTTTAGAGAGCCATGGATTATGCCTTTGGAGCACTGATCAACAAAGTCATTCTAATTTATTTGGATGACATGACTATGTTTTCCCATGATAAGCAAGATCACCTATCACACCTGGAGCAAGTTTTTCAAAAATGCAGAGAATTTGGTATTTCACTCAATCCTAAGAAGTCATTCTTTGCAGTTCATGAAGGAAAGTTGCTAGGTCATGTGGTCTCAAAAGAAGGTATGGCCATAGATCCAGATAGAATCAGATCCATTCTTGCTCTCCCATTGCCTACAAACAAGAAGACTTTGCAATATTTTTTGGGTCAAATCAATTTTGTCAAGAAATTCATTTCTGACTTTGCACAGAAAGTAAGGCCAATATCTGAGTTACTCAAGAAGAATGTTGAGTTTAAGTGGACTGAAGTCAGGAAATAAGCTTTTGATATTATCAAGTAGTCCATTGCAATAGCCCCAGTACTAGTAAATCTAGATTTTAGTAAATATTTTATCCTTTATGCTTATGGAGCTGAAGAAAGTTATGCCTCAGTGCTTACTCAAAAATATGATCAAGGTGAAGAGCATCCTGTATTCTTTTGGAGCCAGACACTCCATGACTACCAGGTCAAATATAAATTTATTGAAAGACAAGTATTTGTTATGATGAAGTCACTGAAGAATTTCAGGTAGTACTTGGTACAGAGTAAGACCCTAGTATATGTGGTTCATCCAGATGTAAGAAGTTTTATCCTTCAGGGTGAACTAGGAGATAAAAGAGCTGGTTGGATTACCAAAATCTAAGAGTATGATGTAGAGATACATCCCACCAAGTTGGTGAGAGGTAGATCCCTATGCCAAGGTCTAATAGAGGCTACAACATTAGTAGAAGTGACAGCTTACCAAATAGAAGAAGAAGATCAGGTGGAAGGAGTACAGATAGTAGACTCCGATTGGGTTGATCAGATGATCAAATACTTTCAAACTAGAGTATACCCCCCAAATCTAAATGCATCCCAAAGGAGGAGATACAAGCTTCATGCTTTGAAATATGTACTACTACCAGAAGGCATGTACAAAATAAACTTGGATGGAGTTCTTCTAAAATGCTTAAAATATGATCAACAAAAGAGGGTCATTGAAGAGTTCCATGGAGGACCAACTAGTGGACATAGCTCAGGTAGAGTTACAACTTTGAAAATCATAAGAGTAGGCTATTATTGGCCTACTATATTTGTTGATACTTTCAAAGTTACTAGGGCCTATGACAAATGTCAGAGATATGTTGGAAGGACAAGGAATGCTTCATTCCCCCTCAAACCCATACAAGTTGAAGAGCCTTTTCAACAATGGGGGTTGGACTTCATAGGGGTCATCAACCCTAATTCCTCAATAGAGCATAAATTTATCCTAACTACCATATATTATCTTACCATATGGGTAGAGGCTATTCCTACTAAGAAATCAGATCAGGAAGTTGTGATCAATTTTATGGAAAATTTGATTTCAAGGTTTGGAGTTCCAGAAGCCTTGGTGAGTGACAATGGCCCAACTTTCATAGGAGCCAAGTATATTGAGTTTTCTAGAAAGTATGGCATCATTCTTAAGAATACTTCTAACTATTACCCTCAAGGGAATGGACTTGTTGAATCTACTAATAAGAACCTATTGAGGATTCTGAGGAGATCACTTGAAGGTAACAAGAGAAGTTGGCACCTATTACTAGACCAAGATTTGTGGGTAGACAGGATTACTATAAAGAAGTCTATTAAGACTTCCCCTTATGCACTGGTGTATGGCAAAGAGGTAGTGCTACCTATCCATTTGGAAATTCTAGCACTTAAACTTGTCAATACAGAGGAAGAGTCAGAGGAAAATCTGGTAAAGACCAGGTTGACCCACTTGTTGCAACTGGAAGAGAATAGAGCTCAGGCATATGACAATTTTCAAAAGCATTCCTTAGATATCAAGGCATGGTTTGATAAGAAGGCCAGATTCAAAAAATTCTAGGTTGGAGATGCAGTTCTCAGGTGGAATGTTGATAGAGCAAAACCGGGCAAGCATGAAAAGTTTGATTCTTTTTGGGATGGCCCTTTCAAAATAGTGGAGGCCAAGGAGTCCAATGTGTTCTAGCTTGAAGATCAAGAAGGGAACATACAACCGATTCTAGTAAATGGTTTTCATCTCAAACTCTACTATGTTTGAAATATGAGCTCATTGTAACATATGTATATACCTTGTATTATATTTCCCTTTCTTTTTGCACTTTGTACAAGCTCATTGAAAAATATTTGAAAAAAATGGCTAAGTGTTGACAAAGTATTCAACGAGGTTCCATTCCGCACTCAAATACACGTAAAGTGTGGCAAAATGGTGAGCATCTCCAATCCACACCAAAATGCATTAAAGTTCCAGTGAAATGATGCAAGTGTTATTTTCCACATGATGAAAAGAGCCAAGTCTCAAAAGAAGTGAAAGCATCTCCAATCTAGGGATTTTTGAAGCTAAAGCATAGCGGAATGGAACCAAGGTGATAATCCATGCACGTGAAATGAGTTAAGTGTCAGTGAAATCAAAGACATCTTCAATTCATCGATTTCAAAACCAAGGTGGAGCCAAGCAGTGATTTCATGACCATGCCATATGGAGAGGAAAGAAAAATCCTACATTCAATGCTAATGAACTCATGCTCGAACCAAAGAGTAGCCGAAGAGACGCAGTGAGGTGGTAGTGCAGTTTGAATTTTTGACCAATGAAAATTTAGAATGCCATCATTGAGCCATCGAAAGGAATGAGTGGAAGTTGGAAAGTGTGCCAGTGGGTAGATTACGTAGCAACCACATTAATGGTGGAAGATACATGTGCACCAAGAGATAAAAGAACCAAAAATCATGAGCAATGTTCATTTAGTAGCAAATTGTATTCATAGAGCAGAAAAGAGTGAGACGGTACTCAGAAGATTTCATTATGAATTCTAGAGAGAACATAGTATTGTTGCTATCAAGATGGCTTTCGAAGATACCCAAGAAGTTGAAACCCTAGAGAGAAGGGTAGTGGCTCCATACATTGATAGAGCAAAAGTTATGGTAGATACTAAAATGGTCCTCACAGAGAGAACAAGGCTCAAAAGGAGCATTAACGATAGATTCAAGAAGAGAGTTGCTTTGTCTATGGAAGGTAGATGTGTTGTCCTTTCTTACCTATATTTTTACATTTGTGATTATGTTCATCCCTATCCAGAATTAATAGCTACAATAGTTAAATTTTATGACCCAATGGCCAAAGTAGTGAAAACCTCTAAAGGCAAAACCCTCTTTAGTATCACCACCTCCTTCTATCATAATATTTTCACCCTAGGGTCAGAACCGTTAGTGAGACCAAAAGAATTTAGGGTGACTGACCAGGCTAGGTATTACTCTTTGGAGAAATGAGCCAATGATGGTGAGTCATTTAAAATATGGGTTTATAAATAGCTCAATGCTAAGCCCAGGAAGAAATTACCTGAAGTCCCAATCCCTATTGATGAATTTCCAAACCTTGTACTATTCTCTATGTTGGCCTATATGGAGGGTTTAGATTCTGATAGAATGGTGTATGATTGGAAAATTACTATAGCCTATTGTATTTCTAATGAAATAATGTATGAGGAAGGTGTAGAGGAAAGAGGGACTAGGGTGATTTATTTTGATTGGCCAACCTTTCTTGCACAAAGGATACATGAACAGTTGGTAAGAATGAAAAGGGGCTCTGATGCTCCTAGTTTCAGGCATTGCTCAAGTCTGGTATGGATGTTTTATGCTGCCATTAAGGACAAGATGCCTTGGATTCTGATTAGGGATAAAACTAGTGATGGGGAACCCTTGTCGGTTTACTATTGGATAAGTCATTTGAGAAGTAGTGAGTCTTTTTATAGATTCAATTTGGAATTCCTTGGACCTACCTTGAAAATAATGTATGGAGAGTGCCCTAGATTGCCACCCTTGGCTAAGAAAATTTTGAGAGTAGAGGGTGCTGAGGAAGGAGATTGGTATTTTTTGACTGAGGGCACAGTTATCAGACTATATGGTTTCATGGGTAAACCTTTTCTCCTACCCCATTTTGTTATAGAAAGGCTCTTTGCCTTAGAATATTTGAGGCAGGTAGAGTACATTGATTTGAATTATGGTTCTAGAAGAAAGAGAAAGTCTTTGCTTACATACCACACTATGGAGGATATTACTATCACAAAGAAGGGGTAGAGTGAGCAGATTGACCAATACCTTGATAGGTTAGGTCTATTTTACATTCTCCAAAGATGGAGTTATGACCCTGATGGTATTTTCACTACAAGGAATGTAGCCCTAAATGGAGAAAAAGCTTACAAATTTGAAAAGAGGCCTAGGGCTCATTTTGAACAAGGTAGAAACAATGATGAGACCACTCTTTTGGAGTGGAATGTGTCAAAAATGGGTCAACTGCCTCCATGGTTGGATTTCTATGAACAGATTATGGATTATGATCCAGACAAGAAGAAAAGTCATCGGCTAACAGAGGCCATCATTCATGATATTGAAGAGAAATCTAGAAAGAAAAAGGACCATCAACCTGATGAGGATGTTGCTAAAGAAGAAGAAAAAGGAGAACAATGGAATATAGCAAAAATATCAGATTGGTGGAGAATGAGAGTTAAAATTGGAAAACCTAAGTCCAAATTTGGCATGAATATTGATAATGAGTTTTCTAAGAAATATGATGAAAATATCAGAACCTAGAAGCAGAAGGACATCAGAAACATAGTGTTGATAGTTAAAAGGTCCAAGGCTAGTTCTGAATCTCTCTCTCCACCCATAGATCAAGAAGCTCCTAGAGAGGAGCAGGAAACTCCTTTAACAATAGTTGAGGTCTTGAAAACATTTCATCCTACCACTGAACAAGTGGAGAAGTTTCCTAAGGGAGCTCAGCTTCTGAGAAAAATGCAATATTCCAATGAAAAAGTTGTCAGCACTCCAGTCATCGAAGTAGTGTCTAGGCCTAAATGCTTAGCTCTAGGGGGATAGCCTCCAGACATAGATATTGACTGGAGATAGAAGGATGAGAGTTTTAGGTTCACCCCCTTTCTTTCACCACTGTAGTATCAGTAGAATTGCATCCCATTTTTGAGCAAGTCTTGCTTATTGAAGTAGTACAAGGAGATGTATCAGAGGAAGATTCAGAGAGTGAGATGGCTTCCTTTCAATTAATTCATAGAAGAGCTAAAAGAGCTCCAGAAATAAGGGAAAGAGAAGTTTCAAAGAAACAAATATTGGATATGGAGGAGATTGCCAAAGATGTAGCTATTTTAGCTATAGAAGAATTGACTCATCAAGAGCAGCAGTAGGAAATAGAGGTGGAACAAGAGCACCCTACATCTGTAGGTGAAGGTATGGTTTCTAATCCCTCTTCTCCTCTTCATCCTCCTAAATCCCCAAGGAATTCTCCCTCCCTTTCTAGTCAAGAAAATGTGACAAAGGTACCTTCTCCCTCTCACAGTCCACCCCATGTTTCATTGGTTGTCACTGAAGTACAAGTCACCCCATCTCCCCCAAAGTCACCCCAAATCCCACTTTCATCATCTGAGGTTCCCACTTCATCATCTCCCATAACTTCATATTCACTATTACCACCACCCCCATCAAAGGGACAAATTGTTCCAAGTACCACCATTCATCCAATTGTTAGTCTTGCATCAATTCCTATGAGTTTACCAATAGCAACCATAATAGTAGTTATAGAGTCCACTATTATTATAGAGACTATTGTAATTACTTCCACACCTCCATTATCAATAGTTCAGTCCACCCTTACATTTCTAGTATCTTCATCTCCCCTAGATGCTAGTTTTTCAAGTCCTATAACTTTTCCAAAAGAGCAGGCAGCCACACATAAAGTAAATGATTTTTAGGCAGAGAAGCTTTCTAAGCCTTCCAACAGGATGGCTATCAGAAGAAGAAGCATGTATGTTGATCCAGTTTCTAGGAAGAGGGTATCTAGATCTATGACTCCACTTGTAAGTAAACCTAAAACTGAGATGACTATCCAATATTATCGAGTGGAGGAGGTCACAGAAGATATTGAGAAGCTTCCTGAAGAAGATGAGTTGATTATAGCCAGAGCCCACTTAGACACCTTCTATGTGAAGAATGATATATTCAGAGAGAAGGTGAGCAAACTGGAGAAATAGATTGAAAAGCTTCAGAAGACTCTGAGAAATCAAAAGGAAGTAGAAAAGGCTCTAAAAAAAGAGACCAAGGGCTGGCAGGAAAAGTACCAAGAAGCCAATAAGCTCAAAGATCAACTAGGAGAGCAAAAGAAGTTGAATGAAGAACAAGCAAAAGAAATTCAAAGTTTGAGACAACAGCTTCAACTTGAGAAAGCTAAGTCTTCTAGATTTTCCAAGGCCGATTTGAAGAATATTAGAAAATAATTGCTCTCTGAGGTCCAAGAGAAATGTTCAGGGCTTCAACTTATGATTGACTACCTTGATGATGCCAGCCGCTTACTCCCCAATGTTCAGAGAGATCTAGATCAGATCACCGAAGAGTTGTAACCTATGGTGATTCCGATAGAACAGATGTACAGGTTGGTTGATAGTAGACTCAATGATTCTACTAAACCAATTCCCAATAAAGAATGGAATCTCACTAGAGTTGCTACCAGAATCATGGTCAAGAAGCACAGGGTACTTCAAAGAGCCTAGTTGTTGTTTGATAGGATTGAAGGAGTGATTAGGGATGTTGTGGATGTGAATAAAGAAATGATTCAAGTTGGCTTCAAAGGCCTATGGATGGAGGATCACAACTTGCTATCCATGGAAGAGATCCAGAAGAGCATTGATGAAAATTTGTAGGATGAATCTGGAATTGATTCTCTTAAAGAGCCACTACCCCAAGAGCAAGTTGCCCAATTAATTGTTAATTTTACCAGATTAAGAGATCTCATGGAAGATCTAGTGAATAGAGGGAATGTTGCTAATTATGAGGATATTGGAGAATTACAATATGTTTATAAGCATCTCAAAGAAACATCAAACCCCTCTGAAGCAGCCTAGAAATAGGCTTTACAATATTTGAAATTGATGATTCAGTTGTTTGGTGATGATTCTAGAGGAAGGAATAAAAAACAACCTTCTCTAGAAGAAGAAAATGAAGAAGAAGAAGAAGAAGAGAATGAAGAAGAGGTCGAGGAAGAGGCCCATGAAGAAGAAGAGTAGGATGGAGCTATTATAGGCCCGAAAGGGGCCCACACTTAGTTCATTTTTGTTTTTGTACATATGCACAAGTTTTACATTTTTATTTTTTGCTCTGACAATTGTCAGAAATAAACAATAAAGGCATGAAGCCTAGAGAGGCACAGAGAGCAACAGATTTTGTGTGAAGGTATTTTTGCAATAAGGCCTTATAAGAGGAGTAGAGTTATACCTAATTTTTGAAGACAATGGCAATATGCCTATATTTTTGGTATAGTCTCCATATAAGCGGATAAGTCATGATGTTTTTGGCATGATCTCTATATGAACCTTTACTCTCTAAACAGACTATTAGATTTTTTAGAGGGTAGTGTTTATATGGAAGTTATTCTTTAAAGCATATTTTTGAAGATGAGCATTTTTTTGACTCCTAAGGCCCAATGGATAAGACTCTGAGTTCTATGGCTTTGCAAGAAAATCCACCCAGGAGGCACCAGAATGTAGGCCCAAAATGGCCACATACTTAGGAAAATTTTGAAAATTTTGCCTAAGTCATGAAGTTCTCATTCCGCACACTTTGTAGTGTATTTTGGAGCGGATCCACAACAAAGGCCACAAACCCACCCAACACTTGATGAATTTTCATACTTGGAGCAATTCCGCATAGTTTCTTATGTTTTTGGCTCTAGACTAGTGATGCATCCTGAATCCATAAAAATTTTTGAAGAAGGATGATATCAGCATAAAATAAGTGTGGATTGGTGACCACTTGATATTTTGAATACCTTGTGAGTGGCTAAGTGTTGGAAAGCCTGATTCTGGAGAGCGCATTGAACATTTTTTCCCGAAATGGTGACAGAAGGTGGAATGCTAAGTATAAGAGATGCGGATTCATGATGAAGGTTTATTTTGACTAACTTTCTTCTAGAATGGTGACAAGCAATGTTTTACTCTGAAGCCAATGCGGAATGGAGGAGAAGTCACTTTACACTATAACAGGTCCGGAATGGTGTTCACAGGACAATGCACTTGCTTAGGTCCAGAATGGAATCCATAGAATTTTCGAAGGAGATATGACGTCATCAACTTTTTTGTGCGGATTGGTGAATGCTTCATCGCCAAAGAAGAGAAATGAAGGATAGGGAGCGGATTTCATCCCGCTTCACTTTCAAAGCATTTTGATGTCGGATTGGCGTTCAATATTTTTTGAAGCATGGAAGGTGACGTCATAATTTTTAAAAGTGGAATGGCATTGTGTTCTCCCCCACCATTACATCAAGCTTATTTCAGATTTAATCATAGCCATACGATGGGGGAGATCAACGGTGGAGATTTTGCTAAGAAATCTGAAGTATATAAAAGCAATTTCTCACCAGAGTTATAATAGTCAGTTGGAGGAGGAAGCTGAAGCATCGAGGGTTTCAAGAAGATGAGAACCAGAGATGGTTGTAGATCGATGGTGGTAGAAGGCTTCCAAGAAATATCAATGATGTATATGCAATCTCCAATGGCCAGAACTCTAGTTAGCATCGAACAACCAGCAAGTTGTAGAGGTTTCGAGCTGCCATGGTGGTCCACTTGCAGTGGATTTCCCGGAGGTTGAACCAGTAAGAGAATGCCAACAAGAACTCTCTGTTGAGCTATCAAAATTTCATCTTTGTAATGTTCCTTGTTATTTTAATTTTGCAAAACTATAAATAGAGGTCGAACCCTCATTTTTAAAGGGTCGGCTCTAGTGTGTTTTCCTGTGCTACTATAAATATTCCCAAGGGCTAATGAAAGGAGCATTACATTGATCTTCACCTCAAATTTTGTGTCTTCATAATTTGATATCAGAGGTTCGAATTCTTTAGTTGCATTTCTGTGAATACTTGAATGGTTAGTTTGTGCCAAATTAATGGATTACTAACTGCTAGGGTAATTGAAATCTACTTTTGAATTTGATCTTTATTGTTAGGGAGTGCATTTCTGTAAAATCTAGATATTGGTGAATTTTGCTATTTGGATTATCATTGTTTAGATATTGAAATTGTTGTCTGCAATATTTCTCTATTGTTCTTTAATGAATGAAAGTACATTTAATTTGGGATAATGTTGATCTGAGTAATGTGTCTTTAATTTGGTTTTTCGGAGCTTTTTGTTGTAGTGCAATGTTGTTAGCCTATCCATCCACTATTGTTCACATTTTCTAATTGTTGGAGCCAAATTTGACTCAACTTTGAAACCGCCAAATTTAAATTTTTGGTTTCAATCAAAATGTTCATAATATTGGCTACTTCTTCAGTTGGTGTGATCTACTTGAGTTTTCATTGGTCGGTTTTATGAAGTCTAACCTTGGGTGTTAATAATGTGTGCCTCTTTTTATTACTCAAGTATCTCAAAAGGAATAGGGTAAAGTTTTATTAATTCAATCTCTAAAGCCGAAATTCGACCTTCATATAATAATTTTCCTTGGGCTTAAACCAACCGATAAACCTTTAAGTCCTAAGGTATTTAAAAAGTGATTTAATTAAACATCGTGGTCTAAAAACATCGAAAGGCTTAAGTTCAAAACAAAAATCTTAAGTTAGACTCGAGGGTATGCACCCCATTTAATTAAAATATGAGCACCTTAGATCTAATCCAAGGGTCACGCTCGATTTAGGTTTAATCTAACGGTTGTGCTCCGATAAACCAATTAGATATTAAATTGGCAGTCAAAATCCTATTAAAATTATAACCTAAGGTCAAAAAATGATTAAAACCCATGTAGCTCTGCCAATATGGATGGATGTGCTCGAACCAGGCCAAATTTGATGGTTGCACTATCTCCAAAAAGTCAAAACTTTAAACGAAGTCATCATAGGTCAAAGCTTCCAGTTAAACAACGAGCAACTCTGACATATCGGATGATAGCGCTCGAGTGAGCTCAAGATCGACGTTTGCACGTGACTTAATTAAACCACGCATTAAAATGCCATGGTCAAAAAGTAATTAAGAATACGTGCCCCCTTTGAAATAATCATCGAGCAAGATGGATGGATCGGACAACAACGCTTGATCTAGACTTGATCCAACGACGATGCTCTTACAAAGGTGCATTAAAGAGGTAAATATCCCATGTGATTAATTAAAAATATTAAACAAGATTAACAAGGGTTTAAACACATTGGCTAATCATCCCCATTTTGGCTTAATCAAGGTTTAAAATTATATGTCCTTAAGTAACTGACCCCGCAGGTTGAAGGAGATCAACAGTCGCATCGACATTCAATCAAAATCTAACGATCGCACCAAATTGGAATCTTGGTAAAATACTGAGTGAAGCAAAGGTAAAATGAAAAATTAATTATGTAATTGGCAAGGGTATAACACATTGGATAATATTTCCTCCTTTCAGATTAATCATGATTAATCAAATCTAACGATGCACCCTTTTGATTATTAAGTATACAGTTACAGGAGATCTGGCGGTTGCGCTCTGTTTAAAACAAGATCGGATGGATGCACACAAACATGATAAAGCACCTCGATAAAAATTGAAGGAATCATATGGTAGAACTTCATCAACATTTGATCCAATGGATGCGCTTCCACTATGGTATGATCCAACGATGTTTGCGAAGAAAGGTCCCGGGACATCAATGGTTGCGCTAATTCTTTCTAGGATTTGATGGTCGTGAACAAGTCAAAGTCAACACAATGGGATGCGAGCGGGCTAAACCAATGAGCATATTCTGATAGATCCAATGGATGCACTCCATCCTAAATCAATCCAATGTTAGCACACATCCTAGAGGTAACCCAAAATGGTAAGCCTAAATCAATGCTTGATTAATTAAAATTTAAACATTCTTAACAAAGGCATTAGCACATTATTAATCGCCATCTTGATTAATCAAATGAAGAAAGTTCAAAGCATGCATCTTTCAACTATCTAACCTACAGGTTATAAAATATTTAAGAAAATGATATGACAAAGGTTGATCGAATGGTTGAACATGGTCAAACCTCTGGCCCAATAGATACGAAGATATCAATAAAGATAAAATCACCATTTGACCAACGTCTTCAAATTTTTAGAAACTAACACTCTTGCAGGTTTAAGAATACTAGAAGCAGCCATGATAGAACTTGTGAAGATCGTAAATCGGAAAAATCAGCGGACTCATCCGTAAGAAATATTTGATAGTCTAAAGCTACCAAAAAAGGATGATCACTTCACAAGAAATGCCCCAAACATACATCAAAGTAGAAAATAAAATAGGTGACTCATTCGCAGTAAGGTACATTGAAAGACGATATAAATATTAATAGCCGGAGACGCAATCAAGATTAGTAATCATAAATGCTAAAATCCAGAATGACACCCAGGGAAAGAAATATTTGAGTAAATCAAAGTAAATCCCATGGACAATACCTTGGTAAGGACAAAGCAGACCAAACAAAATATAAATCCTGATGCTCAAAACCTACAAACAGATCATGTATATCTCATGAGAATAATAGTGTACCACAAAAATAAAACTACGAGGCGTAGTCACAACTTATAAATAAGAGACAATAAAGGAGAGCTAAAAGGTATCGATAAAGTGAAACTATGGAGTATAAAGAATATAAATATATTTAGTTTCTGTTCAAAAAATACTTAAGATGACAAAAGTGCGAGAAGAAGAAAGCATGGTTTTGACTCACAGAAAGCCATTCAATCCACGCTTCGATGGAATATAGTTACGAGGGGAACACCTCGACGGAGTATAGTTATGGAAGCGACTTATAAATGCTTCTAGATCTTGTTTTCCATTCCCACCTTCTTCCTACTTACCACTACCTCCCTCCTTCTAGGCTTTCTTCCTTAACCATCCTAATATTTATCCTCACATTGTGCCATCTCACCACCTTCCATTATGTGGAGCCACCCCCTTTCCTCTTTTCTTCCTTCACTCTATCGCGTGATCAATGCAACTCCATTTGTTTGCCACTAGCATGCCACCCCTTGTCTTCACCATCACATCAGGTCCCCCTCTGTTCCTCGTCTAGAATTCATGATGGCAGCCTGGTCAATCCTTAACAACATATCATAGTGACCAAGACAAGCAGAATGAAAAGGAAAAGTATAGTACTGAATCCTTAGTTTCTAGGACCAACCAGAGAGAGCAAAAAGGCAAAATTAATCAGTAAAGAGCTCCCTTCAGTCCAAAAAAGAACCTTAATAGTCAGTTCAGATCTACACCAGCTAGACAGCATATAGAACAAGTTCAATCAGATGCTGACAAGTGTAAGGCTAGAGATGAAACAAGAATAATAGAATCAAGAACCAGTAGCTATAAAAGGAAGTAGTTGTGGTCAAGTTCTACATCAAGCAATTAGAGAATAGCATTTTTTCTAAGAGGTATACTTGAGTGCCCTATTAGTTGTGTTGTTGTATCCCCTTCTATGTCTATTTTCTTTCTCATTTCTTATTCTTCCCTTTGCTTTGCAAGATTGTGATAGGAAAGTGTTCAAGAAGCTAAGATCATTTCCTACCTTTTTGAGCCTAAGATTTAGAGACTTTACTGTTACTATATTGGAACAAGGAGAGTAGGAGAGACCTATTACATTATTTGAACAGGATATTTTCATTGTATTGATATATTTTCTTTGAGAAAAATAGAGTTAAAAGGCATTCTGCCCACTCTGCATGTAAACTTTATGAAATCAATACAATTATGAGTCTCTTTTCTATTATATCTTTTGTCTTAGCTCTATGTGTCACTGTGTAATGGGTTACATTATTTGAACGCATTATATACGTTTCTCTCATTGGTTAACTCTTGGTTTTATTGCGATATTCGAATAAGATTAAGAACGCCAATTTTTCTCCTCCCCTTCTTTCTGTTTCATGATAGAATTGTTGTTAAATTGCTATAACAACCCAATGAATCTAGGAACTGGTCTACATAAGGCATAACAAATGGTTGTTTTCATGCTTGGTCATTTTAATACATATAGTATAATATAAATCTGGAGCGTGTAATTAGATTTTTAGTCATAGAATTACCATTGGGGTTTCCTTACCCGTTCTGTAGTTTTCTTTAGCAATATTTGTGTTTAACAGAACAATGAGGTAGGTCAACCAGAGCTTGTAATAGCTCGTTGGTTTAAAACAGATTCTTGTAGCGTGACAATTGAATTCCTATGGATGCAAGAATTGGTTCCAATAGTTTTTTGGCACCATTGTCGGGGAGGACTTGATAGAAATATTTAATTATCTTCTTAAAAATTTTTTTGAACGACATTATTTCTAATCAACGGGTGGCCAACTAGAATAAAGAAATGTTTGTTTTAAATTTTTACATTTTCTACGTTCTTTATTTTACCCATGTTTTTAATCTTATTTTCTTTACGTTTCTTGATCTTCTTGAAAATTTTGGTTTCTTGATTTTCTTGAATTATCCCAAGAAGTGACTCCTATGAGGATGAGTGATAATATCAAGCATTCTTGATAAAAGCGTATGATGTTATTTCTGCACCCTAGTGCTGGTAACTCTTCTAGATGAACCCAAAATAAAAAAAATAATAAAAAAGGAGAGAGAAGAATGTGCTAGCTAACACTAGGAGAAGTGGTAAGGAGCTATTTCCAAAACTCGAGAATCCATGGGTATTTATACATACCCAAAAAACTCCACTTTTTAAGAATATTGTTTATAGTAGTAGATTAAATTCTAGCGATAAAAGGTATGTAAAGAAAATTCAGAATACTATTACTATTGATATCACTATAGAAGAAGATTTAAATTTTGTTGTAGATAGAAATTTAAATTCTATTGTAGAAGATACATGTAATAATAATTCAAAGGTAGATAATCCATCAGTTTACATTCAAGCTACCCAGACCCATACCACTGTAGGTGCTACTACTATGAAATTGAATCCTACAATAGCAATGGCCCAGGTTAATGTTCATTTATGGAGGACTAACAGATATAGGCCATTTGCATTACCAAAAAATTTAAATGCCTTACCCAATAAAGCTCACAAATACCTCCCTAAATTTTTAGGAAACAGTGCAATAAATGGAGAGGATCATATCAAAAGTTTCTTATATGCAATGGATAGTCTGGAAGTTGAACATGAAGATGTAGTATTAAGATTGTTTTTACAGACTTTAGAAAAATATGCTAGAGAATGGTTTAATTCCCTTCCTAACAATGATATCCCAGACTTCACCAGAATGGAAGAGGTGTTTCTAAAGAAATATGGTGAAAGGAAAAATGAACAATCACTATTAACTGAGCTAGCTACTATGAAGAAAAAATAAAATGAGGTTGTTAGTGATTTCAACATAATATTTTCAAATACTAGGAACAAGATCCCTACCAACCTTAGACCTAGTGATATTCAGTCTATCTATTTTTATAAGAATACTTTTCAAGGAGAGTTTAACTATGATTTAAGGCAAGAACAAGCCACTACCATTGATGGTTGTATGGAAAAAGCAATGGATATAGAAATAAATATGTTGGACAATGGTAATATGAAGCCCTATTCTCTAGAAGTCAACCTACCTGAGAGAAAACCCAAAAGGGTGGCATTTGATATACAAAGAAGAACCAAAATTGATCCAGTGGAGAAATTGACTAGTCAAATGACTGAGATGTTCAATAACGTGAACAACAGGTTAGCAAGAATTGAAAGAAATGGAAGTAACGATGAATCTTCACAGACAGAGTGATCTCACGTTGACAACCGTCCTCCCTTCAAGAAAAATTTCAACAAGAATTGGGGGAATAACAATGGTTTTGAAGAAGGAAATAGGAATAGAGGTAATGGAAACAATAACTAGAAAAATAGAGATTCTGATAGGGATCAGAACAATGTTCCTAACCCTATACCATATGCTAATGTAGCAGAAGGGTTTCCCTATTTTTTCTCTACTTGTGATGCACCCCATAACCCTGATGCATGTGGAATTCACCTAAGTGATCAGCGTAATGTAGACATGCATGCAGAATCAGAAGAGGATATAAGAATCAATGCATGTTGGTCCATTGAAGATGAATCCAGAGAAATGTTGTTTGAAGAAGACATGGATAAATATGCTTCAAATCATCATCCTCAAATTTTAGTAATTGAAGGAACTAAAATCTTGCAAAAATCACATGAGTCAAGATATGATAAGATGAAGTAAGGGAAATTGATCCCCACTGCTCAAGAGGTTGAAGAATTAGAGGCAACCCATATTCTAAATTTAAGGAATAGAACAGTCCCTAAAAGGACAGAGAAAGCCTCTACAAGTGAAACAAGAAAACAAACTTTCACCAATAAAAATATTAGTAAAGAGAAAATTGATAGGAACCCTAAAAAGATTACTCCTAAAGTAATAGAATTAGAGGAAGAAATTCCCAAAGAAGAAATTAATAAACCACTGGATATAAAGAAGATAGAATTTGATGTTGGGTCAGAACTTAGTAATAAAAAGGTTAATATCACATTTGGAGAACTTATGAAAGTTCAACAGTATAAAGAACAATTCTGTAGAGCATTTGGATTAGTGGAACTAAAAGAAGACCCAACTTTCCATGCTGCTAGACAAAATCAACATGATACAAGATCACCATCCTCTGTTAGACCCTTTTATGTGTCATTAAGATATAATTTAGATGAAGGGGAAAGATATGTGATTCATAATTGCATGCTAGACAATGGAGCTTCACATAATATCATGCCTAAGCTAATAGCTGACCAAATGGGATTAATCTATACTAGAGATTCTACCCTTGTTTTTGTAATGGACAGTAGACAAATTCCCTGTGTAGGGGTGATAACTGGATTATTAGTTTACCTAGACCAACACCCCAAAAAAGACATTGTCATGGATGTCGTAGTAGTTGACCTTGACCCATTTTTCTCACTATTACTTAGTAGACATTAGGTAGAACAACTAGGAGGTTCAATTCAATTGGACTGGTCCTATGCTACAATCCCAATATCAGATAAGGAAAATATAATTTTGATAAGGGAACCATTCAACAAACACTCCATAGATTTAATTCAAATAGATGAGACCATGATTAACTTAGTTAACTCTATGGAAGAAAAAGGGATGGGAGTTTATTCAATATAGCACAACCCATTCCTGGTGGAAGTACCAGAAGCAAAGAATATGGATCCAAAAGATATAAAAATGGTTGATGTAGAATCAGATAGAGTTTTGACTCAAGAAATGTGGACCATATCTTTTGATGGAGCTAAATCCCTATCTGGAGCAGGTGCAGGTGTAAATTTGATCGATATTAAAGGAAACTACCTTAGTATTCCTTATAGATTAAAATTTTCTTGTACAAACAATGTAGCCGAGTACAAAGCCTTATTACTAGGGCTAAGTAAAGAAAAAGAGTTAGGTATTAACTACTTGACGATAACAGGGGATGCAGAGCTTATTATACTATAGATCAAAGGTAAATATCAGACTAAACATCCTAGGCTTAAGCAATATAGAAATGCAGTGTTGGAAAAAATTGATAAATTTTTAGCTTTCAATATCTCATATATTCCTAGAGAACAAAATCATGTTGTAGATCTTTTAGCTATAAATGCCTCAGGTCTAGATCACCCAAAGATAACTACAGAATATATGGACAGATTCCCAACTATTTCATTTTATAAACCTTCTGTGCCAGATAACATAGTATATCTACAAGTCTTTCAGGATGACATAGATATTAAAGATTTTATGACTATAAAATCAGTATGCAGATGTAATCTATGATGAAAAAGATGAAGAAGAGCTAAAAGACCAAATAGGAGAGCCAATAGAAGTAATCCAATTGAAAACTAATAAGATACCCAAAGGATTAGTTTCTCTAGAAAGTCTATTTTATGATTTTGACAAAGCTTATAAACCTTTACGCAGAGAAGTAATATCTGAAGATATTAACATTGGTTCAATGAAAGAGCCCAGAATAGTGAAAGTAGACATGGATTTACCTGCTAAAGAAAAGGTTGGATATATCAGTTTCTTGAAAAAGAACAAAGAACATTTTTCCTGGACTTATGAAGATCTAAAAATATTCAAAATAGATGTAATGACACACATAATACCCCTAAAAGAAGATTCCAAACCATTTAGAAAGAAACAAAGGAAATACAATCCAACTCTACACCCAATAATGCAAAATTAGGTGCAAAAGTTACTGTTTTCCAAAATAATCATAAAGGTAAGATTTTCTTCCTGGATATCCAATTTAGTACCAATCATAAAAAAGAATGGGGATATTAGACTCTATGTAGATTTTAGAAATTTAAACAAGAGTTTATTAAAAGATAATTACTCCTTACCCAACATGGAACAATTATTGCAAGCAGTAGTTGGTTCAACAATATTGTCTCTGTTAGATGGATTTTTAGGGTACAATCAAATTTAGATAAATCCAGAAGATAGACATAAGGCAACATTCACTACACCCTGGGGCACATTTGAATATTTAAGAATACCTTTTGGACTAATGAATGCAGGTGCTACTTTTCAAAGAGCAATGGAATTTGCCTTTAAAGGGTTAATGTTCAAGATTGTAGTCGTATATCTGGATGATATCACTGTATTTTCGAAAAACCTAGAAGATCATCTAGAACACTTAACTGCAGTTTTTGCTCGGTGCAAAGAATTTGGAATTTCTTTAAATCCCAATAAATGTATATTTGGGACTACACAAGGAAAGTTGTTAGGACATATAGTTTCAAAAAGAGGAATAAGCATTGATCTAGACAGATTGAAGCCATTTCCAAAATTCCCCCTTCCAGAAATTTAAAAGGAGTCAAGTCATTCTTTGGCAAGATAAATTTCATTAGAAGATTTGTCCCAAATTTTGTAGAGATGACCAAACCTATAAATGACATGGTTAAGAAAATTGGAGAAATAAAATGGATAGTGGAAAATATGGAAGCAAAGAATCCATATCAACCACATCAGCCCTAAGCTGCCCATATTATGCAAAATATTTTAACATCTATTCTTATGTATCTGAACATTCTATGGCTACAGATATTTCACAGAAATATGATGAAAATAATGGAAGTCCAATAACCCTCATGATCTTAGGACTAAAATGAGAACATATTAAATACACCTTGCTATAAAAACATGCTTATGCAGTCATACAATCTTTAGAACACTTCAAAGTTATATTTGCCTCAAATAAGGTTTGCTACTATATTCATTTTATAGCAATAAAGGATATTTTTTCCCAATCATAGCCATTAGGAAGACCAGCAAGGTGGATGATAAAGCTTCTGCAATATGATGCTGAATTCAAAAATAATTAAAACTGTCAAAGGGCAAGGTTTAGAAAAAAAATTGCCAAAAAAGAAGGATTTGAAAATGTTCTCACAATAGATGAGGCATATTATGTCAGAAGAATCAATAATACTGAATGCAAATGGTATGAAGAAATATTTTCATACTTACAAACTCTGTCATTCCCTAAAGATATGTCAACAAACAGAATGAGGTCAGTTAAAATTCAAGCTCAAAAATATTACATACAGGATGGTGTGCTATACTGGAAACACCCTGATGGAATATTATTAGTCTATTTATATGAAAGTGAAGTCCCAAAAATAATCAATGAATTGCATGATGGTTTCTGTGGAGGACATTTTGCTCCAAGAGCTACAACTAATAAAATAATGAGATTCAACACAAACAATTGCACATTTAGAGATCATTTTGATAATGAGTTGTTGTACATCTCATAAGGAGTCTTTTGGATTCAATGATCCAAGAGAGGCCATCGCATTTGCAAATATCTTTGTTAAACGTGGCAAACTATCGATTTTATACCAATCAAACTTCATGAGCAATTTCATTGCTACTTCATGGTAAAGATTTATGGTAGGTTCTTAGCATTGGTATTCTCTATTTATTTGTTTAATACCAAGTTGACAATCACCAACTATCTTGATATGATTTATGCCCATAGCTATGGTTGCTTGAAGACCTAATATTAAGGCTTCATACTCTACATTGTTGTTTATGCATTGGAAGTTAAGTTTGAATGATAAGGGTATAGGCACCCCATAGGGTGTATGAAACACGACTCTAGAACCTTAGCCTTTTTCTCACTTAGAACCATCAAATAAGAGAGTGATATCGATTTATTCCTCCGAAATGACATATTTTTCTTATTCAATGATAGTGAATACCAAATCATCTAGGAGATCAATAATCAAGGGTTGATCACTAGGAAGTGGAGATTCCACAAGCTAATTGGCTATGACCTGACCTTTAATAGATTTTTGGCTAATAAATTCAATATAAAATTTAGTAAGAAGCATTATCCATTTAGTGGTGCAAGTATTATTCTAAGTGTGAGACATCATATAACACAGAGGATTTTCTCTAGCTATGACATATACTGTGTGACTAAGCATGTAATATCAAATATTATTAGTGGGTAAAACCATCACTAAGCACAATTTTTCCATATAAGCATATATGATTTTATAGCTTACCAATGTTTGAATAATGTAATTGACAACTTGCTCTCAATTGTTTTCTTTCTTTTGTGCAAGCATTGTCCCTAATGCAAAGTCCATTGCTAAAACATAAATATGGAAAGGGACCCCCGGATGAGGAGGAGTTAAGACTGGTAGAGAAGCCAGGTATTGCTTAGTATCATAAAAATACTATTGACATTTATCTTTCCATTAAAATGTCACCCCCTTTTGTAGCAGGTGATTGAATGGCCTACATTTGTCATAAAGTTGCACAATAAAATGATAGATCGATTGGATCTATCCTTGTAAACTATGCAATTCCTTTAAGTTTATTGGTGGAGGCATCTCCATGATGGCCTTGACTTTGTTTGGGTCCACCTCAATGCCTCTTTTGGAGATAATGAACCCTAGTAGTTTGCCAAAGGTAATACAAAAGACATATTTCTTGGGTTTCAACCTCACATTATGCTCTAAAAATTGATCAAAGACTTTTTCCAATACACCAATGTGCTTTTATCAAGTTTTAGATTTTTCCAAGAGATTATCCACATAATCTTCAATGATCTTATGCATGTAATCATGGAAGATGTATGTCATGGCACATTGATAAGTGGCACTTCCATTTTTGAGGCTGAAGACAAAACCTTGTAACAAAAAGTTCTCCAAGGTGTAGTGAATGTTGCTTTATGTCGGTCATCAAGATTTATTTGAATTTGATTGTATCTCGAAAAACCATCCATTAGAGAAAGCACTTTATGGTCAGCACAAGTATTGACAATAGTATCAATATTTGGGAGAGGAAAATCATCCTTAGGATACACTTTGATAAGGTCTCAAAAATTAGTGCAAATAGTATTGCTCCATTAGGTTTGTGAACAGGTACCATATTTGAAAGCCACTCAAGATAGTCAATGGGGACAATGACACCCAGGTATAAAAGCTTTTGAAGCTCTTATTTTTCCAAGAGGGCAATGGTAGGATGCATCCTTTAAAGTTTTTGTTTGATTAGATTAGCATCAAAATGCAAGGTGAGATTATGGACAACCAAATTAGGGTCAAGACCAGGCATGTATTTGTAAGACCATGTAAAAATACCCTTCGTCTTCTTGAGGAGAGAAATTAATTTCTCTTGTTCATATATGGATAAAATTTTACCAATTTTGATAATTTGGGGATTGTGTGTCTGAACTAAGGTTTACATCAATAGTATCTTTAATGGACATATGAGAACCTTCCTCAAGTTGATGGGGCTTGGGATAAGATGAATGTCATTTATGACATTATCAAACTCTTATGACTCAACCTCATCTATGTCTACCTGGAAAACCTTAGGATCTGAAAGTGAAGGTGAAGATAAAGGTGGGGGTGATGGAGGAATGTTGTTTGTTGAAGTCATTAACAATTACTCAGAAAGAACAAAATATAAAAATTATGGTGGTGAGGAAATATGATCCATATCAATAAGGCTCATATCAATTGGAATTGGCTTTGCCAAATTGTATGCATTATGGAGTGGGGTGAATAATTCAATAGGATTCATGTTGACTTAAGGGGGAAATTATTGGTAATGGGAAGGATGGATGAATGGATATTTTCTAAAACCAATGATATAACTTTGATAAACTTGAACAATAGCAACACAAATAAATGCAATGTACATGCAAAAGTTCTTATTTTTTATATTTTTTTTGAATTTGAAGTTTTCCCTCCTAACATTTGGTATCAGAGCAGGCTTTCCCTGCCCTGTGAAACTCCTTGAGGAGGGATTTACCTCATTGAAATCCTCCCTCCCCCATAATTTTTTTGTTTTCCCTATTTTTTAAATTTTTTTACCGAGGGAGTATGCTCTCCATCATTTGATGGATCAAAAACTAGATGGTAAAATTTTTGGAAGTTTGGAAAATATTTTTTAGGAATTTTTTTTTCAGAATAGTGTGTGATCCAGTTTTCGAAACAGATCTGAGTGTGTTGTTGTTTTTCTCACTTTTGTGGTGAGATATTATATTATATGGTATAAGGTCCAAACCCCAGATTCCCGTGGTGGGGGCAATTTTTTACCGTCTGCCATCATTTGCAGCGTGGTGTAGTATTCGGTGCAAAATTTTTGGATCTGCAAGAGATCAAGGCTTTGTGATGCATTTACGGGAATGAGCATTTTAAACTGGAGACAATGTTGCATCAGGCAAATCATGGCGAAAGCGGCGGCCCACCATTAAAAGAGAGACTGTAACGGACGCGTGGTAAACGTGGGATTTTGGTGAGGTGACGTTTCTTAAAAGAATCCAATTTTTTTTTTATGGCGGTGTATGAGGCCATGTGCGTGCCCTCCTATATTTGTCTCGTTGTGCGAAGATCTACTTTGTAGCTTTTTTTGTAGCTTATCACCACCATAAACACTAGAGAGTGCAGGAGAATTTCCATCGACGCCCTTCTAGGCTGCTTCGTTGGCTGTAGCAAGGATTGATCCGTCGATGCGGGGGGGGCTCCGCCCGCTTCCTCGAGACTTTTGGTGCGTTGCTCGACCTTGGGCATTGCTATTTTTTGGTGCTGCAAAACATCATTGTCGACGATGAACTCGCGGCTCTCGATACTTCGTATGAATCTTCTGGTCATCGCGCGTTGCATGCTGCGAGGTTACATGGGTGCTGGTTATTGGCGGTGGAATGCTATGATTGCGGGAATAGCAAAGTCATGTGGCAGTCATGCAGAGATCGTGTAGAGATGTTTGAGTTTTTTTTAGATCCCATCTCATCCCAGACTAGTAAACCTCATGGCAGATCACTGGTTTCAGAATATAAAGGAATCTACGGAAGATTGGCTCGTCGGGTTTGATTCACACCTGCGCTCGGGCTTCACCATTCCCTATTTGCTGCCAATTCTAGAGATGGCGAGCTATGGTGGAGGTGTTACAGTATAGTCCAGTTCAGTTTCATTGCTGTGAAATTTTTTGAGAGGGACACTAAAATTAAGCGAGTCATGTTGGGTGTGTCTTTTGCTGCCAAGCTTTGTTGACATGCTTCACCCTTTACCCGAGCCCGTCCTGGGTTGAAGATCCGAACAAACAGATGTGGAGCACTCCAGATAGAAATATCTCTATGCGGCGTGTGGATGAAAGTTGATCGCTCGACGTATGGAAGAGTAGTTTGTGCAGTTCATGCAGTCAAGCTCATCATGATAGCGTTTGCTTGTGTATTTTTTAGTGCTGAGAGATAACAGATGATGCGTCCTCCAGCTGCTTGGATGCGAACCAGCTCATCTTTGTGCTCAGGCTTATGGTCCTTGGAGAACGGAATAACTTTGCCTCCCTGGGAAACAACCGCCCGAGAATCACTGTAGCTGGCCATGATTATCTGAAAGGGGCTCGCCACAACCACCACCACCGTGGAGCCGACGAGGAAGGACTCCATCGTTAACGCACTGAATTGAAATAGCCTCAAAATTACAATATGACACCACCATTGTGTCCATCGCAGAAAACCATTTCCAATGACTATAAATACCCCTATATTCCACCATCAAAGGGGCCTTCATCATGTGGAAAAAACATCATGCCTATCTAAGGCAGAAAATAGACAACATCGCTCAATGGCGGCATCGCTCTCAGGAGGAAAAAAATAGCATCAATTTCCCTCGCAAGGGAATTACATGGGCCATTTAGGGCCATCAAATCTCTGAAAAAATACAATAAGAGGCCATGAGGGCCTTCCACTCCCACTTGCATGTGGAAAAAACTAGCCAATAATGTTTTCCTTGGCCACTTTTCAGCATGATTAAAAAATTTCCTTCAAAGGGAAATTACATAGGCCATGTGGCCATACAATAACAAGTACCCCACTTAACCTAGTTTAAGTGTCCATTAAAGTGGTTCCCTCCACTAAAAACAAAATATGCCCTCTTCTTTAAATATGATTATCTCAACATTAAAATAAAAAACTAGGGTTTTGGGACTAGCAGTTGCAGGGTAGGGTTTCAAAATGGGATCTACAATAGGATGCCTGCAGATGCCCTCGAAGGTGCTCCACATCAGAAAAATACCCTGGGAATGCACAGAGGAGGAGCTCATCGAACTCGGGAAACCCTTCGGCAAAATCGTGAGAACCAAGGTCAATGTCGGAACCAACCGAAACCAGGCCTTCATCGAATTTAGGGAGAGCCAAAACCAAAGAGGGTTCATATCGACAGAACATGGCATGCCCAAATATTCTGAATCTGAATGTGAATGCTGAGGGGGAGGTGCGGCCCTCTTCTTCTTTGTCATATTTTGCTTTGTCCGTTGGTCTTGAAAAGAGTTTTTGCAATCTGAATGCCCAGGTTCCTAAATTTATCCTGGGTAGAGTTCAAGTTCAGGCTCAAACAACCGCTGCATTCGCCCCAAGTCGGGCTTGCTTTTCCAAGCCTCATGGAGTACACATCGACGTCACAGTATTTTGAGCAACCGGATATCCAGCTATCATTAAGCTAAAAAACATGCACAACAGGGGTAACCATCAATGTTTGTCAAACTCATCTTGTCAAGCATCCTTTCAACTGCAAGGCATACATCTTCCTAGAAAAACAACAATTGACCATGGGAAACAACAGCCTCAATTTTTGGGCCATCTTGTGAACAATCACGCGAAGAGAACTTTTCTCCGTGAATTGATGAAGAGCATGGACCGGTCATCCTGGAATGTGGCGAACTGCTTTGGAGGGAGGGCATCCATATGGAGTCTACAAAAAACACGGCACTACAGGGGATGCCATTGCTGCGGTGGCTATCATAGCCTACTGAAAAAACCATCTTCATGGATGGAGAAATCAAAGTATTTAAATTGCTCTGTTGGAGGAATTGACTGGAAACTGCACTGCAAAAATCCCCTCAAACAAACATTCACCAGCTTCATGTTGTTGTCCTGTGTGCATCGATTCTAGTCAGATGAATGTGCTCAGGTGTTAAAGCCACTGAACTCCACGGTACGATTGCTCTCAGGTAGCTGGAACAACAGTCCTAGTGTCAACATAATGAAGAGAATTCAAATGCATATTTGAAAATGGATATCACCAAACAAAAAAGACATCCACGAAGTTGTAATCATTGCTTTAGTTTTGGATGCTTCATCGCCATAGCATATGCAAATACTCACACATTTTGATGCTTCACAAATTAAAACTTATGGCATGATTCATGGGAAGCACTCAATTTTTTTTCAATGGCTATGTAGATACAGATCACCGCAAATCCCATCTCTCGTTGTGGTTTAAAATATATATTTGGCTTCGACGTAAAAGAAACACAACACTGCACTGACACTCAACTGCTACTTTCCTTTCAACTACAGTAGGATGATGCGTGGCCTTTATCGTGTGCCTAAATATATCACAACCGGAATTAAAAAATAAATTTTGTTAGACATTCCTTGGCAGCTTTCCCCCCTCAAGGAGTTTCATAGGGCAGGGAAAGCCTGCTCTAATACCAAATGTTGGGACTAGTCTTGAAATGAACACAATGAGATAATTTTATTGATACAACTGGGTTATAATATATAGGCATAAGCCTATATGAAACACATGACACTTGTCAAAAGAAACTGACAAGTATCAAGGTGAAGGTATAGTGCACTTTAATTCTAACATTCCCCCTTAAAGTGCACTATCCTAACTAAAGAAAAAAACAAGTCAACATTAGGTAAAATTCCCCCTTAATGTTGACTTATCTAAAAAAACCTATCATCCTCTCTTATTTGGTCTAGGATCGTGCTCTTTGCGCTTGGCTCTCCAAATGTGAATAATGCGAGATTCACTGTGTATACATCTTAGTCTGTTGCCTCAGGGTCAACCACTTCCATGGGTCTGTTGCCATGGGTTCAGCCGTCTAAGTGGCTCAGGGTCATCATGGGTGCCTCAGGGTCAGCCACTTCTGGGTCTGTTGCCTTTGCAGGTCATCCTCAGAGGATGTTGCCTCTCGTAGGTCACTGAATAGATTCACCATGAGTACGAAATCCCTCCTCATGGTGAACTCAATCTAGAAGGTGTCGGTCTCTGCTGAAAATGCACCTAATGAAAGGAAAAATTAGCCATATAAGAGTGTCGGTCTCTGTCGAAAATGCACTCAATACAATAAAATGAGCCATAGATCCAAAATTGGAGGAGAAGAAGAAAGAAGAATAGAAGAGAATCTTCTAAAGTGTCTTTGTCTATAGTCTTTAGAAGTAGATCCGATAAAAACCTCAAATAGAGTCTAGGGTGTCTTTGTCTGTAGTCCCTAGTATAAGTGTCTTTATGGTGATCATGTCATCCCACTGAAATGCATGGGTAACCAACCGCTGCATTCGCCAAGTGTATAGAAAAGATCACTAGGTATAAGGATCACAAATAAAATTACCTTGGGAGTGTCGGGTACAACCAACAGTGCACTCCAAGGTAGAAAAATTTTGAGGCTAAAAAACTCAATTGAAATAGCCTCAAAATTACAATATGACACTACCATTGTGTCCGTCATGGAAAAACATTTCCAATGACTATAAATACCCCTATATTCCATTATCAAAGGGGCCTTCATCATAATGAAAAACAACATGCCTCTCCATGACAGCAACGTAAACAACATTGCACAATGGCGGCATCGCTCTCAGGTAGAATAAAAAACAATAATTTTCCCTCATAGGAAAATTACATGGGCCATCTAGGCCATCACCTTTGAAATTTTGAAAAATACAGTAAGTGCCAATGAAACCATCCTATCGACCAATACAAATCTTCACCATGTTTTAAACTTTTCCCTCCAAGAAAATTGCATGCGGGCCTCCCACTCCATGTGGGAAACAAAAATTCATGTCCCTCCACTAAATTTCCCATACAAACAAAATTTTTCTAATTTTTCTTATATATATTTTTTGAATTTGAATTAAATACATATATTACAAATTTGGCCTATAAGGTGGATAAATGAAGTGGTGGTGGTGGTTCACCTCTTAGTTTGGCTCATTCTTATGGAAGAATAAAGGGACATAGGGGATCATGGATGGGAAATATTATCAGGTAAAATTCATCCTGCTTAGTGTGTGGGATGATGGGCTATGATTCCTCTCATATTCATTAGAAATTATCGACATAAGATAGAATTATTCATAAATTTCCTCTTTAGAGTCATCTGGGTGATGGTCTTCTTCTTCTAAATTCAAATTAAGTTGTTGAAAGGCTTGTTCAAAAGAAGATATGGAAGAAAATAGGTTATATCCTACACCTAAATGGTCATGCGCTTCTTGATACAGAGTATCAATTAAATCCTACACTCCTTGTTCATATTGACCTAGGTCATTTCTTTGTCAATTATATCAATGAAAATAATGGGATGGAAAGCCCAATATTTTTTGTATATTGGTAGTTTTTGGTTGCTTGGATTCATTTGGAGGAGAAGAATTTGACAATGACTCAATTCTCCCATACACAAAATTTATGCTATTTGACATGGAACCCATATTATACAATGCTCCTATATATAAGGGTGGGTCATGTGGGAGATCATAATCCTTGGCAATTTGGATGTTGGGGGGTATAACTGTAATATCCTAGACCTATTTGTCACATTGACCACATTAAGGGAAGTAAGAAGTGGTCTTCTAAAAATTTTGCTAAGTATAGAAAAAAAGTCATAGTTACATGATATTTTTGAACCAAGGGACTATGTGAAAGGAAAATGTCATGATAGTGCAACATTTTTGAGCTAAGAGGCTTAATCCAAGGAAAAAGTTGTGATGGTGCAATAGTTTTGAGTCCGAAGGCTAAATGGAGGGAAAAAGTCATGATGGCACAACACTTTTGAGACTAAAGGCTAATTCTAAGAAAAAATTCATGATAGGATGACATTTTTGAGCCCAAACACTAAATTAAGGGAAAACGTTGTGATGGCATGACACTTTTGATCCTAAAGGCTAAGTCCGAAGAAAAAGTCATGATAGTGCAACATTTTTAAGCCCGAAGGCTAAATGAATTAAAAGTCATGATGGCATGACACTTTTGAGTCCAAATTTTAAATGAAGGGAAAAAGTCATGATAACACAACACTTTTGTGCCCAAAGGTTAAAAGGCAAAAAGTCATGATGGCATGACATTTTTGATCTTGAAACTAAACGAAGGGAAAAAGGCATGATGGTGCAACACTTTTGAGCTCGAAGGCTAATTTCGAGGAAAAATCCATGATAGTGTGATATTTTTGAGCTAAAAGGCTAAGTCCAAGGAAGAATTAATGATGACATGACAATTTTGAACCAGAAGGTAAAATGAAACGAAAAAGTCGCAATGGCGTGATAGTTTTGAGCCCGAAGGCTAAGTTCAAGGAAAAAGTCATGATGACATGACATTTTTGAGCTCAAAGGCTAAATTAAGGAAAAAGATCATGATGGTGTGGCACTTTTGAGCCCAAACAATAAATGAAGAGAAAAATTTGTGATTGCACAACAATTTTGAACCTGAAGGCTAAGTCGAAGGAAAAAGTTGTGATGGTACAACAATTTTGAGCTCGAATGCTAAATGAAGGGAAAAAATTATGATGGCATGATATTTTTGAACCCAAAGGTTAAATGAAGGAAAAAAGTCATGATAGCATGAAAATTTTGATCCTGAAGGCTAAGTCCGAGGAAAAAGTCACAATGGAACGATATTTTTGAGCCCGAAGGTTAAATGAAGGAAAAATGTCATGATGACGTTATCTTTTTGAACCCGACGAAGAACAGTGATAGATAGATGGACCACGATGCCTCTAAGAAGATAAAGTTATATTGTGATAATAAGAATATCCCAACCATTTCTAGTTGAATATCCCATGATCTCTTAACTGTCACTCTACCAGAATCAGTCTACAAGTATTATTGTTGTAACAACTTTTAGTTTTTCTATTATGTAAAATTACATATATAGGATGAGCGACCCAAACACAAAGCTGGCTCTTGGATGTTTCCAAGGCAATGTACATAGACTTTTGGAAGAAAATAAAGATTATCCATGCTAGTTTCTAGCTCATTAGTGTTGTTATCAAGTATGTATGGGTTGTTAATTATTGTATAAAGTTAGGTTGAGTTAAAATTGCTTTATTCTCATTCTGAGTTTTTATATTTTAAGTTCTAACTCTGAAATTAATAGTTCGAATAGGCTTATGTTTGATTAAATCTACACTAAAGGATTAGTTATTCTATTTTTATGGTTTAAAGAATGCTTTTCTATAAAAGGCTATGGAAATTGATTTGCTATTATCTAACTTGCACCATTTAAATGCTCCTAGAAATAGCTATATTTCCATCTCTTTATGCATTTCATTTTTCATCCATTTTTCCTAAAAAACAAGGAATCAACCTCCTCTAGATATTGAACTGGGTAAACTCTATTTTGAACCCGATATTTCAATGTTTCCAAAGTCTTGGGCGCAAACATAACCATAGGTAGATTTTGCACCAATAGTTTTTGGAACACCTTGGTGGGACCCAATCCCATGATATATACATAGCAAAGTTTAGGTTATTATATTTTCTCTATTAAAATTTTTATGAGTCACCTAGCGACTCCACCCAAGATAGGAACCCTATGAAAGCAATCCCAAGTATTTAATTTCCTAGAGATTTTCCAAGAAGATCAAAAAGTGAAACAAGATCTAATTGCTATTGGAAGATTCCATGCAAAAATGATAATGACTATCTTCTTGGATCTACCACAAGCATCAAATACTAATTTCCCAAATCCTAATCCCACTTCTAATACAAGTCTCCCCAAATGGACCAGGTAGCCTAATATCCTAGTAATATAGGCACCTCTCACTCCTCCAATGCTTCCTGCCATTCCTGCACTTCCTATGGTGATAGTTTCATCGACTCTAGATCCTCAAATTTTAGCTCTACATTATTTAAAAGCATCATTTAAAACTTTGATGAATAATATAACCTCAATGGAAACAAGATAAGTATAATGAAATTTCCAACCAAGAAGGTTTTCGTAGGTAACAAGAGATCAAGCCTCCACGAGTGGTAGAAAATATGACAAATCTAACATGGTTTATGTTAATGAAAATAGTTAATCTACTAACACTTCAAAAAAGATAAACTTTTGGTGTTCTACATGTAATGATACACACGAAAGAAACTCATGTATGATTGATCCATCAACATCATGTCCAGGAGATAGCTATTGAAAGATCTAAGAAAATCCTCAAGGGTCATGTTAATATGATCAAGGAAGAAAATTAAAATTTCATGATGCTCTCTATTGAAAAAATGGTTATTCTAACTAGATCGAGAAAGAAATATTTGCAATTTGATCCCCAAGAACTTAACCCCTTGAAATTACCTTCACCTGTAAGGGACCCAGTTGAGAAAAATAACCTCCTACAAGAAAGCTCTATATAGTTTAGGTCACAAAGAAGAAAAAACTCATAAAGAAACACCCCAGAAGAAGGAAGTGGAGATGCAAGAACAAGCAAGAAACAAGTTGAGATATCCCTTGTTGAGTAAGCATCAAACAATAAATGCTACTCAGGGATACATGAATAAGTATGATATAGTTGTAAAAGAAAAAAGTGTCAAACCCCTCCCATTCAACATAGTCGAGGAGATGAAGAAAACTCCCTCCAAAGCAACTATGTATGAAGCTTTAAAGTTTCCAGGATATATTAATTTATTACAAAAATCCTTGAGATCTATGAAAAAAAATAATTGAACCCTAGATTAGTTAGATTCTGCACAAGCTATCCTGACGTCTACTTCAAAAAAAAAATAAACCTCCTCCCTTCTATCTATCTCTTCAAATGGAAGGGTGGGTGGTACGTAACTATATGATAGACTCTGAAGCTACAACCACTATGATACCCAAAGTTGTATGCAACATAATGGGAATGGAATACACAAGGAGTAGTCCTAGTATATTGCAATTGGATGAAACCCCTATCAAAACCATAGGGGTAATTAAAGATATTTCAATAATTCTTCATATACTACCTCAGCTCATAGTTATACAAGAGGAAGTGGTAGTGGATCTAGAACCTTATTTTTGTATGTGTCTCTCTAGAGAATTCATCTCTAAAATAGGAGGATATTTATCATTATATTTCTCACACTTGAAAATTCCATTCAAGGTAAAAAGAGTAAAAATATTTAATGAGAAACCTTCAACCTTTCACATAGAAAATCTTGAAGAGGAGGTTAAATAAGACACTACAATAAATATGATGACCAAAGAATTGGGAGACTTAAACATGATGGAGGAATCTCTAAATGTGCTACAATAGGAAGACCAGTTCTCTCTCCAATACTTCAATGCCATGATTGAAATAGATATGGGGAGTTACACAATTGTAAAACCCAAGAAAAGAAACCCCACTCCTCTCCATCAGGTAGACCCATCTACTGATCAACTATGGTAAATTTTCTTCGATGGTACTAGATGCAAAAATGGAGCCTAAGTAGGTATTGTTTTAATCTCTCCAACAAGAAAAGAGAAAGTTTTTTCTTATCAATTAACCTGGAGTTGCACTAACAATGCAATGGAATATGAAGCACTTTGATTAGGCCTCAAGAAATCCAAAAAGCTTGGTATCAAACAACTTCAGATATTTGGATACTTTGAATTAATAGTAAATCATGTCACTAAGTAATATGTGGTATCAAACAACATTACCTTAAGGCTTGTAGGAATAAAGTTTGGGACTTGCTAAAATCCTTTGAATATTTAAACCTCAAAGTAATTCCAAGAGAAAATAAAACTCATGCAGATTTATTGGCCTCAGTAGGTGAAATTTTTTGTCCTATTAGCAACGTCATCCAAAAGTCTAAAATAGTTAGACTGATCTATAGGCCCTTCGTGCCAGAAAAATATACCTTTTGGTAGGTATTCAAAAATGTGAACATATAGTAGACTTCCTCATTCACAAAATGAATTATTTGAGCAATAGAGTGTCTAAAGATGAAGAATATGCAAGCATGATCCAATTAAAAAGTAACCATATCCTAGAAGGATTAATCACTCTCAAAATCCTGGTTGATAACAATGATAGGTCAACTAGCCATAAAATGAAAGTTGAAAAGCACATATACAGAGAGGCTCAATTAGGATTAGATAAATCCATTAATGTAGGGATAAACACTACATAGGAAGAACTAGACCAAATTCGAGGGTTGTGCAAGGAATTCCCTGACATCATCACCTAGACTTATGGTGATCTTAAAGACTACTCTAAATAAACTATCCAACATACAATTAAAATTGAAGAAGGTGAAAAACCTTTTTGAAAAAAGCAAAGGTTGATGAATCCCAAGATTGAAGCTCTAATGAAATAGTAACTGCTCAAATTACTTGAATCTAATATTGTCTACCCTATCCAGCATTCTACATGGATATCCTAATATCACAGATTCACTAAAATACCATTATCCTCTCCCACAAATTGACCATACTCTACATACAGTAGCACGAGTAGAAATATTCTCACTCCTAGATGGGTTTTTTGGGTATAATCAGGTCTGGGTCAAAGATGAATATCAGTTAAAAAATGCATTCACCACCAAGTGGGGTACATTATATTATCATAGGATACCTTTTATATTATCCAATGATTGGGCAAATTTTTAAAGAGCAATGGATTTTGTCTTTGGTGAACTCATTAGCAGGATAATAGTGATATACCTAGATGATATGGCAGTGTTCTCTAATCAAAAGAAGACCAGATTGATCATATCAAAAACATTTTCAAGAAATGTAGAGAGTTTGGTATCTCTTTAAACCCAAAGAAATCCTTTTTTGTTGTAGAAGAGGGGATCTTACGAGGCCACATCATTTCCAAGGTTGGGTTGGCTATAGATCCCAATAGAGTGAAAGCATTTTTGGAACTCCCTCTACCCATGAAAAAAAGGCTTGCAATCCTTCTTTGGCCAAATCAACTTCGTATGCAAATTCATAGCATATTTTGTGCAAATTGTCAAACCCATGACCAAATTGTTAAAAAAGGATGCTAAATTGAAGTGGATAGACTTAATGAAATAGGCCTTCCAAAAAATAAAGGAATATATAGCCCAAGCTCCTATATTAGTGAATCCATATTATTCCATAGGTTTCATCTTGTATGTGATAGGTGAACAATAGATCTACGCCACAGTCTTCACTCAGAAAGGGCCTGACAATGAAAATAGGCATATAGAATTCCTAAGTTAGACTATGCAAGAACATGCAGAGAAGTACAACTTCATTGGAAAATAAGTTTATGCAATAATGAAGTCTTTAAAAAGTTTAGAAATTTTATTTCATAGAGTAGGACCATTGTGTATGTGGTCTACCCAACGTTAGGAATTTTATCATACAGGGAGAACTTGGTGATAAAATATTTGGTTGGGTATCAAAGATATAATAATATGATGTTGATATCCATACAACCAATATAGTAAGAGACAAATCACTATATCAAGAACTCTCCAAGCAAGCCTCATCAGAATATGTAGTTTACCAAACCCAATAAGCAGCTTTAGAGGATGATCAACCTTTGGATGAGCCTAACTGGGTCAATGAATTGATCGAGTAATTATAGAATGGAAAGTATCTAGAAAGTTTGAATGCTTCACAAAGAAGGATATACAGATCTAGGATTTGAAATACACCTTATTACTTGAAGGGTTGTACAAAAAAAAATTGGATGGAGTATTGCTTTGATTTATAAAGGAAAATCAGAAGTAGAAGATCTTGGATGAATTCCATGGTACCTGTCAGGAGGACACTACTAAAGAAGAACCACTACTTTAAAGATCATCATAACTAGGTGCTATTGGCCAACCACTTTCTCATATACCTTCAAAGTGACAAGAAATTGTGAGAAGTGCTAAAGATGTATTAGGAGAAATAGAAACGCTTCAATACCTTTGAAATCCATTTAGGTTGAAGAGCCTTTTCAAAAATGGGGGTTAGATTTCATTGGAGTGATAGAACCTATATAATCCACTGGACATAAATACATCCTAACCTCCATAGATTATTTTACTAAGTGGGCTGAGGTAGTACCCACTAAGAAAGTAGACTAAGAATTTGTGATGGAATTCATGGAGAGTTTGATCACAAGATTCTGTATCCTAGAATCGTTGGTCACAAACAAGGGTATATATTTTATAGGTTCCAAAATGATTGAATTTACATGTAAATATAGGATCTACTTGAATACATACTCAAATTACTACCCACAAGGAAATGGATTAGCCAAATCGATGAATAAAAACTTTGAATCTTAAAAGGACAATAAGAGAAGTTGGTGCTCTCTGATAAAATAGGCATTGTGGGTTGATAGGATAACTATCAAGAAGTCTATAAACACCCCCCCTACTCTTTAGTCTATGGTAAATATGTAGTTCTTCAAATACACATAGAAATGCCAACTTTAAAGTTGCTCAATCAAACTAGAAGAATAGAAAGAACAAGCCTACGACCATTATAAAAAATATATGATCACCACGAAGAAATGGTTTGACAAAAGAGCTACCCTCAGGAATTTCAAGGTAGGAGACTTGGTTCTAAGGTGGAATGAAAGGAAAGAAAAACCTAAAAAACACCAAAAATTTGACGCATTCTAGGAAGGACCATTTGAGGTAATCGAAGAAAAACAACAAAACTCCTTTCAGTTAAGAAACGAACAAGGTCAGGTCCAACCTATACCTATCAATGGCTTCCATATGAAGTTGTACTAAAAGTAAAAGGTTTCTCTCCATTTCACATGTATTATATGTAAATATGTTCTTTTTCTTTCCAATGGCCACTTCAAGGCAAATTATAAAATTTTCACGATATTTTGGCATGCAAAGGCCACCTCAAGGCAAATTATCAATTTTTCACAACATTTTAGCATCCAAAGGCCACTTCAAGGAAAAATATCGAGTTTTCATGACATTTTGGCGTCTAGAGGCCACTCCAAGGAAAAATGTTGATTTTTTGTGACTTTTTGGCATCCAAAGACCACCTCAAGGCAAATTGTCGTGATTTCACAATATTTTGGTGTTCAAAGGCCACTTCAAGGAAAAATGTCAAATTTTTAGAACATTTCAGCATCCAAAGGCCACTCCAAGGAAAAATGTCAAGTTTTCAAGACATTTTGGCATCCAAAGGCCACCTCAAGGAAAATTATCACAATTTTGCAACATTTCAACGTCCAAAGCCCACCTCAAGGAAAAATATTGAGTTTTTGTGACATTTTAGCATATAAAGACCACCTCAAGGAAAATTTTTGTGATATCATGACATTTTGATGTCCAAAGGCCACTTCAAGGAAAAATATCTATTTTTCATGATATTTTGGCATCCAAAGGCCACCTCAAGGAAAATTGTTGTGATTTCACAACATTTCGATGTCCAAAGGCCACTTCAAAACAACCATACATTTTGGCATGAAATTAAATTTTCTCAAAATTTTAAAATCCCTGCCTCTCAAAATATTGTCATACAAAGTTATTGGCCCAGAAAAGAGGTGACACAAATTTATTGGCCTAGGACAGCAATAAAGCGACACCATTGGCTCCAATAAAATGGTAATGCATGGTAGTTGGTTTTATTGAAGGTGGCACATGAAACAAATCATCTAGTAATGTTAAAAATTAATCACAGGGTGTGCACCAAAAAACATAGTTAATGCATGTCACCTTGGTGCATGCATGCACATCTACTTATGCTATAGAAGGTTTTTTTCATCACTTCTTTATCCTTTGAAAATTTTCTCCTTGCTTGCAATAGTATTGGATTTTCTCAAAGTTATATGAGCTCTTCTGGGTGCCTCTTAGGTTTTTCTATATGCCAAAATCATAGCGAGAAACCATGATGACCTCTACTCCAGTCGCTAAAGAAAAGTGCAAGGCCATTAAAAGTAAAAGTGGTTTCTTAGACCCAGATTCATACATCACCAATACTAGAGTGACATGGAAAAATCCAGAAAAAATTTGATAGGATGTGGAATTTAGGGTAGAAAATAATGTCATACCATCATGCACGAGCATATTCTCCTACCACTTCCTACTCTCTTGGTACATTTGCACCACTGTCCACCCCTACCCTAAATTAATTAGAACCATGGTAGAATTTTATGATGTAAAGCACATAATTGTTAGAAATTCTAGGGGTGAGGTCATATTTACCCTAGATGTTGATGCATTTAGGGTTGCATTTAGTTGTGATAGAAGGCCCATGGTAAACCCTATTCTTTTTTATCCAATAAACTCGAAAAATTTCTATACCCCTACCCTCAATATAAAATTGTTTCTGTAAGATCATTTGTTGGAACCTCCTCCCGAGGGGACCCTATCAAAATATTTGATTCACCTATAAAATTTCAATAATAAGGAGTGTTTCTCCATGTTGGCTATGGTATCAGGGCTATAATCTAACACACAGGTCTACGAATGGTAGATTGTGTTACACACCAAACATAACAGTCAACTATATTTCTAATAAATAATATATTTGTTATTAATAGGGTAGGATTTGAATTAGTTTAATCATATTATATAAAATTAGTCATTTGCATATTCATAGAGGAATGAGCCCTCCAATTGGTGAGGACTAGCCCTCCTTAAGAGGCATATTTGATTTAAACACAATTCATTTATTTTGCTCGATTATAATATCTATTCAATTTATTTGCATTTAATCTGTTGTTTTATTGCACTAGAAATATATGGATAATTATTGTTTAATTTGCATTCGAAATTGTGATTAATTCTAGCCATACAAGGGTAGAATTACCCTTACAAGTGGTATCAATTTTCTAGGTGCCGAGTGAAGGGGTATTTTACTGTTGTTTTCTCCAACTACTTACAATGAGTGCAATAGATTTTTTAGTGATAAAATAGTAGGGAAAAGACGTACATAACCTAGTATCCATGCTGGTTTTCATTCATCAAACATAACACACTCTCATGACAGGTGATTATGAAACCTTTCCCACCATATTCAACGTCTTACATAACGCACTCTCATGGCTGGAAATTATGAAACACTACAGTACCATTGAAGGAACACAGAGCAACATAATCACAAGTAGCCTAATAATGCTCTCACCATAAACTTCTCACAACCAATGCATAGTACATAGAAGCACTATCAGGCATAGTGGAAATTAAAACGATGCAAAATCATAGGAAAAACCACTAGAAAAATGTAGGTGCATCATCGAGCACTGAAAACTAATCAACGAGCAGGAATACAAAAAATAATACCATATCTTAAGGTACACACACATATATATATATATATATATATTTAGTCGAGATAATTATCCCACATGTCAGGTGCAATTGGTAAGAGAGTATTTAAAAGTAAGTTCGAACCCCTAAATAAATGTGACTTTGGTCACATAGTCTCTCTCCCTTACACGTACATAGCCTTTGATGTGTTGTCTCTTCTGTCACCTAGCATCCTAGTCAGTCAATTCATCATGTTTCTTTTATCACCTAGCATCCTAGTCGATCAGTTCATTGTGTCATGTATCTTAGGTGTCACGATGTCATGTCATCCTCATCATGTTGTGTCTCTTAGATGTTCATAGTGTCGTGTCCTCCTCACACAAAAATTAGCCATCCACATATCTTTTTGAGTCCTTTATGTTTATCTACTATTGAATTCGGGTCATTACATGTTTCCAACTACCTTATTGTCTTCATTGTCCCATTGGTTGTCATGTCCAAGTCTCACCGATCTCTGTCAGTTGGTTCATTTTAGTTAGTAGTTCTGTGATCGTGATCAGTCCTTGTCTAGTTGTCTATTTTTTATCGAGTGTCACATCCTTGTCGAGTGTCATCCCTCGTGTTATTTGTATGGTTTATAACCTCATCCTTAGTCTCATCTCCCTTCATTTCCTAAGTCCTTTGCATCTACAATATCAGTCTCATTATTGTATTGCATCGTGTCCTTGTCATGGTCTCAGTTATATCATTGTTGTGTCCTTGTCATGGTCTCAGTTATCTCGTTATCGTGTCCTTGTCTAGTCGGGTCAACCATTACATAGTAATCATAGGAATTTCAATTCACATTTTGTGCTGAGGAAAACTAGTCATTGGAAGGAAACATTCAAACCCATGCCATAGTTGGAGTGGTAGTTTATGCAAAAAAAATCAATTTTTTTGCAAAAATTAAAGATACACAATAGTTCTTAGCCATTCTATGAGTGAAAGGTAGACCAAAGGACCAAATGGTTGATTAACAAGCTTGGAGAATTCAAACAAAGGGTTCCTAAAGTCACAAAGAAGATCTCCACAAAAAAAGGTACACATTATAATTTCCCTTTATGCATTAATAGTTTTGACCCTGATCATCAACTAATTAACACCATGCCTTCCAATCCTTATCCTACTTCTTCCCATGAGAATCTCACACATGAGAAAATGGAAAACCCCAATGCCAACACCTCGAAATGCAAACATTAGTAGAGGGCATGAACAAATTGACTACAATGTTGACCAAACTAATGGAAAACCAAAACCAAACAACCCCTCCTACCCCAAATCGCTTCCATGGACACTAGAACAATGAGGATCAGGATGGTGAGCAAGTTTTTACACAACAAAGAGGTCCTACTAGTAATGCCCAAAATCACTTCCATAGACAGAGGAATAATGTGGATCAGGATAGTGAGGAAGTTTATGAACAAGAAAGAGGGCCTAATTGTAGTGCCCAAAATCACTTCAATATTGAGGATCAGGATAGCGAGGAATTTTATGAACAACAAAGATGTCCTACTAGAGGGGCTCCAAATCACTTCCATAGACAAAGGAATAATGAGGATGAGGATAGAGAGGAAGTTTACCAACAACCAAGAGGTCTTAATGGTGTCAATTTATCATGCATTGATATATCCACCTTTGAGGTTCATGATCCACATGGTTTGTTAGCTAAAATGGAAGGAATTTTAGACTTATACCGAATTTCCAATCTAGAAAAAGTTCCTTTTACTTCCTCCAAAATTGGTACTAAAGATTATCAATCATTTACACGGATCAAATGTGAGAATAAAAAGGCCATATTTTGGGATGATTTCACCACACTTTTCCTTAAAATATTTTATGAAGGATCCTCATCTTCATACATGCTTCGGTTATTATCACTTAAGCAAATGGGATATGTAAGGGAGTATGTTTCAGAATTCACTAGTCTGCTTTCCTACACGAGAAAATTACCATATGATGTGGTGGTATATGCTTTTAGAAATGGATTTAAATAGAATATTTAATTTTAATTTTATCTACAAGATTCATCCTCTTTAGATACCTGTATAAGAATTACCAAGTTGGCTTAGAAGAAGGGGCAATATGGAACATCCATACGACGTGATTCCTATGGTCGACATCAAAACCGCAACACCTTTTTCCATAGAAATTATCAACCATCAAGATATTTATGATATAAATATCACAATAACCATAAAAAACATTAGGCATGTGTACCACCACAAAACTTTCAAATTGAATATGCTGACAAGGAATATGAAGAGGAAATAGAGGATATCAACTCACCTGACTTTCCCATAAACGAAGACCAAATTGAACCCAAGGAGGAAATAGTTGAAGAGGATACTATGGCAATTTTGGTACATGATATTATGGGTTTATCAACTCACCATACAATAAAGGTATAAAAATTCATTCGACAAAGGAAGGTAACTGTGTTGATTGATTTAGGAAGTACTCATCATTTTATCGATATAAATATTGCCAGGGCATTAAACTTGCACATTAACTCCTCCAATCAAGATAAATTTCAGGTTATAATCACAAACAGGGGAAGTGCTCAATGTATAGATAGAACATATGCAATTTCACTACAAATGGGAAGTTATACTTGGAATGGACATCTTTTTGTTATGATTTTAGGGAATTCATAAGTTATATTGGGAGTTGAATGGTTTAAACAAATGGAAACCACGGTTGGTTTTAATTACAAGAAACGCTTTGTGGAATGGAAATAAAATGGGAAGACCATTAACCTGCAAGGAATTCCAATATATCCATAAAATATAGTAAGTTCTCACAACATGGAAAAAATACTAAGAAAAGGTAGTTATGAATTCATTGCTCATATTAATTTTATGGAAAATCAAGCACAAGATATTCCATAAATCTAATCAGAAAACCTACAAAACATTATGGCTAACTATGATGAGGTATTCAAAGAACCAAAGGGACTACCTCCAAAAATATCCCATGACCATGCCATACACCTTGTTCCAGGAAGTCTTCCTCCTAATGGTCATCCTTATCGATATCCCTAACCTCAAAAAATAGAAATTGAGAAAATTATCCAAGAACTATAAGAACATGGAGTCATTCGTCACAAAACTAGTCCCTATTCTTCACCAGTAGTTTTAGCCTATTGCAAAGACAATTCTTGGCATATGTGTTCAAATTTTCATCCCCTTAACAAAACCACCATCAAGGATAAATTCTTTATACCTGTATTGATGATTTACCAGATGAACTACATGGTGCAATTTTTTTTACAAAATTGGATCCACGTTCTGGGTTTCACCAAATTAGAGTTAGGGAAGAGAATATTACCAAAAAATATTTTCATACTCATGAAGGTCTCTATGAATTCTTGGTCATGCATTTTGGTCTCACTAATGCCCCATCCACATTCCAAAGTCTCATGAACCATGTGTTTCGTCTATTCCTTACATGTGGGAAGGGTTATTGATATAATACACAAGGAAAAATTATTTGTAAAATTCTCTAAATGCTCTTTTGGTATTCAATAAGTTGAGTACCAAGGTCATATAGTTTCTCAAGAAGGTGTTAAAATGGATTCCAATAAGATAAAGGTAATTCAGAACTAGCACTTACCTAAAACTATCAAGAAAATTCATGGTTTTTCGGGTCTCACCGACTACTATCGCAATTTTGTGTGTAACTATGGAAAAATTATAGCTTCTCTCACAACTCTTACAAAAAAGGATGCTTTTCATTAGTCGGAAGAAACCACTAAAGCCTTCAATACTCACAAAGAAGTAATGTGTAATACTCCAGTATTGGCAACTTCAGATTTTTACAAACCATTCATGATCGAATGTGATGCTTCAAGAATAGGTATTGGGGTAGTATTAATGTAGGAAGGTCATCCCTTGGTATTCTAAAGTAAACAAATTTTTGTTTGGGAAGGTTCACATATGAGAAAGAAATATTGGCTATTCTACATGGAGTGGAGAAATGGAGACACTAATTAATCAATAGTTGCTTCATTATTAAAATCGATCATAGTAGTCTCAAGCACTTTTTAGAATAATAATTTTCTTATCCAAAACAAAATAAGTGGTTAACAAAATTGTTGGGATATGATTTTGTTATCCAGTATAATAAAGGGAAATAAAATGTGGCAACAAATGCATTATCATGAAAATATGAAGATGAAGTGGTTATTAATGCTATTTCAGGTCCTTGATCCCAATGGGTATTGCAGCTACAAGAAGAATGGTTGTCCAATACAAAAAGTACTTAAATAATTTAGGATTTGTTGTTGGTTTCATCCAAGCATCCTATTTTCTCCTATGAGGACAAGGTGTTAATAATAAATAATCGCATTTACATTCGAAATAATTCTTCAATAAAATCAAGGATTCTAGATGAATCACATCCTTCTCCATCAACAGGACATTCAAGTTTTTTGAAAACCTATATGTAGATAAAACAATCCTTTTGTTGGAAAGGATTAAAAAGTAGATGTCAAACAATGGGTGCTTGAATGTGATGTATGTCAATGCAATAAGGGCAAAATAGTCAAATCACCAAGATTGCTTCAACCATTACCTATTCCAAATCATCAATGGGAACATATTTCAATGGATTTTATTGAATTTATTGCCAAATTAGAAGGTAAAACAAAAAAAATTGTGGTAGTGGATCGCCTCTCCAAATATGCTCATTTCCAGGCTTTACAACATTCATTTTCAGCAAGCAAAGTGGCTAAGGTATTTATGGACTCGATTTTCAAATTACATGGAATACCAAAAAGTAGTGTAAGTGAGCATGATCCCATATTTACTAGTAATTTTTAAAAATAATTATTTTGTATTAGTGGTACCAAATTAAATATGTTCTCTACATACCATCCAAAATTATATGGCCAAACTGAGTTAGTTAACAAATGTTTGGGTACCGATCTAAGATAATTTATTTAGGATAAACAATATCAATGGAGTCATTGGCTTTCCTTGGTAGAATGGTGGTACAACACTTTGTATCATTATTCCATTAATATGTCTCCATTTGAAGCATTGTGTTGAATTAAACCACCAAAAATAGCAAATTATGTACCAGGATATTCCAAAGTGGCCCAAGTAGATGATTGGTTCCAACACCGACAATCAATGCTCAACATTCTCAAAGACAACTTGGTCCAAGCACAAAATCGTATGAAGCAGCAATAAGACACACACCATTCAAAAAGACAATTTAATATAGGTGATATGGTGTTCCTACATTTGCAACCCTACAAATAATTGTCATTGAAGATCAAAACAAGTCAAAACTTGGCTCCATGATTTTATGGCCTTTACAAAATAATGCATCACATTGGAGAAGTGGCATATCAACTAGAGCTTCCTACCGCATATTGTATACATCCAGTATTTCATATTTCCTATCTCAAAAAGGTGATCAACCAAAAATTACAATCTCAATTAGAATTAGTAGTACTCAATGAAGAAGGATGTATATATCTCCAACCTAAAGCAATTTTACAAAGCAAAACACGTATGTTGAGATATCATCACATCCAAGAATTTCTCATCAAATGGTAGGACCTACCCAAAGAAGATGCTACATGGGAACTTGAAAGTATTTTCCAGACATTTCAAGCTTTGAGGACAAAGCTTTCCAAGGAGGGGAGACATGTTACACACCAAATATAGCAGTCAACTATGTTTCCAATAAATAATTTATTTGTTATTAATAGGGTAGGATTTGATTTAGTTTAATCATATTTTATCAAATTAATCATTTGCATATTTGTAGAGGACTGAGCCCTCCAAGTGGCGAGGACCAGCCCTCCTTAAGAGGTATATTTGATTTAAACACAATTCATTTATTCTGCTTCATTATAATATTTTTTCAATTCATTTGCATTTGATCTGATGTTTTATTGCATTGGAAATCTGTGGATAATTTTTGTTTAATTTATATTCAAAATTGTGATTAATGCTAGCCAGAAAGAGTAACATTACCCTTGAAAATTGTAGAGGTTCAGTTCATGTCAAACCCTAAGTTGTATGACACTTCGTGTGTAGATAAGAAGATAATACCACTTTTCTTTGACTAGTCGACATATCTGGATCAACAGATACATGCAAGCCTATTTAGGATATATAGATATTTCCTAGAAGCTTTCAAGTTTTCCTCTTACCTAGTATGGATTTTATTTTTCTTTTAGTCAAAAAATTTGGAATTCATCTCTACCACAACTAAGGATCAATATGGAAATAATTTCCTATACAAGAGTGGACATCGGTTCTCTCAAAAGCAAAATCATACTACTGTTTAATATGGAGTTTCTAGACCCAACATTACAAATTATGTATGGTACTATGCCAATAATTCCCTAAAATATGTGGGATACACTGCAACACACTCATGCAAAAGAGGGATATTGGTTCATCTTGACACAAGGGGTAGTCATTAGATTGTATGGATTCACAAGAAAGCCCTTATTACTTTTGTATTATGTCACTGAGTGATTTTTTTCTCTAGAATATGTGAGATAGGTTGAATATATAAACTATAAATTTGGCATGGGTTTTGGTAAGACTGGTACATGCCTCATGCCCTTCCAATTTTTAGGGGTATCAGTTTCAAAAAAGGGAGACCACGAGAAAATTGCTCAGACACTAAATAACCTAAAGTTAATTGAATTTCCACAAAAGTGGAAGTATGACCCTATTAAAAAATTTGCTCAAAAATAGGTTGCTCTAAATCAAAATCCTTTTAAGAAGTTTCTTGCATCAAACATGCAAATTGACAAACAGGGAAAAAATAACAAATACTAAGCATTAGAATGGCATGTCGAGAAAATGCAGCCATTGGACCCATGTAATGACTTCTACAAGAATTTACCAGACTATAACCCCAAAGTTGATCCAAGCCACAAGTTAGGTGAAAAAGTTATTAAAAGGATGAAGAAAAAGGAAGGACTAGACGCATGCTAAATTCTAGCTTGGTGGTAGATGAGGTGCTAGATGCGAACGCATAGAAGATATGGAATAAAAGTTGATAATGAGTTTTGCAAGGGGTATCATGATTACCATACCAAATGGTCTAAAACTCTTGTAGATAAAGTACCACCAAGTAGCAATGGTATCCCTACTTTGCTCATTGCCAAAAATATGGGGACTAGCCAAGGCAAAGGTAAAGAGACTATTATTGAGCAAATAGAAGCCCCAAATAAGGTAGCTCATAAATTCATCTCCCCTCCCACATCAGACACAAAGTTTTATGATGATGCTTCTCTATTCCAAAGAAAGAGGAAAGCATAGTCGACAAAGGTAGGGGAACAAAATAAAAGGAGACAAGATAAAACACACTTTGAAGAAATAGGGGTTCAAGAAGAAACAGGGGACCAAAAAGGAAACAAAGGGGAAAGTACTGAATAACTGTCTATAAAACAAGAGACAAACAACCAAGAAGTGGTTGGAACCATTGAAAAATTTATCCCCACTAGAAAGACCCCTGGCAAAAAATAATTCCCTACCAAATAAGCAATAGATACGAGAGATACTAGCTTATGAGAGATAGCAAAAACTTATACTAAGACAAGGTCCCTCCTGAGAATGCATCAAACACTGGAGACTCAAACCCATAAAATAAATTAGGTATATCTCCTATTAACCTTACTACATATTCTTCTTCTTCTCATCCCAAAAGTAATTCCCTTTCCCATTCTACATATCACAGTGATGCCTCTTCTCCCTCTATGCAACAACCTCAACCATCACCACCATCAACCCAAATTGACTCAAAAGTATCCTTAGCTGCACCAAAATACACCCTCACTGAATAGCCAAATATGGATACCTCTATAGCCACCATTACCTTCCCCTATAACATTATATTTCCAAACTTCCAATCCATTCTTGCCTCTTCTTTTGAAAGTCACCCTATAATTGCTAAACTAAATTTTTTGAAAAATGCAAACCTAAATGCTTCTGCCTAGTTGAAGTCACACAACACTCAAAGTTCAAATGATATAGCTTGCACCAAGGAAGGGATAGATGATGTCGCTGGTCCAAAATACCAAAGGGGAAATGACCTTGAAAGATTATCAAGCTGATATAACCACCAAAGATATCACTCAACTGCCAATGGAGTACGAGTGGAGAAAATCCCAAGCTCACATGGGGATAATATATTTGAATTCTAAGTATTACAAAGAGAAATACCTTAGGGGTGAAGAGGCAAGGAAGCATTTGGAAGAAGCCTTGAATCAACAAAATATAATAGGGAAAACATTAAAAATTGAAGAAAATAAGTGGGAACAGATGTTCAATGAAGCGACCCTTTATAAGGAAGAAGCAAAAAAGATTGTGGAATAGACCCAACTATTGAACAAGCAAGTGGAAGACCTCCAGAAGTAGATCTTATATGGCACTGGTAAAATAGGTGGGATATCCAAGGAAAAGGTCAAGTAGCCTGAAAGGGAATGATCGAGGATATCCAAAAAATGAGTTTAAAAGCAAGGCCTATGTTATCATACCTAGTCAAAATTAAGGATACATTGGGTCAGGTATAAGATGAATTTGATGCATCCATCAACTTACTAAAAGTAAGGTTATCGACGGCAACAAAAATCCATGTCTTGGTAGAAATAACACAAGCAATACTTGGATACAGAGCCCAGGATGAAAAATGGTCCCAAGCCAAACTAGCTGCCAAGAGTTTCTTCAAGAGACACAAGTTAGTAACATAAAGTGCAAAAATAATGTAAGAACTCAAGGCAGAAGCTAAGGGAATATTGATACATGTAAGCATAGTATAAAACTATGGTATACAGATCTTCTAGAATAAAGATTCAATATTCTTAGAGGAGGATGAGCTGAAGGCTTTCTAGAAAACTTTTGTAGAATATGAATTAGATATAGATAGCTAGGAAGAGCCAGTACAGAAGGAAAAATATTTAGTATGGCTCAGGATATCACCCAAATCAACTCCTAATTGAATGAATTGTACATGAAGTTGAAAGTTCTATCGTATGAAAAAGTAGAATAACTAGAATATTTGTATCTAACTTTCAAGGAAACTTTAGACCCAGATGAAGAAAATTGGAAAAAGGTATGTGCCAATTACAATGAAGTTGTCCAACAAAATGAGAAGCATGAAAATGCTAAAAAATCCTCAGCAAGCAGTGCAACAACACTTGGGTAAGAAGACATAGATAAATCTATAGAAGAAGATACTCTCAATAAATGACCACACAAAGCAAGAAGCATCTTTTTGCTTGGTATCACTCCCCTTTAGCCCATTCCTTTTTTTAGTTATTATTTTTACTCCATTACCTAATGTATAAAGGCTCTATATTCTAAAATTCCACTGGTATTCCCCTAGGATGTGCCAATAATGTTGGTCAAAATGACCACATCAAGAGGAGTAAGGAGTGGTCTTCTAAAAATTTCACTAAGTATAAAAAATATTGTGACTATGCAACATTTTTGAACCAAGGGACTAAGTGAAAGAAAAACATCATGATAGTACGACATTTTTGAGCTAAGAGGCTGAGTTGGAGGAAAAATCCATGATAGTTTTGATCTCGAAGACTAAATGAAGGGAAAAAGTTGCGATAACATGACAATTTTGAGCCCGAAGGCTAAGTCCAATGAAAAGGTTGTGATAGTGCAATATTTTTGAGCCCAAATGCTAAATGAAGGGAAAAAGGCATTATGGCATGATACTTTTGAGCCTAAAGGCTAAGTCCAAAGAAAAATTCATGATAGCATGATATTTTTGAGCCAGAAGGCTAAATTAAGGGAAAAAGTTGCGATGGCACAACACTTTTGAGCTCGAAGGTTAAATGAAGGGAAAAATTCATGATGGTATGACACTTTTTATCTCGAAGGTTAAATTAAGGGAAAAGGTCATGATGGTGTGACACTTTTGAGACCAAAGGCTAAATGAAGGGAAAATGTTGTGATGGTGTCACACTTTTGATCCTGAAGGCTAAGTTCAAGGAAAAAGTCATGATTGATGAGCACCAAAAATGCTCATTTTATATACATGGTTAAGAAGAATTATCACTGGTTCAATTAGCATATGAAATGTATTTTATATAACTTATGCATATAATTGATAGAAAATCTGGTATTATGCTTGATTGGTGTTTTTAGTGGGAAATGTGTATAAATGCAGGTATTGGTACTAATATGGTGTTTTCCAGTCTACATCCACTTGGACCCGGCATACTTCTGCTTATAGAGACTAAGGCAAGAGAGTAGGCACCTTCCTCTTCAAGGAAGGCACCCAACAGAAGTAGGCACCTTCCTACAACCGGAAGGTGCCCACGGAAGACGAGCGCCTCCCTACAACCGGAAGGCACCAATGGAAGACGAGCGCCTCCCTGCAACCGAAAGGTGCCAACGGAAGAAGAGCGCCTCCCTACAACCGGAAGGCGCCGACAGAAGATGAGCGCCTCCCTACAACCGAAAGGCACCAACGAAAGACGAGCGCCTCCCTACAACCGAAAGGCGCCAACGAAAGAAGAGCGCCTCCCTACAACCGGAAGGCGCCGATAGAAGACGAGCGCCTCCCTACAACAGAAGGCACCAACGGAAGACGTGTGCCTCCCTACAACCGGAAGGCGCCAATGGAAGAAGAGCGCCTCCCTACAACCGGAAGGCGCCTCCATGCCTTCATACTTTGCAAGATTTACCAAGTCAACTTTGACTGGTTGACCAAGGACTATGGAGGAGGTTGCACGTGAAGACAAAGGAGATCTATTTTAATCATGCATTTATTAAATAGAATAAAGTGTTTGTTATTATTATCAACCGATTGGCCGGTTGACCTTGTAAAGCTCTTAAAGCATATTATTATTTTTAGGATGCATTAGTTTAGGATTTGTTGTTACGTACACCTAAGGATGTTTATATTTATCCTTCTGGTGAACGAACATACTTTCAAATTAGAAGAATAAAATATGTGTAGAATAAATTGTAACTAAATCACATCACGTGATTAAAATAGACCGATTTGTTATTGTAATGAGATCTGGTCGCGCTTTATATAAAGACGCAGGCCGATGAACAAAGGAGATCGGAGATCAATGATTAATTCTACAGAGAACTTATTTTATTTTATTGTTTAATTAATCAAGAGTGCAACTCCTCTTATTAAAGCAAGCTTTACGTAGCTAGCCGGGCGGACTATCTATGGGAGCTTGGGCCCACTCCCTGCAGTAGTCCTCCCCTATTTATTTTTGTTCTTTATTTTCTGTAGATTATTTTATTGCTTTAGTTCTTGCTTTATTTAATTTAGGTGTGTGCTTTTATTTTCAGCATTTTATTTTCAGCATTGTATTTTATTTATTTAAATTCTCTGCACTCAGTTTATTTGGTTTGGTCTGGAATCCAATTACACAAACCTCCCCACCAAACTAAATAAGGTACAATCAGATTTGTTCCCCAACACCGCAGGCATATACTGTGCGTGACACTCATAAGTTTATGAACTTACCGGATTGATAATTTATGGAAGAGAAATGAATGTTTTTCGGGACATGAATTTCTGCTCACCATTTTGGCGTCGTTGCTGGGGAGTGTCTAAACTGTAGTGTTCTAATTTACAGGTCAGATAAAAAGTCTATTTAAAATTACCCGTAGATATTTTACCTGAGAAGTGTGAGTCCACCATGGGCCTTTTTATAAGGCCAAAAATAGTTGTCGGCACAGTCAGAGCCAAATCCCATTGGCAATTATTTGCATTTTTTAGCTTCTCAAGTAAACGCGGGAATGAACTTGATGTACCAAATTAAGTGTAGAAGTAGGAATAAAATGTGTTGTTGAAGAAAAAATTAGAAAAAAAAATCAGGCATTGAAGGATTTCCATCATGTTCTAAATGGTTTCAAGAAATCAAAAGAAAAAGCACAACCCAAGTCTCGATTGAAAATTTTTAGGGACGTGTTTTTATACGTGAAACCATTGAAAAATTGTGCCTCTAGAAGCTTGGTTTTAAATTAAAAATTTTTACAGGCTTGAAATTTTTGCAACGTATTGGTAAATGTTTTTTTATGATGAAATTAATAATGCAGGGAAAATGACAGAGCATAATTTAAAGAGAACGCCTTGTTATGGAGTATGCTCTTCACTTGCGCTTACGAGTGACTTGGTGAATCAGAAACTAGCATGTGTTTTTAACAGACTGCTATGCCATGTTTTCTTCAGGTTGCTAACTCACGGATAGTCATTTTCTGGCCTGCACACTTTGCCATTACATTGAAAGAAGTTTGGTTGCGAGGCCATGAAGGAAAATACTCTTCTCATGCTACAACATATCAGACTAGTTGAAAAAAAAAAAAGATTTCGAGAAGACTAGTTCAGATGTAGGCATGGGGGAGACCCCACCTTCATCAAATGCCACCAATAGCACAATGAACGCTATTTATAGTGTTCATGAAAAAAAAAAAAAAAAAAGAGAAAAAATAAATCATCTGCTGAAAAGGCTCCAAGTTAATGAAGCAATTCAAAAATAGAGTTTTATTTTGTTGCTTGTTGAAAGAGAGTATCCTCTTTCCCGAGGACCAGCTTGGTCCAGAAGGGAAATGAGAAATCTCCAACCGGTAGCTAAATAAAACAAGGAAAAATCTTGGAGGAGATCAGATTTCAAATGTCTGCACAAAGGCCACAGGATTAACATTTTTTTTTTATGTGCTAATTGAGGAGGAGCTTGGTGTTTCAAAAATGTGAGTTGTTGGTTGTCATATGAAAAAAATATACAAAAGAGAGGCAGAATCTCACTATGGTGGAAGATAACATCAACTTTGAGAGGATCTGAAACCATGGAGAAATCTGCTTTTCACAAAAAGTGTGAGGGCAAAGATGTTTCAATACATGGTACATTTTGCCAAATTCTTAGGATGGATCATTGACAAACCTCCAGATGTGAAAATCACCAACTCAAATGGTTGAAGTAGACATCCTATTCTTTGATGCAGATGATGAAAAAAAAATGATAATCCAAGATCTGTTCTGGTCAAGGCAGAATAGACCGAAAAAAAAATACAAAAAAAAAACAGAGAACAAAAATTAGTTAGAATTTTATTTTAACGTCTTTAGTTTAGATTTTTCTTTTATGTTTTGCAGGACAACGTGAAGTGCGAAGTAGAAAAATAAGGAGGTGTCTATGAAGATCTCATGAATTGAGATTCATACATGGAGTTCGTAATAGCACTATACGAACTATCTCGGGTACCTGATCGTATAGCATCCAATCTAACAGGTGAAAGCCAGCAGAGTTTTGCCTTGGAAACATTGGCACTTGAAGGCAGGCTAAGTAACCCTGATCAAGCGAAAGGCTTCTAGCCCAAGGTGCTTGTGGAATTTGGGGGAAAATTTTGCTGGAAAGTGCATGACTATTATAGCCTGGATGATAAACAAAGTTAGATATGCTACACCAAGTGCAAGAGAAGAGTTTCGAGACAACGTTCAAGTAACGGTCAACGAGCTCCATTAACCACTGCCTCACATTCACAAGAGTGGATCAGACATCGGCATGGGGGAGACCCCATACCATACCAGTAGCTTGGACGAATGTTCAAACATTCGTCGAAAAAAAAAAAGGAAGAAGAAAAAAAAGAGAGAAAGAGAAAAAAAAGAGAGAGAAAGAAAAAAAAAAAGAGAGAGAGAGAAAGAAAAAAAAAAAGAGAGGGAGGATACGTTAAAAAAAAAAAAAATGAAGTGAAAGATGCCTTGTTTATCAAGAAGGCGCCTTCCGCATCAAGAAGGCGCCATACATTGGAGGCGCCTTCCATAGGAAGAAGGTGCCATACATTAGAGGTGCCTTTCGCATGAAGAAGGCGCCATACATTAGGGGCACCTTCCGCATCAAGAAGGCGTCATACATTGGAGGCGCCTTCCGCATCAAGAAGGCGCCATACATTGAAGACGCCTTCCACCAAAATATATATATATATATATATATATATATATGCGAATCCTCCTAGTGAAAAAAAAAAAAACATAGAACATGTCCTGCTTAGCATAAAAATTGCTTTCTTATTGCTTTGCAGGAAATCATGAACCGAATGCAAGCTGCAGGCATCCTGAGAGCCAGGGCCTAATAGGCACGGAGTCATGACTCCTATTTTACTGCTTTTGTGTGTAGTTTTTGTAGGTGTAGTTTCGTAGTACACAACCATGAGCATGATCTGTAGGTGGAGCCGGCTTAAACTAGGCCTAACAGATGTGACATTTTGTGCCCTGCAATTAGGAGTGCGGTAAAGCGAAAAAGGCACTTACTTCCCACTAGGAAGAGAGTGCCTACAATCAGCCCAATACAGTAGTGCCTTTTTCCACCTGGAGGAAGGCACCAATAAGCAATTTTCTTCTCCCTTGGATGGGGATACCTGTTGTTCAGTGTGGGACCTGACGTTTGGAGGGCTGCAGACCTATTGTGTAGAGGGACCTATTGTTGGTGATAAGGGCATCACCAATTTAAGTGGGGGAAGATGCGGGTGAATCAGAACCTCCCATAAAAAAAAAAAATGGGGAGTTCGAAAGGCTGTTGTCACGAGGACGTGACAATTTTTAGACATGGGGGAAAGACGCCTTATTGTCGGCGCCTAACTTACTCCTATGAAAAAAAAAAAAACCACCTTGTGTTGAAATAGCTCCACGATGAAATGCAAATCAGAAGCAAAGTTTTATTTTCATTGCCCATTGGAAGAGAGTATCCTCTTTCCCGAGGACTAGCCTGGTCCCGAAGGGAAATGAGAAATCTCCAACTAGTAGCTAAATAAAATGGGGGAGGAGTTTGAAAAAAAAATAGATGTCAAATATCTGTTTCCTTTGAAATCAACGCATGGTAAGTAGGCACCTTCCTCTTCCAGGAAGGCGCCAATAGAAGGCCAACGCCTTCCTCTTCCAGGAAGGCACCAAGAAAATATAAGTGCCTTCCTTTTCCAGGAAGGCACCAATAGGAGGCCAGCGCCTTCCTCTTCCAGGAAGGCACCAAAAGAATGCAAGCGCCTTCCTCTCACCGAAAGGCATCGACAGGAAGGTGCCACAGGAAGGCGCCAACAGGAAGGTGCCACAGGAAGGCACCAATAGGAAGGTGCCACAGGAAGGCACCAACAGGAAGGTGCCACAGGAAGGCACCAACAGGAAGGTGCCACAGGAAGGCGCCAACAGGAAGGTGCCATAGGAAGGCACCAATAGGAAGGTGCCACAGGAAGGCACCCATAGGAAGGCACCATAGGAAGGCACCGATAGGAAGGTGCCATAGGAAGGCACCAACAAGAAGGTGCCACAGGAAGGCACCAATAGGAAGGTGCCACTAGAAGGCAAGCGCCTTCCTCAGAGGGAAGGCGCCCCTGTTCTTCGCCCGTTGACTAGACAAGCACGATGTGGGCAACAAAAATTGGTGCAGTTCCAACTCTACGGCATGTAGGTTAATTTGGGGATCGCACCAACGGATGAGAACATCCTACCAACGCTAGCACATACAACACATACATCTCAGCAATGCACCTGACAGATGCCATGAATAATGAAAGAAATACTATTTTTCCTCACTCCAAAAAACAAAGGAATGCAGTGTTGTTCCAATTATGCATGCAAAAGAAATAATTCAGAGGGGAGATCATTTTGGACGCACACGTGTCAGGTATAAATTTTAATATTCATCCTATAAATGCATTCGGAGAGAGATACGTCAATGCAAGATTAAAATATTTTGTGTGCTATTGAGAAAAAGTTGGGTATTTCAAAGTTTAGAGTCACCAACTCAGTTGTTGCGGATTGACTCTATTCTTTGATGCAAAGGATGAAAAAAAAAAAAAAAGAAGAAAAAAAAGAAAAAAAGAAAAGAAAAAAAGAAAAAGAAAAAAAGAGAGAGAGTCAAGATCTATTCTGTTCATGGCAGAACAGATAAAGATACATATAAATAAATAAATAAAATCTCCAGGAGCACCAACGTGAAGACGTCTCACACCACCGGCATCATATATATCGGATTCTACGAAATTCAACCGGGTATGTACTGATTTTCTTATTAATTATGTGTATAGTTATTTTAAAATCATTTCTATGCTAATACCGATCGACGCCTCCACAGTTTTTCAAAATCTCCCATTAGAATTCAAACACATGATGTGCCTTAAAAAAATATATAATTGAAAAAAAAAAGAGAGAGAGAGGCTATGGCATCTACATGAATAAATTTGGCATCATTTTCATTGCCGCCTCCTTACAATGGTAGTCATCTTGAGCGAACACATATAAATGATGCTACTCTCTACCACAAAGGAGGTTCTGGAGATGTCAAATATGTTTCAGATGTGGGTAAAAGTAGTAGCTAGTGATTGCACTTGTTTTAAACAAATTTGGTCTCACCAAATCGACTAATGTGCAACACTAGAAAATGCCAAGCATTAGTGCAGTGGTAATTTGCCCTAAACAGTGTGGTCACGATTTAACTATTTATCCGCAATGATTAGTCAGGATGTGTTTTTGACTTCTACTGGTGCCGCATCGCTCTATGGATGAAGAATAGCAGCACTCAATGAAAAAAAAACACAGTGCTGAATAAAAAAAAATAGTACTAAGAAAAAAAATAGTAGTGCTGAATGGAAAAAATAGCAGCACTCAGTGGCAGAGAAACAGAGATGGTGAAGGCCATTAAAAAAAAAAAAGAAGAAAAAAAAGATATATATCCCAGGGGTTGTTGTCACGAAGACATGACAAAATTTTTGGCATGGTCATCCTGCGAGAGGGATAACTTCACCTTTTGGTGCCACGAGGGCGTGGCACATGTTAGGCATGGGGGGATGATGAGCACCAAAAATGCTCATTTTATATACACGGTTAAGGAGAATTATCATTGGTTCAATTAGCATATGAAATGTATTTTATATAACTTATGCATATAATTGATAGAAAATCCGGTATTATGCTTGATTGGTGTTTTTAGTGGGAAATGTGTATAAATGCAGGTATTGGTACTAATATGGTGTTTTCCAGTCTACATCCACTTGGACCCGGCATACTTCTGCTTACAGAGACTAAGGCAAGAGAGTAGGCACCTTCCTCTTCAAGGAAGGCGCCCAACAGAAGTAGGCACCTTCCTACAACCGGAAGGCGCCCACGGAAGACGAGCGCCTCCCTACAACCGGAAGGCGCCAATGGAAGACGAGCGCCTCCCTGCAACCGGAAGGCGCCAACGGAAGAAGAGCGCCTCCCTACAACCGAAAGGCGCCGACAGAAGATGAGTGCCTCCCTACAACCGGAAGGTGCCAATGGAAGATGAGCGCCTCCCTTGCAATCGAAAGGTGCCAACGAAAGAAGAGCGCCTCCCTACAACCGAAAGGCGCCGATAGAAGACGAGCGCCTCCCTACAACCGAAAGGTACCAATGAAAGATGAGCACCTCCCTACAATCGGAAGGCACCAATGGAAGAAGAGCGCCTCCCTACAATCGAAAGGCGCCTCCATGCCTTCATACTTTGCAAGATTTACCAAGTCAACTTTGACTGGTTGACCAAGGACTATGGAGGAGGTTGCACGTGAAGACAAAGGAGATCTATTTTAATCATGCATTTATTAAATAGAATAAAGTGTTTGTTATTATTATCAACCGATTGGTCGGTTGACCTTGTAAAGCTCTTAAAGCATATTATTATTTTTAGGATGCATTAGTTTAGGATTTGTTGTTACGTACACCTAAGGATGTTTATATTTATCCTTCTGGTGAACGAACATACTTTAAAATAGAAGAATAAAATATGTGTAGAATCAATTGTAACTAAATCACATCACGTGATTAAAATAGACCGATTTGTTATTGTAATGAGATCTGGCTGCGCTTTATATAAAGACGCAGGCCAGATGAACAAAGGAGATCGGAGATCAATGATTAATTCTACAGAGAACTTATTTTATTTTATTGTTTAATTAATCAAGAGTGCAACTCCTCTTATTAAAGCAAGCTTTACGTAGCTAGCCGGGCGGACTATCTGCAGGAGCTTGGGCCCACTCCCTGCAGTAGTCCTCCCCTATTTATTTATGTTCTTTATTTTTTGTAGATTATTTTATTGCTTTAGTTCTTGCTTTATTTAATTTAGGTGTGTGCTTTTATTTTCAGCATTGTATTTTATTTATTTAAATTCTCTGCACTCAGTTTATTTGGTTTGGCTGGAATCCAATTACACAAACCTCCCCACCAAACTAAATAAGGTACAACCAGATTTGTTCCCCAACACTACAGGCATATACTGTGCGTGACACTCATAAGTTTACGAACTTACCGGATTGATAATTTATGGAAGAGAAATGAATGTTTTTCGGGACATGAATTTCTGCTCACCAATGATAGCATGAAAATTTTGAGCTAAGAGGCTAAGTCTGGGAAAAATGTCATGATGGCATGACAACTTTGAGCCTAAATATTAAATGAAGGGAAAAAGTCATGATGGCACGACAGTTTTGAGACCGAAGGCTAAGTCCGAGGAAAAGTCATAATGATGTGATAGTTTTAAGCTCGAAGGCTAAATGAAGGTAAAATGTTGTGATGGCATGATTTTTTTGATCTTGAAGATTAAATGAAGGGAAAATGTTGTGATGGTGTGATAGTTTTGAACCCAAAGGCTAAGTCTAAGGAAAAAATTGCAATGGCGCAATAGTTTTGAGCCCGAAGGCTAAATGAAGGGAAAAAGTCATGATGGAATGACAATTTTGAGCCCAAAGGTTAAATAAAGGAAAAAAATCATTATGGAATGAAAATTTTGAGCCCAAATTCTAAGTCCAAGGAAAAAGTCGTGGTGGCATGACAATTTTGAGCCTGAAGGTTAAATGAAGGAAAAAAGACGTGATGACAAGATATTTTTGAACCCAAAGAAGAACAATTAAAGATAGCTAGACCACGATGTATCTAAGAATATAAATATGGAATTTGGTAATAAGAAGATCCCAACCATTTCTAGTTGAATATATCATGGTCTCTTAACTACTACTCTACCAGAATGAGCCTACGAGTATATTGTTGTAACAACTTTCAGTTTTCTATTATGTAAAATTATATATATAGGATGAGCGACCCAAACACAAGGTGAACTCTTGGATGTTTATAAGCTAATGTACACAAACTTATGAAATTAAATAAATATTATCCATTATTGTTTCTAGCTCACTAGTGTTTTTATCAAGTATGTATGGGTTGTTAATTGCTGTATAAAGTTAGGTTGAGTAAAAACTGCTTTAATTATCATTTTGAATTTTTGCATTTGAATTTCTTCTAACTCTGAAATTAATAGTTCCAATAGGCTTATGTTTGATTAAATCTACACTAGAGGATTAGTTACTCTATTTTTATGGTTTAAATAATGCTTTTCTATAAAATGTTATAGAAATTACTTTGTTTTTATCTAACCTGCACCATTTAAATGCTTCTAACAATAACTATATTTCCCTATATTTATGCATTTCATTCTCCCTCCATTTTTCCTAGAAATCAAGGAACCAACCTCCTCTGGAGATTGAACTGGGTAAACTATGTTTTGAACTCGATATTTCAATGTTAGAAAAGTATTGGGTGCAAACGTAACCAAAGGCATATTTTGCACCAATAGGACCACGTATTCACCAATACCAGGATTAGTGAGGTGGACCTCAAATTGGTATGACATGGATGTGGATGTGGAAATGGATGAATCATGATTAGCTTAGGTTATGAACTGAGATGGTGTCTCACGATTCGTTAACTGTATTTGTGAGACATTGGCTGATGTGGATGAAGATGGATTTGGCTGAGGTGATTGTTGAATTGGTAATGATGTAGAAGGAATGGTGGAGGATGATATTGATGATGATAATAAAATTGATGTTTATTGAGTTTGACCACATGTGCATGTAGTAAAAGGTGATGAATATGAGGGCATGAATGTGGAAGCTTGATGAGCATTGGTGATGGGAAGCTCCTCATGAATAAGAGCTTTAGATGATGATGTGCATTAGGTGGATGATGATGTGATAAATATATGAGTGAAAGGTAACACGAATTCATCTAGGTTTGATATGAAATTGCAATACTTAAATGGTTCAAAATTCACTGATATATAATGAACCTATCCCTCATGTACGTATTTCAAGCATTGATGTAGTATATAAGAGACACATCTCATTTCCCTCATATAAGGTCATCAAAGGAGTAAATTATACGACGTGGACCCTTACAGGATGTGGAACATGACATGCAATATTTTGATCCCCACTTCGATTGGTAAAACAACAATACCAATTATGGAGCAGAGAGAATCATTAAATGCTTTCAGGGTGAAAGTGGATTTGGTAATGTGATATTTAGGAAGATTGAGATGATGAATATTGGATGTGATGATAATGTTGATTGAGGAGCCAGTATCAATTAAATCTCTTTTGAATGTCTTTCTATCAATTTGAGTCATGATGTGTAATATATGGTATACCGATTCTGATGATATTGGTTTGATCTCAAAATAATAGAATATACTAGAAGACTCCATACATGTTTGAATACACCCTATAAAATTGTTAAAGGCATTAGCATCTTGAGATTGAAGTTCAGTGTGCTTTAGAATATCCATTAATACCTCATGATGTGGGGAATATTTTTGAATGATATTATATATAGACCATTTATACGAAGCCATTTTTAAGCTTATGGTTAACTGACTACTCAAGGAGATGAATGGCCTATATGGATAATTTATGGATGAATGGAAGGATTTGGATGACCTAGAATACAGATGGTTTGGGAAGGATTGATAGAAATTTGGATGGGTGGTGATGATAAGGTAGGTTGAGACACACTTGCCTATGATGGAATGGGTGATTGTACATATTATTGTTGAGCATTTTGTTGATTAGTGTATTTTTGTTGATCTCGGGTTGCTACATGGATAGCACCCACAAAAACTTGGTATTAATGGATATGATTGACTTTATTAGGAGTCTTGGTGTTAGTACCTCCCATTATTGGTTGCACCTCCTCATGATGAGGAAGTGGTGTTTGATAAATTCCAATTTTTTTGTTTTTCTAAGGTAAGGGACTATAAAGCTTTATTGCCCCTAAGTCAATAAGATATTGCACTCTATCTTTAAATGCATGGAAATTGTTAATATCATGCCCATTTTGCCTATGATAAGGGCAAAACAAATACTCCCAGTAGTTTTTACCATGATTGGTGGGATCATTTAGTTTAACCTTAGGTAAGGCAAGTTGGTTGGTGTCATGTAACCTATGGAAAATGGAAGCATAATATTTAGCCAATGGGGTGTACTGACTATTTTATTGAATACATTGTTGATGTGGTTGGTTTTCCATAGCTGGAACTATGTTTTGACTATATTTAGTTGTTGAAGAAACTACATGATATTAAATTTATCATGGTTGTTGTTGCACAGGTTGTTGTTGATCCATTACCAGCTAGCTCATGACAACTTGACTAACTTGGTTAGCTTGGTTGGTCGGATTGGCCTAGTTTGATTTTGACTGGCCAGAATAAATTCCTTTATATTGGCCCTTATTTTTTTATTCTTCATTTTTAGGCTTAAGCATGCCTTCTTGAATTTTTATCTCCTCAATTATTCTAGCCTGGGTAAGAGCTTCATAAAATGATCTATATTGTTGTAATTATAATAACCAAGAGATGGGTTTTAAGCAACTCTTAGTAAACAATTAGATCAACTCCTCAATTTGTAGGGTGAATGGTAATTTGGTGATAACGACCCTCCAAAAGTTACCAAAGTCATATATAGGCTCATCATCATATTGTTTTAGACCATATATAGGATAATGAGACTTGCTTTATGACATTAAGGGAAAATATTTCAAGAAATTTATCAATTTCTTTCTCAAAAGTATAAATGCTATGGTGAGGCAAGTGATTATACCATTTTACAACATCTCCCCCAATGTCTAAGGAAATGTTCAAAGTATTAGAGCATCAATACTTTGAATTCTAAAGCATGAACATTGAATGTATAAATATGCTCGCATGTTCTTTAGGGTCCTTAGTCCCTTTAAATTTATCAAACTTCAATACTGTGAATTCTACTATTTATGGCGGGGATGGTACCAAAGAATGGATTGGTTGATTTATCAGTTGACGTAAAGTGGGTTTTTGGTTTATCATACCAGGATTATGTTGTATCAGACTGTCAATTTGTTTTTGCATAACCTGAATTCTAGGGTTTGCCCTAGGAATGTGGAAGCCTTGAGTAACTTGATTTTGTGAATATAGAGTGGAAATATGTTGAGGCATAATGATATTATGATGAATTGGTCAATTGGATTGGATTTGGTGATGATAAGGTTGATAAAATTATTATGAATGAAGAAACATAGAATATGCATAAGGACTGTGAATGAATTTACCCATATAATGGGTATGGGTTTATGATGGTGTAGGGATGGAAACCACAAAAAATTGTGGTACCCATGATGGACCTTGGGTGAGAAAGGTGGGTTGAGTGGAAATATATTTAGGCTTAGGATTGATCGTATAAACTTGCTATTGAGGATAGTACTGAGCATTATATCACTTCTTAAGCAAATTTTTAAGGTGTTTCCATGTTTCAAATATTTCCATATCTAAAGTGGAAGGTGTGTATGTCGATGGTATGGTTGAGAAAACCATAGTTACAATTGAATGTGTAACATTGGTTGAGTTGGAAGCTAGCATCTATGAAGAAGCATTAACACATGCTTCATACAAAGGATTGCAATAGGTAGTCATGTAAGATGATGGGATGGATGTGCTTTGAGCACATGATGATTGGAGTATGGACCAATGTTGCAAAGGTGCAATTGATGCCTCAAAAAGAGGGTTATTATACACCTGGGTAAGGCTTGAAGTTTGGGAGGAGATAAATTCCTACTAGAAAGAAGTATCATGCCTAGGTGAGTTATGGATTGATTCTAAGACATAGTTAGCAAATCTCTTAAGAGCCTCCACTTAGACAATGTCTATAATGGTGATGTTATGGTCATTGGGAGAAGATGGTTCATCTTGGGGAATGGAAGTGGGGATGGATCTATGTAGAACATTAATATTTGAAGTTTGCATAGCGTGTTATGGACCCACAAATAAATTTGAATAAACTATCTGTGTCACACTAGTAGGATTAACAACATAAGTGGTGGGGAAGGATGATGAACAGTCCATGGATGTAGTGTTTTGGTGGGTGGAAATTTTATTCATTACTTTCTTCTTATTTATAGTTAATACCATAAGCTAATGAACCAAATATATGCAATGTGCAATTGAAACTTTACAAAAATCAAGAAAAGACACACAATTCTATGTTTATGCAACAAATGTGTCTTACCTCTCTTTTTTTATTTCGTTTTAATATTTTTTTTGTGTGTTTTTAATGTGCTAATATGAATTATGATGGATGAAATCTATGGATTGAATGAGTAATGAGATTTTTCCTAGTGATGAAATCCAAAATTTTTGCTCAAGGGTATCCTATGGTGGTTAAGGACAGAGATTGGTGGATGAAGATGAAGCCCACCATGACCAAATCTCAAGCACCGGTTGGTGATAAAATCCAATGCATTATTGTTTAATGTGATATGTGTTGTATGTGATTCCTTTAAAAATTTCCAATTTTATATGGTGTATATACAATGTTAGAAATAACTATTTTCATAAGTCTAAATTAGAAGCCAATAGCAAAAATATCAATTTACTCAAAATATGTAGAGTACACTGCTTAAGATCCACTTTGAATAGTGGAGGGTTCGTCTACTCTTCTACCTTGAATAACCAAATGTGGGAGTACTTTTAATATTCTAATATTGTGCCTACTTAGACAAGAGATAGAGAGATTCCTAACCCTATAATGCAAACTATTTCATGCAATTAACAATTCCAGTGAAAACAAAATGTAGGATTTTGAGTGCAACATACTAGAAAACAATGAAATTTTAATTTAAAATGTAAAATATGTGGATGAATATGGATGCACAACTATTCTAAATGCCTAAAAATACATATTTAATTTGCTTTTTTTTAACAAACATTTAATGATGTTCTTTTTAAAAATTTATCTGTAAAAAATGTAAAAACAAAAAATAGAGGGGTTAGGTTTTTGAAATAGACTTACTAATAAGCTTATGTATTCTTCTTCCCTCTCTGCAAAATGCCTCTCAGTGCCTCTGAAATACACCTAGGTGTTTTCTGAACACTAGAGGGCATCCCTAAAGAACCACCGGGCATCTGCATAACTTTTGCAACTTCTACAATTCTTCAGAAACCTTGGTTCTACGAAATTTGTGTGATCCATTTTTCTAAAAACTTGCAAAAAAAAATAGAAAACCACAATTCATTGAAAATATAATTTAAAATTTAGAACCCTTTGTGGGTCCCACAATGATCACCATTTTTGAATGCAAAAATGAAACACCAATACAATATATATAAAAATATATATATATATATATATATATATATATATATATATATATATATGAAAGTAACAAAAGCACAAGTAAATGAAACAAAACTGCACAAAATATAAAATATTTTATTGAATGGGGTAGATCTCCCAATTGTACAAATAATGTGCCCCAATGTGGAGTCTTTACAATGCTCTTGATATAGTTGTTACAATGTTAGGGTTTCTAAGACCCTAATCCAATGAATTATGGTGTCTTCTTACTCATCTTTGATTCCAATAGAGTGGTGAGTGGGCTTTGGTATCCTATGGAGGGCCACTCAAGCTTTAGAAACTACCAATTAATATTCTCCTCAAACTTGTACACAACAAAAAGATAAGGATAAATAATATCTATGAGGGCTCCACTACGTGAGACCCTTAGATAAATAAATCACTAAATCCTAGTTGTAGAATAAAAGAAACTATAAACAAATTTGATAATGTAAGAATGCTTTAAAAATGAACTTTTAGCTTGTCTTAATTGACTTGTTAATTCTATCTTCTTTGTTTTTGTAGAGGATAGTTATGCAGATGTACCCTAACAATGCTCAAGGACTATAGGGCTACAAAACTAGGATAGGAAACACTCGTGGGTGCTTTATAGACTCGAGAGGACACTCGGTAAACTCAGGAGAGCACTCGATAATGGTTTGAAGTGGCCAAATATGATTAGAAGACTTTGGTAGGAACTCACAAATCTCTGGAGGACATTCGACGGAGTGAAGCAGAATATTTACAACATCACACTATAATAGTCTACTCTACCATATTTCAATTGATATATTCCTTCTTGAAGCATAAGTACAACCACAAAATTGCAATAAATATTTTATATGAAAAACTATTGATGTTATAAAAAAGATCAAATATCACTAATGGAAATTATTAAAGTAAATTTTAAACATTATTTGATTCAGGTAGTCAACATTTTCTTGTCAAATGAAACTAAACTTACTATTTCCTCTACCCATAAAAAAGATAATCTAACTTCAAGATTCTCAATTAAAACCCCTTGACTAGCCTATTCACACGTTTGTTCCTTTCCCTTAACATATATGTTACCCTAATATTTTCAAACTCTATATCAAGATCTTGTATTTCCATAATTATCTCTTGTATGTTCCATGAAGCCTTTGCATTTTTTAAAATTATATTTATTACTATTAATGAATCATCTTCCATCCATCTTTGTTCCAATTCATTCTTTTACATATTTTTAACCTTTCCAAATCTATCCAAGCTTTAGCTTCATTATTTATCTTAAATCCACTATTCAAAGTATAATGAGACAAAGTATTTCCTCCATTATTCCTAATTATATCTCCTCCTCCTACTAGTCCTATATTTCCTTTAGAATCCTTATCAAAATTTAATTTTACCAACTCCATATCTGGTGGTTTGCACTTTATATTTTGCCTTAATTTTGTTTCTCATGTGCCAAACATCATAATTCAATTTGATGACTTGAATCCATCTATTAAGGCTCTCTGCTTCCATATTTGGGTTTGGATAAGTTGATAGGATTGGTTTAGACTCCTCCATGTCTAAAAAAAATATTCCTTTTCATTATATTTACACTTATTTTCTTTTATTTAAATATTATTCTATCCATTTCTATCCATACAATCCAAAGTATTATATATTTTGATATATCTCATATTATCCGTAAAGTCTCACTTATAAATGTGCATTGTAAATCATCCTTAAATTATACCATTAATCACCATGCATTTAGCAAACATATTAATAATCCATTGGCAAAGTTTATAGACTATTAATCAATGTACCAAGATATGGTTTATAATATCCTCCTCCCTTCTAAAAAAAGCACATTGTGAGGGGCCATGAAAACCCTTTTTCATAATGTTATCCTAGGATAAAATTCTTCTATGACCTATTAATCAAAAAATCATTCTAACTTTAGAAATGCTTGGAATGTCCCAAATATATCTCCATATTATTGTGATATTCCTATTTTTTTTTGGTGCTTTACATTATATCTACTTCTTGTTGTGTATTCTCATGAGCTATTCAACTCTGATATCAACTTATCCTTGGATCCCCTTGAAATAATCATTATTGTTATATTTATGCTCAACTGTCTTCTAGCAGTAATGTCTTGTATACTTGAAAAAGAATGCCTTTTCTATTTGTATATTCCTTCCTAATCCTTATACGTAATGTTTGAAACCCTATAACATCCATGGTTTCTAAATTTGATTTCAATTGAGTGGTTTATTATCACACCAAATATCCATACAAATAGATTTTTTCTCTTGTTTCCACACACACCTTAGACATTTAATAACTAAATAAATTGATTTTTTTTTAATAATTCCATAGAGAAGAACCATTTGGTAGTGAGAGTGTAGTAAATATTAAGTTTGGGTCATTGGGATCAACATATGATATACATGTTGTGTTTTTTTGGGTCTATAAGTATTTAAAATATGAATATGATTTAATTATAGTATATCACATATTTTTCAAATATATTATATCATAGTATCCCATTTATTTTGAAATTTTTAAATATGCTAAACATTGTATACAAACTCCATAATTTAACCTATATATGGATAAGCATAAGAGGACTCTACACTATTCCATGTAATTGAAGCCTATAGTTAGAGATGTCTTATCCTAGATATAAATCAAAAGAATAACATAAAATATAGTGAGGGATATATTGGATTCTAAGAAATAGCTACCCATATAAAAATGTTTTAAATATGAAAAAATATATAAGATGAGAAGTATAGGATGATAAATATGATTTAATGAGATACAAAAAAATTGGAGTTTATACTAGTGTTATATGTAAAAATAACAAATATAAAAACAATTGAACAATAAAGTTAAATTAATATGCAAGATATGTAAAGAAATAAAAATATGAGAGAAACAATTTATGCAAAACTTGGAGGATAATAACTTTTTTATGAAATTTGATGATGCTAATAGACTTCTTCTTAGTTATTGAATTGTATCTTGAAGATCCTTGTTCTTTAGTTTTCTTTCTAGACGCTCCTTGATAATGATTTGAGACCCTTATTGATTAATCTAAATTATGAATTTGAATTATGTAATCCATATGAATTATAATACTAATTAGGGGAAAATAGAATTATTTATCCTTTTATTATCCAAGAAGCAATAGTGCTAAGTCATCTATTTCATTTGATACTATTCTAGGATGAATGCAAAAGATAATTTAAAGAAGATTTATTTTAATGGAAGAGAGATTTTAGAGGGTGATATTATTTTTCTCATTACGAGTTATATAAATACTACATATTAAAGTTGAATATGTAATTTTCATTAAAATGACCATTTGAATATGGTATTATAGAAATTTATTATTTGTTTTAAACATGCAATAATATTGATTGATGTTAGGTTATTCTGTCAACCCAAATTCCAAAACAAGATAGTTAACTTAGGATAGGTTTAATATGACTTGGAGATACCAAATATGAAATTTATTTGGACCTAAGGGGAGATATAAATGACAGCATATATTTTTAAAAGTGAGAGAACCACCTATATAAAATAAATACTTTAGAGCTTTTCACTAATAAAGAGGCTAATGCTCTTGATATAATGCATGAATATAATAAAATTAATAAATAATACCATTTATATATGGTCATAGATGAATAAAGTGTGGTTCTTAACATATTGCTTGGCCAAGGTAAGAGAAACCCAAAGATAAACTAATAATCTATACCTCTAAGACTAGTTTCCCTCTTTTTGGGATCATTAATTAAGAAGGTTAATAAGAAAATTAATCCAATTTTGAATTTTAGCATTAGAATTTTTTTTTACATACATCTTGGTGACATAGCTCATTAATTTAAGATTCACCAAAATATTTTATCGAGATTCAGATATATCCTAGGAGGGAACTCCATAATATAAATAAAGAAAACACTAGCACAAGATTAATCCTAGACAAAAACCAAAGAATAATTTAAAAGATGAGAAAGTTTAGGTTGGAGTTTAATATATAGGAACTGTAGACCCCATAAGGCTACATACTTATCCAAATTATAAATCCACTAAGTAATCAGAAAAAAATGGCAAAGGCTATGTGAAGTTTCCACTAGAGACAAATTCTGCAGTCAGTGAGGTCAAAGTTGGACAAGCAAAATTCAAAATGGTAAAAAATAGAGAAATCAACATCAGTGTGTGAAAATTTTTCATGTCAGAAGGAGTGAGAGTTTAAAATAAAAAAAAAACAAATTCCACAGTCAGCATGGTCAAATGATGCAAGGTAGAATACAGAATTGTGGATCTTGGAAAACAATGTTAACATCTTCCAAAATGCCAAAGAAGAATAAGAGTTCTATAGTTATACTGATCAAACCTGACCTAGCATAAATAAATGTAGTGGAGTTTACAAGAAGTCATTGGCAACCATAGAATCCAATTCCATAGTCAACACCGTCAAACATTACTCAACATAATTCAGAGTTGTGGATTATTTGAAAGGTTGTGAGATATTTAAAAATCCATACATTGCAGTCAATATGATGAAGCCAAGACTAGCGACAAATGAATCGATAGATTTTGAAGAAGATAAAGGTAGCAAAACCTGAAAAAGGTAATGGAAATGATTTGGGAAGACCAAATGTCACAGGAATAAAGATTCGACTATATTTTTAGTTGTAGGTCAATAACAAAAGGTTCCTGCAAGAATGAAGAATGGTCCAGATTTATCTGTAACCTCTCCATCCATGGAAGTCAATTGAGGGGCTGAGCATTTGTAAAGTGTAGATACATAGCATTTATGGAGTACAAATTAATTATTTTCTTGAAGATTCTTTAGAGGCCGCAACCTTAGTACTCTGTTGTTTTAACAAAGAAAGTCCTTGTAATCTTCAAGTATGTTAATATTTGTAAAATCTATATAAGAAGATCAAACCCCAATGATTAAGCGTCAGCTTTGAAGTGTTTTCTTGATATATTATTGTAACTATTGTGATATAAATTGAATGAGCATTACTTGGATGTCTACCTTTAGCTTTTCATATTTACCAACTGTGAATTTATTCTATGAATGTATTTTTGTTACTGCTTTATGGTTAGTCAATTCTGTTGATATTATATTTCTAATTTAGAGAACCTTGGAATGGTTCATACCTAAATAAATGCTATAGAAGAATTTTATTTTGGTTAGCCTAAGTGTTGATATAATTTTTATATTTGGATTATTAGCATTTAGATGTTTGAAATAGTTTTCTAAGCATTTCCTTATTTTAATGGTGAAGATGTTGAGTTTTGATTATTGTTAGTCTCAAGTGTGGCATACTGGAAATGTGATTTATCAATGGATTCTTGCTATTTTTCAATGCTATTAGATCTATCCAACCACCTAATTTCTCAATTGTTTTCTAACCCTTACCCTATTTCTATCCCTAAACTTACACTTTTTAATTGAGCTTAATTGAGTCAACACCTAAAAAGTTGACAAGGTACCAACCTACTATTGAAAATGGATTGAAGTATATCTCTGATCCATCCAATTTTAAGGTTTGAGATATGATTAGAGGTTATTTTACTCTGAGAAGTCATAGATTCATAGCTACATTTCAAGGTTCTCTTGATTCCAATTTAGACCCCAATAGTTCTAGCACACCTGGTGAGACCCTACTTACAAGAAGCATTAGTTAACCTAAAGAAGTTTTTTTCTTTACCCCTTCTAAAGGAATCAAGATTTAGCAAGTTGTCTTGACCTTGTTAAGTGGTTATCTGTAAATTCACTTGGTGAATCCCCTGCATGCAAAGATCTAGAAATCCATTCTAGCATCTTGTAATTTTTTCATGAATACTAGGTCAGCTACAAAGAACAATTTAGATTCATTCATTTATTATTAACTCCCTCCAAAAGGATCCACCATCATAAGAAATTTAAAATAGGAATTCCATTCAGACTAGACCCCTCCTGAACCAACCCCTACAACACATTTGCATCCACCTCCAACTAGAATATCACTAGTAAAAATGGCTCATAATGTACCTCCAAATTAGCCCCTGCAAAAATACCCTAGTTGGAATACAACTGGTCCCCTGAGACTTACCCATATGCATGATATTCCATAGGCTGTATCAAAATATATACCTACATATGATGGGTCGGGTAAAACCACCTATGAGCACTACCAAGATATCTTAAATTTAGCAGGTATCCATAATATAAAAAATGAGGATGTCATTTTCAGAATCCTGGCTCTATCCTTTAGAGGGAAAATTTTATACTGGTTTACAACTTTAGAAGATAACACCATTAATTCATTGGTTGCATTAGAAGAAACCTTTGTAGAAGAGTTCAATGAGTCAGTTGATTCATTTTCCTTCCTTAACCAGTTTACATCTATGCAAAAACATCAACAAGAATTTATTTTGAAATTTAACCTAAGATTTAGTAGAACTTGAAAAAGAATTCCATCGAAAGATAGACCACCTTCCATCTCACTTTTATGTACTATATCAGATCTTTGGGGTCATATCTTGGGTTAAAAACACAGTATTATAGAGTTAATACCTTCCCTCATGTCTACAATGTAGTTGTGCATGCTGAGAACGTCTTAATCAATGTAGTACGGTTACCTCCAAAAATTGTCATACTTTATGGTTCCAAGATATATCATGCCTTGAGCCAGTATTTTGCATATTCATACATGGATACCCCTCATTTTTCATAACCTCTCCATCATATGACACTCATTCCACCATTGAAAATACCAATGCCTACAAACCCATTTTCACCACTCGCACCTCAAGCTCCCCAAGAGTCCATTGTGCTTCTTGACATTCAAAGTACACTCAAGATGCTTAGTAATAACATGAATGATATGGATAAGAGGGATATAGAAATATTTCAACCAATAATATTCCCTTATATAAGTAGATATCAAAATCCTGGTCCCATTAATAGTACAGGAAGCAAAGTCAAAGTAAATCAGGATGATCACGATCACGTTTTTGAGACTAGTCTTGTCAATGTATGGTGTCTAGTATGCAATGATTCGCATGACTCAAAATATTGTGCCATGTACTAAAACCATGTGCAACAAGCAAGTTTCGATAATGACAAGGTCTAGAAATAAGCCCTTGCAAGTGGAACCACAAAATATGGATAGTTTCTAGGTTTCTTCACAAAAGAGGAAATAAAAACCACTACAAAGTGACGACTGATTTCTCGTTCTGTAAGTAGAAGAGACAAGTAATGTAGTTCCCATAAGATAGGAAATAAAGGTAATATTTCTAGGGGGAGGAAAGAAATAGAGAACATGAAAGTGTGAGAAAAGAGACCCAATAAAAGCTAAGTTTTCCTTTGATTACAAAGTGCCAAAGGATCGAAGCTACACAACAATATAGAACAAACTATGGAGATCTAGAAAAGAGGTATGAAATACCTCCACTAATTTGGATGGAATATAATATCATTGATGAAATAAAAATAGTTATAGCTATATCAAGCCTGTATGATATTCTTTTTCTTCCTAGTCAAATTAACTTGTCGAAAGCCTCCATTCATTAAAGGTCTCAAGTAAAATAAACTACAATAATTTTCAATATAGAACATGATAGAGAAAATATATATCCTGCCATCCTAAAGAATAAACCACCACCATTCTACATCTCTCTCAGAATGGAAGTATGGGTGGTCCACAATTGTATGATAGATTCAAGCACTTCAATAACTGTTATGCCAAAATCAGTTTGTGATAAAATGGGGATGGAGTACACAAGATATTGCCAAGGTGTTTTACAACTTGATGGCACCCTTGTAAATACTGTGGGAGTTATAAAAGATGCATTGATGAGGTTACACACATCCCCAAAAATTATAATTTTCCAAGAAATTGTGGTAGTAGATCTCGAGCCGTATTTTTTCATTTTCCTTTTGAGAGAGTTCATGACCAAAATGGGTGGAATCATGTATCTTGACTACTCCATAATGATAGTTCCTTACAAAGGCAAAAGGATAAGAATAACTCTAGAAAAGCTGATGTCCATCCACATTGGAAAAATTGAAGAAGATTTATACACTAATTCAGTTATGAAAGAACAAAAAATGTTAGAAAGCTTAGAATATTTAGAGATAGAAGATGAATTACCCTTCATATATGACTACAGTCTATAAAAAATTGGGTTGTGCACATAAAGTATAACTGTTGAGGCTAAAAATAATTTCCTTACCATATCCAATCAATCCTTTCTATAGATAGAGGTCTGGACTATGCATTTCAAGAGAGTAAGGTGCAAAAATGGAGCCAAAGCCAATATAGCGCTAAAATCTCCCTAAGAAGGAGTAAATTTTTTTTCCTTCATATTCACTTTGGCTTGTACAAATAATGCAGTAGAATATTAAGCTCTGTGTTCAGGGTTTACGTAGGTAGAAACTATGGGAATCAAAATATTAGATATATTTGGTGATTTAGAGCTAGTGGTCAACCAGGTCACATAACGCAATAGTAAACATCACTATCTAAAAAATTATAAGAACAAAGTTTGGGATTTAATGGAGTCATTTGATGCGTTGAATTTCCACTCCATTCATAGGGATAAGACACTAGTTGATGCTTTGGCTGTTAAAGGAGCTAATTTCAACCCTTCCTTAGATTTGGGCACAACTGCAAGTAAGAAGGTCGAGCTAGTCTTCAGGCCCATAGTCCCAAAAAGGTAGATCTTATGGAAAATCTTCAAAAGTGATGACCAAATAATTTATTTTCTAGTTAGATAAGCTTGTTTATCAAAAGTTCAAGAAGATATTGTTTAGGAAATAGAGCCATAAGATATGATACATCTCAAGAAAAATCATATTCCTAAAGTTTTGATCATATTAGAAAGTCTATTTGATAATGAAGATGGCAAAAAATCAAAGGCTATGAAAATAGATGATAAAATCTGTAGTGAGGTGGAGATAGGAGCAGATAATAAAATCAATGTAGGAGTAAGATGCTCTCTAGAATATATGGAAGGAGTCAATACATTATGTTCCATAAATTCAAATATCATTGCCTGGTCATATGATGACCTTAAAGTATATGATAAGAAGATCGTTCAGCATACCATTGAGCTGGAACCTAATGAAAAACCTTTTTGGCAAAGACAAAGGCCTATCAATCCAAAAATTGAATCCATAATGATATAGGAAATGATTAAAATTCTGAAAGGTAAAATTATATATCCCATAATGCATTCCACATGGGTCACCAACTTGGTCCCGATGAGAAATAAAAATGGAGACATTCACCTATGCATATATTTTAGGAATTTAAACAAAGACTCATTAAAATATCACTATCCTCTTACTCATATGGATCAGATCCTTCAGATGGTGTTAGGAGCAAAAAAATACTCTTTATTATATGGATTTTTTGGGTAGATCCAACTTTGGGTTAAGGACGAAGATCAGTTCAAAACAACTTTCACTACCAAATGGGGAACATTTGCTTATCAGAGAATGTCATTCATTCTATCAAATATGGAATCTACTTTATAGATGGAAATGGATTATACCTTTGGTGAACTCATAAATAAAATAATTTTGATTTACCTATATGACATGACAGTATTCTCTCATAGAAAAGAGTCAAATCTTGAACATTTAGAGAAGGTTTTTTAGAAATGTAGAGAGTTTGGTATATCTATTAATCCCAAGAAATATTTTTTCATAGTTCATGAGGGCAAACTACTAGGACATATAGTTTTCAAATAATAGATGGTAATAGATCCATATAGAGTAAAGATAATCCTAGCCCTTCCCTTGCCCACAAAGTCCTTTGGGTAGATTAACTTTGTAAAAAAATTAATTTCAGAAATTGCCTAGGTAGTCAGGCCTATCTCTAAATTACTCAAGAAAAATATGGAATTCGAGTGGATTGAAAAGAGGAAATAAGCCTTTGAGGCTATTAAATAGGAATTTGCCACTACATGGGTGTTGATAAATCTAGATTTTACCAAATATTTTATTGTATACGCTTATGGAGTTGAGGAAAGCTACACATCTATACTTACTCAGAAGGATGATAGTGGAGAGGAACACCCCATATTCTTCTAGAGTCACATGTTACATGAGTATTAGACTAAGTACAAATTCATAAAAAGACAAGTATTTGTTGTTATGAAATATCTAAAAATGTTTAGGCAATACTTGGTCAAGAGCAAAACTCTGGTCTATGTGGTTCATCCAGATGTGACAAAATTCATCCTCCAAGAAAAATTAGGTGATAAAAGATTTGTCTAGAATACTAAAATACAAGAGTATGATGTGGAGATCCATCCTACCAACTAGTCAGAGGAAGAGCACTATGCTAGGAGCTAGGAACTAAGGCAGAATTAGAGCAATATGTTGAGGATGATCAAGATTATAGTCTCTCAGAAGGCACTGATTGGATAGATCAATTAACAATTTATTTTTGGTTAGGAGTGTGTCCTCAGGGACTAAACCCCTCATAGAGAAGAAGGTTCAGGTTGCAAGCTACTAAATATTTACTACTTTCGAAATGATTGTATAGAAAGAAATTATATTGAGTGCTCCTAAGATGTCTAAGGGATAATGAGAAACATAAGGTCATTAAGGAGTTTCATAAAGGCCTATCAGGTGGTCATTTTTCTAGAAGAATAATTACCATGAAGATAGTAAGGGTAGGATATTATTGGTCTACCATCTTCATAGATGTTTTCAAATCAGCTAAGCCCTGTGACAAATATCAAAGATATGTGCAAAGAACCAAGAATGTAGTATTTTTGCCCAAACTAATTCAAGTATAAGAACCTTGCCAGCAGTGGGGACTTGAATTTGTTATAGTTATCAATCCAAATTCATCAGCAAGGTATAAGTTCATCCTTACTACCACAGACTATTTCACTAGATGGGTGAAAGCTAATCCAACCAAGAAATTCGATCAGGAGGTAGTGATTGATTTTCTAGAGAATCTAATTACAATATTTGGAATCCCAAAAGCACTAGTGAGTGACAATGGCCTAGATTTTATAGGTGCAAAATACATTGAGTTTGCAAGCAAGTATGTTATAAATATCAAGAAATATTCTAACTATTACCCTTAGGGGAATAGGTTAGTGAAATATACCAATAAGAACTTTCTTAGAATCATGAAAATGGCATTAGAGGAGAACAAAAGGAGTTGGCATCTATTGCTCAACAAAGTTATATGGGCTAAAAAAATCACTATCAAGAGATCTATCAAAACATCCCCTTATGCATTGGTTTATAATAAGGAGGCTCTCCTAACCGTTCACCTAGAAATATCAGCTTTAATATGGGCTAATCATGATCTGAAACTCAATCAAAGTTTGTTAAAGTCTATATTTATGCATCTAATACATTTAGACGAATAGAGAACTCAAGTGTATGAAAAATTTCATAAGTACTCCATAAACACCAAGGAGTGGTTTGAAAAGAAGGTAAGGTTCAAAAAGTTGAAGGAAGGTGACCTGGTGCTAAGATGGAATGCTAAAAATGCTAAGCCAGACAATCATTAGAATTTTGACTCTTTTTGGGAAGGTCCATTCAAGATCATTGAAGTAAAAGAGAGCAATGCATTTTAGCTCCAGGATCAAAGAGGAAACATACAACCCATTCCTATAAATGGGTACCATATCAAACTCTACTTTAGTTAGATTAAATCCTCTTATTTTAATATATGTAAATATGGTGTATTATATTTTCTTTATGTATGCATTATGTATTGTTTTTTTACCATGTCCAAAAGAAAAAAGAAAAAAAAGTAAAAAATTGGAGAAGTAAATTTTTGCTCTCGAAAAATATTGTAGTACATTTTGCAAGAGGCTAACTCAAGGGGGAAATCCACAGTCAAAGTAGTCAAAATGACATAGCAAAATTGCAAACTTGTGGAATTTTAGAGAGGAAATTTGATCACTAAAAATCCGTTTTGTTTGATATTTTTTCATTTTGTTTGATATTTTTCCACAAGAGATGGAAATTAAATACACTTTGGGAATCTATCAATGGTTAGTTTACCATAATCTACTTTGATCATCATCCAATCAGAGACTCACCGTTCACTAAAAAGCCACACTTGGTATCATTTTATTCACTCATTTGAAATCATGGGAGGGAAACTGCCCACTTGCTTTCATTAATGATGAGAATATGTGAAAAATAGCTATTTAAAAAAGAATTCAAATAATAAACCATTTAAAAGCAACTGATCATAAGGAGCAAAAATGCTATTGAGAATGATCTACAAATTGTCACTGGGAAATTTATAAAAAAGGAAATTGAGTTTAATCTAAAATGGCATTGTGTTCGATAAAATAGACAAATAAACCATGCTACATAGACAATAGAGTGAGGGTCATGGATACAAAGATGATATATATGACCAAAGAAAATGTAATATGGAAGTATGAAGAGAAATTTTTCAAGTGTGAGCCACTTTTAGACCAAGGTATGAGAGCTATGTATTCTTTCCTCGTTTATTACATTTGTGATGTAGTACATGCATACCCTGAATTAGTCTCTAATATAGCTAATTTTTATGACCCTGAGTCAAGGTCTATAAGAATGTCGTACAACAATGTTTTGTTCCATATCACTAAACAAACCTGTTGAGATATGTTCACAATAGAGAAAAAACCTCGAACATCCCCTAGAGACTTCAACTTATAGTAGAAATATAAGTATTATACCCTGAGGAATCAAAATAAAAATGGAATTCATTTTAAATAATGGGTGTACAACCAACTCAAGAGTGCCAAGTGCAGTCTAGCCCTTATTTTGACTTCCATTCCCACAAGTGATTTTATAGAAACAAAGCTTTATTCTATGTTAGCAGTTATAGCTGGCCTTGAGTCAGATGTAGAGGTGAATGATTATTAATTAGCTATTGCATATTGTATTTCCAATAGTAGGATGTATACCCCATATCCAGGTGATAATTTAGTGTCCCAATTTACTTTAATTGGCCCTCATTTCTTGCCAAAAAATTACATGAGTATCTAGTGGAAATGCAACGAGAAGTAGAAAATATGGTATTCATACATTGTTCTAATCTTATATGAATGTTATTTGGTGCTACTAGAGATGAATATCCATGGATATCAATAATTTATAGGGACACAAATGGATATGTATTTCTAGTATATCATTGGACTAGGGTTCTGAGTAGAACTCGGTCATATTACCCTTTCAACTTTGAATTTATTGGACCTGCTCTCAAGTTTATGTATGGTGATTTTCCTAGACTCACACCAAAAATTGAAAAGAGAATCAAGGTAAATAGGGTAGAATAAGGACACTAGTACATTCTAATAGAAGGAACAATCATCAGATTATACTATTTTACATAAAAGCCCTTCTTATTGCCACATTATGTCACTCACTACTTATTCACATTAGAATATTGCAGGTAGGTTGATTATATAAACTATAAATTCAATTTCAAAAATAAAACGAGGGCAACAGTTAAATATGGTTTCAATTAGGGTGACATCACTATGTGGCAAAAATAGCAGTGTGATCAAATCATGACAACCATGGATATATTAGGCCTCATACAGCTTCCACATAGATGGGGTATGACCCAGATGAATTTTTCATAGCAAGAATCAAGGATTTGCATGGATAAGAATGGCCAAACTGGTGAAATATAAGTGCACACATATGGAGAAAAGCAAAAATAATAGAGATAAGTCTCCTATTAAATGCAATATGAGTAAAATGGAACCACTTCCACCATGGAGATATTTTTATGTGCATGCAATTTATTATGATCCAACCAAGGTCTCTCACTAGCTCAAAAAAGTAAGAGAAAAAAATGGGGAAAAATCACAAGTGACCTCCAACCAAGACCCTCGAATGGTGGAAAATGAGAGTGGAAAGAAATGCAATTAAGAAAAAATAATCGACTCTCAAAATCGATGATGAATTTGAGAAAATATATGATGAACATGCTACGACTTGGAAGGCTTAGCCAAAGAAAAACTTAGTAGTGGTTCTAGGGAAATATGAGACAATTGATCCCAAAAGAGTTAAATAAAAGGATAAAAAGAGTGGGATAGTAAAGAAATAACATGAATCTACCCTAGAATCCACCACTTCTCTAGAATAGAGAGAGGGAAACATACAAGAAGCTGGGGTAGAAGAGGATACTCCAAGGAGGAGAAGATCCCAACATAATGTTACAGAGGCAAAGACCCCTATAAAATAAAGTCAAGAAAAAGGGAAAAGTATTAGACCATGACTGTCACCCCCTCTAAAAGGAAAGGTAAGCAAGATCCAGTTGTAGAAGCTGTTGAAATACCTTCTCAAAAAAAAACATAGCCATATACCATTTAAAAGGAAGGGATAAGGTGTAGTAATGGAGGTTTATGTCAAAGCCCTAAAGAAATACAGATTAGATAAAGTGGAAAGATCAACACAATATCCCATGATTTCTGATAGACTGGAGATTCAATAATATAGGGAGAAAAATGTGGAAGAAGTTCTCAATCAGAAAACAACAATAGGTTTAGATATGATTTTTGATCTCATTACCCCTTCTTATCCAACTTATTTCCTAGATAAATATCATTACCCTTATTGAGTCAAGAATATTATGGACTTATCCTTATCTAAACCAGAATCCCCTCAGCCAAGACTACATCATCCACATTCCCCTTCCGTTCAATCAATTCTCCACCAAATATCACCAAAAGCCCTAAATTTTCATCTTTGAATCCATGTTTGTAGAATACATTACCTTCTCCACCTCCAACTTCCATTAATCTAACTCCTGCATTATAATTACCTCGAGTAAAAGTTGTGATATTGCTACCATATACCCCTCCATAAACAATAACAACTAGATTTATTCCAATTGTTGTTTCTATTGTAAAAACATATTCAAATCTTACTTACTCTTTTTCTTGTTTAGCTACAATGGCACCTTTCTTTCCTACCAATGTCACTCCTACTACTCCCACAGATCATCTCACAATGAAATATCTTTAGAATATCATGAGCTCCTCACAGAAAGCACATTTTTTTTGGACCATGAAGCTAGCCCAATCATCCAAAGGAATGGCTAGGGTAAGGAATAAAATAATAGTTTATCATGTGTCTCAATCAAGGACAAAATTCAAAATGATTCCTTTAGTAGACAAATCAACGATAGATAAGACAGTTGAATACTATCAGATAGTGGAGAAAATAGAAAATATAGACCAATTTGCAATAGAATATCTGATGATTACAACCAAGACCAGAATAGAAACCATGATTTTTAAAACTAATATCTATCATAAGAAGGCTACTAAATTAGAGGAAAAGGTTTCCTGACTTCAAGATACCATCAAGTAATAGAATAAGGATATGCAGTCTTTGGAAAATGATGCTAAGAAATGGTAGAGTAGATTTAAAAATATGGTATATTTCAAAGAATAGGTTCAATAGCTACAAGAACAGAATAAGCAGTATGCAGAGCAAATACAAGTTTTATAGCAAAAACTGTAGGAGGAGAAAATGAAGTCAATCAAAATTTCCAAGGTCAAGGTGAAACAAGTCAAAAGTGAAATCCTATTCGAGATATTGGAGAGGTGCTCTGAAATACAACATATTTGACTTCCTGAATAAGGCTAGTGAGGTGTTTCTAGCAACAAGAGAGGGTTTTAGAAGCCACCACTAAACAGATACAACCGATCACTCCAAAGGCCAACAAGATCCTTAATGTGTTCGAAGTTATGTGCAGTCAGTTGGGTAAGCTCATTCCCAAGAAGGATTGGAGAACTTCAAGAATTGTAGCCATAATTATTCTTAAGAAGCATAATATTCTCCAAAAAGGGTAGCCATTAATTAAAAAATGGATGAAGAATTGAAAAGGATTGTTGATATCAATGAGGAGATGATGTATTGCGGTTTTGGTAGATTTTGGAGGGAAAATGACTAAATTATGTGAAATGAAGATTTCTATAGGAGTATACAATAATTTATTCAATAAGAATTAGAGATAGATTCATGGTAGGAGGCAATTGATCAAGAGAAAATTACTCAGCTGATGAAAAATATAGCCAAACTAAAGAACTAATGATTAATCTAGTAGAAGAGGAAGCTTCCTCCAAATATGATACACTGACAAAATTTGCAATATGTTCATCATTAGCTTTCAAAAATACAAAATCCTACATTAGCATCCTAGAATAATGCTATGAATATTTTGAATGTCATGAAACACATTTTGAAAGGAGAACCAAAATAAAAAAGGGCCAAGGACAAAGAGGAGAAGCAACACTCAGATGAGGAAGAGGAGGAAGAAAATTAACAGGACAATCAATAGGATGAACTGACTAAAGAGCAAGAAGAGGAGGTAGCAAAAGATTTTGCCCAAGAACAAGATAAAAAATAAAGGCATTATAATACCAAAAAAATTGTTGATCTTTTAATTCAAGGTTTACATAGAGTTAGAGTAATAAAATATAAAGATCATTTTTTGGAGGAGTATTTTTGAACCTGATGCTATCAAAGAACAAAAGAAGCATGGGTTTATCCAAACATGTGAAAGGTGTGAGGCTTGTCTTGACTGTGTATAAATATGATAAAGATCATACTCCCACATATTTTGAGTATGGAAAAAATTATTCTTAAATATGGCCTCCATGTGAACCGTTACTCTTTGAGTTTTTTTAGTGAATTTAGAGAGTGTGGTTTATAGGGAAGTTTTCTTTAGAAAAATAAGTCTACAACTAGTGGACAACAAAAAACTGTAGAAGACTCACAGGGGAAGAGCTAAATCATTTTATTTTTGACTCTAGTGTCCAATGGATAAGTATCCGAGTTCATAGCCTTGCTAGCAATTCTCCCCAATAGGCACCAAAATGTACACCCCCAAAGGCTACGTACTTAGACAAATTATAAATCTGCTAAGTAATCAGAAAAAATGGCAAAGGCTATGTGAAGTTTTCACTAGAGACAAATTTTGCAATCAGTGAGGTCAAATTTGGACAAGAGAAATTTAAAATGGTAGAAAATAAAGAAAGCAACATCGATGTGTGAAAAGTTTTCATGTCATAAGGAGTGAGAGTTTAAAATCTACTAAAAAATAAATTCCACTGTCAATATGGTCAAATTACGCAAGGCGAAATACATAATTATGGATCTTAGAAAGCATTGTTTACATATTACAAAAGGCCAAAGAAAAATAAGAGCTTTGTAGTAACACCGATCAAACCTGACCTAGCAAAAATCAAAGCATCGAACTTTACAAGAAGTTATTGGTAGCCACAAAAGTCAATTCTGCAGTCAGCACAGTCAAACCTTACTCGATGGAATTTGGAGTTGCATATTATTTGAAAGATTGCAATATATTTACAAACCCAGACTATGCAGTCAATATGGTCAAGCCAAGACTAGCAAAAAATGAACCAGCATATTTTGAAGAAGACAAAGGTAGAAGAACTTGACAAAGGAAAAGAAAAATATTTGGTAAGACCAAACATAATCAAAATAAATATTTGACTACAATTTTAATTGTAAATCAATGGTGGAAGGTTCCTGTAAGAATGAAGAATGATCCATATTGATTAGTAACCTCTCTAGCTGTGGAATTCAGTTGAGGTATCGAGTGTTTGTAGAGTGCAGAGACATAGCATCAATGGAGTACAACTTAGTTCCCTTCTTGAAGAATCTTGAGAGATCTCCACCTCAACACTTTGATGTTTTAATAGGGAAAGTCCTTGTAATGTTATGGTATATTAATCATTGTAAAATCTATATAAGGAGATTGAACCCCCATGATTAAGGGTTAGCTTTGGAGTGTTTTCTTGATATATTAATATAACTATTGTGATATCAATAGAAGGAGCATTACTTGGATGTTTTCCTATATCTTTTCATCTTTACCAACTATGAATTCGTTATGTGAATGCATTTTTGTTACTGCTTTATGGTTCTTCAATTATGCTAATATTGGATTACTAATTTAGAGCACCTTGGAATGGTTTATGCTTGAATAAATGTTGTAGAAGACTTATATTTTTGTTAGCCTAAGTGTTGATCTAATTATGCTATTTGTATTATTAGCATTTAGATGTTTGAGATAGTTTTTAGAGCATTTCCTTATTTTAATGGTGAAGATGTTGAGTTTTAATTGTTGTTATTCTCAAGTGTGACATAATGGAAATGTGATTGATCAATGGATTATTGGTATTTACCAATGCTATTAGTTGTATCCAACCACCTAATTTATCAATTTATTTCTAACCCTTACCCTATTTCTATCCCTAAACTTACACTTTTAATTGAACTTAATTGAGTCAACACCTGAAAAGTTGACAAGGTACCAACCTACTCTTGAGGTTGGATTGAAGTATATCTATGATCCATATAATGTCGATATTTGAGCTATGATTAGTGGATATACACCTCCTAGAAGTCATAGATTCATAGTTGTAGTTCAAGGCTCCCTTGATGTCAATTCAAACCCCAACAGGTACCATTACAAAAAATATCCAAGTATGTAATAAGATATAGGCTACAAGTATATAATGATGGGTATAAATCATGGACACATAAATATAAAATTTTAACTTTCATATTTTATTCTAGTGTTATATGTAAAATAAATTAATCACATGTAAATGTAAAGCAATTGCGCAAGGCAACTTACTCAATATGCAAGCAAAACAAAGAAGTGTTAAGTTGAGAAAAATTATTTATACTAACTGTAGTAGTTTTTTTATGAAGTTTGATGACACTTGAAGAATTCTTTGTGTTCCTTATACTCTTGATGTCCTTATCCTTGATGCTTAATCCTTAACGCTCCTTGATGATTGCTTGAGGACCTTTTTGATCAATAGTCATAAACTATGACATTGAAATAGGTAATATTCTAAAGGAGAGTACTAGTTAGTGATAAAAAGAGAAATATTTTTCTTTTGATTCTCCAATAAACAATAGTGATAGATTTCCTATTTCCTTAGTATCATAAGATGAATGTAGAAATTTTTTGGATAATATTATGGACTTTTATAAAAGAGCAATTTTGAAGGAAGGAGGCATTTCACCTATTATTTTTTGTATGATTGTTCCACATAAAATTTGGATATGGTATTGTCCTAATAGATACACTACAATGGAAAAATTCATTGGGATCCCTTAACAAAGACCCAAGTTCAATTCGTAGGAAGGGTGGTTCCTGATATATCCCAATTTTTCAACCTCTTAAAAAAAATGTTGGGTATCGTATCATTGCTAAAATTATCATTTAGATCTAATATATTAATCTAATAAAATTGAGTAGATATTGTCATTCTTAGATTTTTTATTGTGATCCTCATGACATATAGGTGATCTTAAATGAAATAAAAAATTTCTCCTACCCTATGGATTTGTCAAGGGAAGAAATCCAAGGGGCCAATAAAGGTTTTACACCTCAAGAACTCCCTCCCCTTTCTTAATAACTATTAGTTAATAAGTATAACAAGACAAATCACATTATTTTGGAGTTTAGTGCAATATTTGAGATTTGGACTTTTCTCTTAAATGCAACTCTTCTATACATGGTGTCCATTACATCACAAAATAAAACAAATATGGAGTGCCTTGGGGGAAATTATATCATGCAAATAAGTTCAAACTCGACTAAAAGGCCACTATAATTAAAAAAAAATCAAAGCAAGACAAACATAATCAAAATTTCATTTAATTATAGTAATTGGTTACTTTATATATTATATTGTAAATATTGCAATTCAATGGATGAATATAGTACGGTAATGTATAATGAATGATCTATAACTTGAAATGAATAAGGGTGGAATGGATGGATAAATTTGAAACAATAAAAATGAATAATTTAATAACTATATACCTTAGAGAAAAACCTTTCAATTTGCAAAAATTTAGAACTAACGAGGCAATGTTCGATTCTAAGACTAAAGCACTTCTTCACCTAATAAAAAACGTGACTAATATTAGAAAGATATAAACGTATGTAAAATAAAAGACATATATAATGGAAAAAAATAAAAAAGCTTAATGGTTACATGGATGGATGAAATAAAATGAGTATATTTGCAATTCCCTAAGTCCTATTTAGGAAAATACTTGTCTTACCTTTACTTTGCATTTTCATTTTTGTATTCATTTTTTTTTAAGCATGGCTTTATTTTTCACATACTTTCTATGTATCTTCTTATTTATTTTTATGTTGCAGTTTTCTTAAGAAACCTTGAAATATATTTTAATAGCACATATAAATTATCATTACCTTTCTTTCAATTTGCTTTATGAAGAGTTATCCTTAACCATATGAAAATTTGGGTTTGTAGATCATGACATGGCATGGCATTTAAGGTAACAACTATAATATCCAATGTGTGAGACATAAATAATACTTTAAATTGGATATTCAACCTAATGAAAATAAGATAATGAATTAAACCTAGGGAAGGTCTTGGTTTAATAGTTCTTACAGATGCATACTTAGCTCTTAGAGGAAAAGTAATTTTGAGATTGTATAAAGAGATCCAAAGACAATGGGCAAGAATTCTTCTAAGTATGTTGAACCAAATGAACCAAATTTAATATTTAATATATTCTCTCTACCAAATGGTTCTACTCTTTGAAATAGTTAAAAAATATATATTGATCTAGTGATTGAATATTTAATATGGGTGGTGGGAACTGGAGAAAAAAAATATTTTTGGATGGATACTTGGTGTTATAAAAAACCACTCAATTTAGATCTAATTTTGAAACCTTGTATGAAATTACTTAGAATAAATATGGTGATAAGGTTTCAAAAATTTTGTATAAGGATCAAGAAGGAAGATACAAATAGAAAGAAGATTTTTTTACAAGTATAAAAGACACCGATGCTAGGAGGTAATTGAGTAGAAAGATAACAACTATGATTATTTTGAAAGGATCCAAGGATAAATTGATTTTGGAGGTGAATAACTCAGGAGAATACACAACAAAAAGTGGTTATAATATAAAGCACCAACAAAATAGTAATATCTCTAGAATATGGAGAGATATTTGGGATAGCCCAAGCATTCCTAAATTTAATTTTTTTTTTTGGCTAGTAGGTCATAGAAGTATTCTATCCTCGGATTACCTTATAAAAAATGGTTTTTATGGCCCCTCTCAATACGTTCTTTGTAAAAATGAGGAGATTATAGACCATCTCTTGGAACATTGTTCAGTAGTCTAGAAACTATGGCAATGGATTTTTAATATGTTTTGGAAATGCATGGTGATGAATATAAGAATTGAAGAATGGTTAAAGCAATGGAAAAGCACTAATAAAAGTGAGGCTTTATAGGCAATTTGGAATATATCAACAAATACAATACTTTGAATTGTATGGCTAGAAATAAATAGAGGAATATTTAAAGGAAAGGAAAACAAATGAGAGGTAATGAAAAGGAAGATATGTTTAGACATAGAGGAGTCTAAACCAACCCTATAAACTCACCCAATACCTAATATAGAAGTAAAGAGCATTGATAGATAGAGTTAAGTCATTAAATGGAATTATGGTGTTGGATACAAGAGAAGAAAAATAAGGCAAAGAATATAAAGTGGAAAGCACCATATGTCGAGTTGGTTAAATTGAATTTTCAAGGAGCATATAAAGGAATAGGACCACCAAGAGGAGGAGGGATAATTAGAAATAATAGAGGAGAGATTTTGTCTTATTATGCTTTCAATAGTGGATTTAAGACAAATAATGAAGTTGAAGCTTTAGAGGCTTTAGAAGGGATAAACATTTACAAACAAATAAAATGGAACAATGTATGGATGGAAGGTAATTCTCTCATACTAATAAATGTAATTTTTAGAAAATCAAAGGTTCAATGGAACATACAAGAGATAATTGTGGAAATTCAAGACCTTGCTAATGAGTTTGAAGAAATAAGGTTTACACATACATTAAGTGAAGGATACAAATGTACTGATAAGCCAGAAAATAGAGGGATTTTGATTGAGTATCATGAATTTAAATTCTCCTTTCCATGGTTAGTAGTAGTAAGTTTGGTTAAAATTGACAAGAGAATATTGACTGTCTGAATCAAATAATGATTAAGATTTACTTTGCTAAATCTTAATATTTGTTTTAATTTATAAGAATAATGTGTTTTCATATAAACTATTTATTATAATTTGTGTGTTGCACTTGTGTTTCAAAAAGGAAACTAGAAATCAATATTCAGTAAAGTGGACTATGATAGTGCATTGTTTTGGAAATATTACTCTATTAATATGTAGTGCATATATAGTAGAGGTGAAGTTTTGGTACTGTGAAGGTTGCTATAGAAAAATGTTAAGAAGTATGTTGAATTTTGGAATACTTTTATTCATACATAAAATTGAAAGGATCTAATAAATGAAAATAAAGATTTCAAACATTTTATGTAAAATGATGTAGGTTTCTCGCTATAGCATCTCAATTGAGATGAGAAGTGTATCTATTTATAAACTCTCAAGCTCTAAAGAAGAGAGTTGTAATTTTTCAAGGGTCATGGACCTGAGTACAACCCCTTATTATCCAATAAAACAAATAAGGCATGAATAAAATTGAGTTATAATAGGTTCTTATTTTTTGGATTTAAATAATTAAAGTTATCGTTGTCATATAATGCTCTTTTTATAATGTTTTTAATGAAATAAATATCCTTATGTAGTATGGATGTACTAGATAATGATATATTGGAAAAATATATCTATTAAAATTACATAGATTAATGGTGGACCCTATAAATATGTGCTATGGTACCTATAGATAGGTATATGGAGATATGATACTATATTGTATAAGGGTATTTTCCATGGACCACACTTAACTGAGGGTTAATTATATTCTTATATTTTTATAACGAGTGGGATGGATTTACTAGTTGGCTTCCCAAAGCATAAATAGAATATAGGTATATAAAGAAGGGATATTGTCATTGTAAGGATCATAATTCATATCATATATTATATTGTAATAATATGTACCTATAGAGTGTCTTCTCATCTTGGGAGATCTTATGGCATTATTCCTTCCTTAAGGAGTATTATTGGTGTTGCTCTAGATTATCTAGATTAATACTATGGATAGTTATTTATGGATGGATGATTTTTTATTTTAGTATATGGTGGATGATTTAAATTAATTAAAGTAAAGATTCCTAATAAGAGGTATCATAGCAGTGGTTTTGGCAAAGTGGGGATTTTTTTTTGTGGATTACAAAATCTAGGATTTGTTTTTTTAATATCTCATTTTTTGGGAGTCATATATTTGTGCAAATATTTTTTATTTACATAATTATTGTGCTATTTTGTTGAAAATTTGAATAGCTTCAAAGTGAATGAACATATGAAGAATATAAGTAGTATGGAAGGAGATAAGACCCTCTAAAGTCAATCATCTAGAATAGGAGCAATGAATTTTTTTCAAATAGTATTTTTTCCACTAAACAAAATTTGAGATATATTGGTTTGAGCAAATCATTTGTTTTTTGGTTTTAGAAGGAGATATTTTTTGGGTCTAATTTTTTATGTAGAATTTTAGCTTCAAATTAGTGGGGAGATATATATTTTTATAAAATCCTAGTTTTTATTATATTTTCTTATTAGGATGTGAGCTTATGGAGTTAATCCATTTTTTTAGAAGAGAGGATATTAATGTTAGAAAGTGGTTGAAATTATTTTTTATGCATGCATTTTATGGTTATTTACATGGGAAAATTTTGATTTGGTATCATAGTTTTACTATGACTGATAATTATAGCCAAACTGAGAAGAAGTAAAGCAAGCATTTTTTAGTAAATGGGAATTAAAATCAAGGATAAAAAGATGCCTAGTTTGAAGTATTTTATCATAAGAGTTGAATAATAAATCAAGGGTATTAAGGAAGAGAACAAAGGAAAAAATAATATTGAAAATATGCAGGTTAAGGGAACCACACCTTTAGTGTCAAATAATCCAAAGAGTGGTCACAAGGATTTGCTTGAATATAAAAATTCTATTTTGTAGGTTCATGGTTGTATTTAGAATGAAAATGTTACTATTTCCATAAACCATAGTAGTAGGTATAACTTCATTAATATTATATTGGATAAGAGGTTGCAAGTTCAAACAATAAAAATTAAGGACATACAACTCGAGGGTAAAAATATTCAATTTTTTGAAGATTCAAATACCACCGTAGATAAATATGTTCTACATTCAAATTTCTATGCTATTAAGATGGATGATATAGATTTTTTTTTTGGTCATCATTGATTGGGTTCTTTGGGTACTTTTAACATTAATGTGTGAAAGAAATTCATGAAATTATGATATAAAAAATAGTAATATAACATTGTAGGATAATTATTTTCTTAAGAGGTAAGGATCCAAGGAGAATCTAGAAGCAATCATGGTAGGGAAACAAAGTAGAAAACCAATAGAGATGTCAATAGTTGAATCCATAAAAAAACTGGCAATAGAGTTTAAAGAGGAAGCAAAAGCAAATTCCAAGGAAGCTCTATTAGAAGAGCATATGGATACACCATATAAAGGGCACATGAGTGAAGAGAATGAGAAATAATTTAACATAAAAGAATAAAATATTGAAAGTTAAGAGAATTAGAACATCAAGTTAAGGTTGTAGCATATCACCACCCATGCCACCATGAGGAAAAATAATAGGGTATTAATATCATTATGGATCTACATGAAATTAGAAAGGCATCAAGTTTGATAGTGATTGGTAGAAAAAACATAGTAATTTTAGATTTCAAAGTGGGGCAATGACATCATGGAATCATGGGAGCAATCATTCTAAAAATTATAGTAGAGCACAAGAAGCATGGAATCAACATAGTAGTTATGGATATTCAAATACCAAAATGATATCTTGGCATCATGGAAGGTCACCAAAAATCAAAATTTCACTTAGATGAATGGATGATCAATATTGGTAATGATTGTTAACATTGCTTACAAGATCATATTATTTAGCTTATTCTCATATTTATGAGGGTGGAATGCTATGGTATTTATGGATAGGTATATGAGGATATGATAATACATTGTATATGGGTATTATTGATGGTTGGCATGGGCCACACATAACCTAAGGTTAATTGTATTAATAATATTTACTATTATAATAAGTGGGATAAGGGTTTAGGAGTTAGCTAGGGTTACGATTATACCTTCCCCAAAGAATCATTAGAAGATAGGTATATAAAGAAGGGTTGTCATTTTAGTGATCATTTGTATTGAGTATATTCTTGTAATCAAATTTTCCTATGAAGTGGCTTATGATACATTGCCCTCTCTAAGTGGTTATCTCATCTTAGGATATTTAGTGGGGTTATTAATTTCTTAAGGAGTGTTGATGGTGTTTTCCTACCGTAAGGGTATTATTTATATCTATGTCTTATTATGTAAATTTTCATTATGGAATATTATTTATGGATGAATGATTTTATATTTTTTAATAATGTTGATGATTTATGTTTATGAAAAATAAATTTTCCTAGAAGTTGGCCTATCATGAGAGTGGATTTATGATAATAGTTCTTGTTCCCTTACATGCTTTCTTAACTCTACAAGTCTAGTATTTAATATTGTTTATAGGATATAGTTGTTTTTTTAATATTAATATTTTTCAATTGGTTATATGGGATTGAAATGGGACCCACCTATATTACATCATCACCACATAGTGGTATTACAACAAAGCTTGGATATTATCCATGTATCACTTTACAATATTTGAACCTTGGTCTCCTCTTTAAATATTGAGGAATCAAACCAATTGAGCTAATGCCACTTGATGGACATAGTTTTTAGCATTTATATGTTGATTACAGTTTGAAATTTAGAAAGAAATGTAAAATTGTTCAAATATATTTTAAAGGGATTAACAAATGTTTATGTTGAATATACAATTAAGAATTTTGTAGTTTTGGATATATCTTTTATACCTAAAACTACAGTCTTATTTTTATAAAAGTTAAATTTAAATTTGGATTGTCCAATTTATTTATCATATCCTTACATGATTATAACTAAACAATATATTTGTATGATTTTTCATAAGAGTATGGTTGATCAATAATATTAAACTAAGCAAAAAAAATTCATTTGGTATGGTCTTGTTACAAAACACATAAGCATAAAACTAACAAAAATCTATTAAATGTAGTTGATTTGATTGAATTTATTCTTAATATGATTTATTCAACACTTTAATGATGGAAACCAAAGACATGAATTTTATTGCTTTAAAATTTATATTTTTTCATATTGAACTTATAAATTATATTTTTATTTAATGACCATCATTTTTATAATAATATGTTTTCTTATTTTAGACGTTATAATTTTATAAGCTTGATCAATAATATAACTTAGATTATGGAAATATAAGATATTGTAGAAGAACTAATTTCCATTATGTTTTATTGAATTTCTAATCCCTAATAATATTATATAAGCTTTCATTTGACTGGAGCACAATACATGCTTAGAAAAGGAATTTATTTTATTTAAGACGATGCATTTACATGATATATTTAATTAATAATTGTGCTAACTAAAGATCAAATTAGTTTTGTTAATTATTAACCACTATTGTGATTTGAATAATGAGCAACTACTTAATGTTAATGTTGGATGGTTTTTCCAAATATAATTCTCATTATGATATAATAAAGACCACCATTACAGTTTCATTTTATTATTTATTGAATTCATAAAAATTACATAAAATATATTTCTTATGTTAACTAGACAATTTTGTTGATTCAAAACATTATTATATTACCATTTATTATTAAGAAAATATAAAAAATATATTATCAATTATCATTATTGCTTCTACATCAATAATAGTCTTTCCTTCTATGCTATAAAAATGCTTTGAGGTTTTATTTATCATAGGTTGTGTGGGTATGAAGGTGTACATATGGAGTACCTCATATCAAGGATATAAGGTATCTATAAATTAAACATATCTATAGATTTTTAAAAATATTTTGGAAAGACTAAAATCACATATACAAATACAAAAATAACATTGCTCATGATATTTTTTTATATATTTTATATTTAAATGTAGTATAATTTTAAATTATAAATTATGCAAAATTATTCATATAAATAAATGTGTGAATAAGATGTTTTCATAAGTGGTGTCAAAATTATTAAAACACAATAAATTTTCCTCACAACAATAATAATTAATTCATTCATTTTGGATTCTTTCCTCATTGGACAATGCCCCTTTAATAAGCTCTTTTAGATTCTCCTTTCTAGTTTCAAAGCTCTTTATATGTTAATATTATAATAAGAAACCTATATATATATATATATATATATATATATAACCCAGGAGTTGTAGGTGAGTTGAAGAGGAGAGGGCAATCCAAACTCGTAAAATATAAATTTTGTGCTAGTGTAGTTAAAGCTTACTAGGTTACCCCTCCACTATTGCCATACTGACATTTTGAGAGGTAAAGCTAAAAGGTTTGGTGATTTTATTATGATATATGGTACAACTCAATCCAAATCCAAGGTGATAGCTACTAGGATGTGATATGGATTTGTCCAAAACCATTGACATGATTTCAAAGTTGGGTGTTCAAAAATAGTTTTTGAGTTTGAAAATGATCCTTCCAGAATACCTGAGCCCTCTATTGGGGTTGTCTCATCCAAAGAAGCCTTCAAGGAATTTTTTAAATATGTATCAGAGAACTCCACTCTAGGCATCTTAATTTTGGAATGGCATCCTTTGATAATCCTTTAGTTCCATATCCCAATAAAAGAATTATGTAGGTCCCTTTTGAATATTTCAACTTACATCCTAAAAAAAATTGCATCCTAGAGAAATCTTGGATCGAGGTCTTCAATAATGATGTTTCTCTTCAATAATAGGCTAAAAATAAGGTTTTTCCTGATGAAAAGCACCTTTATCTTTAGATGAGCTTTGTCTTTGAGATGAATCTAAGTAAGTTAGAAAAGAGTAGGATTTCTTCTCTTGAGAAGCTAGCCCAAAAATGTTTTGCTTTTGATATCCCCATTGCCTCTAGTGAGTTAGAGATTTTAAAGTATGGAAATTGTGTCAATGGAGGGACAAACCCTAGATCAAATTTTAATAAAGTAGTGGATGTGAGATCAATCGATTAGGTCACAAGAAACAAGTGTAGACATTATTGATAGGAAGCAATCCACTTTAGATAAGTTTGTGATTTTCTATTCAAAATTTGTTGCTCATGGACTCCTTCCATTAGGAAGGGTGGAGGTTCTTAGTTCTAGGATGAATGTAGGATGGTCTCCCTTTGGCCCCAGGTCTAGGGATATAGATGCAAATTTGGCTAGTATTAATTGAGATCATGATAAAGGGAAGGATCCTGTGGTGTCTTCAGATAAGTTCTCTACTTCTAAGGCTAGCGTTGAAAAATATCCTAACCTTGTTAATCTAGTTCATTTGTGAGCTGGAGGAGGATAGATATCGAAGGTTTTGGACATACCTTGTGCTTTGGAATTTTGTATCCCTTTGTGCTTGTTCTTGTCTGAGGTAGGATGGGCTATATTTTTTTGAATTTAAAATATGGGCAAGATTCTGTAGATGTTGGCTTGGACCGGTTTGAAATTGGTGGATAATTTTCCTTTCCCTTTGAATTTAAATTCAAGCATGATTCTTTTAAAATTTTAAAATCTAATCAAAGCGATTTTTTGTGGTTTGGACGAATCTCTCATTGGAACTCTCGCTCTATTTTTTGTCATTGTGATAAAATCCTAGGATATCCATACCTTTATTTACACTTGGCTATTGTTGAATGTCTTGATATTTGTACCCCTTTTTAATGTTCCTCTATTGAAGGTCCTTCTTCGGATCCTAGGAGTTCTTAATTTTTATTTGGAAGATTGATTTATTGTCAGATCCCTTTGTTTCTCCTTTGGAACTTAGTCCATGTTTCTCTTTGGTTGATATTTTGAGATATGTATATGTAGTTAAAGGTTTGGGGACCCTTTCAAAACCCCTTCTAGTAATAAAAAACAATCCATCATTTTTTACTATCACTTTTAGGTTCAAATCTTGGGGCTACCACTATAATATTTACCTCACCTTGTTATTAGCGACCAAATGTGAGAGACTACTAGTAGCTTGATATTTGTACCATTGTCATTGAAGTTAATGGTCAGACTAAAACCTTTACCCCAAATAGACATACCTCCAAGGTTTGAACCTAGGTCTTCTCTTGATATGTGTGAAAACTTACCAATCCTCTTAACCCTTGGAACTATAATTATAAAACATTAAAATACCAACCAACTATATAGTCATATAATAATATGGAACATCCCCAAGGGCTAGGTCAATTGGTACCATTGTCATTGATCTAGCATTAGCATGTTGAAATGTCGCTTTTTCTATTGAGGTTGTTGAGTTTGTTTCCATTTTGAATCCTTTTGTGAATTCCCTCCCTTCTGAAAATTACCCTTCTTCTGGGTCTACCCTTTCCTGTTGATGTAGAGTGTAGTGTTAGAAGAATCATCTCATTGTAGTTGGCTTGCCTTCTCCTCTTGAAGCATATTAACCAGTTATACAAAAATAACTTTCCGTTGTGACACCTGAAGGGAAGTAATCAAAACCCGATAAGAATCAGGTAAAGCTCTCAATACAATTGAGGTAAAGAGCTTATCTTCAACTGGTTCTCCTAAAGAATTCAACTTTGCTTTCAATTCTGACACTTTGCAAAGAAAAAATTCAACTTTCTCCCCCTGCTTCATGCTTAGACTGTGTAATTGAGATTGAAGAAATAGAATAGTGGAATCATTCTTTCCCTCATAGATACTTTTAAGGGCATCCCATGCCTCTTTACTATTTGCATAGTTAGCAATATGAGGCTGAAATTCATCAGCCACAGAAAGCAAAATGAGCACCTTTGCTTTGTTGTCTAGCTTGTCAAAATCTCTTTGAGCAGTAGATGGAGCTATAGCACTAGCAGCAGATGAAGGTCTTGTTTTTGCTCTAGATACAACATCCCATAAGTCATCCATGACTAGGATAGCCTTCATCTTGTTTTTCCATGGTGTGTAATTAGGACCTTTCAACAACTGATGAGAATCAGTCATTAATTTTGTAGACATGGTGAAGGTTCCTTATAACACCAATTGGTCCCCCTTTCGATATACCTTTTTCTAGGCCAATATACCATACAAAATACCCACCCTTACGTGAGGGAAACTATAGGTATTTAGAAAGATAAAAAAAAATCACCCGCACTTATGTGAGGGAAACTATAGGTAATTTTTAGAGATCATACGATACGTGGAACTTAAGCAGTACTAAAATGGAATAGTCTTGTTGATGGCACCTACCATAGAAAGTCTGCAATCCTCATGCGTGGGGTGTAACTTCCCCTAAACACTTTGGATTTCAGAACTTTCGTCAGGATTTATGCTTAAACACAAGAACTATTAGGGTAGTGGATGGAGTAAAAAAAATGCAAAATGGCAAACTTATCTCTCCCCGACGATTTATAGAGAACAAGCTCAGACGTCGTTGTGGCAGCTATATTAGGCGAAAATACAGTAGCGCAATCATGACAACTTTACTTGTAAGTGTTGGCCAGAGGTATCACAAATATCGAACGCTGTAGTGCAATAAATTGCACGGATGGGTTTTAATTATTTCGAGGACTTAGGAGTGAATTTCATTTTAACTTTTAATGTTATAGTGCAAAAAATGAAATATGCAACATACAACATAAAAGTGCCCACAAAAATAACCCACTAGGTGTCGGATGCAGCCGAAAATGCACCTTTACAATAATGTCAAATTTGCTTTTCAAAAAATTACTCACTTTCCCCTTGTGTTTTTTGGAAAAAAAAATACCCCCCAAAAAATCTCTTACCAAAGCATTTTTATAATTATTATATATTTTTAAAGTTAAAAAAAAAAATTAATTTTAATTTATATAGTTTAAAAAACTATGAAAATATAAATTAAAATCAAATTTTAATTTATATAGTTTTAAAACTATAGAAAAATAAATTAAAATTAAAATTTTAATTTAACTAAAAATAATAATAATAAAAAAAAACTTTAGAAATTTTTTTTACCTTTTTTTTTTTTTTTCAAGGGGGAGTCGGCGGGATTTGAACCCCCGACCTACAAGCTCCCTAAGCCTTACTACACAGTCCACCACCAGGTGGACTAGCGGGCTGATCCGAAAGGATCAGGGACCCCCTCCTATTTTAGGAGGATCCCTAGCCCTTTGCCCGTGCGTGGTCACCTGACCGCGGCTTCCTCCATGGCTAGTTGCGACGGGAGACCCACGATGGCATCCACAGCTCGTAGCTACAGCAGGCAGCCGATTGCTGGACAGCCCACAGCTGCTGCTGCTACAGGTGGCCATGACAGTTGTTTGTGGTCGTGGTTGCAGCTGTCATGCATCGTGCGTCATGTCGTGCACGCGATGTAGGGGAGGGGGAGGGTATGCAACGCGCATCATGTGAGAAAATAATTCACGCGATGGTGTGCAGGGGGATGTTGGGTGGCGCGTGGCATGGCAGTCACGCATGATTAAAATCACATCGCGGCGAGGGGGTGCACAGTCGCACGTGATTAAAATCACATCATAGCAAGGGGGTGGAGTGGAGGATGCCGCGCATGATGAAAAAAATCATGCGCGAGGAGGGGGAGGGGGTGCGGAATTTTTTTTTTATATCACGCACGGGGGGTCGTGTTGGGAAAAAAAATTTCCCAGACTAGCATTGGGAAAAAAACACATACAGGAGGTGCGTAGCGCAGGTGGGGAGGGGGCGAGTTGAGTGAGTTTTTTTTTTAAATGTGTGCTCAGCAAAAAAACACGCATAGACCAGCGCTGGGAAAAAAAATTTCCAAGACCAACGTTGGAAAAAAAATAGACCAGCAAGATGCCGCTTCCTCCCAATAAAAAACTGCGTTTCTCCAGGCAAGACCAGTTCCAAAAAATCACATCCTCTCTCTCTCACCCTTCTGGCTCTGATGCCATGTTGAAATGTGAACTATATTTCATTCATGAAGCAACATTTAAATAATACATTTGCAGCTTAAAATAAACCCGAAGGTTGTGGAACCACCCGAGGTAAAAATAGGGATTGTTATAGAAAATAACAATACGCCTAAAATAAAAACTAAATAATGAAATAAATCAGATATCACTAAGATATGCTAACATAGCAAAGTTAGGTTAGACTACAACATTTTCCCCAAATAGACTTACCTCCATGGTTTGAACCTAGGTGATGGGTTGTCAATTCATCATTTAATTTATCAATCCGGGTTAAGTGTCCAAAGGCTATATGCAGTAATAGCCCTGTTCCTCTACTGTGATTTAACAACACACTCTTGCAAAAATTTAAAGAGCACACTTGCAGAATGGAAATAATTGAAATAACTAAAGCAGTAAATTGGTTGGCCAGCAAAACACACAAAGTTGCACACTGTATGCTGAAGGGAAATCACACTCAATGCTAAAAGGAAATCTCATCTATTCTATGAAATCCAAGGAAATAAAAGGGGTTGCTTCTGCCAGTCGAAGGGCGCCCTTCTTCTTCCAGTAGAAGAACCCAAAAGAAACTCAGATACTAGGAGAACTACTGCTGCCCTTTATTCATATATTGCTTTCAAACAAGATGGTTACAAAGTAATCCGGCAGGCTGCTGCTTACATTCCCTTGCTTCCACACTCTACATCTAATCTCCCCCCCTAACAATCTAACTCCATAGAAGTATATATCCTTCTATCTCCTATCAAGAAAAACTCTAACTATTAACATCAAAGTATCATCATGATCTAACGGACAACACAGATCCTGGAATGTTCATAGGTCCGTTACAACAACATCTTACTATCTATAGTTTATAACCAATCATCAGGTATAACTGAAATCCCAAAATAGAGATATCTAAAAACCTAGAATTATTCCTATCTATAAATTGAAACAAACACCAAATGACATGGCTGTAGAATCCCATTGAAAATATTTTGTGGCTGGCAATGACTTGTTCTCCATTGGCTGGCAAAACTGGGACCCAAAATTGCAGAGGTCATATCTCCTTCATTATTGAGTCTTTTTCAAAACCGTAAAAATATCTGAGTACCCATTTTCGCAAGGAATATCCCCTCCAAATTTCACATGATTTGGAGTCCATTTGGTCCTCCAAAATAGCTCTGTTCCAACACAAAATTTACTAATTCTGGACATGCAATCTCATATCTGGTGCTTCGAATCCGTGGAAGATGGAGTGCTTTGCTGGTCTGTAGTTTGTTGAAGTCTGGCTGCATGGAAATATTCAATACTTTTCTTCCAAATTCGATGCTGAGGGTTTATTCTGTTACAACCATGGCTGCATTTGTTTCTCTTATTCTGGCCATGTATTTTTCCTTGCCATAATGTGCTTTGAAATAATCTCCTCATTGTTATTGAACCATGGACTTTATTCTAATCAAAGGATATGCTGCCATATTTTAAGATATAGCTTTTTATCCCTTTTATTTCTCTCAAAAAGACATAAAAGTATTAGATTTTAACACAAAACATAAAATGTTAGCAAATAACATAATATAACACTTTATCTCTAATTAGACTAGTAAGCATATAAAATATGTAATTTATCTACTAAAGTATCCTTTTAATGCATCATTTTTAATGGAGTATTTATGTAAATAATGAGACCATTCTGTGTCTCATCATTCCCCCCACTTAGCTTCTTGCTGCTCCCGCAGCAAGCTTAGTCATCACAAACATCCTTCAGATTGGCAGTAATATCAAAGCTTTGTTCTCACCTGTGTAATTCTTGTTTTCATAGTTTGGAACTGGTTCTGCACTTTTCTTTTTCTTTCAGTTCATGCACAACACCTTTCCATCATCTTCAAAAAAAAAAACCATTATCCCTTTTTGCACTGTATTTCACATGCATTCAGAAATCTGCCTTATGAATTTAAACTCCTTTTTCTATCAAGTGCATTAATTTTTATGAACTGTCCCTTGCACCTGATTGTCAACACTCTATAAAATCTCATCCACAACAAAACAACCCATTGTACTGAGTAGATAACAAACATGGATGTTATCCACTTTACAACAACACTTCCTGAGATGAAGATATCAATCTGCACATTTGTTTCCAAATATAATCAAACAAGTTTTACTTTACTTGGATTACCATGACCAAGGACCTTCTATCATCATTCTGGAGCTTTCCTGGCTTCATTATTCTGGTTATTACTATTCTAGAGCTCTATGTAAAACTGGGATGGACTGTGTAAAATTTGCACAGTAAGATTCTGGAGCCAGTGTTAAATCTGCACAATAAGATTCTGGAGCTATTATGGCTGGAAATGATAGGAAAACTGCATAGAGGCTGTCTTGATGGGTGAATTGCAAGAGACTTGTAAGGATTTAAAGGCTGAAATTTGGACCTAAGACACTTAAAATTACCAAGAACATATGGTCCAAATTTCAAGGCACGTGAGAAAATAGGTTAAAAATTATAGACTCTGCAAAATGACAATTTCTCACTTTTTGGTAGCTGGGAATTACACAGAAAAATAGTTTTAAGAGCCATTTTGGCAGATGAACTGGGAGCAACTCCAAGGGAGTTAGAAGCTAACATTTAAACCATGGATAATAGATACTAAATACACTATATGGCTCAAATTTCACAACATTTGGACACCTGCATCAAAAGATACAAGGTCTGCAAAATGGCTTCTAGGTACTTTTTGGACAGCAAGAAAAATCTGGAAAATGATAGTTTCAGCCAATATTTTTCTAAATGCCCTACCCCTCAAATGTGTTTGATGCAAATTTGTTTCATCAGTAGCTAATCCATGCTCCTTTTATTGTAAGTCAGCAACCAACCATAACAATTGAATGCATGGATCCAATGTCTTCATTATCATCAACATTCTCTTCTTTTATGGAATTCACTGAATGTAATTCCTTCACATCATCTGACAAGCTCTGATTTAACTGTATCTACCATCAAATTTTCTACCATGTGTAATGTATCTTAAAGAAACTACCCAAGGTGTCATTGAGTTCACCTGCACTATAGGCCCTCACAATGCAAAGTGTAACCAGATTGCAGGAGCATGATCATAATAAAGAAACCAGTGTGTAAGCTCAAAGAATGCTACAAGTGCAAAAAGGATAATGATCAAATACTCTTCCTGAAGGGAAGATGGAGCTTCAAGTTTTCATTGTTTAGCCATGACTCCTCAAATATCATAACACTAATGACTCTTGTAGCAATACTAAAAAGGTCAACACCTGTTATAGCACTTATGATTACTTGCCCCCATACTTAGAAAGTTGCATCAAGCTTGATAGATTTTATACCTGATATTTCTGGCCTCATCTTGGTCTTGACAAATGGCAGTAACAGAAGTACCAATGCTGCTCCATAAGATTGCTCCCACTGGAAGTTAATGTGCTACTATCATGGAGATATTTTATCAACATACATCACTATCCTCTGCTCTCCAACTCGCATAGAGTACTTATGTCTAAGCACAACTCTTCCATTTAAACATTTGCATGTCCTCATGCAGACCAGGAAACTTCGAATGGAAGTGATGAGATATCAGGAAAGATATGAAATACAGAGTCTAAAATTATTGTTCCAGTACCATACTATTTTTAACTTCCAAGTGCAGAAATGCTATGTATAAGCACCTTTTAGTGCAAAATACATATTCAGTAAAATCAATGTACACTTCCTTTAAAGATATTGTTGTAATCCTCATGATTTCCTTGTAGCAGTATGTTATCAGATTATGAAAACAATAAGATGGCAACAGGAGAATGTATGCAAATCCATAGCAAATTTACTCCCAACTTTTACTGATGCTATGTTTTGGAGGAAGGATACTCAGCAAATAAAATACACATTTATATACACTAACTAAATCTAAATTAGAAAATAAAATGCATACCTGTCATTGCCAATAACTCCATGCTTTGGGAAATGAGCTCAACCTCCATTTTTCATGCCTTAAGAACTGCTTCTTGCACATTATGATCCACCCTGAAGTTGATTGTCAACCATATGACTACCAACAGAGCTGGTTGGCATCCATATGATTGGGGACTGTAGTAACTTTTTTTTTTTTTTTTTTTTTCAGAATATGACCGCCAACCCAAATGGTTTTCACCTATGTGATCACCAGCATGCTGGTTTTCACCCACATAACTGCCACCAGGGTCAGTTTTCACCCATAATCCGTCTGATTTCACCTTCAAAAAAAAAAAGTTTGAAATCAGATTTATTATATTTTTTTATAGTTGAAACTTTCTCAACTTTGGTGTTCTCTACATTGTGTCCAATCTCTGGAGCTCTGTTTTTCCAAAGTCTAGAGCTGGAAGAACTCTGTTGCTTCAGGATCAAATTTTTAGCGCTTGTGCCAAAACAAATATTTGACACTCTTTCCAAAGGGAATCTTTGGCACTCCATCAAAGCAAATCTATAGTGCTTTTAATGTGTGAGCATGTATGTGGCACCTGAAGACCTCTGGCACTTAAGAAGAGAGAGTTTCAACAATTTTTTTCTTTGTGTGGTTGAAGATAAGACTTACATCAACACAGAGTGATGCCACTCTATTGCCAATACCTTGCTTAAAACCTTAACTCTGTATGGACCTTCCCAATATAATAAGATTTTTCTTTTATAGCTTAAAAACTTGGAAACTAGCATCAGTCCAAAGGTAAAGAAACTAAAAATTTTCCAAGTTGTATTGTATGTCCATACCTCATCTTGAATTCCACATACACAAAGGGGTATATGGACTGAAATTTCTCCATCTAGGTACTGATGCTGCTGCTCTGGACTCTCAGCTGGTGATACATATCTCTCAAACGAACAATCATAGAGAATGTACGTCACCTCCTCATTCTGTGTATAAAACAGAAACTGTGATGTGGAAGTCAGCTCAACAACTGGTTTTACATCGATTGAGGACAAGGATGGCCATCCACATATTAGCATAATGAAGATGAAAACTAAAAAAGTTGATTCCTTCAAAGCTTTTAACACTGAATGAGTTGATATCTGAGGAACATGAGAGGCTGGTGCAGCTGAGGAATACTGCTCATTGGATGGAACATGTAGCAAGGTACTGGGTTGTAGTTCTTCAACCTTATTGGGTACAGGTTGAACCAAGAGAAGAGAGGATGGATCTATCGGTTGGGAAATATTAGATTTCTTCAATGCCATCCTCAAGGCAGGAAGAAAATTGCAGCCATCAGTTGGATGATTTTGCTCACAAATACCACATATTGGAACTTTCACCGCCTGGTAATCATCCGTTACACTTTCTTGAGCATAGGGGACTGCTTCACAAGTGTCCCCAACCGTATTTCTTGAAGATATTCTTCTCTTGTTTTGTTGCACCAATTGGGGGTTTTTGTGGTGGATTTGTATCTATTTATTTCAATTCTACCCCCTTGAAAGGAAATCCTACATCTATGTAAATGAAATTCAACTGCACACAAATTCTGAAATGAAAAGAAAACTAGAATAAAACAATAACCCTATCACAATGACTTAAACAGGTTCGAAAGATTACTAAGGAGAGTTGCTACACGGGATCACTCAAATATAATTTGAGGAAACATGGTTGTACATAATTTCTAAATGATGTTGGCAACAATATTTCTAAGCAGACTTTGGAAATGGCTATTACTAACACTGTTGTCCCCGACAATGATGCCAAAAATGATGGGTTGTCAATTCATCATTTAATTTATCAATCCGGGTTAAGTGTCCAAAGGCTATATGCAGTAATAGCCTTGTTCCTCTACTATTATTTAACAACACACTCTTGCAGAAATTTAAAGAGCACACTTGAATGGAAATAATTGAAATAACTAAAGCAGTAAATTGGTTGGCCAACGAAACACACAAAGTTGCACACTATATGCTGAAGGGAAATCACACTCAATGCTAAAAGGAAATCTCATCTATTCTATGAAATCCAAGGAAATAAAAGGGGTTGCTTCTACCAGTCGAAGGGGCACCCTTCTTCTTCCAGCAGAAGAACCCAAAAGAAACTCAGATACTAGGAGAACTACTATTGCCCTTTATTCATATATTGCTTTCAAACAAGATGGTTACAAAGTAATCTAGCAGGCTTCTGCTTACATTCCCTTGCTTCCACACTCTACATCTAATCTCCCCCCCTAACAATCTAACTCCATAGAAGTATATATCCTTCTATCTCCTATCAAGAAAACTCTAACTATTAACATCAAAGTATCATCATGATCTAACGGACAACACAGATCCTGGAATGTTCATAGGTCCGTTACAACAACATCTTACTATCTATAGTTTATAACCAATCATCAGGTATAACTGAAATCCAAAAATAGAGATATCTAAAAACTTGGAATTATTCCTATCTATAAATTGAAACAAACACCAAATGACATGGCTGTAGAATCCCATTGAAAATATTTTGTGGTTGGCAATGACTTGTTCTCCATTGGCTGGCAAAACTGGGACCCAAAATTGCAGAGGTCATATCTCCTTCATTATTGAGTCTTTTTCAAAACCGTAAAAATATCTGAGTACCCATTTTCGCAAGGAATCTCCCCTCCAAATTTCACATGATTTGGAGTCCATTTGGTCCTCCAAAACAGCTCTGTTCCAACACAAAATTTACTAATTCTGGACATGCAATCTCATATCTGGTGCTTCGAATCCGTGGAAGATGGAGTGCTTTGTTGGTCTGTAGTTTGTTGAAGTATGGCTGCATGGAAATATTCAATACTTTTCTTCCAAATTTGATGTTGAGGGTTTATTCTGTTACAACCATGGCTGCATTTGTTTCTCTTATTCTAGCCATGTATTTTTCCTTGCCATAATGTGCTTTGAAATAATCTCCTCATTGTTATTGAACCATGGACTTTATTCTAATCAAAGGATATGCTGCCATATTTTAAGATATAGCTTTTTATCCCTTTTATTGCTCTCAAAAAGACATAAAAGTATTAGATTTTAACACAAAACATAAAATGTTAGCAAATAACATAATATAACACTTTATCTCTAATTAGACTAGTAAGCATATAAAATATGTAATTTATCTACTAAAGTATCCTTTTAATGCATCATTTTTAATGGAGTATTTATGTAAATAATGAGACCATTATGTGTCTCATCACTAGGTCTCCTCTTGATATGTGTGAAAACATACCAATCCTTCGAACCCTTAGAACTATAATTATAAAACATTATAATACCAACCAACTATATAGTCATATCATAAGATGGAACACCCCCAAGGGCTAGGTGGATTGGTAAGTGCTAGTCTCGTTGGGCACTTACCAAGAAGAGACCTAGGTTCAAACCTTGGGGGAAGCCTATTGCAAAGGTAGTAGTCTAATTTGAATCCTTTAAGTGTGCATCAGATCGACGATGATGGTATGAATCCTGAGGATCTTATGGTCCATTTCACAATGCACCAAAATGATGACGATGGTATGAATTTCGAACATCGGATGATCCATTTCATGTCGGGATATAAAACAACAAAGTGGAATATTTTGGTGGATGCATCTTACAATTTGAACCCTTCTCTTACTAAATACTAAAAATAGTATGATTATAAACTCTTCAATCAAACAAAATAAATAAAAATATATAATAAGATGAAACTTTTTCAATCCCTATTATTATTAAAATAATAATAATAAAAATAAACAACTTCAAATTCCAACCCATAAATCTTAAGACCCTAGCATTGGCTCCAAATCTCCACCAAGTCATGTAACTGTATCAACTAAGTACCTAATATATAGGTATAATAAGACGAAACTTTTTCAAACCTATTACTATTAAAATAATTATAATAATAATAATAAACAACTTCAAAGACTAATAATAATAAATAATTATTAGTATAAAGGTTCAAACCACGGTCTATAGAAGTTCAAAACACAGAGTAGGGTTTTTTTTAAACTATTTTTTAATATGTTTTAAAATTAAAAATTTAAATAAAATTAAAAAATGTTTGTTACCTGTAATGTCTTTATGCAAGGTTCAAGAGCCCCTATCTTGTTGGCTGAAAGTCGTAATCTCCTCAATCCCTATGGATGCTCCAAACTTGTTATACCCGACACCTCCCACTCGACTCTGGACTGTCAGTGTCTCCAATGACATCAGCTTGTCTAATCCTTCTATTTTTCTATACTTAGGTATTATCTGATTTCAATTTCCTTCATGGAAGCGAACTCTGCAAAACTTGGGAGCTCAGCTAACTCCGGACACTCCTTTATGGTCAGACGTTGAAGGTTTCGCAGACTACCAATGCCCGCTATATCCTTTAACATTTCACAATGCCACAAAATTATAGTGTGAATTGTTTTAGGTAGGGTTATGATATCCACTAAAAAATCATTAGATGGAAGACTCAGACTTTCAAGACTGGGATAAAATTCATCAGGAATTGACAAGTTTGACATCTTCGTCTCTCCAAGATTTATACTTTTGAGCTTGGGCAATGAAAAAGACTCCTCAAGCTTAAAAAATAATTCTCTGATTGGCAAGAAATGAATGGACAAAGTTTGAAGACTAATTAGGAGCCCAAATGCTTTGGGTAAAGACATCACTCATGTTTTACCTATGTATATAAATTTTAAAATACCAAGATACCCCAGAGACTCTGGCAAAGATCATCACTTATATTCATTTGATCTCTTACTCCCAATTATCCTTGGATTGTAGCTGGGGATTTTAATTTTATCATGTCCCTCGAGGAGAATAATGGTAGTGTGGAGTGTTTAGGACCTTCTACTTTGATGCGAGACAATATTTCTTTCCTTAATCTTGTTGATGTGAAGCCTCGAAATGGGTCTTTACTTGGACTAATAGAAGATGTGGAAAAAAAATTATTTCTGAAAGAATGTATTAGTTCCTCAATTTAGATAGTTGGTTTTATGATAGTTGGACTTCATTCTCAGATATTCTAGGTTGGAGGGGCTCTGATCACTGGCTCATTATCTTTCAGTCCTTGAGATTCTCATTTCCAAGAAATATGCCTTTCAAATTTCAACTTATGTGGCTCACGGATAAGGATTTGTATGAATATGTGGAGAGGTGGTGGGTCAAAGGGAAACCCAAATTTGGCATCGCCATGTTTACTTTTTTTAAAAACCTCTAGTTTGTCAAATTCAAACTCAGGAAATGGAACAGATTTTATATTGGAAATATTTTTAAAAAGAAAAAGCAACTATAGGATAGCCTGGAGGAGATCACTGTTCAAATTAAATATGAAGGATTGAAAAAGGATCTATTGGAAATGAAAGCTTCCATTTCTAGTTAGCTTGTTGAATGGGAGCTTCGTGATGAAATTTTTTGGAAGCAAAAATCTCGAATTGATTAGTTGTTGGAAGGGTATGGAAACACCTCTTTTTTTCACAATTTGGTTAAAAACCATAAGAATGGTAATGCTATAGTCTCACTTAATTCTGATCAGGGGGAAAATCTCTCATCCTTTGAGGATATCTCTAATAAAATAGTCAGGTTCTTCTCCTCTCTTTTCTCCTAGCAGGGTCCTCATGATGATGTTAATATTAGGCTTATTTTGGAATGTATTCCTATGCTAGTCTCTAATGATATGAATAATATGCTAATGGACCCCATATTGATGGAGGAACTTAAAGCAATGGATTTTCAAATGAAAAAAGGTAAAACACCTGGACCTGATGGTTTTCCTATAGATTTTTTCCAAGAATTTTGGGAAGTGTTATCTTTTGATCTGCTAAAAGTTTTTCAGGATTCCCACGTTAATAAGTAAATGCTTCAAGCTATTAATTTAACCTTCCTTGATATTATTATTAAATCTGAAAATGCTAGCTCATTGGGATCTTTTCATCCTATTTTCCTATGCATTTTTACTTACAAAATTATTACCAATATTATTGTGGATTGACTAAAGAATGTATTTGGTTTTCTTATTTCTCCTGATCAAGGTGGGTTTGTTAAGGGTCATAAAATTTTAGAGGGTGTGGTGGTTGCTACTAAATCTATTCACGCTATGGATATCTCTAAGAAAAAAGCTATGTTCATTAAGCTTGATATGTCCAAGGCTTATGAAAGGTTTAGCTGGCCATTTTTGTAGAATATCCTTCAAGCTTTTGGGTTCTCGTATGATTGGATTGAATGGGTCATGAGTTGTGTGATTTCGACCTCCTTTGTAGTTTTAATAAATGGTTTACCATCTACTTTATTCTCTACCTCTAGGGGGATTCGTCAAGGAGATCCCTTGTCCCCTTATATTTTCATACTTATGGTTGAAGATTTGGGCATACTTCTCAAGAGTTTTCAGAATCGTGGTGCTATTTAGGGATGGAATTTGGTAGACAATTCTTTATCTCGGTCTCATATTCAGTTTGTCGATGATACTACTCTGATGGGAAGGGCAAAAACTAAGGAAGTAGTGAATTTTAGGAAGTTTTTAGATATTTACTTATCTACCTCTAGTCAAATGATTAATGAAGAAAAATCAAATATCTTCTTCTTCAATACGGATGGTCGGATTCAACGTAGGATTGCTAATATTCTATGTTTTTAGGTGGGTTATTTTCTAGTGGAGTATCTGGGGATTCCTATTTCTTATAAAAATCTTGAAAGGGCTTACTAGAAAAGTATTTTGGATAGATTTCAATCAAGGGTTAATCATTGGACTTTTTGGTGGCTATCCTTTGCTAGTAGATTAACACTTTTAAATTATGTCCTTCATGCTTTACCTATTTACAGGTTTTCTATCTTGGCTACTCCTAAGTGCTTTATCAAAGAATTTGATTCTCTTTCTAAAAAATTTTTATGGGGAAGAAAACTAGACTATAATAAATGGAGCCTGGTCAGTTGGGATACTATGTGTTACCCTAAAGAGATGGGAGGTCTTGGTTTGAGGTAATCCGATTTGAATAGTCTCGCTTTGGCTACTAAAATTTATTAGAGATGGTGGAGTAATCATAATTAGCTTTGGTTTAAAATTCATAGCCTCAAATATTTTTGTGGTGCTACGATTGATGAGATTTTGATATTGGAGCTGAAGGGGAAAGGCTCCATTGTTTGGGACACTCTAAAAAAAGGTGACATGCTTATTAAGTAGGTTCTCTTTTGGATTTTTAATAAGGGAAACAATACCTTATTTTGGGAAGGTTCTTGGGATAATCATCCTCCTATCCTTTCTTCTTTCCCCCACGTTGGTCTTCTTCAGGATATTTTTTTTGATGCGGGTTGGTCTAAGGTGGTTGACTTCAAGCGATAAAGTCCTCTTGATAGTTATTTTACTCACTGTTGGTGGGATTCACAAGGTTGGCTAGAGGGTTGTTGTCCTGAGGATCATGACACTCTAGCTTCTATTTTGGATGAGAGACCGTGTTATTTTATTGAAGACTATTATTCTTGCTTGGGGCCATAATTCAAAAGGTAAATACAATGTTTCTTTGGGTTATCAAACCCTTATTATGCAGAGAAGAAAGGAGATTGTGTCTCCTTGGTGGAAGAATATTTGAAATAAGTTTGGTTGGCCCAAATGTAATTTTTTTATTTGGTTTCTATGTCAAAATAAATGTTCAACTTGGGATAATATTTAGAAAAGAGGTTTTCAGGGTCCTTCACTATGTTTTCTTTGTGGAAAGAATGAGGAAATCATTCCCCATATTTTCTTCCAATGCTCATATTCCTTGGAGTTTTGGAATTTGTGGTGGCAAATCTATAAAAGGCCCATAATCCATGCTGCTTCTATTTTTGAGTTTTGGTAAAGCTTGGGTAGACCCCTACATCTACTTCATGTCTTCAAACTACTTGGGATTTTGGTCCTTTCACCATATTTTGGCATATTTGGTTGGAATGCAACCGAAGAATTTTTTAGGGATGTCAACTTGAAGCCTTATAGGTATGGATTATATTCAAAATGATGGTTAAGGAGACTATTGAGGATAAGTGTGTTATGAGTTCTCCTCTTACTTCCTCTAACTGGTAGATTATCAATTGATTGGGTATTTATTTATCATCACCATATGCAAATAGAGGCCCTGTTAGGGGGATTGGTTCATTGAAGGTCAATAGATTTGGGAAGTGGAGTCCCCCCTAGGGATGTTATAAAAATAAAAATGAATGGTTCTTATAGGGGTAACCCAAGTAATGCTGGTATATGAGGAATTGGTTGTGATAGTGAGGGTGTGGCCCACCTCTTTTTCTCTGTGTACAAGAGAATTCATTCGAATAATCATATGGAAGCATTGGAAATTCTCCATGCATTGGAAACAACTTTTTCTTTGGGATGGAGAAGGGTTATTTGTGAATCTGATTTCATGATAGTGGTGTCTCTTCTTAAGAACAAGCAGTTTCAAGATGCTTCTTAGTTTATGGCTAGAATAGTGAAATAGATTTTGAGCTTGGCTGAAAATTTTGTTGAAATTTATTTTTTTCATATCCCAAGAGAATGGAATAGAGTGGTTGATTGTTTGGCAAAGTGGGATTTTGAAGGATTCCCTTACTAGAATGTTGATAGATGGAATGATCTTGATCAGGAGAAATCCAGACTCCTTAATCTGTTAATTCATGAGGACCAAAAAAGATAATTTTAAGGTATAAGAACCTGATTGTCATGGGTTCTTGTGTCCTTTCGAAGTTGTCAGAATGATCCATGGATTTCCTTGGTGGATTTATTATATTTTGTATGATGTGTTGGCTTGGATCACTTGGAAATCCTTGTGGAATGTATTGTTTTAGATTTTGAATAATTATTTTTTTTCCAAAAAATATTAATAAGTCAAAAAGAGGTAAATTAAAAACTTATTATTTTTTTAGCATCATGTTTTTTATAAAAATATTACCCCTATTATAGGTTTTGGTATGTTCTTAGGAGTGAGGAAAGGAAAATATTAACTCCATATGATTTAGTAATGGCTACAAAATTTGAGTCCAAGATGGTTCGACCTATTGGAAAGGGAGATAAGGATCCTCCACTTGGTATCTAGGGTCTCTAGACCCATTTTGACCTAGGAGTCCCTTTATTTGTGCAGGTGGTGGCTAAACAGGATTAATTTTTAATCTTGCTCCTCACCTTTGATCTTATTCTAGATCATTGTACACATTTTGTTCCTTTGGAGGTCTTGAATTGTACCTTAGAATATGGGGCTTTCAACATTATTGGGAAATTTGTGGGGTCCCACCCAAACCTGGATTCAATTAGAATATGGACTCTCAAGAAATGGTTGTCTCATGGTCAATTGGAGGTAGTGACCTTTCCAAATGACTTCTTACTTATCAAGTTGTTTGAGGAAGATGATATGATTAGAATCTTGGGTGAAGGTCCTTGGTTCTTTGATAGAAGGAGCTTGTTTCTTAGAAGCTGGGAATAAAATTTTGATCCAAACTCACAAAAGATCAATTTTGTGCCAGTGTGGGTAAATATTCCTAGGTTATCCCTAAACTATTGCCATACTTATAGGCATAGCTAAAATGTTTGGTGATTTTATTATGATATATGGTACAACTCAATCCAAATCCAAGGTGATAGCTACCAAGATGTGATATGGATTTATCCAAAACCATTGACTTGATTTCAAAGTTAGGTGTTCAAAAATAGTTGTTGAGTTTGAAAATATTCCTTCAAGAATGCTTGTGCCCTCTATTGGGATTGTCTCATCCAAAGAAGCCTTCAAGAAATTTTGTAAATATGTATCATAGAACCCCACTCTAGGTATATTAATTATGGAATGGCATCCTTTGATGATCCTTCAGTTCCATATCCCACTAAAGAAATTATGTAGGGCCTTTTTAAATATTTCAATTTACAGCCTAAAAATAACTCCATCTTGGAGAAATCTTGCATCGAGGTCTTGAACAATGATGTTTTTCTTCAATAGCAGGTTAAAAATCAGGTTTGTCCTGATGAAAGGCATATTTCTTCTCTTGAGAAGCTAGCCCAAAAATATTTTTCTTTTGATATCCCCATTGGCTCTAGTGAGTTGGAGCTTTTGAAGTCTGTAAATTGTGTCAATGGAGGGGTAAACTCTAGATAAAATTCTAATAAAGAAGTGGATGTGGTCTAGGAAAAAAACTAGGGAGACCCTATCTTCAATCGGTTAGGTCACAAGAAACAAGTGTAGATATTATTGATGGGAAGCAATCATTTTTAGATAAGTTTGTGATTTTCTCTTCAAAATTTGTTGCTCATGGATCCCTTCCGTTAGAGAGGGTGGAGGTCCCTAGTTCTGGGATGAATGTAGGATGGACTCCCTTTAATCCCAGGTCTAGGGATATAGATGCAAATATGGCTAGTATTGATTTAGATCATGTTAAAGGGAAGGATATTTTGGTGTCTTCACATAAGATCTCTACTTCCAAGGCTAGCATTGAAAAATCTCCTGACCTTGTGAATCTAGTTCATATGTGAGTTGGAGGAGGATAGAGTGTCTTTGCAATTCTCTATTTTTATCTCAAAGGTTTTGGAACTACCTTGTGCTTTGGAATTTTTGCTCCCTTTGTGTTTGTGCTTGTACGAGGCAGGATGGGCTATATTTTTTGAATTTCAAATATGGATAGGATTCTATAGACATTGGCTTGGACCGGCTTGAACTTGGTGGATAAGTTCCCTTTTCTTTTGAATTTAAATTCAAGTAGACTTCTTTTAAAGTTTTAAAATTTAATCAAATCACTTTTTGGTGGTTTGGACGAATCTCTCATTGGAACTCTCACCTTGTTTTTGGCCATTGTGACCAGATCCTGGGAGATCCATGCATTGTTTACACATGGCTATTGTTGAATATTTTATTGAGATTTGTGCCCCTTTTTAAAGTTCTTCTGTTGAAGGTCCTTCTTCGGATCCTAGGAGTTCCTAATTTTTCTTTGGAAGATTGATTTATTGTCGGATCCCTTTGTTTCTCCTTTGGACCTTAGTCCTTGTTTCTCTTTGGTTGGTCTCTTAATATCTGTACGTGTTGTTAAAGGTTTGGTGACCCTTTCAAAACCCCTTCCACTAATAAAAAACCTATCCATCATTTTTTACTATCACTTTTGGGTTCAAATCTTGGAGTTGTCACTATAATCCTTATCTCACCTCGTTATTAGTAACCAAATGTGAGGGAGACTACTGGTAGCTCAATATTGGCACCGTTGTCATCGAATTAGCATGCACTTAGCCAAGTTAGGTCAGACTACTACATTTGTACCAAATAAACTTACCTCCAAGTTTTGAACCTAGGTAACCTCTTGATATGTGTGAAAACTTTCCAGTCCTTCGAACCCTTGAAACTATAGTTATAAAACATTATAATACCAACCAACTATATAGTCATATAATAAGATAGAACACCCCCAAGGTCTAGGTGGATTGGTAAGTGCTAGTTTGGCTGGACACTTACCAAGAAGAGACCCAGGTTCAAACCTTGGGGAAGCCTATTGCAAAGGTAGTAGTCTAATCTGAATCCTTTGAGTGTGTGCCAGATCGATGACGATGGTATGAATCCCAAGCACCCGATGGTCCATTTCACGATGCACTGGACTGATAATGATGATACGAATCCTGAGCATCGAGTGGTTCATTTCATATTGGATTATAAACAACAAGGTGGAATAGATTTGGTGGATGCAACCCTATGGTTTGAACCCTTCACTTACCAACTACTAAAAATAGTATAGTTATAAAACTCTCCAATCAATTATATATATATATATATATATATATATATATATATATATATATATATATAATAAGATGAAACTTTTTCAATCCCTATTATCATTAAAATAATAATAATAATAAACAACTTCAAAGACCAAAATCTTAAGATCCTAACATTGGCTCCAATTCTTCACAAAGCCATGTAATTACCATGCAACTGTTTATATATATAAACTTTTTTAATCCCTATTACTATTAACATTAAAATAATAATAATAATAATAATAATAAAACAACTTTAAAGACCAACCCATAAATCTTAAGCCCGTAACATTGGCTCCAATTGTCCACAAAGCCATGTAACTATATCAACTAAGTACCTAATATATATATAGTAAGATGAAACTTTTTTAATTCCTATTATTATTAAAATAATTATAATATCTCTGAGTATGGTTTACCGGTAAGGATGTCATTTGCATTATCAACTAACTTAGATATATAGAATATATCTATCTATAAACATTCGAGGCACTTCTTAATGTCGGCTTTTTAAATAAAATATTAATATTGTTTACGGCATGGCTGGCCTTACTGACTGCCATTACAGGACGCCGATACTTAAATATGTATAAGAAATAATACTCAAAAAATTAATAATAAAATAAAAATAAACCACTCCAAAGACCAACCCATAAATCTTAAGACCTAACATTGGCTCCAAAGCTCCACGAAGCCATGTGACTGTATCGACTAAGTACCTAAACGTGCTTTAACCGTCCATGGCTATATACATAAATTCGGCCTCAAAACTTTATAAAAGCGAAGACATATGGAACCTTTTTCATCTTTTTTCCAACTACAAACCAAATTTTAAAGCCGTGGCTTAACCCGAAATAAAAATGTACGCTTCCCGTATATTCATGAAGTTGCCCGTGCCCGAGACTCCCATTGATTTCGAACTTCCCAGATTCGTGCAACACTGCAAACGAAAACCGTACACGTTCATCAGGCGCAGCGTATATTTATCCAAGACAAAACCTTCAGATAATGATGGTATGCAGTGCACTTGTAGGCCCTCCCCTCCGTCTTCTTCCGACAAGGTAAAAGTATGCTGTAGAGATGATTGTTTATGTGCCATGCTATTCTCTACCTGTTCCTCCTTTTGTGGATGTGCACAAAAATTCTGCGTGAACAAGCCATTTCATCTAAGACCAATTAAAAGGCTGGAAATGGCAAAGACCGAGAAATGTGGGTGGGGACTTAAGGCCGGCGAAGACATAAAGGCAGGAGAATTCGTGATAGAGTATGTTGGAGAAGTTATCGATCACAAGACTTGTCAACAAAGGGTAATGAAAATGGAGGAACGGGGTGAAACCAATTTTTATTTATGCGAGATCAGTCGAGACACGGTCATCGACGCGACAGAGAAGGGGAACATGTCACGTTTTATCAACCACAGCTGCCGCCCAAATGCGCAGCTTCAAAAGTGGTACAACGATGGGGAGACCAGAGTTGCTATTTTTTCTAAGACTGATATAAAGGAAGGGGAGTTTGTGACATATGATTATCGGTTTAAGCAATTTGGTGCTCCTCAAAGATGTTGTTGCGGTGTATCCGATTGTAGGGGAATTATCGGATCAAAACCAAAGCCCAAGTGTATTGGACGGCGCGTGCGTGTGTGGTGGCCTCTTGATCAGATGTTTTACAGTGGCAGAATCATGGACTATGATCCAGCTACCGATCGGCATACTGTTTTGTATGATGACGGTGATACAGAGACGCTTGTCATGTTAAATGAAACTTGGGAATTTGACTTTTAAACTTCGAAAGCTCCAAGGCAGATAACACAGGCGAGAAATGATAGATGGATAAAAGTTATAATTATATAGATACATCCGTGTTCTTTGACTTGGAGTATTTTATTAATTAAACATGAATAAGTTAAAGTGTTCAAAAGTTATAATTATATAGATACATCCGTGTTCTTTGACTTGGAGTATTTTATTAATTAAACATGAATACGTTAAAGTGTTCAATATAAGTTTAGTGATATCTTTTTACTAAGATAATTTCGTTCCAGGTTAATATTATTTTGTTTTATGTTAATATTTAGAATTTTGTTTTATATAATTAAAATTGGAGGATTATTACAATAAAGTATATTTTTAAAAAATTAGAAGTTAATTATGTAAAAGATATTGTTTGATAAATTAAAAAGTATTTATAAAAACAATTAATTATAAGGTATGAATGAACTAAATTTTTTTCAAAGGAAAAAAAAACAAAACAAGTAGTAGAGACCGAATTATCAAATTTGTTAAAGTAAACATTTAGCGGAAAAACATGTTTTAAAAATTATTATTAATTTAAAAATGCAGTGTAAAGTAGTTTTAAAGTCTTCAAGGTTTTAAATTATATATGAAAATATCAGTGGAAGATGTTGGAGGATCTAAGGAAGGAAGGAAGTTGTTATTTAATATGTTAGTTAATATGATTCTTGTTATAGAGTATGTATATAAAGTTGTATTAATCTTTTATTTTATATTTTAAAGTTTTTATTGTTAAGATTAGGCTCACTTAAATTATATTAAAAGAGAAAAATATTTAACATAGATTTTAATTTTTAAAATTTATATTTGAATTTTTAAAGTTTTTTTTTAATCCGTTCAAGTTGTATATTAAAAAAAGAAAATATTTAACACAATTTTTAATCCTACATTTTTTAATTGAAGTTTTAAAGTCTTCGCTATTACACTCATTTAAGTTGTACACTAGAGAATAAGGAATATAGATTGTAATAATGAGATAAAAAGTGTTTAGATGGGATAATTCAATGGTTTGAGATTTGTTTCTTCTTTAAGAGGTTCAAGGTTCAAATCGTGGTGTGTGATTGTGTGTTAATTTTTTTATTAATAAGATCAACTCTTACTCTTATGACAGATCATGGTGAGATGGGTATGCCTAGCCCTCTCCCTTATGAGATGTCATGGTGGAATGGGTATGCCCAACCCTGAGCATGGAATTTTTCACACTAACCAAATCTTAAATATATATATATATACCCTCTCCCTTATGAGATGTCATGGTGGGATGGGTATGCCCAACCCTGAGCATGGAATTTCTCACACTAACCAAATCTTATATATATATATATATATATATTTTGGTATTAAAATATTCAAAATTTTGAAATAAAATATTTTATATGATTTGTATTAATTTTTACACTAAATATATTTTTTCTTGTTATTATCTTAAGTACTGTTTAATAACAAAACTATAATAAAACTTTTAATTATAAAACATAAACTTTTAGGTATTATAATTACATTGAGAGGTGTTCCTACAATGGCAGATAGGGGGTGGGAGGCAAAGATGTCATACATGTCATGTCGTAAACAATTTTTTTTTATTTAAAAAATTCGACATTAACAAAAACATTTAAAATATTTAAACTAAAAAATGTGTCTTCCAATTAAAATTTATACCAAGTTAAAATTTATAAAGATTTCTCATTAAAACAAAGTGAAATGTGCCTCCAAATTAGGTCTAAAAATGTTTTATAAGCAACGAACAAAATTCTTATACAACAAAAGAATGGTTATGTTTAAATTAGGGTTTATATGTTCAAGTTAGGGTTTGTATGTCCAAATTAGGGTTTAACTTAGGGTTTATAGGGTTTTATAAACAACAAACAAAAGAATAGTGTGCACTTCATTTTGCTTACCAGTCATAGAGAGACTTGGCACTTCGCGCGAGCAATGAAAAAGAGTAAACCGTGCGTAGTTGTCTGGTCATAGTGGGAGACATCGCACTTCGCAAGTGATAAAACAGAGTTAGTTGTGCATGGATTGTGGCTTTTCGCTCATAGTGGGAGACTTCATAGTAGACAGAGTTAGCTGTGGACTATGGCTTTCCATTCATAGTGGGAGACTTCATAGTAAACAGAGTTAGCTGTGAGCGGATCGCTGCTTTCCACTCATAGTGGGAGGCTTCGCACTTCACCAAAGTGATGAAACTGTGCGCGGTGCTATGTGCTCATAGTGCGTGGCTTTCTGCTCATGGTGGGAGACTTCGCACTTCGTGAGAGTGATGAAACAAAGTAAACCATGTGCGACGCTTTTTGCTCAAGGTGGAAAACTTAGCACTTTGTGAGAGTGATGAAACAAAGTTAACTGTGCTTGGATCATCGCTTTGCGCTCATAGTAGCGTAAAGTCCAAGTGGTAAGTCTACAAATTTTTATTTTTATATTTTTAATTCATTTATTATGAAAATACTATTTGATTTGTAATGCCTCCATTGAATTCCTCGTTGTCTTGGTGTTAAGCCACACCAGAAATGTTGTTAACATGAACTATGTCCCAGCTATAGACCATAATCCTACGGTGAATGGATATAGACACGAAGAAACGATTACTTACGGTTAAGATTTAAAAATATATTAATAAAGATAAGTTTATATTAGTTTACTACATGTGTTATGTGTCTTGGATTTCCTATTTATAGCACCCAAGCCTTCAACATTAGGACCTCTCAAGCTATATCACAAAATTTTATTGAAACTTAATATATGTATGCAATAAATGTATGTACTAGCTTAGATATAAAGGATATATATCTAAAAAAGTTGAGAGTTATCAATCCTGAGATGCCTATCTTGGAGATCACACCCCCAAGAAATGAGATAGGTGCCTCGAGATTGATAACTCTCAATGTTTTTAGATATATATCCTTTATATCTAAGCTAGTTTTATATTGGTCCTGTGTTTTACAAAATCATAGTTTTATTAGTTATTATTGAATTTATTCTTGAATGAAATTATAAAGAGTTTTATATACAAGATTTTTTATAATAAATGGGATTCCTCACTATCTAAAATCTAGATCTATGTTTCTTTAATAGATAAAAATAGGGTTTTAAGTTGGCCCTTGTCCCACTCACAAAAATACCCACATTTTTAATGGCTATAAGTTGTCAAAACCAAAATTAGGTATGTACAAACTAAAACTACATCAATCAAAGTTGTAACTAAAGTTTTCTCTACACTACCAAAAATAAAACTATAACTTTAGACATAGAGAAGCAAATAGAAAACCATTAAGTAAATATATATCATCACACTAATAATCATTATTAGAGTTATATTTAAAGTCGGGAAGGATCATATCCTTCATTAACTTATCTACCACGAAACCTCTCACCTATCCATGTTAGCAATAGTATCCACAAAGCATGAAATCCTCTCATTAATTTGTTCATCCTCTCCCTTCCTTCTATATATTATTAGCATTAGGATGTGGATTGGCTATTCAATATAGAAATATTCAAGGAAATTTGTTGTTGGTCCTAAGTCATATCCCATTTACTAATTATTCCTTAGTTTGTTGGCTAATCAACCAAATTATTATTTTCCCTATAAATATGTGATAACTCCACCTCCTCAAAGTAACTTAGAAGTCTCTTGGTGTTAGAAAAAATATTTTGAAGAAAACCCTCTAAATAATTTTTCCCTCTAAGGAAATTGATGACAACCAATGAGTCACCTTCAACATGGATTCATTTAAAACTAAGCGATTGAGATTTATTAATTTCATCTAGAACCACCCTTTAATCCACCACCATATTGGTTGTGGTCCCATAAAAATAAACATAAGAACCAAGGAGAATCCCCTTGTGGTCATAAAAAACCCCTCCACTTCTAGCTAGCCTTAGGTTGTCTTTTCATGGACTATCAAAATTCAATATTACTCAGCCATCCTTTGGTGGGTTCCATTTTACTAGATCCTATTGTTCCCTTTAATCCTAAACCCATTAATGGGGCTTAACTATATATTATAATTTTTAGCTATAATTTTCTCTATCTCGCTTTTCACCCCACACATTTAGTGTTAGCTTTGTACTATTTATTTGATGTTCAAATAGATATGCTCCATAATCCTCTTGATATTCCACCCTTTCCCTATAAAACTCTTTTTATTCCTTTCAAACCAAATATTATAGATCATGTAGGTTGGGATTAAATACCAAAGTAGCTAAAGTTTCCTACTTTTAAAAGGGTATTGCATCTACATCACCTTGTCCTTCAAATTATTTGCAAAACCTAAGACATTCTAGTTTTTGCTAAAATCCTAGATTTCTATTATGCATTGGTAGTTGATTGTGAACACTAAAATCATGTAAAATCATATAAGACTACTATGCACCACTCTTATTGATATAATATGACCCCATTGGGCAACCCTTATGGGTTAATTAGGGATCCAAACCACTTTTGGGAAGGTTCACCCCACTTTTTAAAAGTTTTGGGCCATATAACCATGGTCGTCCCACCTAGGTACGACCACCATCAGTTGTCCCTAGGTGGGATGGCCATGAACCAAACCCCCCAATAGTCAAAGGGTGAGACAAATGATAATCAATTACTACTATTTATCCTCCAAAATCACCCCAAATTTATTGGGATATTGTCATAAGCATTAGGGCCTACAAATTGGAGGTTCCAAAATGGGCATCCTCTCTCACCCTATGCATGGCAAAGGAATGGACAAGTGGTAGCACTTGCCTTGCATGCCAAAACTTACCACTTTACTCCTTTTACCCTTTTGGGGCTCTAAATTGATGTTCTCATACCTAATTCAAAGAGGAGACAATAATAAGCATTGCTCATGAAGTGCTACTCATATTTATCCTCAAAATTTTCCCAAGTATTTTCTCTTGAAAACCTCTTCATTCAAAGGTACTTTCAAGGGTATCCCAAAATACACTAAATATATTCCAAAACCAATCAATTTTAAGATTTAATTTCCCAAATTCAACGAAAATACCCCTAGGAGTTTCATTGACCAAATCCAAGTGTAATTGGTGGCAAAAACCACCTGAGTTTGTGGCTACCCCCTAGGGACGGTTAGCAAGTCTTATTGGAACTCCTAGGTATGACCATGATGCAGGAACATCCGGTGGTAGCAATGCAATCTTGCTTCAACAAAAAAATTTCTAAGTGTTTTGCAAAGACCAACAATAGGGCAGAAGTTGCAGTAGGCGAAGGGTCATGAAATCGTGACATGTCACGATATCGTGACCAAAAGAGGGGCAAGCGATGCAAAAGGTGAAAGGGTCACGAAATCATGACATGTCACGATTTCACGACATGTCACAAAATCATGATGTCACGATATCATGACGTTGTGATATCACGACGAAAAGAAGGGCAAGCGATGCAATAGGCAGAAGGGTCACAAAATTGTGACATCGCGATATCATGACCAAAAGCAGGGCAAGCGATGCAATTGGTAGAAGGGTCACAAAATCGTGACGTCGCGATATCGCGACGTCACGATATCGTGACCAAAAGCGGGGCAGGCGATGCAATAGGCGGAGGGTCATGATATCGCGACCAAAATGTAGGGCCGACGACGCAGCAGACAGAGGGTCATGAAATCATGACATGTCACGATTTCTTGACATGTCGTGAAATCACGATGTCATGATATTACGACCAAAATGTAGGGTCGACGATGTAGCAGATGGAGGGTCGCAAAATCATGACATGTCACGATTTCATGACATGTCATGAAATTGCAATGTCGTGATATCACAACCAAAAATTAGGGTCAACGATGCAGCAGATGGAGGGTCACGAAATCGTGACATGTCATGATTTTGTGACATGTCACGAAATCATGACATCTCATGATTTTGTGACATGTCACGAAATCATGACATCACGATATCGCGACGTCGCGATATCACGACCAAAATGGAGAAGGAGTATAGGGAAGACAAAATTTCATGATATCATGACATGTCATATTTTCACGCTAAAAGACGAGCTGAAGAAAAAGAGTTAGAAATGGAGACATGTCGAATATCTGGACGACGAAGCAACACGGGGAGGCAAAATGAAAGGTTCTTGAAGAGTAAACGAAGGGCCACCAGCTGGAAATGGAGCATCACCTAAGAACCTTTATAATAGAGAGCAAAGGCATGCACAGGGGGCTAGAAACTTTGGGAACGATAATATACTTCTGTAATTCTAGAATTAAGAGAGACTGTAAAGCGCAACTCTTCTGCGACTACTGTAAAATTTTGCTGTGACTGTAATATTCTGTTGTAACAGTAATTCTCTATCGCATTTGAATAAAATACAACTATTTTTTTTCTTCTCGATAATTTTGTGTCTCCATCAAGTGGTATCAGAGCTAGAATATTTTGAGCATGTAAGCAGAGTGTTGAATGTGAGGTAGATTGCACCAGGATCTATGGAAGAGCTTTGTGAGAGCAGTGAGCAGAATGCCTCCAAGAAAGAACCGTGATCATAGAAAAAATATGGTGCCTAACGAAGATTTCAGAGCATTACAAAGGTAAGTGCAAGCCTTGTAAGAGGAGTTGCGAAGAGGGGTCGAGTCAAAAGGAGAAGACCATAGTGACGATGAAGCCTGGGTAACTGATGACCCATCAAAAGATGAAGAAACATTGGATCCTTCTGAAGCTAGATTTCTTAAAGCCCTGTCTTAGGCTGGGAAGAGGCCAAAGTTTGATGTCTCTATGTATTCTGGGAATCTCAACCCAGAAGAGTTGATTGATTGGATCAACGATATGGAGGAATACTTTGAGTATGAGGAGGTGGCAGATCCAGACCGAATCAAGTATGCAAAAACAAAATTGAAAGGCCATGCTAGTTTATGGTGGAAAGGAGTGCAACTCAAAAGAAATAAGAACAAAAAAGAAAAGATAACCAGATGGGACCGAATGGTGGAGAAGCTGAAGAGGTAGTTTGTTCCCATAGATTACGAGATGGATCTATTAAGGAGAATGCAGAGTTTAAGATAGTCAGGCAAGTCTATCCAAGAATATACAGAAGAATTTTACAAGATGTCCATCAAAACTGGCCATTCAGGGGCTAATAAAGATAAAGTAGCCAAATACATAAATGGATTGAGAATGAACATCCAGGAAGAACTCAGCTTGATCAGGATAACCACCATAGAAGATGCATATCAGTTGGCCTTGAAGGTTGAAGAGAAACTAAACCAAAGATTTGAAGGCAAACAGAGAGGAAGAGGTCATGGTGGAAGAACTGGTGGAAGAACCAGTGGAGAAATGGATAGAGGACGAGATGAGAAGGAAGCTGAAGCTAGCAGCAGTCAGGACCAGAAGGGAGATAATGATTACAGACACCGTAATCAGAATAACTACCCAAGAGGAAGAGGTAGACCTGGTCGAGGAAATGGAGACAGAAGGTTTCGTGGAACCTGTTTCCAGTGTGGGGAAGTAGGACATATGATGTATGAGTGTCCTGAACACCAAGAGAGGGCAAACATGAGGCCTGAGGGCCCTGCCCGAGCTACAGTCATTGATGACGGTGTTGCATCGGAGCACTCTGAGGAGGTAGAGAGAGGAGAAGTCATGGTTGCAAGGAGAGCCTTGTTGAATGAGGAGGAGAAACCAGAACAAAGGAGAAGCCTGTTCTGCACGAGGTGCAAAATTTTAGGCAAAGTCTGTAATGTTATTATAGACAATGGTAGTACTGATAACTTAGTCTCTGAAGATATGGTTACTAAGTTGCAGCTGGAGAGGAGGAGACACCCGCATCCCTACCGGATTGCGTGGTTGCGGAAGGACCATAGAGCATGGGTTCATGAACAGTGCTTAGTCACATTCAATATTGGGAAGTACCAGGATGAGGTCCTGTGTGATGTTTTCCCCATGGATGCTTGCCATTTGTTGCTAGGAAGGCCATGGCAGTTTGATCGGTGTGCAGTGCATGATGGTCATGCAAATACGTACTCCCTGACAAAATATGGAGTGCGACACAAGTTGAAGCCCTTGCAGGCAGTGGATGAGAAGGTGTGCAGCAGTGCCAAAATCTGTCTAGTAGAAGGCAAAAATTCTTTTGACTAGGAGACGAGATTTAAGCAGGCTGCAGAGGCAGGTGCACATTTGGAGATGTTGCAGAAGACGATGACCGAACAACATAGAAGTGAAGGTCACTTCTCCATCAACCCCGGGTGTCTGATGCAGGAGCATCCGGTGGCAGCAGCGCAATCTTGCTTCAACAAAAAAATTTCTAAGTGTTTTGCAAAGACCAACAACAGGGCAGAAGTTGCAGTAGGCGAAGGGTCACGATATCACGACATGTCGCAATATCGTGACCAAAAGAGGGGCAAGCGATGCAAAAGGTGGAAGGGTCACGAAATCATGACATGTCATGATTTCGTGACATGTCATGAAATCGCGACGTCACGATATCATGACAAAAAGTAGGGCAAGCGATGCAATAGGTGAAAGGGTCATGAAATCGTGACGTCATGATATCATGACCAAAAGTAGGGCAAGCGATGTAATTGGTATAAGGGTCACGAAATCGTGACGTCGTGATATCGCGACGTCACGATATCATGACCAAAATTGGGGTAGGCGATGCAACAGGCAAAGGGTCACGATATCGCAACCAAAATGCAGGGTCGATGATGCAGCAGACGGAGGGTCACAAAATCGTGACATGTTGTGATTTCATGACATGTCACAAAATTGTGACATCGTGATATCGTGACCAAAATGCACGGTCGATGATGTAGCAAATAGAGGGTCACAAAATCATGACATGTCACGATTTTGTGACATGTCACGAAATCATGACATTTCGTGATTTCATGACATGTCGCAAAATCATGACATGTCGCAATTTCATGACATGTCACAAAATTGCGATGTCACGATATCGTGACCAAAAAGCAAGGCCGAAAACGTAGCAGACAGAGGGTCGTGAAATTGTGACATGTCACGATTTCATGACATGTCATGAAATCGTGATGTCGCGATATCGCGACCAAAAGGGAGAAGGAGCGCAGGGAAGCCAAAATGTCACAATATCATGACATGTCATATTTTTGCATCGAAATATGAGCCAAATACGAAGAGTCGAAAAGGGAGACGTGTCGAATATCTGGATGACGAAGCGACACGGGGAGGCAAAACGAAAGGTTCTGGAAGAGTAAACGAAGGGCCGCCAGCTGGAAATGGAGTGTCACCTAAGAACCTTTATAACGGAGAGCAAAGGCATGCACAGGGGGCTAGAAACTTTGGGAATGATAATATACTTCTGTAATTCTAGAATTAAGAGATACTGTAAAGCACAACTCTTCTGCGACTACGATAAAATTCTGTTGTGACTGTAATATTCTATTGTAACAGTAATTCTCTGCCGCATTTGAATAAAATACAACTATTTTTTTTCTTCTCGATAATTTTGTGTCTCCATGAGACCATGAAATGGCCTACAATTTTGAACTAATTTCTATTTATATTGTTTCTATATAATTATATTAGCATCATATCAAAATTTAGTAAAGTTTTGAGTAGATTTGATGGATCGATTGATTGTAGTCTTACTGGTTCCTACCAAGAATGACCACCAGTTCTACTAATAATTTCATTGTGATTTCTGCTCATATCCTTCCAAAATCATGTATTAAACATCATACTAGAATTTAAAGTCATTTGTGTTAAGCAAGGTGCAAAAACAGTATTGTCATTGTTGTCAACACAGACAGATAGATTAGTTGATGTAGTGGATAGGAGTTTAGAGGTCATTCAGAGCATGTATAGTGAATTTTCAAGAAGACAGAAGAGGCCAACACTCAGAAGAACAAAGTAAAAGACAAGTAAGAAAACTGTCATGATATCGCGACATGTTTTCTGTCATGATTTCATGACATGTTCAAAGAAGAAGCGCATGCAAGGAAAACTGTCGTGATTTCGTGACATGTTTGGAGAGAAGGCGCAGGCAAAGAAAACTGTCATGATTTCATGACAATCTGCAAGAGAGGCAGTACGGACGAAAATGTGTCACGATTTCATGACATGTTTGAGAGAAAGAGCTGGCAAGGAAAAGTGTCATGATTTCGTGACAATTTGCAAGAGGAAGCGCTAAGGAGAAAAAGTGTCACGATTTCGTGACATGTCGGGTTTTCGTGACCCAAAGAGAAGAGAGAGCACCAAGGAGAAAAAGTGTCACGATTTCGTGACATGTCGTTTTTGCGGATGAAAAGAGAGAGAGGCACAGGGGGAATGTGTCACGATTTGTGACATGTGTTCAGGAAGACAGAGAAGAGCACAAGGTAGTGAATGTGTCACGATTTCATGACATGTCATGTTTTCGCTGGTGCAAGCCAAGAAGAGTGTACGGATGTGAAAGATGTCATGATTTCATGACATGTCATGTTTTCGCTAGTGCTTGCAGAGAAGAGTGTACGAAAGTGAAAGATGTCACGATTTCATGACATGTCATGTTTTCGCTAGTGCAAGCAGAGAAGAGTGTAGGAAGCGAAAGTGTCACGATTTCGTGACATGTCATGTTTTCACGGGCAAGCGAGAGAAGAGCGCAAGGAAGCGAAAGTGTCACGATTTCGTGACATGTTCTATTTTCATGGGCAAGAGACAGAGAAGAGCTCAAGGCAGCGAAAGTGTCACGATTTCGTGACATGTTCTATTTTCATAGGTGCAAGCCGAGAAAAGGACAAGGAGGCAAAAATGTCATGATTTCGTGACATGTGTTTTCGTGGGTACAAGGCAAGAAGAAGACAAAGAGGCAGAAGTGTCACGATTTTATTATAGGTCTGCAAGCTAAAAATAGAACCACGTATTATAGATATGTAACATTAACTGAAGTTACACGATAGTTACAGGGGACATTACAAAAGAAAATCATGCAGCTAATTTAAGAACAATAAGAAGGAGAAATCTAATAGTCATATAAATAGAATGAATATGCATGCATGCATAGAAAAGAATACAAACAGTCATGACCGAGAAGATGAACGATCATGGTAGGGGTATATGTGTAAATTCGTAACATGCATCGTGGTTGATGAAAAGCCTACCCTATATTTATACAAAAGCGATTCAGTTAGAAGACGTTACAAGCGGCAAGTGGCGCATGAGAAATAAAAGGAGTTACAACTAGAGTTATAGTTAGACAATTTGATTATAAAAGGGCAGTTGCATGGAGAATTAAGTTGTCACTGAATGTGTGAAAGTGCTGTTGAAAGAGAGTGCACAGGAGGCGAGTGAGCAGGGTGTGTGCTGGGTAAAGAGTGGGCAATGTTGAGAAAGCAATAGACCAGTCAGGGTCTTGTAAAAGTGAAGGCATCTTTATGTCAATCATCTAGATTCAGAATAGAAGTCCAAGTTGGTGCTTGGCATCAGGGGTTGGTGCTCCTTCCAGTTGGTGCTAGTAAATTAGGGGTTGGTGCTCCTTTTTGTTGGTGTAGATAAATTAGGGGTTGGTGCTCCTTTCTATTGGTGCAGATAAATTAGGGGTTGGTGCTCCTTCCAGTTGGTGCTGGTAAATTGATTGTAAAGTTGGTGCTTTGCAAAGGCTGGATTTGGATGGGAGTCCAAGTAGTCTATTTTTGAGGAGTAGCCAAAACTGGTGAACCTCGTTACATCTTGTGTTGTGGAATGCTCTCTTGTTATATTTGCTTTATCTATTTTAAGTTCTCCTTGCTTTAGCTTTAAGAGTTGTAGATTTAAGTTTTTAAATAGCTACACTGATTCACCCCCCTCTCAGTGCCATTGTAAGACTAACAATTGGTATCAGAGCCAAGTTCCTGAACAAGCTCAATCGGCTAAGGTGATCTGGGAAGTGACACAATGGCAGTTGGTGAAGGATTCTCATCAAACAAAGCTCCATTGTTTGATGGGACTAATTACGCATTCTAGAAAATTAGGATGTAGACATATCTGTGTGCATTGGGATACGACATATGGGACTCAGTAGAAAGTGGATACACAATACCCACCACTCCTCCAACCGATGTTGTCGGTAAGAAACTATTTGAGAATGACTCAAAGGCAAAGAATGCTATCATGTGCGGTGTAGCAAATAGTGAACTGGTAAAGATCATGAGCTGTAAAATGGCAAAAGAAATTTGGGACAAATTGAAGAGCATTCATGAAGGAGACGATAAGATCAAGGAGGCCAAGTTGCAAACTCATCGAACTCAGTTCGAAGCTTTAAATATGAATGACGATGACAACATAGAGGCATATATGTTGAGAGTAAATGAAGTCATTAATGCCATTAGAGGACTCGACGAAGAAAATCGAAGACTTCGCAATCGTAAAAAAGGTATTAAGATCTCTTCCCAAAAGATTTGATTCTAAAGTATCAGCTATAGAAGAAGCCAAAGATCTAAATACGTTTAGTATGGATGAGATGCATGGTTCATTGACTGCGTATGAGATGAGAATAGGAAAGTCTGATCCCATAGATAGAGAAGCTACTTTTAAAGCCCACAAAAATACGAAAGCAAAACAAGAATCCGAAGATGAAGAGACATCAGATGAGATGGAAGCAAACTTTGTCCGAAAACTAAAAAGGGGACAAGGAAAATACAGAGGAAAGCTACCATTTAAATGTTTCGATTGTGGAGGCATTGGGCATGTTGCGGCTAAATGTCCATGAAATAAGGAGAATGAAAGTGATGAAGAATCGCACCGAGAAAGAAGTGACTGGAAGAAAAAGACGAATTTTAGAAAGGGCAACTTCAAGAAGAAAAGTTTCATCTCCAAGAATGCCAGTTCATCAGAAGACAGCTCTGGTGAGGATTCTGAAGAGGAAATAGGTGAAGCTCTTTTCATGGCATTTGAAGAAGAAGAATTAGAAAAGGAAGAAGAACTCAAAGTATGTGATGAAAACTATGAGGCTGAAGTAGATCTAGAAGGAGAGTTGATCTCTGCACTTGAAGAGTTGGGTTTAGAAAAGAAAAAGAACAAAAGACTGTCCAAGAAGTTGGAAGAATATGAGGGTAATATTGAAGATCTCTTCTTACAAATTCACAAAGCCAAGAAAATAGAAGAAGCCTTGAAGTCACAGATCAATGAGAAAGAGATTGTTTGCTGCAAACAAGAAGAGGAGATTGTGTTATTGAGGAAACAACTAGAAGAGGCCAATACAAATCTCAAATTTGAGAAGAGCACAGAGCTGCTAGATAAAATGATAAGGCAACAAAGAAGCCCTATGTGCAAGCTTGGTCTTGGATATGAAGCTGAACAACCTTCATCTTCTAAATCTGCAGAGAAGAAGAAATCCACTACTGAAGGATCAAAGCAAGAAAATCCTGAAGCTGAATCTTCAAAAGGAAGAAAATCTCAAAGGAGATCTACAACAAAGCAACCACAACAAAAGAGGTTCTCTCACTCTCACTCTTTTCATAATAATGCTTTTAACGGCTATTGTTTTAGATGCAGCCATTATGGTCACCAGGCAATTTATTGTGGATTGAATAATAAATCAAGGAGTTATGCTGGTAGAAATACATCTGCTCTTCTGAGTGAACACCATGTGCAATGTTTTAAATGTAATGGTCATGGGCACATAGCAAGGTTTTGTCCAAGCACCTCTGCATCTAATCTAAGGCAAGACCGCATGATTCCATCAAACACAAAGAGTGCAACACAGACAGGAAAATAATTATCCATCAAGAATGCACAAGAGACAACCACCCAAGAGAAATGTTCAGGTTCACGAAAAGGTTCAAAATGGGGATGCAGGTGAAAACCCTCAGCCTAAGTTCAAGAAAAATTGGAGAAAGAAAGAAGAGAGGAAATCGTGTCTCCTTGGACAGAAGGAGATTACTCCTCTATTGCACTAAGCAGCTCCAGGTAGCACATCCTCAGGGGGAGCAATGTTAAAGTTTTATTTTAATGCTCCTATGTATTTGTGTGGTTATCTGAGGATGAAAGGAAAGTAGTCGGGGAGTTGTTGTATAGCTGTCAAAGTGTGTTTTCTGTTCATACAGTTGTTTGTGGTAGTGCCGTGAAGGGTGGTGATTAAATTGAGAGTTGTCTTTATTGGTAATATTGCTATATGTCATTGTTGTACTATTGATGGTTCTCACTGCCACTATCAAAAGTTAAGGATTATAACAGTTCAGATGATTTGGTTGGTTTTGTGGTACTGTGTTTGATGCTTGCATAGAGTTGGCAGTAAAATTGTAGTGTTGGTACAGTGTTGGACAAAAGTTGGTACAAGTGTGAGTCACTTGTCAATTTTGTTGACAGATGTGAAATCAGCATGTTGAATGGGAAGATTGAAGAAGAGGCTTATAATGAGCAGCCAGATGATTTCTAGCCTGGTGATGAATGGTTGAGTTGCTTTCATAGAGGTTGTTTTGATCAAGTTAATGCTTTACTTGATACATGATTTGGGCTTACTCCATTGAGATTGATTTGAGCAAGTTATTCTTTGCATTGGTGATTTATGTTGGTGGTTGTTTTGTTCAAATACCTTTGGAAGGAAAAGGATGTCTACTAGTTTCCTTTTCATGTAGTGATCGGTTGAATGCTTCAAGGTTAATCTTGAGTTGAATGATGTTGGTTAAACCTTGTCTATAAGCATTGTTGTTAAAGCCCTAATTGGTTGAGAAAAGATATAGGTTGTGGAAAGAACATGAGTATCATTGTTATATGAGTTATTGCATGGTTGGCAATTGTTGGGTTGTGTTTCATGTTCTTGAGAAAAGCATACTACATCTATCTTATTATTTTGAGATTGAGATTGAGTTGAGATTGAGATTGGGAGTTAAGTATAGAACATATTGAGTCTCTAACAATTCTCTTTATGCTTCTATGAGGTTGATGAATCACATTGGGTCTCTAACAATTCTCTTTGTGGGTTCATGCTAAGCAAGTTTTTCTTGATGAACTTGTGAGCTGATTTGAGGACAATGCTGGGACAGATTTGAGGACAATGCTGGGACAGATTTCCAGATGCAGATTTGGGCAGGATGTGTAGATGATAGAAAGAGTACCAGTGGAGGTGCATTCTATCATGGAGATAGTTTGGTCACATGGAACAGTAAGAAACAAGAGTCAGTTTTCTTATCCACAGCAGAAGCAGAATATATTGCAGCGATAGTGTGTTGTATGCAGAGGGAGAATTTATATATTTAATTATCTTTGTGCTCATATTTGTAATTTTTGCTAACTGTCATAACGTGTGCCTGAGAATGTTGTGCATGGACTCAGGGGGAGTCTGCAGTAGCCCTTTGGTATTATTGTCAAAGGGGGAGAAGAATTACAGGAGATTGCATGAGTGTTGCCAACAATTCCAAAGGGGGAGATTGTTGAGCAAGGTGCAGAAAAAGTATTGTCATTGTTGTCAACACAGACAGATAGATCAGTTGATGCAGTGGACAGGAGTTCAGAGGTCAATCAGAGCATGTACAGTGAATTTCCAAGAAGACAGAAGTGGCCAACATTCAAAAGATCAAAGAAAAAGACAAGTAAGAAAACTATCACGATATCATGACATGTTTTCTGTCATGATTTAGCGACATGTTCGAAGAAGAAACACATGCAGGGAAAACTATCATGATTTTGTGACATGTTTGGAGAGAAGGCGTAGGCAAAGAAAACTATCATGATTTCATGACATGTTTGGAGAGAAGGCGCAGGCAAAGAAAACTGTCATGATTTCATGACAATCTGCAAGAGAGGCAGTACGAATGAAAATGTGTCATGATTTCGTGACATGTTTGAGAGAAAGAGCTGGCAAGGAAAAGTGTCACGATTTCATGACAATTTGCAAGAGGAAGCGCTAAGGAGAAAAAGTGTCATGATTTCATGACATGTCGGTTTCGTGACCCAAAGAGGAGAAGAGCTAAGGAGAAAAATGTGTCACGATTTCATGACATGTGTTTTACGCAAAGAGAGAGAGGAGAAATGTGTCATGATTTCGTGACATGTGCTTTTCACTGCACAGAGAAAGGCACAAGGTAGCAAAAGTGTCATGATTTCATGACATGTCATGTTTTCACTGGTGCAAGCCAAGAAGAGTGTACGGATGCGAAAGATGTCATGATTTCATGACATGTCATGTTTTCGCTAGTGCTTGCAGAGAAGAGTGTATGGATGTGAAATATGTCACGATTTCGTGACATGTCATGTTTTCGCTAGTGCAAGCAGAGAAGAGTGCAAGGAAGCGAAAGTGTCACGATTTCGTGACATGTCATGTTTTTGCTAGTGCAAGCAGAGAAGAGTGCAAGGAAGTGAAAGTGTCATGATTTCATGACATGTTTTATTTTCACGGGCAAGAGACAGAGAAGAGCTCAAGGCAGCGAAAGTGTCATGATTTCGTGACATGTTCTATTTTCGCAGGTGCAAGCTGAGAAAAGGACAAGGAGGCAAAAAGTGTCATGATTTCGTGACATGTATTTTCACGGGTACAAGCCAAGAAGAAGACAAAGAGGTAGAAGTGTCGTGATTTCACGATAGGTCATTTTAGTGCAAGCTAAAAATAGAACCCAGTCGTATTAAGATATGTAACCATTAACTAAAGTTACACAGTAGTTACAAGGGACGTTACAAAAGAAAATCATGTAGCTAATTTAAGAATAGTCGAAGAAGGAGAAATCTAACAGTCATATAAATAGAATCGAATATGCATGCATGCACAGAAAATAATACGAACAGTCATGATCGAGAAGACGAATAGTCATGGTAGGGGTATATGTGTAAATTCGTAACATGCATCGTGGTTGATGAAAAGCCTACCCTATATTTATACAAAAGCAGTTACAGTTAGAAGGCATTACAACTGGCAAGTGGTGCATGAGAAATAAAAGGAGTTACAGTTAGAAAATTTGATTATAAAAGGGCAGTTGCATGGAGAATAAAGTTGTCATTGAATGTGTGAAAGTGCTACTGAAATAGAGTGTGCAGGAGGCGAGTGAGCAGGGTGTGTGCTGGGTAAAGAGTGGGCAATGTTGAGAAAGCAATAGACCAGTCAGGGTCTTGTAAAAGTGAAGGCATCTTTATGTCAATCATCTAGATTCAGAATAGAAGTCCAAGTTGGTGCTTGGCATCAGGGGTTGGTGCTCCTTCCAGTTGGTCTCTGGTAAATTAGGGGTTGGTGCTCCTTTATGTTGGTGCAGATAAATTAGGGGTTGGTGCTCCTTTCTGTTGGTGTAGATAAATTAGGGTTGGTGCTCCTTTCTGTTGGTGCAGATAAATTAGGGGTTGGTGCTCCTTCCAGTGGGTGTTGGTAAATTGATTGTAAAGTTGGTGCTTTGCAAAGACTAGATTTGGATAGGAGTCCAAGCAGTCTATTTTTGAGGAGTAGCCAAAACTGGTGAACCTCGTTACATCTTGTGTTGTGGAATGCTCTCTTGCTATATTTGCTTTATCTGTTTTAAGTTCTCCTTGCTTAAGCTTTAAGAGTTGTAGATTTAAGTTTTTAAATAGCTACACTGATTCACCCCCCCTCTCAGTGCCATTGTAAGACTAACAATTTAGATTTTTTAGAATAGTCGTAAATTAATTTTATATTCATAGATGTATGTTTTCTATGGTTTTCCTATTTTTTATCACCAAAAGCATATGCTATTAACATCATTCAATCTCTTGTGTATAGGTGTAGGTATTCTAAGAATGAGGTAGGAGCTAAGGAGTAATATAAACAAAGCCCAATAATAGCTCTCAAGTGTGTGTTGCAAGAACACTGGAAGCTCACCATTAAGTTCATGGAGGGATTTGATCCCTTGTAATTTTTAATCTGAAATGTATGAAAATGAGAAGCCCTCAAAGGGGTATGTCTTGTAACATTTTTGAATTGATGAATTTATAAATATAAGTAAAAACACCCCTCTTTTACTTCAAATCATTCATCATTTCAATATATTGCTTTGTTTACATCTTTTGCATATTTCTATTGCATGCTTCTTAGAAACACTAGATCGCATTACAGTTTCAATACATTTAGGTGAGACATTTTTCATGCTTATTTAGTATCAATCATAGTGGGACCCTTGCCCCTTGTTCCCTTCCATTTTTGTAATTTTTGACATCCTTTTTATGTTTTTTGTGTTGCAGCTTCTGGTCATTTTGAGCAAGAACAACTGTAGAATTCCTAATTGGAACTACTAGATATGGCAACTATAAATGCCCCTACCATATAAATCCCCAAAATTTGTAGTCATACCACCCAAGTATGGCCACAAAACTAGGGGGTTTCTACAAAAAATTCTAGAAACAACAATTTTCAGAACAAAAAAGGTAAACTTTGAAACCTTCAATTTGCATCTAGGTTGTTTAGAAAAGGTTAAATTTTAGTTTTTCTTGTATTTTTTGTGCAATTGAAAGTTTTTTTCATATTTCTAAATTTTGCATTAACAAATAAAAGAAAAAAATGAAAAAGAATAGCCTTTTAAAATGCATTTTTCTAGTTTGCCTACGTATGACCTCCCTAAGGGTTAGGGTTTCATATAGTTTAGAAATTTTGTAGCTTCCTTTTATAGATATGCTTATGATTCTAAAAGTAAAATGCAATTTATTGCATTTAGTAAAAATTCATTGAATGCTATGTTGTTTTCTTTCAATCATTTTAAAAATAACCACACACACCATGCTTTTTCTTAAATGTTAGTGAGTTGGAATTCATCCCCAACCACTGATAGAGTTCAACGATGGTGGGTTTCATCTCCATCCATTGGATAAAATACCATGTACCCTATTTTTGGTCAAATATAGATCCAAGATCCAATGTAGCTTGGAAAATTTGCATTTACTCCTCTTAGGAGGGTATAACGTTGACCAAGTGAGTATTGGGTGATGACTAGCAGGACCTATGCTTCCTAATCAGGTATGGATTTCATCTCCATACTTTGGTTGGTTCACATGACTGAACTTTTATTACTGGTTTTTGAGCTATGAGTATATAGGTGAAAACCTTTAAACAATTGAGAATTACATCAACATTCAAAACATGTGAAAAAATTTCTTTACAAAAGCAAAAAATTTGAAACACATCAAAAAGTTTAGGAAAACATAAATTTTAAAAGATATAAGAATTTATGTGCTTGTGTGTTTCTATTTATTGTATATTTAAATTCATAAGAATTGTAAAGGATATAATCACATATAGGTTTAGAGTAAGTAGCTATGGTATATACCCATATCCAAGGACATGGGCATCCCTCCTTGGTGGCCAACTACTCTCCCAAGTCCTATATGGTTAGAGAAAGGACCTAGCCTACAAAGGATCTCTACAAGAGGTACCCTTACAATTCACAATCCCAATCTAGGAAATCATCTCCTAAATATGGATACTTCCAATACCTTCTTTCAAGGAGAGCAATCACATAATGATGCACAACCAAATAGAGCAATACCACACATTTGTGTGCCTTCTCGATCTACTTCGTACACTTGTGTGTAGGGACAAGACTATATACCTAGTGTAGGGTTAAATTTTCATATTATGCTTTCAAATCACCCTTCCCAAAGGTACTAAAACCTAGACGAGTATGATACTCGTCATAGTGGGAAAGTCAATTCTACCCTAAAATTCCTCATTTATGAAGGAATACCTAAGGAAGATCCTAATTACCCTTGTTCATATTATTCCATGCAAGCATGAGGTACCTCTACTAAGAGAACACCGATGGGTTATTCACATGATAAAGTGGACTATTCGGTTAGCCAACACCGAGTCCAAACCCAAACCAAAGATAACCAACCTACAAATATATCTAGTAGGGAAGTCTACACTCCCTCTTCACCATTTAAAACTCCCATACAACAAGTGATAACAATCCATAGTAGGTCTATGTGAAGTCTACATATGTCGTCAGCCAACATGACCATGAGAGATTTAATACAAAAATCCCCAAGCATTGGGAAACTCTCATGGAGGTTTTAAATTCAATTAGGTTACAACCTCACAATATTGATGCTTTCACCAACTTTGTGGGATACATGCAAATGCATAAATATCATGTTATATCCTTTTGAAATTAGGATATCAAAACTAGGTCTGCCAATTTACCAGACTCTCCTTTGTACACCATCGTGTGCATCAACATGATCCCCTATAAGCGAGTGTTGGTTGAAATAGGTTCCAAAATAAACATTATTACCACAACTACATTTAAACATCTCCACATCCCATATTTACACATTACGAAATCCACATTCACCTTGAAAGCATTTAATGATGCTTTGTCCTCCACTATGGGTATGATAAACCTACATGTTAAAGTTGGAAAAAATACTATGCCTACATTGTTATTCAACTTGGAAGGTGAAATATAATACAACATATTATTAGAAATACCTTGTATGAAAGATATGGAATGCATCCCTTCCATCGTGCACCAATGCATCAAATACATTCATGAAAACCATATCCATGTGATTGATGTTGACCTAGACTCCTTCAAGTATTACAATGTGGAAAATCATTTTTAGGAATCTACTCATACAACCACGCTTGGGTAATAAACCCAAGTATCTTATCTAGAGTCTATATTTAATCCTGTGGTTAGTTGTTAGGCTACCTTCACCACCATCGCTAGTACCATCCTTTGTTTCTTCAAGCATGGGACAATCAAAAATGCTAACTGCAAAATCTCTCATAGCCATTTTTGACACATTAGTAGAAGACCTTCCCATTCCTACCAACAAGGAGGAACCCATAGTTGATATCGATGAGTTAGATCATATCATACCATATTCCTCCACCATATTTGAGGATTCAATTACCTTGATCAATACAAAACTAGATGAATGCATAGTACAAAATGTTACATGTTTGCCTATCATTGAGTTGATCAAGGACCTAGGTCATCCTCTTGCCAAGTCACCACCCATTGATAGCATTTTTTATGTACCCCCTAAGCATGGAGGCCAAGTAGATCATCTTGAACAAGTTGATGAAGCAACCATGACTTGTCCAAATGCCAATGCATCTTGTCATGAGTTTATGGGAATGATAAATGTGATGACAGAGAATCAAAGCCCTCTAAATCCATTTATGCCACTTGCAACTCCATCCAACATCCCATCCATACCACAAGAGATACCATCGATGGATTCAATCACACCTACTCCATCTCACTCAACATATCCATAAAAAAAAGAATGAGTGTACCCCATACACCAAAGTGGGGGTAATCCAACTGCCCCAATTGAACACTATGAGGTGGAACAAGAGCATGAGCTAAATCAAGAGCAAGAGCATGTGGATATATTCACTAGCCATAATCATCATGCACCATCCATATTTGCTCAAATAATTTTGGATAGGCTAACCAATATTGAGTTACAAGTGAGTCACCAACACAATGACTCACAACATATCTTGAATCGACTTACAAGCATTGAGTTATGATTGAGTCATCCAAAACCTCAACCCCATGATTTTCAATACCAACCTCCTCCTATACAGTCCAATACCAAATCTTGATAGAAGTAGGAGCAAAGGTAACAACACCATAAACTTCCCACTTATACACCATTGCTTGAATCCATGGTGTCGCTCTTTAATAAATTTTGCAAGGCCAAGGCTACCATATCACTAGATATCCACCCCTTGGATCCCAATAAGTCCAAACCATGATGGTATTAAGAAGATCAATATTGTCCTTATCATCAAGTATATGGTCATGACATTCAGTGGTGTATCCAATTCAAGAACGAGGTACAAGATATGCTTGACAAGAATGATATTCAAATCAACAATCAATAGATTGGCATATGTTAGGACCTGTTACCTATAGATGGGAGTCAAGAAGAGCAACCTAAATAGGTTACTGATATGCATACAACCATGTTGTCTCATAAAATGAGGTGACCTTCACCTCGTTTAGAGCATCAACATCACACCTGGACTCCATTATCTGAGCCCATGTCAACCATTTTTACAACCTATAAGAAACAAAGACAATCATCTTACTAGATGTACCCTTGGTCAACCCAAATAGGTCCAACCCTAGACAGTACAGAGAGGGTCATTATTGCCTCTATCACCAAATAAAAGGGCATTATATTAGTGATTGTTATACTTTTAAAAATGTGGTCCAAGATCTTATTGATAGGGAAGCTTTATCCACAAGCGGGTCACTCATTTTACCCCATCAAGATAGTGGTATTACCCAAAATTCCTTGCCACAACCACGGGAGTCAGTATCTATCCCTCCTCCTATCCAAGCCAATAACATTGTATCAAACATAGTAGATACTGGGAGTATACAAGGTGTCACACCTTCCCCACTAGTAACATCCTAAGAAATGAAGCAAATTGAGGATCCTAAGGGTATTGCACCTTCCTCGCTTCCTTTTATCACCACAAATATTGGGGGTACACAAGGTATTGCACCTTCCTCATAGAATCACAAAGTAATCAAAGTTACAAAAATCCCCAAAGGTATCCATAAACTCTTTGGTCAACCCAAAACGTCCCTAGGTGGTCTACGACCATCTAGGTCAACCTAAAATACCCCTAGGCAGTCTACAACTATCTAGTCAACCTAAAACACACCTAGGTAGTCTACAACTGTCTAGGTCAACCTAAAATCTCCTAGGTAGTCTATGACTATCTAGGTCAACCTAAAATGCTCCTAGGTAGTCTATGATTGTCTAGGTCAACCTAAAATGCTCCTAGGTAGTCTATGATTATCTAGGTCAACCTAAAACACTCCTAGGAGTTCTATTCCTATCTAGGTCAACCTAAAATTCTCCTAGGTAGTCTATGACTATCTAGGTCAACCTAAAATACTCCTAGGCAATCTATGACTATCTAGGTCAACCTAAAATGCTCCTAGGTAGTCTAGGACTGTCTACATCAACCTTAAAAGCCCCTAAGTAGTCTACAACTACCTAAGTCAATCAAAAAAACCCCTAAGTAGTCTACGACTACCTAGGTCAACCTAAAATGTCCCTAGGTAGTCTATGACTATCTAGGTCAACCTAAAAAGCCCCTAGGTAGTCTACGATTGTCTAGGTCAACCTAAAAATCCCCTAGGTAATCTATGACTATCTTAGTCAACCTAAAATATCCCTAAGCAGTCTGCGATTGCCTAGGTCAACCTAAAAAGCTTCTAGGTAGTCTATGATTGTTTAAGTCAATCTAAAAATCTCCTATGTAGTCTACGACCGTCTAGGTCAACCTAAAATGCTCCTAGGTAGTCTATGACTATCTAGGTCAACCTAAAATGTTCCTAGGTAGTCTACGACTGTCTAGGTCACCATAAAATACCCATATGTGGTCTATGATCATCTCGCTCATCCCAAAATACCCTAAGATAATCTATAAGCCCTTTGGTCACACCCAAAAGCCCCAAATATATCTATAAGACCTTTAGTCACCCAAAAATCACCAATGATACTAAGCCCATTGGTCAAACCGTATATACATATCTATATCAAAAATACAAAAACATCATTAAAACATCAAAAACACAAAAATATTGTATTGCATTGCATTTCATATCATTGCATTATAACATCAGTTGCATTAGGTATACCTATCATTGCATTTTTGCATTTTAGAGTTGATCATACATGTCTAGCACCAAGTATGTACACTAGGCATCTGTCATAATCAATATCATCAAAGGTTAGTTTATCGCTTTTTTACATTATATTTACCATTTACATATACATTTCATACTGTGTGTCTCTTTCCCTTCACTTAGCCATTGCTCAAAAGGTATATTTAGGGTTTTCTGTCACTCAACCATCTCTAGTTTTCTTTTCATACTTTGTAGAAAGCTATCATGATTTTTAGAGGGTAGAATATTGTTTAGATTATACCTTGTATATGTCAAACTCCCAAACATATTTTTACATTAATAAATCCAATTTTAGCACAATGATAGATGAAACCTCTAAAGTGGTCTAGGTTACCTTAAGTGAAAATATTATCTCTCTCATCCCCCTATGCAAATGGTTCAAAGATGCTGAGAATTGACAAAAGGACAAGTTCCTCCTTACCCAAACAATCAAAATCCCTTGCTTCACACCCAATTAGGGTAAGTATCCAAAACTAAAAATAAACAATGATTATTATCACTTAGTAAAATTCTAAATAAATAGTGGTTTTCATCATTAAAAAGATATAAAATAAATAGTGGTTCTCACCACTACCAAAATCCATTACTCACCATCACAAAAATGAGCAAATCCCTTAAAAAATTCAAATTTTAAAGAAAAGAAGGGAGTATTGAACTTGAATCTCTAGAATTCTCAACATTAGAGAATTATAAGGTGGTCCTCATTATAGGATGGGTGGCATCAAGCTCGCTTGGCAATGGGAATATCCTCATGCATGATGATATGTTTGTCACATAAGCGACTTGCTTTTGTATAAATCAATGTTTGCATGCGGATGAGCTAGATTTTGGTAGCCTATACTGCCTAGTGGTCAAATCCAAATAAGTATAAAAAATTAGGATAATTATACTCATGAGGTGATCTCGAGTACAGATGGGCTAAATCAATCCTATTTGGCGCTAGGGTAACTTTATGCATTATCATAAAAATGAACTCACATGCACACATAGGGATATTGAATATCTTGGTTATATTAGCAAATTCATACTTTATTAAAAAGTATTGCATGGTGACTATACAATTTTGGATCAGGTAACTATAGTGTCTAAGTCTCCTAAAAATCCCAAACACATCATAAAAATTATACTATTCATTTTATTTCACATCATGTTGTCACATGTTTTTCAAGTTATATTTACACAATCCATTACATAATGCCATAATAACATGAAAATGATGAGATACATTTTGTACAATCAATGGTGTTAGCATATAATGTGTCAATTATTAATCATAATACATCATACAAACTAAATAAATCATCCATTTTATTATGCATATACATATTTACATATCATCAAAACACATCATATCACAAATGCATGCATACATGTTAGAGGTCCATCATAACACCATAAAGCAATAAATAAATGCATGATAATAACATAAAACTCTATATATATATATATATATATATATATATATATATATATATATATATATATATATATATATATATATATATATATATATATATATATATGTATGTATATATATGTATGTATGTATGTATGTATGTATGTATGTATGAAATCAAAAACTACATCATCATCCATAAACTACCCGTAGGCTGCAATAAAGTGGGTCCTTAGACCTCACACTCCCAAAAATCATAAAATCAACAAAAAAATAAAAAAAATAAAAATATCAAGTGCACCTCATACCCAATTATTTACCCTATACACTTGGTAGTTGTAGCAACTTGCGCTCCATGCAATCTGTCAAGATGAGTAAATTACCATAAGGCTACTTGAACCAAATTATTCATAGTCAAACTGAAATGTCTTCACTTAAATCCCCAAGAATTCCATTGCAATAAAAATGCTCCATGGGAATGAGGTATTCATTTCATTTCTTCTATGAAATATCATCAAACTTAAAAACTTCAAAAATAATTAAAACACCAAAAACAATACTACAAAAATAGCTTTAAAAGTTCATAAAAGGGCCAAAAACCCATCAAAAACAAGTAAAAAATGGTTAAAATTAACATGGATCAAGATTGAACTAAAATTATTTATGGATGCTTTGAAAAGTCTCTATTTCATTCTCCAATAAGGCCATTATGGCTGGACCACTCCACGGGAATGAAGTATTTAGTCTTTTGCTTCCATGAAACACCATCAAAACAATCAAAATCCTAGCAAAATTGGTACATCTTGAAATGGGTAAAACTGATGGTTATCCCAATTATTTCATATGGTTCAAGTGAAACATAACTTTATAATTTTTCATACCTTCATCGACTCATCACTTGAGGGGGTAGTCATAACAATGATTTCATAATCAAATCAACACTTAAAAACTCAAAAGTGTAATTTTTATACATTCAAAAGAATCTTTGCCAAAGACAAAATTTTAAGCCCATTTTGGGACAAATAATTAGTAAATATAAAAAAATAAAGGCTTTGCCTCCTTGAAGCCTTGAGAATTTACCCTTGAAAATGCTTACAAGGAAAACAAGGAACCAAGACCGAGTATATCCTAAGCCCCAAAAATGCTATGGCAAGCGTGATTGAAAGGTATACCACAAACAATCCTTCAGCTATGTCAAAAGACAGGATTTCAATAATGTATGCTATTTTCAAAATGGAGGCATCTAAATTCAATTAGTTTAATGAATAACATCAATCATTTAATGATTTAGTCATCTATTTTTTCTTAGCGCTCTGTTGCACACAATGCATCTCAAAAAGAGGTATTTGTAGACACTAAAATTGTGTAAATCAGATAAGACTACTATGCACCACTCTTATCGACATCATATGTCCCCATTGGTAAACACTCAGGGGTTAATTAGGGCTGCCAACTAGTTTTGGGAATGTTCACCTCATGTTTTAGAAGTTTTGGGGCATATAACCATGGCCATCCCACCCATGGATGACCACAGTTCATAATCATCCCACCCAGGGAAGGCCACCAGCAGCCATCCCTAGGTGGGATGGCCATGAACTAGAACCCAAAAATTCAAAGGGTGGGATAAATGGTAATAAATTACTACTAGTTATCTCACAAAATCACCCAAAATTGACTAGGAGGTTGTCATAAGCATCACAACCTACAAATTGGAGGCCCAAATGGGCATCCTCTTTCATCATGTGCATGGCAAAGGAATGGAAAAGTGGTAGCACTTGCATTGCATGTAATAACTTGCCCCTTTGCCCCTTTTGCCCTTTTTGGGCTATAAATTGAGGTGCTCACACCCAATTCAAAGAGGAGATAATAACAAGCATTTCTCATGAAGTGTTGCTCATATTTATCCTCAACATTTGTCCAAATATTTTCCTTGAAAATCTCTTCATTTGAAGGTGCTTTTAGGGGCATCCCAAAATACACTAAATTTATTCCAAAACTAATCAATTTTGATATTTAATTTCCTAAACTCGATGACAAGACCCCTAGGAGGTTTATTGACCAAATCCAAGTGGAATTGGTGGCAAAAACCACCTAAGTTTATGGACATCCCCCTAGGGACAGTTAGCAGGTCTTATTGGAACTCCTAGGTATGACCATGAAATTGCCTACAATTTTGATCTAATTTCTATGTAGATCATTTCTATAGTGTTATATTAGCATCATATCCAAATTTGGTATAGTTTTGAGTAGATTTGATGGGTCGATTAAGGTTTTCATGATTGTAGTTTTACTTGTTACTTTCAGTAATGACCACTTGTTCTGCTAACAATTTCATTGTTATTTCTACTTAGATACTTCAAAAATCACCTATTAAACATCATACTAGAATTTCAAGTCATTTTGAGTTGTTTAGAATAGTCACAAATTAATTTTATATTCATAGATGCATATTTTCTATGGTTTTCCTAGTTTTTATCACTAAATACATATGCTATTAACATAATTCAATCTCTTGTGTGTAGGTGCAGGTATTCTAGGCATGATGGAGGAGATAAGAAACAATATAAATAAATCCCAATAATATCTCTCAAGTGTGGGTTGCAAGAAGAACACTGGAAGCTCACCATTAAGCTCATGGAGGGATTTGATCCCTTGTAATTTGTAATATGAAATGTATCAAAATGAGAAGCCCTCAAAGGGGGATGTATTGTAACCTTTGGAATTTATGAATTTATAAATATAAGGAGAAAACCCCCCTCTTTTACTTTAAATCATTCATTTTTTCAATAACTTGTTTACATCTTTTGCATCTTTCTATTGCATGCTTTCTTAGAAACACTAGATCACATTTCAGTTTCAATACATTTAGGTGAGCTATTTTCACACTTCTTCATTGATAAAGAGATGTTCATGTGTCTCTTCTTCGACTAGGAAAAGCTCATCTTTGGAAGTTTCTACAAATCTCTTTTTGCAAAGGTTATCCACAGTTAATGCTTTCCCTTGTACAACTATCCCATGGAAGAATATTATTTTTAGGACTCTTTCCTAAATCAAATATTTATCCAAGGGAAATATAGAACTTCTTCCCCTTTTACTTCTTGGTAACTAGACTTTATATTATCTATTTTTGGACAATAAACATGATAATTGATCATTTATTGGTAATTGAAGAATATAATAAGCTCCTAGAATTTTCTTTAGAGTGTCCATTGCCTCTTTAAACTAATTATCCACTTATAGAGGTCTCCAAAGGTGGAAGCTGCCTTTATCCTAGATGTAGTCGCTTACCTTTTCTCCATATGCTCTTCTAAAAATTTTATGTTATTCAAAGAAACTCTTCTATTTATTTAGAGGTTTGAATCCCAACCATATATCATCCCAAAAATTAACCTTGTTTCCATATCCAATCTTCCAAATTACATCTTTCTCTATTAAGTCTCAATTCTTAACTACATGATCCCATATCTTTGATCCTGCACTATTAGGTTGTGATTTTTCTTCATATTGCCTCCATTACTTCCTTATCTAAATTTTAATACAAAAAATATTCTCTCACCCTAACCTACATTATAATTTACCCCCAATACCTCATTCATTTCTCTCAAACTTTTTATTCCTATTTTCTATTATTTCTTTGGTTTGCATACTCGATCCCAAAAAATAATAGGGAATATTTATTTATCCTCTATCCTTGCTCATAATAAAGACCATTCACTCCTTTATAAATCTTTTTGCACTTTAGATAGATTTCTTAGGGTTGTCATCAAGTATATGGAAAAATTTTGAAGTGTTGATTTCAATAGTTGTAGCTTTCCTACCCATAAAATAAATTTATATTTCCAATTGACCAAATTACTTTTAAAACTTTCCATTAAAGGATATAAAAAGACTAGAGACATTCTTCCATCTAATAGGAGAACACCCAAAAACATAGAAGGCAATTTACCCACTTATCATCCTAGAATATTTAATATCCTCCTTTGTCTCTTATGAAGGGTCTTGAGGAAGAAAACCCTATTTTTATAATTATTTATTTTTTGTCCTAATGTTATTTTATATAATTCAATAAACTACTTGAGGATCCTAACCTCTTTAATTGAGGCTTTCCCCAATAGTATTATGTCATCCATAAATTGATGGTGGATAACTAGCCTTAAGTCATGAGTGACTATTAGAACTTTTAGATTCCTATTTTATTTATGTTTCACTACACTTCTCACCAAAATTTTTTCTAAGATGATAAACAAGTAGGGGGAAAGAGGATCCCTATAACAAATACCTCTAGAACTATTGGAAAAATTGAGGTGATCCACTCATTAGGACAAAATTTTTTGGTGAAATGATACACTCAATAACCAAATTTCTCCACTTTCTCTCAAACAAATCCTCTCAAATACCATATGGAGAAAGTCTCATTCAACTCTATCATATGCTTTTAAAATTTCTAGTTGAGCCACCATACCTACTCAGTTGCTCCTAAAAATAGAATGGAATATTTCATGCACTATAATTATACCATCTAAAATAAATTTTCATTGAAAAAACCTACATATACATTTGAAATTGGCCATAATTTTGGTAAAGAATTTATACATTGAGTTACAATGAATTATAGGTCTAAAGTCAAAAAATGTGTGAGAATATTGATTTTTAAAAACAAGGATATGAAGTTGTTATTTTATTCTCTAAATATACTACTTTGAGCTTCCTTGATTTCTCAAGCCACATCATTTGCCACAATATCCTAGCATTATTGGAATAAACCTATAGGAAAGTCGTCAAGCCCTGAAGCCTCATCCCTCATTAAGGAAAATTTTTTTTTCTTAATTTCCTTCTCAGATGTAGAGGCGTTTAATATTTCATTCATCTATTCAGTTACTAGCTTGGATATAAACTCTAAAATATTCTAAATTGGTTCATATCTCCCTATACCTTGTTTGCATAAAAAGTGTTTGAATTAATCCATGATCTTTCCACTAATATCCTTCCATTTTTGGATATTTTTACCCTACCTATTTGATGATATTCTTTTTTATAAGGATCAAGGTTGTAATATGAAAAAAATAGTATTACAATCCCCTTCCTTTATCCATGTAACCATGGAATTCTACCTCCAATAAGACTTTTATTTTTCCAAGACATTGTGGTACTTGTTAAGAATCTACTTCTATTTTAGTATTAGATCCTAATTTTTATGTTCCACATTCATCTACACTTTATGGTCTTCTTTTTCATTTTCTAAATATTTATTTTGTTCAAAAATGTTAACAAAATGTTACATATTTCATGTTAATAATTAATTCTTAAGTACTTTAATTTTTGAGCTAGCTTGAACATATTAGTTTCCAAACTCAATTCTTCTACCAATCATTAGATTTGAAGTTTAGATATTTTAATCACATTAGATCAAATCTAAAATGAGCGATTCTCTTTCTTTCCATATCTAGATATCAATTGCTATATGGGAATGATAATATCATATCCTAGCCAAAGACATAAAATTGTATTAAATCCCTCTAAGAACCAATATATAGAGCACAAATATCTATTTAACTTCAACTAGAAGCTTTTATTTTCCACTCTCCTATTTTTCCATGTAAATTTAGATTCTTTCATAACTAGGTCTATTAAACCTATATAAAGTCTATAAGCTTATCCATAGAATCTAAAATCCTGGCTATTCCTCTTCTATTTTCTTCTATATTAAGGTAAATATTCATGTTCCTATTATTCTCCATTTAATATTCTCTATCCTATTACTAAAAATAAGCAAATTTTCCCATAAATCATTTTTTAGGCTTCTCAAGTTGGGAACATAGACATTAGTAACAATTCCTATTACATTGGAAGCTAAGTGTATTAGCTCCATTGAGATGAAACTACCATCTTGAGCTAATAGAGTTCCCTTAAAAACCTTTAGATTCTAAAAATTTCCTAAACCTCCAATAGTTCCTATTTCTATAGCTAAAAATATTCTACTATTATTCTAGAAAAAAGCACCAATTTTCTCAAAGTTTCCAACTAGAATTTTTATCTCCTAGAGAAGAAAAACATTTTGTTGATAAATTCTAATTAAATTTCAAAGAATATTTATCTTATTAGGGTCACTCAAGACCTTAATATTCCAAGAAAATATCTCCACTCACATGCCTTTCCATAGGTCTTAACCACTCTTTAACATAGATCCAATAATGTTTTTTTTACAATGGCTTATATGGGATCAAAATGGGAACCACCTATATTACATCATCACCACATAGTGGTATTACAACAAAGCTTAGATATTTTCCATGTATCATCTGGTAAGATTCAAACCTGGATCTACTCCTTGAAATGTTGAGGAATTTAACTGGTTGAGCTAATGCCACTTGATATAGATCTAGTAATGTTTGTAATTTATCATTTGCTATTTTTTCTCTATCTCTATATATCTTGCTTATAAACCTAAGAGAATACCCCTTTGTTTAGGATATATTCCCATGTCTAACCACACTCCTTTAGTATTCCTTCTAGTACTACAAAAAAATTACAAAATACCTTTCTCCTTTGGTACCCACTCTTAAACATTTAAGGGTAAATAAGAAGGAATAAATTCAGAATTTGATTCAATTACCTATTTAGCTAAAGCATCTACTAAGTCTAGGTTAACTACTTAGTCAATGATTTCTTTCTCCTCATTATCTAACACATCCTCCTTGATATCTACCTTGTTTCCTTCCATCTAAGGAGATTCCACAAATATTGACCACTCTTATGGAGCTTTTAGAAGGACTTGAGGGTCCTAACCCTAATAAATCTGAGTGCCTAGATCCCCTTGATCCTCCATATAGGAAGGGACACCCTCCCTCTATTTTCAGTAGTCAACCTTATCACTAGGAGAGACTCCATAGGTTTAGTTCCAAGCTAGATGTCCATACTCAAGGAAAACCCTACCATGAAATGGAAGGGTCTCATAGTTGACTTCTTATACATGCACTCCCATATTTAAATATAAGGTAATGAATTTCAAAATCAAATTTTGGAAGTCCACCTAAATGTAGAACCCATTATATACTACTAGTGACTATTGGGCCATAGACATTGAAATACCAAGGAACTCCCCAATGTAAATTATAATTATTTCAAAGATCTCTTAGGACAAAAAATTCAAAGGTAAATCATATAGTCATAGCCATAATGTAACCTTATCCATTTGTTTTGTATTAGGATTAAATTCAAGCTCCCATGGCTTAAAAAAAAGTCTCATTTTTCCTAAGAAACGTAGGCCATATTTTAGAGCCTTTTAAAATTCTTATGAGTAGGTAAAGATAGCTACAAAAAAATACTTTGACATTATTCTTGAATAGACTTACCCTTTTACCTCCTACTTTGTCTTAATCCAATTTCATAAAATTGACAAACTCCCTTAAGAATTTGTAGATAACACATTCTAAAATATTCCTAAATTTTTAGACAGCTAGAGAATATAGGATGCTTAGCATGTTCTATCTTGTCTCCATAGGGATGATTTTGGAAATTGACACATTCCCCATAAAATAATGTGTTGTTCATGCATTTGCGAAGGATGCCTTGCTTTTACCAAAGGTGACCATTCCCACAAATTTCTTCTTTTTTTTTCTCCTCATTAGATTCAAATCACCATACTTATTAAAATTGCATAGCACCCCACCCATTTTTTAGATTCAAAATCAAATCTTCCTTTCCATCAATTTTGGTCTCTCTCATTGCTCTTTCAATTTTTCAATAATACTAGAAATTTAGGAAATGGACTAGTTGGGCTAATATCAACATCCAAATATATGTTATTACTATCATAGTATATATTAGTTGAAGGATTAAATTAATATTAAGTCTTATATTTTATTAAATCAAATTAGGTTACCCCTTTTGGAAATTCTAAAGAAAGGTTTACCGTGTTGAAATATAACTAACTAAATTTGTTATATTATTTTTTATTTAATATATTTTCTTCTATATAATTTACTATGTATGTTCCATATTTAATATATTATTGTTAGTATATTGTTTGATATAAATACATATTTTAAACTCATGGTGATATGAAGTTTAAAATACCTTCCTCGATAGGGAAAAAAATAAATATTGGCTAATGGTCATGAGTTGTACAAATAAATGATGTGTTCTCTTCTTCAATTCTAGTTTGTATAACATTTTAATAAGTTGAATTTTTAATCTTTGGGGTATCCTTGAATGGCGCTAAAAAACATGGTATTAACTCATATACTAGTTCTATTTCCTACCTTATTCATATACTCAATTTTTTAATCCAAAAATCAATGACTTTGACATGTAATTTCTTCAAGGATTAGAGGTAGTCAAGTCAAACGGGAAATGATAATACTTATTTTCTATTAGAGCCCCTTATAAGTATATTATTCCTCAATTTTTACAATCCATAATATTGAATGATAAATGGTATTCTATGACAAACTAATACACTTTATACTAGGTAAATAAAGTGATGCAAACAATCCCATGTTATCCATTTGGGAAGTTCTAAGTTATAAGATACACTTTTGGGTGTAGTCTATATTTGGTCTTTATTAGTTTTCATGAGTTGTATATAGTTTTTATGAGTAGTGTGCAATGGGATGATACTATCACGTATATTTTAGTCTTATAAAATGTTAAAAAAAGTCTAATATAGAGTATATGTAGACTATTGAGTCACTTTTTATCATTAGATAAAGTATAAGTTTACCCTAATGACTTTTTAGTAAGTCGAATAGGGCATTGAAAACATTTTCCAACTTGTTTCAATCCATTTGTGATTTTTCCTTGCTACAAAATTTTAAATGATTCTAAAAATCCCATAGAAGTTGAAACTATTTAGATTTTCTTCAAATTTTATCATTATTTGAGTGTTCTTGCCAAGCACTTTTAAGATAAGTTCAACATGAATTACAAGTGAAGATGAAAATTATAGAACCAAATGGTGTTAGTAATATATTAATTGAATTTATTGCATGAAAAAGTCATGTATATTAAGGTCATCATTTCCATAAAATTAGATTTGGAATTAATGTAATTGATTGCTAAGGTCAATGCTCGTATTATTAATAATATGAAGAAAATGTGACTATCCATTGTTGATTGAACTTGTACCTCTCTTAGTCTTGTTATGAAAATATTGCTATATACTTATGGATGTAGAAGAAGGATACTTATGTTTTGATTTTGGTCTCAAAAATATTTTGGCTTAGCAATAATTATTATTTCATATTTGTGGTAATTGTAGTATGTGGTTACTATCATGTTTCAAGTAGAGGGTAAGGTCTATTTTATAGTTATAATTTTCTTTTATTTTTTGAATTTTTTCAATTGAAAAAATATATCCAAAGGTAGTTTGGATGTAGTGGATAGTAATATATTTAAAAATTATAGTCTTCATTAAATACCTATCCATCATAGTGGTTTGAAATTAATATTAAGAATAATTCTTGTTCTTCACATATTTAAGTGCATTTTTCAAGATTGTTTAGAAGACCAATATTTTGGTAACAACCATTATATATTCAAATTGTAATTCAGTTTATTTAGACTACTATTCCAAGGGATACATTATTAATATTTATTAACAGTAAGATATAAAATAATATTTGAATATTAGATAAAATATAATTTTTGATGAATTTTTGTCTTAATAATATATATGTGGCTTCTATTGGAAGCTACTCCCATCAAAATACCAAAATATTACATTTGTTATATGGTCAACTAAACCATATCTAGTTTTCTCTTTTATCACACATTCTTCATCTCCCTCAAAGTTATATTATTTTACAATCAACTCTTGACATCATTTTTATAAAGAGATACTATCTTGCTTGTCTAGTTGCCTTCTAAAATTTGAATTTTACAAAGATGAATATCAACACCATGATTAGCTAAATTATTTGCTACCTTATTTTCTTATCAATACATATGCTCACATTTCCAAAATATTGTCTCTTATATAAGTTGATGAACATCAACAATGATATTTTCATTTAATCCAAACCCCACATAAATTTTTATTTATAGTATTAGTTATTATTTTAAAACCTCATCATCTAAATAAATATAAACCTTTTCTTAATTGTAAGTTTAATCCATACAAGAATTTACCCTAGTCTTTGCATAGTTACTAGTTAGAGTTTCTTATGATTCTAAGAGAGCAAGGAGAATTTTACCTTCATTATTTCAAAAAAAACACCTCTGATAGCTTGCCCTAGATGTTCTTTGGAAGCATCAACAATATTAATTTTTATAAACCCAAATTTTGGACATTTCCATTTTACAATAGATAAAAAAATCCTTTATTTTGTGTCATTGTCATAAATGGTCCTTCTATTTATATTCAAATCCTATAAATAAGTGCCCATAACTTCTAATTTTGCACTTGAGAATTCCTATGATGGGGATCATATCTATAAATGTTTTACAATAGAGGTAGTAATATAGTTTCAAACTTGGCCATGATTTTGAAATCTATTTTTAAAAAATCAATTATTTCTTTCATGCCATAAATTCCAACAATTAATGGTAGAACCATCTCTGCATAGAATACATAATAAATTAACTTTTAAATAATTAATCCACTATTTCATAAACTCTTCAATGTATATTCTCATATTTTTGAAAAAGTAACCCCCAATGGTATGAGCAAAGGTACAATGAAGAAGTAAATGGTCTAACATTTCTAAATTCTTATCACACAAAGAACATCTAAAAACTCCATGATATCCTTTGCTTTGCAGTCTATATTCAATAAGAATATTATTTTGGACTACTAACTAGAGGAAGGTTGAGTACATAGGGAGAACCTCTAGTGAGTAAAATTTTTCTGTCATGACCCACCTTGGAAATCTCTTAAGATGTTATTTATGTATTGATGTGTGGTTGCAATAATGCTATGTTTGCAAAATGTATGTTTTTATTAAGATAAAATGATTCTGTGTTACACTACTTGATTGTAGGAATAGGTACTCTCATAAGTGGATATTTTCTACTAGAGATGAGAAGGGAAATGATGACATGACAACTACATAGGTAAGGTTCATGTTATCATCATTACTAGTCTCCTTTAAAGATGAGTAGTGATAACTAAAGACATCTTAAATATACCCGCTCACTTAAAGGAAAAATGATAGTGAGGAATAATGAGCATGCATCATTTGCTTGTGTTTACCATTTGTGTGTGATGCATTTGACTCCACAAGCAATTTTGCAAAATATTGAATCTTACCTTGGAAAATGCATATTATGTAATGGGTTTGCATTTTACAAATTATTTTAGAAATATTTTGTGCATTTGAAAAATATCATAAATTTTATTGTGATTTTGGGATAATATTAAATTGGGAAATTTCTAAAATGGGGATTTTTCTTTTTTAATATGTTTATTTAATTTAATTACCTCCATCTTGGATAGGAAATTATGTGGGTTGTTCTCTAATAAACTTGTTCAATTTTTATCGGACCAAAATATGAAAAGACTACCTTATTTATTTAAATAGTCACTCTCTACTCCACATGGTTGCATTAGGACGACTAAAAAGGATTGAAGAGACTTCTTCTGTTATCTCTAATAGTCACAATTTTGTATCATTTAGATACCCAATAGTAGTGACTTTGTAGTTGTCCTAGGAATGGGGGGACACAAGAAAAATAACTTACCCTTACCTTATCTCCATGGATTCCCTCCCCATTAAAATAATGTATCTCAATAGAAACCTGCACATGGGGAGAGAGGGAGAAAAATAATAAAATATTGTAGAGCATATTTCTTGTCTGGAAGGAAGAGAACTATAAATAGCCATAGAGGTTGGAAAAAGGGTAGGTTGGAAGAGGCTAGAAAAAGGGGAAGGAAGAAGAAATTTCAAGTAAATTTGATTTTGAGGTTGAGGAAGATCCAGGTGTGGGAATATCCTCTCACACTACTTATGTTCACTTCTTCCTTGTTTAACACTTTGCATGGTGATTTAAATTAGCTTGTTGAATAAAAGTAATACTTGATTTTTCTGTAGATTCTAGTCATTAGATGGATTTTTGTCTTATTTGTCAGTGTTGAGAAAAATAATAATTAACACAACTTCTTGTCTTGCCTTCCTTATGGTAACCTATGGATCTAAATTTAATATGTATGTCTTTAATTTAACTTGAGATGATGTTTGTTCCCAGTTTAGCGATGACTTTATCATTATACTTTTAACAATACTGTAAAATATTGTTTAGGTAATACCATTGGTTTACGAGAAATTTGGTGTAGTGAGTGATATCCAAGGATTGTCCACCTGGGCCCTGTATACACGTATGGTTAGATACGTATACATCTCTCTAAGTCCTAGTTGAACTTTACCACTTGTGTACACCAACAACATTGTCAATTTTCTCCAATTATGAGGGTATATTCATAGCTTACACCTTCCATTCATATCATCTACACCTCAGACTAAAGACTCATGTCTGCATATATAAAATTTCTTAAGATCAATTTTTATTAATGTCTATGGTTATAAAAAATGTTCCTATAACCTCATAGGATATTTTTGTGGTCGGGCACCTGGTAAATATCATATTGAGCTTCCAAAAATATGATATTCATTCATATTTTCATCTTGTGATCTGACCCCCATGCAAATTCTAAATGGTTGCACTTTGTTCAAGATACCATAAGAATTTCTAGATACTACCATAGGAGTTCACCACTATCCATTGGCTAAAGTCTCGGCCTAATCTCATCAAAATAACTCTACATATATTTTATGGTTTACGATCACATGATAATCTACTAATCTAGATTGGCCTTAGTTTATCATATCACAAATATTGTTGGTTGACTTCCCTACAAAAGAAACAACTGCACAAAGGTTGCATTTTAAAGGATGTTGTCTTTCATTATATCACCTCGCACTAATATAATTATGGGTTATCTCCAACACTTATATCCCTTACTATCGATGGGTAGACACTCTGTATAAAGTCTACCCTTTTTTGGAGAATTCCCAGTACACAACTAGCATTTGAACTATGATACTATTAAAATTGATTACCCTGTAATATGTGATAATAGAGTCGATCACTTCCAACTTGAATCCATCCAATATGGGTTGCACAAGTTGATATTCTACCATTGACCTGATTTCATAATTGAACAAAGCTTGTGCATAACCTTATTAAGATTTCATTGTGAAGTAAGATAACCTAACCTCGAACTCCAGTGTGGACGACATAAAATTGATGGTAGAAGTGAAGGTTTAAATTCTTCTTTGGGTTTTTTATGCTTATAGGGTAGAAACAAAATGAGTGATATATTCTTGGTTGGGGGTGTATTAAAACTATCTTAGTGAAGGATACAAAATGGATGAGAGTGGATTTAACATGCTATCATAGTTTATGTTGTGAGAATATAATATTTGAAAAGATACATGTAGAAAACTTAAGGTATCTCCTTACTAATGTATGTAGATATTGGATGAAGTTTAATGATGGTAATGATACATTTCCTTCTTTCTTTGTAAAAATATTATTTTTGTTTTCATATAATTGAATTATTTGGTAAATAAAAAAATTTTATGGTATAAATTATGTAAAAGATAAATTGTTTGAAATTATATTAATATACACATATGATGTGTAAATGACTATGTTTGTCGGTTAGGAAGTAGATCATAAACTATTTTATTCTTTATGCTAAATAGTGTAAAAGAATTTAATCCATTATAAGAGTGAGAAAACATCTTCTAGTTTGGAAGGATGAATTGGTGTTCATCCTTGGAAGAGGTATGGGACTCTTCCATATTTTCATGATAATGGAATAAATGACAATTATGATGAATGGGATTAGGAAAATAATTCCATATATTGATGAGTGCGATTGATGGATGATTTATGGGAATCTACATATGGTGTTATTTATGTAATGGAATGCAAAATATATTGGAAAATGTTTGATGCATGGTTGCATACCACATAGATAAACATGGTTTTCTTGATTTGCATTTGTCATATTTGCACCCAAGTTGTCCTGATCCTTTCATTATCATCTCTTGCACCGAGGAAGACCATGAATTTCTAGAGAATACTTGTGCAAGACCAATGAAGATTTGTTGACTACATTATTAAATAAATTTGTAATTGTAAATGGTGATAATAGTGTCTATTACGCCAAGACTTTGTACTAACATATGTAACTTTGTATAAGCTTATGTGTAGTAGGAATACATATCACATAAAATATTTCTCACATCGGATATTGATAGGAGTTGTAATATTACTATTAAAATATAAATTGTTAGAGTAAATGGAAGTATTTATTATTATTATTTGTTGCAAATTATAATTCTTATTATTGATGATTAGTGATAAATATATTTATTTAGTTGAATAATGTATATTTGCATAAAATCTATTGAATGTTCATATAGACCATAAGGATGAATCGTGAAACAAATAGACAATAAATTTGGTTAATGGGAAACAAACCTTATACACCTTGTAAATGGGTAGATATTATAATGGTGCTTAAGATGGATATCCCAAATCTTAGCTAAGTTATCATGAGAAATAATGAACAATGGCTACGTCATCATGGGGATGAAGATAATAATAAGACCATGAATTGGATGGCCATCAGGGTGGTGTACCATCTAGCTTTATTGACATTCTCCAATATGCTAGTATTCATGGATAGTATGGAGAGGAGGTGATTCTCTTTGGTGAGGGATAGTTCACCTTTATGAATGGTATAACCATTGTGAATATCCTCATACTATTTGGTGATGGAATGATGGATATAGCCAATGGATTTGTAGAATTTGATGCTTCTACTAAAGATTTATTGTGGTTCCAATGCCTTTTGATATTTTGTTACTTGGACTACTTACTACTCATTGGGATATCATAGGCATAGATCATCATTATACCCTTTGCTTGTTGAAGTGGAAACAAAAAAAAATAGTGTATGAGTAGTAGCAATTGGGGTTGTTATAGTTGGTATCAAAGCACAATTCATAGGGATAACTACTTTCATGAGGAGAAAACTTTAAAAACATAAACTCCATAGCTCTAAATGATACATAGTTGGTAAGGACAAGGTTATTTTGGGAGATTACCGATGTTCTAGTTTATTTCTCCCACAAATAGATCCACAATCATTCAAAAGCGGAAGAGCTAAGTGAACCCTCCATATTTCATGGGTTTTAAGTGTTGTACCTTACACTCTTTTGGAAAATTGCTTGACATTTGTATCTTTTGACTCACTTACTACTTATTTTAAAGTGTGTGTAAATAACAACCAGTGTTACTAGAATAACTAGGGAGTGAACCAATAAATAGTAGACTATTATGGTAATTTATGTCGAAACTTACGATTAGATAATATATTAAATGATAGTGATCAAATATTTCCACTATGGAAAATATTGGAATTTAACACAATTATTTACTCCAGGAAAACATGGTGATAAACCTGAGAGGCAAGAGAAAGGGAGCTTTGCAACAAGCTAGAGTGGATCGCATCGAGCCTAGACAAGTAGGAGAAAGTTTAGGGAATTCCAACAAGGACATGGAGAGTCTCACTACTGCTATATCCATGATGCAAATCCAAATTACTCAGATTCTATAGACTATTAGTTCCTAGTATAATAACCATGAGATGAGAAGCCCAAAAATTAGGAACCCCTATATATGATGTGAATGATGACACTATGGGTAGAGAATTAGAAAGTATACTCAATCAGGATAATGGGGATCGAGAAGACCTCGACCGTATTGAGGTTGAAATGGATAAGGATATAAGAAACATTAGGGTGACAAGATTCACCGCAAAGGGTGGTGAATATGCAGTTGATGCTTGGTTAGAAGAATTGGAAACCTTTTTTCCTATGATAAATTGTTCTTCTAAAATTAAAACTACATTTTCAACTGCCCATCTAGGAGATTCAGGACGTACATGGTGGAACACCTATAGAAAAGGGCTTAAGATCAAGCCAAACAAGGTGAAGTGGGAAATTTTTGTGGATGTTTTCAAGAAGATATTTCTCACAAAGCAATTTTACCTGAATAAATACAAGGAATTTATCATGCTTCAACAAGGAACAAAGTTTGTGGAGGAATATTTTGAGCAATTTGTGAGGTTTCTCAAGTATGTGTTATCGTATGACCAAGATGATGAGATGAAGGTTCAAAATTTCATTCTAGGAATGAAACCATAGATAAGAGATGTATTGGGTGTGCACTATCACAAGACTGTACAAGAAGCATATGACATGTCTTGATGAATAGAGTCTACTCAGGAAATGAGTAAAATCCATAATAAGTCCACAAATTGGGTAGGAAAGGGACATAAGTTTTAGAAGAAGAGGAAGTGGGAACATGAACGTGGTCAACAGAATAAGAAAAAATCAAGGTTTGAAAAGAAAAATAATAGAGGAAAGAAGAATTTTAAGAAATTATTTCACCAAAGGAATAACCACCACAATCATTCCAACTACAACAATAGGAACTATTGGGATCCAAAGTATCCAGTTCCACTACAAGTAGTGGATGCAGGAAATTAGGCTCAAGAGGGAAATTCAGCCTGGAAAATCAAGTTCTTCAATTTTTTTGGTCCACATTTTGCCATAAATTGCCCATAACATGCAAGCACTAGTATAGATAGGCCTAACCACAATATTTATGCAACAACAACAACACAAGACTTGGAGGGATAGGCTACACCTCTACTCCTAAATGGTAAACTCTTTGATAAGAAAGTTAAAATTTTGATTGATAGTGGTGCTAATGATAACTTTATTTCTAGTAACCTAGTCAAGGATATGCCAAAAAATCTAGGATATTTGGCACAAGGGTGGAAATTTGAGTATGGTTCTATTCAAACATACTTTGTTAACCAATGTTTTCCCCAACTAGAATCACTCTACCCAATGGCTTTACTAGGTGGCATCTATATGTAGCACCCTTACATGCTTTCGACATCATATTAAGAATGGATTGGTTGAAGGCACACCAAGCCTTGGTAAAATCTAAATAGATATGAATTGAGTTTACCAATGAAGAGAAGGAAAGGCTAAGAATGTATAGTGAAATAAGGGAATTTTGACCACTACTAATATCCGTAATGTAGTTGAATAAAACTATTAGAAAAGGAGGACTGGTTTATGTAGTCAAACTCAAGGAAAAAGAGGAAACTTCAAAGGAAGAAATGATTAGAAAATTTCCACTCTTGCAAGAATTTTAGGATGTTTTTGTTGATGAGATACCCAAACTACCACCAAAAAAAGAATTTCACTTCACTATAGAACTAATTCCAGGAATAAAACCTATCCATAGAGCTCCTTATAGAATAAACCCCATTGAGATGCAGGAATTGAAGGTGCAACTTCAAGAGTTGCTAGAAAAAAGATTAATAAACCAAGTGTATCACCTTGACGATGACCTATTTTTTTTGTTAAGAATAAATATGGCTCATTAAGGATATGCATAGATTATATAATTCTAAAAAAGGCAACATTCAATAATAGATATCATTTTCCAAGGATAGAATATTTATTTGATCAATTGAAAGGTGCTTCTATTTTTACCAATATTGATTTAAAATTAGGGTATCATCAACTAAGAATACAAGAATAAGATAAACATAAAATTGCATTCAAAACTAGCTATGGACACTATGAGTTCATGGTCCTACCATTTGTATTGACTAATGCACCAGAAACTTTCATGAATTTGATGAATAGTGTGTTCAGAAAATAATTGGATCAATTCATATTGATATTCTTGGATGACATTTTGATTTACTCCTATAGTAGAGAATAACATGATAGGCACCTAAGGATAGTACTAGAATTGCTAAGGAAAAACCAACTCTATGGGAATTTATTAAAATGTGAATTCTATGTCCCGCAAGTACCTTACTTGGGATATATCATATTAGCATATGAAATTATTGTAGATCCAAGGAAGATAGAAGCCATTTTGAATTGGTCACCTCCAACAAATGTGATAGAAGTAAGAAGCTTCATGGGTTTTTCAGGTTACTATAGAAGGTTTGTAAATAACTACTCCAAGATTGCTTACTTGATAACCAACCTTCATAAGAAAGGAAAGGAGTTTAAGTGGACTGATAAATGTTAAGCTAAATTTAATTTTCTTAAGTAGAAGCTTACCTCGGCTCCTATATTGAAAATTCTAGATCCATTAGGAAATTTTTATGTTTGCACTTATGCCTCTTTGGAAGGACTTGGAGGAGTCATATCCCAAGATAAATATGTGGTAGCATATGAGTCTAGAAAACTCAAAAAGCATAAAGTTAATTATGCTACTCATGATTTAGAACTTGTCACTATTATGCATGCTTTGAAGATTTGGTGACACTATCTAGTGGGTAGACCATTTTAATTAAGGACCAATCATCAGAGTTTAAAACACATCTTTACTCAACAATTATTGAATTCTTGAAAAAGAAGATGGATTGGATTTCTACAAGAGTATGACTTTGGTATCGAATTTATCAAAGGTAAGGAAAACAAAGTCGTTGATTCCCTAAGTAGAAGAAAACACATAGCCGTATTGACTTGTACTCATGTGGATTTAATGGGACAAGTCAAAAAAATGTAGTACCAGGATCCAAAATGTAGTGAAATTTGGGTTAAAATTGAACAATATCTAAATGAAAATCAAGATTATAGCATAAAGGATAGACTCTTATGCTTTAATGATCGGGTAATTATACCTAAAATGGGTAATTTTAGGAGATTTCTTATGCATGAAGCTCATAATTCTCCTTATTTCGCTCATCTCGGAGGATACAAGATGTAGAAAAATATGAAAAAGATCTTTTACTGGTCTGGCATGAAGAAAGACATCATTAATTTTGTGGCACGATGTTTACAGTGTTAGAATGTGAAAGTTGAACATCAACATCCAACGTGAAAATTGTATTCTCATAACATACCTACTCTCAAATGGCAGGTGATATCAATGGATTTTATTGTGGGTTTACCTAAGACAAAATATCATCATGATGCAATTTTTACTATAGTAGATAAACTCACAAAGGTTGCATTTTTTATACCATGGAGTACCACATATAATGCTATAGTCATTGCCAATAGATTTTACAAAGAAATTTTTAGGTTTTATGGATTTCTGAAGATGATTATCTCTGACAGGGATTCTAGGTTTACTTCTGAGTTTTGGTAGACTCTCCATCGTGCAATTGGTACAACTTTGAATATCAATTATGCTTATCATATTGAGATGGATGGCTAGATAGAAAGGGTTAATCAAGTCCTAGAAGATATGTTATGCATGTATTGCATGGACCAAAAATCTTTTTGGGAAGAATATTTATATGTGGTTGAGTTTTCTTATAATAGTAGCCATCATTCTTCCTTGAATATGGCCCCTTTTGAAGCCTTGTATGGCAAACATTGCAGAACTTCGTTATCTTGGGATAATCCAAAGGATTGGGTTGTCATTGGACTAGAAACGTTCAGGGTAATGGAAGAGTAGCTAAGACTAATCTAATAGAGTCTCAAGAAAGCCACATATAGATAGAAGAGCTATGCTAATTTGATGAGAACACTTAGATTATTCTTTGTGGATGAAAAAGTGTTTTTAAGGGTTAAATCTAAGAAAATTGCTATAAATTCAACAAAACTAGATCTTATACTCATTAGACCTTTTGAAATTGTGGAGAAAATCAGTCCAATAGCCTAAAAACTTGACTTACCACCTAACATGTCAAATATCCATAACACTTTTTATGTATCCCTACTTAGGAGATATATTGTTGATACTAACCATGTGTTAGATATTTCTAATTTATAGATGGTAGATTCGACAACCTATGAAGTGAAACCTATGAATATCTTGGAATTCCATTCCAATACGAGTAAATGGAATATTGATTAGTGCATGGTCCAATGGGACCAGTACTCTAATAAAAATTCCACTTGGGAGAAAATAGAATATATGGAAAGAAATTTTCCTTATTGATTTGATGATGTTATGTAATAATACAGGTTGAACTATTTGCCACTTGTGGAAAGTGGGTACTATACAAAAACCTATATTTTTATTGGCTTTTATGTATTATTGTAGGAGAAACACAAGGGGCTATTTTTAATCTAAGGCAACAAGTTTGTCATGAACCAACTTGGAAGAAATATTTTAAGATGTTATTTATGTATTGATGTATGGTTGCAATACATGCTATGTTTGCAATATGTATGCTTTTTAAAGATAAAATGATGCTACATTGCATTACTTGATTGTAATAATTGGTACTCTCATAGGTGGATATTGTCCACCAGATATGAGAATTGAAATGATGATAATGACAACTCAATAGGTAAGGCTCATGTTCTCATAATTACTAGTCTTCTTTAAACATGGGAGGTGATAACTAAGGATATCTTAAATATGCCTTCTCACTTAAAGGAAAAATTGTAGTGAGGAATAATGAGCATGCATTGTTTGGTTGTGTTTGCCATTTGTGTGTGATGTATTTGAACCCACAAGCAATTTTGTAAAATATTGAATCTTACCTTGGAAATTGCATATTATATAATGAGTTTGTTTTTACAAATTGTTTTAGAAATATTTTGTGTATTTAAAAAATATCGTAAAGTTTATTGTGATTTTGGGATAATAATAAATTGGGCAATTTCTCAAATGGGGATTTACCTTTTTGAATATGCTTATTTAATTTAATTACCTCCAACTTTTATAGGAAATTAGGTGGTTTTTTATCTTATGAACTTGTTCAATTTTGATTGGACCAAAACATGAAAAGACTACCTTATTGATATAAATAATCACTCTCTACTCCACATGGTTGCCTTAGTATGGCTAAAAAATATTGAAGAGACTTCTTATATTATGCCTAATAGTCACAATTTTGTATCATTTAGATACCCAATAGTAGTGACTTTGTAGTTGTCCTAGAAATGAGGGAACACAAGACAAATAAATTGACCTTACCTTATCTCCATGGATTCCCTCCCCATTAAAATAATGTATCTCAATAGGAACCTGCACATGGGGAGAGAAGGAGAAAAATAATAAAATTTTGTAGAGCATCTTTATTGTCTAGAAGGAAGAGAACTATAAATAGCCATAGAGGTTGTAAAAAGGGTATGTTGGAAGATGATGAGGCCTAAAAATACCTCATTGTTACACTATGGTTGACATATAAAAACTGCCATATTATTAAACATGAAAAATTTAAATTTACAAATAGTTTATTATAATATATTATTTGTTAATTGTTTGCATGATTTTATGTTAGGAACATTATACCCCTTTTTTGACTATTTTAAGAATTTTTATGCACTGTTTCAGTTGATTAAGTAGCAAATAAAACATGTATTTCAATTATCCAAATGTTGTATGCTGATGTTCATTAAATTCACAATGGTTTTTTAATATTTTCCCACCCTTAAACTTGTTCAAAATCCACATTGGATCCGAATTCTCAAAATTGTCATAATTCTGGAAATCTGTATAAAATAGCCATACAAAAACCAACAAGTTGTCACTTTATAGGAGCACATTGAAGTTAAATAAATCATGAGGAAATGGATGAAATTAGTTCATAATGAATAATGAATATGTTTGACCTATTTAGAAGCATTTCCACATGGTGTAAATGGCTAACAACAGGGTATAGCATAGTAGGAACAATTGTGCAACATTGTTGCACTGTTTCAACATGGTTACTTGGTGAATGAAGTGTATAATTTCAGTAGCAACTTGATGTACTCCTTCATATTGATATGTGAATATTTTTCCATGTGCTAATTAGTTTGAATTTGCAAGGAGTGCCAATTTATTTACAACTATGCAACAGAGCTAGAAAATGCAGTAATTTATCATATAAATTCCAGCCAACAACCAATGAATGGTAGGGCATGGAATTAGTCAACCAAGGTGTGTGAAAATAATTGTAAATATATACTAAGAGATAGGACATATATCCTATCCAATTACAACCACATTGGCAGCTAATTTAGTCGCATCTGAGCATAAAGTTGTTTCATAGCCAGATATTCTGGAATAAAGGGAAAAAGTAACCAATTTTAGTCAAAAAGGTGAACACAATGCCCAATAAGGTAGGAAATGGATAGTTGGTGATGGATACAGGTGTATGAGACATTTTATAATATCCTCCAACTCATTTATACCATTTGGGGATGTATAACAAGGGCTAATGAACGTTTCTACAACATAACCGTTCCCTAATTTAGAGGGAGACAACTTCATAACTAATATAGAATCACTGAAAAATAGCAACAAAATAGATTGTAAGAACTAGCACATGCAATAGAATAATTTTAAATAATAATATCCCTTATTGGTTGGGATAATAATAAATAGACATAGATCAAATAGCTGATAGGAAATATAAACTGTAGTAGAACATCAATTTAGTAGGATTCTCCTGCAATATTGTAATGTTATGTGACAGTCAATAAAATGTGGTCTTTCCATTAATTTGTTGTGTTAAGAGTACATGTGAGAATTGAGTAGTTAGAAGCATATTTTCACCTTCTTATGGATCAGGTATCAAGGGCCATTTCTAGGCCTAGAAGAAGGACTAATTGCTGACAGGTTTTTCTATGAACTTTGTTGCAGTAGATTTAGCAGAAAGCTTGGTAGTTTTCATTTCTTGTTTACTAACCTATGTTTGTTGTAAGTGTATGTGATATTTGTAGTAATTATTGTTAGTATTTTGACAATATATGTGTGTATTTCAGCTAACCAAATAGCATAAGTTTGTATCTATGGTTTGGAATTTGCAACATTCATGACTTTCCCCTATTTTTAGCAGTTGTTTCCAAATTTTCAAGCATTCTTATTTTGTTGATTGGTCACTATAGTGGAAGCTTGATAACCTTCTGCCACAGACACTATTGGCTTGTGTGTGTTTATTTTCTACAATATTTTCATTCCTATCATTTCAATTCTACAAATGTAATTAGGTTTCATTTTTGCAATCTTTTCATTTCTGTAATTTTAATTCTGCAAGCGTTATTAGATTTCAATTTCAATTCATGCTAGTAACTTAGTTTAATAGGATTAAAAGTGACACAAAATCCCCCAAGCTAACTTGTCCCACCAACAAAATCCTATTTTTTGAATGTGATGATTTTCAAGCTGCCTATATCTACTATCGTATATAGCCTTGGACAATGCCCTGGATTGACAAAACTTAAGGGTTAAATGATGTTATTTATGACACTCATTAGAAGATTCTAGAAAAAGGGGAAGGAAGAAGAACTTTCAAGAAAATTTTGTTTTGTGGTTGCATAAGATCTAGGTGTGGGAATATCCTCTCACACTACTTATGTTCACTTCTTCCTTGCTTAACACTTTGCATAGAGACTTAAATTAGCTTGTTGAATAAAAGTAATAACACAATTATTCTATAGATTCTAGTCATTAGATGGATGTTTGTCTTTTTTGTCAATGTTTAGAAATATAATAATTAACTGGGCTTCCTATCTTGCTTTCCTTATGGCAACCTATGGATCTAAATTTAATATGTTTGTCTTTCGTTTAACCTAAGATGATGTTTGTTCCTAGTTTACCAATGACTTTGTAATTAAAATTTTAACAATATTAGAATACATTGTTTGGGTAATAGCATCGATTGACGGGAGATTTGGTGTAGCGAGTGATGTCCAAGGATTGTCCTACTATATACATGTATGGTTAGATACGTATCCATATCTCTAAGGCCTATTCAACATTTAACGCCTGTGCACACCAATAGCCTTGTTGGTTCTCTTCAAGTATGAGGGTATATTCGTAGCTTACACCTCCCAAATTCATCTCATATACACCTCAAAATAAAGACGTGCACCTGCGTATATGAAATTCCTTAATATCATTTGTTATTAATGACTATGGTTATCAAAGATGTTCTTATTACCTCATAGGACTATTTTGTGGTTGGGCACCTGGTAAATATCACATTGATATTTTTAAAACATGATATTCACTCATAGTCAAATCTTGTGATTTGAACCCCATGCAAATTCTAAATGGTTGCACTTCATTCGAGATTGTATCCAAACCATAAGTGTTTCTACATACCACCTTAGGAGTTTGACACTATCCATCAAAGAAAGTCTTGGCTGAATCTCATCAACAGACCTCCACATGTCTTCTGTGGTTTACAATCACATGATAATCTACTAATCCAGCTTGGCCTTAGTTTCTCATATCACAAATATTGTTGGTTGACTTCCCTATGAAAGCATAGAAAACACGAAGGTTGGATTTCAAAGGATGTTGTCTTTCATTATATTGCCCCACACTTATCTAATTATGGGTGATATCCAATCCTTATAGACATTCCTATTGATGGGTAGACACTTTGTATAAAGTCCACCATTTTTTGTATAATTCCCAGCACACAAGCAACATTTGAATTGTGACACTATTAAACTCGGCTACCTTGTAATATGTGACAATAGAGTCAACCACTCCCAACTTGAATCCATCCAATCCGGGTTGCACAAGTCAAGATTCTACCATTGACCTGATCTCATAATTGAACAAAGCCTATGCATAACCTTCTTAAAATTTTATTGTAAAGTAAGACTGCCCTCAAACTCCAGTGCGGAAGACATCAAATTGATGGTAGAAGTGAAGGTTTAAATTCTCCTTTGGGTTTGTTATGCTTATAGGGTAGAAAAAAAATGAGTGATATATTCTTGGTTGGGGGTGTGTTAAAACTATATTAGTGAAGGATACAACATGGATAAGGGTGGCTTTAACATGCTATCATAGTTTATGTTGTGAGAATTTAATATTTGAAAATATACATGTAGAAAACATATGGTATCTCCTTACTAATGTATGTAGATATTGGATGAAGTTTAATGATGGTAATGATACATTTCCTTCTTCATTTGTAAACATATTAGTTTTATTTTCATATAATTGAATGATTTGGTAAATAAACCAATTTTATGATATAAATTAAGTAAAAGTTAAATTGTTTGGAATTATATTAATATACACATATGATGTGTAAATTTCTATGTTTATTGGTTAAGAAATAGATCATAAACAGTTTTTTTCTTTATTATGAATAGTGTAAAATAAGTTAATCAATTAGAAGAGTAAGAAAATATCTTCTAGTTTGGAAGGATGAATTGGTGTTCATCCTTGGAAGAGGTATGGGACTCTTCCATATTTTCATGATAATGGAAATGAATGGCAATTATGATGAATGGGATAAGGAAAAAAAATCCATATATTGATGAGTGTAATTGATGGATGATTTATAGGAATCTACATATGGTGTTATTTATGTAATGGAATGCAAAATATATTGGCAAATATTTGATTCATGGTCGCATACCACATAGATAAACATGGTTTTATTGATTTGCATGTCATATTTGCACCTGATTTGTCCTGATTCCTTCATTATCATCTCTCACACCGAAGAAGACAACAAAGTTCTAGAGAAGACTTACGCAAGACCAATAAATATTTTTTGATTACATGATTAAAGAAATTTGTAATTATAAATGGTGAGAATAGAGTCTATTCTACCAAGACTTTGTACTAATGGATGTAACTTTGTATAAGATTATGTGTAGTAGGAATGAAGATCACATAAAATAGTTCTCACCATGGATATTGATAGGAGATGTAAGCATGCTATTAAAATGGAAATTGTTAGAGTAAATGGAAGTACTTTTGATTATTATTTCTTACAAATTGTAATGCTAATTATTGATGATTAGTGATACATATCTTTCTTTACTTGAATAGTGTATATTTACGTCAAATCTATTTAATGTTTCTATAGACCATAAGTATGAATCATGAAAAAAATAGACAATACATTTGGTTAATGGGAAACAAACCTTATACACCTTGCAAACAGGTAGATATTATAATGAGGCTTAAGACAAATATCCCAAATCTTAAGTAAGTTATCATGATAATTAGTGAACAATGGCTACCTCATCATGGGGATGAGTATAATAATAAGACCATGAATTGTATGGCCACCAGGGTGGTGTACCATCTAACTTTAATGGCATTCTCCAAGATGCTAATATTCATGGATAGTATGGAGAGGATGTGTTTTCCTTTTGTGAGGGGTAGTTAACCTTTATGAATGGTATAACCATTGTGAATATCCTCATACTATTTGGTGATGGTATGATGGATATAGCCATTGGATTTATAGAATTTTGTGCTTCTACTTGATATTAATTTGGGTTCCAATGCCTCTTGATATTTTTTTACTTGGACTACTTACTACACATTGGGATATCATAGACTTAGTTCATCATTATACCCTCTAATTTTTGAAGGGGAAACAAAAAAATATAGTGGATGAGTAGTAGCAATTGGGGTTGTTACATTTTCCAAGGGAAATCATTGGGAGTAGGAAATTTTGATTGCTTTAAATTCCCATATTTCAACTTGAACATATATCCACCATATTTTGATAGATTAAAAACCAAATCATATTTTTTTTGTAAAAATAGTCAATTAAATCTCTTGAAAAATATTTTTTGAATCTCATATGTTATTTATTTTAGTTCCTATCCTTCAACCAAGTTAGTAAGAAAAATCTATAAATTGGGATTGTTACTCACATTAATGTATCTGTAAATAAAAAAATGAACAACACCAAAGCAATAGATAAAACACCAATGCACATTATGTTGCACAATGAATAAAGATAGTATTTTATTGATATAAGTAGAGCTTTGATCTCCAATGTTTATAACATGATTTGGTATTGATACAAATGTTACAAATATAGGGTTTCAAAACCCTAATTCAAAGAATAACTGGTGTCTTTCAGCTCATCTTTGATCTAAAAAATAATATGGGTGGGCTTGTGTATCCCTACGGGACCACCCTAGCTGCAATAACATCCAGAAAGATGATTCCTATACCTGCAAATAGAAAACAACAAAAAGGGGGTTAGAAGCACCTGCAAGCACTCCATTGTGTGAGGCCCTCAAAATGATAAAATCTACAAAACCCTAGATGCTGCAATATAATAATATAAATAGAAATATATGAATATAAAATAAAATGCAATAGATACCTTATCTTTTCAATTCTATTTTTTTTCTACTTCTATGACCAATAATCCTTTGAATGCCTGAACAGTGCCCAAAGGTCGAGGGACTATAGATATGCTATGGGAAATGTGCCAACATGTTTTATGATGATTGTGGATGCACCAAGGCATTCGAGAAATGAAAAAAATAGTTATGTAAACTTTAGAGGGCATTTGAGGGTTGAGGGAAGCGAGGCAAAACTAGATCTGGTCTGTGAGGGTTTGGTGGCAGTGAAAATGGGTGATGTTATGGCAATAGTGAGGGGCGAATATGATAGAAAAAATTGTTAGGGTAAATGTTCTTAAAAAATTCTAAGGAGCTTAAGGGTTTGATTCATCAAAATGACTCATATTTTTTAATCCTCCCTCTTACATGTTAGGGTTTTGATGATACAAAATGAGCGGTTGTTATTAAAACATGAAGAAGGATGGAGATTAAGTTTGGGTAAGTCGCATGGATTGAGATGGATTATATTAAGACATGGCAGAGGGCTAAGATTAATTCATATAAATACACATATATTTATTAAATATATATAAATATAAATATAATATATTAATATTTATGTTTATATTAAACAAATACATACACACATATATGCATATATATTAATAATGGATGACTACAATTGGAGGATATGGATGGATGACAAGTGGATAAATTTTGGTTTCTACAGATGCCTCTTTTTGTATCATGTTGCATGGAACATAATTCCGTGCAAAAATATGAGACACTTGGTTTGGCATTATGAAGCAGCTTTCTAGCTGTTGAGCAAATTGGTCTTGGCATAGTCTCACTCAAAAGATGAGGGACCAAAAGTGATTTTGTTTTTGAACAAGGAGATATTGGATGATGAAAATGGCCAAGTGTCCTTATGGTAATTTATCCATCTTAACGAATTGCATGGACAACCAATCACTGCAATTGCCAAGGGAACGGGGTAAACCACTAGATACAAGGTTCACTTGTACATGCAAATATGTTTGGCGAATTTTTAATGAAGGTGTGATGATGAATGAAATTGATGATGTTGATTGCTGGTGTATGGATAATGCAAGGAATGATTCTATTTTTTTCCCAATACATGAAGGGATTTTTTGACATGATAAAATGCAATGACTATAAAAATTGCAATAATTCATTCTATTTTTACCCCAATAGATGGAGTTTTTGACATGAGAAAATGCAATTACTATAAAAAATTGCACTGATTGATTTTTTTTTTGCCCCAACAAAAATAGTGTTTGTGAAAATGTAAGATGATTGATTCTATTTTTGCCCCCCAAAAAAAAGGATTTTTGAAAATGTAATTGATTAAATCTGTTTTTTACCCAATAGATAAGGGGTTTGTGAAAATGTAAGTGTCCTTATGGTGATCTACCCATCCTATCAAATTGCATGGATAACCAGTCACTACAATCATCAAGTGACTAGGATAAACCACTAAATACAAGATTCACTTGTACTTGCGAATGTACTTGGCAAATTTTGAATGAAGGTGTAATGATGAATACAATTGATGATGTTCAATGTAGATGTATGGATAATGCAATGAATGATTCTACTTTTTCCCAAATAGATGAAGAATTGTTTTACATGTAAAAATGCAATGACTGTGAAAATTGCAATGATTGATTCTATTTTTGCCCCAATAGAAAAGGGGTTTGTGAAAATGCAAGTGATTGAGTTTATTATTTCCCCAATAGATATGGTGTTTTTGAAAATGTATATGATTGATTTTATTTTCTTCCCAATATATGAAGGGATTTTTGACATGTGTATGATTGATTCTATTTTTGCCCTAATAGAAATAGGATTTTGAAAATGTAGATGATTGATTATGTTTGTGTTCCAACAGAGAAGGGGTTTGTGAAAATGTAAGTTTCCTTATGGTGATCTATCCATCCTATTGAATTGCATGGATAACCAATATCTGTAATTTCCAAGTGACTACAATAAACTACTAGATACAAGATTCACTTGTACTTGAACATGTATTTTACAAATTTTTAATGAAGGTGTAATGATGAATGAAATTGATGATGTTGAATGCAGATCTATGAATAATGTAATGAATAATTCTATTTTTACCCAATAGATGAAGTGGTTGTTAACATGGAAAAATGCAATGACTATGAAAAGGGTAATGATTGGATATGTTTTTGCCCCAACAGAAATTTTTTTTGTGAAAATGTAAGATGATTGTTTTTTTTTCCAACAGAGAAGGGGTTTGTGAAAATGTAAGTGTACTTATGGCGATCTACTCATCCTATCAAATTACATGGATAACTAATCTCTACAATCACCAGGTGACTAGGATAAACCACTAAATATGAGGTTCACTTTAAGGATTACTTGACCAAATGGGTTAGGCTCTATGGAGGTTTTTTGGACTAAAATATGACCAAAGGAGTTTGGTTCATTTGGATAATTTTGAATTGAAATGTGACCAAAGGGATTACATCCTTTGGAGCTTTTGGACATTGATGTGCGTATGTGAGGCAAAGGGATCAACATTTGATGAAATGATGTAGCATTTTGAACATGGCAATTGACTTATTGATGATGTGACATGATTTTTATTGAAGGAGTTTGGTTCCTTTGGAGCCTTTTGAATTTGATGTATTTGTGAAGAAAAGGATTCAAACTTTGATAAAAGGATGTAACCTTTTGAACCTAGTTATTGATTTGTTGATGATGTGATGTGTATGTTACCAAAGGATTTTGGTTCCTTTGGAGCCTTTTGAATTGAAATGTGTGTTTGTGAGGTAAAGGGATTAACCTTTGAAAAAAAGATGCAACCTTTTGAACCTATAAATTGACTTGTTGATGATGTGATGTGTATGTGACCAAAGTAGTTTGGTTCCTTTGGAGCCTTTTTAATTTTATGTGTATATGCGAGGCAAAGGGATCAACCTTTGACAAAAGGATGCAACCTTTTGAACCTAGAAATTAAATTTTTGATGATGTAATGTGTATGTGTCCAAAGGATTTTGGTTCCTTTGGAGCCTTTTGAATTTATGTGTGACCAAAGTGGTTAGGTCCTTTGGAGCGTTTTGACTTTTATGTGTACTTACAAGGCAAAGGACTCAACCTTTGATAAATGATGCAACCTTTTAAACCTATAAATTTATTTATTGATGATATGATGTGTATGTGACTAAAGGATTTTGGTTCCTTTAGAGCCTTTTGAATTGAAATGTGTATTTTTGAGGCAAAGGGCTCAACATTTGATAAAAGGACACAACCTTTTAAACCTAGCAACTGACTTGTTTATGATGTGATGTGTAAATGACCAAAGGAGTTTGGTTCCTTAGGAGCATTTTGAATTTGATGTGTGTATGCAAGGCAAAGGGCTAAAATTTTGTAAAAGGACCCAACCTTTTGAACCTAGCAATTGACTTATTGATGATGTGATATGATTGAGTGATTGAGTTGTTTGTTGAATTGGTGGGGAATGTGTGATACCTTGAGTTCCCCAAGTTGTGTGCTTGTTTGTATGATTATGAGGAAGGTGTGATGCCTTGAACACCCCCAAGTTGTGATGTTGTTTGTTTTATTGGGGTAAGGCATGATACCTTGAACACCTCCAAGTTGTGTTGTTTTATAGAACTTTCTAGTGATCTTTGCATATGCAAATTATATATATATATATATATATATATATATATATATATATATATATATGGCATTTACATTTTTTTATGATTTGTGTGAATGCATGTGTATATGTGTGATGGATGATAATTCAATGATAATTTGTATGAATACAAATGAATTAATGCTCTAATGATCATTTGTAGTTTAGATTTTACTTGACCATGTATAGCATTGTTGTTTAATCAGGGGCATCAAAATGGTGGCATGTGAAATGGAAGACTCATGTAATGATATGGATGTTGATATGGAAAACTGATATGGATGTTGATATGGAAAACTAATATGGATATTGATATGGAAAAATTATTGTTTTGCAGAGACTCAGACATACTAGTGATATGCAACAAACTCACTAAATGTTGTCTAATTTATCTAGGATCAAATGTGTGTGTTGTGAATGTTTAATTACAAATTATGAGTATAGTAATGACTTGAGGTAATTAAGAACTAGTGTGTGTGCAAGTGAGTTCATTAAACCATCTTGAGTAAATTAAAATAAAACCAGACTAATAAGCTAGCTTGTCCTTATGTGTAGTCACATGTCACTTCAAGAGATATGTGTCGCCATGCATGAGCATACTCCACTGCCTGTCAAGGATCTATGGTCCCCATGGATATTTGCTCCATAGTCCAAGAATATGAACTCTAATCTTTGTGGATTTGGACTACCTAACCATATGACTAGAATTGTAGTTCTATCCTTACAACTTGAGGATTTGTGGTGTGTGATGTGTAAACGATTTAGAGCTTTGGGGAATTAACTTCTCAACCAAAATGTGATGAGGATTTTCCCCTATACTTAATACTCTTTATTTTATTTTGGAAATTATTGTGATATTGGTGAAGACTACTATTTTTTATTTTTGGACTATGTGCATAATAGGACAAGAAAGGAATACCCTTTTCACTTTGAGGTTCAACCCAATTATGGTGTTATCCCTTTTTGACACAAGATGTTTTTAATATGTGTGATTGTGTTTGGTTCAAGAGTGTTAGAGTCAATTCCTAGAATTTAATATTTTCTTAGTGAAAAATCTGACTTGGTCCTAAAGAAAATTCAACGTGTATTGGAGGTTGCTAAAAACACTAGGAGTGGTTGAGTGATAGGAAAAATATAGGGATTATGGAAATTTGGTTTTCACAAAATGACCATGTTCATCATTCTAATCATCCACTCCATAATTTCATTCATATTTATGATAACATGGATTGATTTGGGCGATTAACGTTTGTTTGTGACCAAAAGTCACAAAATTGTCCAAAATTGCTCTAAAAATGCTCTAAAAAAACATTGCAAAATTTCATAAAATTGTGCAATACAATAATAAATGCATTTGCCATCATAAAATATTCATTCAAACATCATTTTCATCCATAAATATTACATTTGCACATTTTCCAAGTTCACATAAAATTTCAAGTGAACCTCGTATCTAGTGGTTTATTCTATCTCCTTGGCAATTGTAGTGATTGGTTGTCCATGCAATTATGTAAGATGGGTAAATCACAATAAGGATGCTTGACCATTTTCATCATCCAATAATTATTTATTTTATAATAAAATAACTTTTTCTTCCTCATTTTTGAGTGCAAATTTGCTTTGATTAATTTGCTCAAAAGTTGTCATTGATGGAGTTGTTTGTGGGGCTTGAAACATGGACAATTAATACTACATAATTATATTTAACAATCATAAATTACACGTAGTCACTAAGAGAGGCCTCCTAGAAATAATGTGATCCTAGGATGATTGGTTCTTGATATTTTACATTTTCATCACTTTGCATTTCAATGATGCCAAAAGGCACTTTCTTCAACAACATGGATTCACACCAAAAATTGGGTAAGTAAATTTGATTTTGATTTCCCATAACGGGATACATATTATATGATCATAGAATTTACACTTGTAAAAATCCTTTCTCTATTGGGGCAAAAATATAATCAACCAATTGCATTTTACAACAACCCTTTCTCTATTGGGGCAAAAATGGCATCAATTTACATCATTCATATCATCTGCATTTACATCATACACTTGCACTTGCACCATTCACTAGCATTTTCCATCGCACAATTGTGTCAATTGGCTTGTGAGAATCATTCTTCACTCATTATCCAATTGAGGGGGTAAGCTACACATATAAATTCCTTTATCTTCAAAATCATCTTTGTGCTCCAACAAAAGAAAGTTTCTTCATCATGCCAAACTAGGTGTATCTTAATTTTGCACTGCATTGTGTTTCATGCAATGATATAAAAAAGAGGCATCTGTAGATACCAAAATATAGCCATTTTTCATCCATCAATGTCCTCCAATCATATCCATCCATTATTAATATATAATATATATATATATATATATATATATATATATATATATATTTATTTATGTAATAAATATATGTGTATTTATATGAATTAATCCTAGCCCTCTGCCATATCTTAATATGAACCTTCCATCCATATCAATCCATTCCACTTGCCAAAATTTAATCTCCACCCTTCCTCATGTTTTAATAGTGGTCGCTCATTTTGTGTTGTCGAAACCCTAACATGTTCAAGGGTAGATTATAAAATATGATTCATTTTTATGAATCAAACCCTTAAGCTCCTTAGAAATTTTGGATAACATTTACCCTAACCATTTTTTCTATCATATTTACCCCTCAACATTATCATTGCATCACACATTTTCACTACCACCAAACCCTCATAGACTAGATTTGGTTCTGCCTCCCTTCCCTCAACCCTTGAATGCCCTCTAGAGTTCATAGAAATATTCTAGGTCGAATGCCTTGGTGCATCCATAGACATTATGAATGCCTTGGTGCATTTCCCATAATAAATCTGCAATCCCACAATATTTAGGTATTGTTCGGGTATTCACATGATTCTTGGTCACAAAAGTAGAAACATATTTTAGCATCGACAAGATAAGGTATCCATTGCAATTCATTTTATATTCCTATATTTTTTGTTTACAGTATTATATTGTAACATATAGGGTTTTATAGGTTTTATATTTCTAAAGGCCTCACATAGTGGATCTCTTGTAGGTGCTTCTAACCCCCTTTTTGTTGTTTTATCTTTGCAGGTGTAGAATCATCTTTTTGTAAACTGTTGTAGCTAGAGTTATCTCGTAGGGATACACAAACCCATACACATTCTTGTTTGGATTGAATATCAGCCAAAATATACTAGTTATTCTTTGAAATAGGGTTTTAAAACCCTATATTTGTAACATTTGTATCAATACCAAATCATGTTGTAAACATTGGATATCAAGGCTCCATTTATATCAATAAAATATTGTCTCTATTAATTGTGCAACATATTGTGTATTGGTGCTTTATCTATTGCTTTGGTGTTGTTCATTTTTTCTTTACAAAATGATGATCATGATGGAATAATAGATGATTTATTTGTAAACACCAAAATCTACCCACTTGTCATCCATATATGTCCTCCAATCATAGCCATCCATTATTAATATATATGTAGGTATTTGTTTAATATATACATAAATATAAATATTTTATATTTATATTTATATATATTTAATAAATATATGTGTATTTATATGAATTAATCCTAGACCTATGTCATGTCTTAATATTAGACATCCATCCATATCAATCCATTCCACTTTACCAAACTTAATATCCACCCTTCCTCATGTTTTAATCTCAAGTGCTCATTTTACGTCATCGAAACCCTAACATGTTCAAGGGTAGATTATAAAATATGAGTCATTTTGATGAATCAAATGCTTAAGATCCTTAGAAATTTTGGAGAATATTTTCCCTAACCATTTTTACTATCATATTTACCCCTAACTATTGCCATTACATTGTATATTTTATCACTGCAAAACCCTTGCAGACCAAATCTAGTTTTGCCTCCCTTCCCTAAACCCTTGAATGCCCTCTAGAGTTTGTAGAACTTAATATGTATTTCTTGAATGCCTAGGTGCATCCACATCCATATTCAAATTCCTTGGTGCATCCATAGCCATCTTCAAATGCCTTGGTGCATTTCCCATAACATATATACAATACCCAAAACTTCAAGCGCCATTCAAGCGTTCGTGTGATTATCGATCACAAAAGCAGAAATAGAAATTAGCATAAACAAATAAGGTGTCCATTGCATTTTATTTTATGTTCTTGTATTTTTTGTTTACAATATTATATTGCAGCATCTAGGGTTTTATAGGTTTTATCTTTCTGAGGGCCTCACACAGTGGAGCCCTCATAGGTGCTTCTAACCCCCTTTTTGTTGTTTTCTATTTGTAGGTGCAGGAATCATCTTTCTGGAAGTTGTTCCAGCCAGTGTGGTCCTGTAGGGATACAAAAGCCCACCCACATTCTTATTTGGATTGAATATGAGCCAGAAGATACCATTTATTCTTTGAATTAGGGTTTTGAAACCCTAGATTTATAACATTTGTATCAATACCAAATCATGTTGTAAACATTAGAGATCAAGGCTCCATTTATAGAAATAAAATATTATCTCTACTTATTATGCAACATATTGTGTATTGGTGCTTTATCTATTGCTTTGGTGTTGTTAAGTTTTTGATTTACAAAATGAAGATCACGATGGAATAATGGATGATTTATCCATAGACACCAAAATCTAGACACTTGCCATCCTTCTGTGTCCTTCAATCATAGTTGTCCATTAATAATATATATATATATGTTTAATATATACATAAATATTAATATTTTATATTTATATTTATATATTTAATAATTATGTGTATTTATATGAATTAATCCTAGCCCTCCGCCACATCGTAATATTAACCATCCATCCATCTCAATCCATGCCACTTTCCCAAACTTAATCTCCACCCTTCCTCATGTTTTAATCTCGATCACTCATTTTGTGTCATCAAAACCCTAACATGTTCAAGGGAAGATTATAAAATATGAGTCATTTTGATGAATCAAACCCTTAAGCTCCTTAGAAATTTTGGAGAACATTTTCCCTAACCATTTTTGCTATCATCTTCACCCCTCATCGTCACCATTGCATCACTCTTTTTTATTGCTGTTAAACCCTTACAAATCATATCTGGTTCTACATCCTTTTCCTAAACCCTAGAACACCGTCTAGAATTCATATAAATCTTATAGGCATTTTTTGAATGTCTTGGTGTATCCACAACCATCATTGAACACTTTGGTGCATTTCCCATAGCAGATCTGCAATACCCCAACCTTCGGGTGCCATTTGGGTATTCACGCAATTCTTGATCACAAAAGTAGAAAAATAAATTAGCATCGACAATATAAAGTATCCATTGTATTTTATTTTATATTCTAGTATTTTATATTTACAGTATTATATTATAGCATCTAGGATTTTATAGGTTTTATATTTCTAAGGGTCTCACATAGTGGAGCCCTCACAGGTGCTTATAACCCTCTTTTTTTATTTTTTCCTGGAAGTTGTTGTAGCTAGGGTGGTCCCTTAGGGATACACAATCCCACCCAAATTCTTGTTTGGATCAAATATGAGCTAGAAGACACTAAGTATTCTTTGAATTAGGATTTTAAAACTCCATATTTGTAACATTTGTATCAATACCAAATCATTTTGTAAACATTGGAGATCAATGATCCATTTATATCAATAAAATATTGTCTCTATTCATTGTGCAACATATTGTGTATTTGTGCTTTATCTATTACTTTGGTTTTGTTCATTTTCTAATTTACAAAATGGTGATCATTTCATTCACTGATCAGGATCAGTTTTATCTCATAATGTTCCTCATTCATCAACCCATATTTTACTTGCTTCTTCCATAGGAGCGATCTGAGCCAACCAGTGAACCACCATGTACACTTAATTAATCCACCTCACTAGCCCATTTTGTAATATATGTACATAATTAAAATTAAAAAAAAAATCAAAAACACATAAAACTTTTAAAAATTAAAAGAAAATAACATGGCATTGCATGAACATGGCTTTTTACCTATTGCATTTATTTGTGTTGCTCACTGTTTATTAGGTTCCTAGATTTCTAGAATCATTTCTAGCAGAAATGATCCATCCATTATCCACTTTACCAACCACCAATTTATCCTTTAAGTTAACATGAACCTTGTTGACTTGTTCACCCCACTCTATAATCCATACAATTTGGAAAATCCAATTACAATTGACACAAGCCTTATTGATATGGATTAAATTTCCTCACCTCCATCATTTTCCATATTTATCCTTTTCAAGAAATTGTTAAGGGCTTCAACCAACTATATTTCTCTGTTTCCTCCACCTGTGCCTTCACCTTTACCTTTAGATCTTGAGGTTTTCTAGGTAGACATAGAAGAGGTTGATTCAGAAGAGTTTGATAATGTCATAGATGTTATTCATATGATCCCAATGCCTCATCAACTTGAGGAAGGTTCTCATATATGCATTGAAGATACCATCGATGTGAATATTAGTTCAGACATAAACAATCCCTAAATTGTTAAACTTGGTAAAAGTTTATCCATCATGAACAAGATCAATTAATTGCTCTCCTCAAGAAGAAGAAGGGCATTTTTGCATGGTCCTACAAATACATGTCTAGTCTTGACCCTAATTTGGTTGTCTATAATCTCACCTTGCATTCTGATGCTAAGCCGATCAAATGAAAACTAAAAATGATGCATCCTACCATTGCCATCATTGTCAAATAAGAGCTTAAAAAGCTATTAGTTGTGGGTTTCATTGTCCCCAGTGAATATCCTAAGTGGCTTTTAAACATGGTATGCGTTTGCAAGCCTAATAGGGTGATACACATTTGTAATAATTTTCAAGACCTTAACAAAACATGTCCTAAGGATGAATTTCCTCTACCAAACATGTATACTCATATCGATACTTGTACTAGCCATGAAATGATTTACCTAATGGATGGTTCTTCAAGATACAATCATATTTGAATCAATCCTAATGACCAACACAAAATAGGATTCACTACACCTTGGGGAGGATTTTGTTACAAGGTGATGCCCTTTGGCCTCAAAAATGTAGGTGCCACTTATCAACGTGCCATAACATACACCTTCCATGATTACATGCTTAAGATCATTGAATATTATGTAGATGATATCTTGGGAAAAATCCAAAACTCGACAAGAGCACATTGGTTTCTTGGAAAAAGTCTTTGATTGACTTCTAGAGCATAATGTAAGCTTGAAACCCAAAAAGTATGTCTTTGGTGTTAACTATAGAAAACTATTAAGATTCATTGTCTCCAAAAAACTTGAAGGAATTATGTAGTTTACAAGGAAAGATTCAATCAATCTATCATTTCATTGCACAACTTTTTGATAAATGTAGGCCATTCAATCACCTACTACAAAAGGGGTGATATTTTCATGGATAGATGAATGTCAAAAATCCTTTGATGACATTAAACAATACCTAGCTTCTCCACTAGTCTTAAATCCCCCTTTTTTAGGGGTCCCTTTTCCATATTTATGTTTTAGAAATGGACTTTACATTAGGGACAATGCTTGCACAAAATAATGAAAACAATCAAGAGCAAGTTGTCTATTACATTAGTTGAACATTGGTAAGCTATAAAACCAGATACACTTACATGGAAAAATTGTGCTTAGTAGTAGGTTTTTACCACTATGAAACTCAAATATTACATGCTTAGTCACACCACATATGTCATAGCTTGTGAAATTTCTCTACGTTATATGGTGTCTCACACTTATAATAACACCTGCACCACAAAATGGATAATGCTTCTCATTGAACTCGATATTTATTTCATCAACCAAAAATTCATTAAAGGTTAGGTCATAGTCGATGAACTTGAGAAAGCTCCACTTCCTAGTGATCAACCCTTGATTATTAAGCTCCTACATGATTTAGTATTCATTGTCACTGAATAAGTATAATACATCATTCCAGAGGAATATGTCGATATCACACTATTATTTGATGGTTCTAAGTGCAAAATATCAAGGTTATGGAGTCATGTTTCATACACCACAAGAGGTACCTATTCCCTTATATTTCAAGCATGAATTTTAATGCACAAACAATAATGTAGAGTATGAAGCCTTAATCTTAGGTCTTCAATAAACCATAGCTATGGGTATAAAGTGTATCAGGATATTTGGTGATTCTAAACTTATTGTTAGATAAATAAATGGATAATAACATTGCAAAGAACCTACCATAAATCTTTAACATGAAGTAGCAATGTCATTTCTCTCTAATTTTAACTGGTATGAAATAAATATTTTAATGTGTTTGACTAATAGATTTATAGATGTGATGGCCTCTCTAGGATCATTCATTCAAAAGAACTCCGTAGGAGAGGTACACCCACTCATTATTACAATTATATCTATTTGTAATTGTTCATGTTGAATCTAAGTATGAAAAATATATTTGCTTTATCCATTTAGAGCCATATGAGCCTTGGTAAAACCAAATAATAGCCTTCCTCAAATTTGGAACACTCCCAACATACATGTCACGAACTGCTAAATGTACTTTCAAGTTTGGAACACTCCCAACAAATATGTCACTCAAAAATAAGGTTGTTCGAGCACTTTGCGAGAAATATAATATCCAACATAGTTTCTTGACTCTTTACTACCAACAATCAAATGGACAAGCTAAGGCTACCAACAAGACCATAATTTCTATTCTCAAGAAACTAGTCAAAAAAAATCATCGAGATTGACATATTCAAATCTCCTTGGCATTATGGACTTATCGAACAAGCATCCACATGCCTACTAGGGAAATACCAATTTTATTGGTCTATGGAGCCAAAGCAATTATACCTCTTGAGATTGATATCCCATCATTGTGAATTTTATTGTGGGAATCCATAGATGACGATACTGCTATACAAGCACGTTTTGACCAACTCACGCTTATTGATGAAATACATGTCAATGCTTTAGAGCATTTACAATTTTATCAAGATCACATAAAGTGTTCTTACAATACACAAGTTTATCTACATGAATTCCAAGTATGAGATATTGTTCTTAAAGAGAATCAATAAAAAACCAATGCATAATCGCATCTTCGAGATAAATTCATGACTAATTTTTTAGGTCCATGCATTGTCACCCAAAAGAGGGTAAAGAAACTTATAGGCTTGCCATTCTAGAAGGATTTTAAGATCTCAAACCACTTAAAATCATCCACTTGAGATTATTCTATGCTTAATGTGATTTATATATGTATATATACATTTCTAATACACAAAAACAAATTGCATTTTACACACCACATTTTACACATTGCATTGCATACATTACATTTCACACATTACATTTCAAAAATTGAATTTCACACATTGCATTGCACACATTTCATTTCACAAATCACATTTCATATATTGCATTCACAAAACATTTCATTTCATATTAAGGGTCATTTGTCAAGTTTGAATAACAATTGATCCAATAAAGTCATGTTGCCTTAATCAAGGGCACCCTCGAAATCATCATCCATTTCATTGCACCATTCAATAAAGCTAAATTATCATTTTCAAACTAAATTTCCATAATATCTAGGTATTTTCATTCACTCAGCCACTCCTAGTATTTCTAGAAACCTACAATACATGCCTATTTTTATTTAGGACCAAAACACATTTTCACTAAAAAAATCTTGATTTTTAGGAATTGACTCTAACACTCATGAACCAAACACAATCACACATCTTAAAATCATATTGTTTCAAAAGTGGAATAACACCATGTTTGGTTTGAACCTCAAAGTGAATAGGGTATTCCTTTCTTGTCCCATTATGCACATAGTCCAAAAATAAAAAATAGTGGTTTCACCACTATCACAATTTTCAATTACAAATGAAAGATTAGGAAGGATAGGGTAAAATTATCATCATGGTTCAGTTGAGAATCCAATTCCCCAAAAATATAAATATTTTACACATAACATACCACATATCCTCAATTTGTAAGGATATAACTACATTTCCTTTTAGATGGTTAGGTAGCCCGAATCCCCAAAACTTAGATATTATATTCTTAGACTATGGAGCTAATCTCCATCAGGGCTATAGACATCTAACTGGTAGAGGAGCACACTCATGCATGGTGACATGTCTCTATTTTTAATAGAACTCTAGCTGCACTTTAGGACAAACTAGCTTCTTGGTCTTCTCCATAGCATGTTTTATATCAATTTACTCAACATGGGTTACTGAACTCACTTGCACACACACTAGTTCTTGATTTCCTCGAGTCATTACCATGCTATTGATTTGGTAAATGAATTCGCTGCACACACATTTGGTCCTAGGGAAATTAGATAGCCTTTAGCAAGTTTGTTTGATATCACTAGTATGTCTGAGTCTCTACAAAATAATCAATTTTCCATATCAACATCCATATCATTACATGAGTCTTCCATTGCACATACCACCATTTTGGTACCCCTGATTAAAAAACAATGCTATAACATGGTCAAGTAAAATCTAAACTATGAATGATCATTAGAGCATCAATTCATTTGTATTGATACACGTTAACTTTGCATTATCATCCATAACACATATACACATGCATTGAAACAAAAGCATCCACACAAAAGTAAAAGCCTTGTAAAAAAATATATATATATATATATATATATATATATATATATATATATATATATATATATATATATCACATATACAATGAATGCTCGAAGGCTATATACAATTGAGCACCAAGGCTCATATACAAAAAGTGCATCTAAGAACTAGCTAACACCTATAGGAGGACCTTTGTGACCCCGAATTTTACTATGCCTAGACTCACTATGCCTAACATACCTAAATATGGATGAGGAGGGTGGATCTGGTAGCCCAATATGGTGTTGCATCAATCGATCCTCCAAATCTTGGATATATCCATATCAAGCCCGAAGGCATAGTACATCATATCTCTAATGATGGTCTCTCTCAAGTAGCTCTACCTAGAGCCTCACAATCCTATCCTCACCTCTGTGGATCACAAGTGGCTAGATTTTGGTGTCTACAATATCTTTTGAATATTCAATATTTACAAGACATAAATACCTAAGCCAATGATTTTGTTTTTAAATCAGCTATAAGAGGATAAGGCTTAAACTAAATATCAGACCAAAAAATTGTATAATTTTCTTATTGGTTAACCATATAATATGTTTTTTAATTGATTGCGAACTATCCAATATGAATTTCCATGTTGGGAATCATTTGGGTAGGGTTAATTTCTTAAATAATATTATTGATTTAAAAGAACCTATATCTTTTTGAAGTAACATTGTTTCCCAAATATGTTATTGATATTTGAATAATCTCCAACCAAATTTTACCCCCAAGTTCAAATTCACAAGTCTATAATTTTGTAATCTTGTTTCACTATTATTATTTCTTTTGTAAACCCTATTCCACTAACAAAGAGGAAACCTAAATTTTTCCTCATATCCTTTCTAAATAAAGCCTCTTAGAGTTTTATCAGATTTTTATGCTATGGTTGTTGGTAATATTTAAAGTGAAATCATAAATAGATATGGATTTCAATGTATTACTTATGAGTTATGGCCTTTCCATGGTTAAAAACTTACCATTCCAACCTACCCAAAAATAGTATATTCTATTCAAATATAAATTCTAAAGCTCTAGTTTGTTTTCTTTATGAGACAAAGGAATACCCAACTATATTGATGGAAAATTTTCAATTTTAATCTTAAATTATCCATATTGTAAATATAGGCTAGCATTAGTAAAATAATATTGTATTTTGTAGTATTAACCAAATGTTCAATAGAATTGTCATAGCATGCTGATAATTATTCAAAATACATGACCTCATTGACTAAGGGATGACCTAAATAAAAGTATCATCAAAAAGGGACAATTTGTTACAACTTGAATACCTTTGATTTTTACTTCCACTTTTTCCTTTTAAGGTAAAAGGTTAAGTAGTTTTTAACATCTATTATACCATAGGCCATATTATATGGCCCTTGTGGAGGATTTTATTTACCTAAAATATGTTTATAAAACCAAACTCTTATTACTAAGTTATGGTGTACAACTCCACCCCCCTTTGGATTCATACCTTCTTAATGTTCCAAAATCTACCTCCGTAAGATTAATAAATATATAAGGAGATAGTGGATCACTTTAACAGAGTCCACATGATGACTTATGAAATCTATAAATGGAACCATTGATCAAAATAGAATATTTTAGAGTGCTATAACAACATCTAATCCATTCACACCAACCTTGATCAAAATCAAACTTTTTGAGAATATCATGTAGAAAAATCTAGCAAACCCTATCATATGCTTTGTTTAATAATATAAAAGTTTTTTGTGGAATGAATAAAATGCATACCCTCCTATGTAATTATTACACCTTCAATAATTTATTTACCAAAAATAAAACAAACTATTTTTTAATTTATTGTACCTACTTATCTTGCAAAGCATTTAACAAAATATTTTTTAAATAGTTGATTGATTTCTTTTTGATATATTTTTTCCTTAATATTTCTTGTATTTTGGAGTTAAAATATTTTTGATGAGACAAAAAAAATTGCTATAGCATATATTTTTTTATATTTCTATATGTTTCTTTGATCCCTTTATCCCTATATTTTTGGAACCATTATGACTCCTTTTTCATTGCATTATAATAATCATAAAGTAATTATTTTCCTTACACATTAAGATATTTGTCCATTCCATTGATTTCTACTCTCTTGTAAATTTTGAGTTTGGATTCAAGTTCCTTATTTTACTTTTAAAATGTTAGAAAAATATTTGGCTTTCCAAATTTTTAGTTTCTCCTTTAGATATTTTATATTTTTAATAAACATGCACATACATAATCCTTCAAAATTTGATTCATCCCACCATAATATAACCATATCGAAGAAATTAGGGTCGTGGAGCCACATATATTTGAATAAAATGGATTTGGATGACCATTATTGAGTAACTCACAAATCAAAATAATGGATTTGTGATATGATCCTAATCACAATAAAATATTTGAAGAGATTGTAAACTCTTTTTATAACCATGTGTTGGAAAATAAAAATATATTCAATGTTTCTATTACATGATTTTGTTCAATATGTCTATCTCATTTATATCGAAAACATGAAAGAAAAGCATGCTAAAGGCCATTTGAATTAACAAATAAGGCAAAATATTGTATTGATTTAGACCATTCTAGAAATCCACCCTTTTACTAAAGGAGATATAATTATACTTAAATCACCTCAAGAATACATAGATCACAATTGTGAATCATCATTGTCTTATACAAAACTATGCTAAGGTCCTTCAAACATATTTCATGAGTAACTATCATTAGACCATATACATTTATAAACAAAATTTTTTATAATTTCCTTCAATGAAAATGATTGGAAAAAAGTTTCCTATTAATATAAAAGTATTATTAGGCTAGAGTAAGACAATAAACATCATTAATTTGCTTTAATTTAGTTTATGATTGATTTATACATAACTAGATAATGGTCAACAAGGGCATGGACTTCAGTGTTTGTTATGCATTCTTCAGTCTATTTAGGCCTTAATATTTGTTAGTATTAGGCTTTGTTTCATATAATTTAGTTTTATAATTTTTTACAATATTTGTATTCTTTTTTGCATATTTTAAATTTTATATCTTTAAATCTTGACTTATAGTATACCTTGAGGCTTGCATTTATGGAGAAAAACATAATATAAATTACTATTGCAAGATGTATTTTTGTAGTAGCTTTGACATGCTAGACTTTATTTATTTTAGATGAGCTTCAATTTTACCAGTGCACAACATGATCACAAACAAACTTGTGTTGTTAACTTGTATGGTGAAGTATTTGTATTATACATTTAAGTTATACATATATTAACTAAGTATGAAATTGGTCTATTAATGATATGATAGTTATTAAAAATTGGACAGTAAGAAATCAATCCATTGTGTATATATTTTTTTATAGGTTATGAAAATTTCATGTATCAATATAATATATTTTTTATATTTTGTTGATATTAACTTTTTCTTTTATGGTTTCTTTAAATTATAAATGTTTTATAACAAATCCTTTTTATGTTAAGTAGTAATTTTTTATCATTTAATGTAATTTCATATTATTTTTATTATTTAAAATCTAAATTAATGTATTTTTATGATGAAGAATGTAAATAAACAAGATAGCCTTCAAAGAATCAATAAAAGAGAAGAAAAAAAAAATTGTATAAATAGACAGTAAAAGAAAGAAACGAGAAGTATGTGAGTCCAAGACAAGAAGAAATAATTTATGTAAAGGGAAGATTAATTCAAATATATTATAGAAGTAACATTAGTATACATATATAAAAATTTAACTTTACAACAATCCAATGGATAGAATATGTAAGGCAATTACATAAGCATGAACAAGACAAAGAGGCCCTTCCCATAGTGAACACAACAAAACAAACTTTTAGTTTAAGAGAAGTTAAGGAAGATGTTAAGAAATTAGAAATATATGAGTCTTGAGATGTGGATGGAATATAGACAAAACACTTAAAATAGGAAGTAGAGGACTTAGGTCCACACATCAAGATGATATTCAAGTACATAATTCAATATGGCTTTGCAAGGAATTAGACAAGTCTAGCAATACATATATTTTAGAGTGGAGATGTAAATAATCCTTCAAATTACTTATACATTGTGGTCAATACCATTTTTAAAATATATTTTGAATTATAGTAAAAAAATAACAAGAAAAGAACATAAAAAGACAAGTAGATTATGTACTGAAATATTGAATAATTGACCATGGAATTACTTTTAGATAAATCATTGAAAAATGTGAAATGAAAAAGACAAATATTGTTGTTTTTTTATGTAATTCAACAATGCTTTTGACATAATGTCTCTAATTAATCTATGTGTGATGACACAAAATTCAACTACAAGAAAAAACATAGAAAGAAAAGATTTTTTTTACTAAAAATAAGGATTCATAAACCCCTATCATATTTCTAAATTGTATTATTTATTTGTAAAACCCTATGTTTTCTTGAAGAGCTACATCTCATTAAATACCCTAACATAAATCCATATGTTTAGGTGTATTATGTGTTACCACAAGTAATTTTATCCTTATCAACACTCTTGATGAGCTAAACATATCACCTTTAGATAATCGAAGGTATACGCCCATCACCATAATAATCGAAGGTATACGCCCATCACCATACCATACACAAGCCATTATGTGTAGGTATGCTACGTGAATTACAAGTTAAGTTATCCATCTTGTCTCCATGATGAGCTATCTTAATTTAGATGTAGTCTTTCCTAACTTGGTTATCATTCTCCCTAAGGGGTCTTAATATCTTAGGTCTACCATGTTCACCCTAAGTGGGTCTCCATCCCTCAGGTCATATTCTAAGTTCACCCTAGAACTCTTTACTTATTTTTTTTTTGTTTTAGAAAGAAAAAAAATATAAATAAGATACTGAATCTAGCAAAATATTCCATAGAACAAGCAAATATACAAGGAAGGAGGTATTATTTTAAAGAATATAAAAAATAATTGAAATGGATTCAAATGCATCTAGAGATAACTCAAGAAGTAATTTAAATCTTTGTCTTCCAATAATTGAGCAATTATTACATATAAATAAGCATGGTAAATCCTCCACACATTTTAAAGAATAATATATTACATCAATTGCATCAGGGGAAATCTCCCCACATGGCTATTCTATATGAATGTAAGTAAATATTTTTAAGTAGAATCAAACCGTTACAGTGGTTCCATATGCCTCCTTGTTTCACCTCAGCTTCCATCGATCATTTAAGGATAGTAGGGGATTATAGAACTCATGGTTCCATGATAGATATGCTTCTAAATGCATTTACTCATTTTATTGCCAAATTGCAACTATACAAATAAATTAAGTATCAAACCATCTATTGCATAGTTAATATCATAAAAACATTATTTCATTTCCCCTCTCATTATCCCATGAGAGTATTTCAACAATGCAACTAGATCACAAGTTTACTTAAATTATTTCAACCAACCCATATTTGATAAATTAAAATCACATACCTTTAGCCATCAAAAAAACCACGTTCCCTTGTTTAAGAAATAACCATTTCCTTTGTTCTATAAATTAAAGTTCAATGCCCTTAATTTACAAACAAACTATTTTCATATTTATTTAATACATTAAATTCAACTACTTTAATCTATAAATAAACCTTTTCCTTCACCATATAAATTAAATTCCCATACCCTTAATTTACAAAACAAACTAATTTCTTATTTATTTAATACATTAAAGTCAACTACTTTAATCTATAAATAAACCTTTTCCTTCACCTTATAAATTAATGTCTCATACCCTTAATTTACAAAGCAAACTAATTTCCTATTTATTTACCACATTAAATTTCACTACTTTAATATATAAATAAACCTTTTCCTTCATCTTATAAATTAATGTTCCATACTCTTAATTTACAAAGCAACCTAATTTCCCATTTATTTAATACATTAAATTCAACTACTTTAATCTATAAATAAACATTTTCCTTCATCTTACAAATTAAAGTCCTATACCCTTTATTTACAAAGCAACCTAATTTCCCATTTATTTAATACATTAAAGTCAACTACTTTAATCTATAAAAATATCTTTTCTTTCACCTTATAAATTAAAGTCGCATACACGTTGGCCATCAATCCGATATCGCATGCAAGACAGGAGTGGACCAAATCTAACATAGAATGATCACCATATAGGGACGCACTGCTCAATCTCTAGAGGAGACCGGTTCCTAAAAGATGGTCCCAACTATCAACACCACAAATGGGAAAAGGTAAAATGAGGGAAATAATGGGAAAATGGTCATAGCTAGAAATCACAAGGATGGGTATAGACACATCAATATGGATACAGGCGATGCACCACAAGAAAAGACATAGACTCCACACCTAACATATCAGTTGATGACACCCTCATTCAAGATCTTTCAAGCAGGGGGTGGAGGGCAAATTCTAGAACCATAAAATAGGTGCATGAAATCTAGGATGTATAATTAGAGAGCTTCTATTTGAACTAGCTTTAGCAAAAATAAACCCCTAACCTGTATTTACAAATGCACACTCCCGAGTTACTTAAGAAAATCCCACAGAATCCAAATTGCATAATATCATGATACAACTTAAACAACCAGATAGAAATAAAAATGCATACATTTAGTAAAGAATACTAAGGTAAAATAATATACCAAACAGTGATGAATCTATAATTACACTATGGTGAAACCTTACATACAAATTGTAATGGCTAAAGATCCGCCCTTAGTAATGACTAACATTCCACTATTTATAGGTATATTTACATTGAATTCAAAATTGAACATTAATGGTGGTAGAATGGAAGACAACCCTTAAATCTGATAGGTATCAAACTTGTACACTGCTCCTCAGGATAACATCGATCTTCTAGAAGGATATAGATGCATCTTGTTTAATCTGAGCCTTTGGATTCTATGAGATTTCTATCTAGTGCATTAATTCTTAGCTACCTCATCCTTTTACTCAGTTGGCAATCCTCTAGTTAGGTGGCGAGTGATAGGCATCAACCACCTTGGGAGCAATGCGCCTCAAACTAGTCACTTATATGTACAATTATCAGGCACCTGGACCGCTGTAGTAGTGAGTACATCTTTGATTTGAATTTTGGGTGATGGCAGGAGCTTTGTATGTCAGGCAAGCGCTTCCTTTGTATTTATTTTCACCCAAAGAGGCATGGGGGGAAGAGGGTGAAAATTTGTCTAAAGTTCCACCCACTTTTTACTCATATCTTGCACCCGATATGGGTGGGAGCCTATATTCCCTAAGGGCGAGGTTTATTGACCTTTCTACCCTTGCTATATTCTTGCAAGGCCCACCCAACTAGTGGATAAATTTTTTGGAAAGTCTTTCCCAAGGTCAAGGGTGTATCATCCACCTGCTCTATCATTTTCCTTGCTCCATCCTGCCATCATTCCACTAATTTAGTTTACCCATAACTGCTACTACCACCATTTGATATCTTCCACTAATCTATCAATGTTCCTCAAACATTGGTGAACTCCTTCTTAACAAAGGGAATCACTTCTTGAAAGGAAGAGTGGGTGAAGGGTGCAAAATTTCACCCACACTTCTGGTTAATTATAGGGGTTTTCCATCTTGTGGAAAAAGGGAACCCAAAAGCATTAGGAAATATAATAATCAAAATAGAGATACGAGGATGATGGGAAATAGACAAAGAAAAAAGGAGGACACAAAGACGAAAACAAGACAAGGGGAAAACTGGACACAAAAATATGCCAGAAGAAGTGAGACACTTAATAGGGCAAAAAGTAGGGTAAAAGAAATGGAATAGGGGCACAACCAATGAGAGAAGAAATGGGAACAAGGAAAATAAATCCAGAGAGATAGGGCGAAGGCAACCAATATAGAGATAACTACTACAGACAAGAGCAACAGTAAAACAAGCAATGGAAATAGCAAGAAAACACTCGAAAGGCTTACTGAAAGGTAAACATGGGAAGAAGGGACAGTAGGAAATAGTTGAGATAAATAAGCCTTTACCATAAACTATAAGAGTTACATGAAAAAAATGGGAGAAGAAGGCATAGGGGAAGAAAGGGTGAGGAAATGGGGAAAGATGAATGGCAAAGCAATCTGAAGCCTATAAAGTTAAATCGATAGGGCATAGACCCTTCTCCACAAGGCATTATTATATATTGATTCCCATTAAATGTAATCAACTAAATATTTGAGACATTCCAATAGTAGAGAAATTGCCAATATTTCTTATCTCCTTTGTCCCATACCTTCTTATTCACATGATCCAATAGTGACCCTTTTTTAATAATTGTTATTAACCAAGAGGCCATTTTGTTTCAACCATGACTTGTGGTTTACACCTTATGGTGTCATTTGCATCTAACCATAGGGGATATTTATAGCATACTTGCATTACCTTATGCTTAAATATGTGAGTTCCAAGGCTTGTTGTAGCTCCCAAGGATGAGTTAAGAGGCCTTGAAAATTGCTAAATATATTCATTAGACTACAAGGTCATGACAACAACAAATAGAAGAGCATATAACTAGGAAGACAACACAAATACAAAGGGAATGTTAAGTTTCCTATAAAATATTTGAGGAACCCTTCCTTGATGCTTCCTAGTGCCTGATAAAGTGGTAAACTTTCATAGGACCTTGTTGCTCTAATGGTCACTAACAAAATTTGTGATTCCCAATGCATTGGCCCTACATAATACAAGGCTTTATTTCCTAGCCATAAAATTATGGTGTGATAGGCAAGCCTAATCTAGGATGTCTTATAAAAATCATCTTCTAAATCTATAGTGGCCAGACCATATTACATTGTATTTAAGGTGTCGCTTGTAATTCATTTTGGTGTCGTCCACACTGGCTCAAAATTATGATGAAATTGTATTTTTTGTTATTTTTCCTTAGTCTTTGGACACTCAAGCCTTTGAAACCTAGGGTGGCAATGAATTTTACCATCGTATTTCATCCTATAGGTGGTGAGTTTTTAGGGATCAAACTTTCATGTTGTTCCTTTTCAATATTGGCTAGTTGTGCCAATCTCATGGCCGACTCTCCCTCCTCCATAGAATATTTTTCCCACACATGGGTATCCACATCCTTACCCATGTTCAACTGAATATGGGATTGATCTTATACATTTCCCTCATGGATGTGATCATCTTGATACATTTGCTCTTGGTATGTACCCATTATATGATAAAGCACCAATTATTAGAAGGAATTGATTAGATGGATCCTCCACATTAGAACTTACTTGGCTCTAATAGCTTCCTCATAAAGTTGCAGGAAATTGGTTTCCCTATATTGGTACAGAAGGAAGCTGATGTCAGGATCATGAGCCTAGATGTAGAATAAATATACCTAGGTGGAATTTGGGAGTATTTGTCATGGAATCCTCTTCCAACTCTTCTCAAAATGGACATTGAAGTTCACCACATTTTCAACATGGTTCCTCTTGATAAATGTGAATTGATTCAAATACTGGAAGGGGTCCTCTAGTTTTCCAAATGTATCCATGAGAGGCTCTACCATATAAACCCATGTAGAGATACTCCTAGGCTACAGGGTTTTGTACTAGAGTCATGCTCTACCTTCAAGGGAAGCAACCAATAGCCTGATCATAACATCCTCATGCATGATATTATGAAGGGTAGCCAAAGAAGCCACGTTTTCAAGGTGTTCCTTCATAGCTCCCTTGATGCCATTACATTTTTTTAGGGCATCAGAGGTAACTTATGGAATATCATGTTGATCAGGGAGACTAAGGGGACCAAAATTATTCTAGTGTAATAAATTCATGTTGGCATTGGACTTCTAATGTCTCATTGATGTTGGATTCAGAGTTAGAGTCACTAGATGAACCATGTTGTCTCTGCTAGTCAGTTCAAGGTTGTTTATCATATCTTAAGTCATATGATATGTTTGGATATTTAGCGTGAATGGGTGACTAGTCTCATGATCTAAATGTGTCATGCATTTGTAGTCACTAGGTGATTTTGAGATGATATGGATAAATCAGAGTGTCACAAAACTCTGACTTTATAAAACATGAAAACGAAATGATTTTCCCAATAGAGTCACAAAAAATTATTTGTTGTCAATCTAGCATTATGCACAAGCTGAGGGTAGATGAACACCAATTTATAATGGTCGCTACATCAATATGGGGTGGTTTATCTTCGGAGGAGATCGATTCCTAAAATATGGTTCTAGCTATCTAGGCTACAAAATGGGAAAAGAGAAAATGAGGGAAAGAAATAGAAAATTGTTCATAGCTATAACTCACAAGGAAGGGTATAGCTACGTCAATATGCATATAGGTAGAACACCATGGGTGAAAATATAGACTCCACACCTAACAAATCAGCTAATGTTGCCCTTGTTCAAGCGCTTCGAAGTGGTGGGCAGAGGGTGAATTTGAGAACCAATGAATAAAATATAGGATGCAGAATTAGAGTGCTCCTATCCAAACTAGATTTAGTAGAAATAAACCCCCAAGCCATGTTTACAAATGCACACTCCCAAGTTACTAAATAAAATCCCATGGAATCTAGATTGTAGAATATCATGAGACAACATAAATAAATAGACAAAAATAAACATTTATACATTTAGTAAAGAACACTAAAGCAAAATCAGAGACCAAATAGTGATGAATCTATATTTACACTGTGGTGAAACCTTACATACGAATTGTAATGGCTAAATATCATCCCTTAGGAATGACAAACAATCCACTATTTATAGGTATACTCACATTGAATTAAAACTAAACATTAATGGTGGTAAGTAGAAATACAACCCTTAAATTTGATAGGCACTGAAATGGTATTTTTCTCCTCAAGATTGCATCGATATTCTAAAATGATATAGATGCATCTGGTTCAATCTAGGCCTTTGTATTCTCTAACCTTTCTACATAGTGTATTAATTCTTAGCTACCTCATCCTTTTACTTGACTAGTGATCCTTTAGTTAGGTTATGAGTGACAAGCATCGACCACATTGGGAGTAATGGAGCTCAAATTAATCACTTCTACATATGGTTGTTAGGTACTTGGACCACTATAGTAGTGACTACAACTTTAGTTTAAATTTTGAGTGATGGCAAGAGATTTACGTGTAAGGTGAGAACTTCCTTTGTATTTCTTTCTACTTGTAGAGGCACAAGGGGAAGAGGGCAAACATTTATTTAAATTTTTGTCCATTTTGTACTTGTATCTCCCACCCGATATGGGTGAGAGTCTTTGTATTCCCCTGACCTTTTCACCTTTACCATATGCTTGCAAGGCTCGCCCAACTAGTGGGTAGGCTTTTTGGAATTGTTTTGCCCAAGGACAAGGGTAGATCATCTGCCTACTCTATCATATGCCCTACTCCAACCTGCAATTCACCCACTACTTTAGTCCACTCATCACTACTACTGCCACCATTTGATATCTTTCACCCATTCATTAATGTTCATAAAAAATTGGTGAACTCCTTCTAAGAAAAGGGAATCACTTCCTGAAGGGAAGAGTGAGTGACGGGTGAAAAATTTCACCTATAATACCCTTAATTTACAAGCAAACTAATTTCTTATTTATTTAATATATTAATGTCAACTACTTTAATATATATAAATAAAAAATTTCCTTAATGATGCAGGAGCATCCAGTTGGCAAGAGCCAGGTGAGAAAAAAAAACAACCAGCTGAGAAAAAAAAACAATTAGCATTTTTTTTTAGGATGCAGGGGCAACCAGCTAGCAAGAGCCAACCAAGCAAAGGAAAAAGTAGTTGGAGTTTTCTATTTTTGAAGATTGGATAAACATGCAGTTGATAGCTAAGATTGGGTAAGGATGGATAAGAATGCTTGGTTGTCATGCATAGTTATCAACTCATTGCCCTCATGCTTATAAATAATACATTTATGTAGAGCATGAAAGGTTAGCAAGGGGATCAAAATAATTTGGCACCCTATGCAGCGCTTACAAGGGGTTTCTTCTATGAAGCCTCAAAGGAAGTAAATTAGCACTTTGTGCAATGCTTGCAGGGGGTTTCTTGTATGAAGCCTCGGAGGAAGGAAATTGGCACTTTGCATAGTGCTTGCAGGAGGTTTGAGATGTAAAACCTCGAATAAGGAGATTGGTTATCTGAAGAGTGCATGCAGATGTGTGGTGCTCTATGGAGAGAAATTATGTAATGTTAATGTGGCAACTAAAATATAATAAAAATAGTATTATGAGTTTTTTTGTGTGTTTTATGGGTTATATTATGTTTTTCTTTACTACTTTTATGTGTGGTGGTATTACTATTTTTATGTGTGGTGGTATGAAAATGGCTGAGTAGCTGGGAGAGGCAGTTGTTAAATTGACCCCCTCTCCACCACTGCATCAATTTGGTATCATAACAGGAAGATTTATGGGATCCTGTATGATGGAGGAGCTTGTGAGCAGGAGCTCACATTTTTCTTGCTACCCGGTGAGTATGATGCGGGAGCATCCAGTTGGCAAGAGCCAGGTGAGAAAAAAAAAAACAGCTAAGAAAAACAATTAGCATTTTTTTTAGGATGTAGGGGCAACCAGCTAGCAAGAGCCAACCAAGCAAAGGAAAAAGCAGTTGGAGTTTTCTATTTTTGAAGACTGGATAAACATGCAGTTGACAACTAAGATTGGGTAAGGATGGATAAGAATGCTTGGTTGTCATGCATAGCTATCAACTCATTGCCCTCATGCTTATAAATAAGAAGTTGATATAGAGCATGAAAGGGGAGCAAGGGGCTCCAAATAATTTGGCACTTTGTGGAGTGCTTGCAAGGGGTTTCTTGTATGAAGCCTCAGAGGAAGGAAATTGGCACTTTGTGGAGTGCTTGCAAGGGGTTTCTTGTATGAAGCCTCGAAGGAAGGAAATTGGTACTTTGCATAGTGCTTGCAAGAGGTTTGAGATGTAAAACCTCGAAGAAGGAGATTGGTTATCTGAAGAGTGCATGCAGATGTGTGGTGCTCTATGGAGAGCAATTATGTAATGTTAATGTGGTAGCTAAAATATAATAAAAACAATATTGTGAATTTTTTGTGTGTTTCATGGGTTATGTTATGTTTTTCTTCACTACATTTATGTGTGGTGGTATTACTGTTTTTATGTGTGGTGGTATGAAAATGGCTGAGTAGCTGGGAGAGGCTATTTTTAAATTTACCCCCTCTCCACCGTTGCATTAGTTAACCTTATAAATTAATGTCCCATACCCTTAATTTACAAAGAAAACTAATTTCTTATTTATTTAATACATTAAAGTCAACTACTTTAATCTATAAATAAACCAATTATATATTGATTAATCCTCTTAAGTTTCTATTTACATATTTAAATAAGAAACTAAAGAGTCGCAATACATAACTTAATATTTTCATAAACCATTCAATATAACACTCTCCAAGTGTAACAATAGTTCATTGCTCAAAAATATCCATGAAACTACAACAAGGAAAATGTTCACAAGGTTTCAAAATATCCACATGCCTTCATGACCTAATTATGGTAAAAAAATATAAGGGTTACAATGGTGAATATAATAAATAATACAAGGATGAATCATTGCTAGAAAGTGATGGAAAACTTACTCAAGTCACATATCTTAGAATAACGAAAAATGGCTAGGAGGAAACACACCCACCCAATAATTTATAATCACTCCTTAACATGGTATAAGACTACGAATGGCCAAACAATAGCATAGAGGATATTTATATGTGATTGGGTTTGATGAGAACTTGTTTTACAATACCACACAATCAATGTAATTTTGGGTTACATTGCTTAGCCACACGGTATTCACTCAACTCCCAACATATTTGGAAACCCTTTACATTCAGTAGGTAGACAACAAATTTAAAGGAAGAACCCATAACACACAACCATGGAAACATAGACTAAGCACCATAATGGCAGTGTTTCAACAAATACTAAGTGCCATAATGAAAATGTCATAAGAAAAACTCATTTAAAGCATATAGGAGGATCTTAACATAATAAGGTAGTCTCACAAGTGCCACCAAAAAACTGGTGGATATAACCTACTAGAAATCCATGATGCAAAAATGATCAACAACATTTATAGAAAAAAGGAAAAAAATATTCATTATCAACCTCGTAGGTTTGTTGCTTTCTTAGAGGTTGATTTGATGGTTTTTCCCTTGCTTAGCACTTCCCAAAAATTAATTTTCCCATCTGTCATCATCTCCTCATATTTGCTGATTTTTGTCTCAATCGTAGACTCCCCTTCCTCATCACCTCACCCTCTCTTAAATATGCAACTTCCTATCATCCCAACATTCCATCGCCCACCATAACATCTCCCATATAACCTCAAGAATCGGTTATCTAAGATAATATTAGTAAATCTTGTTGATAAGTTCCATCATAAATGGAACCCTTCCAACCCATGCTTTCAGGTGCTTCTCCCATCACTTTGAACATTGCACTTGCAGCTCGCTCGAATGAAATAAATATCTTTTGTTTGACTTAGTTAGGGAGTTAGATTATTAATTTAATAATATTTTATTATTTGGTATAATCAACTTTCGATTATAAGAGAGACTTTATCTTTATTTAATATAATCAAAGAAACTCCAAACAATTCAAATAATATTTATAAATGAGGCTCAATTGTCATTTCTTTTTAAATAAAAAAATATTATTTTGAATTGAATTTTCCTTCCTTAGTTAAAGTAAACTAATTTTTATTTTGAAATGAAATTCTTTTATCATTAAAATAAACTAACTTTATTTTGAAATGAAATTCTTTTATCATTAAAATAAACTTTATTTTGAAATGAATTTTTTTTATCATTAAAATAAAGACTTGTTATATGAATTCTCAAAACATTCAAGGATTCTTTTTATTTGAGTATAACATCATACCAAACATATTCAAGTATCACAAGGAGTTTCAAGACAATCAAATTATGCATGATTTTATTTTCCAAACCACAAATGCAGATAGTGATGAAGTAAAATATAATCAAACATATGCAACAGACAAAGAGGGAATCTTTCCACCAACCTAGTTACTTGTCTCAGCCTCAAGAATTTATGATAGCTACTAGGCTATCAATATGGGGCTCAAAGTGACTAGCCTTTGATTATTATCCATAATGGAATGCATACCTATATGAAGGTATCAATCAATGTTACCCCTGAGTTGCCTTGATCATCACTTCCCCAACCTCAAGTACCCCCACATTTGGTGTATGATTATGCTTCTTCCACCTATAGGTGTACTTGATCCTATACATATTGGCAATATGTCAATGGTATCATGCTTTTAAAATCAACTAAATATTGCATAGTTGGTTCAATTGCTCAACTTAGGTATTAAAGCATCATAGATTAATACATTGTTTCTTTATGCCAAAAAGTCTACTAGGGAGGTTCATGACATCCTACCTCCCTTGGAATGAACACCGTCCTAGGTGTTTCTTGTTTTAAAAAATTAAATTATTACATTATATATTTTTAAAAACCAAGTAAAAATGTTTTTTTATATCATCCATTTTTCCCAAGTGGTATTTCTTTCAAAAAATTGGTCTCACTAGAACTTACATTGCTCAAGATTCTAGTTCTACATAAAATTAGAAAAAAACTCAAGGATATTTTACCAACATCACTTCAATAGCCTCTAGATTTACCATCTATAATTTAGAAACATCCCACACATGTTCAAGGTTAGCAACATATTTCCTAAGCAAGGATATGTAGAAGGTGTCATGGATCTTAGATAGGTTAGGTGGTAAGGCAAGTCGGTACGCAACTGAACTGATCCTTTCAATGATTTTAAAGGGTCCCACAAATCGTGGATCCAAATTTTTAGATTTAATAGCACTCTTCATTGGCTTAACCCTTAAAAATACTTTATCTCCAATTGAGTAATCTCTAGGACTCCTCCTTAGATAAACATAACTTTTCTATATATCAACAACTTTTTTATGTCTTTGCCTAATTAACTTCAACTGATATTCCATTTTTTGGACCATATCTAGCCTATTACAACTCAATATTCTATTTTTTCCCAAGACAATGGTATCCTACACTTTTTCCCATACAAGGCATCAAAAGGATCCATTCATAGAGAGGAGTGATATCCATTATTGTAGAAAAATTCCACAAGATGCAAGTAGTCTTCCCAATGAGACTTGTGATCCATGCAGTACATGCAGAGCATGTCCTCTAGTACTTGGTTTACTCATTTAGTCTAACCATCTATTTCAAGGTGGTATGCTGAGCTCATATTTAGTTTTGTACCCATTGCATGATGTAGGGACTTCCAAAATTTAGAAGTAAACTTGGAATTCCTATTTGAAATGATCACCTTAGGAAATCCATGTAATCAAAATACCTCCCTGGTAAATCTATTAGCCACTACCCAAACATCATACTTGATGTTATCAGGTATGAAATATGCAACTTTAATCAATTTGTCGACTATTACCAATATTGCATCATGTTGGTACTAGCTTTTAGGTAAACCTACTATATCATCCATAGATATAACCTACCATTTCTACATAGGTATATCATGCGGATACTATTTTCCTATAGGATGCTTATGATCTATATTAAATTTATTACATTCAAGGTACTGAGTGACAAAATAAATGATATCCTTCTTCATTCCTACCTAGAAGAAGGTTATTTTCATGTTTTCCCATATTTTGGCTCCTCCAAGATGAGCAAAATAAGGAGATCTATGGGCCTCTTGCATTACTAGCTTCCTTATATCACATGTTTTTGGTATGATAGCTCTACCTTTATAGCATATAATGCCATCTATCATGTCAAATTCCTTGTTATGTTTTGGATATCTATTCATTCTAGCTTAAATTTTTTAGCAATACTCATCCTAAGATTGCTCTTGTCTTACCTTATCCATCAAACCCATGTGAATTTTGGCTATGGTTTTTATGTGTTTTTTTCTACTCAAGGCATCAACAACCTTATTCTATTTTCCTTTAATGTATCAATCTCAAAACCATACTCAACAAGGAATTCAATCCATCTCCTCTACCTCACATTGAGTATAGACTTGGTGAATATGTACCTCTAACTTTGATGGTCAGTTCTTAATTCAAATGGATTTTCCACCAAAAAATGGCACAAAACCTTTAGAGCATGGACTACTACAACTAGCTCTAAATTATGTGTAGCATAATTAACTTCATTCTTCTTGATCTTCCTTGAAGTATATGCCACCACTGACTCCTATTGAGAGAGCACTCCTCCTAACCCTTCTAATGATTCATTTGTGCTTACTGAGAAGTCCCTATGAGGATATAAAATCTTCAATATCGGTGTGATGGTGAGCTTATGTTTCAACATTGCAAAGGTAGCTTCACACTTTTATTACCACTTGAATTCCTTTCCCTTCTTCTGAAGGTTAGTTATTGGCACAAAAATTCTTGGAGTAATCCTTTATATAACATTTGTAGTAGCCTGTTAAACCCATGAGCTTCATACTTTTATCACATTAGTAGGTGGTGGCCAATTCAAAATAGCATCAATTTTCTTTGGGTCCACAATGATTCCTTTCACTGATATGATATGTCCAAGATATCATACCTTTGAAACATAGAAATCACTTTTAGCTAGATTTCCATTGAGTTGATTTTACCTTACAAATTCAACATGATCTTGAGGTTCTCATCGTGCTCTTATTTTTTTTGAGAGTATATTATGGTATCATCTAGAAACACAAGGACAAACTAGTCCAAGTATCTTATAAACATATTGTTCATTAGATTCATGAACACAACTAGGGCATTAGTTAGTCCAAAGGGTAGGACTGTAAACTCATAATGGTCATACCTAGTTTTAAATGTCATTTTGTGAGTATCTTTCTCATGTATTCTTAACTAATGATACCCTAATATCAAGTCAATATTAGTGAATATAGTGGTATTTCTCAATTGATCAAATAAATATTCAATCCTAGGTAAGGTATATTGGTTCTTTATTGTATCCTTATTTAGCATCCTATAGTTAATACACAATATTAGTGAACCATCCTTCATTTTCATGAATAAAATTGATTCACCCATGGCGACAAACTTGGTTTTATCAATCCCTTATCTAATAGGCATTGCAATTGAACCTTTAGTTCCTGCATCTCTATAGGATTCATCCTATATGAATATCTATGAATAGATTCTGCTCCTAGCATAAGATCAATTGTGAAATAAAATTCCTACATAGGAGGAAGTCTAGGTAAATCCTCTAGGAATACATCCTCAAAATCCTACAATATTGGGTGTTTTCCTAGCACCTCTCTCTTTTGATCATCTCCTACTTCATTAATTTTTACCACATATACTATCCCTCCTTTCCTAAGGGCTTTCTTAAATTGCATATTTGATAACATATGGTGTTTGAATGTCCCCTTCTTAGTATGAATTCTTAGTATTTCTCTATATTTATTTGAATACTTGATCCATCTATCTTGGAAATTTATCAAGGCTTTGTGGGCCTGCAACCAATCCATTCCTAGAATCACATCAAAGGCATGTAGTGGATCTACATATAAGCATCCTTTAGTGGTTCAACTATATAAGGTAATTGTTGCCATTAGATAACATTGGTTTACTGAGTAGGTTTATCGAGAACCATACTTTACCTTCCAACCATGGGCCAAATATCTTTGCCTTTATGACATATTCCTTTCTAAATTAGAAGAAATAAAACTATTAGTGGCCCCATTGTTTATTATAATATTCATTTTCTTGTTCAAAATATTATCTTTTACAAGAAACAGGGTAGATTGCCACTCTAAATTTTGTTTCTTGATTGCAACATAGATCTAATGCTCAGGTTCCTTACCTTTAGCATTAAAATGAAATTGGTCCTAGTTTGTGTGGACATTTATTAGCATAATATGAACCTTTACAATGATAACACCCATCCTTGGGTCCTTGATTATTTTTTGCTTTATGCTCCCCTGCTTTAATTACTAGAACTGAGGTTTGCAATTTTTGAGGGTGAGGTTTTGCATTTTTGGGATTATTTTTGGTTTTATTTAAAAAAAATTCTTGAAATTTCTATTTTTCTCATCATTTCTCTTCTTGAAATTCTAGGGGTTCTTGGTCTTTCAATCCTCTTCTACTTCCCATTTCAATAATACTTGACTATTATTTTTCCTCAATGCTTTTTGATCTTGCTCGAACAAGGTGGCATAGTTAAATTGGAAATGCAGCTCTACTTTCTTTGCCAAGTCATATACCTTTTATAGTGATCTAGGCGCATGCATTTTTACATCATGCTTTCATCTTGATTACAACCCATTGATAAACTTATGAACCCTCATTTTATAATCATAGGTAGGCACATACTTAAGTAACCGTACCAAATTTTTATAGTATATCTCCACCATCTTGGTTCTTTGCCATAGGCTAGAAAATTCTTCAAATATCAGTGCATAGAAATGTGCTAGTAAGAAACTTTTATTGAATATAACCATGAATTATTTTCATGGAATGTCAATAGGTTCAATTTTATTCTTATCATATTAGACTTACAACCAATCTAGAGCATTCCATTTCAATTTGATTGTGGCCCAAATATTTTTGGTTCTTGGGGAATAGCTTTTTATTGTAAAGTAAACTTCCAATTCCCTTATCTAGGCTTTGACTGCATCCCCTTCACCTTCTCCATCAAACTTGGACATTTAAATTTTTTTTATATCCCTAGCTATTTCCTTTTCTATAAGGGCTCTAGCTTGAAACTACTCCTCAATTAGCTCATCATCTTGGCCAACCTCTGAGCCTCTAGATTACAAATTTTGATTTACAACTAACTTGTGTCATTTGATCTTGCATAGCAACAACCATAGAAGTGAGGTCTTCTACCTATCTATTGGGATTTGTAAGATCCTCTTCTTAGATCTCTTCTTTGAAATTATTTTAAAAAATTTACCTCATTTTAGACCTCTCTCTTTTGGCCTTAGGTGATACCTTATCCAAGTTACAACCAAGGAAATATTAGGTTACAACTTCTCATTAAACTGTATCACTAAAAAAAGCTACAATACAGAGTTATCTTGATAAAATCATAAAAAATATAACTAGGGTAGTATTCTAAGTTTATGATATAACATTAATACCAAAGCCCATACTAAGATATCATAATATTCATTCATCCTTGGGACTAGTTCCCATTAGATTCTAGCAGATATGACATTCTAGGTCATCCTAGCTTTAGCTTATACTTTAAATGAAACTTTCTTGGAGACACCCAAATCCTTTTAACACACCTACGAAGTTGTATATCCTCGTACCTAGAGCTTTGATACCGAATGTAATGACCCAAAATTCAACTACAAGAAAACACATAGAATGAAAATAATATTTTTTTACTAAGGAGAATGATTCATAAACCCCTATCCTATTCCTAAATTAGACTATTTTTTTGTGAACGCCAAAGTTTTCTTGAAGAGATACATCTCAATAAATACCCTAACACAAATCCATCTATGTAGTTGTATTATGTGTTACTACAAATAATTTTATCCTTCTCAACACTCTTGATGAGCTAAAATTATCACCTTTAGCCAATCAAAGTTATACTCCCATCACCATACCATACACAAGCTAGTCTGTGTAGGTATGCTATGCGTATTGCGAGTTAATTTATCCATATCATCTCCATGATGAGCTATATTAACTTAGATTTAGTCTTTTATAACTTGGTTATCATTTTCCCTAAGGGGTATTAATACCTTAGGACTACCATGTTCACTCTAAGGGGGTATCAATCCATTAGGTCATCCTCTAAGTTCACCCTATAACTATTTACTTAAATTTATTTTTTTTTAGCAAGGAAAACAAAGATAAATAAGATACTAAATCTAAAAAAACATTCCATAGAACAAGCAAATATACAAGGAAGGAGACATTATTTTAAAGTATGTAAACAATGATTGAAAGGGATTCAAATGCATCTATAGATAACTCAAGTAGTAATTTAAAAGATTGTCTTCTAATAATTGAAGAATTATTACATATAAATAAGCATGGTAAATCTTCCATGCATTTTAAAGAATAATATATTACATCAATTTCATCAGCGGAAATCTCCCTACATGGCTATTCTATATGAACATAAGTAAATATTTGGATATAGAATCAAACTATTACAATGGTTCCATATGCCTCCTTTGTCAACCTTAGCTTCCATCAATAATTTAAGGATAGTAGGGGATCAGGGCACTCATGGTTCCATGATAGACATACTTCTAAATGCATTTACTCATTTTATTACCAAATTGTAACTATACAATCAAATTAAGTATCTAACCATCTATTGCATAGTTGATATCATAAAAAAATTATTTCATTTCCCCTCTCATTATCCCATGAGATTCTTTCAACAATGCAACTAGATCATAGGTTTACTTAAATTATTTCATCCAACCCATATTTGACAAATTAAAGTCCCATACCTTTAATCATCAAACAACCCAGGTTCCCTCATTTAAGAAATAACCATTTTCCTTTGTTCTATAAATTAATTTTCAATGCCCTTAATTTATAAATAAACTATTTTCATAAATATTTAATACATTAAAACTACTTTAATCTATAAAAAAACCTTTTTCTTCATCTTATAACTTAAAGTCCCATACCCTTAATTTACAAAAAAAAAAAATTATTATTTATTTAATACATTAAATTAAACTACTTTAATCTATAAATAAACCTTTTTCTTCGACTTATAAATCAAATTCACATACCCTTAATTTACAAAGCAAACTAATTTACTATTTATTTAACACATTAAATTCAACTACTTTAATATATAAATAAACCTTTTTCTTTACCTTATAAATTAAAGTCACATACCCTTAATTTACAAAGCAACCTAATTTCCCATTTTTTATACATTAAAGTCAACTACTTTAATCTATAAATAAACCTTTTCCTTCACCTTATAAATTAAAGTCTCATACCCTTAATTTACAAAGCAACCTAATTTCTCATTTATTTAATACATTAAAGTCAATTAATCTACAACTAAACCTTTTCCTTCACCTTATAAATTAAAGTTTGATACCCTTAATTTACAAAGCAACCTAATTTCTCATTTATTTAATACATTAAATTCAATTAATCTACAACTAAACCTTTTCCTTCACCTTATAAATTAAAGTCACATACCCTTAATTTACAAAGCAAACTAATCTCTTATTTATTTAATATATTAAATTCAACAACTTTAATATATAAATAAACCTTTTCCTTCACCTTAAAAATTAAAGTCCCATACCCTTAATTTACAAAGAAAACTAATATCTTATTTATTTAATACATTAAATTCAACTACTTTAATCTATAAATAAACCAATTATATATTGATTAATCCTCTTAAGTTCCTATTTATATTTTTAAATAAATAGCTAAATAGGAGTACAGTATATAAATTAATGTTTTCATAAACCATTCAATATAACACTATCCAAGTGTAACAACAACTCACTACCCACAAACAACCATGAAACTACAATAGGGAAAATGTTCACAGGGTTTGAAAGTATCCACATGCCTTCACGGCCTAATAGTTGGATATTTTGAGTGATAATTTCTCATTGATGTCAAGAGTGAGTGGTCATTGAGTTGTCATTGATTTCAAACTTTCAACACCAGTCAGTGGCAATTTTAGTTGGCGGCATCCATTGCGGTTTTAGTTTCAAGATCCAGTTCAAGGAAGTCATATGAGGTCTAAAGTGCAAGGAAAAGCCCAAATAAATAATATTATAATATTCTTTATAATATTATGCCAAGGAAGTTTAAAATTAATTATAAATTAATTTTAAATTAATTTATTATTTAATTTACTTAACTTATAAAGTTATTTAATTAATAATTAATTAATTTAATTATTAATTATAAATTAATTTAAGCTAAGGATAAATAACCCTAAGGTGGGTTATAAAATTTGAAATTTGAAATTTTATTTTGAATAAAGCTCTACCGACATGAGGAGAAATTAAAAGCATGTATAAAAGGAGGGAACTCCCACCCTACCATACTCACCATGCCTTCGAGAATTAATGCGAGCTTTAGAATTGAGAGCTATACGAATTACACTGCATCCAAAGCGAGGAGTGTGCACATTTTGAAAGGAATAGATGACAAGTGAAGGCATAAGAGGAAGGTGTTATACCTTCCTTCACGTGGGCATTAGTAGCCCACACGGTGGGCTCCCAAGCACTAAGGCACTTAGGCTAGAGGAGACAGTGGATTGAATCTCTCTGAATCCCCTTTTGTGGAAGTATAAGGTATGCTTGGAAATCGGTCACTAAAAATTTCAGGAATATAGTTTGGGCATTTAAAAATTAATATTTTGCATATTTAAATTGGTTATAAGGTTTCTAAATGAGTTATAAGGGTTTTTGAAAAATTAAATTTTTAATTTTGGGTGCTCAAATGTATTGAAAATATTGTAAGGTGTTTGGTTGATATTTTTATGGTGTTGGATATTATTTTAAGTTGGATTTTATAAGATGTATCAAGGAAATTATCTTTATGTATGGTATTATGAGTGTTGTTTTAAAAGGGAGAAATAAGGCATAAATTAAGTTGTGATTGTTTTATGTCTAAGTAATATTTTGGAAAGTGTTGAAGTAATATTGTTGTGTCTAACCATTAGAATTGGAAAGAAGAAAATTGTGATTAAGACAAGTTTTACAAAGGCACTTTGACATCCAACAAAATATATGGGAATATTCTTCCTAGTGAGTGATTGTTGAAAGTTATGTATGAAAAGTTGGATTGAAAATGATCATTTGGTTAGTATTGTTGAGAGTGTTTGATTTATTTATTCAAGGTTTTATGGAATTAATATTTGTTGATAAAACCTTATTTTATAAGCGTTGTTGTTGAAGTGAGTTGTTGAGTGAAGAAATTGAACTAGGGTTTGGAAAAAACATGAGTATCATTGTTATGTGAGAGTGGTTGATAAAGCATTGTTGGAAATTTTTGAGTGAGTATTCATATGCTTGGACTAGGGTTTGTGAGAAAGGATTATTTAATTGAGTTATTGGTTGAGTAGAGTTGGTTGAGCCTATTCAATTGAATGTGTGAAGTGATTTTTCAAGTTCTATGAAACAAATTATTCTATATTCTGAATTGATTTGAGAAAGATGTTGATTATTGATGAGTGTGAAACATATTAAGTCTTTAACAATTCTCTATATGTTTTTATGATAAGAGAGTGATTGAAAGTGATTGATTATTGAGTTGAATGTGAAGCATATTGAGCCTCTAACAATTCTCTATATGTTTCTAAGAGAGTTATTGAGTATTGAGATGAATGCGAAGCATATTGAGTCATTAAAAATTCTCTATATGTTTCTAAGAGAGTGATTGAAAGTGATTGAGTATTGAGGTTAATGTGAAGCATATTGAGTCTCTAAAAATTATCTATATATTTCTAAGAGAGTGATTAAAAGTGATTGAGCATTGTGACGGATGTAGATCATATTGAGTCTCTAACAATTCTCTTTATGTTTCTATGATGTTGGAAAAGTTCTAGTGAGGACTTGTTGAACAAATTTAAGGCAAGTATTTTAGAAGACTTGTGTATAGAGATGTGTGATATTTTTTGGAAGCTTACAATACATATTGAGAGCAGATTTGGATAAGTTATAGTGAGGACTTATTGAGCATATTTGGACAAGTTCTAGTGAGGAATTGTAGAGCAGATTTGGATAAGTTATAGAGAGGAATTGTGGGTAGATTAGTGCGAGCTTTTGTGTAAGATTACAAGGTAGATTTGAGACAAGTCTTTGAGAATACTTGAATGCATAGTTGATTGATTGATTTATTCAAACCTTGAGTTAAGTTTTGAGTCATATCCAATAGATTTGATTTGAGATTGAGTCAATATTTGTGTTAAGGGTTGAGGACAAAGATTGAGGATAGAATTATGTTTGACCGAAGGACTGTGTTTAGTGTAGATCAGAGGACAAATATTGAGGTTATATTTGTTCTAGATGGAAGGACTATGTTTAGTGCAATATGAAAGGACAGAGATTGAGGATAGATTTATGCTAGGTTGAAGGGTTGTGTTTAGTACAAATTTGATAATAGAGTTTGGTGTATATTTGAGGATAGGTTTATGCCAGACCATAGACATAAATTGAGCATATTTTTTCTAGACCAAAGTACTGAGTTTAATACAAATTTGAGATAGAGCTTTAGTGGTGATAGAGTATAGAGGATGACAGTATCTAGTGGATAGAGATCTATTAGCCACGGTAGTGAGGACAAGTGTCTTCAGTGGATAGAGATCCATTAGATAGAGTAGTAGAGGCAATATTTCTTCTATAATATCACCATTCAGAGCTAAGGAGAAAGGAGTTCTCCCATGGATAGAGACCCATGAACTTGATTAGGGTATTTGTGTCTCCTTTGGATAGATATCCATAAATATTGTAATAGGGAAATGATTTCCAAGAGATTTATTGAGAAAATATTAGTGAAATATTTTCTCCGTGGAGTAGCCCACATTGGGTGAACCACATTAAATTGGTGTCTCTATTGTGTTTGATGATTTTTGCATTGCTTTGGTTATTGCTATTGATATTGCCATTGATTATATTTAATAATACTATTTGGGAAAGAAAATTAAAAAGTGATCTTATACTGTGCACCCCCCTCTCAGTATAAGCTTGTGTTCTTCAATTGGTATTAGAGTCGGTTCCTTTGAAAAAAGTTTAACAACTTGAAGTATGATCTTACAAGAACACAACTGGAAAATAAAGGCAAGAGTAGAACCATGAGATACAATAAGAAAAGAACACACATGGTCATGAAATAAGATGAATTCAATGTTGTTTTTTTGGGAGGTAAAATGGAGATATATTCAAGAGATGAATCAAGCAATGGAGAAATAACCAGATTGATAAATTTTTGTACTAGATGTAGGAAGATAGGTCACCATGCAACTTATTGTCCATAAGAAGGTGAAGAATGTTTTGTTTGTGGTCAACTCGATCATGATGTAGGTTATTACAATGGGTTTAGTAGCGGTGAGGATGAAGATGATACTCTTAGAATTGAAGTCCTAAAGGATGGTTTAAAAAGGGATAACAGGGACAGTCAAAATAGGTATCAAGAAGAAACTCCACTTTGGATGATAGAAGAAATTGAAGATCAAAGAAAAGAAAAAGAAAATGAGGAAGCTACTCTTAAGGAACTTGTTGAGTTAAAAAGGGAGAACTTATAATTAAAGGCTCAAATACAAGAGGATGAGAAATATAAGATAAAGCTTCTACAATATCTCTCTGACTTGAAATTTAAGGTTGAAAAGGTAAGAAGAGCTGAAAATGATAATGTTGAATAGTCAAAGGTAAAAGAGTAGGAATGTAAAAGACTTAGTGTTGATACCAAATAATTAAAAAAGGAGAACTTAGGATTAAGGGTTCAAGCTCAATAATATGAGAAAACAAAATCAAAGTTTCTACAAGAACTCACCAACTTCAAAATCAAATTTGAAGAGGCAAGAAAAATTGAAGAAGGTATGGTCGAAAAATTAAAGACAAAATATCTAGAGTGTGAAATATTAGAGCATGAGATAGTTTCACTAAGGATGGAAGTAAGAGGTTCTAAGGAAAAGCTACACAATATTGAGGAAAAATAAAAAACTTTGGATAATATTATCAATGCACAAATATCATTAGTCACCAAAATAGGAATTAGTTATGACGAAGAACAAGGGAAACAAGAAGCATAAAAAGGAGATTCAAGCACCAAAAAGGAAGAAGCTGTAGAAAAGAAGAATGAAAGATAAAGTGAGACTTCTAAGGATAAGTTGGAAAATAGAAATATCAATAGGGAAAGGAACAATGCACAAATGAGAAATAGATGGAACAAGAAACAACATAGGGAAGAAGAGACTAAGAGACCAATAGAGTCAAGATAAGTTTTCTTCAATGAAAGGTGTTACTCATATCACAGGTTTGGACACATGGCTTCATAGTGTAGGACACATGAAATATAGGAAAATGGAAATTTTAGAAATAAGAAAATTTTCCATGGGTATTGCTACTCATGTAATCAGTTTGGTCACAAGGCAATGGATTGTAGGGTTCATGACAAAAAAGGATATGGCTTCACTAGGAGAAATCCTAAGACATTTGCACCTCCAAGGAATAATAACATTAAGTTTTATAAGTGCAATAATGATGGGCATGTAGCAAAATGGTGTATAACAGATATTCCATAATCAAACATGTATAGGAATAGGAATATGGGTATGGGTAGGAATAGGAACAGGAATATGGATAAGAAAAAAATAGGAATAGGAATAGGAATACAAATATGGATATAAATAGGAATAGGAATATGGACATGGATAGGAAAAGGAACATGAATAGTCAAAGAAATCAGAAGGATCGGATGATAAGGAAAGAGGATAAGATAAAGACCAGTGCTTATTGGGAATAGAAATACTCCCATCCCAAAATTAACCACCTCAAGAGGAGGTGGGGGAGGGGCTAAGCTAAGAGACTGATTCTTAGCCCCGAGCCCCAAAGGTGACCCTCTGCCATTGATTTCAAAGGGGTAGATATTTTATTAAGGGGGAGAGATTTGGTTTAAGGAGATAACATTGAGTCAGGGGGAGTAAATTCCCAAGGGGAGTAGAATAGGAAAAAGGATAAGATTTGGTAAAAATAATTCGGGTTGCCATAAATGACAAAGGGGGAGATTGTTGGAGATTTTAAGTGATAAGTTGTCATTTATTTTAAGAGTGAGTGGTCATTGATGTCAAACTTTTAGCACCAGTAAGTGATAGTTTTAGTTGGCAACATCCATTTCTATTTCAATTTCAAGATCTAGTTCAAGGAAGTCATATGAGGTCCAAAGTGCAATAAAAAGCCCAAATAAATAATATTATAATATTATTTTATAATATTATGCCAAGGAAGTTTAAAATTAATTATAAATTAATTTTAAATTAATTTATTAGTTAATTTAATTAACTTATAAATTTATTTAATTTAATTATTAATTATAAATTAATTTAAGATAAGGATAAATAACTCTAAGGTGGGTTATCAATTTGAAATTCAAAATTTAATTTCAAATAAAGTTCCACTGATGTGAGGAGAAATTAAAAGCATGTATAAAATAGGGGAACTCCCACCCTACCATACTCACCATGCCTTCAAGAATTAATGTGGGCTTTAGAATTGAGAGCTATACAAATTGCATTGCATCCAAAGCAAGGAGGAGTGTGCATGTTTCAAAAGGAATAGACAACGATTGAAGGCATAAGAGGAAGGTGCTATACCTTCCTTCACATGGGCATTAGTAACCCACACGGTAGGCTCCCAAGAGCTAAGGTGCTTAGGCTAGAGGAGATGACGAATCGAATATCACCGAATCCTCTTTTTTGGGAAGTATAAGGTATGCTTGGAAATTGGTCGCTAAAAATTTTGAGAACATAGTTTGGGCATTTAAAAATTATTTTTTGCATATTTAAATTGGTTCTAAGGTTGCTAAAGGATTTATAAGGGTTTTTGAAAAATTAAATTTTTAATGTTGTGTGTTCAAATGTTTTGAAAATATTGTAAGGTGTTTTGTTTATATTTTTATGGTGTTGGATATTATTTTAAGTTGGAGTTTATAAGGAGTATCAAGGAAATTATCTTTGTGTATGGTATGATGAGTGTTGTTATAAAATGGAGAAATAAGATATAAATTGAGTTGTGATTGTTTTATATCCAAGGAATTTTTTTAGAAAGTGTTGAATTAGTATTGTTGTGTCTAACCATTGGAATTGGAAAGAAGAAAATTGTGATTAAGACAGGTTTTCTAAAGGTAGTTTGACATCCAACAAAAGGTATGGGCATATTCTTTCTAGTGAGTGATTGTTGAAAGTTGTGTATGAGAAGTTGAGTGAAAAGGATTTTTTGGTTAGCATTGTTGAGAGTGTTTTGATTTATTGCTTCAAGGTTTTCTGGAATTAAGAGTTGTTGATAAAACCTTATTTTATAAGCATTGTTATTGAAGTGAGTTGTTGAGTGAAGAACTTGAACTAGGGTTTGCAAAGAACATGAGTATCATTTTTATGTGAGATTGGTTGATAAAGCATTGTTGGAAATATTTGAGTGAGTATTCATATGCTTGGACTAGGATTTATGAGCAATGAGAGCACCAGGAATGCTCATATATTTGTATATGTACTAATGGTTTTTGCATGGTATTATATCATGAGTTGTGTATTTTATGAAGCATTACATATGTATTTAATAAAATCATGTGTATTATCTAATATGTGTGTGAAGTGTGTTGTGTGTAGCTATTTCCCTAATTTTATCATCTTTTGCTCAGTCGAGGTCTTACATGGACTTGCCACGGTTTTGCTTAATCATAAGAAGGTAAACTACAGTATGTGTCTTACTCAGGGAGGCACCTTACTGAAGTATACGCCTTACTAATGTAGGCACCTTACTGAAGTAGGTGCCTTACTAAGGTAGGCACCTTACTAAGGTAGGTGCCTTACCGAGGTAGGTGCCTTACTCAAGTAAGTGCCTTACTGAGTTAGGCACCTTACCAAGGTTGATGCCTGAATTATGCGTGTTGTCGATAATGACTGGAGAAGGACCCTATTGACCACTGCTCCACGTCATCTATGTGAAACTATGGATGAATGATTTGTCCCAACTAGAGTGGGTGAACATGTAACCACTCGTGAAGCCAAACCATAATGAAGTGGGGATCATCTGATTACCAATAAACGATGTAGAGCTACTTATTGTGTACCGGTTGCAATAACTGAACTATCCCAGTTTAGGTTGAACCAAGATACCGATTGTAACAAAAATACCATAGGGAGATCTGTGTGTGTAGTATATAAACACACAAAATTCCCTGTAGTAGGGGAGACATATTTGATAAAGATAATTGATGTATGTAATATTCCATTGCATTATTAATAAAGTTGAATGTTCATTAGCAGTGCCTCATTTGTGAAGATTATCAGGTGAGGTCTGCCTAGATCTCAGGCCCACTCCAAGATAGTATTCCTTCTCTCTTAGTTATTTACGTAATTTCATTATTCATGGTAGTATTTTCATGTATTAGGCTTAATCTTAGTTATCATAGAGGTGTGTTTATTTATAAGAAGTGTTTTCATTTCGTATCAGTTGGTGTGTTTATTTATAAGAAGTGTTTTCATTTCGTATCAGTTGGTGTGTTTATTTTATCTGTATTGTTATTTTATGAGTAAGTTTTATTGAGGTGGATGATCTTATTGATGTTATACAAACACCCCCCAATGTTAGTTTAATGGATCATCTCTAAAGTGGTAGTGTGACTAGTCTCAACCGTGACCCTTCGCAAGCTTACGAGTTCCCTGTATTGAAAATTTAAATGAGAAGTATTGTGACAAATATAGGAAAAATTCACCAGTGTATAGCACCCAATATTTTGGCACTATTTTTGGGGAAGTGTCACTAGTAGACTAATTATATTACCCCTTAAGACCTTTGACCTGACCTTGTATGAGTCTTCCAAGAAAAATAGGACTAGATGGTATTTTTATAAAATAGAGTCCACCATATCAGTCAGAGTTAGTAGAAGACCTAGAGTTTGAATTAGATTCTCTCGACTCATCACCAGTAGTCCACTGGAGTCAAAGTCCTCACTTTGTGCAAAGTGCCTTCTCATCTCACCAACCTAGGGAAGAATAAACTATTGTAAAACCATTGTTTAATAGGACACCCTTAGAGGAAGCCCTATTGTGGAAAGTTATAGAGGATCAGACTATAACACCAGCTGACTTCAATGCTCTAAACTAAAGATTTTTGAACGATTGAGAAACTATATATGATGTATTAGAGACCACATTTCCTAAAAAAATGGTAGAATAAGTCTCATCTAGGTTTAGTTTCCCGATAGAGGAAGGGGTAGGAGACACCAAAATGAAAAATATTTCCCCTACCAATCTCCTTACCTTTAGGGGATACCCAACTGAAGACCCTGACCTATTTTTATTCAAAATTTATATATTGTGCAGGTATTTTGATTATAAATCAGATGCCTAGAAGCTAAAACTCTTCCTATCAATATTAGATGACTCAGCCCTATGATGGTTCATCGGGTTGGGGAACAAGAATATCACATGGGATAGGATGAAGAAGCTCTTTCTGGAGCAATATTAGGACTTCGATAGAGTGTAGTATTCCAGAGAGGAAGTCCTTAGCATGATGTAGAAAGATAATTAATTCTTGGAGGAATACTAGGAAAGGTTTAATTTTAACCTGAAGTAATCCCCTCATGCAAAGTTAGGGGATAAGTCCCTCAAAAGTATTTTTTTAAGGGGATTGAACAATGAGTTGCTAGAAGCATTGAATATGATCTCCAGAGGAGACATTTACAGCATGATATGGAATATATTTTAAAATTATACTAGAATTACTCATAGAGGAGAGGTAAGCCAACCACCAAAATAGTGAAAGTGACCGCATCAGTCACAAAAATGGAGATAGGCAACATGCTAGAAGATTTAAGGAATGAAATGCTATCCTCTCTAGCTCTGTAGCTAGATACACTATTTTTGGAGAATAAGAAACATGAGAATGATGTAGCATTAACCTATTTATTCCCCAAATGTAGAGGGAAGCATGCCATAAATGTCTGCCCAGAGAACAAGGTCAGAGTATGTGCAGTTTTCTAGAAGAATCATAAAACCTGAATATGCCCATAGCTGCCCAATGCCAAAGAATATGCTGACATAACCGAAGCCAACTTTGTAAGAAATTTAAGGAATTTATATCAACATCCCATGAGTAATATTCCCACGAGTATGCCACCTTATGGAGGAGGGTCATATATGCCATGAGAGCAGCTTATACCACCCAACATGGGATGGTGGGGACCACCACCCTAGATGAACATACCTCCAAGTGTAGCATTCCAAAATTAGAAAACATGGACACCATATCAACGATCATGGAGGAGCCATATCCCATGGAATATGCCTCCACAAAACATGGCACAGGGACCACCTCATCAAGGCTTACTAGCCCTACCTGTGCAAGACCTATGTAGTTACCAATATAGCCAACGGTGAACTCGAACATCAAGGTAAACCAGCTAGCATACCAGGTGGAAGGAGAGATGTATCCAATGCACAATATTAGTTGTAATCCAATACAACTTAGATCATACAAGCAGTTAGGAGTAGAAATATCTTCTCTAGTAGAAGTAGAGGAGGAAGTAGGAGACTCCCATATGATAGAAGAGGTGGGGGAAAAAAAAGTTTTTGAGAAGACAGGGGCCCCATTCCTTGAATGGTTGCAAGAGCAGAAGAAGCCAACACAACCCGAATTTGATATCCTATCAAGCTTGAAAAATCTCATCGTAACTATCCCACTTTTCCAAGCTATCCATGATGTGCCCATATACACTAAGGTGATAAAAGAGATATACCTAAGGAAATCAGGATGCAAAGTAGTGCAAACCATAAATGTCATGGGAAAGTTAGCCAAATTGATGATGGGGAATGCATATCACCCCAAATATGTGGACTGAGGAAGCTCGGTATTGACAGTAAAAATAGGGGGTACTCATTGATGAATACATTGGTTGACTTTGGGGTAGCCATCAATGCAATGTCATAAGACACCATGCAAAATTTGGAGCTCACCGAATTGAAGCCTACCAAAATGGTGTTACAATTGGTTGATCAGTAAATGGTAGCACAAGAAGGAATGCTCGAAGATGTCATAGTAAAAGTTGACACATGGGAGTATCTTGTGGATTTTATGGTGTTGCAATCCAAAACTAGATTGGGTGGTTACCCACTCATCCTAGGGAGACCATGGTTAGCTATGAATGATGCCTACATCAGCTACTATGATGGACTAATGACCATTTCAAATGGCTATAATTTCAAAATATTAACAATATCTCCCTTGACCCAATCGGTTGACGCACTAGGAGAACCTAAAATAGAAAATCAGGAGGATAATACACTATCTAGTCTCCAGCTGGTAATGGAATTAATAGAAGTGGAGGATGAGTCCGAAGAAGATGGAATCATCTCAAGATTCTTCCATGGAGAATCCTCTCTTCCAATTCTTGAGTCACCATAGGTGGGTGCTCAAGACCACCACACCAAGCAAATTGACGTCGGGCATGGTAGAACATTGAACGTCAATAGTGAGCAGACTGCTGCACACTTGGTAGAATTGAAAGATCTCCTAACCAAAAATCATTGGCATTTATGTGGGATTATATGAATATTAAGGGAATCAGTCTAGATATGTGCACTCACTGTATCTATCTAGAAGAATAGTCAACCCTCGTTAGACAACCGCAGAGAAGGATGAAACTGGACATGAAGAAAATTATCAAAGTTGAGCTATAGAAGCTCCTAACAGTAGGATTCATCTACCCAATATCGTACAGTGAATGGGTATCACCACTCGTGGTGGTCCCTAAGAAGAATGGAAAATGGATTATCTGTGTTGACTACAGATCGTTGAATAAGGTGACTAAAAACGACCATTTTCCACTTCCTTTCATTGACCAAGTACTAGATACATTTTTTGGGAGAAAATACTTTTCCTTCCTAGATGGATTCAATGGGTACAATCAAATCCATATTGTAGAAGAAGACTAGGATAAGACAATGTCCACCTTCCCATGGGGAAAATTTGCATACAGGGTGCTACCTATCGAGTTATGCAATGCACCAGCCACCTTCCAAAGGGTAGTGCTTAGCATATTCATGAATATGATAGGTGAATCAATCAAAGTATATATGGATTATTTCACCATTTATAGGGAAACATTTGATGAGGCGATGAAAAATTTGGAACATGTACTCTAGAGGTGCAAGGAAAACAATCTATCCCTCAACAATGAGAAATGTTTTATGATGATGCAGGAATACATAGTGTTAGGACGTCATGTCTTGATAGAAAGAATTAAAGTGAATCACAAGAAGATAGAAGTCATAAAATACTTGCCCAGTCCAAAAACATAGAGGGAGGTAAGGAGTTTCCTCAGCTCTACTGGGTGCTACAAGTAATTTATCACTGATTTCAACAAAATTGCCAGACTACTACACACCCTTCTAACGAAGGACATATAATTTATCTGGATAGACGATTATGAGCAGGCATTTTAGATTTTGAAGTAGAAGTTGATCTCTACCCCAATGTTGTGGGGCCCAAATTGGTTTGTCTTGTTCCACATATATTGTGATGCATCCAATAATGCAATTGGAGTGGTCCTCGGATAACAGGATGGTGAAGAGTTCTACACCATATATTATGTTAGCAAGAACCTAGCAGGGGCTGAGATTAATTACATAGTAATGGAGAAGGATTTTCTCATAGTGGTACACACCATAAATAAATTCCACCACTACATTATTGGGTACAAAGTATTTTTCTACATGGACCATGTAGCCATCAGGTATCTAATGAGCAATCTAGCTATTAGCGGTAGGATCATTAGGTGGCCTTTTTTCTGCAATAATTTGACCTTACCATAGACAACAAGCTCAAGAAATACAACATAGTCACAGAATTCCTGTCCAGACTAATTATAGTAGACTATGCAGTGGTAGAAGATGAGTTCCCGAACAAGCATCTATTCATCATCAATGAACATACACCATGGTATGCAGACATTGCCAATTATCTAGCCATCGGGAGAACCTCCCGCACCCTCTTATATTGATAGAAGCAAGGGGTAATTGAAAAGAGTGCATCATACCAATGGATTTATGGCCTCCTATTCAAAATAAGGCCTGATAAGATCATAAGATGGTGCATGGCAAAGCACGAGTTTGCAAAGATACTCAAGTCCTGCCATAATGAGCCTTGTGGTGGTCACATCTAAGGGAGAAGGACTGTATATAAGGTATTGTATATTGGGTTTATTGGCCCATGTTGTTTAAATATGCAACCACATATGCCAGTAAATATGATGAATGCTAGAGGATGGGCAAGCCAGCCCATAGGGATGAAATACCCCTACAACCTCATGTGCACATCAAGCCCTTTGAAAAATAGGGTATGGATTTTGTGGGATCCATCAACCCACCTTCAACTAGAATGAGGTACATTCTAGTCTGTACAAAATATGTCACTAAATGGATCGAGGTCCAAGCGCTAAGATACTCCAAGTAATGAATTCGATAGCTAAATCCGTTGGATGAATTTTGCATGGATGCCCTACAAAGAATAAATTGTGCAGAGGCAAATAATGCAATGGCATGACTGCCACATTAAAAAGAAAAAATTCAAAGAAGGAGACTAGGTACTATTGTACAACTCTAGGTTCCAAGAGCAGAAGGGGAAGCTAATGAAGATATGGATGAGACCATATGAGGTGGTGTAAATAATTAAGAATGGTGTTATATGGGTCAAGACAATCGATGACAACAACACCATCCTAACATCCAATGGCCACTAGGTGTGGCCATACCATACATCTGAAGTATTGTTGGTGGAGACTAGAACATGCATGGGGGAGACCCCATCCAAGTAAAATCTCCCAAATTCTCAACAACAGGGTGGATACAGGGACATCCACCAAAGACAAGTTAGAATAGGTTTCTATTTTTTAGCTTACTATGAGTTTTGCAGGGACAACACCCGCATGCAAGCTACAGGTATCTTGAGATCCAGGGCCTAACAGGCATAGACCCCATTTAAGTGCACTTTTTTTTTCTTTTTTGTATGCTTTCTTTTTGCAAGGACGTCCTGATTGTTAGAATAATAGGTATATGGGAAAACCATGCCTAGGTCATCTCAGCATCCACGTACCTATGCATTAGGAGGATAACAATGGTTCAAGAATGGGAAGGATGCCAAATTCCTCATCGAACATACCCATGCTTGAACGAGGCGGACGCTGATGAAATATGAGAAAAATTCTGAGAGGTTTGATCAACCTCACATCAAAATACATGTTAGCCACCACTAAATTTTCAACAATAAGGGATGGGTGCCTTACTATGGAGGAGCAAAACCTTACTTTGGCACCTTAATTTGGAGGAGTGGCACCTTACTTTGGTGCCTTACTCTGGAGGATTGGTGCCTTACTTTTGTGCCTTGCTCTAGAGGAGCGGCGCCTTACTCTAGCACCTTACTCTGGAGGAGTGGCACCTTACTCTAGAGTAGCGGTTCCTTACTCTAGTGCCTTACCCTGGAGGAGCGGTGCCTTACATTGGTGCATTACTCTAGAGAAGTGACACCTTACTCTGGCGCCTTACCTTGGAGGAGCGGTGCCTTACTTTGGTGCCTTAATCTAGAGGATCGATGCCTTATTTTGGTGCCCTACTCTAGATGAGCGACGCCTTACTCTGGAACCTTACCCAAGTGGAGTTGCACCTTATTCTAGCACCTTACCTAGCAGGAGCAATGCCTTACTCAAAAAAATATATTATTATTAGGGGGGTCATTGTCATGAGGACGTGACAATCCTTAACTATGGGGGGAAATGATGCCTTACTCTAGAGGAGTGGTACCTTAATCTAGCACCTTAATCCAAAGGAGTTGCGCCTTACTCTAGGCACCTTACCCCGCAATCCAGGCCACCATCGAACATTCATATATAAAAAAAATAAAAATAAATAAAATAAAATAAATAAATAAATAATATGTACATATATATATGATGGTCAAAGCGGTGCCTTACCCTGGTGCCTTACTGAGTTAGGTGCCTTATCAAAACCTTACTAATTTAGGTGCCTTGTGGTGCCTTACTAAGTTAGGTGTGCCTTACCGAGTTAGGCACCTTATTGATTTAGGCACCTTACTATGGTGCCTTACTCAAGCAAGCGCCTCGATCAATTAAATTTACATGCATAACTTGGTAGTATAAGGAGCAACCGAAGCCAACCATCATGTCACATGATGGAAATTCAAATGTGGCCAACTATCGAGGAGATAGGCATCCCAACTTGAACCAATATGATCCACCACATTTTCAGTAGTAGTACCTCGAGCAAACCAGGAATGCAGTACCCAAGGTGATGTAATCAACACATGAGAAGAACATCATCGAATGGTAATTTGGCATACTCCATGCAACACAAAATTACCAATCAGGTATGTGCATGGTTTTTAATTAGATATATATGAATTTTCATATAATATGCTCTCAGAAATAATGATGGTGCAAGAACAAAAAATCACCCCTCATGCCTAATACATCGTGCCAAAAATTAATTTAGGTGGTGTACCCTGCTAAACCCAACATGGAAACAATTTCCAAAGTTAGGTGCCTCAGTTTATAAAAATATGTCTTACTAAGTACAAAAATTGAACTCAGCAGGGAATTCACCATAGGAGGACCTTCGAAGAATCATGCGATTAATAAGTAGGAGCCCAATGGCATTGAAGTAATTAGGGGGGAAGTCCACAATCAGTTTGAAGTGGCAGGATGGATGAATTACTATTGCCTAGTCATCCAGGAATAAGACATTGAGGTAGCCAAAGAATTCACCACTGCTCTAAATGGATAAGTGGTCTAGCTACATGGACTGGTAATTCCATTCATCCTAGAGCACATTGCTTAGGTCACTAGCCTCCCCTCACTAGGGAATTTACATACAAGGATGGCATGGTGAAGAAATGTGTCGAAGTGCTACTTGGACAAGGGAATTTCCCCTATGACCAAGGAGGACTTCCCAAACAGAGGATCTCGATGCACTGGAACACTCCCATTTGACATGTCACAGACTACTAAACCCACTTTCAAGACAAAGGTAGCTCATTTTACTCTCTTAGGGGACGTGTTGTATAGACGTGGTTATGATGGAATTCTTCTTCATTATCTTGAGTCTACAGAAGCATGAAGAGCCATATTTGAAGTACATGATAGTACTTATGGTGGTCATTTTAGAGGAATGGTCATTGTAAAGCGTATTCTATGCATGGGTTACTATTGGCCCACCATGAAACATGACTATTCCATATATGTCAAACATTATAATAAATATCAACAACATTCTAATTTAGCTCATGTGCCATCTCAAGCATTACAAACTATTCAAATCCTTTGACCTTTTTCACAATGGGGTCTTGATTTAATTGGAAAAATCTCACCCCCTTCCATGGGACAACATACATTCATCATCATAGCTATTGAATACTTCACAAAGTGGGTTGAGGTAATTCCTCTAACCAGTATAGTAGGAACTAGAATTATGGAGTTTATACTTCATCATAATATCCATCATTTTGATATTCCCTCAAAAATCATCTCTGATAATGGTAAGTCTTTCAAAAACAAGGATGTTCAAGCACTTTGCAAGAAATATAATATCCAACACAATTTCTCGACTCCTTATTACCCACAAGAAAATGGACAAGATAAGGCTACCAACAAGATAATAATTGATACTCTCAAGAAACTTGTCAAAGAAAATCATAGATATTTGCATACAAAAATTCCCTTGGCATTATGGTCTTATCAAACAAGAATCCACATGCCTACCAAGGCAACACCATTTTTATTGGTCTATGGAGCTGAAGCAATCATACTTCTTGTGCTTGAGATCCCCTTATTATGAAGTTATTTGTAGGAATTCATAGATGAAGACACTGCTATAAAAGCACATCTTGACCAACTCACACTCCTTGATGAGAGGTGAGTCAATGCTTTGGATCATTTACAAGTTTATCAAGAACACCTAAAGTTTGCATACAATGCCAAAGTTCATCTATGTGAATTCCAAGTAGGATATCTTGTTCTTAAAGAGAATCAAAAAAATAGTAATGAACTATAGCATCTTCGTGATAAATTCATGGCTAATTGGTTAGGTCCATACCTTATCACTCAAAAAGTGGGTAAAGGAACTTATAGGCTTTCCAGTCTAGAGGGAGTTGAAGAACCCGGACCACTTAATGTTATAAACTTGAAAGAATTATATGCATAATGTGATTTATATATGTATATATACATGGATATTACACAAAAAGAAAATTGCTTTCATACATTGCATTGTATTTTACATAGTATATTTTACACCTTGCAGTTCACACTTGCATTGCATACATTTTCACACTACATTTTACACATTTCATATAATACATCACATTCACAATTCCAAATTTCTCATTTCATATTAGATATCATTTATTTAGTATAAATATTAATTGTTCCAATAAAGTCATGTTGCCTTAATTAGGGGCTCCTTCAAACTATCATCCACTATTTTATAAAGTCACATTGTCATTTGCAAACCACATGTCCATAATTTCTAGGTGTTTTGGTCAATTAGCTACTCCTAGTGTTTTAAGTAACCTCAAAGTACATGTTATGTTTTCTTTAGGATCAAGACACATTTTCACTAAGAAAATCTCGAGTTCTAGGAATTGACTCCAAAACATTCTTGAACCAACCACAATTACACAAATTTTAAAAACATCTTGTGTTAAAGAGGGATAACACCATACTTGGGTTGTACCTTGACGTGAAAAGGGTAATCCTTGATTTTTCCATAATGCAACATAGTTGACAAAAATAGTGGTTTTCACTACTATCACAAATGCCAAAATAAAATAAAGAGTAGGGAAAAATCCCAAACAAAACTCTAAATCTTTTATACATCACACACCATTGATCATTAGATTGTAAGGATAGTACTGCATTTTAAGTCAGACAGTTAGGTAGTCATACCCAAAACTTAAGAGATAAAATTATTGGACTATGGAGCTAATATCCAGAGGGGCTATAAATGCTTGACTAGTAGTAAAGTACACTCATGCATGGTGACACATATATTTCAAAGAGATCTTTGACCACACATAAGGACAATCTAGCTTCTCGATCTTCTCCATAATAGGTTTCACCCAATTTACTCAATATGAGTTAATGAACTCACTTGCACACACATTGGTTATTGATTGCATCGAGTCATTATCATGCTTATGATTCAATAAATGAATTAATTGCACACACATTTGGTCTTAAATAAATTAGGTAGTATTTAGTGAGTTTGTTTAATACCACTAGCATGTCTGAGTCTCCATAAAATAGTAATTTTTCCATATCAACATCCATATCTTCTTCCATATCAATATCCATATCTTCTTTCATGAGTCATCCACTTTCACATACCACTATTTTGGTGGCCCTAATTAAACAATAATGCTAAACATGGCCAAGAAAAATATAAAATATGAATGGTCATTAGAACATTTGCATTCATACACATTATCATTGCATTAATCATCCACACACAAGAATTTACACTAAAAGCATTCATACAAAAGCAAAACACAAAATTAAAATCCATATCTATATATATATGAGTGTGTGTGTGTGTATAAATATCGCATATACAATGAATTCCCAAATGCTATATACAATGGAGCACTAAGTCTCATATACAAAAAGTACATCTAAGAACTAGTTAATGCCTATAAGAGGATCTCTATGACCTTGAAGGAGCCCTAGATCTAGAGTTATGACTAGAATCACTAGGCCTAATAGACCCAAATATGGATGAGGAGGGTGGATCTAGAATCCCAATGCCATACTACATAATCGATCCTAAAATAACCAGATATATCCATCCCCATCCTGAAGGTGGTGTACATCATGTCTCTAATAATGAGCCCTATCTATTACCTCTACCTAGAGTCTCATGTTCCTATCCTTAACTCCATCTATATTCAGCCATACCTCAAGATATATCTACATCCTGAGCCACATTCTTCACATACCATAGATAAGTTATATTTGTATCTCGAGTTGCCACTATAACATCCCATACTACCACCAAATTCTCCAACCTCACCCAATCCTCCTCACTCCGACTAGGAGGTCTATTCAGAATCCTCTACCTATCCTCCATGCCATCTCCATCACCTCCAAACTTTAGAGTCTGCTCTATTGCACCTCTAGTCCATATTTTTTTATTGCTATATTGAAGGTGCCTTCAATGCTTAGGAGCCTCAACAGTCTCCTCAACATCTACCCCATCCCCATCCCCATCTACTACTAGACTCTGCATCCATGGTGGTTGATTCATGAACCATGCATCATAATCTATAGTAGTCCCTACATCATCCACATTGATGAGATCCATATCATCATAATCCTCATAGATGGCCTTCCATACCTTGATATATGGTAGACCCATCTCATCCTAATGATTCTTATAGAGCATCGATACCTCAAGAATATCCTACCTCATTCTAAATGACCTCAATATCCATGATGACTTAATCAACTTTACCTCACTTGTGTGCCTCCCAAAAACCCACCTAGCCTACCGTACCCAACTTAGATTATCCCCATAACCTATCCACATGGTACCTCACCATGGTCTCCATACCACTAGAGTTAATGTCAATCCATCCCAAAAATTCCTATACCATTGAATCATATAAATATGATGACTCGACTGTACCTCCTCTACCACTAGCCATCTCATAGCATGGGGCTTCTCCCTATCCCACATTGCAACTAGTAAACCCATCGGTTGAACCACACTAAAATGCTCCTAACCCCAATATTGCAGTAGTAAACTGTAACCCAATCCCTTCTACTTCCACCTATTTACCTCATATAACTCCTAGTACAACTATATAAATAAATAAGGAGCCCATGTATGCACCTGAGGTGTGGTGATCATATCATACACCAACCCAATAAGGTTCCATGGGAACTGATAGCTATTGTTGTTTGAGGCCACTGTGTTGGACAATATGAACATCACCAAAGCGATAAGGGCATCTAACTTCTTTTCCACATACATGGACAAGTATGTGATCCCTCCACCCTGTACATCCACATATTTCCACCCATATATGAACAAGTAGCTAATATCATGCCCCTTATTGTGTCCAATCTCAACACGTAAGCCCTACAATAGAAACTTGAGGATGCAGTATACATCCTCAAGTATCATGCTCATCTCTTCAGTAGGTATCTAAAATGTCCTCCTATCTGGATCCCATATATCTACCAAGGTAGAGAGATACTCCTCATCCTCCCTCACCACATCTATTTGATCTACCCCAGCTAGCCCCACAACCTCCAATCACTCCCACTAGTCCTCTGGTATCACCTTACTCATCCTAGGGATGAGAGGCAAGAACCGATGTTCAACCTCCAAAATATTCAGCTACAACACAACATAAAGCATTAATGTCAAATATATTGCATAATTAAAAAAAAGAGTAAATTTTTTTTTCAAAAACACAAAGAGCTTCAAAGGTACTTACCTTGGCAAAATGCACATCTTATCCTACTACCTCATCCATGCAATCCATCACCATAGCTTCCATGACACTTCACTCACTCACTCCACTCCACTTCCCTCACTCCCTTAGATGTAGCTTCTAGAATTTTACAAATGCACAAATGAATGTGATTTCCCATTTTTAGGCCTTTTATAGCTATTTTAGGCACACTAAAATGCCCATAGGGGCTCCCAGGTGCATTTAAATACCTCCTTACATTTGAAAAGTGCCAAACTTGTGCCAGCATTTGTGCAAGATATAAGCGCCCATCGGTGTTTGTTGTCAAATTTGAAAAAAGACCAAAAAAATTCAAAAAGGTAGCTTAAATCCTTAAAATATTTTCAAATTTATTCCATAAATCATTTTTATCACCATAAAATATTTTGTGAAAACCAAAATCGATTTGGATTCATAATTTTTTCTTACGACCAAAAGTCCCAAAATCACATTACAAGTTACAAAATGCTTCAAAATGGTAAAAATTTTCACAAAACTATTTTCATCATTCTCATCATCAATTCCACTATTGCATTCAATTTCATGATCATATGAATTGATTTGGATGGCTAACTTTTATATGCACCTAAAAGGTGTAAAATTATCCAAAATTGCTTCAAAATGTCCCAAATCAATGTAAAATTTCACAAAATTTCTCAATTCAATCATCAATGCATTTCTCCTCATCACATATTCATTCCACATCATTTTCATTGATCAATCACTACATTTGCACATTTCCCAAGTTCATATAAAAATTCAAGTGAACCTCATATCTAGTGGTATATTCTATCTCCTTGGTGATTGCAGTTATTTGCATCCATGCAATTCAGTAAGATGAATAAATAAACATAAGGACACTTTGTCACATTCATAATCACATATCTCATTGTTCAAAAGAAAAATATTTTTTGGCCCCTCATCCTTTGAGTGAGACTATGGCATGACCAATTTATTCAAAAAGTTGTCATTGAAGGCCTTCTTCATGGGGCTTGGAAGACGGACCAAAATCATAACTCATCATTAATTTTACATTGATAGTCATGATAGATATAGGCTATATATAAGGTGATTGGTTCCAATTGTGGTAATTATCTAACATTCATTGGTCCGCCCTCCAAAGTTGACTCTTTTTATTTTGTTGGATTTTCATCACTTTGAATTTCAATGATGCCAAAAGGCATTTTGTTCAACAACATGAAATCACCCCAATCTTGAGGCAACACAAATTTGATTTTGAATTCCTATAATGGGATACATCTTACATGATCTTGACATCTACACTTGGCAAAAAATCCTTCTTATGTTAAAGCAAAAATAGAGTCAACCATTTGTATTTTACACCAACCCCTTCCACTGTTGGGGCAAAAATGACATCACATTTTACATCATTTATATCATCCACATTCACATCCAACATTTACACTTGCACAATTCAACCACATTTTTCACCCCATAATTTAGTCAATTGGCTTCTGATATTCATTCTCCACTCATTCGCCAATTGAGGGGGTAAGCTACACACTCCAAAATTCTTTTGTATTCAAGTTTATTTTGACATCCCAATGAAAGAAAGATGCTTTGTCATCCATCCAAACTAGGTGTCTCGTATTTTTGCACCGCATTGTGTTTCACGCAACTTGGTACAAAAAGTGGCATTTGTTGATAAAAAAATCTAGCCACTTATCATCCATCCATGGCTTCTCACCATAATTATTCATTATTTATATATATTTGTTTAATATATATTTAAATAACGATATTTTATATTATTTATTTATATATTAAATAAAATATATATATTTATATAAATTAATCCTAGCCATACATCATGATTTAATCCTAGCCATTCATCCACCTTAATCCATGCCACTTACCCAAATTTAATCTCCACCCTTCCTCATGTTCTAATCTCAACCACACATTTCATGTCATTGAAACCCTAACAAGTTTCAACCCCTAAGAATTTTTGCTAAGTTTTTGAATTCTCTAAGTCATTTGGAGTTTCAAATCCCTTTAGTTTACTAAGCCCTTATACCCTAATTTCTCAAGTATACTCACCCAATTTCATCTGCCATCACCCCTTCTCGTAACCTTCACATCCATCGTTGTCCACCTCATGAACCAGATTTGTTCTATAACTTCTACTTCACACCCCCAAAAACCCTCCAGAGCTTTATGAGCCCCTATCAAATTCTCTTGAGAACCTTTGGGTGCTTTATACCATAACCAAGCACCATACCAAGTCGATCGAGCACCTTCTCAAGTATGTCAAGGGCCCACATGTGTTTCTCATCCTAGTTCTATAGCCCTATAGTCCTCAGGTGTCGTTAGGGCACATCTGCATAACCATCCTCTAGAAAAACAAAGATGATAGAAATGACAAGTCAGTTAAGACAAGGTAAAAGTTTATTTTACAAGCATTTTCACATTCTTAGATCTGTTTACAGTTTCTTTTACTCTACATCTAGGGTTTAGTGATTTCTTTGTCTCAGGGTGTCATGCAGTGGAGCCCTCACATATGTTATTAATTCTTATTTGTTTGCTATTGATAGGTGTGAGAATAATATTTATTAGTAGCTGCTAAAGCTTGAGTGGCCCTACATAGGATACCAAATCCCTCTCACTACTTTGTTTAGATTAAATATGAGCAAGAAGACACCATCATTCATTGGATTAGGGCCTCGAAAATCCTAATATTGTAACAACTGTATCAAGAGCATTGTAAATATCCCACATTGGAACACATTATTTTTATAATCGATATATCTACCCCATTCAATAAAATAATGTATGTTCTGTGCAATTTTGTGTCATTTACTTGTGCTTTTGTTACTTTCATATATATATTGTATTGGTGTTTCATTTTTACATTCACAAGAAGGAATGTCTAATGCATTTTAATAAAAGGACCTATTAATAGGAAGGAAGGAAACTAACAAGTTGAACATTAGAATAAATTAAAACAATGGTAATTATTAAATGAGCTTGCAATTGCTTCAATTTAAAATAAACTTAATAAAATGGTATTATGGGTAGTTGTGAGTTTATTCCTTGAGAAAATTCTATCCAGGATTTCTTTAAACCCTTATAGGGAAGAAGAAGGGAATTTTTTTTTTAATTTTTTGGTAATAATATTTACTTCATTGGAATATTGTAGATACAAAGATATTTTGAAGGTTTACGTAGAGCACAAGCATCTAAGGATTTGCACTAGAATTGTGAACTTGAATTCTCTCCATATATGTAATTCTAAAATAAAGAAGGTACTCTATAAGCATCTCCTTCTGTATGAAATAATATCTCAATGGTTTTATAAAATACTTGTTGGAAACCACAATGCTTATAATCATTTGAATGATTAGTACCCTTAGAATATGGAATATTTAAGCTTAAGCAAACCTTGAACGAGTCATTAAAAAAATAAGACCCAAATGCTTACTATGTGTATAAACCTAATCTATTGTAGTGCACTTTGCCAAACTAATTGGATAAGTTGTCTAGATGCAATGCATCCTTGTAAATTCATGAAATTTCAACCTTTGAATTTGAATCCTATAGCCCCACAATATTCTCTCCTCCTATATGCATTAGCATCAATAGAAATCTATGGTAAACTATGATGTGAGTTATGTAAACAATCTACACACAGGATCGAACATGCATTATTTCTCTTGTGAGTATGTTGGAGTGAGTTTTTAAAAACCTAGGAGGCTCTAGATCTAATTAATCTCAGTCCAAGAAGGCCATGTGCCTTTTTTATCTCTGTATGATTTTTGCACGACATCAAATATTTTTTATTTTTATTAAAACCCTAAAAGGAAATTTAGAACAAATTATATTGTTGTGTAATAATCAACATTTCAAAGCGTGATAGATGCTAAGGAATAATATAGGCTTTATAAGGAAGCCAAACTTTATCTTTGTCATTTTAAAATAATAAAATACATTCATGGGTTTATTCATAGGAAACAAGATTAGCTAGAACCTAATGGATAGTACCAAAACTAAGGTAATTATGGTGTAACAATCCCTTAGGGTTATAATGGGTACTTTAGTAATGGAGCATCGAAGTGAGACTTAAAGGTGGGATAATTATAGATCCCATTGTAACTAGATTTGTGTGATGGAACCTCGATGGACTATGATATATCCATGTGATATATTTCATGCAAATGATAGTATGGGTACTTGATTGATTGTAGGAAAACCTACGAGGGATATCATTAGGTGAAATAGTCATTGGAAACCTTGATTGACTATTGGGTGACCAGGTGAGAGATGTCACACAAGTGATAGTTGCCTCAATTAAACTATTAGGGGTATTATTTAACTAAGTATGGTAGTTTTACACATGGTGTAGTGGATAAAATTACAAGAAGTTTTATGCCTAGGTACTAGTGGAAATTGAATGATGCTAGTAGTGGAATTGGCATCCCTTATCGAGAGAACAGGATAAGCTTAATTATACATCATGGTCAAAATGTCCTTCAAAGGAAGTTAATAAAATTGGGAGACCATGTGAATGTATCCCTTAAGTTATATGGGTAGTGTACAATGTGAATTCCCAGAGTTGATGCAGGAATTTGACCAGTCCTATCCACCTAAGGGATTTTGCAGCATCTGGAACTTTAAATGTGGTTGAAATATTCTATTGAATATTTCAAGAACATATTTGGTGAACCTTACTTGTGACAATAAAATTTTTCCTCTCCTAGGTTGGTTAAAATTTGGTTTTTATATTTGGTATAAGAGCATGGTCGTAGGACTAGAAGCTTTCATAGAGAGAGATCCTAGTTATGACCAGTTTGATGTGGATCCTAGGAAGAAAAGAATATTCCCATGGGGATGGTGATTTACATGGAGTAAACCTATCATGAATTTATAAACTCATAAAAATCTTAGTAGGGCAATTTACGTGAAGTAAACATGACCCAGATAATTACTAGGGAAGTTATAGATGGTCATAATCGAATGATACAATATGGAGATACAAGTGTGACCATGACCACTACCAAAAGGATGTTAATGTTTTAAGTTAGTTCATGGGAAGATTTAACTAACCTTTTGGAAGTATATTTTATATAAATTGTAACTTAGTTACCTTCTTGTATGGCCAATAGAAAAGGCACCCAAGTTAAGGAGGGGTAGAAGATAATATTATTCGAATCCAAGGCCAATTAGATAAGATGGAACCAGAAGGGAAATTCTAGAAATCCAAAATGATATATGAAAAAATATCATTATTGTTGACTCATTATTTCAGGATCAAATAGAGTAATAGAGAGAAAAAATGAACCAACAAAGGTATTTTTTGGAAACGATAGTGAATCCAATTGCACAACATAGGAATTTTGAGGATAGATAGGAAAGGAAATAGGTGGCCAAAGCTCTTATAGAGATTGAGTTGGCCAAGGATATGAAATATGTCAATATATCTAAGTTTAATATAAAAATATGGAGGTGAATCAACCAAAGTTGGATTGAGAAGGATGAAAAGGAAGATGTGTATGGAAAACACCCAATCGTACAAAAATTTAGGAATTTTTCCCTGAAGATCTTCTTGGAATTCCACCAAAATGAGAATTTAATTTCACCATTAAATTGATGCTAGGAACTAAACCTATGCATAAAAATACCTATAGGATGAATCCTATAGATTGAGTTTAAAGTACAAATTTAAGGATTTTTATAGAAGGTTCTGATAAAACCCAATGTGTCTCCATGGGGTGCATCTATTCTCTTTGTTAAGAAGAAATATGGATCGCTTAGATTATGCATAGACCATAAAATGTTGAATAAACCAACCATCAAGAAATGATATCCCTTGCCCAAAATTAAGTATTTGTATGATCAATTGAAGGGGACAACCATATTTTTAAATTTTGATTTGAAATTAGTATATCACCAACTATGGATCCGTGAGGAAGATACATACAAAACTACTTTCAAGACTTGGTATGGGCACTATGATTTCATAGTGTTACCATTTGGGATAGCCAATGTGCCAACGATATTCATGAAATTGATGAATATTGTATTTAGGAAGAAATTAGATTGATTCATATTGATCTTTCTAGATGACATTTTAATATATTCTAAGAATAAGGATGAGCATGGCAAACAGTCGAGTATAGTTCTTGAGTTTTTAAGGGAAAATAATCTTTATGGTAACTTATCAAAGGTACAATATCTCAGGCATATCATATCTATATAGGGAATTGCAATAGACCCTAGGAAGAATGAGGCCATTTTGAGTTGGCCAAAACCAACCAGCATATCTAAAGTATGGAGTTTTATGGGCATCACAGGTTATTATAGACAATTTGTGAAAGAGTACTCTAAGATTGTCTATCTAATAACCAATTTGTGAAAGAGTACTCTAATATTGTCTATCTAATAACCAATCTACAATGGAAAGAAAATGAATTTAAATGGATGGATACATTCAAGGTAGCGTTTGAGTTACTTAAATAGAAACTCACTAAAACACCTATTCTAAAAATTCTAGATCCACAAGGAAATTTCTCAGTATGTACTAATGCATAATTGGAAGGTTTAGTTGGGGTCTTATCCCAATATGAATCACTTGTGGTGTATGAGTTGATAAAAATCAAGAAACATGAAGTGAATTATGCCACACATATTTTGGAAATGGTATTAGTTGTACATGCTCTCAATATGTGGTGACACTACCTGTTAGGAAGACCATTTGAGCTTAGGATCAATCATCAGAGTTTGAAGTACATATTTTCTCAACCTATGCTCAATAATAGATAGAGAAGGTGGATCAAGTTCCTATATGATGATGAATTTGGTATTGAATATGTCAAAGGTAAGTAAAATAAAGTCATAAATACCTTGAGAAGGTGAAGGCATATAACTACTTTAACTTGTAGTCATGTGGACTTGTTGAATAAAGTCAAATAGAAGCAAGCTTAGGATATATTTTTTAGTGAATTCAGGCTAAAATGACAAGAAATATTAATTAAATAAATATTATAGCATTAAGTATGGACTCTTATGCTTTAAGGATAGGGTTGCCATACCAAAAATTGGTGATTTAAGGAGATTTATCATGTAGGAGGTTCATAGATCCCCTTACTCCACTTATCCTAGAGGGGTCAAGATAAGGGAGAATATGAAGAAGTTTTTCTATTGGTCAGGAATGAAGAAGGACATCAATAATTTTATCGCTAGATGCATGGAATGCCAAAAGGTAAAAGTTGAACACAGGCACTAGCAGGATATCTATACCCATATGATATATCTAAACACAAATTATAGGTAATATCTATGGATTTCAATTTGGAACTACCTAATAATAGTTTTTAGCATGGTGTAATCCTTGTTGTGGTAGATAAACTAACCAAGATTGTGCACTCCATACCAAGGAGTACAAAGGATGATGTAGTTGTGGTATCTAATAAATTTTTCGAAGAGATATTCAAATTACATGGGTTTCCTGAAATAATTATCTCATATAGAGATTCTAGATTCACTTTCAAATTCTAACAATATTTACATAATGCAATAGGTACAAAGTTGAATATCAATTCTACTTATCATCCAAATATTTATGGTCAAATCGAAAGAGTCAATCACATTTTGAAAGACATGCTATGCATATACTGCTTCGATCAAAAGTCTAAGTTGGAAGATATTTTACACCTGGATAAATTTTCTTACAATAATGGTCACCATGCTTCTTTGGGAATGGATCCTTTCAAAGCATTGTATGTTAGAAAATGAGCAATACCTCTATAATGGGATAATACAAAGAATTGTATCATCATCGAACTAAATATGGTTTAATAAATAGAGAAGTAGCTTAAGATGATAAATCATAGGCTTAAGGAAGCCTCTAATTGTTAAAAGAGTTATGTAGATAGAAATATATCAACTAGATAATTCTATGAGGGGGATAGAGTCTTCTTAAGAGTAAATCCCTTGCAAAGCACCATCACATCTACCAAGTTGGATCACATATATTTTGGGCCCTTTGAGATCACTGATAAGATATGCCTAGTAGCCTATTATCTCATCTTCCTATTCAACCTATTCAAGATCCATGATACATTCTATGTATCCTTGCTTAGGAGATATGTTGCTATAATCCTAACCATGTATGGAATGTTTCTAATCTACAGATAGTCAACCCTTCAATGATTGAAGTGAAGCCTATGAAGATTCTAGAGTTCCATTCCAATATGATGAGGAACCAAACTCTAGAATAGTGTAAGGTCTAATGGGATCAATAATTTAAAAATAATGTCACTTGGAAGAAATTGGTTGATATGCATAGACACTTTCCATATTTATTTGAAAATGAAATGTAGTTTTTATTTTATGTGCAACATACTGATAAAACATAGAGGTTTGTATTTATTCCAAAGGGGTAGTATGTCATGGCCCTCCCTTGGCACACTTTTTCATATGATGGACTTATAAATTTGTATATTGTTTATATGATAGAATAAATGGCTATATGGTGACTAGTTGTTTGTTTTATTGAAGATTATAATGCTACTAATGGATTTATGTGATTGTAGAAATAGGTATCCTTGCAAGTGGGCAAAAAACCAATGGCTAAAATAGTCAAAACAACCTGACACATGATATCCATATTTAGACCTAGTTCATGCCTTTGCATTTTGATATATCTTTTCTACTTTTGTATTTTATTTGGTATCATATTTGCAACAGTAATGTACTTTGTGTTGGACTATGGAATGAATTTCTAATGTTTTTTAATAAAAATACCTATTAATTAGAAGGAAGGAAACTAATGAGTTGAACATTAGAGTAGATGAAAATAATGGCTATTATTAAATTACCTTGCAATTGTTTAAAATTAAAACAAAGTTAATGAAATGGTATTGTGGGTAGTTGCGAGTTAATTTCTTGAGTAAATTCTCTTAGGGTTTTTTTTAAACCCTTACGGGAAAGAATAAGGGAACTGGTTTTTTGCTTTTGGTAATGATATTGCTTCATTACAATACGGTAGATACTTAGAGTTTTTGAAGGTTTACATAGAGCACAAGCATTACACTGTGAACATGGATTATCTCTAGACAAGTATTTCTAAAATAAATAATGTACTTTGTAAGCGTCTCTTTTTGTATAAAATAATGTCTTAATGGTTTTAAAAAATTATTTTTGGAAACTGCATTGAATTTAATTAGTTGAATGATCAGTACCCTTAGAATATGGAATATCTAATATTTTGGAAACCTTGAATGAGTCTTTAAACAAAACAATATCCAAATGCTTTTTGTGTGTGTAAACCAAATATGCTATAGTGCACTTTTCTAGATTGATTGGATAAGTTATATAGACATAGTGAGTCCTTGTAAACATCAAATTTGCATAGCGTCGAGCTTTGAATTTGATCCTTGTGGCCCAACAATATTCTCTCCACCTAGATGCATTGACATCAATAGCAATATATGGAATTTTTTTTTGCAAATGATGCAGATAATCTATGCATGGGATTGAGCATGCATTATTTCTCTTGTGAGTATGTTAGAGTGAGTTTTCCAAAACTTAAGAAGCTTCAAATTTAATTAAGCTTAGTCTAGGAAGGACACATGGCTTGTTGATATTTATTTTATTTTTGCATGAAACCATAGATGTTTTAGTTTTATTAAAACCCTAAAATAAAATTTAGAACAAATTATGTTGTGCAAGAATTGGTATTTCAAATATTGACAGATGCTAAGGAATAATATAGGCTTTGGAAGGAAGTCAAAATTTATCTTTGCCCTTTTAAAATAATAAAATACAATGTCTTTTCATATTAAAAGAGCCATAGGAGGGTATTTGAACACTCTATGTTGGTTTTGATGAAATGCTGAGATTTATTATATGCTTTGGGTTGTTTGACCTTGCTGTAAGGATAACCATCTATAGGGTGAATGTTGAATTATTTTATTTTAACGTTATCATTTAAGTAAATGATGACTAATGCCTCTTCATATAGAAATATTTATGAATTAATTAAGGAGTGACTCATTAGATTCAAAACAACCATCATATTTTGGGAGACAAATAGAACAGTAAGAGTTGGATTAAACAAAGTGATCATTTAGATTGTGTTAAAGTTTAATTATAGGGAAATTAAGAGTTTATGTCGAGGCCTTGATTAAAAAAGAAAAATATCTCCCTTTTTGATTATGATGCTTTATAAGTTATATTGGGAATTTTTAAATGTATCTTTAGTTTATAAGGATGAAATGGATTATTGTTTTATAAACATAGGTTTATATTTTGGTTTTTGGAGACTATAAAATGATTAAAATGTTATGCCCTCATTTGTGGGTTATGAACATCACCTTTGAAATTTTAAAGTTATAAATGACGCTTTCTATTGGAAATCAAATCTATTGTAAATAATCTAATAGATTTAGATTATAAAAAGTTTGTTTTATTTATTGATTTGGGTTTTGTAAGAAAAAAAGAAAACAAGATATATATTTTATACATTTTATTAGAAGGATTAAGAAGTTGGTTTTGTATGATGATATAGAGGAAATATTAATGTTGTATTTTTGAATGAAGAGTAGCAATAATTATACTTTGGGAAAGTAAGTAAAATTAGTAGATGGTTTATTATTTCTTTTATGAGTTCATAAAAGTACCTTTGAAAGTTAAAAGATATGTCTTGGTAATAGGGCATGACACCCAATAGAGGAATTGGGACTTATGGGGGATCCAATATTATACTCGGAAAAATGCTTTAGGAGGGGTTCTTAAGTATTTATGATTACAAGAATGAATGGGGATTCATTCAAGGGAATTGTGGGGTTCATTTATTTTTTTGTAAAGTGAAATAATATTTATTCATTTGTTAGGAACATAATAATTATGGGGTTCTTATGTAATGGATTTAATATATTGGAAACAAGAATAAGGTATTCCTTTATGTATTTGTATCAATGAATGCTAGACTTATGCAATAAAAATAAATGATTTCAGGCTAGGATTTTCTCGTAAGGGTTTCCCAAGATATATGATGTGTTATATGTGTATCATATATAGATATTACTTTGGAATTATTATGTGCATGTAAGTATATAGATGATTATTTGTGTTGTTATGAATTATATATAAAGAGAAAATGGCTTTGTATACTTAATCTTTTTAAGATTACGATCAAAAGTATTTGTGCTTTTGTAGAGTAAGATGAATGTTAAGTGTTTCTATTTATACTTGTAATAGATCAAGGTCTATGTAAATGTAATAAACAAAGGAAAGAGAGGGTGTGAGAGAAAGAGAAGTTAGTACATAGTTTACTTTGGAGTTTGGGATTTTTCCTTAGGTGGGTTTATCCATAGGAAATAAAATTAGCTAGACCCTAAAAAATAATACCATAACTAAGGAAATTATGGTGTAATAATACCTTAGGGTTACAATGGGCACTTAAGTAAAGGAGGAGTAAAATGAGAGTTAAAGGTAGGATAATCCTAGATCCCATTGCAACTAGATTTGTATGATGGAACCCCAATGGAATATGAGGTGTCCATGTGAGATATTTCATGCGAATGATAGTAATAGAAACTGGATTGATTATGGGAAAACCTGTGAGGGATATCATTGGGTGTGACAGTCACTGGAAACATCGATTGACTATTGGGTGACTAGGTGAGATATGTAACATGGGTGATAGCTACCTAATGCAGGAGCATCCAGCCGCACCTACAGCAGAAGCATCCAGTTGGAAGAGAGCCACTTCAGAAGAGTCGGCTCAGGAAGAAAAAGAAAAAGGCAAGAAAAATTTTGCTAAGGCAAAAGTTGAAAATAGTAGCGAAATCGTGACGTCATGATTTTGCGACGTCATGAAATCGTGACGTCCAGGCAAGGAGGAGGCAGAGGCAGGAGTTTTTTGCAATATCGCGACGTCGCGATATCGCGATATCACGACGTCGCGAAATCACGACATGAAGTGAAAGTTGGGGTAGAAGTCAGAAAGTGTAGCGAAATCATGACACAAATCACAAGCGAAGGCGAGGGAGTTGGTAGGTCACAATATCGTGACATTGTGATATCACGACGTCACAAAATCGTGATAGCAAGGCAACAGCGGGGGAAAGCAGTTGAGTTGTCATGATTTTGTGACATGTCGTAAAATCACGACTGTCGTGATATCATGACTAGTGCAGGCGAACGAAGGGTAGACGAAGGCAAAGGTCACGATATAGCGACCTGTCGCGATATCATGACAGAAATTTAAGTGAAATGCTGGAAGACAGAACGGTCGCGATATCGTGACGTCACGATATTGCGACGTCACAATGTCATGATAATTTTCAAAGTAGGGGAGTGAGCGACGAAACGGTTGCGATATCGTGACATCGCGATATCGCGACATCACGATATCATGATATAAACAAAGTCAAAGGGGTTTCGACGGAATTGGTCACGATATCGTGACCAAAAATGAAAAAGAGAGCAGGGAGGCCAGAACGTCGCGATATCGCGACATGTCGCGATATCGCGACGGAGAGAGAAGAAGGCAAAGAAGGAGAAGGCGATGGCAGGAAACATGACGGGCGGTATTTTAGGGACCGTTCAATGATGAAACATGGCTCAAAGTGTAGTTAAGGATGGTGATTACCCAGAAGCACAAGAAACAACGAGGATGGGTCACGCAGAGTGATCTGATGGAAGCGACGGTGATAGAGGTCGTGCAGAGTGGTGCCATAAATCGGGTTGTTGCCAATTTTCATAAGGAACGTTTCGTACAGTTTCCTTTAAATGCATGATGGAATGGTGGATCAGGGCAGTTGCCATTTAATGAAGAAAAATTGAAGACTCAACTGTAGGAAGCCGATGTTTTAGGTTTTGATGGTGTTCTCTTGGAGTATCATTAATGGCTTAGAGGGTCGGGGCCTCTATAAAAACCTAGTTTATTGTATTAGTTGGATGGTGGATCGGAGATTGCACGTAGAGGATAGGAGTGTGAAGACCAAGCCGTAGCTACTGGTTATTGTAAGCCTGCGGGCTGTGTTTGTAAATTTTTCTAGATTTAATACAAGAACTTGGAAATTTGTCTGAGTGACTACATGTGATTTTCCTGTCCCCCCCCGTCAGTGGTATCAGAGCTAGTGATCTTGAGTGTGTAACAAATTGTCGGACATGAGGCAGTTACACCAGAATCTATGGTAGGTTTCTAAGGAAGAGAAAGAGTTAAGATCTCAGAGTGTGTTAGCAGATAGCCAGCAGTGAGGCAGCTACGCCGAGATCGATTAAAGCTTAGTGAGAAAAGTTGAGAAAAATGCATCCCCAAAGAAGTCGGGACAGCAAGGAAGATATGGTGCTAGAAGAAGAGTTTTTGGCATTACAGCAGCAATTTCAAGCCCTGCAGGAGGAATGGCTCAACATAAAATTACGGGAGCAAGAGGAGTGGCACAGAAGGCATGAAGAAAGACAAAAAAAGAAAGATGCGGGAGTGCAGCAGAAGCTGAAGCTGAAGAAGGCTGCATGCAAAGAAGTATGCAGCAGTAAAATCTGTCCGATAGAAGACAGAAGTTATGTGGACCAGGAGAAGGGTTTGGAGCAGTCTACAGAGGCAGAGAAATGTCTGGAGGTGTTGTAGGAGGCAGCAACCAGACCTTGTAGAAGTGAAGATCACTTCTCCACTTACCCCGGGTGTCTGATGCAGGAGCATCCAGCAGCACCTGCAGTAGAAGCATCCAGTTGCGGGAGAGCCACTTCAGAAGAGTCGGCTCAGGAAGAAGAAGAAGAAGGCAAGAAAAATTTTGCTAAGGCAAAATTTGAAAACAGTAGCAAAATCGTGATGTCACGATTTTGCGATGTCGCAAAATCATGACGTCCAGGCAAGGCGGAGGTAGATGCAGGAGTTTGTCATGATATCACGATGTCGCGATGTCGCAAAATCATGACATGAAGTGGAAGTCGAGGCAGAAGTCAAAAAGTGTAGCAAAATCACGACGCAAATTGCAAGTGAAGGCAGAGGAGTTGGTAGGTCACGATATTGTGATGTCACAAAATTGTGATAGCAAGGCAGCAGCGGGGGAAAGCAGTTGAGTTGTTGTGATTTTGCGACATGTCATAAAATCATGACTGTCATGATATCGCAACCAGTGCAGGCGGACGAGGGCCAGCTGAAGGCAAAGGTCACAATATCATGACCTGTCGTGATATCATGACAAAAATTGAAGCGAAATGCTGGAAGGCAAAACGGTCGCGATATCGCAACGTCGCTATATCACGACGTCGCGATATCGAGATGTCACGATAATTTTCAAAGCAGGGGAGTGAGCGGCAGAACGGTCGTGATATCACAACATAAACAAAGTCAAAGGGGTTTCGGTGGAATTGGTCATGATATCACGACATGTCGCGATGTCATGACCAAAAATGAAAAAGAGAGCAGGGAGGCCAGAACGTCGCAATATCGTGACATGTCGGGATATCGCGACAGAGAGAGAAGAAGGTGAATAAGGAGAAGGCAATGGCAGGAAACGTGAAGGGCAATTTTTTTGGGACCGTTCAAAGATGACACGTCACTCAAAGTGTAGTTAAGGCGGGTGATTACCCAGAAGCACAGGAAACGACGAGGATGGGTCACACAGAGTGATCCGATGGAAGCGACGATGACAGAGGCCATGCGAAGTGGTGCCATAAATTGGGTTGTTGCCGATTTTCACAAGGAACATTTCGTGTAGTTTCCTTTAAATGCATGCTGGAATGGCGGATCGGGGCAGTTGCCATTTAATGAAGAAAAATTGAAGACTCGGCCATAGGAATCCAATGTGGCAGGTTTTGATGATGTGTTCTCTTGGAGTATCATTAATTGCTCAGAGGGTCGTTGCCTCTATAAAAACCTAGTTTATTGTATTAGTTGGATGGTGGATCAGATATTGCACGTAGAGGTTAGGAGTGTGAAGACCAAGCCGTAGCTGCTGGTTATTGTAAGCCTGCGGGCTGTGTTTGTAAAGTTTTCCAGATTTAATACAAGAAGAATTTGGAAATTTGTCTTAGTGACTACATGTGATTTTCCCGTTCCCCCCCATCACTACCTTAGTTAAACTATTAAGGGGATGGTTTAATTGAGCATAGTAATTTCACATATGGTGTAGTGGGTAAAAATACAAGAAGCTTTATGCCTAGGTACTAGTGGAAATTGAATGAGGCCAGAAGTGGAATTGGAATCCCTTCTTGAGAGAACATGATAGGTTTAATCCTATTCCATGGTCAAAATGTCCTTCAAAGGAAGTTAAGGAAATGGGGAGACCATGTGAATAAATTCTTTAAGCTATATGAGTAGTGTACAAGGTGAAACCCCAGAGTCAATGCGGTAGTTTGACCACTCTTATCCACTCGAGGGATGCTACAACATTTAGAACTTAGAATTTGGTTGAAAGCTTCTATTGAATCTATGTATAAAATATTTGGTGAACCTTACTTATGACTAAAAAAGTTTCCTTTCTAGGGTTGGTTAGAAGTGGATTGTTATAGATGTTTAAAAAATATTACTCTAACACAATGCAATGCATAGACAATAGATGCGATTTTTGATATCATGAAGGCTTTTGTAGGAAATATCATGAAGAAGGATGCTAAATTGTATTTGTTTTCATATAAAAAATTCAAGATCCAAAAAATGAAAATCAAGAATTCAGACATTTTAGAAAAAATGATGTATGTATCTAACTATAGCAACTCAATTGAGATGAGAATTGGATCTGTTTGTAAAATATCAAACTCTAAATGATAGAGTTATGATTTTTCAAGGATGAGGAACTTGAGTACAACCCCTTGTTGTACAAAAAAAGAAAAAAACACTACATGGATATCAAAAATATGATAAACTAATAATTGCTTTAATTAAATTGCACCATACTGAAAAATATCATAAAATATTGAAATGGTCTTATATAATAAGATACAATCAAACTATATTACATTAAAGCAACAAATCGATAGAGCTAGGAAAATAATTTTTTCTTTAAAATGACTCATCTTTAGGAGCCATATTTTTGCATTATGTTGTTTTATTTAGATGAATATTGCATCATTTTTTGTATAATTTAAAGATATTTGAAATTAGATACAAAATAATCTAATTAGTTTTGAGGTAGATACAATCATGTGAAGACAACCATCTAAAACAAGGGCAACATAAGTTTTCTAGAAAAAAAATTCACCCTTTAGGAGCCATATATTTGCAAAGAGTTGTCCAATTTAGATGATTATTGGACTAGTTTATGTAGGACTTGAAGAGATTTAAAATTAATGGTCATATAAAGGAATATGATTAGTATTAAAGGAGGTATGATACTATAAAGTAAACCATATGGAACAAGGGCAATGACAATTTTCAAGTCATAGGAAATAAAATTACATATATCTATGAACTAGGGTGTGGATTATGGGAGGAGCAATGAAGGAATAGGGCATTAGTGAGGTAGGATATACTATCTAGGCATAGAAATTTTGAGCTAAGTTTCATTTATTCCTCCATTATCTTAGAATTTTTGAATGAAAATTATTGTAGGATTATTTTCAAATAATATAATCACTATAGGGTATCTTGTTAAATTTAAATAGATATTAAGTTATTGTTTTATTTCCATGGACCAATTTATACATGAACTATCTGAATTATCCCTAGTAGTAGAGGTTTGGGAGGACCTCACAAAGTAGTGATTCTCATTTCTCAAATATAAGGCAATCATAGGTAAATTTAATCGATATTAGCCATGGGCTTCAACTTTAAGAACATGGATTGATAGGAGATGGAATCCAAGAGTGATTCTATCCTTTCATAGAAAAAATTCTTTTTATCCATTTTCTATTCTAGGGAGGAAAGAGATAGAATCCTAAAATGGGGTCCTTGGTCCATGGGAAGATCAAGACCCTTCGTTTCCAACTAGCACGAAGGCCTTGCACATAAAAAATCAAATATATACCTAGCATCAATTTGGGTTAGGATGTATGGGTTGATCATTGAATTATATGAAATAGATACCTTCAAGGCAATAGGCAACACCCTATGTGAATTCCTTGATATTTCAAAAACTACAAAAGTCAAAGTCTTGGATATTTATGCCTAGATATTGGTCATGGTTAATATTAGTAAAAAATTTATCACAATCAACCATTCTTATGTATGGGGATAAATTGTGGACCAAACTATGGATTATAAAAATATATATTTTAGATTCAAAATATGTCATGAGGTGGAGCATATTGATAGATCATTCCCTAATAATATTCTAGCATAAACATATGTAGAAAACTGCAAGAGAAACTTATAAATGGACATGGAATATGATGATTTTCAACATCCAAAAATAGGTCCTGATAGATGTAAGTAAATAAACAACGAAGACCAATAAGTAAGGATATTGGAAGAAATACCAAATTTTTTAAGGATTTATCCTTTGGAGAAAAAGTAGGTCAAATCTTAGAGGACATGCTACAACAAGATTAGAATATCAAAAAGGAATTGTCTACTTAGTATAATCCTAATTTAGGGGTGAACATTCCTATTAACCTAAATAATGTGCCTCATTAGATTTTGAAGACTTTGTTGAATTATCATGCACAATTTAGAAGAAGGAAAGTGGTAGAGAAAATGTAATGTTAGATGTTAATGTTAGAATAATAAATTATATCCTAAGTTGTTACTAGGATGATTTGTGTGGCTGAGATTAGCTCAATTAGTTATGATCCAATGGATCATATTGTACACCTTTGCTATTTAAGAAAGGTCTATTTCATTCAATAACATTAAGCATTTCATTTTCTAAAATGGTACCAGAGCAGGCTTTCCATGCCTTGTGAGCCTGAAGAGATTTTCCTCATGGCCCCTATTTTTTTCCTCCCTATTATTTATATTTTTTTTTACACCAAGGGAGTATGCTCTCCATATTTTGATGGATCAAAAACCAGATGGTTATTTTTTTTTTTAATTTTGGAAGGTTAATTTTTAGTTTTTTTAGGTTTTCTAGTTTTCTACTACAAATCTAGTTTTTGGATTCTTTGGTGTAGCCTTTCTATTTATGGCTGGTAGTAGTAGTGTTCAACAACCATGGAGCTGTTATGGGTCTTATCTTACCTGTTGTGCTACACTTTACACAAACAAATTTGTATTTGTCTCATATCCACCCTGGAACTATATTTATATTTACATGCATGTGATGTTGGAGCCTTTTTTTCCCCTACAAAGATTAATTATTTGGAGCTACCAACGAATATGAAAAAAAATTGATGCCCACAAATCTGGACGATCGACATATTCATGGATATAATTGCAAATATCATCGAGTGGTTTAAGGCACCGTTGTTTCTTTTCGTATGAGTGAATATTCATATGGAGCTTTTTTTCTCATATAGTCGTTAATGTTGCTGTTGTTAATGGCTGAGGAGTGGCCTGATTTACTCTTGGTAGAGGAATATGATCTAATGGCCGATGACACCATTACTTTTGATGTGGAAATGGAAAGTGCTAACATATATGATGCATCAAACAAAGAGGAAGAATACCATTTTATGACTGTATGAGAGTTTCAACGCATGATTCTATTGCTCCATGATGTTGCTACATCAAATAAATATTGGAGGATAATGTGGTTTGGCTTGTAATGTTACAACTTGTAGATGGTTATGATGTGGTCGGGCTTGTAGTGTTTTTTGGCTACCTATTATTCTACCATGGTGAGAGTGCACACAATGGCATCGGGTTTCTGCCATATCAAAAATACAATGAATCCTCGCTGAGCTACATGAAACATAAATTGTCCAAGGTGTTTTGGACAACATTGTTGTAGTGGATGTGTACCTCTCAGCTCGAAAGAGAATTCAAGGCTCAATTATTCAATATGGCTATGGTCATGGTGATTTTCGTTGATGTCTCTAGGGTTGATGAGTAGTTTTGAGGTGATTGCAATGCTCAACGATGTAGTGGCTTCTTCAACATTAGTAGTTTAATGGTTTTTTCCTACAAAACTGATCCATGTCCTAGTAAAAACATCTCTTGGCATAGATTCAATAATCATTTTAGCCTTTCTTCATACTATAGTTAAATATATTTTTGGTGCATGATCTTGTGCGTGTTCTCGGCCCCATTTTTGTCAGTTATTCCTTAGCCCCAATGAGAGCATAGAAGGTGACCCCAAAACTCTAGAAGCTCCTTGTGCAACTTGAAAATGATGAAGTGCCATTTTGTAGTGGATTGCCACACATTCAAATTGAAAAGCTATTGAAGCTCATCATTTATTATCGATCACAGGATTCATGTGTCTTTTGTTCAGTCATCACCTACAATATTGTCATTGGATCGTGTCTTCAGAGTTGTACGATCACACTGTATGGATGTTAAAGTGAAGTAGGCGGGCCTTGTAGAAGGCGAATACTCGACAGCTATGTGGCAACCTTGCAAAAGTGTAGAAATAATACTCATGTGTTGACTACTGCTAAAACTTATGGACATAGCTATCATTCTTTAGTTGTGACAAGCCCAAAATCAACATCTATGAAAAGGAGTACAGATGTATGATATGGTGGAGGTGACGCTACCAAGCTAGAGAGCCGAGCTACACTGAAGAGGCAGTTTCACGACACAAACATTGACAAATATTTCCAACTTTTACCTCCTCGCCTACAATTGCATTCTGCCTAATTGGCGATAATTTTAAATTCAATCTGAAGTGAGCTTGACTACATTGCATGTGTGGAGTTAGGTAACAGGCTTCGTGGTTGTTGAGAAGTCATGGGAGCATGTTAAAACCTTTAATGTCATAGGGTTCAAGCTGGGGATGAAGCACGCCATGCGCATCATGTTTCCACATGGACGAGGCTTCATACTTTATAACTACAACATATTCAAGATCTCAGAGCAGTTTGGTGGCATTGAAGCACACCAATTTTAATGGTTTTTCATCATGGAGGAACACGTACATGTTTTATTTTAGGAAAATAGTGCAAGAAAGAATATTTCTTTAGAGCATGCATTGTGTAATATGGAGTAGTTTTTTTTATCACTATCATTGGCATCACTGTTGGAGATAAGCACGAATATAGTGCTAGAAAGACCTCCTTGATCTTTCGTAAATATTTTTATTAATCATTTCAGAACTGTAGAGGCATCTAGAAATAGATCAACAATGACGTCAGTTTAAATTCCTCCATTTTGGATCCACATATTCTATTTTGCATATGTAAGGGTAGGTCTATACAAAGTGGGGGTAATTTTTTAAGAGGAAATGATTTTTTTTTGCCCATATAATATTATTTTAAAAAAGGGGTTGATTTTTTTTATTATTCCACAATATTAATTTAAATAAAGGATGGGCCTATGTGAGGGATCTGAAATTTTTTCCATTAATTTTTTTTTTTCCATGAGGAATTTTTTTCGCAAAGGACAATTTTTTGGAATATTCCCTTGTGAGGGAAATAATAAGGCTATTATTTTTCCTGCAAGATGAAGGTCATATTGAAACCCATATATAGGAATATTTATAGTCATCGAAAAGGTTTTTCTGAGAAAAACACATTGGTGGTATCAAATATCAATTTTGAGGTAGTTTAACCTATGTTTTTGGACATCGAATTTATTGTATCATGGAGTGCATTCTTGGTTGAACCCAATGCTCCCATATATTTGCTAGAGTGATCCTAGTATCTATTCATCTCCTCTATAATACCTAGAAGATGTAGTGGCTAGTTACCCATGCATTCTAGTAGGATGAGGAGGTCACCATAAGGATAAATTGGAGAGCTACTTTGGTGCACTTTCATTTTAAGTTTTCCTTGTTTTTTTTTGTTTGTCCAGATATTTTTTAGACCTTGTTATCAACTCATTGTGTTCATATAAGTGGAAACCACTACTTATTCCTGTGGAGTCAATTTTGACATCCCTTGTGATCCTTGTGATTCTTTCCACACTATCCTCACATGCTTCTTTTTGTGAGACACTTTGGTTTTAAGGTACTTTCTTTAGTGACATTTTTTTATGGTTTATAGTATTGATATGTGTCACAAGCACCAATCTTGGAGTATGTTTTCATTTAGTTCGATGATGAGGAATCTCTACTTTTCTGATATATCTCATGGATACTTTGCAGGCCTCTTTATGGAAGTTGTCCTAGGGGGGTTCAAGAGGGTATCTTCCTTCCTCTCCATCCTCCATGCACATATTCCTACTTCTTCTTCTTCTATTATGGTAGGTGGTTTTATCCCTTGTGGTTTCTCGTCATCTTTCAATAGATATTTCTTATGTATATATTGTACATGAGTACCTTATCAGGCCTTGTTGTCGGGACTCATACTTGTGGATATGCCACTTGATTACTTTTGCTATTTTTCACTACCTCATAGTATCACTTAAGGAGGAGTTTTAGTATATCATAGTACCACTTAAGAGGGGGTGTTAGAATAATAAATTATATCCTAAGTTGTTACTAGAATAATTTGTGTTGCTGAGCTTAGCTCAGTTAGTTATGATCCAATAGATCATATTGTATAGCTTTTCTATTTAATAAAGATCTGTTTCATTCAATAACATCAAGAATTTCATTTTCTAACAGTTAATACCTCTACCATTAAAAATAAATACTAGAAAATAAGCAAGATAAGTCAAAATCTTACTTAAGGGAGCTAGGAGAGGGTAAATGTAATGAAAATGAAAGTTGCAAAGGAATATTGAGGAATAGAATAATAAGACCTACTTCTAGTACTAGCAAGACAAAAAGAGGAAAACATTCAAATTATAAAGTGAGAACTAGGGAAGCAAGAGCAACCATAGAGAAAGGAACACGATCTAAGTTGGTTGAACTTCTCTTTACCAAACAAAAAAATATATTGATAACTTGTAGGGTCTAGTAGCCCCTAATGAGACATACTTACCATCTCATAGAATATAAGGGGTGCTAATATTCCCCAAATAATAGGTGTATCATGGATCTATATTTATGTAATAAGAATGATATCCTTTGTATCTAAAAAAATAAAATGAAAAAGAAAATAGTTTCTAAAACTATGAAAGTAGTATGGACAAGAATGTGAGTGGGATGTTGTAGATTTAGAAGAAGCGATAGGGGAATTCTGACATGTTGGAATATTGTTAGAACCTTCTATGAAACCATTCATAAATCTAGGTATTAGATAGACATATTAGTCACATGCTACTTTATAGATATTTATTTCATACTTATTAATGTATATGGATCTACAACTCAATTAGATAGATTAGAAGTGTGAAGTGAGATTGAATTATATAAAAAAATTAAATAACAAGAAACATGATTCATTATTATAGGATATTGTAATGCCATAACCATGTTTTATAAAAAAAATTGGTGGAATTAGAAAAATAACCCAAAGTATGAGAGATTTATTATATTTTATCAAAAAAAATGATCTATGGGAGATTGCACTTGAAGTAGAAAAATATACATGGACCAACAAAAAGACATGCTAAAAACTAATAGTAGAAAAATTATACAGATGCATACTCTCATATTATTGAATAGATTAAGGTGCTTATGTTAAAATTAATACTTTGATAAGGATTAGTTCAAATCAATGAAAAAAGAGTTAAGATGGTGATACGCGAATTTAAAAAATATTATATTTTAAATATGAATAGATGTGGGAAGACCATCCTCAATTTTTTGATATGATAGTGCAAATATGAAATCATTCAAGAAATGGTGGGATGTATACACATTGAAAACAAATTAAATCAATTACATCTAATATTAAATGAATACAACAAGAATACTTTTGGAAATATTATTGAGAAGAGAGAAGAACTAAAAGATAAAATTTCAAAATTCTAAAAAGGTGAGGAAAATAATTCAAACTTAGAGGAAAGGGAGTTGCTTAGTGAATATCATAATATTTTGAGCAAGGAAGAGAAATTTTGGAGATTATATTTGTGATAAACTTGGTTAGAAAAAAGAGATAAAAATATAATGTTTTTCATAGGATGGAAATAGTACAAAGATCAACATCCAAAATTAGTAGAAGGGATTTGGTTTGAATACCAAAGTGAAATAAAAAAGGAGACAAGGATTTTTTACTAGAATATTCATGGATTAGAAGATATTGAAGTTATTAATGATAAACTATTGCAATAAGCACATTTAGTTATAATAGATGAAGACAATAGCAAAATTATGTAGCCTATTACTCTTGAAGAATTTTATTTATCCATTTTCTCTTTTGATAAGGACAAATCCATAGGTCTAGATGAACTATGTATAACATTCTATTAGTATAACTAGGAAATAGTAAAGGATTCTTTGTTTGTGATAGTGGAAGAGTGTAGTGTAACAATACATACCTTATAAAATAAATGCAACATTTTTTACCATGATTCCAAAAAATAAGGATGGAATATTGTTTGATTCACTTAGCCCCATAAGTCCACTTAATATGATATATAAGATAATCTCCAAAGAAATGAAAAATAAGTTAATATGATTATTAGATAAAATTATTTTAGAGGAGCAACAAGGATTTGTGAAAGAGAGAGATTCCAGATAGGATCATAGTAGCTGATGGATTAATGCATTTAATAACTTCTATAAAATAAAGCGATGATCTTAAAAATTGATATGAACAAAGCCTATGATAGGGTTAAATGATTTTTTTTTTTGTAGTATTAGAAAATTTTGTATTTGGGAAGAAATGGGTTAGTGTTATGAAAATTTATTCTTATTAACATAAATCATTCACTAATATGGAGAAATATCAAATAATTCATCCACAAATAATTATCTACAATAACAATCCACACACTGCAATAGATATAGATAACATCCTTAAGGTAGGGAAACACTAATACTACTCCTCAAGGAAGGAATAACTCCACAATATTTCCCAATATGAGAGTGCCATTTAAGGAGGGAAAAGTACCATAGGCCACTTCATGGGCAAAGACAATTACATGTGATTGATCTCCATGATCATTATATTGATAATTTTTTTTGGGTAAATTAATAATTTTATTAAAAACAAGGCATTTGAAATGCGCCCCAATGCCTAGTACATAAAAGGAGCAAAAAGGAGCAGATGAAAAGGAACCACATAACTGCTTGCTAAAAAAAAATTACAACCTCAGACTAAAAGGAGCAAAAAGAAGCAAACTTTGACAAAAAGGAACAGAGAGAAACAATCAAAAATATGACAGAACCCAAAATGAAGCGATCCTCTACCACAGAGAAGCTAAAAAAGAAGCAATCCTCTACCATAGAGGAACCCTAAAATAGTATAAAAACCTTCAACCATCAAGGTGAATGTCCATCTGCATGAGATCCGAAGTAGCACCTTCTAGGCCAGCATATTTCACATCTATTTTTGAAAAATATTTAGTTCTATCCTTAAGGACAATGGTACAAGCATCCTTAGCGATCTCCATGACATATTCATCATTGAAAAAATCTTTGGTGTCAATTTTGGTATCAAAGGATACCTCATCATCAGCCAATACTGGAACATTATCAAAATTTTCATAAAACAACAAGAAGCTAAGTGCATGGCACTGTTATTTGAGAGTTGATATCGCCTTTCCAATGACCAAATGAGCAGTTTCAAGATGATCAATTGTGGCTAAATTTGCATGCACAACCAACTTGTGAAGATACCTTTCTACTAGGCTAGGAGAATTAGACTTATCCTTTGGAGTTTTTACAGAGGTGGACTAAGGGGTTTTGGCAATTTATTTGTGTTTCAGCCTCTGAGAACTACGAATAGGGGTCATTTCAACTTTGGCCTTCTTCTTGGTGGAAAAATCTAAAAATTATTTACCTCCTTTGTATTTTATTTTGGATCTGGTATTTTTTGGAATCGGGGTTGAGGAAGAATTCTCTTCCTCAGACTTGGGGGCAGGGAGGTTACCTGAAGGGAAATGCAGAAGGAGGAAATTTTATAGGACTAGTGACAAGGTTTGGCCTCATATTTTTTTGAACAATTGGTAGTGATAGTATAGTCCATGGACCAGAATAAGGTGATAGGAATGTTCATCATTTTTGAGTCCTAAAAGTGATTTACAAAGGCTATATGATAACAACATAGTTGGGACTCGAGGTTGTCACAAGTAAAATATTGCATTATTGGATTTAGCATTTATTTCTAGGACATTGACAAGTGATGATGAAATAAACCTTTTTTTACCTTCTTGTGGATAGGTGATTTTTTTTTAAGTGTTTCAACTCCGCCTCCCAGTTGTGCTTGTTTCTTCTAATAACTTTCCCATCCAAATATTTCCCCATCATGTCCACCAACAACTTGAAGGAAATATGGAACTGAACGTCATGGATGGAAACAAAGTCATTGTCCCAAGTTGTCACGAAAGCCTTAGTAACCTCCTCATCCACACCGTAAAACATGTTGAAGAAATTAATTATTCCTTTATTATCTTTAAACATATCAGTGGAAATAGAATCCAGTTCAAGAGTCTCAGGCTCAATGAAAACAACATTCCCTTCCTTCATGGTTACAAAAGGAATTAAGGAAGAAAATAAATTGAAGGTAAAAAAGCATAGGCCCAAAGGAATAGAGACATAAATATGCATCCACTGATAAAGCCACAACAAGAATAAATAGAAAGTAATGCTTGTCCAAAAAGGAAAAAACTTCTAGAAAGGATAATATTGGTTAGGGTAGTAGGCACGATACAAAAAATGATGATAAATGCGGGTAGGAGCAATAGGGAAAAAAACCATCCCATGGAAAATATAGCTTCTGGTAATGCTCACACAATGAAGCCAATGACAAAAGTAGGAACGATAACCATAAAGGATTGGGATGCTCATCCTAGGAGGCCTCAGGAGAATGCGAAAGACAAAGTGTTGAGAGAGGGTTCTCAAAAATACAGAAGGACAAACATCATTCTTGATGCAGGAGCATCTGAAGGCAAAGGGCAATCTTGCATCACCCAAAAATGTATTTTCTTCTAAGTACTGAAACTGTCGCGATATCACGACGCTTTTTGAAGAAGGGCACCAGCGGGCCAAAATGTCGTGACATCGCGACACTTTTTGAAGAAGGGCTCCAGCGGGCCAAAATGTCACGAAATCGTGACATTTCTCAAGCAGCGCAGTCGAAACGCCAAACTGTCACGAAATCGTGACACTTTCGAGCCAAGATGTACGGAATGCAAAGATGTCACGAAATCACGACATATCCAGAGGCAAGGTTCAACAATACAAAGATGTTGCGAAATCGCGACACTTCCGAGCCAAGGTGTACGAAACGCAAAGATGTCACAAAATCGTGACATATCCAGAGGCAAGGTTCAACAATGCAAAGATGTCATGAAATCGTGACACTTCCGAGCCAAGGTGTACGGAACGCAAAGATGTCGTGAAATCATGACATATCCAGAGGCAAGGTTCAACAATGCAAAGATGTCACGAAATCGCGACACTTCTGAGCCAAGATGTACGGAATACAAAGATGTCACGAAATCATGACATGTCGCGGTTTCACGGCCTGGAACGAAGCAACAAGTATGAAACGCAGAGATGTCGCAAAATCGTGACATGTCGTGGTTTCGCAGCCCAAGGGAGGAGAGCGAGTAAGAAGGGCCTAGACATCGCGATGTCACGACGTGTAGCGGAATCACGGCCCTAAGGAGGAGAGAGAAGCCCAACGTCAAACCGTCGTGATATCGTGACCAAGGGGGAGAGAAAAAGCCTTGGAGAAAATATGTCACGATATCGCGATAAGAACGCTCACGACGTTGACCAGCCGGTGACTGCAGAGACCAATGCAAGGGGACATGTGGCATGAAGTGACAGGTGGCTCACGAGTATGGAGTGATTACAGGGACACGTGGCACCAAATGACAAGTGACCAAGCGCATTCCTTGGTATGATGTTTTGAAGGCTTGATAGGCGGCCACAGAGCACTCTGCCACCCCAGACCATGATAATACGGGGCATCTGGCAGAATATGGCATGCGGCTGCAAGGCATACGTGTGGATGGTTAGAGGGAGGCCCGCACTTTGCGTAATTATGGAGAAGGAGGTGGCGGCCGAGGATAAAAGGCGCGCATGCATTGTATTGGGGGGGGGACTCTTGGCCATTGATTTTTGGGGGAATTGCTATGTATTGCAGAAGAGACCTCTATTTTTTTTATAAAGCTTGCTGGAATTTTGCCTGTGCATTGTTAATTTCTGCATTCTTGCTGTGCGTTGTGCGTAGCCCTATATCAATTCTACACGAGAAAGAGATTATTTTAAAATAATGTGGATGTGACATCGATATTCCTCATGGAAACAATTATCAAAAAATAAGGGGCATATATGAGAGGTGGCAGAAAACATGGAAATATAAACATAGAACCCCTTTTCAAAGAAAGATAATGTAAATGATGAATAAAATCACTTCTTTGGATTTTTTTTAGACTTTGGACATGGACCCAATGAATCACAAAAAAAATGGAGTCTTGGGAAATGGAATAATCAAGGATTTCAAGATTCATCACGACTGATAGTATTTTGATCACATTTGACCAACTCGACAACTTCATTGGGGAGGACATCCGTCCAAGTCATCAATACTTGTACATTAATGCCAATGTTGGCCAATTTGTCAGAATAAAATTGCCCTCTCTAATAGTGTGTTGGACCACAACATTGACTTGTTGGCGAATAATTTGCTTGCTTTATTCAACAAGATTCCTGATCCTCCAACTACTGGGTTTGGAGGTTTTTAGGAAATTAATGATATTAAGAGAATCTCCTTCAAAAATAAATTTTTTGGGAATATATTTTAAGAACTGAAGACATATCCACACCACTTTAGCTTCAGAAGAATGATTGGACAGTATTCCTAATGGTTTAGAAAATGCAAAAATGGAATTTCCAAAATGATTGCGAAGGATTCCTCTAGCTCCTGTGATGTTGGGATTACCTTTTGCAATGCCATAAAAATTAATATTAACCTACCCCACTGGAGGAGGATACCATTTAATGTTGGTCCTAGATGAGGAATGATTAGCATGGCTTGGGATATCAATGAAAATATTATAGGAATTCAGGATAGCCTTCTCAAAAGGTGGACAAGGAAAAGGATCAAAAGGAGCAGCAAGGGCGTTATCCTTGGTGTTATATTGATAAATTGATTAGTGCTAAAATAACACATATTTTATGCAAGTTAATTTCATTTATTTTCTATAAATGTATGAAAATGAATGTAGTTTTATGATCATTTTATCTTATTTTAGTGATTTATGAATGAATATGATTCGTGGTGATAAAAGTGATTCATGCTCATATTTTATGCAAAAGTGTGCAAGTTCTATGTTTTTTGGTAGGAGAACATTGCAGGATCATCATAGAGTAGGATGGGATAAGGCATAGACCAGATAATAAGCATGGATAGATCAGTCACAAGGATGACGTGTTAAGAAGACTCGTGGATGAACACTACAAAATACAACTACAAAAAGCCATTACAGAAAGCATCTACTAAAAGACATTATAGAAAGGATGTTTACTGGGTAAAACTATCCAATGCATTGATATGCCACATCCATTACAATGTAGTAGTATTACAAGGCATACATAGTCAGCACAGTTGACTGACATATTGGCATTATGCATGAGAATTTCATATTTATTAAATTTGTTATACAATTGTTATTATAAATTTGTAAAATTGTTATGTTAAGATGTTTTAGATTCTAACACAAGCTATTTTATCCTCTCCTAAAATAAAGGGGTATATAGTTGTATTGTTGAGTCAATGGATTATTTAAATTAAGAACTTTTGATTATGTTAGTTTGTTAGTTTGCCACTTGGACCATAGGAATTGTGACAAAGTCCAAGTTGGTTACAAAATATTATAAGTTTAGCTTTTTATTGTTGAAAATATAGTGTTTGAATCATCAAGAAAATAGAGCCACATGGAAAACATGTGGAAGAATTTCATTAATAATGTCCAAGTGACATTATAAAGTATGATATAAGACCTTTGAAAAGGTCTAATGAAGAAATGTTGAAATGTATAATGCTCAAATATTATATATACAATTTTTGAAGATTTGATGTTCAAAGATACTATACATTTTATTTCTAGCAATAAAACAACAACACTTTTCATCATGTCTTTGGGAACTATATCATTTGCTTTATTATTATTTACTTGCTTATGTAGTCTTTACTATATTTTCCTACATTCATAAAATAGAATAATATTACTAGTATTAGTGCACACTAGTTACTGAAGTAAAATAGTTTTGGGGAGAAATATTTACACTATCATCTAGGAGGCAAGGCCCACTCCTACAACCATTCCCTATTCTCTCACCCCTAAAATAGGATAGAAATAATTTGTACATATATTAAATTTAATTTATCAATTAAAATAAATTGCATCATCATAGATTATAAATTAAAAATAGATAGTTAAATCAATAGGTTGCACGTGGATACACATTAGAAAATAGAAAAAGCATTTAATTTAAAAAATCATACATTGCATTTTATTTCAATTTAGCACAATTTATTTTTTTGTAACTGTTATTATTTTTTGCAAACCTAAAACTAAGAGAAATAGAATTAAGTCTGACGATTAATCATTTGGTATAATATATATTGGATTATTGCCCTTTAAATAATTCATCCTAGGTTATTAAATAAATGTAGAGTTTATAGATAGATATTTTGGCATCATTGTTGGGGAGAGTAGTGTCGTAATTTTTAATAAAAGACTACTAGTTGTGCAAGAAGAGAGGCTTACTTGTATATGGGAAGAGGAACGATTCCTTGGTGTGAATACGAGTTAAAGTGGCACAAGAAGTCTAAAAAATCCCCTTTGTTCAACGTTGCCAGGTTTTTTTTTTTTAAATCATTTTACTGCTTTCGTAGTTAAATATTTGATTTTAGCAATTTTCATTTCCAACAAATTTTCAAGCATTGGGTGGTTGTTATTGCTTGATTTGGTTTGGGTTATATAACCTATGGAAATAGGAAGTAGGTGTGATTGAGTGACACAATCATAGTGATATACTCCTTAAAATCAAATAAATAACAACAATTTAGCCTTTTATTTCAGCAATTTCATTTCCAGCAAAATTTACTTTGCAAGCAATATTTTATTTTTACTTAACAGTGCTAATATTAGATGTATAAATTCATTGACTATGGGTTGCACCTGGTTTTAGTGGTAGTAAATTTATTTTAGAAATAGAATTTTATTTTCCTCCTATTGTGCTAAGGTTAGTTGTATAGATTCATTGGTTGTGAATCACATCTAATTTTAGTAACAACATGATTACTTTAAATTAATAACTTTATTTTACTCCTATTATGCTAATATTATCTATATAGATCATTGGATATGAATCACACCTAATTTTAGTAATGGTAGGATTTCTTTAGAATTAAAATAGTATTTTCCTCCTATTGTGCTAAAATTGGTTGTATAAATTCATTGGTTGTGAATTGCACCTAGTTTTAGTAATAGTAGGATTGTTTTAGAAATAAAAAAATTTATTTTCCTCTTACTGTGTTAAGGTTTGACTATATAAATTCATTGGATGTGAATTGTATATTAAGTATTAACAATAGTAGTATTGCTTTGAATTTCCAACAAAAACAAAACAAAAATAGAACAAAAAAAAAGATAATATATATATATATATATATATATATATATATATATACTATGAAAAAAAAAAGAGGAAGAACAAAAGAGAAGTAAAAATGTTGCTAGATGATAGAAAATTGCATCAAATAGTCTGTATCCATTGACCTTAGAAAATTATTGTTAGAACAAGAAGTTAACCTTATTTTTGAGAAAAGACACCAAACATCTAGGAAAGAGTGGGAACACCTGTGCAAACATATTGATATCATAAAAGACAGATTAGACGAATTGGGTAAAATCAAGAGAGTAAAGATCACTAAAATTCCAAGGCCAGATTATCACTTACCCTACCTTGACCTTATAAGGAGTTTTGAACAGTGTCTTGGGGATAGGAGAGCAATAGTAAATTCAATAACCTACCTGTGGGACTAGTATTTCAAGGATTTCGTTACCATTCATAGTTTCCTAGCAAAAATAGAAGACAAGGAAGTGAATCTAGAATATAGTAAGAGATATCATAGGGCACCTAAAGTAGTTCACTTTAGAGAACTATTTCAAGACTTGCATTGCAAATTACAATTCGAGAGCCCTAACACAATTCCAAAATAAGCTTTTATTGTCCAATTAATTACTTTGGTAACAAAATATTTTGCATTTAACAAGGAGCATTATAGGTTGTTCAAGGAAGATTAAAAAGGTAAAAAAAAAATCAAGAACCAAAAAACTTGAAAATTTTATGAACAAAACTAGAGATTCAAAGGTAATATTTATTAAAATCAATAAACCAGAAGCAGATTTCCAAAGAGACTTTAGTAGGAAATTTGAAACTTCTAATTTAAAATAAACTAAAACTATAATCCAAACATTTACAAAATCTGCATCATCAAAGCAATTTGAATTTCTAGAAGAAGCTCCCAAAATATATATACTACCAAAACCAGAACTTGATAATCATATAAATCCTTCATCTCTATTTTTTGGACCTATACCTGGTTCAATTCTTGAAATATTATATTCAATCATGGTTGATCAAGGTAGCGAACAAGGGTAAGTAAATAGAAATCAAATTCAAAGGACTAATGATCAAGAACAATTAGAAAACCAAAGGGGGGACGAACAAAGAAATATGTTTGCCTTTCCAATTCCTTCATTTGAAGATAGGCTAACAAGAGAACCAAAAATGGTATCTGTTGCCATTTTTCCTACCTTTTATAGGAAACCACATGAGGATCCTGATGCCTTTCTCTTTGAATTTGAAGTGGTGTGCCAACCTTACTTTTACGCCACTAATGAGCAAAAATAAAGACAATTCCCTTCTACGCTTAAGGATGTATCTTTAATATGGTTCATGGGTCTAGGAGAAAGCATTTGCAACCAATGGGATGGAGAAAATGGATTAAAAGAAATATTCCTAGAGAGGTACCAATATTATTGTAGATTTTGGGATAAGAAAGTTGAGTTGTTTTAATGAATACCTTGAAGATTATCTTGAGATATTTTAGTTTGTGGGGTCAAGAGTAAACATTGAGTTGGATGAGAAAGTTCAAAATTAACTTTTTCTTAAAGGGCTAAAGGAATATGTCCTTAACATACTAAAACTTATGGTAAAGGGGGATATTCATCAGATGGGATTGGAAGAAATCATAAATCTTTGCAAAAATTACACAAGAAATAATCCATTAAGAAGTAATAAGCACCCATCATCAGGAGCGGAAGGAACTTAATATGAAATTAGAAATAAGCTAGAGAGTCTCAAATCCTATTTATTAAGTACATTAAAATCATCTCTTGACCTCATGGATAATAAAATTAAAGAGAAAAATACTGAAGAAATATATCATCACAAATGTAGAAAGAAACACAACTTGAGGGAATGTCCTATCAACATTACCAACATTTCCAGCATCTCTACTTGTTGTAAAATCTGTGACAAGAACCATAACACAAAAAATTATAAATATATTTTGGCTATTAAAATTGCTATAAAATAACCTGAGGTTGAGTAAGTAGAAAATATTTACTTTATAACTCACAGAAGGAATGGTCCATTTAATGGACCACCCAATTGGTCAAACTCAAACTATTCCAACCAATAAAGACCTAATTATTGGTCAAATGCTCCAATTTGGATGAATTGGAATCAATCTAATCAATATTAAAACATGCCTCCTTGGGCACAATTCATGTCCAATTCATATGGAAATTCACCTCCATGGATGGTAGGTAAAAATGAAAATGCATCTAATTAGAATATGAGTGGCCAATACAATCAATCAGGACCTAGCTAGTCTCAAGGGCAGCCCTAACAACAAAACTTTGAAAATTAATTTAGGGGGAAAGTACCTCAAAAATAGCTGCAAAATAGACTCCTTACACCTCTAAAAAATGTAAACAATCCTATGAAGTAGCCACCTTTACCAGCTCAAATAGTGTCTAGCCCTAATAATAAAAAAAATGCTCAAAAAGTCTATGAAACAAATGAGACATGGTCAATATCTATGGTACCTTGCCAACAAATTCAATTAAGATTTGGAAAAATATTGGATAATACTAGAGCTACTCTCACAAAAATTGAAGAACCACAAAAGAATCTGTCTGAAAAAAGTAAACAAGGATGAAAGGCCTAAACAAGAGGTGGTAGTTTTATCAAAAAATATTCTACCAAAACAAAAAGAGATCCAAATTCAAATGAAAGAACTGGATATACCATTTCCTGAAAGGCTAACAATACCAAAGGAACCATCTAAACCGACCTTCAATTTCCTTCAAGAGTTAGAAAATGTCACCATTAAAATTCCTTTGTTACAAGCCATTAGAGATTTCCTATCTATTCCAAATTAATCAAGAAATTATGTACAAATTTAGGAAGGAAAAAGAATAATGAAACTCAAACCATTCAAGTCATTGGATAGTTGTTTGATATAATGACTAAAGGTAGGTTATTACCAAAATATACAGATATTGGAATACCTATCCTTCTAGTTCACACTGGTAAAATAGCCTTGCATAATATTTTGGTCAATTTAGGAGTTTCTATTAATGTCATGACCAAGTGAATAGTAGAATCCTTAGGATTACATAAATTGCAACCAACTTCTATAGTACTCCAACTTGCATATAGGTCTACTATTAGACCAGAAGGAAAATTGGAAGATGTTATAGTCTTCGTAAGTTGATGTGAATACCTTGTAGAATTTATAGTCTTACAACCTAAAAAGAAGTTATGGAGACATCCCTTGATTCTAGGATGCCCATGGCTTGCAAAAAATGATGCTTACATCAGTTGCAGATCTAGAAACATGACTATTTTTTATGGTAAAAACACTAAATATCTTAGCCTATTTCCAGAATCAACATTAAGATCTTAGCCTATTTCTAGAATCAACATTAGATAAATATTTTTCAAAGCAACTATGGTATGATTTTCCTCTTGATTTGTATGATATCCAAACCTTATCAATAAATGTTCTAAGTGAACACTTACAACAAGGAATTGAGGGACCCTTGTCATTGTTACTAGGAGATCAACAAGAAGATCAAGGTCAAGATAATAGTTGTTTATTTGAATCTATTATGTTCATTAATGAGGCTAGCACAATTCAAACTCAACAATTGATACCTTACAACTATAACTTAAATGTGCTTAAACATAAAATGATGGGAATATATGTGAGTACCAAAAATTGCAAAAAAATAGATATCATAATAGGAAGATCTTTGAACATTAGTAATGAGCTTACAAGCATACATGAATCACAAATGATTGATGTGCTTAAGAAGCATCAACTTGAATTTGAATGGAACTATGAGGACATGAAAGGAATACATACAAATATTTTTAACCATAACATATTTATTCAAGGAGGTTTCCACCCAGTAAGACAACCCCAAAGAATACTGAATCCAACTATGAAAGATGTAGTTCAGGAAGAAATCATTAAAATCTTGAACGTAGGATTTATATATCCGATTTTTGATAGTCAATGGGTATCACCATTGGTGATAGTCCCTAAAAAGAATGGTAAATGAAGGATTTGCATGGATTATAGGGAACTGAATAAATTGAGAAAGAAGGACTATTTCCCATTACCATTCATTGATCAAGTTCTTGAAACCTTGTCTAGGAAGAAATACTTTTGTTTTTTTGGATGGATTTAGTGGGTAAAATCAGGTTTCCATAACTAAATGAGATAAAGAAAAGACAACTTTCACATGTCCCATAGGTACCTATGATTATAAATTCTTACCTTTTGTATTATGCAATGCACCTACCACATTTCAAAGGGATTTATTAAACATTTTTGCTGATTTGATTCATGAATGTATAAAATTCTATATGGACAACTTCACAGTCTATGGTAACACCTTTGAAGAAACTTTATCAAGATTACAAAAGGTTCTGGTCAGATGTCAAGAACAAAACCTCTCTAATTCAAAAGAAGTGTTTTATTATGATGAGAGGAGGTATTATTTTAGGAAATTACATATCAAAGAAAGGTGTTAGAGTAGATCCTACAAAAAATCAATTTATCCAATCCCTCCAACCTCCGAAAATACAAACAATGGTAAGAATTTTCTTAGGACATGCAAGATACTACCATAGATTCATTAAATATTTCAGATTTTTTTTTTCTCCAATGCTTAAGCTCTTAACCAAATACAGTGTATTTATTTGGACTAAAGCATGTCAGGAAGCCTTCAAAATTATAAAGAATAAATTGACTACTACTCCAATCCTAAGGGGACCAAATTGGGAGTTGCCCTTCCACATACAATGTGATGCTTCAAGATATGCAATAAGAGCAATATTGTAACAAATAAAGAACAAAATACCTTATGTTATCTATTATGTAAGTAAAACTTTACATAGATTTTAACTGAATTACATAGTCACTAAAAACGAGTTCTTAGTTGTAGTCCATGCTATTAATAAATTCAAACATTACATAATGGTGTATTAAATTTTTTTCACACCAATAACTCTACCATAATATACTTAATGAATAAAGCTATGGTGGGAGATAGAGTGGTTAGATGGCTTATCTTATTGCAAGAATTTAATTTCATAATTATAGACAAAGAAGGAAAGGATAATGTTATTGTAGATAATTTATCCTATATGTATATCTTTGATGATGACGAGTTAATTCCTGATAATTTTTAGGATGAACATATGTTTGCTATCTCTATTTTCACTCCTTGATATGCTAATATTGTAAATTACTTAGTAATAGGAAATATTCCTCAAACTTTTACACTGCATGAGCGTATAAAACTAATACATCAAAGTGCTCCTTACATGTAGATAAATGAAGTCTTGTTTAAATTTGTATCAATCTAAAAAGCATACACCTAACTAGTGCATCAATTAACATCAAGCATTAAAGCATCAAAATATGGAGAACAATGAATTTAACAAGAAAGTAAGGTTTCTTTTATTAAATATTTGCCAAATACCTATTACAAATACATCCTTCTTAGGGATACCCAAATCCTTGATACAATTGATACAATATTTTGAGGTCCCTAAACGGGAATTGGTGTAATACGCACTCTCTAGAATGGACGCGAACTGCTCAAGGTTCAAGAAAGACTTCTTCTTACATGATTGGAGTAATATTTTGCCAAGAATGCTTTAAAATGCTCAGATCCTGTAAACCTACATTCAAGAAACAACATAAAAGGGTTTAATAGCAAAGGAGGCCTCTCTTGATGAGGCTTTTGATGAACAATTACATAAATGATGAAAAATATAGCAAGAAAGCATGTAAAATTGTAAATAAATACAAGAAATATCTAGATTACTATAAATATTATAAATAAAGTAGGGAATCTAGCCATTAGGAAACCTAATTAACCATTAAAACTTGAAATGCATCAAATCTAATGAAACTAGTACAAATTAACAAAATAAAAGAAAATAGAGCAAAGCTACTTCTAATTTCTACAATTAACCAATCAAATATCTGCTACACTGTTAATCTATGCTAAATTAAGCTATTTGTATAACTAGAAATGGAAATCTACTACTAAAATGGAGGAAAGAGAACATCAAAACCTAGTCGCGGGTGCTTAAAGTAGCTAGCTCTATTAGACACAACTAATAGTCATGGCTACGGGAAAATTTCCCTTTCTCTTGTAACTAGGGCTCAAAACTCTCAAATATTCCAAGGAATTGATGATCAAGGGTCACCTCAGTGTTTAGGATTAGATTGGTGGTTGAATTCATTGGAATTGGTAATGTAAGTGTGTCAATTATCAAGATTGATCCTTAAGCTCCTGAGATCTCTATTGTTACAAAGTTGATGATAAAATTAGATTTTGGTAGCATCTTATTACTCTTCACAAGGTGCAATTGGATCTCCAATTAAATAGGGCTTCACTACAATGCAATTGAGCTATTATTTAGGTTTTTATCTTTTAAATTGGGGAATATACTCCCAAAATCCTTTCTCTAGCTTCACGAAGAAGCCAAGAACAAGAATTTGTAGTTGGGAGGAAGCTTCTAGATGCTTCCAAGCCCAAACCACTTTAAAATCATTGCAATTATATTATTGCAAGTAATTTTAATAGGCTTTGGTCACTCGATATTTTTACAGGGCTATCCATGGCTCTTAAACATGGCTAAAACCCTAGCCATGGGTATCAACCACGACTAAGATCTTAGTTTTAGGTATCACCCATGGCTAAGGTTGAATAAGCCCAAGATGCTTAAATTTTAAAACCACTGCTCTATCTTGGAATGGTCCAAGATCATTCATATGGTTTGCAAAGGTGCCCATATGAATATGCATTTTAGGTGTCTACACAATTTTACCTTGACCAAGTAATTAGGAGATGTGTACAAGAACAAGATGTATATGACATAATTCAAGTAGCACATGAAGAACCTTGTGGAGGCCATTATGCCACCTAAAGAATAGTTAGTGAAATGCTTCAAACCGATTACTTTTTTCCTAGTATAAAAAATATGCCTATAAGTTTATTGATAGATGTGATACTTGTCAAATGGCTAGTAAACCTACACCTTCAATGGAAATATATATTTTACCACAAATCATTTTTGAACCATTCGAGAAATGGGGAATTGATTTTGTTGGACCAATATACCCTCCAAGTGCATGTAATAAGCATATACTTGTGTAAATAGATTATGTTACCAAGTGGGATGAAGTAAAAGCCTTACCACGAGCACAAGCTGAAGTTGTAGCTGATTTTATCTATGAAAACATCATGCAATACTTTGGAGCACCTAGAGAACTAGTTTCAGATCATGGATCTCAATTTATATCCAAATTAATCAAACATTTTGTTGAAATATATCAAATAAAACACAAAATGACCTTGCCATATCACCTTGAAGCTAATGGACAAGTAGAAGTTAAAAATAGAGAACTTGAAAAATCATTACAAAAACTATAGTTGTGAATAGGTTTTATTGGATAGAAAGGTTAAAAGAAGTTGTATGGGAACATAACACAACTTGGAAAACCACCATAGGATTTTCACCTTATGAAATGGTCTATGGTAAGAAATCCATTATGCCTATCAAATTTAAGATAGAAACTCTTTGCACACCGGTGCAACTTGACATGAACTTGGATCAAGCACAAAAATATATATTGGAAAAGTTAAACATTCTAGATGAAAGAATACTAGAGGTATTACACAAGACTGAATTAACTCAACAACAAAGAAATAAATGACATGATAAACACATTGTACCACAAAAATTTAAATCAAGAGATTTGGCCTTATTATTTGATTCTCACTACCTATATTTTTAATATAAGCTAAGGAAAATATGGCTAGGGCCTTACAAGATTGAAAAAATATTTGGAAATGGTACAACAAAAATTAAGCCTATAGATGACTCAATAAGAAAATTACTTGTGAATGAGCGTAGGCTCAAACTCTACATGAAGCCATTAACTAAAGAAGAGTCCATACATTATCTTAAGCAACATGTTGACTTGCAGTGCATTTCTAAACTACAATAAACTATTATTGAATGTCAACTTCTATTTCTTATTCCACACACACACACACACACACACACACACACACACACACACACACACACACACACACACTCACACACACATATATATATATATACACACAGACACACACACATATATAGGATATACCTATATATACATAGGAATAATATTTAAGAAGAATTAAATAAATAAATATATTTTTGTTAAATACCACTTGCTAGATAAAATAATATTATAATATACTTCCTTTGTTTCATGATGGATTTCCAAAATCTCTAATGTTTTCATTCTATTTTTCATCAATTTTTAGTCTCAATATTGTTTCAAAAATATCCAAAGAAGACACCTCTTCTAGTAAAATCAAAATATTACATAACACTTGTAGGGAAATTACTACCACATCTTGCATAACACTTTGTTTGATAAACAAAATCTATGTCCTTTCAATCACTCAACCACCACTAGTGTTTTTAATAAAATTACCATTAAAAATTGAAAAATCCTTAAAGTTCCATAGGTTATTTCTAGTCAATCAAGTTTCCTCTTGAACTATGCACATTATAACAAATAAAAACATTGTGAAGTTGGGAAAGAATAACTCATGAAGTTACTATTGCCATAAAGTGAATGGTTTCTCCTACTTATCCAATTATGTGCATGGCCTAGAAAGCTAAAGAATTGGCAAAAGGACAACCTTTCCCTTCACACTTGAAAAAATATACCCTTGCTCTCTCTCAAAACGAGCAAGTATCCAAAAAAAGAATAAGAATTTCCTTGCTCCTCAAAATGAGCAAGTACCCTAAAAAAGCAAAAGCAAATTCCCCTTGCTCTTCTTCAAAATGTGCAAGTATCTTAAATAAAATTCAATAAAGGGGTGATCCTCATTATAACCATAGGTTGAATGAAACTTGTATGACAATAAGGTATCCTTACACGATAGCGATAAGTTTGGACAAGACCTATGGATGCTCACAAATAGGCTAGCTTGTTGGCATAAGTGACCAATGAATTACTCAATCCTAACTCATAATAAGAAATGAATATTCGCTGCACACATAGTTGGTCCTTTAGATTCTTGAAACCACTAGGACAACCTTAGCATCATATTTATTTGTGAAATGAATAGATGAATTTGTTTAAGATGACTAGGATGTTTGAGTCCTTGTAAAACAAATCTAGATCATTTATACCTAAGGCAAATAAAATCATAAGCAAATATTATCATCACATTACCATACACATATCATAATCCATTTCATCCTACATAAATGTGGCTTGAATTTCCAAATCTTTAATTTTTATACTAAATATATGCACATTCCTATATGAAAGGCCATCAATATAATATCAGAATGACTATCCTATTATTTTCGTCCAAGACAAGTTTTGAGAAGCTGCTAAGCCTATGTTAAAGATCTATGTTGCAAATATTGATATGGAACTCCTTAATGAAATTAAAGGAAGAAAGATAAGAAATAATATCCCTAAGGCATTAGTAGGCATTGTTAATAAAACCATGGGATCACTTATTTAGAATCTAAAAGTAAGTCCATTTTACAAAGAGATTATTATTCTACAAGCCAATTTAATGACTTGGCATAAATAATATATAATAAAATCCTCCATATTCTTAATTAATTAAATAAAACAAATTACTATATATATAATATTTGCCATAATATAAAATTTTACAAAATAAAATCATCTCTATCATTTTTTGGCTATATAGCCAAAAATACAGTTTGTGGGAAGTAAATAGAAGATTCATTCATGATTCATGCGATGTGCCTTACCGGGATGTAATAGCTTTGGAGGCATGTATATTTTACATATATAGGATCCTTCGTAAGGACATGTTCATCAACAACCCTAGGTTGATTTTTGTAAAAGGTTTTGGGTCAACCTGTAAAACCCGGTATTAATGCTATAGTATCTTATCTACCAAAAAAAATGATACAGTTTAGGGGGAGTAAAGAAAAAATAAGAGTGAAGAAATAGGTAAATTATTCTTTCAACTCTACAATTACAGTTTCTGTAGATAGTTTTTGTAGACATTTTTTGTAGACAGTTTCCATAGACAGTTTCTATAGACAAGTTTTTATAGATAATTTATATAGATAGTTTCTATAGATATTTTCTTTAGATAGTTTTTATAGATATTTTTGTAGATATTTTCTATAGATAATTTTTGTAGATATTTTCTATAGATATTTTTTGTAGACAATTCCTGTAGATAATTTTCATAGATACTTTCTGTAGATACTTTCCATAGATATTTTCTGTAGCATATCTTTGAAAATGCATTTTTTATAAAAAATGTCAACAATTCCAGATTTGTGACATGTGTCATAAGTGGAATTATACAAGGCAAATATTAAAAATTATTTATGTAAGGCTTTTAGATTAAAAAGAGGTAAATTTGCATAAAAATTTTAAATTACCTTGAACACCATAACACAAATATTTTTCAAGCCTATGAATCATGGCATAAAAATCAAAACATTATTTAGCATTGAAATGGAGCACAAGAGAATGGATGATTAATTCACGACTTTGGAAATAATGTGCAAAAGGTTTTATGAGTCAACCTATCTAGCCTTTACATGAAGACAAGATAAAAATTACAACTAGAGCACTAAGGATGACGCACATGGTTATCATTGGTTGAAGTAAGGACATCGTGAGAACATTTTAATTAATCGTCTTTAGGAGGAAGGTGAAAACATGGAACAAATACCACCAATGGAAATGATTACATGGACATTGACCAAAAGGTAAATATAAGGCATCGAAGGGTTTAAAAATTTGAAATATGATGATGAGGCCAACCATACACGTGGAAGGCATGACAAAAAATGAGAGGATAAAAAAAAATTATATGCATGTGATTAGCCATGACAATGAGATGTTAATAAAAAAAGGTATGTGTGCATGAATTTGAAGGAAAGTTGGGATTAAATTTTTTAAAGTTTTATTATTTTAAAACAATCCCCCTTTGACAATTGAATTCATAACATTAAGGTATTAAAAATATTTTTAATCTTACCTCATGCAAGGTGGTGGGAAGCGTCGTGCTAAAACAAGAAATATGTAAGGGAGATTGACCACCTCACAACCCTAGCATTTGATTACGACACTTGGCCACATGGAAAAGTGGGAGAAAATTTCATGGATCATGATCCTCAATCGTCGATTAAGAGGAAATGAAGGGCTACAAAACATATTATCATGACCCTCCCTAGCTAACTTTATGGCACAAGAAAATAATGTATTTACCTATGATGTGGTGATACCTAGTTTGAACAATTGAACCAACTATATTATGTTTAGTTGATTTATAATGGTGTGTTATCGCTAACATATTGCCAAGTGTGTAGGATCAAGTACACTTGTATGTGGAACAAGCATAGTCACCCACCAGAAATGAGGGTACCAAATATCATGGGAAATGATGATTAAGGTACTTAGAGGTAACATGGATAGATACCTTCATATAGGTATGCATTGATGAAAGGGATAATCATCGATGGCTGATCATCTTGAGATTTAGTTGATAGCCTAGTAGCTATCATAAAATCTCTAGCTAAGATAGGTTATTGGGTTGATGGAAATACTCTCTCTTTGATTGATTGTATAAATGTGCTTGCTCTCTACTACATCATGGCTTGAGTTAGTTTAATTTTGGGTTTTATAGATAAGAACAACTGCAAGATGTATATAGATGCATAACATAAAATATCATGTTGAAATGAAAGTAGAGCATCATTCTTATGAAAGAAAGCAAATTAAATTTATATGTTGAATGAAGATTCCTTTAAATTAATTAATGAAGTTTAAGTAAATAATGTTTGGCTCATTGGAGCCCATTAGTAAACTTCATTGCAATTAATAAATGAGTTTTCATTTAAATTGATTAAAAGTGTTCATTTTAATGATAATAGAGAATTCATTAAAAAAAACTTTAATTAATTGAATTAAATGAAAAAGAATTCATTTTAGAATATATATATATATATATATATATATATATATGTTTAACAAAAATAGATATCTTTTATTTAAAAACAATAATGAAATTGGGCAAATAAACTAATATATTTTAATGTTGATAAATATCATAAGAATGATATTTTAATTAAAAGAACCATTCTTCATTTTTTTAAAATAAAATGTAATCATCCCTTTCCTAAACAATGAAACCTAGGAAATATCCTACGATGCTACTAATTTTCCAAAGGTGGAAAATATGGGAAGAGCGCGTAGAGGATAGGGGATGGTGCATTGAATAACGGAGGCTCAAGATGGGGCTCGGGGTTCAAGAATATGGCGGATGGGCACGTAAGGAGAGGAGGAAGGAAAAAGTGAAGGGGTGATGAAGAAAGAAGGAGAGCAGAGCAGATGAGGAGAACAAAGTATACAATGATGTAGAGCAAAAATGAGATGTAGATGCAGACAAGAAATGAGAATTACGAGAGGAATGCACTAGAGGCTAAGAGGAGAGGAAGCTAGGCATCACCATATTTCCAATATCTATAGGAGTTAATGTTGGGTTACTTTAAATTTTAAACCCAATTTTAATTTACGTGGGGTTGTTGCATATGAGCGTTGTGCACTATGTTTTTGAAAGAATCCTTTCTATGCTATGTTGAACGTTGTGCACCATGTTTAAAGAAAGAAATATCTCTATGCTATGTTGAGAACTGTACACCATATCCAAGGTAGAAATATACTTATACTACATATGAGCATTGTACGCTATGTTTTGTGGAAGTAGAAATCTCTTTATGTTGTTTTGAGTGTTGTGCGCCATGTATAAGAAAGAAACCTCCTTCTGTTGTGTTGAGTGTTGCGCGCCATGTCTAAGGTAGAAATATCCTTATATGGCATATGAGCGTTGTGTGCTATATTTTGTGGAATTATAAATCTCTTTATGCTATGTTGAGAACTATGCACCATGTTTAAATAAAGAAACTACCTTATGTTGTGTTGAGCACTGTGTGCTATGTCTAAAGAAGAAACATGAAATTTTATTATGTGTGTAGTTTAAGAAATAAATAACCATATGTCGTGCGAGCATTGTGTGTGTGAAATCACCATAGGCTATGTTGAACACTATGATCTAGGTTTGAGAAATAGAACATCTTATTTTTGTAAGTGTTGTGCGCTATGAAATGCAGTGAGCGCTTAGGTGAGAGTCTTAGTGAGCATTTCATCGAGTGTAGATATTAGAGGAAAATAGTGGGTATTAGCAGGGAGTGTTGCACATGTTCGAAGGCCATGCCACATCGAAGAGAGCACTATGAGGTCTTTTTGGTCTAGTTTTCTTAGACACTAGGGTTACTGTGGTTGCTCAGCATCCACCTTGGAAGGTGTTTACCTCGTGTTGTAAACCCTGCATTAGGGAAGGTGTTGTGTAACTTGATCAAATAAAAAAGAAATCTTAGTTTCATAAAATATAATGAAGCCTTTTAATTAATAAGAACCTTTGTTTCATATAGGATTATTTAAGGTTTTTAATTAAAAGGAACCTTTTATCTTTATGAAATTTATTTGTGGTTTTTAATTTAAAGGAACCTTTGATCGTTATGAGATTTATTTAGGTTTTTTAATTAAAAGGAACATTTGATCTTTATGAGATTTATTTAAGGTTTTTAATTAAAATGAACCTTTGATATTTATGATATTTATTTAGGGGTTTTAATTAAAAGGAACCTTTGATAGTTATGAGATTTATTTAGGTTTTTTAGTTAAAAGGAACCTTTGATCTTTATGAGATTTATTTAGGTTTTTTAATTTAAAGGGACATTTGATATTTATGATATTTATTTAAGGTTTTTAATTAAAAGGAACATTTGATATTTATGAGATTTATTTAGGGTTTTTAATTAAAAGGAACCTTTGATCATTATGATATTTTTAGGTTTTTTAATTAAAAGGAACCTTTGATATTTATGAGATTTATTTAGGTTTTTTAATTAAAAGGAACCTTTGATATTTATGAGATTTATTTAGGGTTTTTTATTTAAAAGGAACCTTCGATATTTATTATATTTATTTGGGTTTTTTAATTAAAAGGAACATTTTATTTTTATGAAATATATTGAAGGTTTTAAATTTAAAGAGAGAACACCTTTAATTAAGGTTTAATATCGTAGGAGTTTTAAATTAAATAAATGTAGATTTATTTTTTGAATTGAAGTTATCGGGCTTTGATTTAGGGAATGAAAATAAAGGGATTGTTTTAAAGGTTAAAGTTATGGGACTTTACCTAGGTGTTATAGGTGAGTTGGAGAGGAGAGGGCAATCCTCCAAGGGAGGTCCCAGGTTCAAATCTCCACCCTACCAAAAAGCTGAATTGGGTACCCAAAATCCAACTGGTAATGTTGGTGCGAGTAGGGCTGGGTGTGACTCCCGAGTGACTTTGACGGTATAGAACCCCATGGTCTCTCAGACCAAAGCGGCCCCGCAAGGGGTTTTTCGCTTTAAAAAAAAAAAAAAAAAGTTATGGGACTTTAATGCTTTAGAAAGTAATTGATTGATTGAAAATGGTCAATTAAAAAGTATGTAGATTTATTATTTGAATTGAAGTTATGGAGCTTTGATTTAGGGAACGAAAATAAAGGGATTGTTTTAAAGGTTAAATGCGTGTGAATTTAGTTCTTTATAAAGTAATTTATTGATTATAAATGGTGAATTAAAAGGGATGTATATTTATTCTTTGAATTGAATTTATGGGGCTTTGATTTAGGGAATGAAAAGAAAAGGATTGTTTTGAAGGTTAAGGGTATGGGAATTTATTCTTTAAGACATGAATGAATTTGATTTAAGTTAGACCTTCTAAGTGGTACACATTGGATGAATTTCTATGGGAACTTGAGAGGTGAAATTAAAAGTAAAGGTTCTTTTATGATATCCATTTAGAAACTTAAATGAATTTTGTATAGTTGCAATTTGGCAAAGTAAATGAATAGATGCATTTAAAGGTATGCCTATCCTAAACCATGAGTATCCTGATCCTCTACTACCCTCAAAGAACCAATGGGAAGTAAGGAGTTCCATGGAAACAAAGAATAAGTAATTGTATATTACGTTGATTTACTTATGATCAAATAGACTAGAAATGTGGGGAGATATCCCAAAGGTAGATAAGATGATATTCTTAAGAGTAAGAAGGATTTATCATGTAATAATTAATGAGATAAATTTTTAATGGTTTAATGAAGGTACATTTACTGTATTTCTATATCTAGTTTGGTATAGGACCGCACACAACACACAGCAAGAATGCAGAATTAACAATGCACAGACGAAATTTCAGCAAGTTTCATTAAAACAGAGGTCTCTCCTCCAATACACAGCTATGCAAAAACCAAAAAAAAAAATCAATGGCCAAAAGGTCTTTTCCTCCCTCTTTTTTTTTTTTTTAATACAATGCATGCGCCTTTTCTCCTCGGCCGCCATCTCCTTCTTTTCATTACGCAAAGTGCGGGTCCTTTTCATCCCCAGGCCCGACTCTCTTTGGACCATCATTACTTGAATGCGAGACTCCCCATACCGCCTGCACGAATGCTCTGTCCTGCCTGCATGATGCTGCTAGGTGCATCAAAACATCATAGCCTGTAGTGGCGGTATGCCCTACAGCCGCCTGTCGATCCACTGCCAAGTCAATCATTCATAAGAATGCGCCATGGTCGTTTGCAGTTGATGCCACGTGTCCTGTTGCCATGCTTCCTATAACCGCTTCATACTCTCGGGCCACCTGTAACTTCATGCCATGTGTCCCTCTACACTGGTCCCTGCAGTCGTCGGCTGGTCAATGTCGTGAGCGTCCTGTCGCGATATCGCGACGTATTTGCCCCAACACTTTCTCTCTCCTCTTTGGTCGCGATATCACGACGTTTTGACGTTAGGCTTCTCTCTCCTCCTTGGGACCACGATTCCGCTACACGTCGCGATATCGCGATGTCTAGGCCTTTCTTACTCGCCTTCCTCCCTTGGGCCGCGAAACCACGACATGTCACGATTTCGTGACATCTTTGCATTGTGGAACCTTACCTCCGGATATGTCACGATTTTGCGACATCTTTGAGCTCTGCCTTCGAAGGTGTTGCGATGTCTTTATGCTTCCAAGTCTTGCCTCCCAGAAGTGTCACGATTTCGCGACGTCTTTTAAACTTTATCTTTGAAGGTGTCACGATTTCGCGACGTCCTTTAAGCTTGCCTTTGAAGGTGTCACGATTTCATGACCATTCTTGTGCCTTAGAACCTTTTTGTCAAAGATGTCCCTGTGCCTTCAAATCCTGCTTTTGAAAGTGTCGCGATTTCGCGACCACTATGCGTCCAGACCACGTTGCAACAGAAATGTCACGATTTCGCGACAGTTTGGCATCCCGACCGTGCGTCTTCAAAAATGTCACGATTTCATGACAGTTTGGCGTCCCGACTGCGCTGCTTTAGAAATGTCATGATTTCACGACAGTTTGGCGTCCCGACCGTGCGTCTTCAGAAATGTCACGATTTCACGATAGTTTGGCGTCCCGACTGTGCTTTTCAAAAATACGTCGTGATATCGCGACGGTTTGGCCCGCTGGTGCCCTTCTTCAAAAAGCGTCGCGATATCGTGACAGTTTTAGTACTTAAGAAAAAAAATACATTTTGGGTGACGCAAGATTGCCAGCTTTGCCTCCGGATGCTCCTGCATCAGAGACACTCAGGGTGGGTTTGAGAAGTGACCTCACTTCTGATTTGACTGAGGTAGACCCAAACGATCAACCTTCGCCTTGGATAGCCAAGTCGCATATTCTATGGGTCGGCCCTTCCATTTGATTAAATACTCGGAATAACTCTGTTTCGAGTACTCCGGCCCTCACGCATATCCAGAACTTCTTCTATCTCGTCCACAAGCTCGGGATGGCTACTTGGAATGCTCCATAACTCCGGATTGGGTATCTCACTTGCTTTCTCCTTCATGATACTCAACCAAATCCGAGATGTTAAACACGGGGGAGATGTTAAGTTCACTTGGTAACTCCACCTCGTAGGCATTACCCGAATCCCGTTTGCCAATGATTTTGCATGGCCCAAATTTCTTCATTTTGAGTTTGTTGTATGTCTTGGCGAGGGAACCGTTCCTTCCGCAGATGGACCATGACAAAATCTCCTACTTGGAACTCCTTAGCTCTACGTTTTTGATCCGCCCTCGCCTTATATTGAGCATTCATCTTGGCAATGTGTCTTGTCACTTCCTCATGCACTCCTTTCAAGTGTTCGGCAAAGTCTTCTGCCTCAGCACTGCATTTCTCCCTTGTCTCTAGCCTTCTTAACTCTGAAGCGTTTCGTGGGCTGCTCCCATAGATAATCTGGAATGGTGACTTGTTGGTACTCCGATTGACCGAGCTATTATATGCAAACTCAGCTTGCGACAGAATTAGATCCCATCCCTTGGGCTTGTCCCCTACCAAGCATCGCAGTAGGTTGCCCAAACTTCGATTAACCACCTCTGTTTGGCCATCTGTTTGCGGGTGGTAAGCAGAACTGAACTTTAACTCCGTCCTCAGCTTCTTCCATAGGGTCTTCCAAAAATAACCTACAAACTTGGTATCCCTGTCCGACACAATGCTTCTTGGTAGCCCATGAAGGCGTACCACTTCCTTAAAGAATAGACCAGCTACATGGACCACATCGCTAGTCTTCTGGCACGGGATAAAATGTGCCATTTTCAAAAATTTGTCCACTACCACAAATATGGAATCGTGCCCCCTCTGCGTCCTGGGTAAACCGAGCACAAAATCCATACTAATATCTTCCCACGGCCGCTCAGGTATAGGTAGTGGTTGATACAAACCAGTAGGCTGCCTCACGCCCTTTGCCATCTGGAAAATCCTGCAACTCTGCACAAACTTTGCCACATCCTGCTGCAATTGTGGCCAGTAATAGTTTTCACTAACCAATGAGATGGTCTTGTCACGGCCAAAGTGTCCAGCTAAACCCCCACTGTGCTTTTATTTAATGAGGTTCTCTCTCATTGAGCTCCTCAGAATGCACAATTGATTCCCCTTAAACAACATTTCATCTTGAATCAGGTAATCTAACCATCTAGTCTTGTCCAACGCAATAGGCGCAGTGCAGGCTTTCCAAGCTTCTACGAAATCGGGGTCTGCAGGGTATAAGTTCTTGAGCTCAGCAAACCCTACAACCTCCACTCTCATTTTTGTCATCAGACATTGCCTCCTACTCAATGCATCTGCCACCCTATTGGATCTTCCACTTCGATGCTTCAGCACAAAGGTATAGCTCTGCAGGAACTCTACCCATTTCAGGTGTCTCTGATTCAATTTTCCCTGACTGTTAATAAACCTGCAGTGCTTGATGGTCGGTATAGAGAACAAACTCTTTCGGCAACAGATAGTGCCTCCATTTCTTGAGTGCTTGAACTATGGCGTAAAACTCTTGATCATATACCGAATATTTTCTCCTGGCATCATTGAGCTTCTCGCTGAAATAAGCTACAGGCCTACCTTCTTGGCTCAAGACGGCTCCTATCGCACTGCCACTCGCATCGCAGTCTACCTAAAACACCTTATTGAAATCTGGAAGTGCTAAAATGGGTTGCTCAGTGACCTTCTTCTTCAGCATAGCAAAGCTTTTATTGGCTCCAAATGTCCACTGGAATTCCTTCTTGTTTCCCTTCATTGTCTCAGTAAGAGATGCACAAATACTCTTGAAGTTTCTAATAAATTTTCTGTAGAAACGGCGGGACCATGAAATGATCTAACCTCGGTCACACTCCTTGGGACAGGCCATTCGAGGATAGCCTTCACCTTTTCGGGGTCCATCTTGAGACCATTTGCTGATATGACAAATCCCAGGTATACCAGCTCCTTCTTCACAAAGTTGCACTTCTTCAGATTGATCAATAACTGCTCCTCCCGTAGTTTCTCAAGAACCTTCCTGATGTGCATCAGGTGCTCCTCTAAGGTTTTGCTAAAAATCAGTATATCATCCAAGTAAACAATAACAAATTTGCCCAAAAATTCCTTCAGAACTTCATTCATTAACCTCATAAAGGTACTAGGTGCATTGGTTAATCCAAATGGCATAACCAACCACTCATACAGCCCTTCTCTGGTTTTGAAAGTTGTCTTCCATTCATCCCCTTCTCTAATGCGGATCTGATGGTATCCACTTTTCAAATCAATTTTTGTGAAGTACTCAGCTCCACTCAAGCAGTCCATGATATCATCCATTCTCGGTAGAGGAAACCTGTATTTAATGGTGATCTTGTTGATTTCTCGAGAGTCGGTGCACATCCTCCATTCTCCATCCTTCTTGGGTGCTAATACTGCTGGTACAGCACAAGGACTAAGACTCTCCCTTATCAGGCCTTTCTTCAACAGATCTTGAACTTGCCGATTTAATTCTTCAGTTTCCACCGGTGTCATTCGATGTGCGGCCTTGTTTGGCAAGCTCGATCCAGGCACCAAGTCGATGTGATGACTGATCCTCCTAATAGGTGGTAAACCTTCAGGAACATTGTCAGAAATGATATCAGGGAATTCTTCTAACAGTCCCATGACTTCCATTGGAATCTCCTTGCATCCTTCTTCCCTAACTCTGGGGATTATAGCATAACACACATGATCCGGCTTCAGGCCTTCCAAGAATCTTCTGCCATCAACTAGACAGGACTCGTGCACTCTTGCATACTTTCTCATCCGCCTCTTTCAGGGGTTTTAACTTATGGCGAACTCCATTCTTTGATAGAGAATATGTGTTGGCTCGACCATCATGAACAACACTTCGGTCAAACTGCCAAGGTCTCCCAAGCAGCAAGTGACATGCATCCATAGGTAAGATGTCACATAAAACCTCATCTCGGTAAGTTCCAATATTGAACTTCACTAGACATTGCTCGCTTACTAGTGCCCGATGGTCCTTTTGCAGCCATGCAATCCGATAAGGGTGCGGGTGTTTTCTCCTTTCCAACCGTAGCTTGGAAACCATTTCCTTGGAAACCAAATTGTCAGTGCTTCCATTATCAATGATGATATTACAGACCTTGCCTGCGCACTTGCATCTTGTTCGAAACAAGTTGTTCCTTTGGTCTGCCTTTTCTTCTTCATTCAGCAAGACTCTTCTGATAATCATGGTTTCCCCTCTTTTTGCTTCCTCTGAATGCTCAGACTCTACACCTTCGTCTACTACAGCAGCTCGGGCCTGACCCTCAGGTCTTCGATTTGGCCTCTCTTGATGTTGTGGGCAGTTGTATGCCCTGTGTCCTTCTTCATCGTAGTTGAAGCAGGCTCCTCTAAAAACACCTCTTCCAAACCCTCGCCCAGACCTACCTCTTCCTCTTGGGTAGTTGTTGCTCTGATTGCGTGGGCGTCGGTCATCCTCTTCTCTCACCTCTTTCTATTTCTGGCTGCTACTAGCTTCCGTAGCTTTTCCAAAATATTTGTATCTTCCACCACTGCCTCTTCCACCAACTCTTCCACCCCTATCCTTCCCTCTCTGCTTACCATCAAACCTTCTATTTAGTTTCTCTTCCACTTTTAATGCAAACTGATATGCATCCTCCACTGTGCTCATTCTAACCAGCCCTAGCTCTTCTTGAATGCTGGTTCGCAATCCATTTATGTAACGTGCGACCTTCTCTTTGTTCGCCTCCGAATGGCCGGTTCTGATTGAAATCTGGTAGAACTCCTCTGTATATTCCTTGACAGACTTACTAGCCTGTCGAAGACTCTACATTTTCTTCAATAAATCCAGCTCATAATCTGCAGGGATGAACTACCTCTTTAGTTTCTCTACCATCCTATCCCATCTGGTGATCCTTTCCTTTCCCCTCCTGTTTCTTTCTAATTGCACTCCTTTCCACCAGATGCTAGCATGCCCCTTCAGCTTGGTTTTTGCGAATTTGATCCGATTTGGATCTGCGATCTCTTCGTATTCGAAGTACTCCTCCATGTCGTTGATCCAGTCTATTAATTCCTCAGGGTTGAGGTTTCCAGAGTAAGTCGAGACGTCAAATTTTGGCTTCTTCCCAATCTGGGAGATAGCCCTATACAGCCTAGCCTCTGCTGGCTCCAAAGCCTCTTCATCCTCAGATGGAACTTCTTCTTCCCACACTTCATCTTCGCTGGGTTCTTCCCTTCTCGGCTCGACTCCTCTTCTAATTTCCTCTTGTAGAGCCTCAACTTGCCTCTATAGGGCTCTCAAATCGACCTCCTCCCTTCTTGCTCGTCTATGCCTTATACCACCATGGTCTCTTCGCGAAGGCATCTTGCTTCTTCTTCACAACCCCACAACCACGGTCCTGGCGCAAACTGCCTCTCTGTTCGGCGATCGGTTTGCACTCTTAGAACCAACCTGCTCTGATACCACTTGGTATAGGACCGCACACAACACACAGCAAGAATGCAGAATTAACAATGCACAGACGAAATTTCAGCAAGTTTCATTAAAACAAAGGTCTCTCCTCCAATACACAGCTATGCAAAAACCAAAAAAAAAATCAATGGCCAAAAGGTCTTTTTTTTTTTTTTAATACAATGCATGCGCCTCTTCTCCTCGGCCGCCACCTCCTTCTTTTTTTCTTCATTACGCAAAGTGCGGGTCCTTTTCATCCCCCCAGGCCCGACTCTCTTTGGACCATCATTACTTGAATGCGAGACTCCCCATACCGCCCGCACGAATGCTCTGTCCCGCCTGCATGATGCTGCTAGGTGCATCAAAACATCATAGCCTATAGTGGCGGTATGCCCTGTAGCCGCCTGTCGATCCACTGCCAAGTCAATCATTCATAAGAATGCGCCATGGTCGTTTGCAGTTGATGCCACGTGTCTTGTTGCCATGCTTCCTGTAACCACTTCATACTCTCGGGCCACCTGTAACTTCACGCCACGTGTCCCTCTGCACTGGTCCCTGCAGTCGTCGGCTGGTCAATGTCGTGAGCGTCCTGTCGCGATATCGCGACGTATTTGCCCCAACACTTTCTCTCTCCTCTTTGGTCGCGATATCATGACGTTTTGACGTTAGGCTTCTCTCTCCTCCTTGGGACCGCGATTTCGCTACACGTCGCGATATCGCGACGTCTAGGCCTTTCTTACTCGCCTTCCTCCCTTGGGCCGCGAAACCGTGACATGTCACGATTTCGTGACATATTTGCATTGTGGAACCTTACCTCCGGATATGTCACGATTTCGCGACATCTTTGAGCTCTGCCTTCGAAGGTGTTGCGATGTCTTTATGCTTCCAAGTCTTGCCTCCCAGAAGTGTCACGATTTTGCGACGTCTTTTAAACTTTATCTTTGAAGGTGTCATGATTTCGCGACGTCCTTTAAGCTTGCCTTTGAAGGTGTCGCGATTTCGTGACCATTCTTGTGCCTTAGAACCTTTTTGTCAAAGATGTCCCTGTGCCTTCAAATCCTACTTTCGAAAGTGTCACGATTTCGTGACCATTGTGCGTCCAGACCACGTTGCAACAGAAATGTCATGATTTCACGACAGTTTGGCGTCCCGACCGTGCGTCTTCAGAAATGTCACGATTTCGCGATAGTTTGGCGTCCCGACCGTGCGTCTTCAGAAATGTCGCGATTTCGTGACAGTTTGGCGTCCCGACTGTGCTTTTCAAAAATACGTCGCGATATCGCGACGGTTTGGCCCGCTGGTGCCCTTCTTCAAAAAGCGTCGCGATATCGCGACAATTTTAGTACTTAAGAAAAAAAATACATTTTGGGTGACGCAAGATTGCCAGCTTTGCCTCCGGATGCTCCTGCATCATAGTTATATTATGTAGTTGATTCTCTTTAGTGTTAAGTTTTCTTTATTTTCCCTATCATTGTTTGATTATTTTCTAATGTTATAGTAACTAGATGTATCATTTTTTGGTTGCTTGATGATAGAAATCTAAGTGTAGATTTCTAGGGTGAACTCATAGGTGACCTAAGGAAATTAAGAACCCCTTAGGGTGAACATAGGTAACCTAAGGTAATTGAGAACCCCTTAGGGTGAACATAGGAGACCTAAGGGAATTGAGACCCCCTTAGGGAGGTAAAGGACTAAGTGGTGAAGAGATTACATTTGAGTGAAGATATATCATCGTGGAGATGAGATAGATGGCTTAAATCACAATACTCATAGCATACCTACACAAGGATTTGTGTATAGTATGGAGATGCATCTATACCTTATTTTTACTGAGGGTGATAGGTCTAGCTCATCAAGGATGATGGGATAGATGGACTTATCTACAGCAACATATTTTATGCCTACACATATGGACTTGTGATAGGGTACTTCGTGAGATGTAACTTCTAGGGAAACTTAGGTGATTGAAACTTTAGGTTATACTAGTTGGGTTAGGGGTTCATGAAGGGTTCATGTATCTCTCTCCCTAGTAAAAAAAAAAAAAAATCTATTTTTATATTTTTCTATTTGTGTGTTTTTTGGATCGTTACATTTTGTATCAGAGCTCTAGGTACGAGGGTATAGAGATTCTATGTGTGCTAAAGTGGAATTAGATGCATCCAACAAAGGCTTTCCTAAGGTAAATGCTAAAGCTCGAATGATCTAGGATACCCCAATTGCTATAATATAACGAGAATTAACTCAAGGGAGCATGGATTATCAGGATGCCTTAGTATGGGATTTGGTGTCAGAGATACATCCTGGCTTGGGATATTAGCCTAGTTAGGTTGATAAGAGAGAACTCTGTATTATGGCTTGATTAGAGATACAACTTAAGGTGAAATTGTAATCTAATCTTCTTTCTTGGATGGAATCAGGTTAAGATGCCACCTAAGACTAGAAGAGGGAGGCCTACACCTAGAAAAACTCGAAAAATTAATGTCGAATAAGAAAACTAGGATGAGATAACCAACAAGTCCCAATAAGGAGGTAGAAGACCTCACTACTATGATCATTGTTATGTAGGATTAGATAAGATAGTTGTTAGAAATGGCTACAAATTAGAATTTGCAAGTTTGAGGCTTAGAGATTAGTCTATATAGTGGATTAACTATAGAGCAAGTGCAATCCAGAGCCTTAGTAGAAAAGGAAATAGCTAGGGATATAAAAAATATTATTATTTCCAAGTTTTATGGAGAGGGCGATGGGGATGCAATGGAAGTATGGTTGAGAGAATAAAAGGTTCACTTTATGGTAAAATGATATTCATTAGAAACCCAAAAACATTGGGTTATGATTAATCTGGAAAGGGCTGCTCCATAGGAGGAATTTATAAATATATTTAAGAAGAGACTCCTAACCGAGCATTTCTATGCCTTAAATTTTAAATAATTTGCTAGTCTAAGACAAGGAACCATCATAGTAGAGGTGTACTATAAGAAGCTGGTAAGATTATTCAAATATGTACTTATCTATAATGAGAAAATACAGGTTCACAAGTTTACTCTTGGGTTTGAATCTAGGTTGAAGCATTATGTAGACATGTAGGAGCCTAAATCACTATAAAAGGCATATGACCTATAAAATAAAGCAAAGTCACACTTCTATTATAAATATGACACTCTATCCAAAAAAGCTCGATAAGAGTTAAAGAAGAGGAATAGTAATGGGTTTGTAAAATGGGAGGCAGAATAAGAGCGAAAGGCTAAGAATCCCCAAAATCCTAAGAATAAGCCTTATGGGAATCAAAATAAGTTCAAGAAGAACTTTTGTAAGAAGGATAACAAACCCAACAACATGAAACCTCAACCACAGAAGTCACAAGCTCCAACTCTAGTAGTTAAGAGTGGGATTGAGAAACCTGAGAAATAGAAAGAACCCAAGAAAGGGTGTTATAATTTTTGAGGAACTCATTACTATAATCAATGTCCATATCGAGTAGGGACTAGCATAGCTAATGCAAAAGGGAAGGAACCAAAACATCATATTTATGCCACAACCAGGAAGTAGAAGCTAGAAGGACAAGCCACCCCATTACTTGTGAAAGGTAAGGTTTTCAATAAGCAAGTAAACATTTTAATATATATTGGAGCCACTGATAGTTTTATTTAATCTAGTCCAGCAAGGACTATGTCAGAAAGGCCTGGGTATTTGGCTCAAGGGTGGAAGGTTGAGTATGGTACTAGGTAGACCTACTTGGTGAACATGTGTTATCCTATGGCAAAAGCAACTCTATCTATAGGGACTATAGAATGTTGTTTATATGTAGCTCCATTACACACCTTTGATGTGGTTCTAGGGATGGATTGGCTATAGGCTCATAAATCCTTAGTCAATTTCCAAGACTATTGGATTGAGTATTTAGAGGAAGGCAGAGAGAGACTAAGAATTCATAGCAAACAAGGGGTGTTTGAACCTCAAATGTTATCTGATATGCAATTGAAAAATGCCTTAAAGAGAGAATGGATAGTGTATGTGGTAAAAATCAATCAGGTGGAGGACCATGATAAAGAAGAAATACTAAAACAACATCTAATTTTATAGGATTTTTAGGACGTATTTCCAGAGGACCTACCTAGACTACCTCTTATACACGAATTTGACTTCACAATTGAACTTATGACTAGAGTCCCTATTCATAGATTACTATATAGGATGAATCCTATTGAAATACAAGAATTGAAGGTTCAATTGCAAGGATTATTGGAAAAGGGTTTGATAAAACCAAGTGTGTCACCGTGGGATGCACCAGTTTTATTCATAAAAAATGATGGTTCACTAATATTTTGTATTGATTATAGGATGCTAAATAAGGATACAATCAAGAACTGATATCCTTTACCTAGGATTGAAGATCGATCAACTAAATAATGCTAAGGTGTTTACTAAGATCGATCTGAGGTCAAGGTATCACCAGCTAAGGATTTGTGAGGAAGACACTCACAAAACTACATTTAAGACTAGGTATGGTTATTATGAGTTTACAGTTCTATCCTTTGGATTGACTAATACCCCAACTTCTTTCATGAACTTGATGAACAGTGTGTTCCAAAGACACTTGGACTAGTTTTCCCTGGTATTCTTAGATGATATCCTTATATACTCTCGAGATAAAAAGGAACATGATAAACATCTTAGGATCATGTTAGAATTGTTAAGGAAGAATCAAATTTATGGGAATATAGCTAAGAGTGAATTATATGTTCCAGAGGTACGATATCTTGGACACATTATATCGGAAAATGGGATTGTTGTGGATCAAAAAAATATAGAGGCTATTCTGAATTGACCACCCTCTACTAATGTGAATGAAGTACGAAGTTTCATGGAATTAACGGGCTATTATAGATGTTATATAAAGGACTACTCTAAGATTGTTGGACCCATAAAAAACCTTTAGAATAAGGAGAAAGAATTCAAATGGTCAAAGAAGTGTGAGGTTGCCTTTGTACTACTAAAGCATAAGCTTACTATTGCACCGATACTAAAGGTTCTCGATTCTCAAGGGGACTTTTCAGTGTGCACTAATGCATCAATAGAGGGGTTGGATGGGGTACTCTCACAAGAGGATTCATTAGCGGTATATACTTCAAGGAATCTCAAAAAGAATGAAGTTAATTATGCTACACATTATTTGGAGCTAGCTATAGTAGTGCATGCTTTAAAGGTTTGGTGCCACTACTTGGTGGGAAGGCCCTTTGAATTAAAAACATACCATCAAAGTCTACGGTATATATTCACCCAACCAATACTCAATGCAAGACAAAGAATATGGGTGGAATTTCTCATTGAATATGATTTTGAGATTGAGTATATAAAGGGAAAAGAGAATAAAGTGGTCGATGCTTTGAGTAGAAGGAAATATATAGCAGCCATCACTAGAATTCACATGGATCTGATGGATCGAGTGAGACAGGAACAATCTCAAGATGAGTATTGCCAAGGAATTCGAGCCAAAATGGATAGAGATCCTAAAGGAAATGAGGAATTTAGTATGAAATATGACTTTATGTGTTATAAGGGAAGGGTCATCATACCAAATTTGGGTAATTTGAGGAACTTGATAATGCAATAAGCTCATAGATCTCCTTATTCTGCTCATTTTGGAGGAGCCAAAATGTGAGAAAACATGAAAATAGCCTTCTTTTGGGTATGAATGAAGAAGGACATAACATATTTTATCACTCAATGCCTCGAATGTTAGAATGTTAAGGTAGAATGCCAGGATCCTACAAGAAACATTCATCTACATGATATACCTATGAAAAAATGGTAGGTTATATCTATGGATTTTATCGTGGATTTACCCAAGACTCGGTACCAACATGATGCCATCTTTGTAGTGGTCAAAAATTTGACTAAGGTTGCCCAAATCATACCGAGAAATACCAAGGATGATGCTTAGGTAGTGGCTAGCAGATTCATCAAAGAGGTATTCTAATTGCATGGGTTTCCTGAGGTAATCATCTCAGATAGAGACTCCAAATTCACTATTGAATTTTGGAAATCCCTTCATAGTGCAGTTGGTACAAAATTGAATGAATTCAACATACCACCCTAAAACCGATGGTCAAATAGAGTGAGTAAACCAAGTTTTGGAAGACATGCTCCACATGTATTGCATGGATCATAAATCTCAATGGGAATATTTTCTACCTTTTGTAGTGTTTTCCTACAATAATGGACATCGTTCCTCGCTAGGAATGGCACCTTTCGATGCCTTGTATGGGCGAAAGTTTAGAACACCATTGTCTTGGGACAACCTAGAGGATTGAGTTGTGATTGGGCCATAAATGGTTAGGGTAATGGAAGAGTAGCTAAAAGAAATTAGGCAAAGGCTTAAGCAAGCTATGGATAGGTAGAAGAGTTATGTAGATCTAAAAAGGACTCCAAGAGAGTATTCTATTGGAGATAAGGTGTTCTTAAGGGTTAAGCCAAACAAAATTGCTATCAAATCCACAAAATTGGATCCACATTTTATGGGACCCTTCGAGATCATGGAAAATATCTATCTGGTTGCATATTGACTTGCATTACCACCTAATCTATCCAAAATCCATGACACCTTCCACATATCCTTTCTTAGGAAATATGTTGCTAACCTTGAACATGTGTGGGATGTTTCTAAATTACATATGGTAAATTTGAAGGCCATTTAAGTACTATCGATGAATATTCTTGAGTTTCATTCTAAATATCTATGAAATCAGACTCTCGAATAGTGTAAGGTCCAATGGGACCAGTTCTCTGAATATAATGCCACTTGGGAGAAAGTGGAGGTTATGCAAAAATATTTTCTCTTTTTTTTTGAAGCTATATGATGTAATAATTTTACTTTCTATTAAAACAAAAGTAAAACTAGATATATTGAGGATGATGTTTAATCCTAGTGGGGGAGGATGTCATGACCCTCCCTAGCTGACTTTATGGCACAAGAAAATAATGTATTAACCTATGATGTGGTGATACCTAGTTTGAACAATTGAACCAACTATATGATGTTTAGTTTATTTATAAGGGTGTGTTATTGCTAACATATTGCCAAGTGTGCAAGATCATGTACACTCATAGGTGGAATAGGAAGAGTCACCCACTAAAAATGAGGGTACCAAAGATAAAGGGAAATGATGATTAAGGTACTCGGAGGTAACATGGATAGATACCTTAATATAGGCATGCATTGATGGAAGGGATAATCATCGATGGCTGATCACCTTGAGCTTTAGTTGATAGCCTAGTAGCTATCATAAAATATTTGGCTAAGATAGGTGATTGGATTGATGGAAAGACTCCCTCTTTGATTGATTGTATAAATGTGTTTTCTCTCTACTGCATCATGGCTTTAGTAGTCTAATGTTGGGTTTTCTAGATAAGAACAACTACAAGATGTATATAGATGCATAAGGTAAACTGTCATGTTGAAGTGAAAGTAGAGCATCATTATTATGAAAGAAAGTAAATTAAATTTATATGTTGAATGAAGATTCCTTTAAATTAATTAATGAAGTTTAAGTAAATAATTTTTGGCTCATTGGAACCCATTAGTAAACTTCATTGCAATTAATAAATGAGTTTTCATTTAAATTGATTAAAAGTGTTCATTTTAATGATAATAGAGAATTCATTAAAAAAAACTTTAATTAATTGAATTAAATGAAAAAGAATTCATTTTAAGAAAAAATGATATATGTATAAAAAATAGATATCTTTTATTTAAAAACAATAATGAAATTGTGCAAATAAAAGTAATATATTTTAATGTTGATAAATATCATAAGAATGATATTTTAATTAAAAGAGCCATTCTTCATTTTTTTAAATAAAATGTAATCATCCCTTTCCTAAACGATGAAACCTAGGAAATATACTACGATGCTACTATTTTTCCAAAGGTGGAAAATATGGGAAGAGCGCGTAGAGGATAGGAGACGGTGCATTGAAGAATGGAGGCTCAATATGGAGCTTGGTATTTGAGAATATGGTGGATGGGCATGCAAGGAGAGAGGAAGGAAAAATTGAATGGGGATGAATAAATAAGGATAGCAGTGTAGATGAGGGGAATAGATCATATGATGAGGTAGAGTAAAACCGAGATGCAGATGCAGACGAGAGATGAGAATAATGGGAGGAACACACCATAGGCTAAGATGAGAAGTAGCTAGGCATCACCATATTTCCAATATCCATAGGATTTAAGGTTGGGTTGCTTTAAATTTGGAACCCAATTATAATTTACGTGGGATTTTTGCATATGAGCGTTGTGCGCTATGTTTTTGAAAGAAACCTCTATATGTCGTGTTGAGTGTTGTACACCATGTTTAAAGAAATAAATCTCTTTATACAGTGTTTAGTGTTGTGCACCATGTTTAAAGAAAGAAATCTCTCTATGTTGTGTTGAGCACTGTATGCCATGTCTAAAGTAGAAATTTTCTTATACTGCATATGAGCGTTGTGCGCTATATTTTTTGGAAGTAGAAACCTCTTTATGTTGTGTTGAGCATTGTGCACCATGTCTAAGAAAGAAATCTCCTTATGCTATGTTGAGAAATTTTTGCCATGTCTAAGGTAGAAATATCCTTATACTGCATATGAGCATTGTGCGCTATGTTCTGTGGAAGAAGAAACCTCCTTATGTTGCATATGAGCATTGTGTGCTATATTTTTGAAAGAAACCTCCTTATGTTGTGTTGAGTGATGTGCTCTATGTCTAAAGAGGAAATCTAAAACCACCTTATGTGTGTAGTTTAAGAAAGAAACCACCATATATCGGGTGAGTGTTGTGTGTGTGTGAAATCACCATAGGTTGTGTTGAATACTTAGATCTAGGTTTGAGGAAGATACCATCTCGTGTTTGTAAGCATTGTGTGCTATGCAAAATGCAGTGAGCACTTAGGTTAGAGTCTCAGTGAGCATTTCAGCGAGTGTAGACGTTAGAGGAAACTAGTGGGCGTTAGTAGGGAGTGTTGTGCATGTTCGAAGGCCACACCATGTCGAAGGGAGCACTATGAGGGTTGCCTGGTCTAGTTTTCTTAGATGCTAGGGTTGTCATGGTTGCTCATCATCCACCTTGGAAGGTGTTTACCTCAGGTTGTAAACCATGCATTAGGGAAGGTGATGTGTAACTTGATCAAAAATAAAAATAAATCTTAGTTTTATAAAATATAATGAAATATTTTAATTAACAAGAACATTTGTTTCATATAGGATTATTTAAGGTTTTTAATTAAAAGGAACCTTTTATATTTATGAGATTTATTTAAGGTTTTTAATTAAAAGGAACCTTTGATCTTTAAGAAATTTATTTAATGTTTTTAATTAAAAGGAATCTTTGATTGTTAAGAGATTTATTTAGGTTTTTTAATTAAAAGGAACCTTTGATCTTTATGATATTTATTTAAGGTTTTTAATTAAAAGGAACCTTTGATATTTATGAGATTTATTTAGGGTTTTTAATTAAAAGGAACCTTTGATTTTTATGATATTTATTTAAGGTTTTTAATTAAAAGGAACCTTTGATCTTTATGAGATTTATTTAGGTTTTTAATTAAAATAGACCTTTGATATTTATGAGATTTATTTAAGGTTTTTTATTAAAAGGAATATTTGATCTTTATGATATTTATTTATATTTTTTAATTAAAAGGAATTTTTGATCGTTATGAGATTTATTTAGGTTTTTTAATTAAAAATAACCTTTGATCTTTATGAGATTTATTTATGTTTTTTAATTAAAAGGAACCTTTGATATTTATGAGATTTATTTAGGGTTTTTAATTAAAAGGAACCTTTGATCTTTATGAGATATATTTAGGGTTTTTAATTAAAAGGAACCTTTGATTTTTATGAAATGTATTGAAGGTTTTTAATTTAAAGAGAGAACCCCTTTGATTAAGGTTGAATATCTTAGGAGTTTTAAATTAAATAAATGTAGATTTATTCTTTGAATTGAAGTTATGGGGCTTTGATTTAGGGAATGAAAATAAAGGGATTTTTTTAAAGGTTAAAGGTATGGGAATTTAATGCTTTAGAAAGTAATTGATTGATTGGAAATGGTGAATTAAAAAGGATGTAGATTTATTCTTTGAATTGAAGTTATGATTTTATTTAGGGAATGAAAATAAAGGAAATGTTTTAAATGTTAAAGGTATGGGAATTTAATGCTTTAGAAAGTAATTGATTTATTAGAAATGGTGAATTAAAAGGGACGTAGATTTATTCTTTGAATTGAAGTTATGGAGCTTTGATTTAGAGAATGAAAAGAAAAATATTGTTTTAAAGGTTAAGGGTATGGGAATTTAATGCTTTAAGATATTAATGAATTTGATTAAAGTTAGACCTTGGTCTAAGTGGTACATGTTGGATGACTCTCTAAGGGAACTTGAGAGGTGAAAATAAGAGCAAGGGTTCTTTTATGATATTCATTTGCATTAGATGGTTAGAAACTTAAATTAATTTTGTATAGTTGCAATTTGGCAAAGTAAATGAATAGATGCATTTAAAGGTGTGCCTATCCTAAACCATGAGTATCTTGATCCTCTACTAACCTCAAATAACCAATGGGAAGCAAGGAGAAGCAAGGAGTTCCATGGAAACAAAGAATAGGTAATTGTATCTTACGTTGATTTACTTATGATCAAATAGACTAGAAATGTGGGGAGATATCCCCAATGTAGATAAGATGATATTCTTAAGAGTAAGAAGGATTTATCATGTAAGAATTAATGAGATAATTATTTATTGGTTTAATGAAGGTACTTTTACTATATTTTTGTATCTAGTTATATTATGTAGTTGATTCTCTTTAGTGTTAAGTTTGCTTTATTTTCCCTATCATTGTTTGATTGCTTTCTGATGTTATAGTAACTAGATGTATCATTATTTGGTTGCTTGATGATAGAAATCTAAGTGTAGAGTTCTAGGGTGAACTCAGAGGTGGCCTAGGGGCATTAAGAACCCCTTAGGGTGAATATAGGTAACCTAAGGGAATTGAGAACCCCTTAGGGTGAACATAGGAGACTTAAGGGAAATTGAGACCCCCTTAGGGAGATAAAGGACTAAGTGGTGAAGAGATTACATCTAAGTTAAGATAGCTCATCGTGGAGATGAGATAGATAGCTTAACTTGCAATACTCATAGCATACCTACACATAAAGATTTGTGTATGGTATGGAGATGCATGTATACCTTCAATGGACTAAGGGTGATAGGTATAGCTCATAAAGGATGATGGGATAGATGGAATTATCTACAATAACACATATTATACCTACATAGACAGACTTGTGATAGGGTACTTCATGAGATGTAACTTCTAGGGAAACTTAGGTAATTGAAAATTTAGGTTATACTAGTTGGGTTAGGGGTTCATGAAGGGTTCATGTATCTCTCTCCCTATTAAAAAAAAAAACTTTTCTATTTTTGTATTTTTCTATTTGTGTGTTTTTTGGGTCATTACACATATGCCAATGATAGAATCTTCTCTTGCAAGATAGTACTAACCACCACATATGAATAGGGGTGATCATAAACATGTCACAACAAGAAATGAATCAAGAAAATCACCATAGATTAGGGTTATGTGTCGTCGATCAAAGAATATTAGAGGGATAAAATTACCCATATTTTGCATCGGATGTTAAACCTAAAAAGAAAAAATAAATTAGCCTTAATATCTTCATAGTAGGCTCTATAACTGTGAGGGGGATCTACTGTGTAGCCAAAAATAAAATTGTCACATATGAGGGATGAGACTAGTGAGCAACAAAAAAAATTGAGGGAAAACATTTAGGGATGAGACCAGTGAGCAACAATGGATGTCGAAGGAGAATTGTAGGTAGAAAACATTAAGGGAATGCATGAAGTAGACAATGATGCAAATTTACATGAAGAAAAAAAGGTAAGCTGGTGAACAAATTTTGAAATTATTCATTTTATAGAAAAATATGTTATAAAAATAAGAAGCCATAGAACATATCTTGAAATAAGAAAACAATGTTCTTTTTCAAATGATGCATATAATAAAATATAGGGAAACATACAAAACTAAAAGTAAATATACATGATAATCTTGATGTTACTTTTGCATGGGTTGAAATAGGTAAAAATTTATTTTATTTTATAACCCAAAGGGTTGAGATATGGAGAAATTTATTTGTTTTAATCTATGCATGAATTGTTTATCAAAATTTTCTATAGGTTTTCCTTCCAGCCAAGCAATTCCATGATAACATCTTAAAATAGAGTTTAAAGCATATTTAAAATTATCCCACCTCTCTTTCTCTCAAACTCTATCCTATATGATAAAACCAATAACCCTACCTACAGATACCTTTCATAAGTAGAGTGAACCTTCATCTATCTACACCTAGAATCCTAGTGATACCGTACCACAATTATTCTAAAAGGTACACTAGTGGGATGCCATAACAAAATTCCAAGGGAATGACTAGGGTATGATAAAGTAGTTTATTATGAAATGCAATACCATGACCATGGTGACCCACGTAGGTGAAATTAAAATTAAAATTATTGCCAACTTGATATGTGAAGTGTTAAGCCTTTCTGAAGTCGGTCAACACTACTATAAATTGACCTATAAGGGGGTAAACCAGATGGTTAAGAGGTTCAATTAAAGATGCACTATGACTAGAGATAGAGAGGGGTGGATCAATGGAGTAGCAACCTCCTCACTTACCATAAAATGGAAAGAGGCTACCATAATTTTTATAAATTTTTTCACACTAGAGAGGATACTATCTAATTATGGGTGCTACCACCTTAAAATGATGTTTAATCTCAAGTACCTAAAGCATAAGGAATGTATCATAAACATTTTCGTATTTTATTTACTGCTCTATTAAAGCTATAATTACATGAGTCTAGCCTAAAAGTTCCAAGGATAACCCTAAGTTTGACCTAATCGCCCTTCACGGGTTGATCAAAATTATAGTCCTACATAAAGCAAGTGAAATTAGGATACCATGGGACATATTAGTGGAAGAAGATAACCTCTATATCCATTCTAAGCTAGGTATGTCAAAATTCATAGGAGATAGTGCATTTGAGGGTAATTTCATGTTTGAGAGTTTAGAGGAGGAAGAACCCCCTGTATGTAAACACCCTAGCCATTCAAAAACCTCCAAGTCTTATCAGCTTGTCAAAAAAACCAGACATGAGAGATTCATTTCATAAAATTAGAAAATAGGAGAAGCATCTAGTCCAAATAAAAACTCACCTTCATCAAACCCTTCTACAAAAATTCTTGAGCAAATCTGAATGTAGTAGACTGTGTTGCATATCAAGCTAGATAGACTCAAAATTGAGTTTACCAAGCACGCCACGCTCATAAAATGTGCCCTTACATTCCAAATCGATCTCCTCAAACAAATCTTCATGGATAGAGTGGTGAGATCATTTGACCCAGTCATTAAACCATCAACTATCAGTACCTTTCCCAAAAAAATTTCCACATCTGGTAGGAAACTAAAAAAATTGATAAAATTTAGCAAAGTCATTGAATTCACCCAAGTACTTGAAGAAGAGAGCTCTATTCCCTTCACTAAATTATTTCAACAAAACCACCCTCAAATTGTAGAACCATCCATCAAAGCAAATATACCTCCAAAGGGATAGTCCTTAAGTCGAGATGCCTAGAAACATAGATGTAATTATCAACCGCATCACTGAAACACCTGAACCTCCTCCTCCCCCAAAAAATTAGGATGCACAACTTGAGTTAAAGGATGGAGGAATTGCATAATTCAAGATCATCAAAACCATATCTATTGAATTTCCACTTGATTCTAAGGTGGCTGGAGAACATGTGCATAAGGTGAAGAAGGAAAATAATTTACTCGTGAAGTGACCATAACCTACATGAATTTTCTCTAGACTTAGATCTAGAGCTTAAAAATCTATAATAGACATTTGATAAAACTTGCATAATTCTAAGGACTTTATTTGATGTTAATAATGTTGTTGTTTGCAAAAAAAGAACATTTTATTATTCTATTTCTTTCCATATATCTATAAATATTTTTCTATTGCATATATAGAAATAAGTTATTTACAGTATTTTATTTCATATTTTAGTAGATTTATTTCCATAAATTGAATGCAATAATTTACATAAATTATAATTCCTTATTGATGAGAAATGTCAAGAGAACTTTGAAAATAGTTATAATGTTTTGCTTTATATCTGTGAATATTTTTTCCTATAAACATTATTCTGATTTATATCTACAAAAATATTTACCTAATATTGTAGTGTTTTGTTTTATGTCTACAAAAATGTGAAATGACTAAACAAATTGTTGTAAAATTTTTGTTAGACATACTGTAAAGTTTAATCTGTATGCATGAGGACATGCATCTCCTTTAGTTTGGGGGAATGATGAGTGCTAAAACAACACGCATTTTATGCAAGTTTAATTCATTTCCTATCTATAAATTTATGAAAACAAATGTAGTTTTATGATCATTTTATCTTATTTATGTGATTTACAAATGAATTTGATCCATGGTGATAAAAGTGATTTATGCTCATATTTTACACAAAAATGTGCAAGTTCTATGTGTTTTGGCAAGAGAATATTGTAGGAGAATCATAAAGTAGGATGGGACAAAGCGTAGTCTAGATAATAGGCATGGATAGATCAACCGTAAGAATGACATGTTAAGAAGACTCATGGATGGACACTACGGAATACAACTACAGAAAGCCATTATAAAAAGCGTCTATTAAAAGATATTATAGAAAGGATGTTGATTGGGTTAAACTATCATGTGCCTTGATATGCCATATCCATTGACAACGTAGCAATATTATAAGGCATACATAGTCAAAAAAATTGACTAACATGCTGGCATTATGCATGATAATTTCATATTGATTAAAGTTGTTATACAGTTGTTATTATAAAGTTGTAAAATTGTTATGTTAAGATGTTTTAGATTTGACGCAAGCTATTTTGTCCTCTTCTAAAATAAAGGAGCATATAGTTGTATTGCTACATAAATAGATTATTTAAATTAAGAACTTTTAATTATGTTAATTCATTAGTTTACAACTTGGACCATAGGTATTGTGACAAAATCCATGTTTGTTGCAGAATATTATAAGTTTAGATTGTTATTATTGAAAATATAGTGTTCGAATTATCAAGCCAACAGAGCCACATGGAAAATACGTGGAAGAATTTCATTAATAATGTCCAAGCAACATTATAAAGTATAATTGAAAACCTTTAAAAAGTTCTAATGAAGAAATATTGAAATGTATAATGTTCAAATATTATGTATACAATTTTTAAAGATTTGATGTTTGAAGATACTATACGTTTGAATTTTTGGTAATAAAGCAACAACACTTTTCATCATGTCTTTGGTATTTGTGTCATTTGCTTTATTATGATTTACTTGCTTATTGTTGGCAATTTTCCACTTTGCCACATTGGGATTTTTGTTGGAGCATTTTTTGTAATACGACAGTATTTATTTTGAATCAATTTCATATGTTACTTTTTGTTTATGTATTCAGTATTCAGTATTGAGTGTTTTAAGGGAAAACAAATGTAAAACTTTATTTGGGATTCAAACTACTATTTTTGAAGTGCACTTCTCTCATTTTGCAATCTAAATTGACATCTTTGAACATGTACACTTTGCAAAAATGAAGAAAGGAAAATCAAATTGAAATATGCAAGGGACCAAAGAATTTAAAAGCACCCAAAAAAATGGAATGTAGAGGTGCATTTGCCCACAAGGAGGGGTGAAAGTGTCTTTTGCCCTCTGTGGGGTAAACATCTTATGAAAGGAATGTAAAATTACACACTCTGCCTTCTCAAAATGATTTCAATGATAAGGAGCATTCACCCCAAGGATGGGACGAAAGCTTCGTTCATTCCTCCTTGGGGCGAACGTAATAAGCAAATAACAACCTGATAAAAAGTAGTTGTGTTTGCCCTCATCAAGGGATGAACATATCGTTCACATCTCCCATGGGCAAAGGAACTCCAAAGGTAAAACAAAATTACGCTTGCCCCTCCTAGGGGTGAACATGCTCCAAAGGATGAAATGAAAATTTGTTCACTTTCCCATGCATGAACTCACCTCAAAATGAAATATGATCGTGTTCGCCTTGATCGAGGGGTGAACATCCTGATCACCCATTCCATGGGTGAACGTGCTTTCAAAAGAGAATCACATGAGCACACAAAAAAATAAAATATTGGACAAACATAATTTTGAGCAGAAAGGGTGAATGCGATTACAAAGATAAAGTCATCCAATTGTGAAGTTTCACCACAGTCCATAGTCAAGATTTCAAGGACCCTGGAGCATGTTTTTGCAAGCATTAAATGATGGTGGCAGTGAGTAACTTAAATTGTGAATCCCAAGTGAAGAAGGAAGCCGTATAAGAAGCACAAGAATATTTTCATGATTTCCAAGGCGTGAGTACGTTTTCAAGGTATTGGACGTTTCTTAATTTTCTGTGCACCAATGCCTAAAATACTGATTTCGTGGGAATGTTCCCTTGAAATGTGGATCGTTGTTCCAAAAGGATAGATTTTTTAATATTTCCAAGGAGGAATTTCCTCACCCTTGTTCCTGATTTGCGATCATTTTGTCTTAATGTACATTTAATGAAAGAGGCAAAATCCTCTATAAATACTAATCAAATTTCCATTGTAAATAGAGGTTGGACATTCTACGAGAAAATTTCTTAAGTTCTCTACATCAATAGAAGAGACTTGGCTTCTAAAATTTGCAAGCATTCTTATGTGTGTGATTTCCTTCTATTTTTAAGCATTTTTGTTTATGCTCATGTTCCTGCTGTTAAGTTTAAAATTCTATTTATGGATTTAAAACATTGTTGGTGAGTGAGTAAGTTTTGGAATGCAATCTGGAGGTTGTCTCTGCAAAGGTGTGAGTGAAATTCTACTACCTTCCTCCTATTACATGCTATTATAAAACTTGGTGGAATTCTTGCTACTAGTCTTCCCCAAATCCTACACTCCGACCTGTGGCCATATTTCCCATTTCTTTATGTTATTTCTAATTTATTTCCTACAACTCTAGTCTTAAACTAGTGTAGGAGTTAGTTTGGGAGCCAACCCTCTCTGGATATTGGCACGGGGGACATTTCTTTCCTCTAGCCTTTCAATGTTGGTCGTATCTAGGGTGCACAAACAAAGTTTTGTTGATTAGGCAGATATTTGACCAATAGTTTTTGGCACGCCCGGTGGGACCTCAAAAGTTCCACTTTCGATAGTATTAAGGTTTGATGTTCACCTTCATGTTGTATAGTTAGAACATCTGGTGACTCGATTACACCCAGAAATCTCCAAACATGAGTACAACGAAAGTTGTGTCTCATGAATACAAGATCGAAGGCCAAAAATCCAGATCATCAAATTGAGTTCTATGAACTTGATATTCAAAATGCTAGAGAAACATCCTTAATTAGCCACTTTACATCATACATCTTCATTACCTCATACATCCCATATATCATCTGTCACATCATCACGACTAGTTGGTGTATTCTCTACTCCTACAAGCCTAGTTAGCATTGCTACTAGTGTTCCTCAAGCTCCACCCCACACACCACCCCACATGGCTCAAAATCCTCCACCACAGCAGCCACAACCACCTAGATAGTTCCCAACATGGAATAGCTCAGGGACCTTGAACTTACAAGCACAAAATCTAGTGCCTCAAGCAGCTTTGAAGGCATTGCCGACCTATGATGGTACTGGTAAAATGGCCTATGAGCATATTCAAGATGTAGCTTCTTTGGCTACGATCCATGGAATTACAGATGAAGACGTGATGGTAAAGTTGTTGGTATTGTCATTGAGAGGGAAATTGTTGTATTGGTACCAATCATTGCAACTTGGTAATATTACCTCATGGGATCAGTTGGTGGAGTTGTTGATTAAAAATTTTCATGAACAAGTTGACCCATATTCCTTGTTGCACCAGTTTACAATGATTCAAAGGCATCCGTAGGAGGAAATAGTTGATTTCAATGTCAGGTTCACTCGAAGCTGGCAAAGAGTTCTTGATGGTTTATGGCCCACGCATGAGCAAGCTGCATTCTACTACCTCAGGGTATTTAGCACTAAAATCGGTATGGCCATGTGACAAGCCAATGTGACTACATTCCCAGACCTGTACACTCAGGCATAGAAGGCTGAATCTAACTTAATTTTCGTAGGTAGGCTTCCCCCAAAAATGACTATGCCCATCCTCCCTGACCTCCCACAGTATTTGTATTCCAACATGTTTTCGTAGCCCATGCCTTCCATGTACCCAGTTCCCTCATGGAGTTCAAGCCCACCTCATATGGCTCTGATCCTTGTCCCACAATGTCCGGCTCCAAGTTTTCCATAGTTGCCCACTCAATCAGTACCCTAGCTACCGTCACCCATTCCTTTTCTAGTATTTATGGTGCCACCAGTTCCATTACCGTTGCTCACACCGCCAGCACCTCTACCTTTGCTCGCATTGCCAACATCATCTAATTTTGATCCTTTTATGATATTGTTACAAGAAGTGAAATCTAATAACTCAGCCTTAAGGACTATATCAAATGAGATTATAGTGGTGAGAAAGAAGCAAGTAGAGGCTAAATTTTGGTTGAGAAGATTTCAAACACCACCAATTACCCGAGAGCAAGTGATAGCTAGTAGAGATACCTGAGAAGAGCACAATAGTGTTATAAAATGAAGAACCTAGCACATCAGAAAGGACATACTGGTGTTCAACATGCAATGATCCTCATGGAGAAGAAACCTGCATGGTGCACATGAATTATGTGCAAATGCTAGCGAAAAGTTTGGTCGATGGACAAGTCAATATGATTAGGGAAGTTGATCACAATTTTATGATGCCATATTTGGAGCAAGTTTTGGTTCTTACGAGATTCGAGAAAAATCTAGTAACTATAGATCTAGCTAAGCTCGAACCTTTGAAAGTACCTGTAGAGCCAAAGGTGCAAGATGGAAAAGGGCAACCTCTAGTGAAAGCACCTGGCGTAAGGACTAAGGAGCAGGATTCTATCAAGTTGAAATATTTACTACCTAAGCAAGCTCAAGAAAAGGCCCAAACTAAGGCATCAACTTCACAACCTATAGTAGTTGCTCAAACACAAAATGAAACAAAAGAGCAGGCCAAGGAGTGACTCAAGTACCCATCATTGACAAAGAGACAAAGAGTAGAAGCTACTCAAAAATATCAAGACAAGTACGAATGGGCTACAGAAGAGAAGGCTCTGACCACCTCAAATTATAATATTGTGGAAGAAATGAAGAAGATACCTACAAAAGTAAGCTTGTATGATGCACTATAGTTGCCGAGGCAAGTTGACCTACTGCAAGAATCTTTGAAGACTACTAAAGATCAAAAGAAAAATCCTTCTCAAATAGTCTTGTGCAAGCACTGCCAACTTTGGCGATATAGGAAAGAATAGACCACCCCCATTTTATTTGTCACTAAGAATGGAGGGGTGGATCGTACATAATTGTATGATTGATTTTGACATTGTGACTACTATCATGCCAAAGGCAGTATGTGAAGTGATGGGGATGGAATATACAAGGAGTAGCCTAGGAGTGTTGCAGCTAGATGGAAACCTAGTCAAGATAGTGGGAGTGATCAAAGATATTCCCATTGTTCTTCATAGTATGCCACAAATCATGGTTATCCAGGAAGTGGTAGTGGTTGATCTAGAGCCATACTTTAGCATGTGCCTCTCAAGGGAGTTCACAGCTAAGTTTGGGGATATATTTCATTAGAATACTCACATTTGGAGATACCATTCAAAGGAAAGAGGATTCACATTCACAATGAAAAGCCATCACCTTTTCACATTGAAAATTTGGAAGAGGAAGAAGAAGCTCCAAGTGCAGTTAACATGATGACTGAAGAGCTAGAAGAGGTTGACTTAATGGAAGAAGCGCTTGGGAGAGCTTCACCTTGAAGATGAGTTTTCCCTCACAGATTTTAATGCCATTATTGGAACATACATTGGTTGTTATACAATAACCAAGTCGGAGCAAATTGAAGAAGAAGTCCCTGATTCCCCTAAAACCTGACACGGATCAGTTATGGAAGCTGTATTTTGATGGTGCTAGATGCAAGAATGGCGCAGGAGCTGGTGTCATGTTGATCTCCCCCATAGGGTTACAAAATACTTATTCTTATAGGTTGACGTGGAGTTGCACAAATAATGCAGCTGAATATGAAGCATTGTGCCTTGGATTGAAGAAGGCTGAAAAATTGGGCATCAAGCAGTTGCAAATTTTTGTGAATTCCAAGCTTATTGTTAATCAGACTACTAATAAGTGTGTGTCAAAGTAGAATTACCTAAAATCTTATCACAATAGAGTGTGGGATATATTTGAATCCTTCACAGCTTTGAACATTCAGGAAATTTCTTAGGAGCAGAACAAACATGCAGATATTCTAGCATCTCTTGGTGTGAATTATTCTCCCATGGAGCAAGTAGTCAGAAAGCCCAAGACTTTCAGGGTGATCTATAGACCTTTAGTTCTAGATAAGAATATTTATTGGCAAGTATTCGACAATGATGAACAAATAGTTAATTTTTTGCTTAGAGAAGCTGCTAGCACAGATGATAGAATGCTTGCTGAGGAAGAGAAAGAAGGTATGATCCAATTGAAGAACAATCATATTCCCAGAGGTTTTATTTCACTAGAGAGTTTGTTTGATCAGAATGATAGGTTTGAAAAGCATAGGATCAAAGTGGATGCAAAGGAGTATAAAGAATTATAGTTAGAACCTAAGAAGATCATCAAAATCAAAACTGATTGCTTGCCTGAGGAATTGGAAGATATTAAGAACTTGTGCTATGAGTACCCCAACATCGTGGCATGGAGCTATCAAGATTTAAAGGGATATGACAAGAACATGATCCAACATACCATTGAGTTGCAGGAGGGGGTGAGACCTTTTTAGCAAAAGCAATGCCCTATCAATCCCAAAATTGAAGTGCTTATGAAGGCAAAATTGTTGAAGATGTTGGAGGTGAAGATAATTTATCCAATCAAGCACTCAACATGGGTGGCGAACCTGGTCCCAGTGTGGAAGAAGAACGGAGATATTTGGTTGTGTGTTGAATTTCGCAACCTAAACCAGGCATCATTAAAGGATCATTACCCTCTACCGTAGATTGATCAAATCCTTCATGTGGTAGCCAGTGTGTAGAGATTCTCATTGCTAGATGGTTTCTCTGGATATAATCAAATCTGGGTGAAATATGAAGACCAGCATAAAACAACCTTCACCACCAAATGGGGCACATTTGCCTACCAACGGATGCCATTTGGACTCTCAAATGTCGGTGCTACTTTTCAAAGGGCCATGGACATTGCTTTTGGTGAGTTATTGAACAGAATTATTGTAATATATCTTGATGATATGATTGTGTTTTCACATCGCAAAGAAGACCACGTAGCTCATTTGAGGTAAGTGTTTGAGAAGTGCCATGAATTCAGGATTTCTATTAATCCAAAGAAGTCAATATTTGTTGTTAAAGAAGGTAAGTTGTTGGGTCATGTGATATCACAAGAAGGATTGGCAATTGACCCTACAAGAGTTGAAGCCCTAATGAAGTTACCATTTCTTGCTAACAAAAAGGACCTACAATCCTTCTTTGGTCAAATAAATTTCATTCGCAAATTTATTGTTTACTTTTCTCAGGTTGTGAAGCCCAGTTTTGATTAATCTTGATTATTCAAAATATTTTATTCTCTATGTAGTGGGTGAGCAAGAGAGTTATGTTGCAGTATTAACATAGAAGCAAGAGGATGGAGAAGAGAAGCCAATTGCCTTCTTGAGCCAAGTTATTGCACCACATCAGGAGAAGTATAATTTCATCGAGAAACAAGTGTATGTGGTAATGAAATCATTGAAGAAGTTTCGACACTTTGTTTCTCAGAGCAAAAATGTGGTTTATGTTATACATCCTGATGTTCAAAACTTCATACTCCAAGGAGAACTAGGTGATAAAAGGGCAGGTTGGGTCTCAAAAATTCAAGAATATGATGTGGATATTCGACCAACAAAGCTAGTTCATGGGTGAGCTTTATGCTAGGAGTTAGCTAAAAGTGCTACTTCTGAATCATTGGATGCGGTGCATGGAGGAGACATTGGTGAAAGCATTTGCGTAAACCATACTATGAGTAATCAAGATTGGATAGAAGAATTGATTGACTATTTTACTTCTAGTAAATTTCCATCTCACCTTGATGCTTCACAACACTGGAGATTTAGGCTGCAAGCGCTCAAATACATTCTATTACCAAATGGACTGTTTCACAAGAACATTGATAGAGTTCTTCTCAGATGTGTGAAGTCTAAAAAAGAGAATATATTGGAGGAATTTCATTTTGGGTTATCAGGTGGTCACTATGCAGGTAGGCCTATGGCCTTAAAAATTATTCGAGTAGGTTATTTCTGGCCTACTCTATTCGTGGATGCTCATAAAGTGAGTTAGCATCATGATAGATGTTAGTGATACGTTGGAAAAATAAGAAAAGGAGATTTACTTTTGTGACCAATTCAAGTGGAAGCACCTTTTCAGTAGTGGGGTCTTGACTTCATTAGAGTCATTGATCCTCATTCCTCCGTAGAGCACAAGTACATCTTAACGATAACTGACTATTTCACTAGATGGGCAAAAGCTATTCCTACCAAGAAGGTAGATCAAGCAACTGTTATCTCTTTTCTAGAAGGGATCATTACTCATTTTGGCATCCCAGATTCAATTGTGATTGATAATGGAACTCCATTTATTGGGGCCAAAATCACAGAGTTTGCAAGTAGATATGGCATTTATCTCAAGACATCATCCAATTATTACCCGCAAGGGAATGGGTTGGCCGAATCTACCAATAAAAATTTGTTGCAAATTTTAAAAAGGATAATGGGTAGTAATAAAAGAAGTTGGCACTTGTTGTTGAACCAAGCGCTTTGGGCAGATCGTATCTCAGTGAAGAAATCTATTAAAACTTCTTTGTATACCTTGGTTTATGGGAAAGAAGCTACTCTCCCCACTCATATTGAGCTTTCGGTACTCCAAACATTGCAACTATTTCAAGATGAAAATGAAGAATATGATCCTATGAGTGCAAGGTTGGCACAATTATTGTAGTTAGAGGAGGATAGAGAGTAGTCTTATCAAGTGTTTTTCGAGCACGCCAAATAAATGCATAAGTGGTTTGGGAAGAAAATGACTGAACACAATTTTTAGGTGGGAGACTTGGTTCTAAAATGGAACGAGAAGAAGGCTAAGCCAGGAAAACACCATAATTTTGATGCTATCTGGGAAGGCCCTTTTCAAATTTCTGTAGTAAATTCAGCAAATTCTTATCACCTTCATGATCTAGAGGGTTGTGACCTTCCTATTCCAGTAAATGGTCTTCATTTGAAGGCCTATATTCAATGATGATGTTCTGATGAGGTACCATCTTGTACATATGTAAATATTCTTTTCAATATGTCATTTTTTTTAATTTTTGATGCTATATATATATATATATATATATATATATATATATATATATAAAAGAGAAAAAAATGGGGGGCAAAAGAATAAAATGACGTTTTTTTAGAAAAAGCAATTTTGATATGGGTAAAAGCATTGAAGAAGAATATTTATTAAAGGGGTTTGTCACCATAGAACTTTCAAATAGAATTGAAGTCTCCTTGAGAAGAAGAAAGGGAAAATTGTCTGCTCTTAATTTTGAAGACGTCATCAAAAGAGAAAAATTAATGTGCATCCACAAAGTAATTCACCGAAGGAAAGGAGGCAAGTGCATTTCTTTTTGGGAGCACATTGTAAAGACAATCATGCCCTTGGCTACGTGGTAGCTATTAGAGAACATGAACATGAGTAAATAGGTAGTGTGAATGCATTTAATTTAAAATGTGCATCCTACAGAATATTTATGTTCCCGAGAAACAAATATATTTATCATTGGTTGTTAAGTGGTTGATTTATTTTTTCAAGCAAGCTTTGGGCACTAGGGCACAATTTACAACAAAATTACATGGCAAAAAGGGCACTCTTTTCCAAGGAAGATCTAGTAGCGAATCAAAGGAAAAATTGTTGGAACATTGGGAATGGTTTTGGACTAGCGGATCAATACCCACATTCTCCCGAAAGTGATCAAGGTTAATTTGGAATTTATTGCAGTAGTTGAGTAGAATATCTATATAAAGGACAAGGTAAAAAGGCTCAAAGTTTATTTTTCTTTTAAATTTTTACTATAATGTATTTTCGAACTGTATCTGCAAAAGTGTCCAGAGAGTGTTCAAAATATTTTTCAAAAATAAGAGGCAATGGGGAAGCAAATAAAAGAGCCTAAGGAGGTTATAGAAGCTACTAAATCCAAAAAGTTAAAGTCTAGATCTAAGAAGGCTTAGAAAAATGACTATGTTGACTTGGACCTATATGAAGATACCATGGTAAAAATTGGTGATCGCCTCATTACCCACAAGGGCGTGGAAAGATTGCAACAGGATGTTGAATTGATAGTAAGTCAAGGAGTGACATCAAATAGCTGGTTGACAGTGCCCTATCATTCATAGCTATTCTGGTACCTATGTCCACCGATGCATCCATACCCTAAGCTTGTACGACTCATTGCTCAATTTTACGACCCATTCACCAGAGCTGTATGGAATGCCCATAGGGAAATTATTTTTACCATCACCCTAGATGAGGTTTTGGAGGTGTTTGTTTGTGGATTGAAGCCCCCTTCTTATTTAGTTAGTAAAAAATTATATACCAATGGACAAAAATATAGATACATCTCCACAGTGAAAATGCACTAGTTTATGGAGACTCAACTGATTAAAGATCCACAAATGGGGCAACATCCCAATTTGTTGAAGCCACTTTCAAATTTCAAGAGCTTGGATATATATTCTATGTTGGCATGGATCACTAGTTTAACCTCATATGATACTGTGCATAAATTGCAAGTGGCATTAGCTCAATGTATTTACCAGGTGGATTTCTATTGCCCTGCAACTATGAGGCAGGGATCTAACCCGATATTTTTTGATTGAGCTGATTTTGTTTTTTGGAGGGTGAATTTTCAATTGGAGAAGTTGCAGATTGGAGAGACAAAGTCATTCAAGCACTCTTAATTTTTAATTTAGTTTTTGTTTTTCCAGCTTCAGCGGTGCTTTCCTTTTATTATAGTGACACTAGTAGATGAGAATAATAAACCCCTGCCAATTTATATGTGGACTCCTGCTTTGACAAGAAGGGAGTCATTTTACAATTTCAATAGTTGTTTTTTGGGTCCAAAAATAGAATTTATTTGCAGCACATGTGAAAGAGTGTCGTGGGTGCCAAGAGACATAGTTGTTGCACAAGAAAAGGGAGATATTTTTCTACTTACCCAGGGCATAGTTGTGAGAATTTTTGATTTCATAGGTGTGTAGTTTTTTTTGCCCTATTTTGCTATAGAGCATGTGTTTTCCATGGAGGTAGTGCACCAGTCGTATTACGTCAATGATGTGTATGGGGTTGGGCACAAAAATAAGACAACATGTAATATGCCATTTAAATTCGATAGTATAGAAGTGAGTCAACTTGGACAGGATCAGCTCCTGAATGTATCATTGTAATATTTGGGCCCGATAGAGCTATTGCAACACTGGAGATATGACCATTTGGGTAAATTTTTAGCTATTGTAAAGGCCAAATATTTTCAATGTTACCCTCAGCCAGATATTCAAAAGAATAGAAATAAATTTAATGGGCTGGATATGATGGCGTATTGAGAAAATGACAATGCTTCCACCTTGGCATGATTATTATGAGAAAGAAGAGGAGTATAATATTACTTAAAATAAGTCTTAAATCCCTCTATTAGGTTTATTCAATCAAGTAAAATAAAGTGCACTCGAATGGACTGAGGAAAAATCATGAACTGGTGGATAATGTGGATTCATCGAGGGAAGTCGACTACTCCTTATGAGTTGAATTTGGGTGAACACTTTTCAAATAATAATGATGAATATGTTGATTCATATCAGCCTATTGCCTTCACAAAAATTTTACCACAGAGTTTTCAACATTTTGATAGTGGTGAAGATGAAATTGAAGGAGAACATCCAAAAGCTGAGGAGATTCTAGATGAGGAAGAGCAAAAATATGTGTTTAAACGATGATCCTAGTGGATAAAATGAAAAGTGAAAGAAGTTCCCAAATCAAAAAAGTAAGATGTGCCAAAAGTGCCATCTCTTCCTAAGACGAAGAAAAGGCCAAGGACTAGCGCCATAACTACTTTTGTCATCAAGGTTTTAGTTGTGGAAGTTTCTACAGTTATGTCCATTTTGGCCACAGTTATTAACCCTTCGCTAGGTCTCCTGATGAAGGTTGCACAAATTATTTAGATGGCCCCATAACTAGATGAATAATATCACTTGGAGAGCTCCCAAGTAGAAGTTGTAGATGGTGAAAAGAACATAGATATCAAAGCAAGGATGGGTGCACAGCAATAGGAAGTCATTTCATAATTGCCCCCATAACCATGTCACAAGGTTCCCGCACCCGAAGGTACATCTTCTATTCCTCATTCTTCTTCTTTGGAGCATGTAGTGACTTCTATTTCACTTCCACCATCTTCCATACCTATTTCTCCACCATTTGGTATGCCTTTTACCTCTATTTTTATTTTGTCTTCTTCCATTCCTGAAGTCACTAATGCTCCTTCTATTCCCATTTCTTCGGCCTCCATTTATTTTATTTTTTATGCATTGGGGTTGAATCCATTTTTGTGCCTTTCCCCTTCCATTACTATCACCACTAAAACCGAGGTTGTAAGTATGCAAGCTCCTCCCAGAGTAAGTGTAACTATAGCCGAACATGGTTCATCTATCCAAACCACTATTTCCATTTCCCCTATTATAGTTGTATCATCCATTTCCCTTGAGCCTATCCACTCAGATTTTTTGGTCTTATTTATCCCATTTTTGGAGTTGCAGATGTTACCCGATATTCAAGTGGCCCAAAAACAACCCGAAATGGAGAAAATTAATTGGGCACACTTGAGTTCCTCGTTGTGGTTAAAAAGCATGAGGTGCAAAGAGGTATTCACACCAGCTTGGTCGATCAAGAAAGTTGCTTTCAACCCTATTGCTATGGAATCTCACATGAGAAAACTCACTCCCTTGGTTCAAAAGATGCAAGGAGAAATGCTGCCAAGCGACTATGTATTTAAGACTATCATAGAAGATCTTATCAGGATTAATTCTATAGAGAAGATAGACAATATACAAGTTGACATGAGCTTGGTATACTTGTATGACGATGTTGAAATGAGCTCGGTATACTTTCACGATGAGTATTATAAGGAGAAATATTTTAAAAATTAAAATAAAATAATTGAGCTCGAAACTACCTTGGCAAAAAGTAGAGCGCAAGAGGAGAAGACTGCCAATGAAAATGAATACTTTCATCGATAGGTTGGATTGCACTTGAAATAATGAAATGCTTCCAAGATAGAAATGCACAAGCTTAAATAGTAGCTTGAGGATATCAAGAATTAGTTAGCAGAGAAAATTGCACAGGCTGCTAGTTTTTCACCAAAAAACATCAAGGAGGCCTGTATTCGCTCTACTCAAAACTATGAGAAGTTGGCCACACAAACCTTTTAGGTGTTGCACTATTTGTAGGAGGTGCATATACTGATTCAGGTAGGGTAGCATTTTATTGATAATATAGAGCATATTCTAGAGCCATATATGGAGATGCTGGTAAAAATATAGGCCCTAGCTAATGCTAACCTATGTATTCACCCTTCAAGAAAAATGGATCACGCCTAATCAACTGCTAAGGTCATGTTGTGTAGTTATTTCCAAAGAATAGACCTGGTAAGATAAGGTTAGACAATACTCAACACCATCGAGCAAGAGCATACCATATCTATGCCCCACTTTGATACTCTTGTTGAGTTGGGATTTTCAGACCTCACAAATGGGTGCGGTGAACCCTTGCCACTCGAGCAACTAGAGGCACTCTGAAAAAAGTTTGCAAAATATACCTTCAAAATCAATGCATGGGAGGAGCCTCTCACATAATCATAGGTGTTGCCATTAATGCAAAAATATACATACCTAGAGCTGTCATTGTATGAGTTGGCTCAATGAGCAAAGCGCCTTAGCTTGATGGATCTTCAAAATATTTACTTTGTTTATGAGTCACTTAGTGTCCCATGCCTATTCACTACTCATGATTAGAAGGATGTAGTCACAAACTATGAAGTAATTTTTGAAACTATCAAGGAGTAGGAGGAGAAGGTAGTAGCAGAGCATGCAGTGGTAGAGAAAGTAGTAGAAGAAGCAGAGTGAGATGAAGTCCTCAGAGTGGTAGCCAAAGCAGAATAGTAGGAGAAGGCTAAAGAGGAAGCACATCAAAAGGCATCCATAGTGAAGGTGCTAGCCAAGGTAGCTAGAAAAAAGACTTCTTGATAGACCAAGGGATAAAGTCCTCAGATTGCTTACATCCATGCAAGCTGGATACCCCATGAGCCACCAAAAATATTGGCATTTTTCCACTTTGCCACATTGGGATTTTTGTTAGAGCATTTTTTGTAATACGAAAGTATTTATTCTAAATCAAATTCATATGTTACTTTTTGTTTATGTATTCAAAATTTAGTATTGAGTGTTTTAAGGGAAAACAAATGTAAAACATTAATTGGGATTCAAACTATTGTTTTTGAAGTGCATTTATCTCATTTTGCAATCTAAATTTATGTCTTTAAACCTATACACTTTGTGAAAATGAATAATGGAAAATCAAACTAAAATATGCAAGGGACCAAAGAAATTTAAAGTGCCCAAGAAAATGGAATGTAGAGGCGCATTCGCCCCTAGGTAGGGGTGAAAGTGTCGTTCACCCCTTCGTGGGATGAATGTCTTATGAAAGGAATATAAAATTATGTGCTATGCCTTCTCAAAATGATTTTGGTGATAAGGAGCATTCACCCCAAGGATGGGGTGAAAGCTCTATTCTCCCCTCCTTGGGACGAACATAATAAGCAGAGAATAGCATGACAAAATGTAGTCACGTTCACCCTCGTTGATGGGCAAACATCCCATTCACCTCTCCCATGGGTGAACGCACTCCAAAGGCAAAATAGAATTACGTTCACCCCTCCCAAGGATAAATGTGCTCCAAAGGATGAAATAAAAAATGTGTTCGCTTTCCCATGCATGAGCGTGCCTCAAAATAAAATGTGATCACATTCACCCTGGTCAAGGGATGAACATACTGATCGCTCCTCCCATGGGCATACATACTCTTAGAGAAGAATTGTGTGAGCACAACGAACAATAGAATATTGGACGAACATAGTTTTGTGTAGAAAGGGCGAATGTGATTACAAAGATATAGTCGTCCAATTATGAAGTTTCACCATAGTCCATAGTCAAGATTTCAAGGACCCTTGGAATATTTTTTGCAAGCATTAAATGACAGTGGCAACGAGTAACTTAAATTATGAATCCCAAGTGAATAAGGAAGGTGTATAAGAAGCACAGGAAGATTTTCATGATTTCCAAGGTGTGAGTACAATTGTAAGGTATTGGACATTTCTTAATTTTCTGTGCACCAATGCCTAAAATGCTGATTTCATGGGAATTTTCCCTTGAAATGTGGATCGCTATTCCAAAAGGATAGATTTTTTAATATTTCCAAGGAGTAATTTTCTCACCCTTGTTCCTGATTTGCAATAATTTTGTATTAATGTACATTTAATGAAAGAGGCAAAATCCTCTATAAATACTAATCAAATTTCCATTGTAAAATAGGTTGGACATTATGCGAGAAAATTTCTTATGTTCTCTACATCAATATAAGATACTTGGCTTCTGAAATTTGCAAAACATTCTTATATGTGTGATATCCTTTTGTTTTTAAGAAATTCTGTTTATACTCATGTTCCTATTGTTAAGTTTAAAATTCTATTTTTGGATTTAAAACATTTCTAGTGAGTGAGTAAGTTTTGGAATGCAATATGGAGGTTCTCTATGCAAAGGTGTGAGTGAAATTATTCTGTCTTCCTCATGTTATATGTTGTTATAAAAATTGGTGGAATTCTTGCTACTAGTCTACCCCAAATTCTACACTCTGGCCTGTGGTCATATTTCCCTTTCTTTCTATTATTTCTAATTTATTTCCTATAACTATAGTCTTAAACCAGTGTAGGAGTTAGTTTTAGATCTAGCCCTCTCTGGAGATTGGCACAGGGGATATTTATTTCCTTTGATATTTTAATGTTGGTCATATCTAGGGTGGAAAAATGAAGTTTTGTTGATTAGGTAGATATTTGACCAACACTTATGTAGTATTTACTATATTTTCTTGCATTCATAAAATATGATAATGTTAGTAGTATCAATGTAAACTAGGTACTAAAGTAAAATAGTTTAGGGGAGAATTATTTACACTATCCTCTAGGAGGCAGGACCCACCCCTACAATGAGTTCCTATTCTCTCGCCCCTAAAATAGGATAGGAATAGTTAGTACGTAGATTAACTTTAATTTATCAATTAAAATAAATTGCATCATCATATATTATAAAGTAAAAATAGATAGTTAAATCAATAGGTTGCATGTGGATCCACATCAACAAATATAAAAAGCATTTAATTAAATATAAATTAAACATTACATTTTATTTCAATTCAGCACAATTTATTTTTCTGTAGCTATTATTACTTTTTGCAAACCTGAAACTAAGAGAAATAAAATTAAGTCTGATGATTAATAATTTGGTATAATATATATTGGATTTATGCCCTTTAAATAATTCAATATGGGTTGATAAATAAATATAGAGTTTACAACTAGACACAAATATATCTTCTTTATATACCCATATTCTAAATTCTACTTTGGGGAGATGACTACTAATATAAAATTATATTATTAAATAATATAATAATACAATCAACCTTGGGTTATGTATGGCCCATGCCAACCCTTATACAATATAATAATATATCCCCAAATATCTATTCCTATATACCGTAACATGTCACCCTTCTTACAAATGTTTTATCCTCAAAATATATGAAGAAATAAGATAATATGATTTGCTAAGAAATGTTAGCAACTGGTATCAATCTTGATAATCCATATATATAAGTGAATCATTGATCGATGATGGTGGTCATTGATGCCAGTATATAATTTTGCAACTTGAGTAACAAAATCTTCTTTGTTTGCTCCATGATTTTGCTACTTTATTTTGATAATTCGAATGATGGGTCCTCTTGTTACTTGATGTTTATGAACCACTCTAAAAATAATGATCACTATGTTTTCTCTACCAAACACTCCCATACTTGGTACCCTTCTATTTCCATGTAGAACCATAATATTGCTTTCTTAAGCCATACCTCCAATATTGTTGTCGCTCATGGTGGTATGGATGGTGATATGGTGCAACCTTAACTTGATGTTCTACCTCTTTTGACTCCTCAACATTTGGATACATTATTTGAAATTATTCTACACATTGTTCTTTCATGTTCCCTTTTTTTGGTGTGTCATTGTGCTCTTCTAACATAGTTTCCTTGGAATCTACTACTATTATTTCCATGGACTTAGTTCTTGTTGCTTCTTCCATGGAATCTATTGCTACTACTACCTACTTGGATTTTTTTTCCAGTTCTATTTGTTCTTCAATTTGTTTCTCTGCAACCACTTCTTGTTTTTCCTTGGATCCTTGCTCCTTAAGCTGAGAAATATCTTGCAATGTTATCTTATTTTTTGTGTACCATAACTTCATAAATTTCTTTTGCACATTAATGTTAATAGTACCCAAATAATCTAACCTTGGATAACCAAAGATAATATCCTCATCATCCATATCAATAGCATGCAAATATGAATGTAAAATATATTTATCCATGGTGATCTTCAAATATTCAAATATCTAAATATTCTCTCCCTCGAACTGTATTTCCTTAATTTTTGTTGTTTGAACCTGCAATATCTTAGTCAAAGAAATACTAATAAAATTATATCTACTACTAGGATCAATGGAAATAATAACCTGTTACTTTTGAATTCTTCTATGAACCTATAAAATAGACTTTTTAGATTCAAGCAAATCCCCTGTCCACTTTGCAATTTATCTTCTACCAAAGGTGTGGTTTCCTCTATTTGCATACTGACATTGTTTTTAACTTCTACCACTTCTTTGAAATTTTATAGCTCTCTTTTTATTATCTTTTGTTCTTTTTTAAGCATGTGTATTTCTTATTCATATACCTTGAAGGTGACCTTCAAACTAGACATATTTTTATATGGGTCCAATTTTCATAAGAATGCATGCTCCATTTCATCCCAAGTGAAGGCACTATTAAAACTATAAAACCAGGAGAGAGCTTCTCCAATTTTTGAAAGAGAAAAATGTTGATACAACCAATTAAAATTTTGCAACCAATCCCTAACATTAATATTATCTTCTCCAAACATTATTTGTATCTTCATAAGCTCACACCTCAAGATAATGCAAATCTAGGGTTTCATGAAAATGTATATCATGCCCTAATGCAAACTAGGATTTTATAAAAATATATAAATCCCAACTGAATTAAAGCTAAAATTACACATAAACAACTAGATCTGTAATTTTTATTTCAAACAAAAATAAATACAACTAATTTACTTACCCAAACTAACAAATTTTGTCTTTCAAAAAAAATTGTGAAATGAAAATTCATCACTGACCTTGTTTTATATGACTGGATTTAAAAGTTTATATATCCCTCAATACTACTTGGATTCCTTCATATGACCACTCATTTTAAATATCTTCAAATTCCACACAAAATAATATAAGAATAATTCAAATCGCATAAAATGTTGCAGAGATATGGCTCCTAAAATATGAGACTTTTTTCCAGAAAAAAATTGTCCTAATTCTGCAATTCCACAAAAAAATCCCACTTTTTCCAGAATAATTTCTTTGGTACTACTTGTTAAGAAAATTTATTCTTATTAACATAAATCATTCACCAATATGTATAAATATCAAATCATTCATCCAAAAATAATTATCCACAATAACAATCCACACAATGATATAGAGATAGGTAATACCCTTAAGGTAGGTAAACACCAATAATACTTGTTAAGGAAGGAATAATTCCACAAGATATCCCAATATTAGAGCGTCACATAAGGAGGGCAAAGACCCATAGGCCACTTTATGGGTAAATACGATTACATATGATTGATATCCATGGTGATTACAATGAAAAATATATCTTCTTTATATACCCATCTTCTAATTCTACTTTGGCGAGTCGACTAATAATATAATATTATATTATAATATTATAATAAAATCAACCTTGGATTATGTGTGGCCCATGCAAACCCTTATACAATATAATAATATATCCCCAAATATCTATTTCTATGTAACCTAACAGTTAGATGGATAAATGCTTTACATATCTATAGTATATTATTCAATGTTGGTAAATAGGATAGTAACAAAATAATTTAAATCCAAGAGGGGAATTAGATAGGGGGATCCTTTATCACCAAATATGTTCATTATTATGGAAGAGGTATTAGGAAGGAACATGAATAAGGTATATAAATATGATATTATAAGCATACATAAGGCTAGTAATAACATCAACAACATCACCCATTAGGGCAAGAAAAAGCAAGGCTAGATGTTTGAATAACACATTAAAGGAATATGAAAGAACAATAGAGAAGAAAGTTAATAGGATAAAATCCAAAAATGTACTTCTAAACACTCTAGCTAGAACAAATCCTAAAAAAGAGAGCAATGATCATTAAAATTGATATGAATAAATCCTATTATATGGTTAAATGATTTTTTATTTTGTAGTATTAGAACATTTTGAATTTGGTAATAAATGGGTTAGATGAATTAAGGCTTACACCTCTACAATATCATATTCAATGCTAATAAAAAGGATAGTAACATAATAATTGAAATCCAAGAGGGTTATTAGATATGGATATCCTCTATCACCATATTTTTTTATTATTATGGAAGAGGTATTGGTAAGGACATAAATAAGGAATACAAATATGAGCTAATAAGTAAACTTTAGGCTAGTAATAACATCAACAAAATCACCAATCAATAGTTTGTATATTTTTGGAAGGGAATAGAAAAATGAGGCCAAATATTTAAATACATAATTAAAGGAATATAAAGAGCATTAGGGAAAAAGGATAATAGAAGAAAATCCAAAATTTAATTCCTAAACACTCTTTCTAGAATAAAATTTAGGATATACAAGTTACTTTATATGGAGAAGGTAAATTTACCAGCAATATATCTATTGATGTCCTTATTTGAGGGGAGATCGAGGGTAGAATTATGGAATTAAATTATAAGTAAAGTTCATAATAAATTATCAACATGGAAAGGTATATGATTGAAATTATAAGAGTGTAACTAATTAAATCATTCTTCCAATTTATTCCAATATATTATATGTCCTTATAAATTAGCTAAAATTGATAGAAAAAGTATAATCTATGTTATGCAATCATTTTTGTGGTCAAGGTTACATGATAAAAGGAAACTTCCTCTAGTGAAATGGAGCAAGGTGTGTGATGATAAGACGAATGGAGGTCTCAATTTAAGAGTTCTTATAAATGTAAACTTAGCTATAATGGAAAAATTAATTTAGAGATTATATAAAGAAAGTCAAAGACAATGGAAAATAATTCTTCACCCGAGCTTAATATTTACTACATTCCCACTATTATATGGTCTACACCATGTAATTATTTTAAAAAATTAATTGATCTAGTGATTTAAGGTCTAGGATGGGTTGTGGGATCTAGAGAAAAAAATTCTATGTGGATGGATACATTGTGTGATAAAAAAAAACCGCTGAATCTAGATCCAATTTTGCAACCATGGATGATATCACTTCAAGATAAATATGTTGATAGGGTTTCAAACAATATGTACAAGTATTAGGAAGGAAGATACAAATGGAAGGAAAATTTTCTACAAGTATACTAGATACTTTTGTTATGAGAAAGTTGAATAGAAATATAACAACAATGGATATTGTAAGGGGAATCAAGGATATGCTAATTTAGGAGTTGAATAGCTTAGGAGAATACACAACAAGAAGTATATATAATATATATTTTTTTAATTTACATGGTGGAATCAGTAGTCACCATGAATTTGGATAGGCTTTCCAACTTTTATGGCTGCCATAGTATTCTGCGTTGTCTACCCCGAAAGCCCCCACACAGATCCTCGTGCAATCTGCCCCTATAACCACCATGCCATAATCATTTTAAACCTTTTACACTACTAAAAACACCAGGAAATGGACAAGCATTCAGTCCAGCGAGGAAGTATATATAATGTGAAGCACAAATAAAATAATAATACCACAAGAATATGGAGAGATATTTTAGATAGCTTGAGCATTCAAACAGTCAAAATATCCATATGACTAGTAGGCTATAGTAAATTTTTATCCTAGGTGCCTTATGAAAAGGGGTTTTCACTACCTCTCACACTGTGTTCTATGCAAAAATGAGGAGTAGAATATAGATCATCCCTTGGGACACTATTTAATAGTTTGGTAACTATGGAAATGGATTCTTATTATGTTTGGTAAACACATGATGATGAATACAAAAATTGAAGAATGATTAAGGTAATGGTAGAACATTTTTAAAAGAGAGACATTATACACAATTTGGGATACATCAAAAGATACAATATGTTGGAATGTAAAGCTAAAAAGGAACACAAAAATATTCAAAGGGAAGAAAATTAGTTTAGAGGTAATGAAAAGGAAGATTTTTTTAGACATAGAGGACTCTAAACCAACCCTATCAACTCACCCAATATCTAATATTGAATAAAAGAACCTTGATAGATGGAGTCAAGTCATCAAATGGAATATAGGAAGTAAAAGAATATAAAGTGGATACTATTAAAAGTGGAATTGGTAAACTTGAATTTTAATGGAGCATCTAAAAGAAACCCTAGACCAACATAATGAGAAACAATAATTAGAAACAATAAGGGTGAGATTTTGTCAAATTACACTTCTAATAGTAGATTTAAGACACAAAGAAACTAAATCTTAGGAGGATTTAGAAGGGCTAAAAATGTGTTGATAAATGAAATTGAATAGAGTATGGATGGAAGACAATTCAATAATAGTAATAAATACAATTTTGAGGAAAGCAAAGGCTCCATAGAAAAAACAAGAGATCATTGTGGAAATACAAGACCTAAAAAGTTTGAATAAATCAGGTTTACACATACGTTAAGGTATGAGAACAAATGTGTAGATAGGATAACCAAAAAAATGGTTTTAGTAGAGTATTGTAAAGCTAAATTCTCTTTTCCATGGTTAGAGGAGGTAGTAAGTTCAGCTAAAGATAACAATAAAATATTGACCATCTAAATTAAATAATGATTAAGATTTATTTTAATGTTTACCATCGGTAATACTTGTCCTATTTTATAACGCTAATTTATTTTCACATAAACTATTTATTATAGTTCTTGTGGGCGCACTTATGCATTAGGAAGGAAACTAAGAGTCTACATCTAGCAAAGTGGATTATAATACCATGGATTTTTGAAAATATTTCTCTACTACGATGTATTATGTAGGAAATATGGAATTTTGGTATTTTGAAGGTTGCTACATTGAAAATGTAAATAAGGATGTTGAATTTTGGTATCTTTGTATTTAAAAAGAAAATTGAAGAAGATGTAGAAAATGAAAATAAATAATTTATACTTCTTGTGAAAAATATGTAGGTATCTACCTATATCAACTTAATTGAGAGGAGAATTGGCATGTTATTATAAAATCTCAATATCTAAAGGAGATAGTCACGATTTTTCAAGGATGGGGGACTTAAGTACAACCCTTTTTTCTCTAGTAAAGAAAATATTATACTTAAGCACTAATATATATCAAGCCATATACTTGAGTAGGCATGATACAACCTTATTGATCTCCTCCACTTAAAACCAATTTCATAATATCCAATTATTGATATTTATTTTAATATCCATAATCTATCCTTAGAAAGCTATTATTATTCACTCCTTTTGAATAAAGTTTTTAAACATTGGATTTAAATTAAATTATTTTCTCATAACAATTTCATTCATTACTCTCTCTCTCTCTCTCTCTCTCTATATATATATATATATATATATATATATATATATATATATATATATATATATATATATATATATATGCTATGTGTGGATTCTATATGGGGCCACTCCCATTATATTGCTCTCATTACATTTCTAACAAGTTAATTAAAGAATATCCAACTTTGCCTTTCTATCAAAGATATTCTCCATCTTCCTCAAACTGCTAAGTTTCTACAATCAACTCCTTTTATATCATATGCCTTCCAAAATTTAAATTTTGTCAAGATGAAATTCAACAATGCTAATGGCTAAAATATTTATTTATTAACTTATATATCTATAAATATCTTATCTATAACAACCTTATAATTTCTTAATACCTTTTTTTAGAGTTCTTATTTATTCCCCTAATATTCCAAGATATAATTTTCATTGTTTTTTTTGTTTTTTGTTTTTGGCTTTACCCCACTTCTTATTAGCACTTGTGATAATTGATTAGGTTTTCCCATATCAATATCCCTCTAGATTTATTTTTATTTTTATTTTTGCTTCCTGGGTCTTCCTCATTTTATTTTCATTTCTAGCAATACTTTCATCTTAATCAATCTCTTCAATTTTCTCACATTGTTCATGGTAAGACTTATCATATTTAGGTTTACCTTGTTCTTAAGGATCTAAAGTGCAAGGAATAACCTCAAAATAATAATATTATTTATGTTGCCCTAGAAACCCTAAATTTCAAGGATGATTTTCTAGCAATTACCTTCTTATTTTTCTCTAAAAATCCTAAATTGTTATAGGTTTCCTCCATATTCATTTTGTTATTATGTTGCTCTTTAAACATTAAAGTGAAAGGAATAACATTTTCACCCCTTTCACTCTTATTACTTGGATAGGATTCTATACTACTTGAGGAAAATGAAGATGATTTACCTAGAATAAATTTGACCTCTTTTGTTGTCTTTGTTTTAGGATTTCTCTCCATATATTTTGCACCTTTAATTCCTTATAAACTTACCAAATGATATTGTAGATATGATTTATTTACCTTTTCAGAGTGGAATATCCTTGATCTAACCTAGATTATAATACTTTAATATTTTTTTGCTTCATATTTGATTTTTCCTCATGGCTAGAATTTTTTGTTTATTTCTTCATATTTTTCACTTTGTAAACTCTTGAAATGTGTTCAATCTCATAATAATTGTGGAAATGAAATATGATATATTCATAATCTACTTGTTGATCTCATTCTCTTGAATTAGATTTAATATTAATGATTTGTGGAAAATATTTTAAAATATCCATAGCAAAACATATTTGAGTATATATAACATTCTTTCTCTCCTTAGTAATCGGTCCTTCCTTGATGAAATTCCCTAGAGTATATCAAATATTATTTAGAATATTCTTATATATAAGCTAATGTGGAAGTCCAAAAATACTAACCCATACTAGAAGCTTCTTAATAGTTTTTGTATCAATAGAAAAATTTCATTCCATGGTGTCAAATAAAGTGCATATCTCCCCTAAACCATGGGCCACTAACCGTTATTTTACCTCTAATTTTTGAGCTAGAAAATATGATGAGAATAAAAACTTCAGGAAGAAAAGTCATAGGGTAATTTAAATTTAATCCCCACTTCCACTTCATCTAATTTTGAATATCCAAAAACCTTGGCCATGATCTATGGAACTTACATATTAACCCTCTACATTTAAGAACCATTATATCATGATCAATCATTTGATCATTGATACTCACTTTTGGTGTAACATTTGCTACCTTGATAAAACTTTCCATGTATTCACATTTCAACTTATCTCTTACTTGGGCCTCCATACTTCCAACTAGGACATCTTGACTTCCCATTAGGTCTTTCAAATATGAATTTCCTTCCATACTATTTAATGGGGCTTACTCTTGGATTGCACTCCATATTGGATCACATTCTCTCTTAGCTTGCACTCACTCCTAGCTTTCACTTTCTCCTACCGCACACTCCCTCTTGGTTTGCAATAGCCCTTGTCTTTGATTTTTTTAATGTACCTTGACATCAATAATTTTTGGAAAGAATATTCCAAACATTTGTGGTAAGGATTTGAAATATTGATGCACTCCGGATGAGCCCACCACTCTTTTTTCATGACTGAATCATGTCTTGCACTCCCTCTTAGTTCACACTTCTTCCCAACTCACACTTCCTATTACATCACACTGAATTTTCTTCAACTAGATCACACTGCTTTCTCCTTCCTACTCACACTTCCTCCTTGCTTCCAACTCATGCTCACAATCACTTTAAGTTGCACTCACTCTCATCTCATGCTCGTACTCACTTTTGGTTGCACTTACTCCCAACTTGTGCTCACACTCACTTTTGGTGTAACATTTGCTACCTTGATAAAACTTGCCATGTATTCACATTTTTGCTTATCTCTTACTTGGGCCTCCATACTTCCAACTAGGACATCTTGAATTCCCATTAGGTCTTTCAAATATGACTTTCCTTCCATACTATTTAATGGGGATTACTCTTGGATTGCACTCCATATTGGATCACATTCTCTCTCAGCTTGCACTCACTCCTAGCTTTCACTTTCTCCTACCGCACACTCCCTCTTGGCTTGCAATAGCCCTTGTCTTTGATTTTTTTAACGTACCTTGACATAAATAATTTTTGAAAATAATATTCCAAACATTTGTGGTAAGGATTTGAAATATTGATGCACTCCGGATGAGCCCACCACTCTTTTTTCATGACTGAATCATGTCTTGCACTCCCTCTTAGTTCACACTTCTTCTCAACTCACACTTCCTCTTACCTCAAACTGAATTTTCTTCAACTAGATCACACTGCTTTCTCCTTCCTACTCACACTTCCTCCTCGCTTCCAACTCATGCTCACACTCACTTTCAGTTGCACTCACTCTCATCTCATGCTCATACTCACTTTTGGTTGCACTTACTTCCAACTTGTGCTCACACTCACTTTTAGCTGCACTCACTCTTGGCTCACATTCACACTCACTTTTAACTGCTCTATATATATATATATATATATATATATATATATATATATATATATATATATATATATATATATATATATATATATATATATATATATATATATATATATATATATATATATATATATATATATATGCAACTATAAGTTTTTAAATTTATTATACTAAAATTTTATTTTACATAAAAAAACCCTTGCTATATATACCTTAAGACCATTTTATTACATTTTGTAATTTATATTATCCTCTTGGATGGTCAGAGAACTTATTTACATGTTTATCTCATATTTACATTTAATCAACCACTTTTCATTTATCTTCCAAATTGTGTGCACATGGTTAATTTCCTTGAAATGCTTAAGGTATCATATTCACATCTTGTTCACAATAATAGAATATAGTTTATGTCTACAGAGGGTTCTCTATAGGTATGTAAATAATTCTTATCCATTATAAGGACATTAATATCTAATGATCTATGTTCTCCTGTATATATGTATAAGTTGAGTGGTAAGAAGTTGACCTGTTAATAAAATATTGATTTCTAGTGATACATGATATTCTATGTAAATATTGAGTGGATCTAAGTGAATACTTTATAACTACAAATAATAGGTCCAAGTTTTGAATCCAAATGAGGTAGTGCTGTCTATCATGCTTTGGTAATAATTTTTTCATTAAACCCATTTAGTGGTATTATAAGAACTTGACTATTATTTGACAACATTTGAACCTGGTTATTATTTAGAAAAGATAAGAAATTTAATCAATTGTATTTAAACCATACAATTACTAAGTGTTAAAGATCATATTTCAAACATTTATTTATAATTTATCATTCTTCATCCCTAGTCAATCATGTTAAACCACATAGGTATACTAATATATATTTATGTATGTATAGATACATTATATATATATATATATATATATATATATATATATATATATATATATATATATATATATATATATGTATGTATGTATGTATGTATGTATATATATGTATATGTATATATATACATATGTATAGATATATGCATATATATATACATATATATACATATACATATATATACATATACATATATATATATATATATATATATATATATATATATATATATATGTATATATATGTATGTATATATGTATATATATATGTATATATATATATATATATATATATATATATATATATATATATATATATATATATATATATATATATATATGTATATGTATATATATATACATACATACATTTCTTCATCCCTAGCCAATCATGTTAAACCACATAGGTCTACTAATATATATGTATGTATGTATGTATACATACATATATGTATATATATATAGACACACACACACACACATACACATATATATACATACATACATACATACATGCATACATATAGATAGATAGATAGATAGGATTTTTCTTCATGATATTCTCAAGAAGAAAAAAAAGTTCTCTTGTTGGTCACTTCGAGTCATCTTGTGGACTCTACCAAGGTGATCCATTATCTTGTTATATTTTCATTATTATTGAGGAGGTATTATGAATATATTTCTAAAAGGAAAGAATGGAAGAAAAAATCAAAGGTATTCAAGTTGCAAAAAAAGGTCCTTTCAAATATCATCTCTAATTTGTTGATGATATTTTTTTGAGCCACCTTTTAATTAGTGAGGCCATGGAGGTTAAAATAATATTACCATTCTATGATAATCCTACGAGATAGTTTGTTAATATTTATAAAATCTAGAAATTTTCATTAAACAACCCTAGATTTACAATGAATTATTGTGAATATTTTAGGGTTTAGAATTGAAAATTTTCCATCAAGCTACTTGGGTATTCCTTTGTATCATAAAGAAAATATAAAGGATGTTTGTGTCTCTAGGTTAGATAGAATGAAATATTTTTTGGTAGGTTGGAAAAGTAAGTTTTTAACCATGGAATGAAAGCTATAACTTATAAATACTACATTGAAATCTATCCTTATTTATATGATATCAATTTCAATATTGCCAATAGGTATAGCATCAAAAATTGATAAAATTAAAAGAGATTTTCTTTGAAAAGGATATGAGAAAAATTCTAGGTTTCCTCTTTGTGAGTGGGATAGGGTTTGCAAAGGAAATAATATTGGAGGAGTAGGCTTGCAAAATTACAAACTTACAATTTATGCATTAGGAGAAAGCTTGGGTGGACATAATTTAGAGATCAAGGAAATAACTAGATAAAAATATTATTTGAAAATTATACAAGTTCTCTTGATGCAATGAAATTATTTATGAAAATCCTACCAAAGGATTGTCAACATTGAACTTCATATGAGATAGTTTACAATTGATAAAGAAACATATTATATGGTCAATCAATGAGGTAAATTATGCAAATATTTGGTATGATGCTTGTTTGAAGTTTTATCCTCTTATCTTTGACTCAAAATGACAACCATTGACTTGGGTATACCTAGATTATAAAGGTTTAGATTCCAAAGACTATATTAATATGGGAAATTCAAGACCATAGAATTCTATTAGTAACCTAGTTGAAGGAGAGGAATTCAAGAAAATTGCAGATGAACTTCAAAAAATGCTTCAAGAGTTTGATTTACCAATTTTTACATAAACAAATGATTTGGTTTGGAATCTATCAAAATATGGTGGATACTCCTGTTAGGCTATGAGGATTTAGAGCAATCAAAATTTTCTACTCGTAAATATTTTCCTTGAAAAAATGTTTGGTCATTGTAGGCTTTCCCTAAGGCCTCAACATTCCTTTCATTAGTAATTCAAAACAATATTCTTACAAGATATTCTTCAAAGAATAGGATATCTTGGACCTTGTATAAGAAGGATTTAAAAACATTAGACTATTTACTTCTTTATTGTCTTTTTGATCACATAATTAGAGGTCACTTTTCTAAAAATATAAAAATATAGTGGCTAGCTACATGAACATTGAAAGAGTTGATAAGTGTTAGATTAATTATTTCAAAGCTAAAGCATTATGTATTTTTTGGAGGACTAGCCCTACCATTAGTTATTGGAAATTATGTTTTGAAAGAAATAATATTTTTAAAAATAATTTTCAAAATTGTGCCCAAATGTGAAACCATATTATTGCCTCTCTTGTAGAATTTATATATATATGATATTCATCATAAGAAATCTCACATATATAAAGGATATGGTAACAACTTGGTTATAGTATTTGAACATATGGAAGAGGTATATGTGATAATGATAGTAAAACAAAGAATCTACTTTGATCTAGGGTATAATAGAAATATTGGGAATTCACAAATTATTAGTAATGCTATTATATATATATATATATCAACCAGATCCCAAGGATTACCAAGAGCATCAAACTAGTTGATGAACATTGAAAGAGTTGATGAAGTGTTAGATTAATTATATCAAACATAAATATTTTTTGGGAGGTAATTGTGACCTATATATCAACGATATCCCAAGGATAACCAAGGGTATCAAACTAGTTAATGAACATTGAAAGAGTTGATGAAGTGTTAGATTAATTATTTTAAAGATAAATATTTTTGGGAGGTAATTATGACCTCCTGCCCAAAACGGGAGGTAACCTATTCAACTTATTGCTCCCTCCTCAGCTCCTCCTAGGATTATCAGGAAGATATCTTTATTTGCTATGGAATTCTAGGTAGATCTCCTAGTTTTCCTAGGTTTTATGGCTCTTCCTACTACTTCTTGGTTCCTGGAGGATCAACAAGAGTTTTTCTGCTTATTCCTAAGGTTTTCCAATAAAGAGGAGGCATATCTCATTTTCTTCTGGTAGACCCATAGTGCGCTTAGGAGATGCCCCGATGTAGGAGCAAGAGACCTCCCTCTATGGGTGAGAGGTCACCTCTTCATCTTCTTTCTCCCTCTTTAGCTCTTCTTAGGGCTCTTTGGCAGATCTCTTGCTTTTTTGTGGAATTCTAGGTAGATATCCTAGTTATCCTAGGGTTTTTTTCCCTTCCTACTGTTGCTTGGTTCTTGGAGGGTCTCTAAGCACTTTTCTACTTCTTCCTAAGGTGTTCCAAGAAAGAGGAGGTAGATCTTATTTTCTTTTGGTAGATCCGTAGTGCACTTAGGAGATGCCCCAGTGTGGAAGCAAGAGACCTCTTGCTATGGGTGAGAGGTCACCTCTTCATCTTCTCGCTCCCTCCTTAATTCTTACTAGGGTTCTTAGGTGGATCTTTTGATATGCTATGGAATTTTAGGTAAATATCATAGTTTTCCTAGGGTTTATTTCCCTTCCTACCACTACTTGGTGCCTATAGGGACTCCAAGACCTTTTTTGCTTCTTCTTGAGGTGTTCTAGGAGGTCTTCTTGGGTGATGTTATGTGGTTAGACAGACCTAGTTTGTGGTCTCGATGTGGGGGTTTTCATTCTTGATCGGTTTGGGGGGTCTATAGAGCTCTTCCCTATAGTTTTTATTTGTCCATGGGATGAGTCCATGCACTGTACTACCTGTAGGGGAAACTATTTGATCCTCTTTAGATCTTGGCTTCGCTTTGGAGTGGGATCCAATTATTTTATTTTACTTATCGAGACAGTCATTCACTAGTTTCTAGGCTTAGAGAGGCCTTTATTGTTATCAACTGAGTGTTTCCCCTGGTTTATGATTTTTTGCTGGTGGCTTAGGGTTTTTTGTGGCTTTGATTCACTTGTTTTACTTGTTAGGATGGCCTTTCACTAGTTTTTGGACTTGGGGAAGCCCCGTTTGTTCCCAATTGAGAGTTTTCCATTGTTCACGGTTCATGGTTGGTGATTCAAGGTTTTTAGTGGATGTATTTCTTTTTTTAGCTTTCCAGGATGGTCATTCACTACCTTTTCTAGGCTTGGGGAGGCCTCAGATTTATAGTTGAGTGTTTCCCATGGCTAGCATTTCAAGGCTCGTGTCTTGGGATTTCTGCTACATTCCTTCTCATATTTTTTTGGTCTTGGGGGCGGCCATGTATTGCAAAAGGATTTCATGGTTTCTTCGATAGTGGTAGGGTTAGGGTTTATTGCTGATTTGAGCATCATCTTTCCATGGTTTTTCTTCAACTGTGCTTCACCTTCTTCTCTAGGAGTTTGCATAGGGGTTATTGTGGATGGTCCAGTGTTGGTTTATAGATGGACTTGGGCTATTTTGTAGATGGCTCTATGCTAGTTTTTGGGTGGTCCCTTTTCATTTGTGGATGGTCCTAATTTGTTTGTGAATGATCCTATGTGGTTTACATATGGTCTTGATTCCTTTATAGATGGTCCTTATTCGGTTTGCATATGGTCCTATTTCATTTTGCGGATGATCCTGTTTTGTATATGGACAGTATTGATTCATTTGCGGAAGACCTTATAAATATAAGGTTTTATCCTATGTGGAAAAACCCTTTTAAAATGGGTGTGAGGTTTTCTCCTATATAGAAAAACCCTTTTCAATTTTGTGTTTACCTATGAGGTTTTCCCTGCTACCCCTATGAGGGCTTCTCTTCTTAGCTGGTGTGGCTTTCTCTCTTGCTCCTGCATGGGCTTCTCTTTTTTTTTTAGCTATTTTTATCCAATAGCCCATAGATGGTCTATTTCTTCAGATAATTTTTGGTTGGGATATCTTATCCCAATGTTCTTATTTTTGTAAAAGGTTACAGGATCCTTTCAAAACCCCTTTTACTAGTAAAAAAAAATTATTTCAAAGCTAAAGCATTATGTATTATGTGGAGGATTGATCCTACCATTAGTTGTTGGAAATTATATTTGGAGGTACTTACCAATAAGAGACCCAGGTTCAAAACTTGGGGAAGCCTATTGTAAAGGTAGTAGTATGATCTAAATCCTCTAAGTGCACATTGGATTCATGATGATGGTACCAATCTCAAGCACCTGGTGGTCCATTTCATGTTGGGCTATAAAAAAATGAGGTGTAATAGGTTTGATCAATGCAGCCCCTATGGTTTGAAACCTACACTTTCCAACTACTAAAAATAATGTGGTTGTAACCAACTCTCCTATCAAGCCAAAAAAAAAATGTCTTGAAATAAATAAAATAATTTTTAAATATATCTTTCAAAATTGTACCCAAAACTAAAACCATATTATTATATCTCTTGTAGAATGTTTATATATATGGTATTCATCATAAGAAGTATCAAATATAGAAATGATGTGGTAACAACTTGGTTACCATATTTGAACATATAAAATATTTATATATGATAATGGAATTAAAACAAAGAATCTATTTTGATCTAGGGTAAAATAGAAATACCAAGGATTCACAAATTATTAGTAATTATAATATATATATATATATATATGTTTTTGTAGGTTTTCTATCGTATTTTGATGCCCATGATGATATTTTGTGTGTATATATACACACACACAAAATATCATCGTGGGCATCGAAATACGATAGCCAACCTACAAAAAATCCACAGCTACCTTCCAACCTATCTCCATTTGGATATGTCCTCATTTGAACCTTAAACCTCTCCAAAAATAAGCCAAAGACCTAACCATTGGTTTATCCTTATCAGATGGATAAAATACATTTTATAGTAGATGTTCATCATCTATTACAATCTCTTGGAAATATGAGTATATTGATAGAGAAGAAAATTAATTAGAATGTTTAGGTAATCATGATGTGAAATTCAAATTTTAGAAGTCAAGGAAAATTTCATCTCTTAATCCAGCCTATCTCTATTTGGGTTTGGATATAGCTTAAATGCTAAGAGGTATTACTGCTCAACTCAAAGCAATTGAAACAGCTCAAAGAAGAGGCATTCATATTGAGGCATTTAGTGATAGTGAAGAAGAGGAGACAGATCATGAAGCAAATTGTGATGAAGGGTGAGAGGATGAAATGAATGAATGATTGATCTGAGTGATTTTAAATTTGGGTCAAAAACCAAAGAGAGATACATTGCCATACAATGGGAGCCTGAATCTAGAGGATCTCATAAACTAGATTGTAGAGATGGAAAAATATTTTGACTTTGAGTCAATTGAAGATCCTGCACGAGTGAAATTTACCTCCAAAAAGCTAAAATGACATGCATCCTTGTGGTGGGATCATGTTTATATGGAAATACGAAGGAAATACCAAGAAAATATCAAGTCATGGGAGAAAATTTTCACCAAACTAAAAGCCAAATTCCTACTGACATATTACCAATTGGGTATCTTTAAAAAATTGCAAAATCTTAGACAAAAGGAGTTTAGTGTGAAGGAGTACATAGAGGAGTTTTATAGGCTCACCATTCAGGTTTATCATGTGAAAGATATTGAGGAAAAGGTGTCAAATTACCTTAATGGACTACAAATATCCATACCAAATGAAGTTAGTATGCTAAGAATAAGGATAGAAGAAGAAGCCTACCAATATGCCTTAAAGGCAAAAGAAAAGTTTTTGTGAAGGCAAAAAAATAATATAATAAGAAGGGGACAATCCTCTCAAGGAAGAGAACAATCAAACAATGGTAGTGGATAATATTTACAAGGAGGATAATCTAGTACTTCTCATAGTGATTTCAACTAGAACACCAGAGGAGGTGGAGACTCCTCACGAGGTAGAGGTGTTTTTGGTCAAGAAAGGGGAAGAGTATTCTTTGAATGATGTTTTTGATGTGGATAAGAAGGTCATCAAAATTATGAATGTCCAACTGTGCAACAAAGTAACAACAATGGAAAGGATATCAAAAACCACATTGTACAAGCAAAGAAATAAAGTGTTGCTTCCCCAAGGTATGTAGAACCTAAGCAAGGATAATCTCTCATGATGAAGAGAGTACTACTGAAGCCAGAGAAAAGAGAAAGTGAACATGTTCAAAGGAGAAGCTTTTTCAAAATAGTATGTAAATTAGGGGGTAAATGTTTTCAGGTCATAGTAGACAGTGGGAGTACAAACAACCTAGTGTTTGTTGAGATGATGGATAAATTGGGATTTAGGAGGATAGAGCATCCCAATCCATAGAAGGTCTCTTGGTTGAAAAAGGGAAATCAAATATTGGTAACTGAACAATATATGGTAGATATCCAAATTGGCTCTTATAAGGATGCCATTCTATGTGACATCATGCCAATGGATGCTTGTCATGTCTTGTTGGGAAGACCATGGCAATTTGATAAAAAGGCAATGCATGAAGGTAGGGAGAACACCTACATTATTGAGAAGGATGACCAAAATTTTATGTTGACTCCATTGAAGGACAAAGGAAAATAAGTGTACACTGGTACTATAGTGAGTCACAATATAGAAAAGCAATTCTTGAAGGGAAAGAAGAAGGAAGCATGTTTTGCTTTCATTTTTGGACCTACAAAAATGGAGACAATGGAAAAGATGAATGAAATACCACATGGTGTAAATTATTTATTGGAAGATTAAGTAGATATGCTTTTAAAATATGGGTTACCACAAATAAGGAGCATGGGTTATCACATGGATTCCAGTATCGAATCGAGGTCGCATGATAAGCCGACATCAATGGAGAATGAAGAAGAAAATCTAGACACAAGCAACCGTATAGTAGAGAAACAATTGAACCAGATCACTAGTCATAGTGATGATGGATATGATGGTGCAACAATTATTATTATAGATAAGGAGAAAGAGAAAATAAGTGGTAAGGAGATAGTAGAGGAAGATGAACCTCATCAGGTCATTAATGGTCATGACAATGACCATATTGCTAGAGTTGATAGTGACAATGTTACTTCAAAGTGTGATGAAGGAAATTATGAGGATGATTAAGATCAAAGTGAGGATGAATATTATAGGTGCTTTGAAAAATACACAAGGTATTGGCTCCATGTTGATGAGAAGAATGGGGTACAATGGAGAAGGATTGGGAAGATATGGACAAGGTGTGAAAATACCCGTAATTCTAGAGATAACGAGTCGACCCTACTAGTGAACCACCACATCCATTACATTAAGCCATTTCATAAGCCAAATTGTAACATATGTACATAACACAAAAATAGTGGTTTTCACCACTACAAAAAAAATCAAAAAATCTTTCTTTCTTTGCATTACATGTATATATCATTTAATTAAATGAACTTATTTGTGTTGCTTGTTGTTGTTTACGTTTACGAATCTCCTAGAATTGGGTCTTAGATATCCATCCAAAATTATCCCCTTTTCCCATAATTTAACATGAATCTTGTTGATTTATTCAACCCACTCCATAATCCATATGATCTGGCTAAACCAATTCCAATTAACATAAGCCTTATTGATATGGACCGGATTTACTTGCCTCCATCCTTTTCCAAGTTTATATTGTCTAAGGAATTGTTAAGGGTTTACATAAAATACATTCCTCCATCCCCTCTGCCTTCATCTTCACCTTCACCTTCGAATCCTAAGGTTTTCATAGCAAACATAGATGAGGATAAGTCAAGAGTTTGATTGCATCCTAGATGACATTCATTTGATACCTACACCTCATCAACTTGAGGAAGGTTCCCACATGTTCATTTAAGATACTATCAATGTGGACTTTAGTTCTGACAAAGATAATCCCCAAACTATCAAGCTTGGTAAAATTTTATTACCCAAATAACAAGAGCAATTAATTTCTATCCTCAAGAAGAAGAAGGGCATATTTTCATGGTCTTATAAGGACATGCTTGGTATTGACCCTAGTTTTGTTATCCATAATCTAACCTTACAACATGATGCTAAGATGGTTAAACAAAAACATAGGAGAATGCATCCTACCATGGACCTCTTGGTAAAAACAAAGCTTCAAAAAATCTTAGACATGAAAATCATAGTTCCTATCGACTATCCTGAGTGGCTTTCAAACATGGTGCCCATTAGGAAACCTAATGGGATGATACATGTTTGCACTGACTTTCGAGATCTTAACAAAGCATGTCCTAAGGATGAATTTCCTCTACAAAACATTGATACTCTTGTCGACACCTGCGTTGGCCATGAAATGATTTCACTCATGGATGGTCTTTCAGGATACAACCAAATTTGAATAAATCCTGATGACCAACACAAAATAGCATTCATTACACCTTGGGAAAATTTTTGTTACAAGGTGATGCCCTTTGGCCTCAACAATGTAGGTGCCACTTATCAATGTCCCATGACATACATTTTCCATTACTACAAGCATAATATTATTGTATATTATGTGGATGATGTCTTGGCTAAATCTAAAACTCGACAAGAGCACATTGGTGTATTGGAGAAAGTTTTTGACTGACTTCTAGAGCATAATGTAAGGTTTAACCCAAAGAAATGTGTCTTTGGTGTTACCTTGAGAAAACTTATAAGATTCATTATCTCCAAAAGAGGCATTGATGTGGACCCTAACAAGGTCAAGGCCATTATGGAGATGCCTACCCCAATTAACTAAAATAAATTGTGTAGTCTACAATGATAGATACAATCTATTCATCATTTTATTGTGCAACTTTTTGATAAATGTAGTTCATTCAATCACCTACTACAAAAGGGGGTGCCATTTTCTTGGATAGATGAGTGTCAAAAATCCTTCGATGATATTAAGCAATACATAGCTTCTATGCTAGTCTTAGCTCCTCCTCGTCTTGAGGTTCCATTCTATATTTATATTTTAGCAAAAAAAATTTCTTTAGGGACAATGCCTGCACAAAATAATGAAGAAAATTGAGAGCAAGTTGTCTATTACATTAGTCGAACATTGGTAAGCTATGAAACCAAATACGCTTATGTCAAAAAATTATGCTTAGTAGTGGTTTTTTCCACTAAGAAACTTCAACACTACATGCTTAGTCACACAACATATGTCATAGCTAGAGAAAATATTTTGCATTATATTATATCTCACACTTACAATAACACTCGCACTGCTAAATGGATAATGCTTCTTACTAAATTCGACTTGGAATTCATTAGCCAAAAGTCCATTAAAGGTGATGTTATAGTCAATCAACTTGCGAAAGCTCCACTACCTAGTGATAATCCTTTGATTATTGAGCTCCCAAATGATTCGGTATTTTACATCACTAAACAAGAAGAATATGTCATTCCATAGGAAGACATCAATATCACACTATTCTTTGATATACCCTAGTGGGTACCTATCCCCTTATCATTCAAACTTGACTTCCAATGCACGAACAACACTGCAAAGTATGAAGCCTTAATATTAGGTCTTCAATCAGCTATAGCTATGAGCATTAAGAGTATCAAGATATTTGGTGATTCTCAACTTATGATTAAGCAAATCAGTGGAGAATACCAATGAAAATAACCTACCATTAAGCTTTATCATGACGTAGCAACGAAACTACTCTCTAAGTTTTATTGGTATAAAATCAATAGTTTACCATGATCAACTAATATATTTGTATATGCGATGGCCTCCCTTGGATCATTGATTCCAAAATACTCCTTTGGAGAGATATAGTCTCTCATAATTTCAATGGTCTCTAAATCTACAATTTTTTGTGCTGAATATAAAGACAACTAGGATGTTTGTTTTATTTAGTCATATCCATATGAGCCTTGGTCAAGCCAAATAGTAGCCTTTCTCAAGTTTGTAACACTCCCATATGACATGTCTTGAACTACCAAATGCACTTTCAAGAAAAAGGTAGCTTGTTTCATTATTTTGGGGATGTGTTGTATAAACATGGTTATGATGGAATTCTCCTTCATTATATCGAGTCTACTAAGGTACAAAGAGCCATAACTGAAGCCCATTATGGTTCTTGTGGTGGTAATTTTAGTGGAATGGCCACTGCAAAGTGTATCTTATGCATGGTTTATTATTGTCCCATAATGGAACGTGATTGTTGCACGCATGTCATATATTGCAAGAAATATTAAGAACATGCTAATTTAACTCATGTACCATCACAAGATTTACAACCAATTCAAATACTTTGGATCTTTTCACAATGGGGTCTAGATCTAATTGGAAAAAAATCACATCCTTCCCTGGGACAACATACATTCATCATCACAACCATCGAATACTTCACAAAGTGGGTTGAGACAATTTCTCTAACTAGTACAATAGGACCTAATATTGTGGAATTAAAACTTCATCATATCATTTGTCATTTTGGTATACCCTCAAAAATCATATTTGATAATGGAAAGTATTTTAAAAACAAAGATTTTCGAGAAATTTGTGAGAAATATAACATTCAACACAATTTATTGACTCCTTATTACCCACAAGCAAATGGATAAGCTGAAGCTTTCAACGAAACCTTAATTCCTATTCTCAAGAAACTTGTCAAAGAAAATCATAAAGATTGGCATACACAAATACCCTTGGCATTATGGGATTATTGAACAAACATCCACACACTTATAGAGGCAACACCATTTTCATTGGTTTATGGAGCCGAAGCAATCATGCCTCTTGAGTTCGAGATACCCTCCTTAGGAATTTCTTTGTAGGAATTCATAGATGACAACACTACTAGACAAGAACGTCTTGACCAACTCACACTTCTTTATGTGAGGTGAGTCAATACCTTAGAGCATTTACAAGTTTATCAAGACTCCCTAAAGTGTGCTTACAATACCAAATTTCATCTATGAGAATTCCAAGTAGGAAATATTTTCCTTAAAGAGAACCAAAAAAACACCAATGCATTGTCACATCTTCATGATAAATTATTGTCTAATTGGCTAGGTCCATACATGGTTACTCAAAAAGTGGGTAATGGTACTTATAGGCTTGCCATTATAGAAGGAGAGGAAGAGTCTGAACCACTTAATGTTATACACTTGAGAGCATTCTATGCATGATTTTATTTTTATATATGTATATATATACATGGCTAATACAAAAAACATTTACATACATTTCATTCACAACATTGCATTTCCTTTGCATATACACTTCATTTCAAAAATAATGCATTAACACACATTTCATATTGCATTTCAAATTTCACAAACATTGCATTCACACATATTTCATTTTGCATTACATTCACATCCACATTTCACATGTCTTAGGGATCATTCATTAAGTTCAAGGTCTTAATTGGTCCAACAAAAGTCATGTTGCCTTAATCAGGGGCACCTTCATAATATCATCCACACAATTCCACAAAGTCAAACTACCATTCACACAAAACCATATTTTTATAAAAGTCCTAAGTGTTTCGGTAACTCAGATACTCCTAGTGTTTTAAGCAAACTCTAAAATATATGTCGAGTTCCTTTTTAGGACCATCACACATATACATTAAGAAAATATTGAATTTTTGGAATTGACTCCAAAAAATTCTTGAACCAAACACAATTCCACATCTTAAAAATATCTTGTGTCAAATAGGGATAACACCATCCATGGTATAAATATCGAACTAAAAAGGTTCATACTTGCTAGTCCCATCATGCAACATAGTCCACAAGAAAAGTGGTTTTCACCACTATCACAGTTTCTTCCAAATCCAAAATATAGAGTAGTAAAGATAGGATATAATTACCATCATACTTAGGTTGAGAATTTGATTCCCCAAAGCTCTAAATATTTTACATCACACACCACTGATCATTGGGTTGTAAGTATCATACTACATTTTCAGTCATACAGTTAAGTAGGCATCCCCAAAACTTCAGAGATCAAAAACACAAATCATGAACTATGGATTTAGCCTCCATCGAAGCTATAGATGCTTGAATAGCAGTGGAGTACGTTCATGTGTGGTGACACGTGTCTTTTATAGAGACCTCTAACCACACATAAGGATAAGCTAGCTTCTTAGATTCATCCATAACAGGTTTACCCAATTTACTAAAGAATATTTAATGAACTCACTTGCACACACATTGGTTCTTGATTACCTTGAGTCATTACCTTACTCATTATTTGGTAAATGAATTCACTGCACGCATATTTGGTCCTAGAGGGATTAGGCAGTTTGAGTGAGTTTGTTTGATGCCACTAGTATGTATGAGTATCTACAAAACAATAAGTTCTTCCATATCTTCTTCCATATTAACATCCATATCAACATCTATATCTTCTTACATGTCAACATCCATGTCACTTCATGAGCCATTCATCCCATATGCCACCAAGTTTGGTGCCCCTGATTAAACAACAATGCTAGAAACATCGCCAAGCAAGATCTAAACTATGAATGATCATTAGAAAATTTGCATTCCATACCTTGCATTAATCATCCATACATTTCACCTTGTATTAATCATCCATAACATATCATATGCATTAACCATCCATATAAACATGCATTCCATAAAAGCATTATTCACAAAAAAACATATAACACAAAAGGTAAAAACCATGTATATATATATATATATATATATATATATATAAATATAAATATCGCATGTACAATAAATTCTAAAATGCTACATACAATGGAGCACCAAGGCTCATATACAAAAAAAAGTGCATCTAAGCACTAGCTACGCCCTTCAAGAGGACATCTATGACCTATAAGGAGACCTAGACCTAGAGCTATGCCTAGAATCGCTATGCCTAGCAAACTCGGATAGAAATGAGGTACAAGAACTAGAGTATCCAAGCACTCACACCCTCCATCCTTGCTTGCCATAGCCCTCACATCCATTGTAATCCCTCTTGCCTAACCATATCTACTTCTATAGATCTTCCCCTCAACCACCAAACATCCTCGAGTACTTTCTATCATAGCTGAGAACCTTTAGGTGTTTCCCCTCCACTTCCAAGCACCTCTGGGCACCCTCTACCATTCTTGAGCACCCATGAGTGTTTCCTACAGTTGTTAAGCACCTACGGGCATTTTACACCAAAATTTTGAAGATATTCTAGCCTCTGGATGATGCTAGGGCATCATCGTGCCAATACACTACAATAGATTTCATCAAATCAAAGAACGACAAATAATCAAGGTAAATCATTTATTTATTATTTCATTTATGTACTTTTAGGTTTTGTTCATATAATTACATTGCATAGCTAGGGTTTTATATTATTTTTTGAGGGCTTCACACTGTGGAGGCCTCACAGTTATTATTGACCTATTTGCTATCTTCTTGTGTGCAGATCTAGAAGTGTTACATTAGCATTGTGCATCTACTTCAGCTGGAGTGGCTTGGCATTGGATAACTAGAAGCCCAATCACTTTTGTTGGGAATAAAGATGCATTTTAATACACCATCATCATTGTTTTATAGGGATTCAAAGAACCCTAGCTATTGTAAAATTTGTATAAAATAATTAAAGGATTCTTATTGTAACAATGGAGTTTTAAGGCTCTCCCCAATTAATATAAAATCATTCATTGTGCAATATTATCTTTCAATTTCATCTTTATATCTTGTTATTTGGTATCGCGTTTTTGTCTCTTTAGCTGTTTTTATGTTTTTGTGTTGTTTTGGTTTTTTGTTGTCTTTTGTTGTCTTCATATTTTTGTGTTTTTTTGTGTGTTTTGTGTTGTCTTTTGTGTTGTCTTTTGTTGTTATTGTGTTTTTTAAATATTTATTATTGTTTTTCTATTGTTTGTGTTTGTTTGTTTGTTTTTTTGTTGTTTTAGGCATTCTCTTTGAGTGTGCTAAAGGGGGTAGGCTAGGTGCGAGCCCTGGGAATTTTTGGTGGAATAGATACCCCTGCCTCCTTGGGACTTAACCAAAAGTGGTATCCTATATGGGGTGTTTTCCAAAATTAAAATAAAAAAGTTTATATTTTGTAATTAAAAGTCCGATTATAGTTTTGCTATTAAACATATACGAGAATAACAAAAAAAAACATCTTACTGTGAAAATTAATACAAATCATGTAAAAGATTTTATTTCAAAAAATTTAATATTTTAATACCAAAAATGTATATATAATTTTTATCCCATTATTTTTTTTAGATTTGGTCATTGTGAGAAACCCCTATGACTATGATGGACATACCCTTCCAACTATGACCTATCATCTAGTTTTTATCCCATTATTATTATTTTTTTTAGATTTGGTTAGTGTGAGAAGCCCTTAAAACTGGGATGGGCATACCCATACCACCATGACCTCTCATATACTTTTTATTTGAAGACTTTATGACTTGAAATAAAAGGTCTAAGGATTGAAACTTGCATTAAATATTTTTCTCTCTTTTAATATACAACTTGAGTGGACCTAACCATAGAGACATTAAAACATGAAATAGAAAGTGAATCCAATAAAAGGTAATGTTGTATACTATAATCATATAACAAAAGTCAAGTTGGATAAGCATATATTAAATAACAACTTCCTTCATTAGGTCCTTCAACATCTTACATTGATATTTCATATATAATTTAAAACCTTGAAGACGTTAAACCTACTTTACACCATATTTTTATATCAATAATAAAGTTTGAAACAAGATTTTCTGCAAAATGTTTACTTTTGATAAATTTGATAATATGGTTCCCACTACTTTCCTTTGTTGAAATTGAAGGAAGCATTTAAAATTAGTTTGGTTTTGGGTTTGCATTTATTATCTTGACCTTATTTTCTTAAACCCCTTTAACTTATTCATGTTCATTTAATACAATACTCCAAGTTAACGAACATAGTTGAATATGAATATATCTATATTTATATATTTATCCATCTATCATTTCTCACATGTGTTCTCTTCCTTGGAGATTTTAAATATTTAAAGTCAAATTCCCATGTTTCATTAAACATGACATGCATCTCTATATCATTGTCATCATACAAAATAATAGGTTTATCTGAAGCTAGATCATAGTCCATGATTCTACCACTATAAATTTTTTTATCTCTATATATTTAAATTTCTTAGGATGGTTCAATACCTAATGGCTTAGATCACAACCATTGAAAGATTTTATGAAAAGGAGCATTTCAATTCATCATAATTGGCATAATTTATATTGACATTCCTTTGAAGGTATCCTCTTGTGATGCCCTAACTATGATGAAGCTTGACAATCCCTTAGTGAATCTCATGAAGGATCATGTATAGGTCAATTTTGTAGTAATGTTATTTCTAAGAAGATCCTTTATATTAGATACTATTGGCATTCCATGGAGAAATACGCATGTGACTATGTTCGATATTGTGACAAGTGTCAATGCCAGGACAACCTTGTTCATGCTCTTTATCAAAACATTTAGGTTATTTATTACCCTTGAACATTATCCATGTGTGTATTCGAAATTATAGGGAATATTAACCCCACATCATCTAATTATCCTAAGTTTATCATCATGGCTGTATATTACTTCATCAAGTGGGTCAATACCATATCTCTGGCTACAATGACTAGAGCTCAAGTCTTTAAGTTCATCTTTAACTAAATTCTTTATAGGTATGGGTTTTCTTTGGTCATTCTCTCTAACAATGACACTCATTTCAAGAACAAGGATGTCCATAAAATTTTTTCTAAGTATAATATTTAGCACAAATGGTCAACTCAATATTACCCTCAGGTAATGGTCAATAGCTTTAATATTTAGCACAAATGGTCAACTCCATATTACCCTCAAGTAATGGTCAATAGAAAGCATCAAACAAGTCTTTAGTTAAGATCCTTAAGAAAGTAAGACTAGTTGCAACTAGCATATCTAGTTGTACCCTACCTTGTGGGCTTATCATACTAGCACATGAACCCCTATAGGTGCAACTCCATATATCTTGGTTTACAACACTAAGGTAATCTTCCTATTCAAGTTAGAAGTCCTATCTTTGCATATCTTATTTCAATATGCCTTGGTTGGTGATGAGTATCGTCTAGATTATTTAAACCAATTGGAACAATTGGATGATAATCATATCTATGCCTTAGAGCATATTTGAGTCTATCAGAACAGGCTTAAGAAATCTTACTTTAAGAAAGATTAAAATTTTTCTTTTGGGGTTGGGGACCTTGTTCTCATAGAAATATAGAAGAAAAAAAACACTTGGATAGATCTAAAGGGCAAATTTCAGCCCAGTTAGCTAGGCCCCTTTGTCATAATGACTAATTTTTGCTCAAGATCTTATCGTTTAGTAACATTAGATGCTAAATATTTTAAATAACAAATGAACATAATGTACTTAAAATGATATTACGCATTATTTCACCTTGTCATTTTTTATATTGCATTTGGTTTGGTTGCTCATATTGCATGACTGCTTGTCATACTTTGCATGAATTTTTTGTTATCCTATTCCATTTTTCATTGTTTCTTTTCATATAAATAATTTTCTACTTGATCATACTTGCATCTGACTACTTGAGCATATAGACTCTTGGGGAATTTGCAATGAGGCAAGTGATGAAAACTAATTATGTTTTAGCTCACATGCATTGCACTCATACTAGGTCATTGATGCTTAGTGAACCCTCAACCTAGGACACATCTCCATGTATTTTCATCATTACATTTGTTGTCATTAATCATTATTTTCGTTTTCTCTCTTCTATATTCCTTGACCTTGAAAGTTTCCATAATCACAATTTCTCCAAGTCAGGGATATAGTTCTTCATATCTTATATGTCTTTTGTCCTCTGAAAGTTTTCCAATCATTTCTTCTCTTCTCCAAGACAAAGGATATACACTATTTCTTCTATTTGTGCATATTTTTTTATTCATACTTTTTCTTATTGATATTTCAATTGTTAAGGGATGCTCATGGGATAGGGTAGATATTGTATGAATATCATTTATGGTGTTCATATGGCCACTGACAATCTTATGCACATCTCTTTGCTATTGAAATTTTAAAAAGGATACCTACACACAATATTGTTTACTTCTTGCACCTCTCATCCTTCTATATTTTGTCTATCTAATACATACACACACAATTTGTGTTGTGATTTGATTTGCTCACCCATAATTTTACACACACCACATTGCTATTGTGTTACACTCCTTTTTGCAAATTAGGAAAACACTAAATACCATATGGGATAGATTCATGGTCGCCAATGAGAACCAAACTCCACATTAGGTCATTTGTGAGCATACATCCTAGCCATTATCTATCCATATACAACTAGTAGTGAGCATCACACCCATAATTGGTATCACTCCACACTTGTTCCTTTTAGTGAGCATAACACCTTTGTAGGATAACTTCATGATAACTCATGAGAAGTACACCCATAGTGGATTTCACTCCATCCTTGAATAGTTGCAAGAATACATCCTCACAAGGTTTTACTCCATTTTTTATTTCATTTTTGCTTATTTTATGATCATTTAATCACACTAACCCCTTGCGGTCTACGTTGATTCAAATGTCATGAGCATAACATTTTTCTTTCCTATATTTCCTATTTTTATTTCTCTTATTCCATCACTCTTCTCATCTCACATCTACCAATCTATTCATCAATCCCTAATTGAGGATATCAATCATTTATCTCATTTCTTTATCTCTCCTTATCACTTCATCTTCCCTTCCTCTTGATCTTGGATTAATTTAATCATATCTAATCCTTCTTACTATTAATCAATTATCTCTTTCTCAACCCCATCCTAATAAATTTTCATAAGTTCAACTATGTTTTCTCTCTAAAACTCAAGGGTGAACCCTAGGATGGGTGCATACATACATACAATTTATGTATAAGCAATAATTTTTTACACCATCCATTCTACATTAGATTTTTAAGCATCAAAAATCTCCCTCCAATAACAATTAATGCACAACTATTTTTTATGCATTCATTTCATAATAAATACATCAAAAGGGGGGAAAAAAGTAGACATTAAAAATTGATCCACTTTTCATCATTTTTTATCAATTCACCCTCATGCATCAACCCTCTAACCAACCAAGCTAAATTCACCTTTTAAAGACCTAAAATAAAGCATTTATTGCTTGAAAAAGTATGGTCATATTTGAGACACCTTTTCCCCCATAAAATCTTCTCCATTATTCCCAAAAACACTACCATTGTATTAGGCTCAAAAATAAATTTCCAACGAGTATACAATTTTCGAATTCTGACATTGCTTGGTCCCCAAAAATGCAAACAAAAACTACACATGGCTCTAGCTATCTCGAATTTGGCAACTTTATGTTTTTCCTCTTGAAAAGCCCAATTTTTTGGCTGACCTCTATGATGTTAGCTCTTAGACAATTTTAAATATCCTAAACCCGTCCAAACTTCCTATAAACATCAAGATTGGACTTCATTTTTCAAAATAAGATATATCAAGATCTATCTTCCATTAATTTGATGCTTTTAGAATGTTCTAACACTCTAATTTTTTGTATGACCCTAGTGATTTGATGCTATGGATGAGCAAGAGGAGAAGCCTTGATGAAATATTATGTACATAATTTGTATTGTAGATAAGAAGGAGAGGTCTACCATCTTGTTTGTTTCCTTTAATTTTGCTTCATCCACAATATTATCAGGTTTCTTTTGTGCATTATTAGCTCTTTACATCATTATTTCTTAGTTTTAATTGCATTTTGCATTCATAGAATAATTTTAAGTTCTCTTTTACAAATTCATGCCCCTCTTCATGAGGAAATTTTTTTATTTTCTTCTTTGTTTTTGAATTCATTCCTGCAAATTATAATGTGCAAATTTGATCATAATATTTTGGGGGTAAACTTCTACTCCTAAAACCCTAGGTTATATCTTGCATACTTGTTTTTCATTGCATCCATTCTGTTTACACTTTCTTTTAATTGTTTCACATTGTCATATCTTGTTTTTATTGTTACCAAATGTCAACTATCATTTTCAATTTTTAATGGTCAACTAAAAGGACCAAGGCGGCTTTATTGTTGTGCCTCGAAGCTCAATCACATAGTGGCCTAAGTAGACCCCAAAATAATACTGATCAATTTTACCAAGTTTATATTGTAAATTTTTAAGTTTTACCAAATTCATGGTTGAATATTGTAGGGTATGCATTTTTCTAGGATTAGCAACCAAATCATGTAAGTGATTTGATAAATAATCTAGGTTGTTTGTTGTGTGTTTTTGTTCATCTTCTATTCATTTCTACTCTAGATTTTATCATAAGAAAAATAAGGCATTTAGTTTTATTTCTAGGCATCAAAGAAGAAAATAATATAGTTTACATCTAGGCTAATCCTATTTGTGCATCCTTTTCTTGAAAAAAAAGATTTACTTTATTGAAAATTAGGGATATTCCTCATTTAACAAAAGAATAATTCTAGGAATAACTTCTTGTTTGCTTGCATCATAGTTTACCCTGCATTATTCTTTAATCCTTCATATTTTAGATCTTAGTAAGACCAAATTTAAGTTCTTGTTCAATAAACACATCAAAATTCTATCCCAAAGTTGGAGCAAGTCCTAAAACCATTTTTGATGAACCCTTTGATCCCCTAAGATCCCTAGTGTAGAGGAAACACAACAACCCTACGATGACCACATCTCTATGCAAATCCATTGAGAATCATACACGATGGGTGGTTTTTCCCCCTCTACATCTTATGAAAACCTATTATTCATACATATCTATTTATATGAATATTTTGGTATAGTTTATAATTTAAAATTATATAGCAACTAGAATATAAAATATGATAAAAAAATATCACAATCAATGTTATTTTTGTGTTTGTATACATGATTTTAGTCTTTTAATTATATTTTAAAAAATCTATAGATATGTTTAATTTATATATACCTTATATCCTTGACATAAGTTACCCCATATGTACACCTTCATACACACACAACGTTGAGTAAGATATATGAATGTGTAAATGATAAATGAAATCTTAAACCTTTTTTATAGTATAAAAGAAAAGACTATTATTGATGTAGAGGCAATTTTGATAATTGACAATATATATCAATGTAAAGTTTCATTTTTTATTGATAATAAATGGTAGTATAATAATGTTTTAAATGAACAAAATTATCTACTTAACATAAGAAAGACATGTTATGGAGCATTTATGAATTCAATAACCAATAATGAGAACAATGGATAACACATTTGGAAATACAATCCAAAATTAAGTAGTTAGTCATTATTCAAATTATAATAGTGGTTAATAATTAACAAAACTAATTTTATCTTTAGTTAGCACATTTATTACTTAAATATATCATGTAAATGCAAAACCTTACATAAAAATATATATATATTTTGTAAGCATGTATTGTGCTCTAGTCAATTGAAAGCTTATGTAATATTATTAAGGATTAGAAAGTTAATAAAAATAATTGAAGGTAGTTCTTCAATAATATCTTATATTTCCACAATATAAGTTATATTATTGGTCAAGCTTATGAAACTATAAGGTTTAAAGTAAGCAAACATTTTATTATAAAAATAATGTTCATTAAATAGAAACATAATTTATAAGTTCAATATGAAAAAATATCAAGTTTAAAACAATAAAATTCATGTCCTTGGTTTCCATCATTGAAGTGTTGAATAAAATATATTAAGAATAAATCCAATCAAATCAACTATGTTTTATAGCTTCTTGTTAGTTTATATGTTTTGTAATGAGACCATACTTGTAGACATCCAAAAGTCGCACATGCTCATTCCTATATAATTATAGAATTGCATGGAAAATTTTAGGTTTACATAGTCCATCATAGGCCACCATAGGCTTTTATATCCTACCTTAGGCTATCATAGACCATCATAGCTATACGTAGGCTCAAAACCTACAAAAGTAGGTAAAATGCACAAAAAAATTTCCTATATACTAGGATACCACCTATTAGCTCCCTAAGGCAACCTAAGCCCTTTCCTTCACCTAATTAGGATCCCATGGGACCATTTCCTACAAAAAACCCTAATTAGGCTAACTAGGATTCTAATTTGCAAGTGACTTTCACTAAACATACACTTTATCATTAATAGGGTTTAATTATGATTAATGATCTAAATAGTCTTAAGCATGTCCTCACACATGTATGCACTCGACGTTAGTTAGGATATTTCCTAGAAACCCTAGCTAAACCTCAATCTAACCTAGAAGCTAGCTAACCCTAGTTAACCCTAATCCTTCCTCGTCACACGTGTAAGGATAGGATATTTCTCATAGGGAATGTAAATTTGACACTTCATAAACCCTAACCTAACCTTGCTAGGAATTGAATCTAGGGTTTTGTATACCTAACCACCCCCATAAAACTTGGATTTTATTATAAATAGAGGGTCTTTTCTCTCATTTCAACTCTCTCACATTTTTAGTCAACTTGTCCAAACTCTGTTGAAATCACTCCAGAATCTCTTTTGTTAACATGGAACCATACAAACAATATCAAATCACTTATGAAGCCCATTTGGACAAAGTATCTCCATCAGAAGTCAACTGTACACCAATTCACCCCTCAACCTATAAATCTAGGATTCATTTCAAAGGCTGCCCTATGAATTGATCGTACAAGTCTACAACAACAAATCAAGTAGGTATCAACTATTTAGCATTTTACAGTATTACTTTTAGTTTTCAACACTTTTCAATATAATTTTTATCTTGATTTAAATTTATAATCACGGTGCTTGACCAAGGAAGGCCTCCAAATGCACTAACAATATTTGGTAGGCCCTAAATAGGTACAAAAGAACACAGATCAACAAACTACTGGTGGCACACGTGCATATAAGCCCACCTTCACCAAGGAGCTCTAAAGGATGCCACCAAAATGCTTCATATTTGTGAATAAAATAGGGAGGCTTGTTTTGTAACCTAAAAACACTCTTTATGAATAAAAGTAACATTTTTGAACAATTTACATTTTATTAGTTGTTTTATCAAATGGTTATATTTCATTCACTTAAATACCAAATAAGTTTCTTTACTTGGTTTAATAGTATTGATCAATCATACTCCATATATCCATACTCTTATGAAAAATATACAAATATATTGTTTAGTTATAATCTCATAAGGATATCATAAATTAATTGGACAATCCAAATTTAAATTGAAATTTTATAAAAATAAGAATATAGTTTTAGGTATAAAATATATATATGCAAAACTACCAAATTGTTAATTATATATTCAACATAAGTATCTATTAATCCCTTTACAATATATTTGAACAACTTACCATTTCTTTATCAATTTCAAATTGTAATCAATAGATTAATGTTAACAACTATGTCCTATAAAAAATATTAAATGCTAGACTTGTAGAGTTTTGTAAGCATGTAAGGTAACTAGAACTATTATCATAAAGTCATTGTCTATCGTCAACTTTTAGGAAAATTAATTTTTCATAAACATAAATCATCATCATTATTCAAAAATATGAAATTATTTATCCATAAATTATATTCCAAAAATCTAATTCACATAATAAGACATAGATATAAATAATATCTTTATAGTAAGGCAACACCATCAGTACCCATTAAGGAAAGTATCACTCCAATAGATCTCCTAATATGAGAGCACCACATAGAGAGGACAATGTATCATAAGCCACTTCATAGGAAAATACAATTACAAGAAAATACTCAATACAAATGATCACAACAATGACAATATCCCTTCTTTATATACCCATATTCTAATGATACTTCGTAGAAGGTATAACTGTAACCATAGCTAACATCTAAACCCTTATCACACTTATTATAATAATAAATATTATTAATAAAATCAACCTTGGGTTATATGTGGCCCATGCCAACTATTAATAATAACCATATACAATATAATATCATATCCCCATATACCTATCCATAAATACCTTAGCATTCCATCATAAATATTTTATCCTTAAAATATGAGATAAAACTAAATAATATGATCTTCTAAGTAATGTTGACAATCATTACCAATCTTGATCATCTATCCATCCAAGTGAAATCTTGATTTGTGGCGGACTTCCATGATGCCAAGATACCATTTTGGTACTTGAATATACATAACTATGATGAGCAAGGTGTTGCAAGAAGATTGTCATTGTTGTCAACACAGGCAGTTAGATCCAAGGATGCAGTGGGTAGACAGATCAGAAGTCATTCAGATGCAGAAGATAGAAAAAATTCGAAGAAAAAGACAAGTTAGAAAAATGTCGCGATATCGCGACAAGTCGGAGGAGAGAGAAAGCGCAGCCAGAAATGTCGCGATTTCGCGACGAAAGTGAGGAGAGAGAAGATGCAGCCAAAAATGTCATGATATCATGACAAGTCGGAGGAGAGAGAAGGCGCAACCGAAAATGTCACGATATCGCGACAAGTCGGAGGAGAGAGAAGGCGCAATCAAAAATGTCATGATTTCGTGACAAGTCGGAGGAGAGAGAAGGCGCAATTGAAAATGTCATGATATCGCGACAAGTCGAAGGAGAGAGAAGGCGTAATCGAAAATGTCATGATTTCATGACAAGTCGGAAGAGAGAGAAGGCGCAAGGCAAACTGTCACGATTTCGTGACATGTTGGAGGCCAAGAAGCTAAGTCGAGAAACTGTAGCGATTTCGCTACATGTTGAATTTTCGTTGGCCGAAGCAGGAAGAAAGTGTTAAGTGAAAAAGTTGTAGCGATTTCGCTACAAGTTGCAAAGGCACAACACAAAGGCGTAGCGATTTCGCTACGGGTAAAAGTTGCACAAAGCAAAGGTGTAGCGATTTCGCTACGGGTAAAAGTTGCACAGAACTAAGGTGTAGCGATTTCGCTACGGGCAAAAGTTGCACAACACGAAGGTGTAGCGATTTCGCTACCAGACAAAAGTGCAGAACTTAAAGATGCAGCGATTATGTTCAAGTCAAAATTTCACGGGAAAAAGCAAGTTGGAAGCACAAGGCAAAGTTGTAGCGATTTCGCTACTGCATGAAGCTCAAAATGTACGGAAGCCGAAAGCGTCGCGATTTCGTGACAAAGATGAGGATGACGTCAGCGAAAGCTGAAAGTGTCACGATTTCGTGACAGGTTGCAAGAAAAGCCGCTAGAAGCCGAAAGCGTCACGATTTCGTGACAAGAATGAGGATGACGTCAGCAAAAGCTGAAAGTGTCACGATTTCATGACAGGATGCAAGAAAAGCTGCTGGAAGCCGGAAGCGTCGCGATTTCATGACAAGAATGAGGATGACGTCAGCAACTGATCAAAGTGTCACGATTTCGCGACAAGAATGGAAGTGAAGCGTTCGAAGGCCAAAAGGGTCACGATTTCGCGACGACAAGGTCAAGAAGGCGTACGGCCACAAAAAGTGTCGCGATATCATGACGTGTTGCTATTTCGTGGCAATAAGCTACAGGAAGGTGACGAAGGTGGCAGAAGAGTTTGAGGCCGACAAAGTTAAATCGGGGCCGATGGATTTTAGGGTTTGAAGCCGACATCTTTTAGGGTTTCACGGCCGATGTTCTTAGAGGTTGAAGCCGACATCATTTAGGGTTTTACAGTGGATCTGAAGCCGACATCTTTTAGGGTTTCACGGTGGATGCTCTTAGAGGTTGAAGCCGTCATCTTCTAGGGTTTACGGTCGACATTTTCTAGGGTTCACAGTCGACGTTTCCTAGGGTTTGTCTCCGAGATTTCATCTATAAAAGGATGGTTACTTCGGTTGAAAAGATGAGGAAGATAGAGTGCGAGAGCGAGCAGAGTGCGTTGCGTTGAGATAATGTGCGAATGCGAATAGAGTGATTGCGCAAGTTCGACCGTGTAGAGTGCAAAGTTGTAGTTCGAATCTGCATATCGTGATTGCATGGATGAAAAGCGCAATGTGTAGAGATGGAGTTCTAAGTTCAAAATATTAGCGCACGAATAGCAGAAATGTCGAACAGCTGATTGCAACAGAGAGTGCAAAGAAGAATACAGAAGCGGTCGGATAGTGCGAATCGAGTTGTGTAGAAGCAATGAGAATGCAAAAAAATGGCAGACTGTGAGAAATGAGGTGAAAGTTTTATTCTATAATCTTTATTATTGTTTTCCAAGTTGTAGCTTGGCACAAGGGGTTGGTGCCTCTTTCCAGTAGAGTGCTTTGGTAAAATAGGAGTTGGTGCTCCATTCTGTTGAAGCGGATAAAGTTAAGGGGTTGGTGCTCCTTCCAGTTGGTGCTGGTAAAGGATTATGTAAAGTTGTAGCTTTGCATTGACTGGATTTGGATGGTAGTCCAAGCAGTCATTTTTGAGGAGTAGCCACATTGGTGAACCTCGTTAAATTGCCGTGTTATGTGTGATGCTTTCTTGATGCTTTTAGTATCTCTCTTATCTGCTTTAAATTGTTGCTGGATTTAAAACTAATTGTTTTTAGAAGGTTTTAAAGAACACACTGATTCACCCCCCTCTCGGTGTCATTGTGATTACAACAATTGGTATCAGAGCCAAGTACCTGAACAGGCTTAAACAGCTAAGGTGATCTTAGAAGTTACGCAATGGCAAGTGGTGAAGGTTTCTCCTCGAACAAAGCACCATTGTTTGATGGGACTAACTATGCGTTCTAGAAAATTAGAATGCAGACATATCTCAGTGCTTTGGGTTTTGACATCTGGGGTGCAGTAGTTAATGGTTACAAAGCTCCTGCTACCGCTCCAACAGACACTGCTGGTAAAAAGGCATTTGAATATGATTCAAAAGCAAAAAATGCCATCATGTGTGGACTAGTGGACGAGTGAGCTAGTCAAGGTCATAAATTGTGAATCGGCAAAAGATATATGGGATAAACTAGAGAACATCCATGAAGGAGATGATAGGATCAAGGAGGCCAAGCTTCAAGCACATCGAGCTCAATACGAATCTTTAAAGATGGACAATGATGAGAACATAGAGACCTTCATGCAAAGAGTCAATGGGATCACCAATTCAATCAGAGGTCTCGGCGAAGAATTAACCGATGTTGCTATCGTGAAAAAGGTATTAAGATCGCTCCCTCCTAGATTTGATTCTAAAGTCTCTGCCATAGAAGAAGCCAAAGATCTAAATAGTTTTAGTATGGATGAGATGCATGGTTCTTTGACTGCTTTTGAAATGAGAATAGGAAGGTCTAATCCCATAGACAGAGAAGCGGCTTTCAAAGCCCTAAAAGGCAAAAGCACAAAACAAGAGTCTGAAGAAGAGGATGCTTCGGATGAAATGGAAGCAAATTTTGTCAGAAAGTTGAGAAAAGGAAAAGGAAAATACAAAGGAAAGCTACCTTTTAAATGTTTCAATTGTGGAGGCATTGGACACTTTGCTATCAAATGTCCTCTCCATGACAAGAACAAAGGTGAAGAAACTCAGCATCAAGAAAGAAGTGAATGGAGGAAGAAAACTAACTTCAGAAAAGGCAATTTCAAAAAGAAAAGCTTTATCTCCCGAAATGCAGAATCTTCAGAGGACAGTTCTAGTGAAGACTCTGAAGAAGGAACAGGTGAGGCTCTCTTTATGGCGTTTGAAGTAGAAGAATCAGAAGAGGCAGAAAACACACAAAAGAGAGAAGGAATGAACTCTGAAGTATCTATTGAAATAGGTGAGGCTGAAGTTGATTTAGAAGGTGAGCTGGTTTCTGCTCTTATGGAATGGAAATATGAGAAAAGAAAGAATAAAAAATTGTTAAGGAAGCTTGAGGATGCAAATGACATTATAGCCGGTCTAAAAACACGAGAAGAAGAGTACAAGAAAATGTTCGAAGATCTTGAAGTACAAGTAACCATGAAGATAGATTACTATTGCAAATTGGAAGAAGAAAATGTTAGTCTTCGAATACAGATACAAGAGCTGGATCGAAAAATTAGCTGTCATTTAAAACGTGATGAAAGTTCGATGAAGCTGGACAAAATCCTAAGCGATCAAAGACCCACAAGTATCAAATTTGGTGCAGGCTTTACTTGAAGGAGAATCATCAAGTGGACCAAAGGCAAGCAATGTTGAAAGTGAAAAGAGTAAAGACAAGAAACAGAGTTGTTGAAAGAAAAACAAATCGAGCAAAAGAAAGCGGTAATGCCAGTCCTGAAATAGGAACCGACAATGATGGCTTTACCAAGGTCACACATCAGAAGAAAATAAGATCTAAGGCTCCTGCAACAACTTGGCAAAGACCATATTTCAGGTTCAATCATTATTTCTATGGTTTCTGTTTTAAATGTAATGGTTATGGGCATAAAATTATGGAATGCAAGTACAATATAGGTCCTAGAAGTTTCACTAGTAGAAATGCTTTTGCTCCTCTAATGAGTTATGCGATAGAATGCTTTAAGTGTCACAACTTTGGGCATATTGCTAGAAACTGCCGTAGTATTTCTGTTTCAAATCAATCTCGGAAAAGAAGAATTCAACCATATAGGGCAAAAACAAAATAGAATTTCTTCGAAGGATATGTGCAAGATTCTAAAAAAGGGAAATCCAAGCTAGAACCCAACACCACGGTTAAAACAGAATGGAAACAAAAAGAACGGCTCGAGGAAAGAACAGGAATCTTTAATAGTGCAGACGACTTTTAGAGCTCGGAATAAATGTGTATCGTGGATCCTTGATAGTGGGTGCTCAAGTCATATGACGAGGTGATAAACAAAAATTTGAAAAACTACAGAAAGATGAGGGTGGCTCTGTGAAGTTTGGAAATAATGATGGAGCCAAAATTATAGGTAAAGGGTATGTCAAAATTAGTGAAGGGAAAATCAAGTCAGAAGAAGTTTTATTTGTGGATGGTTTGAAACATAACTTTGTTAAGTGTGAGTCAAATCTGTGATAAAGGACATGAAGTGGTCTTCAAGAAGCGGGGTTGTGAAGTCGAGAAAAATAAACGAGTGGGAAATTGATAGCAACCGGCTCAAGGACGTACGGTAATCTGTACACACTCTCAGAAATTTTAGAAGGTATGTGCTTCATTGGACAAGAAGAAGAGAACTCGTTGTGGCATAAGAGGCTTGGAAACATAAGTTTTGATAGTTTGGTGAAAATCAGCTCTAAACAAGCAGTGAGAGATATTCCAACCATTAAGAAACCTTCAAATAGTGTTTGTGCTTCATGTCAGAAGGGAAAGCAAACCAGGGTTTCATTTAAAACAAAAGAATACCACACTAGCAGGCCTTTGGAACTCATTCATACAGACTTATGTGGACCCATGAGGACTCAAAGCATAAACGGCGACAAATACTTTATCGTTGTGTATCGATGATTATTCCAGAATGACATGGATATTCTTCCTAAAAGATAAAACAGAAGCTTTTGAAATGTTCAGAACCTTCAAACGGCTAGTTGAGAATGAAACAGGAAAAAGGATTAAATGCTTGCGATCGGACGAGAGGAGGAGAATTCATTTCGAATGAATTTACCAGAATACTGTGAAAAATATGGTATCGAGGAGACAATATTCAGCGACCAGAACTCCTCAGCAAAATGGTGTAGTAGAGAGGAAAAACATAACTATACGGGAAATGGCACGCACCATCGTTGGCGAGAAAACAAAATAGCAGATAGATTCTGGAAAGAAGCAGTTCACACAACAGTATACATTCAAAACAGGTATATGTTAAGAACTCATGAATGCAAAACACCGTATGAGTTGTGGTTTGGTAGAAAAGCAACAACAAAACATCTCAAAGTATTTGGCTGTAAGTGCTACATCGAGAAAAGCCGATGACAACCTCGGAAAGTTTGAAGATAGAGCGAGATGAAGGAGTTTTTGTTGGTTATTCTCCACATAGCAAAGCTTACAAATGCTACAACAAGAGACTCAAGAAAATTGTGGACAGTGCAGATGTTAAATTCGATGAAGGGAGGAAACAAATAGTTAACTTTCAAGAAAACTATCCAATCTACGAAGAAGTCATTGAAGGAGATGAAGTGCATGGTACAGAAAATACGTCTACGGCTGATGCAGATAACTTATCAGATGACTCAGAGGTACAAGAAAACAGAAAATTCAAAACGGGCAGCTGACAGAAAAATCATCCTAGAGACCAAATAATTGGAGATCCCACAGCTGGCATTCAGACAAGAAAGAAAGTAATAAGTAATTACTCTCTTTTATCCAGCATTGAGCCCAAAAACATAGATGAAGCAAGCAAAGATGACAGTTGGATGAAGGCAATAAATGAAGAGCTAGATCAGATTGAAAAGAACAGAACCTGGGAACTAGTACCTAGACCTGCAAATAAGAATGTAATAGGCACCAAATGGATATTTCGAAATAAATTAAATGAAGACGGTCAGGTCATTAGAAATAAAGCAAGGCTGGTTTGCAAAGGCTATGCACGGGTCGAAGGCATTGATTTTGAAGAGACTTTTGCACTAGTGGCCAGACTAGAAGCCATTAGAATTTTTTTGGTACTAGCAGTTCACAAGAACTTCAGAGTTTATCGAGATGGATGTAAAATCTACGTTTTTAAATGGGAAACTTGAAGAAGAGGTCTATATTGAACAACCGAGATGGCTTTCAAATCAGTGAAGATCCTAACCTTGTCTGCAAATTAAAGAAAGCACTTTATGGATTAAAACAAGCACCACGGGCATGGTATGCTAGGCTAGATAATTATCTCTCTCAACAGGGATTCAAGAAAGGTTTAGTGGACGGTAATCTGTATGTGAAAACAGAAGGTGGGCATCTCATTGTTCTTGTTGTCTATGTGGATGATATCATATTTGGCAGCAACAAAGATGAATCGTGTAAAGACTTAGCAAACAAGATGCAGAATGAATTTGAAATGTCAATGATTGGTGAACTGTCTTACTTTCTGGGGCTACAAGTTAATCAGAATGAGAAAGGTATATTCATTTCCCAAATCAAATATGTGAAAGAAATGCTAAAGAGGTTCACTATGGAGGACTGTAAGCCAGTCAGCACTCCCATGACAACAGGCTGCAAGTTGAGTAAAGAAGACAAATCTCCACCTGTAGATCAAACCATGTATAGATCAATGATAGGAAGCTTACTATATTTAACTGCAACCAGACTCGATATTCTGCGAGGCGGTTTGCATGGTAGCCAGATTTCGAGCCGGTCCCAAAGAGACTCATGTAACAGCAGTCAAAAGGATTTTTCGGTATCTCAAAGGCACCATGGAGTATGGGTTGTGGTATCCAAAAGGCAAATATTTCACTCTTATATCATATTCAGATGCAGATTGGGCTGGATGTGTTGATGACAGAAAGAGTACCGGTGGAGGAGCATTCTATTTGGGGGACAGATTGGTTGCATGGCACGGTAAGAAGCAAGAGTCAGTGTCTTTATCTACAGCTGAGGCAGAATATATTGCAGCAGCAACATGTTGCACACAAGTCTTGTGGATGAAACAAACCTTGAAAGATCTAGGTATTAATTTTAGTGAACCAATATCAGTAAAGTGTGACAACACCAGTGCTATCAACATTTCTAAGAATCCAGTAATGCACTCACGAACAAAGCACATTGCTATAAGGTATCATTTCTTGAAAGAAAAAGTTGCAGAAGGAGAAGTTAAATTGGACTATGTCCCAACTACAAAACAGGTAGTAGATATTTTTACAAAACCTTTGCCCAAGGAAGTATTTGAGTATCTTCGAAGCAAATTAGGAGTAGTCACACTTCCTAAGAAGTGACTAGCTACGGGGATCACTTTCTCAGGGGGAGCATTTGCGTATTTGACTATTCTTTTGCTCATGATCATAATTTGTGCCGGTTGCAACAAATTGTGCCCGAGAAGTGTGAGGATGGACTCGGGGGAGTCTGCAGCGAGCCCTTTGGTATTATTGACAAAGGGGGAGAAGAGTTACGAGGAATGTATACGGGTGTTGCCAACAATTCCAAAGGGGGAGATTGTTGAGCAAGGTGTTGCAAGAAGATTGTCATTGTTGTCAACACGGGCGGTTAGATCCAAGGATGCGGTGGGTAGACAGATCAGAAGTCATTCAGATGCAGAAGATAGAAAAAATTCGAAGAAAAAGACAAGTTAGAAAACTGTCGCGATATCGCGACATGTTTTCTATCGCGATTTCGTGACAAGTCGGAGGAGAGAGAAAGCGCAGCCAAAAATGTCGTGATTTCATGACGAAAGTGAGGAGAGAGAAGATGCAACCGAAAATGTCACGATATCACGACAAGTCGGAGGAGAGAGAAGGCGCAATCGAAAATGTCACGATATCGCGACAAGTCGGAGGAGAGAGAAGGCGCAATCAAAAATGTCATGATTTCGTGACAAGTCGGAGGAGAGAGAAGGCGCAATTGAAAATGTCACGATATCGTGACAAGTCGGAGGAGAGAGAAGGCGCAATCAAAAATGTCATGATTTCATGACAAGTCGGAAGAGAGAGAAGGCGCAAGGCAAACTGTCATGATTTCGTGACATGTTGGAGGCCAAGAAGCTAAGTCGAGAAACTGTAGCGATTTCGCTACATGTTGAATTTTCGTTGGCCGAAGCAGGAAGAAAGTGTTAAGTGAAAAAGTTGTAGCGATTTCGCTACAAGTTGCAAAGGCACAACACAAAGGCGTAGCGATTTCGCTACGGGTAAAAAGTTGCACAAAGCAAAGGTGTAGCGATTTCGCTACGGGTAAAAGTTGCACGGAACTAAGGTGTAGCGATTTCGCTACGGGAAAAAGTTGCACAACACGAAGGTGTAGCGATTTCGCTACCAGACAAAAGTGCAGAACTTAAAGATGCAGCGATTATGTTCAAGTCAAAATTTCATGGGAAAAAGCAAGTTGGAAGCACAAGGCACAAAGTTGTAGCGATTTCGCTACTGCATGAAGCTCAAAATGTACGAAAGCCGAAAGCGTCGCGATTTCGCGACAAAGATGAGGATGACGTCAGCAAAAGCTGAAAGTGTCGCGATTTCGCGACAGGTTGCAAGAAAAGCCGCTAGAAGCCGGAAGCGTCGTGATTTCATGACAAGAATGAGGATGACGTCAGCAAAAGCTGAAAGTGTCGCGATTTCGTGATAGGATGCAAGAAAAACTGTTGGAAGCCGAAAGCGTCGCGATTTCGCGACAAGAATGAGGATGACGTCAGCAACTGATCAAAGTGTCACGATTTCGTGACAAGAATGGAAGTGAAGCGTTCGAAGGCCAAAAGGGTCACGATTTCGCGACGACAAGGTCAAGAAGGCGTACGGCCACAAAAAGTGTCGCGATATCGCGACGTGTTGCTATTTCACGACAATAAGCTACAGGAAGGTGACGAAGGTGGCAGAAGAGTTTGAGGCCGACAAAGTTAAATCGGGGCCGATGGATTTTAGGGTTTGAAGCCGACATCTTTTAGGGTTTCACGGCCGATGTTCTTAGAGGTTGAAGCCGACATCATTTAGGGTTTTACAGCGGATCTGAAGCCGACATCTTTTAGGGTTTCACAGTGGATGCTCTTAGAGGTTGAAGCCGTCATCTTCTAGGGTTTACGGCCGACATTTTCTAGGGTTCACAGCCGACGTTTCCTAGGGTTTGTCTTTGAGATTTCATCTATAAAAGGATGGTTACTTCGGTTGAAAAAATGAGGAAGATAGAGTGCGAGAGCGAGCAGAGTGCGTTGCGTTGAGATAATGTGCGAATGCGAATAGAGTGATTGCGCAAGTTCGGCCGTGTAGAGTGCAAAGTTGTAGTTCGAATCTGCATATCGTGATTGCATGGATGAAAAGCGCAATGTGTAGAGATGGAGTTCTAAGTTCAAAATATTAGCGCACGAATAGCAGAAGTGTCGAACAGCCGATTGCAGTAGAGAGTGCAAAGAAGAATACAGAAGCGGTCGGATAGTGCGAATCGAGTTGCGCAGAAGCAGCAGAATGCAAAAAAATGGCAGACTGTGAGAAATGAGGTGAAAGTTTTATTCTGTAATCTTTATTATTGTTTTCCAAGTTGTAGCTTGGCACAAGGGGTTGGTGCCTCTTTCCAGTAGGTTCTGGTAAAATAGGAGTTGGTGCTCCATTACTGTTGAAGCGAGATAAAGTTAAGGGGTTGGTGCTCCTTCCGGTTGGTCGTTGGTAAAGGATTATGTAAAGTTGTAGCTTTGCATTGATTGGATTTGGATGGTAGTCCAAGCAGTCATTTTTGAGGAGTAGCCACATTGGTGAACCTCGTTAAATTGCCGTGTTATGTGTGATGCTTTCTTGATGCATTTAGTATCTCTCTTATCTGCTTTAAACTGCTATTGGATTTAAAACTAATTGTTTTTAGAAGGTTTTAAAGAACACACTGATTCACCCCCCCTCTCAGTGTCATTGTGATTACAACAAACTACTATGTTAATTCCATGCTTTCTTTGCTCTACCCTAATAATTAGAATGATTGCTCTTGTGGTTCCATGATGTCATTTCACCACCTTGAAATCTAAAATTACTATGTTTTTTCTACCAATCATTTTCAAACTTGATGCCTTTATAATTTCATGTAGATCCATAGTAATATTAATGCCCTATTTCATACCTCCATGATTTTTGTTGCTCATGGTGTCATCAGTGATGATATGTTGCAACCTTAACTTGATGTTATACTTATCTTAACTTTCAACATTTTATTATTTTATTTAAAATTATTTATCACGCTCTTCACTCATGTGCCCTTTATTTTGTGTATCATTATTCTCTTCTAACATAGCATCCTTGGACTTTGCTTCTGCTTCTTCCTTTTGAATCTACTACTAGTTTTGTTATATAATCAACTATTCACTCCTCTACTAGTTATTTACTTTGTTCCCTTATGAGTAGTGCTTCTAACTCCTCCTTGTATCCTTTCTCCTTAAGCTAATAAATATCTTACAATGTTATATTCTTTTTTTAATACCATAACTTGAATTTATTTCACACATTAATGTTAAAAGTACCCAAATAACCCAACCAATGATGAGCAACAAAAATATCCATATCATCCATCTTAATATTATGATAAATTAAACGTAAAACATATATATTCATGGTGATATATTTTTTTAAAGCGAAAAACCCCTTGTGGGGTTGCCTTGGTTTGAGATACCATGAACAGGGGATTCTACACCGTCAAAGTCACCCGGGAGTTGCACCCAACCCTGCCCACACCAACATTATCAATTGGATTTTGGGTACCCAATTTAGCTTTTTGGTAGGGTGGAGATTCGAACCTGGGACCTCCCTTGGAGGATTTCCCTCTCCTCTCCAACTCACCTACAACACCTGGGTAAAAAATAATTTATAGTGGAAAACACCTCTTTCGAGGTGCCACTTTCAACAGGTTGGGCATAGGAGGAATGGAGCCTTGTCGGCATTTACCAGCACATAGGACATTCCTAACTATACCATATATCTGTAGGATGGAGACAAGGGGAATGGAACCTGGGTCGGCCTCTACCAGCACCCAGGGTATTTACCACTGCACCACAACAAGCAGATTATTCATGGTGATCTTTGAATTTTCAAAAAGTTGAACATTTTCACCCTCAAGTTGTATGTGCTTAATTTTTGTTGTCTAAAATTGCAACCTCTTATCCGATATAATATTGATGAAATTATATCTACTACTAGGGTTTATGGAAATGATAACCTTTTCCTTCTAAATGCACCATGAACCTAAAAAATAGAATTTTTATATTCAAACAAATCCTTGTGACCACTCTTTGGCTTATTTGACACTAAAGGTGTGTTTCCATTAGCCTGCATATTGTTAACCTTATTTTTTATTTTTATTTTTTATTTTTTTCCTTAAGATCCTTTATTTATTCTTCAAGTCTCTTGATAGCATCCTTAAAAATAGCTAACTTTTTTATGTTTGTTGTTAGTTCCCATTTACTAAAAAATGCTTGCTTTACTTCTTCCCAAATTTGGTTATAATTATTGGTCATAGTAAAACTAGGATACCAAATTAAAAATTTTCCATGTAGATAATCATAAAATGCATGCATCAAGAATAATTTCAACCAATTTCTATCACCAATATCCTCTCTTCTAAAAAAGGGGATTAACTCCATGACCTCACATCCTAACAAGAAAATATAATAATAATTAGAATTTAATATATATATATATATATATATCCCCACTAATTTGAAGCTAAAACTCTACATAAACAATTAGACAGAAAAAGATCTCCTTTTAACACCAAAAAAACAATTTATTTGCTTACACCAATATATCTCGAATTTTGTTTAGTGAAAAAAATACAATTTGAAAAAAAATCATTGCTCCTATTCTAGATGACTGACTTCATAGGGTCATATATCCTTGAATATTACTTGTATTATTCATATGATAACTCACTTTGAAGATCTTCAAATATTGAGATATATAGCACAAGAATCATCTAAACAAAAAATGTTTTCACAAACAAGGATTTAGATAATTATTGTCGCTTCACCAAGGATTAGGGCATTTTTTATAAAAAATAGCTCATATTTTAGGAGCCATATCTTAGCAAAGGTATATTTGATTCAACTAATTCTTAGACAAAATTATGTGGAATTTGAATAGCTTTAAAATGAGTGGTCATATGAAGGAATATGAGTAATATTGAGGGAGATATGACCCTATTAAGTAAATCAAGTTCTGGTAAGAAAGTTTCAAGGATGACTAGGATCTACAATCTCAGCAGAAGGCTGGATATTGTAATAGGTTTTGGGTTAACCTGCAAAACCCGGTAATTAATGAAGACTTTTATTTACCAAAAAAAAAAAAAAGTCAATCATCTAGAACAAGGGTAGTGATAATTTTTCAAGTCATGAAAAATGAAATTACAAATATTTGTCAGTTAGGTTTCAAATTAGGGAAGAAAAATGAATGCCTAACAATTTATTGAGGCAAGACATTCTATTTGGACATAAAAATTTTAGCTAAGTTATTTTTCCCTTCTTTATCTTAGAAATTTTAAACAACATGTAGATCAACAATGGGATAAATACGAATTTCAAGAGGGTGACATGGTATTTCTATGACTTCAACCTTACCGCCAAACTCTCTCAAGCTTAAGGGTCCGTAGGAATTAGTCCCAAAATTCTATGGACCTTACAAAATTTTGTAGCGCATAGGACCTATTGCATACAAGCTGGAGTTACCCGAGTCTTCTAAAATTCATCTAGTATTTCATGTTTCTTGCCTCAAGAAGGTCATTGGATCACAAGTAAAAACACAAACTCAATTACCTACATGTATTGAGGATGGTTCCATAGTGGTTGAACATGAAGAAATCTTGGATTGATGCACCTATCAACTTCGTAATCATACGATTACCAAAGTATTGATTCAATGGTAGGCCTTGGAACTTGAGGATGCTACTTGGGAAGTGCTTCATTGATTTCAATAATAATTTCCTTAGTTCTAGCTTTGAGGACAAAGCTTTTTCTAGGAAGGGTGGCATGTTAGGATCCTAACATTTCATTTATTTAATAATAATAGTGTAATTAATTTAATCATTATGAACCACCATTTGTAAGGTGAACCTACGTAGGGATAGATATAAACATGTGTATGAGCAAAGACAATAATCATCAAGAAGAAGAATAATAATTTATTATATAATAATTCATGAGGAAGCACCCTCAAAGTGGCTTACAATTTTTGATCATTTTATTTGTTAAATTTATATTAGAACCTCAAGGTCCTAACACACTCAAATAAAAAAGGGGGCAACATCCCCTAGTCTAAAAGTATGGAAAAATTTACAAATTTTGTGAACATAAATGAACATCTTGACCTTGACCTAAGAGGAAGAAGATTCACCTGGAGCAATAGAATACATGGAGACCAACTTATCCAAATTAATATTTATAGGTTTCTTATCTCTAACTAAGGATTAGGCTTCCTAGAAAATTCTTCCCGACGTTCTATGCCTTAGATAGGCTTTGATAATAACCCTCTTCTATTGGAAATTGTTAGCATGGAGAGTTTCAAGAAATCTCCAAATTTAAATACATGTGGCTTAGAGAACAAGAATTGGAGGATAAAATTAAATTTTGGTGGTCCCACCCTTTCCTTGGGTCACCCTTGTCCCAAATATCTAGATAGCTAAGATATTTAAAGACCCAACTAAAAATCTGGAACATGGAGACTTTTGGGAATACTTTTGCTTAGAAAAAAGATATTTAGTAGCAATTAAAAAGCATTGAGGTAATATTTAAGGAGGGAGTGGTCAATGCTACTCTAAGGGATAAACAAAGGTAGCTTCTATCATATTTTCACAACATCCTAGCAAAGGAGGAAATATTTTTGAGGTAAATATCCAGAGTATTGTTGCTGAAAGAGGGTGATAGAAATACAAGTTTTTTCATGTGACTACCCAAAAACATAAAATTTATAATAGAATTACTAAAGTGATTAACGGAAATGGGTCCAAAAATGATGATCCAATGGATATTAGGGGAGAAGTTGTTCAATTTTTTAGAACCTTTTGTTTGCTAATTCCTAGGAATGTGTTGTTGCTCAAGACTAGCTTTTGAGGTGTATTTTAGCTTTAATTTTGTAAGAGGTAAATAATTTTCTTATCTCTCCTATTTCTAGTAAGGAAATTAAATATGTTGTTTTGTGTATGAAACCTAAGGAGGCCTTAGGTACGAATGGGTTTCCTACAATATTTTTAGAAGTTTTGACATATTGTGGGAAATGAGGTTGACCATGCCATAAGAAGCTCAAAACTCTTGATCCATTCCACCCAATGTTAATTCTACATTTATAGGTTTGATTCCCAAATTTTTAGGGACCAATAAACTTAAGTATTTTAGACCTATAAGCTTATGCAATGTCCTTTACAAGATTCTCTCTAAATCCCTTGCTAACAGATTGAAACAATCCCTAGAGGGTATAATTGGTCCCAACCAAGGGGCATTTATTCCAGGAAGATAGATATTAGATGACATCATCATTGTGCATGAACTTGTCCATTCGACTGATAAAAGGGGTAATCCCAATATGTTCATTATGTTGGATATGATTAAGGCATATGATAGTCTCGTAGATTTTTTGGAGAAGGTCTTGATCCCGTTTGAATTTTATTAGATATGGATGAATATTCTTAAAATATGCTTCTCTAATCCAAGATTCTCTATGATGGTGAATGGTTTTCCTATGGGTTTTTTCAAAATTTCTCATGGCCTTAGAAAAGGGGACCCTCTTTCACCTTACCTATTCATCATTATCATAAAAGGTCTAGGTAGACCTCTAATGAAAGCCTCATAGTACAATTGCATTTTTGGTATTACACCAACCTAAAGCTTGGATCATATTCTATACCAACAGTTTGTAGATGATTTACTTCTCATGACTTGTGCCTCAGTCCCTCGGGCCAAAGTGATTAAACATATCCTAAATATTTATGAAGTTGGATACGAGGAAAAAAAATCACCTTGGAAAAAGTAAGATCTATATCTTAAATACTCCTCTATAGCTTAAATACTCCTCTAAGATGAGAAAAAACCATAGCTAAAATTCTTAGGTGGCAGAATACTATTTTTCTAGCCTCAAACCTAGGAATACCTCTTTTTTCTAGTTGTGCTAGGGAGAAATTATGGTTTTCAATTATGGAAAGAATATAGAAAAAGGTAGTTGGTTGGAAAGGGGATCTTTTAAGTTAGGTGAGTAAAGCTACCCTAGTGATGGCTTCCCTTCAAAGTCTACCAATCTATTTCATGTTAGTTTTTAAATTGCCTACCAAAATACCTAGAAGTTAGAAAATATTCAAAAGAAATTTTTGTGGTATAGGGTTGAAGAGAAAAAAAATCCATCTGTTCTCCTAGAACTATATTTACACAAGAAAAAATAAATGTGGTCTCGATTTGAAGAGACTAAGGAATATGAATACTACCCTCCTAGCTAAACATGGATGGATATTAGTCAACTCCACAAGAATTAACTGGATAGTTAACTGGATTATCTAGGCCAATTATCTCTATAGAGAAGCTTCATTCCATCAAGAAGCTTCTATTACTTTGACCTTAGCCTTTTGAAGAAGTTTAATCTCTGCCAAAAATATACTATTAAGAGACCTAAGGTGGAAATTGGGTAATAAATGGTAAATCAACTTTTGGGAAGATGCTTGGCTCCTTGATTCCCCCTATCTAGTATTGATGAATTTAACAACCTTAGACCCCTTGTGGATCATATTTGTGGTCTTATGGTGGTGGACTTCATTGAAGATGATGAGAACTCAAAATATTGGAAACAACTACCCATTCCAAGAATTAGTAGAGAAATGTCTAATAGCTTGAAATATCTCTAGAGTAAGTTGTGTATTATGGTCATTCTATATCAAGACTACGAAGACTCCTTGATTTAGGCTCTAGAGAAGAATGGCCAGTTATCTGTAAAATCAACCTATAGATTGAATAATTTTGATGGGATTTTTTGGTACCCTAATAGAAGTGTTTGGTGTAAAGTTTTGATCCCAAAGGTCAATTTTTTCTCTGGCTCTTTATTCAAAATAAAATTTTGACTATTGATAATCTCAATAAAAGAGGTCTCTTTTTTGTTAACAAATGTTATCTATGTGGTTTGGTTGAAGAGACTTCCTAGCATATTTTTTTGGATTGCTCATTTTCCCACCAGATTTTCTAGTTTCTCCATTAGTTTTTATGGATGTCTTGGGTTTTTCCTAACTTTGTAGTAGATCTATTCGAGCAATGGTCATCATCTTTTGTTAATATATTTTGTAATTTTTTTCTGTCTTTATCCCTTCTCCATATTCTCTGGGGAATCTAGAAGGAACATAATTTTAGGGCCTTCAAAAATCTATCTAAAGATCCTCCCTCAGTGTGCTCTAGGATTATTTGTGCTTTGAAAGAAAACCTCTCTTGTCATCCCTTTCCCAAAGTGTCTTGGCCCCTTCATGAGTCTTCTCTTACCTCTTTGTTGGGTGTTTTTGGGTCTTTACCTCCTAGTCCATGCTGATAGTCCTAGATTTGGTGGGAACCACCTAAATAGTGTTAATTAAAGTTTAATTTTGATGGGGCATCTAAATAAAACCTTGGGCAAATTGATGCAGGTGGTATTTTTAGAAATTCTTGAGAGGATATCCTTTTGGTATTTGTTGAAAACTTATGCCATTAGATGAACCACTTTGCTAAAGCTTGAGCTACCTTTTAGGGTTCTCAATGGCTCCATTGTTTTCAGGGCATTAAGTTCAAAATTGAGGATGATTCTCTCAATATCTTCAACATTCTATTGGGAAAATAAGATCATAATTGGGCCATTGAAAATATGGTGTAAGCAACAACCATAAAATTGAACAAATAAGATTATTGGAAAATTAAACATGTGTTTAGAGAAGGGAATAATGTGGTAGACTTACTAGTAAATCTAGATCTACAACCGAACAAGCTGATGGTTTGGAGATAAAACTTTCCCTAGAATCTTCTTCAACTTGCCTGAGATGATGTCAGTTCATAGTTCCTGGTCACAAAATCCATCCTTTCTAGTTGTATTGAAAGAGTCTTGGCAGGTTAAAGTGAATGAATAAGATTAATAGTTGGTTGGGTTCTAGGGATGTGTTGCTTGTTTTATTGTGGATTTGATTATTTTTTTTGTAGCTAGCTAGGGTTGGGCCTCTATTTTTATCTATGTTCTTTTTGGAATATTGGCTCTTTTAGTGTTGTGGATTATTTTGGAATATTGAGGGTCGTCTGTGGATGGGTATTTGAATTCTATTGTAAAAGGTTGTCGACCCCCTTTCAAAACCTTATTTTGAATCTTGTAATAAAAAAACGTATCTACTTTGACCTAGGGTAAAATAAAAATATTGTTTCAAAAATTAATTAGTAATGCTATCATTAAAAACCATATATATGAGAATCAATAACATGAAATTCAAGGGGACCCTAAGGATCCTCTCCAATCGACACACACTTGAATGCTACCATCAAACATATCCTTATTTGGGTATGTCTTGATTTGAACCTTGAACCTCCCCAAAGAGAGGCCAAAGCCCTAACCACTAGGCTATCTTTGTTAGGCAAATAAAATACATATTATAGCTAATGTTCATCATCTATTATTGGAGACCATCTCTTGGAATGTGAGTATATTGATAAAGAAGAAAATCAGGTAATATATATTTAGCCAACAGTGCTGTGAAATTCAAATTTTAGAAAGCAACTCGTCAAGTGAGATTTCATTTCTTAATCAAAATAATTTCAAGGAACATCTCAAGAAAGTTGGAAAATACATTTAATAATAAAAGAAAAAAATTGTAATAAAAAATTCTACTCAATATAATTTAATTAACATAACAACAAATATAATATTTTAATATAAAACCTACTTTAAAAAAACACATTTTAATTTAAAAATAATGGTAAAAAATATCGGTTGAATTTAGTTAATAGGCACTACTCAAAGAAAATAAAATGCAAGTCACTTGAGCGCAGATATTTAAAATGAATTCAGTGATCCCCATTAACGTACAATGTTTGAAAATCAACACAATATATGAAACACATAAACCCTTCAGTAGAATCAATTCCCTAAGAAAATTATGAGTGCAAAACCACATACACTCTAGATCTGGTTACTTGTAATGCCATAAAATAAAATGATAATAAAATAGATGTTAAAGTGAAATGAAATATATTAGTATTAAAGAACATAATACTACGTATATTATTAGAAACAACGATTTTTTAATAAGAAGAAAAGTATTAAAGAACATAACAAAAATGTACATCCAATCCTAACCAACCCATTAAATCATAATAATTTTAAAAATATGAGACATTAATTGAAAAGCTGGCTTTGTTCTGCATTTACAAGCCTACCGTATTCGTTGCTTCTTCACACTTGCTGCGATGGTACCACCAGCAGCCTCATCTTGAGATCCAATATTGTTTCCTTTGGGCTCGTTAGCCCTCGCCTGAGTTTTATGACTTGGCATGGGGGTTGCACTTCTGCCTTCAAATTCCCATATTTCATTTAACATGACAATGGTCTCCATCTCACCATCATCATAAATGATAGGGTGCCGATCCGTGGCTGGATCATAGTTTAATATTTTCCCACTGTAAAACATCTGATCGAGAGGCCACCACACACGCACGCGCCGTCCAGTACACCTCGGTCGTGGTTTACAGTCTTTCACATGTTCGGTAACTTCGAAATCAATGGGGGTCTCTGGCACGGGCAGCTGCAGGAATATATCGCTTGCGTCCATTTTCTCCAGAAAATTCAGGGATAAGGATTTCTTTTTATCTCTACGAAACGAAGTGCATACGCCGTGCTGTTAAAGGTGTAGTAGCTGGATCTATGAATGAGTGATATAACCATGAACGTTGAAAGTCGTCCAGATACTCCTTGAAATCACTGGAACGAGAATGGCTGGACTGTTTTTCTTTTAAAACTAGACCGTTCTTTTTTAAAAACCTAAGATAAAAGAGTGTCAATAGCACGCCTTGAAACCCTAAAAAGGTAACAAAGTCTTTACCATTTGGGACCAGGTAACAAAGTCTTTACCATTTGGTTTTTCTCTCAATGTTTAGTTTAAGGTTGAAGTTTTAATCTCTGTCTTGGGTGTTTGTTAACTTGAGGTTGGGTTTCAATCCCTAGCTCCTTTTCCAAATTCTTTCTAGAGTAAATGTTTACCTAAACTAATCAAACAGTTATAAGCAAACATTACTGTTTCCATATATATTAAAAATAAAATATTAAAAAATTAAAATAATAAATAATAATAATAATAATTTTTTAACCTTTAGGGACCAATATAATATGGGAATTATAAGTTGGGCTCAACACTGAGTTACAAATACCAATGAAGTAAGATTGGACTTTAAACATTTGCTACTCATTAAAATAAATAAATAAATACACAATTTATTTTAAGGTCGAGAGCTAAGTTTATTAATAAGGGTTAAACATACAATCATACACACTTACCTTCATGCACTCGCCCATACAGTTGTTTGAACCTTGAACCTCTTGAAAATAAATAAATAAATTTGACAAGACAATTAAAAAAAATGATAACATTCAGTATGAGGGAACAATACCTCTTACAAAAAATTATGAATTCATTGTAATCAGGTTGCATTAACTCAACCAATTAATTTTTTTAATCTTTAAATAAGAGAACAAGGTTCAAATATTGCCAAAAGTTACATGGATGATATTGAAGCTTTATTTAATACTCCTATACAATAATTATGTAATATGAATAAGACCCATTTCAATTCAATATAATCAATTAAAAATATATATTTTTTCTTTATTTATAAGATTAAACTTTAAACTTTTCTATATTTAAAAAATAAATAAACTTATTTATTTAATATTAAATTTCTATTTTTTTTTTATGTTTTAATATTAAGCTTTAATTTGAGAATGTTCTTTTCTCTTTCTTAGATCCTTTCACAAGAAGATGAATTCTTGGTTTTTTATTTTGTAGTGTTCACACATGTGGACTTATTAATAATTTTCGATTCTTAAGAAAACTAAATAATATATTACTTTAATGTAATAGGATTTGAGAAGGCTATTTTATATATTTTTCGAACCTTTTACGAGAATAGTTGTTTGTTTTATTTATTTTGTGGTATTTGTTTATGGGAATTTGAGACCATATAGGATATTGTTAGAAGAATTTGAACACCCTCACTTGTACCAGGTATAATAGTATTTTGACAAATGTTTTAAGGGATAGTGTAATAGATTAGGTTTTGGTTTTTTTTCGAAGGTTTAAAGTTCAAAACACATGGTGTGTGAGGTTGTATTAAATTCCTTATAAATTATTTAAGTTCTTCACGTATGAGAGGCTGTGGTGGGATTATGTGTGAGGTTGTATTAAATTCCTTATAAATTATTTAAGTTCTCTACGTATGAGAGACTATGGTGGGATGGGATGGGGATGTCTAGCACTCACAGAGGTTTCACTAACTAACTATATATATATTGCAAAATAATCTGTGCTATTAATACAAGTATTACCTTAATCTTTATATCTCCATGGTTCAATGTTGCATGTGTTTGTTAACCCCCTACTTGATAAGCTTAGCTATGGGTCTTATGAGGGTTCATGGCAAATATAGGAATGTTAAGCCTTAAGCGTTGGTTGTAAGGATTTCTCACACTATCCAAGTCCAAAAAAATCAATCTTAAAAATTTGATTTAATTCAATATTAGTGTAAATGAATGTAATAATGATTCAGAAGTGAAACAACTTTAGAGGAGTTATTCATAGGAAATTATTCTAGTTAGAAATCTAAACATCTTAACAACTGGGATTTAGTTAAATAGCAATATCAGTTCTCCATAAAGTTCTTTCTTTAAAAGAAATAAAAAATGAAAATATTTATCTTTTTAGGAAGCTTATGAACCCTTTTAATTTGAGTCATAATATTATCCCCAGATGTGAAGGGGACTAATTCCATTCATTCCATATATGAATGCTCTAGAAAAAAATATAGATTGAGATAGTCTAGTTGTTCTTTAAATTCTAATCTTAAGCTTTAAACTTTTTGTTTATTTTAATAATAAATAAATAAGATTATAAAATATTAATTTAATATAATAATATTATATAATGATATTTTATGCTTCTTGCACCTTTCTTAAAAATGTTATTTTTTTTTATCATATTCACACACATGGGACTAATGGAACTCAAGAATTCTTGACCTCTTCACAATAAGTATGCCCCACAAACTACTCAATGAAGAGAGGGTTCAAGCATACCTCACATACATGAGAATGGTGAACCCTTGATCTCTTTACAATGATTTTTCCATCTCACCGGTGTGTCAAGACCTCCCACTCATTACTCTATCAAAATCTTATTGTTTTTATTAAAGATAAATTGTTTTTTGTTGATTCTACCTTGTGGAGACCTCCCATTCACCATTTTTATGACCTTATAATATTGAAGGATAATAAATTGTTATATGTGTTAATGCTATAATTTTATGATCTTGGAGAATTTTGAATTGTTCTTGTTGATGAAACCTCATGGTCTTAGAGAACAATAAATTGTTGTTGTCCATATTGATGCTATGGACCAAAGTAAAGCTAATACAAGAGACTAACATTGAATAAAAAATGAAGAGAAAAAATAAAAGAGAAAATAGATACTTAATGTAAAATTTGAACTTTAGACCTTTTATTTCAAATTTTATATTATTTACCATTAGGCTCAATAGAGATACACTTATTAATGGGGTGAATTATTTCTAAGTGATTTTTTTTGCTAGAAATATAAATAAAAATCTATACAAATCCATTAAGAAATTAAATTTTGAATTTTTTTTATGAATTTACACACACATAAGACCTTATACCATAAGAAGTAGTGTAGAGCGATGAGGATATTTGAATCCTTGACCTATGGAAAGTAATAAATTTAATGGCATACACATTTTTTACAATAACTATCAATATTATTAACAAGTTCTAAGTTTAAACTTTAAAAATATAAAATAATATGTAACATAACATATTGGTAGAGATAACCAATTAAAAAAATATATTGATAGAGATACTTATTTAGTAAGGGAGCGAGTGTGAGCTAGGAGTGATCAGGAATTAGGAAATAGAAAGTAAAGTAAGATCAAGGAGCAAGTGTCACTTCTTGTTCTAAAATTTTAGGAGAAACTTAACAACTACAGAATTCAAGTAATGAAAATCTAGGTAACATGAAAATAAAGTATTTTTTTTAAATTCCTTACTGAATGTAAGGATGCCCTAGTTGGAAACAAGGATGCCTTAGTTGGAAGTATGGATTCCATAGTTAGTGTTAAGAGTAAAAGTGAATCTATGGAAAACCTTGTTTTGGTAGTATAAACTATACCGAAAGTGGTTATAAAAAATGAAATGACTGAGCATGATATAATGGTTCTTAAAACCATAGGTTTAATATGTAAGTTTCATGGATATTGGAAAACCTTTTATGAGATTCAAAATTGGATCAAGTGGAATGGATATTGAATTCAAATTACTCCATGACTTTTCTTTTGAAAGGAATTTTTCTCATTATCTTATCCAATATATAAATAAGGGATCAAATAATGGGTGTAGGCCCTTGGTCTAAGGGTAAATATGAATCATATATGAGGCCATGGAGTGAGAATTATTTTGCAGAGATAGAGACTATTAAAAGGCTTCTACTATGTATTAGTTTTTCTACTTCCTTATCAACTCATCAATAAGCATATTTTAAATAATATTGGTAGTACTCTAGGTGAATTCATCCAAGAGAGACCAACTACTAAAGAGAAGACACGTTTTATACACTTGAATGTGTGTTTCCATGGATATTTTAAAACCTGTACCATAGTCCATTAATATTAAATTTGAATCAAGAGAAGGGGATCAACAAGTGGATTATGAAAATATAGCATATTGATGTTGTAAATGTCATAAAACTAGATACATAGAAAGAGACTACAAAGTGAAAATAATGGAAAAAGAGATGGAAAATATTGGACATGAGGGTAACTTCAATATGAAACAAAGAGAACAAATCATAAGATAAACTAGGTCAAATAAAGGATTTTTCACTCTTACATCCCTTTGCATCATTATATAACAAAGGTCATTAAAGTTCACTTGATTCAACCATTAGAAGAAAAAATGACATGAGGGGTGAAGAAGTACAATGCACAAGATCCAATATAGAAGGAACTAAAGGTCTGAAGGAATATGGAAAGGTATAGTTTAAATCAAAGGAATATGGGGAGGAGAATTTTAAACTGAATGTGGTAAAGGAGGTCAAGCATAATCTAGGTAAATCATATTCATTTTACTCAAGTAGCATAAAATATTCTCCTTAAAATAAAAATGAAAGTAGTATAGAGTGTATTACTTGCACTTTAGGGTTTCAAGAGTAGCATAATAAAGAAAATGCTATTGAGTATATCTAAAATTTAGGGTTTCTATATCAATATAAGAAAGTAATGACAATGGAGGATCATTTTTGCATATTAGGGGTTTTAGGGCAACTTAAATAGGAAAGTGTTAATGAGACAATTCCTTGCATTTTAGAAGATAAGTCTCATTATGAAAAATATAGAAACACAAAAGAGATTCATGAAGATCAGAGTGTTAGTGGGAATGAAAAAAGGAGAGGAAGGCCATCAAAGCAGTTTCTTCTAAATGAGCTTCAAGAATGTAAGCACTAAGAAATGTAAGGGTACTTTAAAGAAAATTTGGAATATGGGTGATTCTTTAATAATTTCCTCTACATGATCTTCAAGGAGTATTGCAATAATATGGGACAAATACAAATGGAATGGGCAATTATTAGAAGCAAAAAGTAATTGGGTTGCTAGACTATTTTACAGGAAAGAGTAAAATGATAATATTGGGGTTATAAATGTATATGCTCCAACTATGGTTACACCTTAAAGATTTTGGAAGGACGTTATCATATTTTTTCAAATATAATGATGATTCATTGTGATATATGGATTTTTTGGGGGTGATTTCAACATTGTTATATCTCTATTGAAAAAGAATGATGGTATTTTAGGATGGTCTAAATCAATGGAATATTTTGCTTCATTTATCAGTTCAAATGATCTTTGGGATGTTATACCTTTAAGTTTTCAATATACATGGGATAATAAACACATTGGACAAATTCATATAGCAAAAATATTGGATAGAATTTTGTTATCCAATAAATGGTTGCAGATAAAGTATACAATATCTTTAGATATTTTATTGCAAGAAGGGCTAGATCACAAACCCATTCTTTTGAATTCTAATTTACCCAATAATTTTCATCTAAAGCCATTTCACTTATAGTCTATGTGGCTCCAAGAAACTAATTTTTTCCAAATGGTTACGTTATACTGGGATGAATCAATATTTGAAGGATCATGAATGTATAGGTTTGTTCAAAATATGAAATATCTAAAGGAGGAAATAAAGATTTGGAATACCAAATGTTTTGGTAATATTTTTAAAGAAAAAAAACAAATTGAATCCAAACTCAAAATTTTACAAGAGATAGCAGAAAATCATGGAATACATTAGGATTCTTATGTGAAAGAAAAACAATTACTTTCTAATTATCATAAAGCACTAAAAAAGAAGGATTCATACTACTTCCAAAAACCTAGGGAAAATGGCTCAAGGAAGGGGATAGAGATAAAAAAAAATTCATGCTATAGCAAAAATAAATTTCAATTTTAATCACATCAAAAATATTGAGGGTAGAGAAGATATAAGAAAGGAAGCAGTTAATTATTTCAAACATATTTTTTCAGATACAAGGCAAGATAATGAGACACAAGATAACTTTTTGCAAAATATTCCAATAATTATCACATAGGAAGAAAATTAAATCTTGATGAAGAATATATTATGGAGGATCTACATGAAGTAGTTTTCTCTTTTCATCCTAACAAGGCACCTCACCAAGATGGGTTTCCCATAATTTTCTTTCAATAATTTTTGGATTTACTAAAGAATGATATGTTAGCTATGGTTGAAGAGGCATAGAAAAGGAAGGTCATATTAAGTGATATAAATGCAAATTTTGTTACATTGGTTACCAAGAAAGGTGAGACAAAATATAATGATAATTTTTGTCCTATAAGCCTTTATAATATGACATATAAGATCATTTTAAAATTTTATGGAAAACAGGTTGAAAGACATTATAGATTATGGTATAATTATTACACATGAGGCCATAAATTATCTTCATTACAAGAAAACATATGTATGCTTATGAAATTATATATGAACGAAGCATATTATAGGGTTTCCTAGAAATTTCTTCATGATATTCTCATAAAGTTTTATTTTGATTATAGGTGTTGTGAGTGAATTAAATGTTGCTATAGCACTAAAAAAATAACCATTTTAATCAATGATTATCTTGTTGGTTACTTAAAGTCATCTTGTAGATTTCATCAAGGTAATATGCTATCTTCTTCTCTATTCACTATTCTTGTGAAAGCATTAGGGAGATATTTCTTAGAGGTAAAAATAAAATGAAAAATCAAAGGTATTCAAATTACAAAAAATGGTCCCTTCAAATATCATCTCCAATTTTTTTATTATACTTTTATTTTGGGCCATCCCTTAGTATACGCGACCATGTAATTTAAATAAATATTATCATGCTATGATAAGGCTACTGGATAGTTGATTAATACTACATATAGGATTTGTTTCACTAACACTTCCCTATATTTACAATAAATTATTGTAAATATTTTAGGGTTTGAAATTGAAAATTTTCCATCAACCTATTTGGGTATTCATTTGTATCATAAAATAAATAAGGACATTTTGGTATCTTTTTTGGGTAGAATGAGATCTTGTTTGGTAAGTTTGAAAGGTAAGTTCTTAACCATGGAAAGAAGGCTACAACTCATAAAGACTACATTGAATTCCATCCCTATTTATATGATGTCACATTCAAGATTGCCATTATGTATAGCATCACAAGTTGATAAAATTTAAAGAGATTTTTTTTATTAGGGTAAAAACTATATTTTGAAAGGTCCCAAACCCTTTTACAACATAAATTCAACCCATCAATTACACATCTAACAAGGATAAATAGCAAGAGAAGACAAATAATATCCATCCTAGACCCCAATTAGCTGCTATCATCCATTGTGAAATTTTCTATGTCCTCATGGACCACCCCAGGGAGGAACCATCTTGTATACTCTTCTTTAATGGCACCAAATTTTACCATCCAGTACGCTGATTTGTTACCTTCTCTATAGACATGAAAAAAGTCAACTTATTTGAAGATATTTTCTTTGGAAAGGTTGTGAGGGAACTTTAGGTTTCCTATTTTAAAGTGGGATATGGTTTGAAAAGGAATAAATTGTTAGTTTTTGATGCAGTGTGCAATGGAATATAGCAATCACTAGATGCGAAATAATATGAAAAAAAATAAATCTATGAGATGAATGAAATATACTATAAATAGAAATGAGAAAAATGGATACAATGTAGCTATGGAAGAAATGGACACTCTATGAACAAAGCTATTGGATTACATTGCACCCATAATCAATAAATGGTGATATACACAACACTATGCTACTACCTACGAATATGCTTGAAGCTTCTATATATTTACTTGTTATAATGAGGCCCTTTTTATATACGAAAATAGGTTCCTTGTTCAACACTCTACCTAGTTGTGTAAGGTACACCTTGCACATATACAACTTGCACATTGATACTTGTGTATTTATTACATTACATGAAGTAACTAGATAACTTCCCCCTAAATTAATCTAATATCCTAAGTATGTACCTAGGAAGATATATTTACATAATTCAAATGATGTAATATAATCTATTTCTAACACCCCATATATTACATTATTTGAGTATTGAAGACTTTAATCTTCTGTGTGGATATTCTTCTTGATCTTGATATTCATATTCTTCTCTATTTTTTGTAACATGTTCAAGCAATTAATTAGTATCTTCATAGCCTTGTAAGAGCTTTGACTTCGTAATCATTTGTAGATTCTTACAGTACTTTGATTTCTTATATCGTCTGTGCTAGATATCCTTTATTATTTATTTTTTGATACTCCAATTGGGGATAATTGGTTGGATGCTAAAATTATTGTTGATGAGGATTTTGATATTGTCATGGCTGAAATTGGTTCCTATTGTTAATCTAATTTCCTTGATTCTAATTTTTGGGATTGAAAATGCAATAGCTGGTACTATAACCATTTATCTTGCATATATGATAATACATATTGTATAATAGTTTTCATCCTTTTTATGAATAAGCAATATTTCCATGTGGATTATATTTAGATGCCAATGTAGTGTTTGTCATTTCATCTTGAAGTGTATTTTCCACCTCATATTCCTGTAGAATATTGACTACGTTATCAAAAGAGGTATCTTTACTTAGGATTTTTAAATATGTTACCAAATTCTTATAGCTATCTAGAAGTGCTCTCATGGTTACTTGAGTAAGAAGTTCATCCTTAACTATTTCTCCTAAGGTCATTTATTTTCCTTTAATATTTGCTACCTTCCTTAGGAACAATTTTATGCTTTTTCCACTATTCATCTATAATGAGTGAACTTAATTTTGAAAATGAAGAATAGTTACCTTATTATTTCATTTAAATATTTTTTCTATACTTGTCCATGCATCTAAAGATATTTTTGTTGAATAGGTATAGCGTTGTATCTCATCATTGATAACATAGGTTATTATCATTAGAACCTTTGAATCATTTTCCTCAAACTTTATTATTTTAGTATCACTTGTGGTAGGTCTTTGTGTTTTCCCTTTGAAAATATCTCAAAGTTTTTCATATGCCATGATTGCTTTCACTTTGTTATTCCAGGAGAAAAAATTAGGACCCTTAAGTAATTGATATTCTTCTAGGAAGAATTTTAATAATGCTATTTAAATTACCTAATATCAATCCTTAGATTTTGTGGACTTCCTTATGTATCCTTAGTGATTTTGGATATGATATAGTTATTTTGTAAATTGTAGTTCAATTTTGGGTCGATTTTGTAAAGTTTTGTAAATATCAAAAAATCAACTTTTCCAACACCTTATTACTCCTATTGAACTAAGCAGTTTTCAATTTTGAAGAGGTTTTAATCTTGGATTTTTTTTGTCCCTTTTGAGAAATTTTGAGACAAGAATATTATAAATTTCCAACATTAGCAAAAAACTTTAATAACCTCTTTTAATATCCCTTAGGATTTTATTCTAGTGTTCCTAATTTTCAATAACCTAATTTGGTTTTGTAACTCTTATAGCTCCCAAATATAGAAAAAAAGAACACAATAATATTTACAATATTTAGGATTTAATTTCTAGTAGATATCCTTATTTCTCCTATGGTTAATATTTCAAATATTATATTAATTTGATAAATTATTCCCTTTGATGTTTTTTTTTAAGTATGGTAAATTTATTCTAAATTTAACCTTGGCTTATCAACCTTATAACTCCTTTAAATGAAATCACATTAAAGTAGAAAATAAATCTCACCTTACAATATTTGAATACCGTAATAATCAGTATTTTTTTCTAGATGTGAGATGGCTGCAATGTGAGTATCTTTACTTTGACCATTCCTTCCAATGGAAGGCTTGGATTTAATGCTTCAACTATGGCATATTTAATCTCTACCTCTGACCTCCTTTGACTGGAGCATTAAAGGCTCTTCCACCTTGCTTTCACACTGCAACTTGGCCCTATGCACAAATAATACAGAGTGTTGAATGTGAATACTTTGAAGAACATAAGCTTATACTGAGAGGGGGGTGAACAAAATAAGATAAAATTTTACTTTTCTTCCCAAAAAATAGCATCCAATAGTATCAATTATTCTCCAAAGCACTATTAACCAATATCATAAATAGTAGTAATAAGGCAATGCACAAATCATCACACACATGAGCGACACAGATTTAACGTGGTCCACCCAATGTGGGTTACATCTATGAAGAAAATATTTCTTCTAAAGTTTCTCAAAAAATCTCTTGGAAGCCATTCCCTATTACAATGTTTATGGACCTCTATCCAAAGGAGATCTCAATCACCTATGCTTAGGTTTGTGGATATCTATCCATAGGATAACTTTATCTCCTTAACTTGTGTTCATGGATCTCTATCCATAGGAGAAATATATCCCCTTGCTGTTTTTGTTAGTGGAACTCTATCCATAGGAGAAATCTATCTCCTTGTTGGTCTAGTTTGTGGAACTCTATCCATATGAGAACTCTATCCCCTTGTTGGTTTGATTCATGGAACTATATCCACAAGAGAACTCTATCCCCTTACTAGTCTAGTTCGTGGAAATTTATCTACATGAGAACTCTATCCCCTTGTTGGTATAATTCATGGAACTCTATACACAAGAGAATTATATCCCCACTGCTGGTCTAATTCATGGAACTCTTTCCATAGGAGAACTCTATCCCCACTACTTTGGCTACCTCCAAATTTTGTGCACACCTTTGCTTAACTTTGCTCCAAATTTGCACACGCTACATGCACAAATCTATCTTAAATTCATCTCAAATATGCAAACATTACATGCACAAATCTATCTCAATTCTATCCCAAATATACACACATTATGTTCACACATATCTCTCAAATCTATCCCAAATTTACACACATTACATGCACAAATCTATCTCAACTCTGACCCAAATCTACACACATTACATGCACAAATCTATCTCAATTCTATCCCAAATTTGCATACATTACATGCATAAATATGCTTCAATTCTATCCCAAATTTGCACATATTACATGCACAAATATATCTCAATTCTATCCCAAATCCAATTCAAGTATTCTCATAAGACTTGCTCAAATATGCCTCAAACCTACTTCAATTCTTCTCACAAGACTTTATTAAATTTGTTTAATATATCTACACAAACTATTTATAAACCTTCTCAAAAGGCCTACTCAAATCAACTCACAAACCTGTCGTCAAATCTACTCAAAACTCACTCACAACTCACAAGTTTATTCTCAATTCTACTCAAGACTACTCATCACTCATGCTAAAAATATCTTACAAAACAAGCTCAAAAAAACTCATAGCACATGCTCAACCAATCCAAAATCTTGCACATAAATGAGGTTCAAAATAATGCTTATATCTCTTTCAGAAATATTTTCTCCAACAAGGCAATTCAAACCTATTCTACCCATAATTCTTTCTAGAACATATAGAGAATAATATGCAATATAATTTAACAATATGTTCTTTCCAATATCACTCAAGCCTAATGCACAAATTGTTTCATAAAAATGATATTTAACTCTGGTTTGTAGATATCTATCCATAAGAGAAATCTATACCCTTTTTGCTCTGGTTTGTGGAACTCTATCAATAGGAGAACTCGATCCCCTTGCTGTTCTAGTTTGTGGAACTCTATCCATAGGAGAACTCTATATCCTTGCTGGTTTGGTTCATGAAACTCTATGCATAGGAGAACTCTTTTTCTTTGATATGATTCATGTAACTCTATCCATAGAATAACTCTATCCCCTTGCTAGTATGGTTCATGGAAATTTATCCATAAGATAACTCTATCCCCTTTCTAGTTTGATTCATGGAACTCTATCCCCACTATTGGTCTGATTCATGCAACTCTATCTATAGGACAACTTTATCCCTACTACTTTGGCTACCTCTAAATTTGGTATACACCTTTGTATAACTCTACTCTAAATCTATACATGCTACATGCACAAATATATCTCAACTCTATCCCAAATCTACATAAATTACATGCACAAATATGTCTCAACTCTGTCCCAAATTTACACACATTACATGCACAAATCTATCTCAACTCTATCCCAAATCTGCACACATTACATACACAAATATATCTCAACTCTATCCCAAATATGCACACATTACATGCACAAATCTATCTCAATTCTTTCCTAAATATGCACACATTACATGCAAAAATTTATCTCAATTCCATCCCAAATCTGCTTCAAGTATTCTCATAAGATTGCTCAAAATTACCTCAAACCTGCTTCAAGTCTTCTCACAAGAATTGCTTAATTCTTCTTACTATCTCTACAAAAAACTATTCACAAACCTTCTCAAAAGACCTACTCAAATCAGCTCACAAACCTGTCCTCAACTTTGCTCAAGACTCACTCACAACTCACAAATCTATTCTCAATACTGCTCATCACTGATGCTAAAAATAGATTACAAAACAATCTCAAAACAACTCATAGCACATGCTCAAACAATCCTAAATCTTACACATAAATGAGGTTCAAAACAATGCTTATATATCTTTCAGAAATGTTTTCTCCAACTAGGCAATTCAGACATATTCTACCCAGAATTCTTTCTAGAACATATAGAGAATAATATGCAATATAATTTTACAATATATTATTTCCAATATCACTCAATCCCAATGCACAAATTTCTTCACAAAAATGGTCTCTAATACTTTCCCACTCACATTCAATGTTACTCAAACCAATGCCCAAATGCTTCACACAAGAATTCAAAAATGCTGCACAATTTGTTCTCAAATCCTAACACAAATTTTTCCAATATCTTTTAGCAATGAAGCATATTTTTGTTCTTAAACCCTAGCATATGTGTTTCCAATCTCATCCATCAATGGAGTTCAAACAATGAAGCATAAGTTGTTTCACAAACCCTAGTTCAAATAATTCCAACAATGCACATATACAATCCTTATTTCTCCACCTTAATATTCAGAAATATTTGCTCAACTAAACACCTTAAATAAGGAATAATGTTACCATACCTCTTATATTTCTTTGATGAAGATGAGCCCTCAAAATATGTCTCAAAATATTATATCTATATTATGCAAATTCAAGGGTTAGTTAGCATAATACTTTTTCATCCATGCACATGAAAACCTTTCCTCAAAAATGTGCACAAAAATATTGCTTTACAACTCCTTTTAATTTCCTAAGACAAGGCTTTTAATAAATGAACAACATCCTTCAAACTTTCTTTTATCATGCAAAAATACACACAATAATTAAACCCCAAAATACCTTATAACTCCTACTTATAAAGGCCACAAGTAATTTTCAATATTATCAACCATACGACAATTTTAATTCCACTTTCATATACCTTATACCTCCAATATTTCTAAAAATTATTTTATCTTTATAAAGCCACACACAAATCTGAAATGCACACAGTATTTTTATTTTAAGAACTTCAACCTTATGTATCCCTATATCAAGCAATATGCACACAAAACAATGCAAAATTAAAACCTTATGCCTCCCGATGTCAAGCACTATGCATACCTTAATTTAAAATAATTTTGCCTTGCCTCAAGTGCTAGTGCCATGACTTGAACCTCCACCTTTCGCTGGCCTACATCCTAGTGCAAGGTAGTTAACCATGTGGGCTAGCTGCCCACTTGGAACAGATCGTGCACTACCTCCTTATTAGTTCATTGCTCCTTCTTGAAATGTGTACACTATGATTTTTCTTCTCTCTCTGCCCACACAAGCTTTCCACAAATATGAATATTGATTGGTGCATTCAACCTTAGCCTCACTACCCTCGATGAATGGTGTTAAATTTTTTACCTCTCTCTACCTCTAATATTTGCATGCTCGAATGGATATCGAACGGTGCTACATCTCAACCTTAGGCCGTGCAAATAATTTACCTGCTTATATATGTTTTCTTGCCCTTTGAAAATTTGAATCTGATGCTTGGAATATAATTATATTTTTAAATTTAGAAACCTTTTGGGGCCCATATTTTAAACCTTTTAATTAATTATAATATTTTAAATCTCAAAATATTTAGATATTATAAATTAGGCTTTTCACCTTTTGGCCTCTTTCTCAAAAAATAAAGTCTTGTATTTTTCTTTGCAAATGTCACCATGGAGAACTAATTAAACCTTTTATTTTTCTTGTAAAGGCAACCATGTAGAACTAATTAAACCTTTTATTTTTCTTGCAAATGTAACCATAGATAACCTTGTCCTTTTATTGCTCACACAACCATGGTGATGAGGCTGGGAATTGCCTCATCCATGCACTAGTTTTGATAACTTATAAACTCTTTGAAACACCTTATGTTATTTTTTTATGCTAATTATGGTGATAGAATGCATTATATTAGTATTTACATGTTTTGAATTTTAAATAGCATATATCCTATTTTGACTATTTTTCTGCATTTCTGACCTATTTCAGCTGAATTATCTAGCAAATTAGGATTTATTTCAAGTTGTAATAATAGGTGTTGATATCTATTCATTCTAAAATAACTCAGTTTGCTTTCATTACCTTTTTAAAAAATTCAAATGCTAAAAAGGGTGCCAAAACCTATTCAAATTAAGCTAACTATGCAAAAACAAAATATTGACCATATAAATTCTAGCCAGTTGTGCATACACAGCATGGCTTGGAATTGATCAGCTCTAGCATGTGCCAATGGTGGAATAGGTCTTTTAAGGATGGAATGAGAATTTTCACATAGTAAAAACCACTTTCTTGTGCATCAGATGCACATATTAGCACAAGAACTATTATCCTACTTGATATTCCAAAGCAACTCTGGAATGAGCAGAGTAGAAACAGTTCTAGTCAAAATCTGTGACAACATAGCCAAGACAATGAAAAATGGTGAGATAAGGATTTTTTTAAGTTGTCTAAGGTTTTTTTTTACTCCTTCCACCTCCTTTATCCCAATGGTTGTAGGCCAGCAAAGAAAATGGATAAACTGTAGTAGAATTGATTCCTGCATATTAGGAAAACAGTTTTGAAACAGTTAATGGTATTCCTAAAAATAGCAACAACTCATACCAACATTATAATAGAACAATATAAATAACCTATATACCATTATATTGAGCATATAGGATATAGGTGTAGAAGAATTACACAATAGATAAGTTGTTTTATTGTAGCAGAATAGTATTTTGCAGGCATTTTCTTGCACTATTGTAATGCTACTGCAGAATCAATAAAGGTGCAATGTTTTCCATTATATTGGCATTAAGAGTGAATGTGTGTGATATTTAGATATTTTAAGATAGTTATTTCCACCTTCTTCTGGTTTATGGAGCAAGGACCACTTCCAGGTCCAGATGAAGGAACAACTTTGACAGGTTTTCTACTCATTTCTTGTTGTAGCAAATTAGCAGGAACCTGACAGTTTCTATTTCATATTTTTTTAGTTGTGTCATTATAGATTTCATGTGATAATTTTTAATAATTATAGAAGTGTGTGCATGTCAGCTGACCACTTAGCATAGATTATTGCATCCTACAACATTTTTTGATATTCCTTGTTTTCAACAGTTATTTTTAGATTTTTGCATTTCTAGTTTGTATCAGTGAACTCCCTACTATTTCAGTTGTGCAACATTTTAATTCCTATCCTTTGAATTTTGTTACTGTAATTAGGTTTACTTTATGCAAAGTGTGCATTTCAATTCTACAAAGTTTATTTTCTATTATTTCCAATTCTGTAAAACTTCATTTCTGTCATTCTATAAATTTAGATAGTTTTTTTTCTGTAATGTTTCAATTCCTGTAATTTCATTTTTGTAAGGGTAAATAGGAGTCAATTTTAGTTTATAGGATTAATATGTGACATAAAACCCCCAAATGCTAATTTTTTCACTAATAAATCCATCTCCTGAATGAACTAATACTTAAACTACTTACCTTTCCTATCGTATACAACCATTGGACACCGCCATGGATTTACAAGTATAATGACTAAATGATGAATAATTGATGACACTCATAATTGTTGGCATCATTCTTAGGGATACTTTAGGTGTTGTTAGGAGAAGTATAGCAGACCAGGAATTGTCCTGTTATAGGTAATAGTTCTTGAAAATTGAATTCTAGTTCATTTAGTGGATGTGCATGAATGCATAGGCCAAGAGACGAAAGAGGAAGGTTTATCAGAACTGGATATTTTCCACCAAGGCATTATTCATGATCAGTTGAAGATCTACCTGTGTATGAACTTCTTGAAAGACTTAAACAACAATCTTCTTCTTCATCAACTAAAATTTTAGGATCTTTACAAGAAGAACTCTTAGAGGCACTTGCCCCACCCACCATTGAATAAATTTATGGAAAGTAAGTCTCCACATTTAGAACCATTGCAAACAGAAGAAAAATAAGAGAAACAAAAAAAAATGCAAGGGCAAAAGGAACCTTCTTTAGAAGTAGTGCCATACCCTGAAAGGTTTGATCATACTGTCACTACTCCTGAATCAGAATTGGTTATAGAACTTAAAAATATGTCTATCTCCCTCCCTTTTTTGCAAGCAATAAAGGATGTGTCCTTAATCAAGAAAACCATTCAAGAATTGTGTATCAAGAAACCTGGTAGAAAGAAGAAAGCATTTCCTAAAACTATGCAAGTAGAAGGGAAGTTGGATGACATACTATCTGGAAAACTAGTACCTCCTAAATATAGTTATCCAGGAAGTCCAGTAGTCACAATTGCTATTGGGTTAGTGGAAATTCCAAATGTACTAATTGACCTTGGAGTTGCAATTAATGTAATGACTAAATAAATAATGCCAAAAATGTAGTTCAGTAATCTCAGTCCTACCACTATAGTTTTGGAAATGGCAGATAGGTCAGTTGTCAGGCTAGAAGAAATCCTAGAAGATATTGCCATTGAAGTTTCTTCTTGGGAGTATCTTGTAGATTTCTTGGTATTACAACCTATAAATTTAGTTAATGGTTATCCCATTATTCTAGGACAACCTTGGCTTACTACTACATCTGCTTTTATAGACTACAGGTCAGGAGAAATGACTATTTCAAATGATATTGACCTTAAGAAGATTTACTTGTATCCACCAGCCCAACCTTCAACTAAATTTTTTGGACAGATATGGTATCCTGAGTCTGATGAGGAACAAGAAAATATTGCCACTTTGGCCACAGTAGTAGTAAAAGAACACATTGAGGAAGTTAATTCACCAGAAAAGGAAATTTTTGAAGGTGAAACTGTCCTAGTTAAAATATTATAGGAAGGACTTGAAGATGATCAAATTATTGTCCATTGCCTGCTATGGAAATATGAAGAACAAACTTCAGAATATCTATCACATATTCCCATACAAGAAAGCTCTTTCACACTGCCACATGGATGTCATCATCATCTTCTTACCTCTTTCACTATCCTATGTAGGGAATGATTCCATCCGACATCACCTATGAAACGAAATCCAGAGTATTTCATACTCTGTAGCCACATCACTTTCCATTAAATTATTTAATCAATAGATATGAAGCATTCAATTCTATTTATCTAGGGATTAAACAATTTGAAATATAGCCAAGGAGTGTTCTAAATATTAATAGTTGGCTGACTAATGAATAAGAAGCCAAATTATTTTATGTTCTACAGAAACATGTTCAATATTTTGCCTCGAGTTACAAGGATATGACTAGCATTCATCCTGATTTATGTACACACAGGATATATGCTAAAGATGTCAAACCAGTGAGACAACCTCAAATACGCCTGAACCTTGCTCTGAAAGATATTGTTAAAGAAGAAATTGAAAAAAATTTAGATGTAGGATTTATTTACCTGATTTCAGATAGTAAGTGGGTTTCTCCATTGGTCATTGTTCCAAATAAATATGGGAAAATGAAAGTGTGTGTGCATTATAGAGAGTTAAATAATCTTACACATAAGGACCATTTTCCATTACCATTTATAGACCAATTGTTAGATACCCTTGCTGGCAAGAAATTTTTTTCTTTTCTTGATGGTTTTAGCGGATATAATCAGATACAAGTTGCACCAGAAGACCAAAAAAAGACTCCTTTCACATACCTTTTGGGAACATTTTCTTATAGAGTTTTACCCTTCTATTTGTGTAATGCTCCACAAAAATTATAGAGAGCTATTTTGGCCATATTCTTTGATTTGACAAATTAAAGTGTAGAAATTTACATGGATGATTTCACAATTTTTGGAGATAGATTTGAGTATACCTTAGAACAACTTGAGAAGGTTTTAATACGTTGTGAAACATACCATATATATCTTAATCTTGAGAAATGCTTCTTAATGATGGAGGAAGGGATTGTCCTTTTTCATCATATTTCCTCTTATGGGATCAAGGTTGATCCTAAAAAGGTGGAAGTCATTAAAAACCTTCCTCCCCCAAAAACTCAAACTTATGTAATGAGTTTCTTGGGACACATTGGTTTCTACCGCATATTTATTGCCAATTTCAATACCATATCCAATCCAATGTTTGCATTACTAACTAAGGATTCTGAATTTACTTGGTCTACTGAGTGTCAAACATCTTTTGAACTATTGAAATAAAGGTTAACTCCCCTTGTATTGAGAGGACCTAATTGGGAACTCCCCTTCCATATTCAGACTAATGCTTGCAATACTGCTTTTGGAGTTGCATTAGGACAAATTGAAAATGGGGAGCATTATGCCATTTATTACATAAGTAAAAACTTGATAGGAGCTTAAAATAACTACACCACCACTGAAAATGAATTCTTAGCTGTGATATATGTTATTCATAAATTTTAACACTATATCACAGGATATCAAGTATTCATCCATACAAATCATGCTACCATAAAATAATTGATGAATAAACCTTTGGTTAGTGCAAGAATTATTTACTGGTTAATACTGTTGTAGGAATTTGATATCACCATAATTAATAAACTAGGGAAAACTAATGTAGTAGTAGATTTTCTGTCAAGGTTTTCAAATGCAAATATAGGAGAATTGGTAGAGGATATGTTCTCGAATGAAAAATTGTTTGCTACTTTTGTACAATCTCCATGGTTTGCATATATAACTAATTACTTGGCTATAGGAAATATTCCTCTTCACTTTACTACTAAGCAAAAGAAATAGTTAATCAAGCAAATTTCTTCTTTCAAATGGATAGAAGGCTTATTGTTTAAATGTAATCCTGACCATGTTTTATATAGGTGTATTCGCAAGGTCGAGGTATATGATATTTTATGGGCATGTCATGATGAACCATCAGGAGGACATTATTCAATAAAAAGTACCATTCAAAATATTTTGGGTACTGGTTACTACTGGCCATATTTACATAAAGTTGTGAAAAGATATGTCAAACATTGTGATGCATGCCAAGGGATGGGAAAACCTACCTTCACTAGTGAAATTCCATTACAACCTCAAATAGAAACATAACCATTTGAGATATGGGGGTTAGATTTTGTAGGACCCATTGATCCTCCTTCCTAAGGGAAAGTGCATATCTTGGTATGTACTAACTATGTAACCAAATGGGTAGAAGCTCATGCTTTTAAGCATGCTCGAGAAGAAAAAGTTGTTTATTTCCTATTTTCATATATTTTCCTATGTTTTAGGGCCACACAATCCATCACCACAGATCAAGGACCTCATTTTACCTCAAAATTTATTGAATCTTTCACTCAAATATATAAAATCAAGCACAGGAAATCCTCACCTTATCATCCAAAATCCAATGGATAGGTTGAAGTGACTAATAGGGAACTATAGAGAATCTTAACTAAAACCATAGTAGCCCATAGGAGGAATTGGTTGGACAAACTACCTAAATCAATTTGGGCTTACAACACTACTTAGAAATCCACCACTGGATTTACACCATATGAATTGGTTTATGGTAAAAAGCCTCTTTTGCCTATTGAATTTGAGTTATCAAACTACTTTGGATATAGGTATTGATTTGTCACAGGCACAAATAGACTGAATTCTACAGTTCAATGCATTGGATGAGCTACGAATGGAATGCATTGCACCAAATTGAGATGATCCAAGCATAGCAAAAATTATGGCATGACAGTCACATTTAGCAACAAAAATTTTAGCAAGGATATTGGGCTTTGTTGTTTGACTCTCGTTATGAAGACTATCCTGGAAAGTTATAGACTTGGTGGCTTGGGCCATATCAGATTGAGAAAATATTTGAAAATGGAGTGGTTCACCTTTCACCCATTGATATTCATGACAAAAGTTGGCGATTAATGGACATCATCTTCGAACATACCATAAACCACTAACTAAAGAGGATTTTCTCAAGCAAGTGGAAAACTTGGATTTACACATGTTGGGAGAAAACACTTCTTCCACACCAGACTCAGCAAAGTAACATAAAAAAATTGAAAAAAAAACAATAAAAAATATTAAAAAAAAACTGATAAAAAAATGAATAATTCAGAAAGTGAAAACCTCTTTGAGGTGCTTCTGAATTAGGCTTGCATGAAAACCGGTCTTCCAACATGTTTGCCTTGTTGAAATCATAATTCGGACCCACCATCACTATTCTATATTTTATCACAATCATTGTTTCACATGTTTTCATATTGCACCTATCTTAGTCAGTAGAGCAGCCAGTTGGGAATCAGAAGGAACAACCATCTGTACAAATTTAGATAAATGGTTATATTAGTTATGTGTCTTTTTCATTTTATAACATTGTCAATATCTAGTATGTAGTGTATAATATCCCTAGTTAGTATATAAGGCATACATAAGGTTGATTCAAAAGTTATCCATCTGGTTCATGGCAAATGTGGCTATGATATGATCATGAAAATTTTTAGTCAATGTCTTCAAATGCTTCTGCATGATAATGCTCCAGAATGAGAATGTTGTTCATAAATGGAAGCTCCAAAACTAGAAAGTAGAAAGCAACTTCAGAATTAAAAAACCTGTGCTCTAGAATTTGAAATAACATTATGCTTCGGAATGATTCAATAAACCCCGAAACATTAGAAATAGAAGGTAACACGTGTCCTAAATTTTGTTACCATTGGGGTTAGAAATATGAAACAGAGCACGAGTTTCAATTATAGAGTTGAAGGAAGCATATGGTTTCAAGGCATCAAAATTTTATGGCACACGTATCAAGGTAATGTTTGAAAAGGAAACCATCATACGATTGGTGATTCTACGTCACCTCAACAAAGTTGTAATCATTCAATGACACATAGTAAAACAGATCATTAAGGACTCCTCTATGCAATAAAACTCTACCATGTGTCTAATTCACGTTCTTAGACACGTTTCGAAGTCGTTCCTACGCTGCCAAAATTTACTCCTCAAAGCCAAACATAAGCTTTGAACAAAATTGATCATTCCAAATTGGAGATAACTTTTACTGCCAGAATTTTGAAAGACTAAAATACACAGAGCACAAGCAATTTACAATGGGGGGTAAGAAAAATAGGGCTAAACCAAAAAATTTTGAGTATTTGCAAAAGTATTCTAAATCCCTACGGGTCTTCACAGAGAGTGGGTTCATGCCATTTTTGAACAATTTTGATGGATATTCTGAAGGGTTGGCAGCTGAATTCACCTGAACATTTAGGAACAACCAAGTCCATATCAGTGGCATGACCATCCAAGTAATTCCAGAAATTCTTATCCATATTACTAAAATGCCTTTGCAAGGAGTTTAGATTGTGAAAAATGGTAAAAATGCTTTAGTAGAAATTGTTAACCATTTTGAGGAAGAAGGAGACAAACCAATTGAATTTTTAATGAGTAAGAATATCTACAAAGGGGTTAAACGGTCTAGTCTACCACCTCCTGGGATGATGTAGCTATGTGGGATATTAGGTTTTTAACCTATGATGGATAATTTCATGTTCTTTCTAGGCATCATGTCAGAATTTTGAATCATTTACGATATGGTCATTCAAATCCAGAGGTCAAGATAAATATTCCCTTATATCTTCACTAGGAATTGAAAAATATGGCTAGAAAATACCAAGAAGGAAAGGGCACTCCCAAACACCATGGGCTCATCAACCTCATATGAAAACACCACTTTAGAGGAAACCTTAGGAGTTTTGAATGATTTTTCTCTACATGGAATGAATTAGAAGTTGAAAGCCCTAGATCTGAAGAAGAGGTAGAGGTTGAAGGACCTAAATCTGAAGCAAAAGTAGAAATTGAAAGTTATGAACATGAAATTGAAACTGAAACCACTAAAAAATAAATTCTTTCCTCACCATAGGGACCTCCATCATCTAGGACCAAGAAGCAAAGAGAGAAATAGTCTAAGATTAATCCTGTAGGAAAGAGGAGGAAGGTTACATTTTCTAAAAATATAATTATTTTTCTTGCATAGTCCACTGAGCAATTTGGAAGTTCAAGCAGGGAAGGGCAGATGGAGAAGGAAACACCTGAAGTAGACCTTGCCCAAGAATTGACAAGCATTGTTCTGAGATCTACAAAGAAACAAAACCAATCTACTTTAGGGTTACAAAGGTCCTTAAGACTTAGAAAATCTAGTGCCATGGAAGAAGAGATAAAAGAAAGTGTAACAGAGCATATTAATTTGTCTAGTGAAGACACATTGCAGGAAGAGGAATTCATGAAGGAATCTAAAAATACAGGTACCCAAGATGAATATATAGGTCTAGAAGATGTAGGAGTATACACAATAACATATTTATATACAAAAATGCCTACAATACCACTTGTTGACTATTCAGATTTTGAAGATTCTAGTCCTGACAAAGGATCTATAAGATAAAAAGAAGAAAATGACATGCAAACCCAGTTACATGCTGCAAGAAGTGTCATCAAGACACAAATGGATTGGATTGAGAAAAATGAGGCCTCCATTAAGGAAAAATATGACCTCATTGCTAAATTATGGAAGGGAATAGAAGCATTAAAGGCTAGACTGTCAATTCTAGAGCAACAACCCCCTCAAGTTGATTCTAAGAATGAGTTGGCCAATATTTTCCTAGACTTAGTTGTAGAACATGAAAATGCAATATTACCTAAAAGAAACTCACCCATAAGGGAAGTGGATAAAGAATGAGTGGACACACAAATAGCCCAGCAGGATGTGGATAGAACAAAGCATGAAAATTTAGGGGTAGTTCTACAATATTCTGAGGACCTACATCAACATGAAGAATGTGCAACAAATATATATGCAAGGATATAAGTACAAGAACTGGTAAATCCACATTCCCCTCAAGTTTTTATTGATTTTATTTCATTTGTTACACCTGAAGTGGAAATAGTAGAAACTGGGATACAAACAGATTTACCCACTGTTGAAACAATAGAAATAGGAATACAAGTAAATATTATCCCATAGATGCAACATATAATTAGGTCTCCAGATACATTAAACTTAACAAAATGCAATGAGTATATAACATACTGTATGGGGCAGTTTCATAAGTTGGACACACAAATCTTGTCTTTAAAACCTCTGAAAGAACAACTGGCAGCTAAAAATATAGACATCAGTAAGTTGCAGGAGCATGTACAAGAAACATATCAAATTGTAGAGTGTCTAGTGCAGTGTAGGATATCAACAAGATTCTATAGTTTGATATTGAAATAGAAATATCTCCGATGGCAATTAATGAGAATTAATTCTGGTCTTCCTCATAAGCTGGAAACTCCTGGAGAGTTTTTAGAAAAAAACTAGCAGATTTCAATAGCCCAACATAACATGTTATGTGAGCTATTCCTACATAACTTCTTACCAACTGAAGTGATATTCTTGCCACACATATATACAGGTGATATCCAATTGAGGGTTTTTATGTCAACATTGCAAAACCAAATTCACTGGAAACAAGAAAAGAAAGTAAGGAGATGGAGTTACAAGTAGTGTTACTCATCAGACCTATTCATCTTAACCACAAATATTCCACCTACCAGCATTATTCTCTAATGAGATATACAAGGATCAAAAATATGTATATGGGAAATATTTAGAGGTGTATGATTCATTTTTAGGATTTCTATGCAGAATCTTTCTTTGATGCTTTATCATCATGCAAAAGTAGATGGGGAGAATTATCTATATCACTGTAAAATAGGGAGCCCATATCTCCAAAAAAATTGTTGTGGTCAATACGAAGAGAATAAAGTATTATCTAGACCATATTGGAGGAAAAGGAACAATGAGTAGGTCTCAGGTACAGGTCACCAATGGTCATCACCCCTGTCCCTTATTTCTTTAACAATGATCCTCAATATGATGAACAATTCTAATGATGGCTCAAAGAAATAAATGAGCATCGAGGATATTATAAAATTGGGGGAAGACTATGGAAGTATCATGAAATATATCTTGAAATGGATCTTTGTGCCTTTGTAGCTTCACATAATGCATGAGGACATGCATTATAATAGGTTGGTGGGAAATGATGAGGCTGGGAATTGCCTCATCTATGGACTATTTTTGATAACTTATAAACTCTTTGAAACATCTTATGCTATTTTTTGATGCTAATTATGGTGATAGAATGCATTATATATTAGTATTTACATGTTTTGAATTTTGAAGAGCATATATTCTGTTTTGACTATTTTTTTGCATTTTTGATCTGTTTCAACTGAATTATCTAACAAATTAGGATTTATTTAAATTTTTAATAATAGGTGTTGATATGTATTCATTCTGAAATCACTTTTTTTCTTTCATTATAATTTTAACAAATTCAAATGCTAAAAATGGTGCCAAAACCTGTTCAAATTAAGTTGACTATGTAGAAACAGAATATTGACCATATAAATTCCAGCCAGCTGACGGGGCACCGAAAAAATGCACTTCTGCCAAACCCTCACTTTTCATTAAAATCTATTGAAAATATACATCAGAAGAATAGCCCGCAGGCTTTACAATCACTGGCCCTCGGCTCGGTTCTCTTCTTCCTCACTCCTACGCTCTAAGTGCATTCCCCAATCCACCGTCCCGACTAAAACAAGAAACCGAGTTTTTATAGAGGCCCCGATCCTCTGAAGCATCAACTCCCGTGCAAACGGGTTCACCAACCCGATTAATTACATCTCAAAACTGGGACACCAACCCGAGTAAATTCTTCATCCCGCATGGTCTCTGTCACTGTAGATTCTATCAAAAAATCTTGGGCGACCCATCCTTTTCATCTCTCGTGCTCCTAGAATCCCTCGCTTTTCCTTTATCTTATGCCACGTGTCGTCCGTATCCACTTTTGAAAATTTCACCTCTGTGGCTTCCCGCCACCTCTTTCTCTTCCTCCCGTGCCTTCTTCTCTCTCCATCACGATATCGCGACATGTCACGATATTTTGACGTTTCTGTCTTCCTGCGCTCTTTTCCAATTTTGGTCGCGATATCACAACATGTCACGATATCATGACCATTTTGCCTTTGAGCTTGCCTTTCATATTTTCATCGCGATATCGCGACCCTTTCTCCACTGGCCCCTCTACTCTATTTTTTGTTGTGACATTGCGACATCGCGATATCGTGACCACTCCATCTTTCGCCCCTTTCTCTGCTACCTTCGTCGCGATTTCGCGACAGTTGCGATTTCATGACATGTCATGAAATCGTGATAACTCCCACTGCTCTACTCAGCTACCACCCTATCGTCGTGATTTCATGACGGTCACGATTTTGTGACATGTCACGAAATCGTGATAACTCTCACTGCTCTGCTCTGCTGCCACCCTGCTGTCATGATTTCGTGACGGTCACGATTTTGCGATATGTCACGAAATCGTGACAACTCCTGCTGCTCCGCTTTGACTGTGCCTTTGTGTCATGATTTCGTGACACCCTGTCCTCTACTCCTTCTGCTCTGCCTCACCAAGACATCATGATTTTGCGATGTCATGAAATCACGACGTTGCGATTTCGCTACAATAACCCTGCCTTGCCTTAGGTTCTTTCTGTCTTCTTCTTCTCATCCAACTTCTGCCTTTGTCTTCCTTGCCAACTCCCACCGAGTCTCTACTCCGACGTTGTGATTTTGCGACATCACAAAATCATGACATCACAATTTCGCTACTCTTTCCCGCCTTGGCCTCTATTTTCGCCTTTACGTCACAATTTCACGACGGTCGCGATTTTGTGACCTATCATGAAATCATGGGTCACGATTTCGTGACATGTCACAAAATCGTGGCCCCTTCTGCCAAACTTTCTCTCTCCTCATGACTATCATGATTTCATGACGTAGCAAAATCATGATAGTTTTTGCACTCCTTGCCTTCTGCTTCTTCTTCTTTCGACTCTTCAGCACGGGTTTTCCCGCAACTGGATGCCTCTGGCTACTGGTGCTGCCGAATGCTTTTTCATCAGACACCCGAGGTACGTGGAGAAGTGATCTTCACTTCTACTTGGTCCGGTTGCTGCCTCCTGCAGTACTTCCAGACCTTCCTCTGCCTCTGCAGTTTGCTCTAACCCCGGCTCCGGGTCCACATAATTTCTATCTTCTACCGGACAAATTTCCTCATTGCTACAAATTTCTTCTGCAGCCTGCTTTAACTCCTCTTTCTTTCTCCGTCTTGCTTCCCACATTTTTTGCCGCTCCTCTTGCTCCCGTAACTTTATCCCGAGCCATTCTTTTTGCAATGCTTTTAATTGTCGTTGCAAAGCTAAGACTTCTTCCTCCGACACCATATCCTCCTTGCTATCCCGTCTTCTTCGGGAATGCATTTTTCTTGCTTTTCTTACAAAGCTTTAATGATCCGATGTAGCTGCCTCACGTTCGACGATCTGCTAACACGCCCGAGATCTTAACTCACTCTCTCTCAGAACCCTCCCATAGGTCCTGGTGCAACTGCCTCACCTTCGGCGGATCTGCTGCACACTCAGGAACATTAGCTCTGATACCACTAATGGGGCACCGAAAAAATGCACTTCTGCCAAACCCTCACTTTTCATTAAAATTTGTTGAAAATATACATCAGAAGAACAGCCCGCAGGCTTTACAATCATCGGCCCTCGGCTCGGTTCTCTTCTTCCTCACTCCTACGCTCTAAGTGCATTCCCCGATCCACCGTCCCGACTAAAACAAGAAATCGGGTTTTTATAGAGGCATCGATCCTCTGAAGCATCAACTCCTGCACAAACAGGTTCACCAACCCGATTAATTACATCTCAAAACTGGGACACCAACCCGAGTAAATTCTTCATCCCGCATGGTCTCTGTCACTGCAGATTCTATCAAAAAATCCTGGGCGACCCATCCTTTTCATCTCCCGCGCTCCTGGAATCCCTCGCTTTTCCTTTAGCTTATGCCACGTGTCGTCCATATCCGCTTTTGAAAATTCCACCTCCGTGGCTTCCCGCCACCTCTTTCTCTTCCTCCCGCGCCTTCTTCTCTCTCCGTCGCGATATCGTGACATGTCGCGATATCGCGATGTTTCTGTCTTCCTGCGCTCTTTTCCAATTTTGGTCGCGATATCACGACCATTTTGCCTCCAAGCTTGCCTTTCATATTTTCATCGCGATATCGCGACATGTCGCAATATCACGACACGTCGCGATATCGCGACACTTTCTCCACTAGCCCCTCTGCTCCATTTTTTGTCGTGACATCATGACATCACGATATCATGACGTCGCGATATTGCGACCACTCCATCTTCTACCCCTTTCTCTGCTACCTTCGTCGTGATTTCGTGATAGTCATGATTTCACGACATGTCACGAAATTGTGACAACTCCCGCTGCTCTACTCCGCTGCCACCCTGTCGTCGCGATTTCATGACGGTCGCGATTTCGTGACATGTCACGAAATCGTGACAACTCCCGCTGCTCTGCTCTGCTGCCACCCTACCGTCGTGATTTTGTGACGATCATGATTTCACGACATGTCACGAAATCATGACAACTCCTGCTGCTCCGCTCCGTCTGTGCCTTTGTGTCATGATTTTGCAACACCCTGTCCTCTACTCCTTCTACTCTACCTCGCTAAGATGTCACGAAATTGTGACGTCATGAAATTGCAACATCATGATTTCGCTACAAGAACCCCGCCTTGCCTTAGGTTCTTTCTATCTTCTTCTTCTAATCCAACTTCTGCCTTCGTCTTTGCCTTTGTCTTCCTTGCCAACTCTCGTCGAGTCTCTGCTCCGACGTCGTGATTTCATGACGTCGCAAAATTGCGATGTCATGATTTCTCTACTCTTTCCTGTCTTCACCTCTATTTTCGCCTTTACGTCACGATTTCACGACCTGTCACGAAATCGCGGGTCACAATTTCGTGACATGTCACGAAATCGTGACCCCTTCTGCCAAACTTTCTCTCTCCTCGTGACTGTCATGATTTTGTGATGTAGCGAAATCATGACAGTTTCTGCACTCCTTGCCTTCTGCTTCTTCTTCCTTTGACCCTTCAGCACAGGTTTTTCCGCAACTAGATGCCTCTGCTGATGGTGCTATCGGATGCTCCTGCATCACCAGCTATGCATACATAGCATGGTTTAGAATTGATCAGCCCCAACACATACCAATGGTGGAATAGGTATTTTGAGTATGGCAGTATAATTTTCACATAGTCAAAACCACTTTCTTGTGCATCGGATGCACTAATTAGCACAAGAATTGTTATACTACCTGATATTCCGGACCAGCTCTAAAATGAGTGGAGCAAAAATAGTTCTGGTCAAAATCTGCCATAGCATGGTTAATATAATGGCAAATAGTGACATAAGGATAGTTTCAGCTATTTAAGGGGTTGTTTTACTCCTTCCATCTCCTTTCTCCCAATGGTTGTAGGCCATCAAAGAAAATGGATAAACTGTAGCAAAACGGATTCCTCCATATTAGGAAAACAATTCTGAAACAGTTAATGGCATTCTTGAAAAATAACAACTCATATTAGCATTGTAATAGAATAATATAAATAAACTATCTCCCATTATATTGATAATATAGCATATAGGTGTAGAATAATTCCAGAATAGATAAGTTGTTTTATTGTAGCAAAACAATATTTTGCAGGTATTTTCCTGCACTATTGTAATGCTATTGCAGAATCAATATAGGTGCAATTTTTTCATTATTTTGGCATTCTAAGTGAATATTTGTGATATTTAGATAGTTTAAGATAGTTATTTCCACCTTCTTCTAGTTCTGGGAGCAAGGGCCACTTACAATTCTAGAGGAAGGAACAACTTTGATAGGTTTTATGCTCATTTCTTGTTGCAAAAAATTAGCAGAAACTTGACAGTTTCTATTTCACATTTTTTTAGCTGTGTCATTCTAGATTGCATGTGATAATTTGTAATTATTATATAAGTGTGTGCATTTCACCTAACCACTTAGCATAGATTCTTGCATCCTACAACATTTTTTGATATTCCTTGTTTTCAATAGTTGTTTTTAGATTTTTGCATTTCCAGTTTGTATCAGTGAACTCCTTGTCATTTCAGTTGTGCAACATTTTAATTATTGTCCTTTGAATTTTTTTAGTGTAATTAGTTTTACTTTATACAAAGTGCGCATTTCAATTCTTCAAAGTTTATTTTCTGTTATTTCCAGTTCTAGAAAACTTCATTTATGTCATTCTACAAATTTAGATAGTTTTTTTTTTGCAAAGTTTTAATTCCTACAATTTCATTTCTGTAAAGGTAAATAGGAGTCAATTTTAGTTTACAGAATTTAGAGGTGACATCAAACCCCCAAACACTAATTTTTTCACCAATAAAGCCATTTCCTGAATGAATTGATCCTTAAATTGCTTACCTTTCCTATTGTATACAACCATTGGACACCGCCTCAGATTGACAAGTATAATGACTAAACGATGAATAATTGATGACACTCATCACATGGAGAATTATTTTGCCTTGATAATTATTACCTCATATACCCTTTGAAGATATTTGCCTTGCACTTTGATATTTCAACCTTGAAGGTATTTCTAAATTATTTTACCTTTGACATTAATGATAACTAATGTACTCAATATTTCCAACATACTTTTGAATGCTTATCCTTGGTACAAGGCACCTTTAATAGGTGTCAATATTTTTATGAGTAACATGTGTCACAACGGTTACATTCAACACTTAAAAGAATCTCTTGGACACTTGGAATAGATTGGGGATGTTAAAAACTTTGCTCAAACACTTGTTACAAGTGTCATCCTTGCTTAAGTAATGTCTGAAGCATTTTTATTTCTTTAGAGTGTGCTATCCAAGTGGATCTTGTATTCCAACGTACTTAAGGATTCCTTTTGTAATAACTATGGTTAAATGTAACTCCTCGTCTATATGGACTATGGGCATCAAAGAGATTTTGTAATGTTTTTCCTCACATGTATGGAATTCCAATGTACCTTTGAGGGAATTTAGGATTTTATGGATATTTGGAGGAGCTTTGGTGGAGCCTTGGTGGTATTTGAATGTATTCTGAATGGAAAAACTTTGGTGGAGACTTCTTGATGCTCCAATTATGGTATTCGATGCTCCTTGATTGGACATATGATTCTGATTTACTTGCTTTGATTTCCCTTTATTATATGGTACTAGATTTGTCTCCTTTAATAAGCAATGTGACACCTTTCTTGTGCTTTGCATGTTACCTATTATGGTTGTCCAACTTGTGCATGATGTGAGCCATTTTGAGAGGCTTATTTATGCTTGGAGTGTGCTAGTATTTTGCTATGCTCTTATTGAGAATAATGTGCCTTTGATGCATATTAAAATCTGCACTCTTTCTTATAAAAATTAGATTAGGATAGTACAATACAATATAACAAATTTATGTATAAAATAACCTTTATTGCACCCTATTTTTTTAGATCTAAATTTCTGATTTTGTGGCATAATTTTTGAATGTAATGTAGGGGTTTTGATGTTGTATCTTTTATTAGACATCTTCACCTTTTTTCTTGGATACTTTGACGACAAATCAAAGGTTAGATAGAAGTAGATAGAAGCTCCTTATTTGATGCAGCTTTTTGCACTTTTCTCCTTGTCACCCTTCCTCAGAAGTCTAACTTCCCAACCCTCACACTCATCCCAAAATAAACAGGAACACCTCAAATAGGTACTCTAAGTATACACCATACATCCTCCAGTGTAACTTTCATCTCACTCGTTAGTAGCCTAAAATTATTAGTATATGGGTACCATCTCTCTATAAGGGCTATCAATAAGGAGTGATCAAACTCCAATTTATGCATGTATGCCATATAGTCTAGCCCTATCATTGCCAAATTCACCATGTCCTTATCACTTTTATTGATCATTAATATGCTCCCTAAGCACTTGATGATGCTCTTGGCTCACTAATATATTCATCCCCTACCAAAACCATATCCAAAATATTTAGTTACAAAACCTATAAAATCTCTCTACAATTTCACAAAAATAGTTTCATTAGATAGATCTCAAAAAAATTGTCCAATGAGTATAAATATGCCTATATTTGTACGAATATCGATACCTAAAATTGTAGAATAAAAATTTTAGTCTAGTGTCAAATTTACCACTCATGCCAAATTTGCTAGTGCCAAAGTTGCCACTACGACCAAATTAGCAACTAGCACCAATGCAAAATTTTATAATGATGCCAAATTTGCCACAACTCATGGAAAAATTAATAAAAATGATTCAAAATAAAAATTTAAAGTTAGGGCAAAGCACTTACCTCTCAGTATCACTCTAACACATCCACTGTCTCTTGAATAACATTTGTATGATGCACCCAACCTTTGTCATATCCTCTCGCAACCCTATCTCACTCTCTCCAACTTTATAAGTTTGTTAAAATGCAAATGAAAGCACTTTAACCTTTCCTTTTACCTTTTAAATTACCAGTCTATCATATCCAAACCATCTAAGCATCTTGTATTCCATAAAATTTACCCCAAAATCCATCGTTAGGCACATTGTTCTCAAAGAAGATACTATGCCACGAGGCAAAATGTTCCATGGGATAAAATAATTTCTCTAGATATCAGGACATGCGAAATGAGGTATATATGTGTAATGATACAAAACCATAAAAATCATAATCAAATTTTCAAATCAACAAATAAATACAACATCAATGCATCATAGTGTTAAAATTGAGTATCACAACTTAACTTTTGATGCAACATCACAAATATCACATATAAACTATGACTAAATGTAGACACCCAATTTTGACACACTAGTTGAAACTTCACAAAACTAGTTGCAAACATCCCAAAACTTCCCAAAACTAATCACAAATGCTACAAAACCTCAATTTGACAAATTTCAATAATTTTGGAAATCATTTTTTTGTAAGAACCCCGATGTTCTTGTGTAAATTTGATAAATAATTTAATATAAAATGTAATCACGGACCACTTAAAGGGGGCTCCTTTGCAATTGCTTTGCTGCTATATGGGGCTCCCTCCTTGCCACTTATAGGGGCTCTCTCTTTAGAATCCATGCTTCTTATTCTTCTTCTTGGATGATTTGTGTGAATGGCCAACCTAATATATATATCTACCCCAAAGTTACATTGGTGAAGAGACGTGATGGTTCACATTATGAAGAGACATGATGGTTCACATTATGAAGAGATGTGATGGTTCAATTTAAGAGTTAATAATATAATAATTAAATAATTAATAATACTAACTAATACTAACTAATAATTTTAGGATGGAGGATCCTAACATGCCACCCTCCTTAAAAAGAACTTTTTCCTCAAAGCTCAAAATGAGGAGCTTTGTCCTTTGTTTTCCAAGAAGGGTTGCCAAAAAAATTAGTAAATTTGTGATGATGAGGGAAGGCAACCCTTGGGGTTCTTCAAAAGCCTTAAAATGATGCATAAAAATATGTGGTAAAACCACTACATTCTCCTATTGTTCCCTGGGAGAGGCAATGGAGGAGTGTGCAATCACCTTTCTACCTTGTTTTTGAATAGGTTTGACCCTGTGGCAATAACTCACTATTGGAGAAGAAATTGAGTGTAGTTCTTGTAGAGTGCATGTTTGGCCATAATGAGTCACTTCAGGAATGTATACCTCATCCTTACCTGATGCATATATCACTTATGGCATATCAACATCACTATCTTTATTGTTGTGAGTAGGTGCACCATGCACTTCGAAAAAAACTACCTCATATTCACCTTTTAGATATTGACAAGTATCAACTTCATAAATACAACGTTAGTGTAACACATTTCTTATGGGATCCAAATTTCTCATCACAATTATCACATATTTCTTTCGCTCATCCTTCCTTCACTTCCTTTGTATTGAGGTACTCAACCTGCAAGGATCGGTTAGGTTTTGGGCATCGTAAGTGGTTTGTGCTTTCCCAATAGGTATTTTTCCTAATTGACATTGAGTATTGAATTTGTCTTTAGCTAATTTGACCAATCCATAGGTCTGCATCATGGTATAGGGATTGAACCTTGTCACCTCCATTCTAATTTCCTCTTTCAATCCACTAATGAAGTTATTGATGAGAATTGATTCATCCAACCATGTGTTGTGTTTGGTGATATCCTCAAACCGAGTTTGATACTCATGCACATAAGTGATTTGATGAAGATCTTTGAGCAATTTCCACATGACTGGGTCCCACATGGATCTGATACCAGATGTAAGACAACTGGTCCTATGATGATGAAATGAATTGCAATATTAATTAAGGATCACCTTTAAGAATGGAATCACCTTTAATATTGAGGAAAACCTGCAATAGATTGTATATTGAATATATAATGTTTGATGATGATCTTATGGCAATAGTTTGATTGCCTTAAATACCTACTCTAAGGGTTGTGAGAGTGAAGGGTTGTGACCCTATAATATAATTAATAAATAAATACAATTATTATAATATGTTAGGAGGGTCCTAACATGCCACCCTCCTTAAAAAGAGCTGTGTCCTCAAATCTCAAAGGGAGAAGCTTCGTCCTTTGTTTTCCAAGATGCATTTGCTCATGTTCTTGCACAAATTTAATGTCCTTTTTTCGTAATAAGGGATATCAAGAAGATGGAAAAATTAGAGGTGGATTGCCAAGAAGGAGAGGAGGAGCGAGACAATGGTGGGGGGCAACCTTTGGGGTCCTGCAAATATTTTAGAATAATCCATCAAAAGTGGTAAGGCTTCCATATCCGTGTGTTCCCTGGAAGAGTCAATGAAGAATGAGTGTGAAGTCATGCTACGTTGTTTTCGAATAGGTTTGACCATGTGGTTAAAAAGCACTATTGGTGAGGAAGGTGTGTGCAGGTCTTGTAGAGTGTATGCTTGGCTGGCATTGGTTACTTTAGGTATGTCTACCTTATTGATTCCTAGGGCAACTATTTCTTTGTATACCTCGAGTGTATTTTCATAATTGGGGTGAGTAGATAATGTGGGAAGTTTGGGTTCATGGTTCTCACTTTCCACCTCTCCCTCATATTGCTCATTTGGGTCATCTTGCTCATCTTCCTCAACTTTGCCTGTGATGTATTGACAAGGATCATCCATAGTTAATAAATACAATTTTTGCATAGTGCAACAACGATGGGAACCAAATTTCTCATCACAAGTATCACAGAGACCTTTCGCTCGTCGTTCCTTTATCTCCTCAAAGCTGAGATGTTTAATTGGTAAATTTTGGTGAGTTTTGGGAGTGGGGTAAGTGGTTTGTGATTTCCCCATCAGCAATTTTCCTAATTTACATAGAACATTAAGTTTATCTTCAGCTAATAGAGCTAATCCAAAGGTCTGCATTAAGGTGCGGGGATGAAATATTTCCACCTTGTTCTTAATTTCTTCCTTTAATCCATTGATGAAGCAACTTATGAGAATTGATTCATAAAATCCTGTGGTGTGAGTGACGAAATCCTAGAACTGATTCTGATATGCTCGCACGGAGGTGAGTTGACAAAGGTTGGTGATATTAATCGGTGAAAGTAGGTTGGGGTCATGAGATCTTCCATCGTCAGCCATTTGCGTAGTTGTTGTTGGAAGTTGTCACTAAATTTGTTGAAAATTTGTCACAAAACTTATCATCAGAAATTGTCATCCAAAATTTTATCGTCAGCAATTTTCATCAAATGTTGCAGCAAAAATCGACAAACATTGATGTCCTTGTAATTTCTGTCACAATTTGTGTGTTATCAATTTTTGCAACTTTTTGTCAAAAAAAATGGGTGTTTCAACTTTGTTGACAACTTTTTCAAATTGCTTTTTGTTGAAAATTTGGGTGGGTGTCAACTTTTTTGTGAAGGATAGCAAAGGGGGTGAAACTCAAGCATATTAGGTAGGTGGAGTGGTGGTAGGAGATGAGCATTCAGTGAGAAATGGTGAGGGTGAGCAGAGCGACGGTGGTAGGAGGAGCGAAGCTCAACGGTGGCTGCTGAGTGGAACTCGGGCGACACTCGGGTGGTAGCGAGAATGGTAGGTGAGGGGAAAAAATGTGGATGAAGGGTGTTGGGGAGTAGAAGGCAAGTGGTTCAAGGGACAAGGAGAAATTGAGGGCACGAAATGCGAGGTAGTAAGAGCAAATCAGTGGGACATAGGAAATGGGACATGAGGAGTGACTGGCAGTGTCTATGCACAAGAAGGGAGCTAGATGCCTAACAAGCTAGGTGATTGCTACTATGTCTTCCTACCCTTATATATCCCACTTGCCTCCTTCATCAGGGCAATGTGGGATATATATTTATCCATTTTTTAAACTTCTTCCATTCTTTCGATGCCGTCTAATTTATCCGACACCGAGAAGTTTTAAAACCTTATAAAACTTTAAAAAAATTAATTTTTCTTACTATTTTCTTTAGGACGTCACTGGAATTTTTAGATAGCTACCAAATTTATGTTAGATCAATTTAATGCTTTATTTTGTGATCTGTTACCTCCTCATTTTCTTTTTGACTATAAAATTAATTGATTTGATAACCGAACTATGCAACTGACGTAAATTCTTGGTGGATTTGGGGTGTGTCTATATTTATTTTTAATTTGAAAATTATTTGTGTTAGCATTCTATGTTTGTGAGAGGTTTCAGTTCTCAAGGACTCTATCATGAGTTTAAGCAGTTGCACTATAATGTTTTTTTGATAGTGAAGGTGTGGAGTCACCGGTGTGGAGTCGAACAAAAAATTAAACGGTGATTGGAAATTTATTTTTAAATCTTTCACCCTTGTTCGTTGTTGTTTATATTATTCAGTGCCTAAAAACTTTATACTTAGAAAAACATTTGAATATTTGTTAATTTTTGTTGTCATCTTTCAGGGATTCACCGAAATTCCTAGCAGGCTACCAAAAAACATCGCAGAATTAAAATTTGCACTTTTCTTATTTATTTTTGGGAATATTAACTATTTTTCATGGATCAATTATAGTTGTTCTGCACCTTGACCTATTTAATGATGGTTTGATCTATTTTATGATTGGAAAGATTCATGATATAGACCGATGGCCAAAATTGATCTCAATTTGTGGACAGGATCGCTGAATGAACTTTGATAAATCGTGATTATGTTGGACATGTAATTGTTCCATTGTAATTTACAATAGTCTGAACTAGACTGTGGGGTGGATAGAAGTGGCTAAATAGTGGTTTTATGCACCATGTAATTTTATTATATGGCAAGGATGACTTGGTCGTAAGAATTATCTGAATTGTTGTAAAAAAATTAAATGTTTTCCCCTAGTGAACCTTGTAGGTAGTTGTGAATGTTGTACAAGATGGTGTATTGATATGCAATAGTGGTGTATGTAGATGATTGGTATTTTTACTGAAATATGAAACAATGGATGATATTTAGAGCAATGGATGATTTGGCTTTGATACCAGATGCAAGAACCCTGATGTTCTTGTGTAAATTTGATAAATAATTTAATATAAAATTTAATAATAGACCACTTAAAGGGGGATCCCTCGTAATCGCTTTGCCGCTATAGGGGCCTCCATCCTTACCACTTATATGGGGCTACCTCTTTAGAATCTATGCTTCTTATTATTCTTCTTAGATGATTTGTGTGAATGGCCAACCTAATATATATCTACCCTAAAGCTACGTTGGTGAAGAGACGTGATGGTTCACGTTATGAAGAGACATGATGGTTCACATTATGAAGAGATGTGATGGTTCAATTTATGAGTAAATAATATAATAATTAAATTATTAATAATATTAACTAATACTAACTAATAATTTTAGGATGGAGGATCCTAATATTTTCACCTTTACCAAAATCACAACTCCTAGTGGGAAATTTTGTAAAACTGTATAAATCGACTCTTGACATCCATAATTAGTTCTAACCAAATTTTCTACTCCTACTCCTAGTGGCAAATTTGGAAAAAATTTAAATTTCAAATCTTACAAGATCATATTTTCCTCCTTACCAAATTTTCCACTTGGGTCACCAAATTTGCCAATGGTGAATTTGATCTATAATTGCAAATTTGGCAAAAACTACTTGGAACCATCCACATGAACCATAGAGGTATGGATTGAATTCCTCTAACCTCTAAAATTGATTCTATATGATCCAAAAATATCTCAGATGCATTGGTTTGAATTTGATCTTATCCTTTCTCCCTCCAAGTCCTCTCCTAAATCCTATTTGAGGATACCATGGGGTAAGCATTAAACAAGAAATTCTATTGTATCTACATTTTGCCAATATTTTTCTAGCATATCTATTCTCCCCTCTCTCTTAGAAAGCATTCTCAATCATTCTTCATCCATTATTGTAAGTATTTTTTGTTGAGGGCAACTAAGCAAGGCAAGGGAGAGGCCATAGCTAGGTGAAATCTAGCATAGTTCTCTCCTTCATTTTATTGTTACCCCTTTCATTTTAGTTTCCTAAATTTGGCCTTGCATACTTTTCTAACTTCATTTACTTGGTTTTATTTCATCATCTCTTGCATGCTTTAACATTGTTTTGAGCTTACTTTTTATTTTGTAGGCTTTAACATTCTTACTTGTAGGTCTAATATCAATGATTTGCATCCCTTTTTACACTTATAACATATATTTTAAAGGTTTGAGAGATATATCTTCTTGGCCATCTTAATTTCACTTGCTAATCTCTCTATTTTGTAGGGTGATTTCATACATTTACTTCACAAGCATTAGAAGATTTGATATCTTATATTTTTTCTTAGATACTTGTTATCCTTTACATCCATATTGGATTTAAATTACATGCTCACTAATAGTTCCTTTACACTTCCATGCTATTTTAATCTCTCATTTTTATGTATTCTTAGCTTTCCATTCATTAGCATTTCAAGATTCTTCTAGGCATTTTATCTCATCATCTAAATCCTATTTAATTTTGGATATAATATCTTCATTATCTTATGATCCCACTATTAACTTCTCTTCATCCCTTACATGTATGCATTCCCTTATGTAATTCATCTAAATATTAAATTTTATAACATTTAATTTCACTCTCTAAGCATTTTACATTAGTTTCTTTATCAATTTTACAAGCAATGCAATAATTAGGATATAGACAAGTTATCTTGCTATATTCCTAATTTTTTTGCATTCCAAATTCCCCATATCTACCTCTCTGACTACTTAAAAAAATAACTAAAACACTTCCCCTACCTCTTCATTCAAGTATTTCCTTAGATCATGAACAAATAAATATTTGACATCAATCTTTGTCCATTTTATATTCATATTAGCAACAAACAATAGTAGGATCATTCCTAACAGACTTACATATATCTCTCACTTCATTGCACTATCATGTAATTGATTTTTTAGTTATTTTAGGAATTTTATTATATTTGCATATATTTTAATTTCAATCCTTAAATTCTCTATTTTTGTGGCTTAATTCTATGATTTTATCAGTCAAAAACATAGTATATATTGTTAGGATCTTTCCTTTTTAGTTTTAACCCAAAATATAGTCGAAATACATAAAAATCAATCTCTAAAACTATCAAAACCTATCCCAGGACCAAATTCACCATATAAAACTATTATTGGTGAATTTGGTAGCCTAAAACACTTAGACAAAATTCACCACTCAAACCAAATTTGCCAATGGTAAATTTGGCAAAGCTAGTGGCGAATTTGACAACATGCCAAATTCCACTCAAGGAGGCAAGCATACTAATTTCTTTCATTAAAATAGGATTTGTTAAACTATCGAGATAATTTTATACCCTATCCAACTCTCAAACAGATCCCCCATATCAAAAAAACTATTTTTTTTAGTGTTTTTATGCATATTTACCAAATTTACCACCCATGTAGTGAATTTGGCAATAGTGGTGAATTTGGCACTTTTAGTGGTAAATTTCGTAGACAAGCTCTACAAGAGGTAATTCAGCCACTTGGCCCTTCTTTAGCTTTGCAATTTCATTTCCTCTATATTTTGTTTCTTGATTTCTATTGTTTTCCATTAGAAATCACATTTATTTTGGGAAATTAAGGAATCCTAACTAGAAAACCTAATCATTTACAAAGTCTTGCAAATTCTTCACAAAATGTTATGATTTCTTTACAAGACATATCTAAAATGGTTAATTAAGGAACCTTAGGCTAAATTTTATCTTCTTGATCATTTTCAAGTATGTAGTCAAATAATAAAAAATCATTTAGTTGCATTTAGGTTAACTTGTCTTCTTTCATTTCTTCTTGTTTTATATTGAAAATAAAAATATCCTTAGCTTACCTCAATTAAACTTGAAAGGCATATAGGTTAGATATTGTTTTTATGCACTTGTTTTATTTAAGATTTTGCATCATATTTAAATGATTCTTGATGATTTAGGTTTGAATACCTGTTAGGCTCAAAAAATATTTAGATAGATAGAGATCCAAAACCTTAGGTGTTTTCTTTTAATAAAATCATTAAAAAATCGATCAAAACAAGCACAACATCAATTTTCATACAACCATAGGAGAAAGCATTAAGTAGGAGTCTATTTGTTTTGAGGATCTTTGTATCCTTAGGGTCTCCTTTGGAAAGAGACTCTCAAGTGGGGAAATAGAGATCCTAATGGATATCCCCTATGTACACTTGATATTAAATTAGAATTAAAGGAAAAATCATAGGGAAAGAAATGGAGTGGAGTAGTGAGAAGAGCAAAAGGGGTGGGAAACCAATTTTTCAAAATTTTGGAACAGGAAAGGATGGAAGCAAGGTAGGCGCACAGGATGACAGCAAGGATCAGGATGGTAGTAAGGAAGATAGTGCTGACACAGAGGATGGACGGCCAAAAACTACCAAGGTCCATGAACAGTCTAAAGTTTTTTGGGGGAGGAACCACCCGACACTGGGCCCCCTTCCCAACACCCAAAGGGACCCACTTCTATTCCTACCAAGGGAATCTCCTTTGCAAGTGTTGTTTCCAATGAAGGAAGCCGCACTCACAAGCTTCCCTCAACTACCATCATTCCTGATGGGTAAAACATTCTTATCCCTAATTGTATAGCTGATAACTATCTCTCAATGGAAAAGTATACCCTAGTGGGAAAGTTTGTTGGGGGAAGGTCGGATATGGAAACTATCCATAGATGGGCCTTTGCCAAATGGAAAACCCTAGGAAGTATGGAGATCACAACTCTCTCCAGAGGATTCTTTGCAATAATATTGAGCAACCATGATGACACCAGCCACATCCTCATTGGGGGTCCTTGGTTTCGAGGAGGTGGGACCTGGATTTTGATCCTGAAACTCAAGACATCAACTATGCCCCCATTTGGGTTCGTATCCCAAATCTCCCCTTTCACCTCTGGCATGATGATATCCTCCATTCTATTGCTAAATTCATAGGGGACCTAGTAGCTATTGACCCTATTACCCAAGCTCGCAAGCGCATGAATGTCACCAGAATTTGTGTCAATGCCAATCTAGCTTTGGAGCTTCCCACCTATGTCAACCTGAAGCATAAATCCAAATCCTACTATAGGAAACAACCCCTAGAATATGAGAATAAGTCTACTTTCTATGTTGAATGCCAAACCCAGGGGCATCTCAGGATCCAGTGCCCTAACCTCAGATCTCAACTCATCAAGGAAAAGGAATAGTGGTAGGAAGAAAGTGCACCTGATATTCAAGGAGCCCCTATAGGTCAGAACAAAGGAAACAGAAACCCTCAAAACAATGGCTACTTCAAATAGCCCAAGAAATGGTAGAACCAAATCCAGTTAGGAAAAGGACCTTACCAACAACAAAGGTCATCAAAATCTCAAGGTGTCCCACACCCTCACAAAGGCAAGGAAATTGCCACCTCACAGATGAATCCAAGTCAAGAAAAAGTAAGTTCCCCTCTTGCTTTCTCCAATAAGTTTGGTATCCTAGGAGATTCTAATTTAATGCTAGAGGAAAATGAGAATACTTCTGTTCCAAATCCCCACCCCGAGGAAGTTCAAAAAGGTGCTCCAAAAGATCCTGAGAGTGTTCCTATCCCAAATCCCCTTTCTGAAGGAATCCAGATCCCCCTTTCAAGACTAGGCCAATCCTTTCCCCCTGAAGACCTAAACATTGACCTGAGTTTTGTTGATTCCCCCTCTAAGTTAGGACCCTCTCATAGTCCTTGTGATGACCCTAAGACTCTCCTTCAAGAAAGCCTTGATAAGATCCCAAAAAATCTAGTGGCGAATATGATGTGTCCTCATCCAAATCAGAGCAGTGCCAGACCATCTAGCCCTGTCCTTGAGCAGATTATTCCTTACAAATTCAGCCCCAAGCAAACCCGAAGCTCCACCAAGTCACCCATTGACTATGGTAGTGACAAAAAAAGAGGAAGGATTTCCAAATATGAGCAATGGAAGAGAGGAATTGTAGATGACATTGCCAATGGTATTCAGAAGACCCTTTTTCCTACTATTACCTCTCAACCTAGAGAGGAGACCAAAAGTTCCAAACCCCCCAACCTCAAGGAAGGGGAGGTAGAAAGGCATCCAAACCTTCTAAATGAAGATCCTCTCATGGAATGTGAGAGGCCTAAATGGGCCTGCCAAATAGAGACTTGTCAAATCAATGAGAAGAGACTTAAAGCCCTCAATTTTCATCATGCAAGAAACCAAAATTGATGCAAATAACTCCTTAACCATAGCTAATATGATCTAGAAAAAGGTAGATGCAGTGTTCAGTCATGCTAGTGGATCCTCTAGAGGCCTCATGTGTCTCTGGGATAAGCAAAAAGTTGAAGGTAGATTAATTCATTCTAGTGATAGGCTCTTAAGTGTGCTATTCCATGATAGGTGCAACAATTTCTCCTAGATCCTCACTAACATCTATGCTCCTAATACTATATCTGGAAGAGCCCAACTATGGGATTCCCTAAGTAGAATAAAGGACTCTTTCCAAAATATCCCTTGGATCATTGCAGGAGATTTCAATACCTCCCTCTACCTCTCAGATAAAAAAGGAGGTACTGAGGCCCCGAACAAAAGCATGGAGGATTTCAATGACTTTGTCAACTCCAACAATCTCATGGATGTAAAACTCAAAAATGCAAAGTTCACTTAGAGCAATAGAAGAATAGGAAATCAACATATTCAAGTCAAGTTAGATAGATTTTTTATCTCCCAAGAATTAGTTCAGATGTTTGGTGATGCTTGTCTTCATCCTTTACCTAAAATAGGGTCGGATCATAACCCTCTTATGCTTGAAATCGACAAATCCAACCCCTATAGAAGACCATTCATATTTGAGGCTATGTGGATACATCATCCAGATTTAAGGCATAGGGTTTCCCAATGCTGGCAACAAAATGTTCAGGGATGGCCATCCTTCAAACTTGCCTAGAAGCTCAAAATCCTTAAAGAAGAATTGAAAATATGGAATAAAGAAGTCTTCGACAACCTATTTTCCAACAAGAAATCTCTCAAAGATAGACTTGAAAATATAGAAAATAAAATTCAAAGTGGGCAGATTGATGAACAAATAAGGACAGAAGAAAAATTAATCCTTTCTGAATTCCACAATGTCCTTGCTTGTGAAGAATCCTTCTGGTAGCAGAAATCTAGAGCTTTATGGCTCAAAGAGGGAGATGCAAATACTATTATTTTCCATGTTTCCACTATGAGGAATAGAAGCAACAATAGAATTAAAGCTTTGGTGAAAAGTGATGGTACTTCTACCATGGATATTGAGGAAATCAGAGATGAGGTAGTTTCATACTTCAGATCTCTCCTTGAAGATGATAATTCTTGTTCTGATTCTGCTCAAGCTTCCATGCTCCATCATATCCCTTGTTCCATTTCAGACAATGTTAATTCCAGTTTAATTGCACCTTTTAAAGATGAAGAGATCAAGTCTACCCTATTTTCCATGCATCCTAATAAAGCTCCTAGACCTGATGGCTTTCCTCCCAGGTTCTTCCAAACCTTCTGGGACATTGTGGGTTCTGATGTGTGTATGGCCATAAGAGAATTTTAGTCATCCAAAAGAATTTTGTGAGGCTTCAATTCTACTTTCATTGCCCTTATTCCTAAAAATTCCACTGCTAAATCCTTGTCTGACTTCAGACCCATTAGCCTTTGTAACGTTGCTTATAAAATCCTGACCAAAATCATGGCTAATAGGATGAAAAGTATCATGCCAAGCATCATTGATCCTTGCCAAGGAAGCTCTATCCAAGGTAGATCAATCCTAGATGGTGTCATTTCCATCCATGAAGCCCTGCATTCTACCTCTAAAACCAAAAAGGTTGCCTTTGTTCTCAAACTTGACATGAATAAGGCTTACGACAGAGTAAACTAGAACTTCCTTCTAGCCATCTTGCTTAAATTTGGATTCCATCCTGAGTGGATTGAGCTAATCAAAGTGTGCATTTCTTCACCTTGGTTTTCAGTTCTCATCAATGGATCCACAATGGGATATTTCCAGAGCAGTAGAGGTCTAAGGCAAGGGGATCCTATCTCCCCCCTTCTATTTATCATTGTTGTTGAAGCCTTAGGAAAGACCATCCAAGAAGCTTGCAGAATAGGCCTCCTATTAGGAATTAAAGCCTCCTCCCAAACTAATCCTGTTTCACACCAACAATTCATGGATGACACCATCTTATCTACTAATGCTTCCATTTTTGAGGTGCAGGTTATCAAGTTCATTCTCAAGTTGTATGAAGCAACTTTTGGATAGAAAGTGAATTTCAATAAGAGAAAACTATATTTCCTCAATACACCAGCCCAAAGACAAAATAATATTGCCAGAATCCTTGAATGCTTTGTGGCTATCCTCCCAACCACTTACCTGGGTCTCCCACTTTTCTGTGGTCAACCTACTGCATCTATGTGGAACAATGTCATAGAAAGGATCCAAAAGAAACTTGTAGGGTGGAAGGGCAACCTACTATCCCAAGATGCTAAAAGTACCCTCACGTTAGCCTCCCTTCAAAGTATTCCTATGTACTTCCTTTCTATTTTTAAAGCCCCTGTCATAGTGTACCACAAAATTGAACAGATTCAAAAAAAATTCTTGTGGTCTGGAACTGAAAACAAGCAATGATTGCACCTTGTCGCTTGGGATAAAGTGTGTAGACCTAAGGATAGAGGAGGAATTGGGCTCAGGAGGATTCAATCCCTAAACATAGCCTTGATGGCCAAACAAGCTTGGTGACTGGTGACTAACACCAAGAATGAGTGGACATCCATTGTCCAAAGGAAATATCTGCAAGGAGCCAACTTCTTCAGTGATGCAACCCCCACAAGAGGATCCACTTTCTGGAATTCCATCATAAGTACCAGGTCACTTCTGAAGAAAGGTTTAATATGGAAACTTGGGGATGGAAGCGAAATAGAATTCTGGAATGACAAATGGATTTCAAAAAAACCTCTCATTGAAGATCCTATTCTGTCCAGACTGAAAGCCTATACAGACTTTAGGATAGGACACAAAGTCTCTGACTTCCTAGACATTTCAGAATAATACTATCAAATGGAAAGTTATCAGATGTACTACCCATCCTTCTAAATCCACCAGGTTGAATTCCCTCCTGCACTCCACTATCATCCCTCCCATTAATTCTAATGACACCCTTATTTGGGAGCCTTCAGAGAGTGGAGAATTTACTATCAAGTCTGCTTATAAACTTCTTCTTGAAACTGAGGATATCATGTTGCCTTTTAACCTTGTCTGGATTAAGTCCCTTATCCCCAAGGTGTCTTTCTTTTCCTGGCTCACCATTCAAGAAAGGATCCTGACTATTGACAACTTGATTAAAAAAGGCATCACCATCCCCAATAGGTGCACCCTTTGCTTAGCAGCTTGGGAATCCCCCTCTCACATCTTCCTCCATTGCCCCTATTCCTCATCCATCCTCGATTCCATTTTCCAATCCTTCCACATCCTATGGGCTAAACCTTGCTCCATCATCGACCTCTTTCTCCAATGGCCTAGCCCCTTCCATAACCCTCACCTCAAATTCCTCTGGAAAATGTGCCTTCACCATTTCCTTTGGCAAGTGTGGCTTGAGAGAAACCACAGAGTCTTCTCCTAGCACCCATCTATCCCGGAGCTTACCTTCAATAGGATCCTAGCCTATGCCAAAGAAAATGCTTCCCTTATCCCCCCTTCCCCCAAGCCTACTTCCAGGTTTGAGCTCACTGTGAGTAGATCCCTTACCCTATCCTTGGAGGACTTTCATCCTTCCATTAATCTCAGAATCAATTCCAAGTGGATTCCTCCACCGATAGGGTGGTTCAAACTAAATTTTTATGGGGTTATGAAAGGAAACCCAAGAAAAGTAGGAGTAGGAGGTATCCTCAGAAATCATCAAGGAGAAGTCATCCTCACCTTTGTTGAGGGATTGGGGGACTAGACCAATCATGTTGTAGAGGTGAAAAGCATGTGGAGAGGTCTTTCCCTTGCTAAGAACTTTCCCAATAGGTTAATTATCGAAGGAGATTCCCTCAATATCATCAGTTACCTCAAGAACAATAGCAATCCTTCTTGGAGAGTCAGGGATTACATTGAAGGTGCTAGGAACTTGATCCTTGACATGCAGGAAGTCATATTCCAACATGCTTATAGAGAAGCAAATGGAGCTATGGATAGATTGGCTAACCTTGGAGTCCACACGCCCAACATTCTGACCTGGAATGATGACATACCTGATGAAGTCCATGCCATTGTGGAATAGGAAAAACCTCAAGGTGATAATCCTAATGGTCTTCCTCATGAGGATGTGTTCCTCCAGGACCCTCATCCTGTGTCACATGCATAACAACAGAAGTGGAAGGAGGATGCCCACGTGGATAGTGAATACTCCACCTAAGCACCAAAAAAGTGGGCATCACATGATCTTCATTATGATTGGGCATCTATCCACGCAGACCCTTTTCCACCACCAAAAGGTCATGCTTGTCTGGTCCAATTTCTTGGAAATGTACACTAACAAATTTTTCAATTTATGGCAATCAATGTCAACTATGTGTAGAGACCTAGGTGGCATTTCCAATTCCAATGAGAAGATATTTCATGAAGGCACCCTTTTCAATTACTTCAATTATCCTTTGCATTGGCAATGGCACCATACAAACATCGGGCCAAGTAATATCCAAACCCAAGATAGAGATGCAACCCTAAAAAGGTGGATTACCATAGGCTTTGTGAGGGGGACGTGGCACCTCCGAAGGAAAGGAAAGGATGGCAATGGTCATATTTTCAATATCATGCTCTGGAACATGAAGCACACCCATCGAGAAGATCATGGTGGCAACGGTGATGGAGGTGATCATTCCAGAAACATCTTGCTTGACTCTAGAACCAATCATTACCAAGATCCAAAGATCATCATTTTCAACCCTCCATTTCTCCTCGTTCATCATCCCTATCCTAGCAATCATTTCCAAAAAAATATTGAGATTTCCAATCCCTCGATGTCAAATTTGATTTGCTTCGCTGATATCATTAATGGCAACCTCCAAGAATTGGGGCTTTTTCCTCAAGATTTCATCCATAAATCCACCATAAGCATCCCTCGTACTTCCATTCCATGCAAAGCCATCATCTTTCCTCCATTGGTCATCTTCCCTCCTCACTAGTGCAGTAAGCCCATCGACCCTCAGGCCTCTACTATTCCTTCTAGTCCATTCCCCAACCCTCACTACCAATTCACCATGAGTTTCATCGAGCCCAAAAAAGTCGAATGTGATGCCCTAGCTGAGAGAATCCTCAATGAGTACCACTTATTTCCCTTCTTTCACATGTTCACTAGTGAGGAGCTCGACATCACCATGGCATTTTTAGAATCCTGGGATAACGACTCTATTACAGTTCATGGGAGAAGTTTCTACATGGATGTCAACCTCTTGTCTATGATTACTAGCCAAGCTATGAAAGGATACTCAATCCATAGACAGAAGCACAACTGGGAGGTGGAACTTAAGGAGTTCAAGGATAATGAAAGGATCTACAAAGGAGCAAAGCAAGGTATCTATAGGAGTGATCTCAACACCCCCTGGAATGACGTGATGAAGCCAGTCATGGAGTTCATCACTATCGATGACCCAGAAAAAGTGCTCTGTACTTATCATTTGGCCTTCGTGAACCACTTTCATGATATTAATCCCATAAACATCCCCCAATTTTTTCTCAATTCCATAAACTATTCAATTACATCCTATAGGAATAAGAAAGGCCATGACCTCCCTTTCCATCAAGGAATGTTCAAGGTTATCTACACCTATGTCCTAGCTCTCAGCCCTAAGGCCAACCCGAGCATCCCCAGCCCAGCCGCCAAACCTACTGGGCCTTCTGCCCACCTATCCCTTGCAAAAAGAAAGAGGAAGGCCATTGAAGCTATTCAGGAGCTGAAGGTGAGGAAGAGCATTAGCTTTGAAAATATGGAAGGGCCCGTAAGGAAATCTGCTCACCTTCAAAATCAGGCGATGAGAGGTAGCAAGAAGATAATTGACATTAAGACTGATGACGAAGAGGTAGATGATGAGGTGAAGCAGTTGAAAGAGTTCATAATCTCCACCACAATAGGCATGATGAATGCCATGGTTAATTCGATCATCGATCTTAGGGAAGGCCTTCAAAATATTTTCTTCGGAGGTCAGAGCGGCCAGGAGGTTGACGACGGGTCTGAAGTGGAGGACGTGGTTACCGTCAAGGAGGAGCCTAAGGACCCTGTTAAAGGTGACACTAAAGATGAGGACAAGGATTCCACTGAGGAATGATCTCCTCAGTTTCTTATATTTTGCTTCTATGGCTACCCTACGTGGAGCCTGCTTCTTTTTGTCTAAGTTGTTTCATTTTTTTCCCGCGGCTACCCTGCGTGGAGCCTATTTCTTTTTGCTATGTGGGTTGATCTACTTAGGTAGTGTCCTTTTTCTTCCTCTTTCCTTATGTCTGAGGCTGCGTCCTCTATTTTGCTCTTTTCTATTTTAGGCTCAGGGTTGCATCCCTTGTTGAAAATCCTCTCTATTTACAGCAAGTATGGTTGTTTTTGTAACAAGGTTTTGGGATCCTTAAAACCCGTCTAGTAATGCAATCCTTTAACTTATAAAAAAAAATAGAATTAAAGGGAAAATAAAACAAATTTTTCTTGCTATCTACATATTTTTAAGTATGAGATCATTAACTTGGAATTCTTATATATGAATTTTATCATCAGATGTATGCTTTCTTTAATATTGGTAAATGAAAAGGTGCTTGAGAGCATTGTTTCAATGTTCATCAAGAAGGGTGAATTGATTGAGCTTAGATTGATGAGTTATGTTTACATCCATGAATTATTAAAAATATATGCACAAATTTAGGATCTCGAGCTCAAGGGGTATGATGACTTTGGAACCATAAATTAAATATAATTTCACTGCTCCTATTTGTATGTGGATGCTAGTTTAATAAGCCAAAAGCACCAAAGGGAGTTGGAGATGCCAATATTTATGATTCTATTGTAAAATTTTCTTTAGAATGGTACAAATAGTATTATTGGTTACCTCAAATTGTCCATTGCTCTAAGGGTAATAAGGTGTTGAGAAGATATATTGAATATGGTACATGTTGCACAACACTCCAACATACTTATTTGTGAATGAGGTCTAATTATTAGATATTACTTTTAAGGGGATACCAAAATGATAGATGATGTGTTGGAGTATAAACTCTACAATTTGAGGTCCTATCATGTTGGTGAGAGGGATAGCCTCAACCCACTTGGTGAAGTATTTAGTGGTGGTAATGATGAAGTTGTGATTGTCTAAGGATGCAAGGGAGATTTTCCCAACCAGATCTAGTCCCCATTGTGAGAAAAACCACACGGCTTGAATGGGTTGCAAGGCTTGCAATGGAAGATGAGTAAAATTGGTATGTTGTTGACATTTGTTGCATTTGTTGATGTATGCACAACAATCATGTTCCATGGTTGGCCAATAGTAACCCATGTAAAAAATGTACTTTGTGATGGACATTCCACTAAAATGACCACCATAGATACCATTTTGTGCTTAAGACACTACCCAATTGGATTATTTTAGTTCAAAACAATGAAAGAGAACACCATCATCCACACAATGATAGAGCACATATCCTACTAGAGTGTACTGAGCTATTTTTTTTCTTGAATGTACATTTTGCAGCTAAGGTCAAGCCAAAAGGGTACCAAGTTTTATAAAATCCTTGATTTGTACAAAAAAACATGGTAGTGTTGATCCTAAATTAGATGCACATCTTGTTCATAATTAGATGAATATTAGGATATAGTCGATTTGGATAGCATTTTGATGTGAAAAAGGGTAACATTATTGGTGGGGTTTTGTAGGATAAAGGATCCAAGATATTCCATGGTGTACACAAAATTATTATATGACCTTGATAAATATTCTATGCCATACTAATAAAAACTAATGAGTAACTTATCAATGATTTGCATGTAGACTTTTAGGACCGGGTATTTGCACTAGTAGATCCCCTTTTTTTTATTAACAATTATTTTGGATTCACATTTGATGTGGACACATTTAATACACATTATCATAGGTGTCTAAAGACCTAAAATTAATGCCTTGTACTCTACGTTATTATTGGTATAGGGGAAGTCAAGCTTAAATGATGAAGGGATGGGAACCCCTTGAGATTTGAAGAAAACAATTCTTGTATCTTCCCTTGATCCTACTTTTTTTTTTTTAGCGAAAAACCCCTTATCAATTGGTTCTACACCATCAAAGTCACCCGGGGGTTGCACACAGCCCTTCCCGCACCAACATTGTCAATTGGATTTTGTATACCCAATTCAGCTTTTTGGTAGGGTGGAGATTCAAACCTGGGACCTCCCTTGGAGGATTGCCCTCTCCTCTCCAACTCACCTACAACACCTGGGTTCCCTTGATCCTACTTAGACACATCAAAGAAAAGGGTAATTTCAAAATCATATTCACATTCAACATGCTCTTTGAGATTGGTAATACTAAATACAATGTCATCTGGAACCTCTATGATAAGAGGTTTATCATCTTGAAGAGGAGCTCTAGCAAGTTGGTTACCAAATACCCGACCCTTTATAGATTTTTGGCTTATGAATTCTAGATAAAATTTCATTAATAACATTATCTATTTTTTCATGTAGGTATTTGTGTAAGTGCAACTAATCATATACTATAGAGGATTATCTCTGACAATGGCATACATTGTATGGTTGAGCATATAATGGAGAAGCTTTTGTTAGAAATATTGAATTGTCATTGGTGTCAAAGGTGCATGGTATTCAAGGTAGAAATATCTTCAAGGATGAAATTTTGAGTTTTCATTGATAATATAGGCAAAAATGCAAATATATCTTCAAATGTGTTTTCATATGATTTAATATTTAAATAAATTTTTTAAATATATAAAAGAAGTTGAAGGTTTATCAAAGGTTTAAAATAAATGGAAGGTTATATTTAAATGAAAAGAATTTAAATATATAAATCTGCATTGGCCAACATCCTTTGGGCGCACCATACAAATGCAAGTTTTAAAAATTCAAATATTAAATTTTAAAGTTGACCTCCTTGGGCACGAATGTCAAAAGCCTATTAAAAGGCTATCAATCACTTTTTGATTTGTGAGAAAAATTCAAAAAATATTTTGTGTGGAGTTTGTGAAGTGGGTAGAAGACAAGGGAGATAAGAGCACATGTTTTGGAGGTAAAAATAAAAAAGATACCATAATTATATGATCATGCACCTTTGATTTCATCTGGGTGGCTAGCCCAGCTAGTTGCCCAGCTTGTACTAGGGTGTTGCAGAGAAGGATGTTACAGGGTCAAATTCATGTTGTGCCATTTTGCTGTATCTTTTTCTAGTATAGGAATGAAGAATTTTTGAAGTATATGGTCATGCTTTTTTTATTTTATTCAGGTGGTTAGCTCAAACAGTAGCCTAGCTTATGATAAGGTGTTGCAGAGCAGGAGGTTATAGGGTTGAATCCTCATGAAACCCTTTTATTGTATCTTTTGTCAGTAAGGGAAAGTGAATAAGGTTTCAAGAATCAGATTGTGTGCTTTTGTTTTTATCTACTAGGGCAAACCAACCGGTTACCTACCCTATGCTAGGGCATTGTGCTACTAGATGTCAGGTGTTCGAAACTCATCCGTGGCTGTGTGAGGTAAAGGTAATTTTTTTTGTTTGTTAAAATTAATAAAGGGGGATATAAGGGTTTGTATTGTTTTATTGTGGAAATTTAATAAGGGCAGATATAAGGGTTTGTATTGTTTTTATTCTACAAAATCAATAAAATGAAGATATAACATTGTGATTTTAAAGTGTTACTTTGCATTCTATAAAAAGGAGATATAAGAGGTCATTTTATTTGGTAATAAATCTTTATTTTTAAGTTCTAAAGGGGAGATATAAGGAGTAATTTTTAAATATTTTTTATGTATGTTTTGATAAAAGGTTTTTAAAGTGATTGATTTGATATTTAATAAAGAAAGGAAAAAGAGAATTGATAACGAGATTTTGAAGGGACAGACAAAAGGAAAATTATTTTTGTCAAGACAGGTTTGGAAAGCTCATGCAAAATAAGATCATCATCATTGAGGTAAATTTAGAGGTATGATGATTTAATTCCTTTCTCAAGGTGGTTTTGTTTGAGGAAGATATTTTTGTTGTCATATGATTGGAGGTATAAGGAATTATTGGATGTGTATTATTTTTGCTTGAAATTGGAAGTAAATGTGCAAGGATTATAGATCAGATTTGAGAGCAAATTTATGCATTGTTCATGATTGATTTTAGGAGTAGATAAGGACATATTTGTGCATTGTGATTGGTTTTGAAGTGAATGTGGAATTAGGCAAAATATTGTAGTCTCACACAAATAGAAGCGTTGTTTTAAAACAAGTGAAAGTGTCACATAGTGCAATGACAGTGTGAAATGATTCAATTGAAAAGGATATTTTCATCTATTTACAAAGGGGAAGGAAATGTGTGAATCAACAATTACAAGATCAGTTATCAAGTGCTAGACTAGAGCTACCTTTTAATGTGATAAATTTGAGACATGTGGAACTAACAAACTTAATGAATGTGAAGAACATATTGGGTATTTGATAAGTGCATATCATTCTCTATATGTTCATGAAATAATTTTGGGTAGAATATGTCTGAATTGCTTTAGTTGAGGAAAGCACATTAAATAATAGGTGAAGAATCTGATGATATCATTATGCAATATTTGGGAATATATGAGCATTGTTTTGTATGCAATATTTGGGAATTGATGAGCATTGTTTGGATCAAATTTGAGAAGGATTTTAGAGCAGATTTTAGTACGAATTATGAGAAGGTTTTAGAGCAAATTTTTATAGGATTTGTGAGTAGGTTTTAAAGTAGATGTGAGCAGTTTTTTAGAGTAAATTTCAGTTTGTTGTGTGAGCATATTTGAGTAGGTTTTGGAGCAAACTTGATCAGGTTGTATGAGTATATTTGAGAGTAGATTTAAGTAGGATTTGTGATCAGAGGGGATTCATGTCTCCTATGTATTGGTGTCCATGAAACAAAGCAAAGGGGATTGGTGTCTCCTATGGGTTGGTTTTGATAAACATTGTAATGGTGGATTGGTGTCTCCTGTGGGTTGGTGCCCACAAACATTGTAATAGGGAATTGGTGTCTCTTGTTGGTTGGTACCCAAAAAATTTTCTAAGAAATTTATAAGAAATATTTCTTTGTGGATGTAGCCCATATGGGGTGAACCACATTAATCTGTGTCTCTTATGTGTTTGATGATTATGCATTATTTAATTATTGCAATTGGTAATATTTGAAGTTATTGCTTTGGAAAGAAAATTAAAAGTCTTATATTATATTATTCACCCCCCTCTAATTATAAGCTTGTGTTCTTCAATTGGTATCAGAGCGGGTTCCTTCATGAAAGCCTAACAACTTGAAGGAAGATCTTATAGGAACACAAATGGCTAATCAAGAAGGGTTTTTATCAAACATGGCTCCATTGTTTGATGGGACTAACTATACTTTCTGGAGCAAAAATATGAATAATTATTTGATGGCACTTGGATATGATATATGGAAATCCTTTGATAATGGGTTCACTCCACCTACAAATTCTCGCACGGATGCAAATGGTAAGAAACCATTTTAAAATAATGCCAAAGAAATTAATGCAATATTAAGTGGGTTATGTGAATCAGAATTTGTGAAATTTATGCAATGTACTTCAAAAAAATAAATATGTGATTAGTTACAGATAACATATAAAGGAGACGACAACATTAAAATGGAAAAACTTCAAACCCAAAGGAGGAATTTTAAACACTTGAATATGAAATATGAGGAATATATTTTTAGGTATCTACTTCATGTTGATGAGGTTTTCAACACCATTTGTGGACTTGGATAAAGTATTCAAAACATTAAGATTGTTCAAAAAATATTCAGGTCACTTCCCATGAGATTTTATTCAAAGATTTCAGCAATTGAAGAAATGAAGGATCTTAAAACTTTGATCATGGATGAGCTACATGGGATTCTCACAGCCTATGAGATGAGGATAGAAAAATATCAAACATCAAAATGAGAGGAATCATTCAAAGCTTCAAATAAGGCAAAGAATAAAGAACCAAAATCAAGTGAAGAATCAAGTAGTGGAGAAGAAGCTAATTTTGTGTGAAGGAATAAGAAGGGTCCAAGAAAACACAAAGGTATGTAATTTGTGAAATATTTTAATTATGGTAACCTTGGTCACTATGCATCTAATCATCCACAGGCTGAAAGTAGTAGAAGTGAAGGACAAAAGGAAAACAAGAAAAAGAAAGAAAGAAAATTTTATCATGAAAAGAAAAAAAGGCATAGTCAAGGCAAGCATGAGAAAAAGATCTTTCAAAGATATAAAAATAGTTTTTATGTTTATGAAGTAAGTAGTACTTCTAGTAGCAGTAATGAAAACCTCGCCGATAGTGAAAAAGAAGAAATTTTTTTTTTGGACATAGAAGAGAAAGAAGATGATCCTATAGTTGAATACTAAGAAGAAGATAAAGATTTAGAAAAGAAAGAAGAATCCACAATTGACATAGAAGAGGAACTTATTGTTGCTCTTGAAGAGTTGAAAAGGGTTAGAAATAAGAACTCAATATTGAATGTTAAAGTACAATAGGATGAGAAAACAAAGGCAAATCTTCTACAAGATCTCACCAACTTAAAAGTAAAGGTTGAAGAGGTAAGGATAATTGAAGAAGGTATGGCTGAATAGTTAAAGGTAAAAGAACTAGAATGTGAAATACTAGAACATGAAGTTGTCATTCTAAGTAAGGGACTTGAAAATTTTAATGATAAGATATATTAGTTTAGAAAAGATAAAAAATATTGGATGATATTATCAAAGCACGAAGATCTCCATTTATGAATACTAGACTTGGTTTTGAATAAGGTTAAGAGAAAAAAAAATAGGGAGTAAAGTTCAAATGAAATAGAAGCATAAAATAAAGTAATTGAAGAAGAGCCCAAGATCTATGCTGATATGTTGAAAAGTGGAAGAATTAATGAGGAAGAAAATAATGCACCATCAAGGAAAAGTGAAAATCATAGAAAAAGAAAAAAAATAACCATGTGGTAATATCCTCCAAGGTAATCAGATAGGTTTCACTATCTCTTTCATGGTTATTGTTTCTCATTTAACCATTTTAGTCATAAAGCTGTAAATTATAGGGTCCATGCTATGAATTATTTTAGTCACAAATACAAAAAAAATTGGCATATAGCTACATGGTGTAGAATAGTGTTCCTTAAATTTTTGAAGTCAAGATAAAAGGAGAATGGTGAAAATGTTCAAAAGGGTATGATCTCCAAAGTTTAGAAAAAGAAAATGAAACAAGAAGAGGAGCATAGTAATAAAGCTTATTTTTAAGTTCTAAGGGGAGATATAAGGAGTAAATTTTAAATATTTATTATATATGTTTTGATAAAAGGTTTTTAAAGTGATAAACAAAAGGAAATTTATTTTTTTCAAGATAGGTTTTGAAAGCTCATGCAAAATAAGATCATCATCATTGAGGTAAATTTAGAAGTATGGTGATTTAATTCCTTTCTCAAGGTGGTTTTGTTTGAGGAAGATATTTTTGTTGTCATATGGTTGGAGGTATAAGGAATTATTGGATGTGCATTATTTTTTCTTGAAATTGGAAATAAATGTGCAAGGATTATAGATCAAAATTGAGAGCAAATTTGTGCATTGTTCATGATTAATTTTGGGAGTAGATGAGAAGGACAAATTTGTGCATTGTGAATAGTTTTGAAGTGAATGTGAAAATAAGAAAAATAGTAGTCTCACAAAAATAAAAGGGTTGTTTTAAAACAAGTGAAAGTGTCACATAGTGCAAGTATGGTGTGAAAGGATTCAATTGAAAGGGATATTTTCAGCTATCTACAAAGGGGAAGGTAAGGTGCAAATCAACAATTACAAGGTCAGTTATCAAGTGCTAGACTAGAGCTATCTTTTAATGTAATAAATGTGAGACATGTGGAAGTGAAGAACTTAATGAATGTGAATAACATATTGCGTATTTGATAAGTGCATATCATTCTCTATATATTCATGAAAGAATTCTAGGTAGAATATGTCGAAATTGCTTTAGTTGAGGAAAGCACATTGAAGAATAGGTGATGAACTTGATGACATCATTATGCAAGATTTGGGAATAGATGAGCATTGTTTGGATTACATTTCAAAAGTATTGTGGAGCAGGTTTTAGTAGGAATTGTGAGGAAGTTTTGGAGTCAATTTGAGCAGGTTTTGTGAGCAAGTTTTGGAGCAGATTTGAGAAAGTTTTTAGAGTAAATTTGAGCAGGTTGTGTGAGCATATTTGAGAGTAGATTTAAGTAGGATTTGTAGGAAGAGGGGATTGGAGTCTCCTATGGATTGGAATCCACAAACCAAAGTAGAGGGGATTGATGTCTCTTATGGGTTGGTGCCCATGAACATTGTAATAGTGTATTGGTATCTCTTGTGGGTTGGTGCTTACAAATATTGTAAAATGGGATTGGTGTCTCCTGTGGGTTGGTTACCACAAAATTTATTAAGAAATTTATAAAAAATATTTCTTCGTAGATGTAGCCCATATTGGGTGAACCACGTTAAATATGTGTCTCTTATGTGTGTGATGATTTGTGCATTGTTTCAATATTGTAATTGGTATTATTTAAATTTATTGATTTGAAAATAAAAGTAAAAGTTTTATCTTATACTTTTCACCCTCGCTCTCAGTATATGCTTGTGTTCTTTAGATTTTTGGTGGTAAAAACCACAACAAGGCATAGCTTGTCCATGTATGAATATCTCCTCTCATAACTCACCAAAGTATGGCCAATGTAGTATATAACCTACTCTTGGTTGGATTTATTATTTTGAGCCAACATAGTGCTACAGTGAAGTCAATAGTGAATATGTACAAATAGAATGGGATACCTAGTCTAGGTGGAGATAAAATTGGAGGGGAAGTAAGGTAATAATTTATGGCATCAAAATCCTCTTGATACTTTGTGGTCCATTTAAATATGGCCTTATTTTGTAATATATTATTGAATGGCTTGCATTTATTTCACAATTGAGCAATAAAGTGATGGATCACTTGAATCTTACCTTACATGCTATGAAGTTCTTTAAGGATTGTAGGGGAATGAATTTTTATGATGGCCTTGACCTTATTAGGGTCCACTTTAATGCCTCTATTAGAGATAATGAACCCTAAAAGTTTTCCTGAAGTGATTTCAAAGATACACTTTTTGGAATTAATTCACATATTATTCTTAAGAAGGCAGCCAAAAAATTTACGTAAAACATCAATATGCCCATGGTGCATTTTGAATTTGGTCAAGAGATCATAAATATAATATTTTATGATTTTGTGCATGTAATCATGGAAGATGTAAATCATGGCTCATTTTTATGTGGATCCTACATTCTTAACACCAAATGAGATGAATTTGTAGCAAAATATCCCCCAAGATGATGTAAAAGTTATTTTGTGCTAGTCATCAAGATTAACTCAAATTTTGTTATATCCTAAAAAATCACCCATTAGAGAGAGAATTTCATAGCCCATGGTGTAATCCATAATAGTATCGATGTTAGGGAGAGGAAAATCATCCTTATGACACTCTTTTTTAAGATCATAATAACTATTGTAAATTTGTATCCCCCCGTTAGGCTTACCAATGAGAACCATGTTTGAAATCCACTCTAGATAATCAATTGGTTGAATAAAGCCCACATTTATGATTTAAAAGATTTTACAACTCTTGTTTAATCATGAGGGCTATAGTAGGATGAAGTTTCCCCAACTTCTATTTGACCAGATTAGTGCTAGGGTTCAACATGAGGTTATGAATGACAAGATTTGTGTTAATTCCAATAATACCTTTATAGGAACATGCGAAGACCAATTGGTATTCATTTAGGATTATGATAAAAGAAAATTTCTCTTTGATTGAGAGAATTTTTCTAAGCTTGATGATTTTAGGGTTATCTTGATCTATGTCGATGTTGATTTTAATGGTTTACTCTATGAGCATATGGGAACCCTCCTAAAGTTGATGAGGGTGGGAATGACATGGATGTTATCTATGGCATTATCTAGAAAGAGTGTCCCAAATTCACTTACTTTGATGTTATACACAAAATAATGCAAAGAAGAGGGTGAAGGATGAAACTTAATGTTTGAGTCTCTGAGCAATTGATCTGAGGGATAGAAATTAGAAGTAGTTAGATGGAATGAAATATTATCAAAGTCAATAAGACTATTATCAATGGGGATGGGATGCACAAAATCATATGTATAATGGAGGGGTATGCATAAGTTAACACAAATTGTGTTGACTTGAGGAAATGAAAGGGGTTGTGGATTAGAGTTTATGTCACCTTGCACATACTCTTATGGAATGAGTTGATTGATAATAGGTGGGTAAGTATCTAGTGGAGGTGGCCATGGTGGATGCAAGGGATTGATGGATGCATCAAGGTGATCCAATGGAAGGAGCATAGAAAAAATGGGGAGTGGAATGGAGAAAATATGCAAATAAAATTCATCCACATATATGATGGGAAAAATAAAATATTATTCATCTTCAAAGCTATTAGTAGCAATCAAAAGTGCCTCAAATTAATTATATAATTCATCATTTGAATTTTCATATGAGATGGCTTGGATGGTGGCAACTTGAAATATGACTATTGGTGATGTGAGAGTATGCTCTAGATCAAGGCATTCATCCTCACTTTCCTCCTCTAGTCCAAGGGTGATACATTGAAGATTATCTTTGAGGGGATTGATTGAAGAATATTGATCATAGCCTAAGCCAAATATATCTTCAGAAGGCTACGAATGAGGCTTCAAAATGATCTATATTCTTTTCTCATACCAACCAAGACTACATCCTCACCAATTGAAATAATGGAAGTACTTCATGGTGAATGAAGGATTATCCATAAATTTGAAGTTGTTAGATAATAAGGATTCAATCTCTTTTTCATGAGGTTTATTTTATAATGAATTGATTCCCCCATACATGAAATTTATGTGATTAGAGGAGGAGCCCACTAGTACAATTACACCAATAGTTAAAGGGATACAACTAGGGCAACCAAAATCCCTAACTAATTATATTATTGGAGGTAAAAATGCTATATTATGTACAAGGTACTCTCCTATACTAGGAGTGGTCATATGTACAACAACATTGGTGGTAAGATATTAGAGCATTGGAGAGGGATATGAAGAGGATGAATATGCATTGTCCATAAAAGTGGAGTGGGATGTAGAGGATGGCATATAGGATTAGATGTCCCTTGATTCATGTCAAGGATGGATGGATGGACCTTATATGATTTTGGAGGTGGGGGTGGATCAGGTGCCATGCAACAAGATGTGGTTTGATATGCATGTGTTGGCATAGGTGTGGAGGAGATAGAAGGGCTGATAATGGTAGTAATGAGGGTGGTTGTAGCCTGTTTAATGGGATAGGTGATTGGAGTGGAATGAGGATCAATGATATGGTGGTTGGGATTAGTGGAAGAATTAGAAGGGTGTACTCTAAATAGAGTGTGTAGGGACTGATTGGCAAAAGAGGCTTGAAGGAGGATGATGTGGTATGGGTGCAATGGATAATGTTGAGGATAGAGACCTAGCCATTGAGGATGAAGGAGGGGTATACGGATAATATGAAGAATAAAGAAGTTTAGGATGAATTTGAATGGCTTGCATGTTGTAATAAGGGTAGAATGGTTTAGCATTAGAAGGATAGGAAGAAGGTTATTAGTGTTGAGGTGAAGATTATGAAGAAGATGGATGATTTTTATTTGAGGTAGGATGATGTGTGTAGTTAATACCTAAGTATGAATAATGGGGATTGGATTGGGTGAGATCAAGTGAGGACGTTATATATTGGTAATGTGAGAGATAGGTGAGGAAGTGTGAGATGTGGTTGGTTGGTGTGATGAGCTAAGTGGGAACTGAGTAAGAGATAGATGTGTTGAAGGAAAGGAGGACTTGTTCAGGTGTGTGACCATGTGGTAATACTTGAATAGTTCATTGTTAATTGGAATGTAATGGATGTGATCCTCATGTGTGTATTTGTAGCAATGGTGTAAGGTTGAGGGTATGCACTATATATCCTATATCCATGATCTACCTAGGAGTACATTGTATTGTATATCTCCATCCAAGACATGACATAGACTATGGATAGTCTAAACAACTACTTGGATAGCGAGGATGACTATTCCTATTGTTGAGCATAGGGTATTAGTGAATGTCTATAGAGAGAAGGTAGAATCGATGATGTGAGTGCGTGGAATATTAAGATGTTTAAGGATGGATGATGTGATGATGTTTATGGATAAGCCCATGTAACTTAGGATATGTTTGAATATTTTATTGTCAATAGTACCTATAATGTGCAAGGACAGATCTAGTCCTTCTACCAGGATAGTCTTAATCTTAGTGTCATAAAATGTAATGATCGACGAAGTGCATGTTTGAATTTTATCCATGAAATTGGATAAAGCATTAGGGTCATGGGTTTGCAATGCTATACCTTTAATGATATCCATTAATTACTATTTATGAGGAGGCACTTGTTGGATTATCTCATAAATTGAGAGCTTAGCTAAGGTCATTTTGAGGCTATGGGTAATCTTGCTTTTTTATATGGATGACTGGCTAGGGTTGAGACATAATGGTGACTTGGATTAGTGGAGGTGTCATAGTTGATGAGGATGGCACATTTCAAGGGTTGGTTGTTTGTGTAGGTGGGTTTGGATATCATCAATTTCTAGTGACCACATGAATCATGCCAAAAAAACCTGGATAATTGGAGGTATTATTGACATGGTTAACTTGATTTTATTGAGGGGTAGTCATAGTTTTTCTAGTGTCTAGTTATGCTATGGCATGTTATGGTAATAGGGTTTTATACATTCCCGTATTTTGATTAAGGGGAGCAAGAGGGTATTTTACTTTGATAATACCCCTCTTAATAAAATCATGTAACTTGTGCTTAAGTTGGATGCACCTATTGATACCATGACCCTTTTTAATAATAGATGCAGTATTGATTTTCTCTATACCCTCTTCATTGCAGTTTATTTAGATTTTCAAGTCTTATATCAGATAAGGAGACCAATTGTGTGTCCATAAGTTTTTATAAAATGTTAGATAGGGGCTCTGAGAGGTGTAAAATTGCACTAGATCTATTGAGAACATGAAACTTGATGAGTGCTATTTTGATTTTGGGTAGGAGGTGGTACAATATTGTATGTCAGCTACTATGGTTTATAAGAAGGTTATTGCATTGGAGGTTGAGGTTTTTGCTGGGGAGGTTGAGTGGTTATGCTACTCAACACTACCAATTGACTTGGGTAAGTTTGTATTGATTTTTTGTGTTGTTTCCCTTTGTATTTTTACCTAGCCATTCCTTCTAGAACTTGATTTCTCCTTCTTAGATTTTGATATCCTCAATAATTTTGTCTTGATTAAGAGCTTCCTCAATAATTTGTTATTTTTGGACTTGAATGAGGGATATTGATTTGGAATAACTTTTAGTAAACATCCAAGTTATCTCAGTGATGGGGATAGAGAAGAGTAACTTAGTCAATACCTCCATCCATCAATTTCCATATCAAGGATAGACTCATCATAAAATTGATGAAGGTTGGTGAGATCCATTAAAATGGTCTTCTTATTAACATTTAGAGCGAAGTGATCTAATAAGATATTGACTAGCTATTTAAAATTACAAGTTATATCTAGGCAAATGGTTGTACCAATCCAAATCTCCTATTGCAATGTATACTAAAAAGATATGGAGCATGAGGGTATCTATCTCATTGATGAGATAGAACATGTTCATGAATGTTGTCAAGTGGTCCTAAGGATTCTCTTTACCCTTAAACTTTTAAAATTTAGGCATTTAAAATAGGGGAGGATAGGGTAGCACTGGAATTGAAGTATTTATGGGGTAGTTTTGAAGTTGAATCAAGGTTGGATTTTGATACCCCATTCGTATAAATTGAGATTCCAAGTTATGACCTTATTGGAAAACTATTGGAATGCACCTAGAGTGGCTTGGGGAGTTAAATAGTGAGTGCAATTATGATTCATATGGGATGGCTCTATGGGGGATATGTTTCATGTGAATAGAGGTGATGGTAATGGTGGTGGTTGGGATAAAAATATGGCACTTGTGGGACCTAGGATCATGAGGGTGGATATTGATTATGTTGATGAGAATTATTATCGGTGTGCATGATATGTGATGGTGGTTTTTGAGTGTGTTTTTGATGATAAATAGGCAATTGAAGTGGGGGATAAAATTATGGGTAGGAATGAAGGGTTTGTGTAGAGGTAAAATTATGTGTGGGTTTGATGGGTGTGATTGGTATGGTTGAGAGGTGGGTTTATATAGATTAGAAATGGAATGATATTGATGAGGTGGTGGTTGATATAGGTGTTGTTTATGCAATTGTGTCATAGGCCACTTATGATATTCATGAGGGTGAGAATAGATCATAGCCCCCATAGGTGGACAAGAAGCCTAGGATGACAACTAGGGAAATAATTATCCTTGAGTCAGTAGATGTGATGAAGGATGAGGTGTTTGAGGTGGTTGTTGAAGAATGTGAATGGTGTGAGAATAACTAAGGTGACAAGATGGGAAATTATTAGGAGGTGCTTTGTGGAAAGATAATTAATGAGAAGATACCCCAAGATTATAGAATTATAGGGAATAAGCAGAGCATGCGGTAGAAGAATGTACAACGTGTGCACTAGTGATATGAATGGTAGGTGATGAAGGGTAAATTGTGGGAGGAGTGACATGGAAATTCATAGATTGAAGAGTTGGGATAGAAAATTATAAATAATATGGAATGGATGAGTGTATATGGGAAGTGATACAAACTTAGGCTAAATGATGTGGGTGAGAAGTGTGCATGATGTAAGGAGATGATGTATAAGTGTGCATGCATTGCGATTAACGAACATGTTTGGAAGAATACACGTGGTTAAGGTTTATGGACAAAGACAATGGGTCTATGGAATGCACCAGAGGGTGATACTAGTTCCCTTAGGTGGTGAGAACATTGGTGGCATCAAAATTTTGCACACTCAATTTGTGTGGTGAAAAATAGAATATGTGGGAGGTTATGGAGGATGATAAGACTTATAAGCCTATGCTTAGGAAACTATGGAGTTAGTATGGGAAGGAATATATAGTGGGGGTAAATATGAAAGGAATGAGCTAGGTGGTAGGAGATGTGATGAGGAAGGGTCCTAAGAATAAGAGGTGATTGGATATGATATATTGGATTGGTGAAAATGAGGTGGACTGCATAGAGATTAATGGGTATGATATGTATAAGCATACATCTTTTTAAGTATGATATCATTAACTTGGAATTCTTATATATGAATTTTATCATCAGATGTATGCTTTCTTTAATATTGGTAAATGAAAAGGTTCTTGAGAGCATTGTTTCAATATTCATCAAGAAGGGTGAATTTATTGAGCCTAGCTTGATGAGTTATGTTTACATCCATGAATTATTAAAAAGATATGCACAAATTTAGGATCTCGAGCTCAAGGGGTATGATGGCTTTGGAACCATAAAGTAAATATAATTTCACTACTCCTATTTGTATGTGGATGCTAGTTTAATAAGCCAAAAGAACCAAATGGAGTTGGAGATGCCAATATTTATGATTCTCTTGTCAAATTTTCTTTAGAATGGTACAAATAGTCTTATTGGTTGCCTCAAATTATCCATTGCTCTGAGGGTATAAGGTGTTGAGAAGATATATTTAATATGGTACATGTTGAACAACACTCCAACATACTTATTTGTGAATGAGGTGTAATTATTAGAGATTACTTTTAAGGGGATACCAAAATGATAGATGATGTGCTGGAGTATAAAATCTACAATTTGAGGTCCTATCATGTTGGTGAGAGGGATATCCCAACCCACTTGGTGAAGTATTTAGTGGTGGTAATGATGAAGGTGTGATTTTCTAAGGATGCAAGGGAGATTTTCCCAACCAGATCTAGTCCCCATTGTGAGAAAAACCACACGGCTTGAATGGGTTGCAAGGCTTGCAATGGAAGATGGGTAAATTTGGTATTTTGTTGACATTTGTTGCATTTGTTGATGTATGCACAAAAATCATGTTCCATGGTTGGCCAATAGTAACCCATGTACAAAATGTACTTTATGATGGACATTCCACTAAAATGACCACCATAGATACCATTTTGTGCTTGAGACACTACCCAATTGGCTTCTTTTAGTTCAAAACAATGAAAGAGAACAACATCATAGACACAATGATAGAGCACATATCCTACTAGAGTGTACTGAGCTATGTTTTGCTTGAATGTACATTTAGCACCTAAGGTCAAGTCAAAAGGAAGGGTACCCAGTTTTATAAAATCCTTGATTTTTACAAAAACAACATGGTAGTGTTGATCCTAAATTGGATGCACATCTTGTTCATAATTAGATGAATCTTAGGATATAGTCAATTTGGATAGCATTTTTATGTGAACAAGGGTAACATTATTGGTGAGATCTTGTAGGATAAACGATCCAAGATATTCCATGGTGTACACAAAATTATTATATGACCTTGATAAATATTCTTTGCCATACTAATAAAAACTGTTGAGTAACTTATCAATGATTTGCATGTAGAATTTTAGGACCGGGTATTTGCACTAGTAGATCCCCTTTGTTTTATTAAAAATTATTTGGGATTCACATTTGATGTGGACACATTTAATACACATTATCATAGGTGTCTAAAGACCTAAAATTAATGCCTTGTACTCTACGTTATTTTTGGTATAGGGGAAGTCAAGCTTAAATGATGAAGGGATGGGAACCCCTTGAGGTGTGAAGAAAACAACTCTTGCATCTTCCCTTGATCCTACTTAGACACATCAAATAAAAGGGTAATTTCAAAATCATATTCAGATTCAACATGCTCTTCGAGATTGGTAATACTAAATAAAATGTTGTCTGGAACCTCTATGATAAGAGGTTTATCATCTTGAAGAGGAGCTCTAGCAAGTTGGTTACCAAATACCTGACCCTTTATAGATTTTGGCTTATGAATTCTAGATAAAATTTCATTAATAGCATTATCTATTTTTTCATGTAGGTATTTGTGTAAGTGCAACTAATCATATACTGTAGAGGATTATCTCTGACAATGACATACATTGTATGGTTGAGCATATAATGGAGAAGCTTTTTTTAGAAATATTGAGTTGTCATTGATGTCAAAGGTGCATGGTATTCAAGGCAGAAATATCTTCAAGGATGAAATTTTGAGTTTTCATTGATAATATAGGCATAAATGCAAATATATCTTCAAATGTGTTTTCATATGATTTAATATTTAAATAAATTTTTTAAATATATAAAAGAAGTTGAAGGTTTATCAAAGGTTTAAAAGAAATGGAAGGTTATATTTAAATGAAAATAATTTAAATATATAAATATGCATTGGCCAACATCCTTTGGACGCACCATACAAATGCAAGTTTTAAAAATTCAAATATTAAATTTTAAAGTTGACCTCCTTGGGCATGAATGTCAAAAGCCTATTAAAAGGCTATCAATCACTTTTTGATTTGTGAGAAAAATTCAAAAAATATTGTGTGTGGAGTTTGTGAAGTGGGTAGAAGACAAGGGAGATAAGAGCACATGTTTTGGAGGTAAAAATAAAAAAGATACCATAAGTATATGATCATGCACCTTTGATTTCATCTGGGTGGCTAGCCCAACTAGTTGCCTAGCTTGTACTAGGGTGTTGCAGAGAAGGAGGTTACAGGGTCAAATTCATGCAGCGCCATTTTGCTGTATCTTTTTCCAGTTTAGGAATGATGAATGTTTCAAGTATATGGTCATGCTTTTTTTATTTTATTCAGGTGGCTAGCTCAAACAGTAGCCTACCTTATGATAAGGTGTTGCAGAGCAGGAGGTTATGGGGTCAAATCCTCATGACACCCTTTTCTTGTATCTTTGGTTGTTAAGGGAAAGTGAATAAGGTTTCAAGAATCAGATTGTGTGCTTTTGTTTTCATCTACTAGGGCAAACCAACCGGTTACCTACCCTATGCTAGGGCGTTGTGCTACTAGATGTCAGGTGTTCGAAACTCATCCGTGGCTGTGTGAGGTAAAGGTAATTTTTTTTGTTTGTTAAAATTAATAAAGGGGGATATAAAGGTTTGTATTGTTTTATTGTGGAAATTTAAAAGGGGAGATATAAGGGTTTGTATTGTTTTTATTCTACAAAATCAATAAAATGAAGATATAACATATAATGTTGTGATTTTAATGTGTTACTTTGCATTCTATAAAAAGGAGATATAAGAGGTCATTTTATTTGGTAATAAATCTTTATTTTTAAGTTCTAAAGGGGAGATATAAGGAGTAATTTTTAAGCTTTATTATGTATGTTTTGATAAAAGGGTTTTAAAGTGATTGATTTGATATTTAATAAAGAAAGGAAAAAGAGGATTGATAACAAGATTTTGAAGGGACAAACAAAAGGAAAATTATTTTTTTTAAGACAGGTTTGGAAAGCTCATGTAAAATAATATCATCATCATTGAGGTAAATTTAGAGGTATGATGATTTAATTCCTTTCTCAAGGTGGTTTTGTTTGAGGAAGATATTTTTGTTGTTATATGGTTGGAGGTATAAGGAATTATTCAATGTGTATTATTTTTGCTTGAAATTGGAAGTAAATGTGCAAGGATTATAGATCATATTTGAGAGCAAATTTATGCATTTTTCATGATTGATTTTAGGAGTAGATAAGGACATATTTGTGCATTGTGATTGGTTTTGAAGTGAATGTGGAATTAGGAAAAATATTGTAGTCTCACACAAATAGAAGCGTTGTTTTAAAACAAGTGAAAGTGTCACATAGTGCAATGATAGTGTGAAATGATTCAATTGAAAAGGATATTTTCATCTATCTATAAAGGGGAAGGAAATGTGTGAATCAACAATTACAAGATCAGTTATCAAGTGCTATACTAGAGCTACCTTTTAATGTAATAAATGTGAGACATGTGGAAGTGACAAACTTAATGAATGTGAAGAACATATTGGGTATTTGATAAGTGCATATCATTCTCTATATGTTCATGAAATAATTTTGGGTAGAATATGTCTAAATTGCTTTAGTTGAGGAAAGCACATTAAATAATAGGTGAAGAACTTGATGATATCATTATGCAATATTTGGGAATATATGAGCATTGTTTTGTATGCAATATTTGGGAATAGATGAGCATTATTTGGATCAAATTTGAGAAGAATTTTAGAGAAACTTTTAGTAGGAATTATGATAATGTTTTAGAGCAAATTTTTATAGGATTTGTGAATAGGTTTTAAAGTAGATGTGACCAATTTTTTAGAGTAAATTTGAGTTAGTTGTGTGACCATATTTGAGTAGGTTTTGGAGCTAAATTGATCAATTTGTATGAGTATATTTGAGAGTAGATTTATGTAGGATTTGTGATTAGAGGGGATTCATGTCTCCTATGGATTTGTGTCCATGAAACAGAGCAAAGGGGATTGGTGTCTCCTATGGGTTGGTTTCGACAAACATTGTAATAGGGGATTGGTGTCTCCTATGGGTTGGTGCCCACAAATTTTGTGATAGGGAATTGGTGTCTCCTATTGGTTGGTACCCACAAAATTTTCTAAGAAATTTATAAGAAATATTTCTTTGTGGATGTAGCCCATATGGGGTGAACCACATTAAATCTGTGTCTCTTATGTGTTTTATGATTTATGCATTGTTTAATTATTGCAATTGGTAATATTTGAAGTTATTTCTTTGGAATGAAAATTAAAATTCTTATATTATATTATTCACCCCCCCTCTAATTATAATCTTGTGTTCTTCAATTGGTATCAGAGCGGGTTCCTTCATGAAAGCCTAAAAACTTGAAGGAAGATCTTATAGGAACACAAATGGCTAATAAAGAAGGGTCTTTATCAAACAAGGCTCCATTGTTTGATGGGACTAACTATAATTTATGGAGCGTAAATATGAATAATTATTTGATGGCACTTGGATATGATATATGGAAATCCTTTGATAATGGGTTCACTCCACCTACAAATTCTCCCACAGATGTAAATGGTAAGAAACCATTTTAAAATAATTCCATAGTAATGAATGCTTTAAGTGGGTTATGTGAATCAAACTTTGTGAAACTCATGAAATGTACTTCAAAAAAACAAATATGGGATTAGTTACAGATAACATATAAAGGAGACGACAACATTAAAATGGAAAAACTTCAAACCCAAAGGAGGAATTTTAAACACTTGAATATGAAATATGAGGAAAATATTTCTAGGTATCTACTTCATGTTGATGAGGTTTTCAACACCATTTGTGGACTTGGATAAAGTATTCAAAACTTTAATATTGTTCAAAAAATATTGAGGTCACTTCCCATGAGGTTTTATGCAAAGATTTCAGCAATTGAAGAAATGAAGGATCTTAAAACTTTGATCATGGATAAGCTACATGGGATTATCACAACCTATGAGATGAAGATAGAAAAATATCAAACATCAAAATGAGAGGAATCATTCAAAGCTTCAAATAAGGCAAAGAATAAAGAACCAAAATCAAGTGAAGAATCAAGTAGTGGAGAAGAAGCTAATTTTGTGTGAAGGAATAAGAAGGGTCCAAGAAAACACAAAGGTATGTAGTTTGTAAAATATTTTAATTATGGTAACCTTGGTCACTATGCATCTAATCATCCATACATTGAAAGTAGTAGAAGTGAAGGACAAAAGGAAAACAAGAAAAAGAAAGAAAGAAAATTTTATCATGAAAAGAAAAATGCATAGTCAAGGCAAGCATGAGAAAAATATCTTTCAAAGATATAAGAAGATTTTTTATGTTTATGAAGTAAGCAGTAGTTCTAGTAGCAGTAATGAAAACCTTGTCAATAGTGAAAAAGAAGAAATTTTGTTTTTGGCCATAGAAGAGAAAGAAGGTGATCCTATAGTTGAAGACTAAGAAGAAGATAAAGATTTAGAAAAAAACGAAGAAGCCACAATTGACATAGAAGAGGAACTTATTGTTTCTCTTGAAGAGTTGAAAAGGGTAAGAAATCAGAACTCAATATTGAAGGCTAAAGTACAATAGGATGAGAAAATAAAGGCAAATCTTCTACAAGATCTCACCAACTTAAAAGTAAAGGTTGAAGAGGTAAGGATAATTGAAGAAGGTATGGTTGAATAGTTAAAGGTAAAAGAACTAGAATGTGAAAGACTAGAACATGAAGTTGTCATTCTAAGTAAGGGACTTGAAAATTTTAATGATAAGATATATTAGTTTAGAAAAAGATAAAAAATATTGGATGATATTATCAAAGCATGAAAATCTCCATTTATGAATACTGGACTTGGTTTTGAAGAAGGTTAAGAGAAAAAAAATAGGGAGTAAAGCTCAAATGAAATAGAAGCATAAAATAAAGTAATTGAAGAAGAGCCCAAGATCTATGCTGATATGTTGAAAAGTGGAAGAATTAATGAGGAAGAAAACAATGCACCATCAAGGAACAGTGAAAATCATAGAAAAAGCAAAAAAATAACCATGTGGTAATATCCTCCAAGGTAATCAGATAGGTTTCACTATCTCTTTCATGGTTATTGTTTCTCATTTAACCATTTTGGTCATAAAGGTGTAAATTATAGGGTCCATGCTATGGATTATTTTGGCTTCACCAAGAAAAATTTCAATTCATTTGCAACTCCTATGGACTACAACATCATATGTTACAAGTACAAAAAAAATTGGCATATAGCTACATGGTGTAGAATAGTGTTCCTTGAATTTGTGAAGTCAAGCTAAAAGGAGAATGGTCAAAATGTTCAAAAGGGTATGATCTCCAAAGTTAAAAAAAAAAAAATGAAACAAGAAGAGGAGCATAGTAATAAAGCTTATTTTTAAGTTCGAAGGGGAGATATAAGGAGTAAATTTTGAATATTTATTATGTATGTTTCGATAAAAGGTTTTTAAAGTGATAAAAAAAAGGAAAATTATTTTTTTCAAGATAGGTTTTGAAAGCTCATGCAAAATAAGATCATCATCATTGAGGTAAATTTAGAAGTATGGTGATTTAATTACTTTCTCAAGGTGGTTTTGTTTGAGGAAGATATTTTTGTTGTCATATGGTTGGAGGCATAAGGAATTAGTGGATGTGCATTATTTTTTCTTGAAATTGGAAATAAATGTGCAAGGATTATTGATCAAATTTGAGAGCAAATTTGTACATTGTTCATGATTAATTTTGGGAGTAGATGAGAAGGACAAATTTGTGCATTGTGATTGGTTTTGAAGTGAATGTGAAAATAAGAAAAATAGTAGTCTTACAAAAATAAAAGGGTTGTTTTAAAACAAGTGAAAGTGTCACATAGTGCAAGTATGGTGTGAAGGATTCAATTGAAAAGGATATTTTCAGCTATCTACAAAGGGGAATGAAAGGTGCAAATCAACAATTACAAGGTCAGTTATCAAGTGCTAGACTATAGCTATCTTTTAATGTAATAAATGTGAGACACGTGGAAGTGAAAAACTTAATGAATGTGAATAACATATTGGGTATTTGATAAGTGCATATCATTCTCTATATATTCATGAAAGAATTCTGGGTAGAATATGTCTGAATTGCTTTAGTTGAGGAAAGAACATTGAATAATAGGTGATGAACTTGATGACATCATTATGCAGTATTTGGGAATAGATGAGCATTGTTTTGTATGCAAGATTTGGAAATAGATGAGTATTGTTTGGGTTACATTTCAAAAGGATTGTGGAGCAGTTTTTAGCAGGAATTGTGAGGAAGTTTTGGAGTAAATTTGAGCAGGTTTTATGAGCAAGTTTTGGAGAAGATTTGAGAAAGTTTTTAGAGTAAATTTGTGCAGGTTGTGTGAGCAGATTTGAGAGTAGATTTAAGTAGGATTTGTAGGAAGAGGGGATTGGTGTCTCCTATGGATTGGAATCCACAAACCAAAGTAGAGGGGATTGATGTCTCTTATGGGTTTGTGCCCATGAACATTGTAATAGTGGATTGTTATCTCTTGTGGGTTGGTTCTTACAAATATTGTAAAATGGGATTGGTGTCTCCTGTGGGTTGGTTCCCACAAAATTTATTAAGAAATTTATAAGAAATATTTCTTCGTATATGTAGCCCATATTGGGTGAACCACGTTAAATATGTGTCTCTTATGTGTGTGATGATTTGTGCATTGTTTCAATAATGTAATTGGTATTATTTAAAGTTATTGATTTGAAAATAAAAGTAAAAGTTTTATATTATACTTTTCACCCTCGCTCTCAGTATATGCTTGTGTTCTTTAGATTTTTGGTGGTAAAAACCACAACAAGGCATAGCTTGTCCATGTATGAATATCTCATCTCATAACTCACCAAAGTATGGCCAATGTAGTATATAACCTACTCTTGATTGGATTTATTATTTTGAGCCAACATAGTGCTATAGTGAAGTCAATAGTGAATATGTACAAATAGAATGGGATACCTAGTCTATGTGGAGATAAAATTGGAGGGGAAGTAAGGTAATACTTTATGGCATCAAAATACTCTTGATACTTTGTGGTCCATTTAAATATGGCCTTATTTTGTAATATATTATTGAAAGGCTTGCATTTATTTCACAATTGAGCAATAAAGTGATGGATCACTTGAATATTACCTTACATGCTATGAAGTTCTTTAAGGATTGTAGGGGAATGTATTTTTATGATGGCCTTGACCTTATTAGGGTCCACTTTAATTCCTCTATTAGAGATAATGAACCCTAAAAGTTTCCCTGAAGTGATTTCAAGGATACACTTTTTGGAATTAATTCACATATTATTCTTAAGAAGGTAACCAAAAAATTTACGTAAAACATCGATATGCCCATGGTGCATTTTGAATTTGGTCAAGAGATCATAAATATAATATTTTATGATTTTGTGCATGTAATCATGGAAGATGTAATTCATGGCTCATTGTTATGTGGATCCTACATTCTTAACACCAAATGACATGAATTTGTAGCAAAATATCCCCCAAGATGATGTAAAAGTTATTTTGTGCTAGTCATCAAGATTAACTCAAATTTGGTTATATCCTAAAAAATCACCCATTAGAGAGATAATTTCATAGCCCATGGTGTAATACATAATAATATCGATGTGAGGGAGAGTAAAATCATCCTTATGACACTCTTTTTTAAGATCATAATAACTATTGTAAATTTGTATCCCCTCGTTAGGTTTACCAATGGGAACCATGTTTGAAATCCACTCTAGATAATCAATTGGTTGAATAAAACCCACATTTATGATTTAAGATATTTTACAACTCTTGTTTAATCATGAGGGCTATAGTAGGATGAAGTTTCCCCAACTTCTGTTTGACCGGATTAGTGCTAGGGTTCAACATGAGGTTATGAATGACAATATTTGTGTTAATGCCAATAATACCTTTATAGGAACATGCGAAGACCTATTGGTATTCATTTAGGATTATGATAAAAAAAAAATTCTCTTTGATTGAGAGAATTTTTCTAAGCTTGATGATTTTAGCATTATCTTGATCTATGTCGATGTTGATTTTAATGGTTTACTCTATAAGCATATGGAACCCTCCTAAATTTGATGAGGCTGGGAATGACATGGATGTTATCTATGGAATTATCTAAAAAGGGTGTCCCAACTTCATTTAATTTGATTATATACACAAAATAATGCAAATAAGAGGGTGAAGGAGGAAAGTTAATGTTTGAGTCTCTAAGCAATTGATCTAAGGGATAGAAATTAGAAGTAGTTAGATGGGCTGAAATATTATCAAATTCAATGAGACTATTATCAATGGGGATGGGATGCACAATATTATATGTATAATGGAGGGGTATGCATAAGTTAACACAAATTGTGTTGACTTGAGGAAATGAAAGGGGTTGTGGATTAGAGTTTGTGTTACCTTGCACATACTCTTAGGGAATGAGTTGATTGATAATATGTGGGTAAGTATCTAGTGGAGGTGGCCATGGTGGATGCAAGGGATTGATAGATGTATCAAGGTGATCCAATGGAAGGAGCATAGAAAAAATGAGGAGTGGAATGGAGAAAATATGCAAATAAAATTCATCCACATATATGATGGGAAAACTAAAAGATTATTCATCTTCAAAGCTATTAGTAGCAATCAAAAGTGCCTCAAATTAATTATACAATTCATCATTTGAATTTTCATATGAGATGGCTTGGATGGTGGCAACTTGAAATATGACTATTGGTGATGTGAGAGTATGCTCTAGATCAAGGCATTCATCCTCACTTTCCTCCTCTAGTCCAAGGGTGATACATTGAATATTACTTTTGATGGGATTGATTGAAGAATATTGATCATAGCCTAAGCCAAATATATCTTCAGAAGGCTACGAATGAGGCTTCAAAATGATCTATATTATTTTCTCATCCCAACCAAGACTACATCCTCACCAATTGAAATAATGGAAGTACTTCATGGTGAATGAAGGATTATCCATAAATTTGATGTTGTTAGATAATAAGGATTCAATCTCTTTTTCATGAGGTTTATTTTTGTAGCACCCTAAAATTGGTGCAATAAAACGTAGCAATAATCAAAATTACATTAGTAATAATTCAAATTCAAATTTTAACCCCAAAACTACTCCCAAATCGCCTGTTGCCTGTTTCCTTGTTTTCCTCACCATTTTTAGAGTTTGTTTTGTCCATTTGATGATATCGTCATCGATCAGATGATATCACCTTAGATCGGATGATTTTGTCTGGAGAAGAACGTCTAGACAATCTCATCCCAAACTGATTTGTGCATAGTTAGCTTCTGTTTCAACGGTGTCTCTAATCCGGGCAGAAGCATGTCTACGTCGTTAGAGACCTCCCCCATTGGAGATCTTCCAAATTAGGATGATCTCCAACCTCCTAACCTCCCTACTAAGCCTATTTAACTTTAGGACCCCCTCTTAGCATTCCCCCTGGCTGAAATTCCCTGTAACATGAATTCTACATGCCTTAGACTATCTTAAACCACCATTTGCATTTGTATTTTTTCAAGTTTGTTTGTAGGAACTTCATTGTTTTTTAGCCGGAGCAAGCTCAGATCGTCGCAGATGATCCTTTTCAATTTGAGATGATTTCATACCAATCAGAGACGATTTCGACTATAGTCAACATTGGGGACAATCAGTGCCCAAGGTTTGTGTTTTCTCATTTTGTTTGTTGATTTATCCTACATTTAGTTAAATTTGTTATTATTCCTTATTTTTCTACATCTTGGAGTTCACCCATATAGCTTAAGTGCACAATGAAGTCATAATTTGTCTTTAGGACGTCATAATATACTTGAATTTTTATTTGTGATTATCACCTTAGCATCTATGTTGCCATTTTACACCATTTATCTCTGTTAGAATAGTTGCATTTTTGGTATTTTGTATCTATCTCTCTGTTTGCAGGTCTCTGAAAAATTTGTCAGATCTCAGACGATCTTGTCAAATTCCAGATGATCTGGATTGCTACAAAAATTAGAACCTTCATCAGACATCCGAATCAGGTATGGTTCTTTAATCTAGCATATTATTTTTGTTTTCTGTCCAAACCTATTTTTTGTATTTATTTAATTTGCATTTTCATAATAGAACACTTAGATTCATCTAGCCAAACCTAGGACTTGGATGTTTAAAGATAAGACTAAACACATTAAACACATTCCCAACCTAGGCATGGAAACTGCCACTAAACATTTCCTGGTGAACCCCACCATCCATTGAAAATCACCTTAATACCCCTCCCTCGAGAGGCGGGACCTTCAAAGGGCCTCTCAGTCCGAGGTACCATCCCATCCTTTTCCCATCCCCCTTCTGGGCGAGGATCCTTTAGCCTAAAGGTAAGGGTGCAAAAATTTTGGAACGATACATTTTTATGAACCCGACGTGAATAACATAGACATATTTTTTATTCAAAAATATAAAAAAACAAAAAAATATATATGTATACAAGAAAAACAAAAACAAAATCATTATTTCAAGTTTGTATGTTTTATATTCAATTCTAAATAGTAGATGCTAAATATTACTTTTTGAAGTACTAAAGAAACCATGAGTTTTTACTCAAATCAATATGAGCCCATCAGTAATGTTAGAAGAATTCAGCTAAATACATTTGTTGATTATGACCAACCTCATCCCTATTCAACACCACCTCCATCACACTTTTCTCATTTTTCATCCTTACCCCAACAGGACAATCCCTTTGCCAATCCTCTTCATAATGATATTATCTATTCTCCCAAATATCCATATTATGTCTATCGATCCACATACAATCCTCCTCCACCATTTCAATATTCTTATTTCAATACAACACATTCATTTCAACAAGAAAATACTTATTCTTCCAATTCTACCATGCACTCACCTCCTACTTCATAATCTTCCTGTCATCATTCTACCCATAATAAAGAAAGTAGAGGTGAGAAACCATTAGGCCCTTTTATGATTGAATTCCTAAGGCACGTATCAAAAACCTCTTGAAAACCTTCATCACGTAAATTTACTAAGCTCAATCAACCAATGGATATAATTCTCAAGTATTTACTTGACACAAATAGGATTGAACTCCCTTCCATAAGACAACTTGATACCACAACAGATTGGTTTAAACCTAAGCTACATTGTGAATATCATAGAGTGGATGGACATATGACACAAAAATGTAAAGATTTAAGATGTTCAATTCAAGATTTGATTGATGAGGGTCTTTTTAATATAAAGGAATTACAATCTACAACTGATTATAAATCTCCATTAAACAATCAAACTCCTACACAACAACTACCAATAATCAATCAAGACATGGGGATCTCCTAAGAACCCCTATTCAATTATCAACAATAGGAAACCAATCAAATATTGCATGTTAATGTGTCCCATCATGATGATATTACTAATATTGTAACAAAAACTACAAATGAGCAACCTCAAGTTCAATTAACTCAATCTGATATTCAAGATATGGGTTCCTCATTTGACCAACCTTCAAAACTATCTTTGACTCTAGAGAATGATCCAAAATGGAATGTAAGCATAGAAAGCTCATATTTAGAATCAAAATCTCAATTTGAAGTCCATTTTGATAACCAACAACAAGTGATTAACCCTCAAGCAAAGATATCCCTTTTAGAAGTATCACAAAGTTCTCACAAGGAAATTTTGTTCAAGATACCTAGCCAATAATTTATTCCTCATCATATTTTCTCTAAGAACATAATTAATGGTGTAAACCCTCTTGAGGTTAACCATATTTCATTCTATGATGAGGAGATTCCTTCCTCTACTCCACAAGAAGACTACTATCTTTACATTACAGGATCTAGTAAAGAAACACCTATTAAAACTATCATGGTAGATAACGGCTCCTCTCTTAACTTATGCACTTATCAATTATTCCAAAAACTCAAATCAAAGGAAGAAATCTTAATGAATTAAATGTTATTATAAAATATTTTAACAATGAAATTCAAGAAGCTCAAGCTACTATAATTTTTCCCCTCAATATTGGATCCAAGATCTTGGATGCTTTGTTCTATGTAGGATATTGTCCTTCACCTTACAACCTACTTCTTAGAAGTCCTTGGATGCATACGATAAGGGTTTTCCCTTCTACTCTTCACCACTGTTTGAAGTTTGAACTTACAAATAAAATTGTTACCATACATGGTGACCCAACACCATTTGAAGAATATTTAACGGTTGAAACATCAAGTTCTATACATTCTCTATTCTCACAATTATCTTCTATCCATCACTTTTCTTCATCCATATATGATCATCCTTGTTTACAAAGTAACACTCATGCATATCTTTCACATATAATTTTTCCATCTTATCAAGACTTGGATTATAGTAATAAGAATGAAGAACTTTCTTATCCTTCTGATATTTTATTTTGTAATATGATCAATTTCATACTTATAAAATTCAAATCTTTTGCTACATTATTTTACATTATAACAAAGCTTGTGTTATCACTACCTTTTATTCATCACCTTTTGTTCTTACCTTCATCACAACCAAATTATCCTTCAAAACCTCCTTTGATTTTGAAGCAACCTTAGACATGCTATACTTAAATAAACCTTGTATAATGTATATAGATCATCTTGTATATACCACAAATTCCATCATCTAAAAATTCATATCAAAAATAAAAAAAAATTCAAAAAAAAAAAAATCACATTGTAGTTCTTTCAATTCATCAATTAAAATATAAAAACACCAAAAACATCCAAATCATCAAAATCTTCAAAACCATATTTTATCTTTGTACCTCTCCATTTGTGAAGTATTGCAGTTATATTTTCAATTATTTTGGATAAATTAGTATTTATTTGGAATCCCTCACTATCACAAACACAAAAATAAATATCTTGATTTTATCTGGCATGATTACTAATCTCTCTTATATCAAAGTCCACAAAATTCAATTAAATAAAGCTTGAGCATAGAGAATTGATCTTGTTATTTACTTAAACCAAGCATATCCTTTTCACAATAAAATGATTACATTTGTAATTTCCATGCTATGTTACATAGTAGAAGTGGTTCTTGAGCGAAAAGTTTCCCCTGCTATCCTATCATACACATGGTCTAGAATCTTTGAGAATTGGCAAAAGGACAAGCTCACCCCTACCTAGAATAAAAATCCCTTGCTCTACAGCTAATCCGAGCAAGTATCCCTAGCATAGAAAGAAAATAAAAGTTCAAAAGAAAAAGAAGAAAAAAGAAACAAGTTATTTCAGCATTATCTCAAATATCAAGTCACAATACAAAACTAAAAAAAAAAAAAAAAGAGCAAAAGCAAAGACAAAGACAAAAGCAAAAGCAAAAGCAATAAAATCCCTTTCCTTACCCATTGAAAAGAAAATAAGGGTTGATGAGCTTGAATTCCTGGAATTCTCAATTATTCGAAAACTATGAGGTAAGCCCCATAATAGGTGGTTTGTGCCCAACCCGCTTGGCCTTGGGTAACTTCTAGCGTGGTGATATGTCTGTCACATTAGCGACCTTATTTTTTATAGACCTATGTCTGCTTATGTATTAGGTATCTCTTGATAACCCGACCTACATAGTAGTCTGGTATGGTTATATGCATCTAAATCATGGTTAATGAACACTTATTTGGTTCATTCAAATCACTTGTATCAAATTATCTTGCTCAAAACTTGGTAAATGAACAATGCAATTGCACACACATTTGTATTTGAGAGATTTTGTGTATCATTATGATAAATTAAGATTGTTAATGAACTCACATACGCACATGGGATTCCTTATAAATCTAACTTTTGTCTTTAAGATACTTTGAAATATTTTTGCAAATTGTTTGGAATAAATTCATTTTCTTCTTTGAAGAACAGTTGTTTAGTATAAAGACAACTACATGCATTATCAAAAATATCAAAATCATTTTCAACACATGCAATCAAGTTACATTTATATATAACTTTTGACTTTCGTGACGATGGTATAGTTCCAAAACCAAAATTGGAATTTTATGCCTAGTGCAAGTCCTAAACTTTATATTTTCTGTTTATTTTCAAAAATTAAAAATCAACCATGCAATAAATCTATTATTTTCTTTTTTGGATTTCACGATGATGGTATAAGTTTATACCTAAATATTCTATGCCTAGCACAAACCATTGTACCAATTTTATTTCCCCATTTATTTAAAATCATAAAAATATGACTTAAATCATTATGTTACATAATTATGCTTTAAAACAAACAAACACCTATTTTATTTCATGTCATTATGTCAAACTTCAATTTTGCAATGATGGTATAATTCCTAGGGAATTATCTAAAAATTTTATCACACTTAGGAATTTATGCCTAGCAAAAGTCATTTTAAAATATTCCATGCATAATATTTTTCATGGAAATCTAAAAAACAAATCATCATCATCATCATCATTTGCATCATCACAACAAAGTCTTAAGACAGTCTCTTAAGCACTCTTTTACTTTTAGAAATATTTCTATACTAGGATTAGCTTGACGACCGAGTGAGCAGCGACTCCATGAAATGGTCTATAATAGCGACAATTTACTTTGAAATTATTGTTAAAAGTCCCCTTTTTATCAAATTATCACACCACAAACAACCAAATTGTTTACATTAGATTATTTCATTTAAAATCTTACAGCATGACATCAAAATTATAATGTTTCCAAGTGGCATAATTACATGAATCATCGAATCAATCAATAAAAACATTAAAGCATCATACAAATACATAAGATAAGTCATATGATCAAAAAAAATATCTCATCTATATATATCTCAACAGTATATGTACATCATCTCAAAACTAGATTGGTATGCCACAATCTGTACCTAGGCATACTCAATCCCCTATCAAAAATAATAATAAGCACTATAATCAATCTGTGCAGTGCAATCTGTAGTAGTTAGCCTCGATAACCCCTCGAGATCTCAGCCTCATCTCATCCCTTGCCCTAAGGTGGACGAGGTGGCCCCATCATAGTCCATGTGGTGCTATGAGTCTTGGACTCTGATCATGATGATGTCCTTGATGACCTCATCTCGATAGGATCCGCAATATGGATCGATAGTGGTAACCTCTACCCCTCTGGCACCATATGGTGGTATAGTGTCTGATAGAATGTGACCTAGGCAATAGCCCATGTTAGATCCTGAGTGCTCGCCCCTCCGCTTCATGCTCTAAGGCATTCTACCTCATCTTTGAGCTATATGGCCTCCTCTCAGTGTCGTGCAGCCTCATACTATAGAGTCTGCACCTCTACCTAGAGACGAAAAGTCTTCGCTCAGAGAGTAGCCATCTCACTACTCTCTCCTATGTCCACACCCTTGCCCTTATCGAGCGATGGTGGTCTCTCTATCAATGGATAAGGGGGTCTCTCCTCCCTCCTCTCCCATTTTCATGGCCTCTACTGAGCCTGTAGTCTCCTATGCTCTATCCTGCCATGACCCTGTGCCACCTCAATGGCCGCCTGGCATCGCCTCCCCATCCGACGCACAACTATGTGAATCAGACCCTGAGCCCTCGTCATCCGAGGAGGGCGGATGCCTGTGTACCAGGCATCATAGCCGTTAGCTACCCCAGCATTGTCCCCATCCACTAGTTGAATGGGGGCATATTCTATGTTCGGACCCCAAAAGCACTGCATATCTGGAGCCCCGCTAACTGTAGTTTTATCCCAGATAGTCCAGGAAAACTTGTAGTCTCTGAGGGATGGGATCCCCTGCTGTAGACTAAAATGCCTCAAAACTTAGTCATAGCAGTGGAGCTCCACCTCTCCCTTCTCCATCCTCAGCTAGTAGACTCGCTTGACATGAGCTAGATCCTATCTATCCTCAGCCCACCCTGGATGATCTATCCAAGGCCTCTAGGTGATCTGGTCGGAGATAAGGTCATCAAGTAGTCTTTGAGACATTGGCAGATCTATCCACCGTTGTGACCCTCTCTAGAGCCACCAGTAGAAATCTCGAGGCCTCTCCCCGTCAATCCCTATTAGTGGAAGCCCTACTGGCCTTCGCACTATGATGTGCTCCCAGCACCAAACCTATAGTAGAGATGTCATAACCAGACATTGGCCACCCTTGTATACGACCCAATGCAAGATCCTATACAAATGACATAGTACAAAGCTCCTCCAAAAAAACCTGTATTCGTGGTCTCTCATGTCATAGACCACATCTGTCAGTAGCCATGGTAATCTACATCCACTCTGATGGCATAGTAGCAGACCACCTACAACCCTAGCCAAAACCTGTTTCAGTCTAGATTCCCTAGGCATCTATCGTAGAGATTTGATGTTCACTCCGCCCTTCTCCAGGGCAAAGCTCGAATCTTTGCATAGTCGCATCATCACGTGGCCCTGATTGGCCATGGGAGTGATTATCTGTCCTTGTATGGGGATCCTCAAAATCCTCCATACATCCTCTAGTGTGGGAGTCATCTCCCCTATCGATAATCAAAAATAGGAAGAACCCGGATACCACCTCTCTACTAGGGCTATCAATAGCCCCATATCTGTAGAAACCTGTGGCATCTCTACCACATGCTGCAAGCCAACCTGAGCCAGCTGATATTGCTCTGCCTGAGATAGAGCGGCCAAGTCATTCCTCAACCCGTCGTATTTCCATTCTCTGCTCTTTAGTAATCCTCTCTGCAACATAAACAACAAAACAATAAAAATCATTAATAAAACAATCATTAATAATGCAAGTACAGCAAGTTCAATTTAATAAATGATGATATCGTCCACTATTGGACGATATCATCCCAAATTTGAGCAAATTCGTCTTCGATTTTGCCAACCAAAATCGTCCCCTTTTTGATGAAATTGTCCCCTTTTTGTCGATTTTGCCCCTGGACAAAATCAGTGATATCGAGAAGATTTTGACGAAATCGAGACGATTTCATCTTGACGACGTCGACAACCCAAAAATGGCCACGATGCTCAAAAATTATCAAAATTTAATCTAAAAGCATGAAATTCAAAATTCAAGCCTTCTAAACTAAGTTTAGACCCTTACTCGTAGCCCACGCCGGACCTCTGTCGATCTATGTGCTGTCTCGACCATCTTGTCCGCAAAGCTCTAGAAACCAGAAAATAATGAAAATGAACAGTAAAAATGAATTAGGGTTTTTCCCTATTTTTCTTAATTTTATTCAAAAACACTTAAACAACATTTTAATTTTTTTTTGCTTTTTCGCATTTTTACCTCAAACGTTCGATTTGGGTAAAAACACGGAGGGGGCATCATAGTAAGCTGTCGTACGATTCGACCAAGAATCATCGCCTAAAAATGGGAATAAATTTTTGCTTTCTCACAGATCGAGAAGAACTCATCTTTAACGCATTTTACTTGGAAAATTTGCTAAAGAGGGGGCAAAATGTAGCACCCTAAAATTGGCACAGTAAAACTTAGCAATAATCAAAATTACATTAGTAATAATTCAAATTCAAATTTTAACCCCAAAATCGCTCCCAAACCGCCTGCTGCCCGTTTCCTCATTTTCCATGCCATTTTTAGAGTTTGTTTTGTCTATTTGACTATATTGTCGCCGATAAGATGATATCACCTTAAATCGAATGATTTCATCTGGAGAAGAACGTCCATACGATCTTGTCCCAAACTGATTTATGCATAGTTAGCTTCTATTTCAACGACGTCTCTAATCTGGGCAGAAGCATGTCTGCACCATTAGAGACCTCCCCTATTGGATATCTTCCAAATTAGGATGATCTCCAACCTCCTAACCTCCCTCCTAAGCCTATTTAACCTTAGGACCTCCTCTTTGTTGGCAATTTTGGGTACATTGGGTACATTGCCTTTGCTCAAGTGTTGATGTTGTCATTGATGTCAAGAAGCAGAAGGGTTTTTGTGAAAACCAAGGCAGACAAAATAAAAGGTTTTATTTAAAACCATGGACAACAGATTTGAAATGGGTTTTTCTTAAAACCCAAGTTGGCTCTTCGTTTCGTTGAAAAAGGTGCCCCGGTGATGAAGATATTTAATTTTAAATATTTAGTTTAAATTTTATTTATTTAAAATTTAAATTAATATTTTAAAATTAAATTAATGTATTTTCCGTCGTGGTTGAAAATGCCGACGTATTTGGAAATAAAGGGCGAAATGAAAGTGCATATATAATAAGGCTATTAAATTCATTTAATGGTGTGTGATATTCGAAAGGCGCTCGTTCGATGAAATAATCGAAGAAGGATATAAGAGCGTGCTTCGTGCGACACACGAGTTTCAAAGGTCTCAGTGGTAGTGTTAGAAACAAGTTCGAATCGATGACGTTGTAGATAAAGCTCGATTTTCGTAGTGCATACGAATGGTGAAAAAAAGAGCTTGTGGCAAAAGTTTTTCATTCGCTATTGCAGGTTAAATATCAGGAGGTTATACTTTGGTGCAACACTCGAGGCGCACACGGTTTTAAGATGCATATTTTGTGTAGAAGACAACAAGCACGATGTACTTGTTAGGACTCGTGCGAGCGCGCAGCTCGACGACAGCTCCGTCACGGTTAAGGCGCTTTGGGAAGGTGGAGAACGAGGGGTCGAAACCCTTCAAGACAAGTTTATTTTGTATTTAATGTTTTAAATTTGCTCACGTGGAGTTATAAGATGGTTAAGGGGTGTGTCAGGCCTTAGAGAAATTAAAGGGGTCATAAATTATTTTATGTTTAACAAGACTAGCATATGACATTGATATTGAAGTGATTTAATTATTGGGAGTTATAAGGGTTTAGATATTTGTGAGATTAAAAGGTATTATAATGTAAAAAATAATTAGAGAGGTGTAATAAGTTGTTGAAATAATTATTGTGATTTAGTTTATGGTACAAGTGGTTTTAGGAGAGATAAGGAAGTTGTGCAATTAGAGACCTTGGTGATGATTATTGAAAAGTGGAGTAATGTTGATTATGTTGTGATCTACTAACCTTTGTGAAGATTGGCAAAAGAACTTTGTGATTGTGGCAGATTTCCAAAGGGGTTCCTTCACTTCAATAAGGTATGGGCACATTCTTCTTATGAGTATGATTGGTGTATGTTTTCCTGAAATAAGATTGGAGTGAAAAGGTATTCAACAAGGTTTCCTTTGGTTGGGTGTAAGTCCTAGTTTCTGGTTTGTTGAAGACTACTTATGCATTGTTATCATTGATGAGAGTTTTGGTGAATGCATAATTCTGGTTTGAGGTAGTGGAAGCATTGTGCACTAGGGTTTATGATTGTGAGTCTTGCTACTTGCTTTGAGTTGGTGAAACCCTTAGTTGGCTGTTTTGATATTGATGGTTGAGTTGCTTCCATAGTGGTTGTGTTGATCAAGTTAATGCTTTACTTGATACATGATATTGGGCTTACTCCATTGAGTTGATTTGAACAAGTTATTCTATGCATTTGGTGATATTGTGTTGGTGGCTGTTTTGTTCAAATATCTTTGGAGGGAAAAGGATTTCTACTTGTTTCCTTTTCTTGTGATGATTGGTTGAATGCTTCAAGGTTAATGTTGAGTTGAATGATGTTGGTTAAACCTTGTCTTTAAGCATTGTTGTTGAAGCCCTAATTGGTTGAGAAAAGATATTGGTTGTTGGAAAGAACATGAGTATCATTGTTATATGAGATATTGCATGGTTGGCAATTGTTGGGTTGTATTTCATGTTCTTGAGAAAAGCATACTACATCTATCTTATTCTTTTGAGATTTGAGATTGAGTTGAGATTGAGATTGGGAGTTAAGTATAGAACATATTGAGTCTCTAACAATTCTCTTTATGCTTCTATGAGGTTGATGAATCATATTGAGTCTCTAACAATTCTCTTTATGCTTCTATGAGGTGGATGAATCACATTGGGTCTCTAACCATTCTCTTTGTGGGTTCATGCCAAGCAAGTGTTCTTGATAAACTTGTGAGCGGGTTTTGGACAGGTTCCATTGGGGACTTGTGAGCAGGTTTTGGACGAGTTCCTGTGGGGACTTGTGAGCAGATTTGGACAGGTCTTAGCAGAGGACTTGTGAAGCTGAGGTTGATAGTTCTATCAGAGAACTTGAGGACAGAGGTGCATTGGTTCTATGAGAAGAACCTGAGGACAGATTTGTGCCAGACCGAAGGACTGTGTTTGGTGTTGATCAAAGACAGAGGACGAGGACATTTGTGCTAGACCGAAGGACTGTGTTTAGTGCAAATTCGAGGACCAGATTTGAGGTGATAGAGTTGAGGACAGAGGTCTCCAGCTAGAGCAGGGAAGACAGGTGTCTTCTGTGGATAGAGTTCCATTTGCTAAGGGCAGCGGAGGCAGAGGTCTTCTAGAGGATCACCAGCCAGAGCAGAGGTAGGGGAAGGTATCTCCTTTGAGCGAGAGGCTCATAAATTCAGATTGGGGGAAGGTTTCTCCTTTGAGCCGAGGCTCATAAACATTGTAATTGGGAAGGTTTCCCAAAGAACTTTGAGATAACTTTTAGAGAAAAGTTTTGTGGATGAACCATTAAATTGTTGTGTCACTTTGTGGATGGTTTTGTGCATTGCTTTGATATTGCTTTGGGTATATTGCTTTACTGTTTTGAAGTATAAAGGAAAAAGTAAAAAGAGGTCTTATACTGTTCACCCCCCTCTCAGTATAAGCTTGTGTTCTTCAATTGGTATCAGAGCCGGTTCCTTCGAAAAGTTTAACGACTTGAAGGAAAAGCTAGTAAAGAACACAATGGATCATTCAAGTGGCAATGCAGCACCTATTCTTGATGGATCAGATTTTGGTCTTTGGAGTGCAAGGATGAAGGTTCATCTAATGGCACTTGGGAATGAGGTTTGGGAAGTGATTGAAGATGAGTACACTATTCCTGAACATGGTCCTAATACTAAAGAAGAAAGGCTCCTACATCACAAGCAATTCAAAAGCAATGAATGCAATCCTGAAAGGCTTATAGAAAGCGGATCTCACCAAAGTGATTCACTGCAAGACAGCTAGTGAAATGTGGAATCAGTTGAAGGTGGTTCATACAGGTGATACAAATTTTAGAAAGGCCAAGTTGAGACACTTCAAAGGTATGTTTGAACAACTCAAAATGAATGATGATGAAAATATTAGTGACTACATGCTTCGTATGGATGAAGTTGTTAACTCCATGAAAGACTTAGGTTTTGAGCTTGCTGAAAATGATGTTTGTGATAAGATTTTAAGATCTCTTCCTAATAGATTTAGTGAAAATATTTCTGCTATTGAGGAAGCTAAAGATTTGGATAAGTTAAAAAAGGATGAGCTCCATAGTATACTTGCAGCATTTGAGTTAAGAACTCAAGTGAAGGTTGATGTCAAGAAGGAGGCGGCTTTCAAGACTACCAAGAATTCCAAAGGTAAACAACTTCAAGAGAGTGATGAGTCTTCTGGTGATGAAGAGGCATATTACAGCAAGAAAGGCAAGTTCTTTAGAAAGCACAAAAATATGAAAAACGTGAGATGTTTCAATTGTGGAAAGTTTGGTCATTATGCTACTAATTGTACTGTTGCCAAGGATGAAAGTGATGAAGTTAAACAGGATTGTAAGAGCAAGGATTCTGAAAGGCATAGGCATCAAAGGAAGAACAAAGATGAGCACAACAATAAAGGAAAGAGGTATTCTCACAAGCACAAGAAGAGCTTCTACCTAGACAAAGCAAGTAAGTGTTCTAGCAGTGATAGTGAAAGTTCTTCAAGTGATAATGAAAATGAGATGTTGTTCATATCGAAAAAGAGGAAGAACCGAAACATAGATTCATTATCATGAAATGTCTTAGATGTGGAAATTTTGGTCACCTTGAGGATGATTGCACAAATAATGAATTGGTTGTTAGTATGTATGAGGATGCTTCAGAAAATGATAAGGAAGATGCATGTATGGTTTTTGAAAAGGGTAGCACCTCTAGTGATAAGAAATCTGAAAAAGGCCTTGATAATTCAAAGTGCAATCAAATAGAGGATCTTGAATGTGAACTTACAAATGCTCTTAGTGTTTTGAAAAAGGAAAGAAAGAAGAATGCTAGACTCAAGGATAAGTTAGATGAATGTTGTATGGAGAGAGATGAACTTATAGAAAGTCTTGATGTCTCTATGGCTAATGCACAAGAACTCAAGAATGAGTTAGAATCTAAGGTGCTTGAGTATAGTGAATTAGAACAGAAAATGGCTTCTTTGAAAGAGGAAAATAAAAAGTACAAGGATAAGTTGTACAAGTTTCAAGAAAGCTCCAAAAAGGTTAAGTCTCTCATCCAAAGTCAAAGAAATCCAACAGATAAAACAGGTCTTGGTTTTGTTAAGCCTCACAAGAAACAAGTTGGAGAGTCTAGTAAGAGATTCCAAAAGGAAGAGAGTTCTAATGAGGAAAATATTTCAGATCATGAGTCCTTGAATGATAGATGCATAGAAACAGAAAACAGATTTCGGAATGAGAAGAAGGAGAAGTTTTCAGGACCTGAGAAGTCAAATAAAGGAAAGTTTCAAGGCAGATGTTTTGCTTGTCACAGGTTTGGTCACATGGCTGTACATTGCATGGCTCGGGTGAAGAAGGTAAATAACAGTTTCAGAAGTGGTGATTTCTTTTATGGGTATTGCTACTCTTGCAATCAGTTTGGGCACAAGGCAGTTCATTGCAAGGCAAACAATAGGAACAGGTTTAGTCAGAACAAGTGGATTCAAAGAACAGGTATGCCTCAAAGAAATAACATTGTTACTTGTTACAAGTGCAACAATGAAGGTCACATAGCTAGACAGTGTAGAGCTGAAATTCCAGAATACAAGAACAAGAACAGTGGCATGATCAGGTCCAAGGATCAGAACAATGACAGGAACAGGAATATGGACAGAGAGTTCAAGAGAAGGCCCGACAAGGAAGTTATAGACGCCGATGATGATCAGTGCCTAATGGGAGTTTTACTCCCACCCCAGAATTAATCACCTCAATAGGAGGTGGGGGAGGGACTAAGCTAAGAGGCTCATTCTTAGTCCCAAAGGTGGCCCTTTGCCATTGATGACAAAGGGGGAGAGATATGAGTAAGGGGGAGAGCTTCAAGTGAAGAGGAAAGCTTCAAGTCAGGGGGAGCAAAACTTCAAAGGTAGATTCTCAGTTGTGGGTTTCAGTTTTGGCTCTTGAAGATGTGTTTTTAGTAAAGTTTTGCCATCAATGACAAAGGGGGAGATTGTTGGCAATTTTGGGTACATTGGGTACATTGCCTTTGCTCAAGTGTTGATGTTGTCATTGATGTCAAGAAGCAGAAGGGTTTTTGTGAAAACCAAGGCAGACAAAATAAAAGGTTTTATTTAAAACCATGGACAACAGATTTGAAATGGGTTTTTCTTAAAACCCAAGTTGGCTCTTCGTTTCATTGAAAAAGGTGCCCCGGTGATGAAGATATTTAATTTTAAATATTTAGTTTAAATTTTATTTATTTAAAATTTAAATTAATATTTTAAAATTAAATTAATGTATTTTCCGTCGTGGTTGAAAATGCCGACGTATTTGGAAATAAAGGGCGAAATGAAAGTGCATATATAATAAGGCTATTAAATTCATTTAATGGTGTGTGATATTCGAAAGGCGCTCGTTCGATAAAATAATCGAAGAAGGATATAAGACTGTGCTTCGTGCGACACACGAGTTTCAAAGGTCTCAGTGGCAGTGTTAGAAACAAGTTCGAATCGATGACGTTGTAGATAAAGCTCGATTTTCGTAGTGCATACGAATGGTGAAAAAAGAGCTTGTGGCAAAAGTTTTCATTCGCTATTGAAGGTTAAATATCAGGAGGTTATACTTTGGTGCAACACTCGAGGCGCACGCGATTTTAAGATGCATATTTTGTGTAGAAGACAACAAGCATGATGTACTTGTTAGGACTCGTGCGAGCGCACAGCTCGACGACAGCTCCGTCACGGTTAAGGCGCTTTGGGAAGGTGGAGAACGAGGGGTCGAAACCCTTCAAGACAAGTTTATTTTGTATTTAATGTTTTAAATTTGCTCATGTGGAGTTATAAGATGGTTAAGGGGTGTGTCAGGCCTTAGATAAATTAAAGGGGTCATAAATTATTTTATGTTTAACAAGACTAGCATATGACATTGATATTGAAGTGATTTAATTATTGGGAGTTATAAGGGTTTAGATATTTGTGAGATTAAAAGGTATTATAATGTAAAAAATAATTAGAGAGGTGTAATAAGTTGTTGAAATAATTATTGTGATTTAGTTTATGGTACAAGTGGTTTTAGGAGAGATAAGGAAGTTGTGCAATTAGAGACCTTGGTGATGATTATTGAAAAATGGAGTAATGTTGTAATCTACTAACCTTTGTGAAGATTGGCAAAAGAACTTTGTGATTGTGGCAGATTTCCAAAGGGGTTCCTTCACTTCAATAAGGTATGGGCACATTCTTCTTATGAGTATGATTGGTGTATGTTTTCCTGAAATAAGATTGGAGTGAAAAGGTATTCAACAAGGTTTCCTTTGGTTGGGTGTAAGTCCTAGTTTCTGGTTTGTTGAAGACTACTTATGCATTGTTATCATTGATGAGAGTTTTGGTGAATGCATAATTCTGGTTTGAGGTAGTGGAAGCATTGTGCACTAGGGTTTATGATTGTGAGTCTTGCTACTTGCTTTGAGTTGGTGAAACCCTTAGTTGGCTGTTTTGATATTGATGGATGAGTTGCTTCCATAGTGGTTGTGTTGATCAAGTTAATGCTTTACTTGATACATGATATTGGGCTTACTCCATTGAGTTGATTTGAACAAGTTATTCTATGCATTTGGTGATATTGTGTTGGTGGCTGTTTTGTTCAAATATCTTTGGAGGGAAAAGGATTTCTACTTGTTTCCTTTTCTTGTGATGATTGGTTGAATGCTTCAAGGTTAATGTTGAGTTGAATGATGTTGGTTAAACCTTGTCTTTAAGCATTGTTGTTGAAGCCCTAATTGGTTGAGAAAAGATATTGGTTGTTGGAAAGAACATGAGTATCATTGTTATATGAGATATTGCATGGTTGGCAATTGTTGGGTTGTATTTCATGTTCTTGAGAAAAGCATACTACATCTATCTTATTCTTTTGAGATTTGAGATTGAGTTGAGATTGAGATTGGGAGTTAAGTATAGAACATATTGAGTCTCTAACAATTCTCTTTATGCTTCTATGAGGTTGATGAATCATATTGAGTCTCTAACAATTCTCTTTATGCTTCTATGAGGTGGATGAATCACATTGGGTCTCTAACCATTCTCTTTGTGGGTTCATGCCAAGCAAGTGTTCTTGATAAACTTGTGAGCAGGTTTTGGACAGGTTCCATTGGGGACTTGTGAGCAGGTTTTGGACAGGTTCCTGTGGGGACTTGTGAGCAGATTTGGACAGGTCTTAGCAGAGGACTTGTGAAGCTGAGGTTGATAGTTCTATCAGAGAACTTGAGGACAGAGGTGCATTGGTTCTATGAGAAGAACCCGAGGACAGATTTGTGCCAGACCGAAGGACCGTGTTTGGTGCTGATCAAAGACAGAGGACGAGGACATTTGTGCTAGACCGAAGGACCGTGTTTAGTGCAAATTCAAGTACCAGCTTTGAGGTGATAGAGTTGAGGACAAAGGTCTCCAGCCGGAGCAGGGAAGACAGGTGTCTTCTGTGGATAGAGTTCCATTTGCTAAGGGCAGCGGAGGCAGAGGTCTTCTAGAGGATCACCAGCCAGAGCAGAGGTAGGGGAAGGTATCTCCTTTGAGCGAGAGGCTCATAAATTCAGATTGGGGGAAGGTTTCTCCTTTGAGCCGAGGCTCATAAACATTGTAATTGGGAAGGTTTCCCAAAGAACTTTGAGATAACTTATAGAGAAAAGTTTTGTGGAAATAAATTGTTGTGTCACTTTGTGGATGGTTTTGTGCATTGCTTTGATATTGCTTTGGGTATATTGCTTTACTGTTTTGAAGTATAAAGGAAAAAGTAAAAAGTGGTCTTATACTGTTCACCCTCCCCTTCTCAGTATAAGCTTGTGTTATTCACTCTTGGCATTCCCCCTGAATGAAATTCCCTGTAACATGAATTCTACATGCCTTAGACTATCTTAAACCACCATTTGCATTTGTATTTTTCAAGTTTGTTTGCAAGAACTTCATTGTTTTTCAGCCGGAGCAAGCTCAGATCGTCGCAGACGATCCTGTTTAATTCGAGATGATTTCGTACCAATCAAAGATGATTTTGACTGCAGTCAACATTTGGGGCAATCAATGCCCAAGGTTTGTGTTTTCTCATTTTGTTTGTTGATTTATCCTGCATTTAGTTAAATTTGTTATTATTCCTTATTGTTCTGCATCTTGGAGTTCACCCATATAGCTTAAGTGCACAATGAAGTCATAATTTGTCATTAGGATTTCATAATCTACTTGAATTTTTATTTGTGATTATCACCTTAGCATCTATGTTGCCATTTTACACCATTTCTCTCTATTAGAATAGTTGCATTTCTGGTATTTTGTATCTATCTCTCTGTTTGCAGGTCTCTGACGAATTCGTATGACGAATTCGTCAAATCTCAGATGATCCCGTCAGATCTCATACGATCCTGTCAAATTCTAGATGATCTGGACTGCTACAAAAATTAGAACCTTCATCAGACATCCGAATCAGGTATGGTTCTTTAATCTAGCATATTCTTTCTATTTTTTGTCCAAACCTATTTTCTATATTTATTTAATTTGCATTTTCATAATAGAACACTTAGATTCATCTGGACAAACCTAGGACTTGGATGTTTAAATATAATACTAAACACATTAAACACATTCCCAACCTAGGCGTGGAAACTACCACTAAACGTTTCCTGGTGAACCCCACCATCCATCGAAAATCACCTTAATACCCCTCCCCCAAGAGGCGGGACCTTCAAAGGGCCTCTCAGTCCAAGGTACCATCCCATCCTTTTCCCATCCCCCTTCCGAGTGCGAATCCTTTATCATGAAGGTAAGGGTGCAAAATTTTTGGAATGATACAATTTTCTAATGAATTGATTCCTCCATACATGAAATTTATGTGATTAGAGGAGGAGCCCACTAGTACAATTATGCCAATAGTTAAAGAGATACAACTAGGGCAACAAAAATCCCTAACTATTTATATTATTGGAGGTAAAAGTACTATATTATGTACAAGGTACTCTCCTATACTAGGAGTGGTCATATGTACAACAACATTGGGGGTATGATATTAGAGCATTGGAGAGGGAGATGAAGAGGATGACTATGCATTGTCCATAAAAGTGGAGTGAGATGTAGAGGATGGCATATAGGATTATATGTCCCTTGATTCATGTCAAGGATGGATGGATGGACCTTATATGAGTTTGGAGGTGGGGGTGGATCAGGTGTCATGCAACAAGATGTGGTTTGATATGCATGTGTTGGCATAGGTATGGAGGAGATAGAATGGCTGATAATGGTAGTAATGAGGGTGGTTGTAGCTTGTTTAATGGGATAGGTGATTGGAGTGGAATGAGGATCAATGATATGGTGGTTGGGATTAGTGGAAGAATTAGAAGGGTGTACTCTAAATAGAGTGTGTAGGGACTGATTGGAAAAAGAGGCTTGAAGGAGGATGATGTGGTATGGGTGCAATGGACAATGTTGAGGATAGAGACCTAGCCATTGAGGATGAAGGAGGGGTATACACATAATATGAAGAATAAAGAGGTTTGGGATGAATTTGAATGACTTGCATGCTGTAATAAGGGTAAAATGGTTGAGCATTAGGAGAAGGATAAGAACAAGGTTATTAGTGTTGAGGAGGAAGGTGCAAATAATATGAAGAATATGGATGATTTTTATTTGAGGTAGGATGATGTGTGTAGTTAATACCTAAGTATGAATAATGGGGATTGGATTGGGTGAGATCAAGTGAGTGTGTTGTAGATTGGTAATGTGAGAGATAGGTGAGGAAGTGCGAGATGTGCTTGGTTGGTGTGATGAGCTAAGTGGGCACTGATTAAGAGATATATGTGTTGAAGGAAAGGAGGACTTGTTCAGGTGTGTGACCATGTGGCAATACTTGAATAGTTCATTGTTCATTGGAATGTAATGGATGTGATCCTCATGTGTGTATTTGTAGCAATGGTGTAAGGTTGAGGGTATGCACTATATATCCTATATCCATGATCTACCTAGGAGTACATTGTAGTGTATATCTCCATCCAAGACATGACATAGAGTATGGATAGTTTAGACGACTACTTGGATAGGGAGGATGACTATTCCTATTGTTGAGCATTGGGTATTAGTGAATGTCTATAGAGAGAAGGTAGAATCGATGATGTGAGTGCGTGGAATATTAAGATGTTTAAGGATGGATGATGTGATGATGTTGATGGATGAGCCCATGTAACATAGGATATGTTTGAATATTTTATTGTCAATAGTACGTATAATGTGCAAGGACAGATCTAGTCCTTCTACCAGGATAGTCTTAATCTTAGTGTCATAAAATGTAATGATCGACAAAGTGCATGTTTGAATGTTATCCATGAAATTTGATAAAGCATTAGGTTCATGGGTTTGCAATGCTATAGATTTAAGGATATCCATTAATTACTATTTATGAGGAGGCACTTGTTGGATTATCTCATAAATTGAGAGCTTAGCTAAGGTCATTTTGAGGCTATGGAAAATCCTGCTTTTTTATATGGATGACTGGCTAGGGTTGAGACATAATGGTGACTTGGATTAGTGGAGGTGTCATAGTTGATGAGGATGGCACATTTCAAGGGTTGGTTGTTTATGTAGGTGGGTTTGGATATCATCAATTTCTAGTGACCACATGAATCATGGCAACAAAACCTAGATAATTGGAGGTATTATTGACATGGTTAACTTGATTTTATTGAGGGATAGTCATAGTTTCTCTAGTGTCTAGTTGTTCTATGGCATGTTATGGTAATAGGGTTTGATACATACCTGTATTTTGATTAAGGGGAGCAAGAGGTTATTTTACTTTGATAATACCCCTCTTAATAAAATCATGTAACTTGTGCTTAAGTTGGATGCACCTAGTGATATTATGACCCCTTTTAATAATAGATGCAGTATTGATTTTATCTATACCCTCTTCATTGCGGTTTATTTAGATTTTCAAGTCTCATATCAGATAAGGAGACCAATTGTGTGTCCATAAGTTTTTATAAAATGCTAGATAGGGGCTCTGATAGGTGTAAAATTGCACTAGATCTATTGAGAACGTGAAACTTGATGAGTGCTATTTTGATTTTGGGTAGGAGGTGGTACAATATTGTATGTCAGCTACTATGGTTTATAAGAAGGTTATTGCATTGGAGGTTGAGGTTTTTGCTGGGGAGGTTGAGTGGTTAGGCTACTCAACACTACCTGGTTGACTTGGGTAAGTTTGTATTGATTGTTTGTGTTGTTTCCCTTGGTATTTTAACCTAGCCATTCCTTCTAAAACTTGATTTCTCCTTCTTAGATTTTGATATCCTCAATAATTTTGGCTTTATTAAGAGCTTCCTCAAGAATTTGGTATTGTTGGACTTGAATGAGGGATATTGATTTGGAATAACTTTTAGTAAACATCCAAGTTATCTTAGTGATGGGGATAGAGAAGAGTAACTTAGTTAATACCTCCATCCATCAATTTCCATATCAAGGAAAGACCCATCATAAAATTGATGAAGGTTGGTGAGATCCATTAAAATGGTCTTCTTATTAACATTTAGAGTGAAGTGATCTAATAAGGTATTGACTAGCTATTTAAAATTATACAAGTTATATCTAGGCAAATGGTTGTACCAATCCAAATCTCCTATTGCAAGGTGTACTAAAAAGATATGGAGCATGAGGGGATCTATCTCATTGATGAGATAGAACATGTTCATGAATGTGGTCAAGTTGTCCTAAGGATTCTCTTTACCCTTAAACTTTTAAAATTTAGGCATTTAAAATAGGGGAGGATAGGGTAGCACTAGAATTGAAGGATTTATGGGGTAGTTTTTAAGTTGAATCAAGGTTGGATTTTGATACCCCATACCTATAAATTGAGATTCTAAGCTATGACCTTATTGGAAAACTATTGGAATGCACCTAGAGTGACTTGGGGAGTTAAATAGTGAGTGTCATTATGAATCATATGGGATGGCTCTATGGGAGATATGTTTCATGTGAATAGAGGTGATGGTAATGGTGGTGGTTGGGATCAAAATATGGCACTTGTGGGACCTGGGATCATGAGGGTGGATATTGATTATGTTGATGACAATTATTATCGGTGTGCGTGATATGTGATGGTGGTTTTTGAGTGTGTTTTTGATGGTAAATAGGCAATTGAAGTGGGGGATACAATTATGGGTAGGAATGAATGGTTTGTGTAGAGGTAAAATTATGTGTGGGTTTGATGGGTGTGATTGGTATGGTTGAGATGTGGGTTTATATAGATTAGAAGTGGAATGATATTGATGAGGTGGTGGTTGATGTGGGTGTTGTTTATGCAATTGTGTCATAGGCCACTTATGATATTCATGAGGGTGATAATAGATCATAGCCACCATAGGTGGACAAGAAGCCTAGGATGACAACTAGGGAAATAATTATCCTTGAGTCAGTAGATGTGATGAAGGATGAGGAGTTTGAGGTGGTTGTTGGGGAATGTGAATGGTGTGAGAATAACTAATGTGAAAATATGGGAAATTATTAGGAGGTGCTTTGTGGAAAGATAATTAATGAGAAGATACCCCAAGATTATAGAATTATAGGGGACAAGCAGAGCATGCGGTAGAAGAATGTACAACGTGTGCACTAGTGATATGAATGGTAGGTGATGAAGGGTAAATTATGGGAGGAGTGACATGGAAATTCATGGATTGAAGAGTTGGAATAAAAAATTATAAATAATATGGAATGGATGAGTGTATATGGGAAATGATACAAACTTAGGCTAAATGATGTGGGTGAGAAGTGTGCATGATGTAAGGAGATGATGTATAAGTGTGCATGCATTGTGATTAATGGACATGTTTGGAAGAAAACAAGTGGTTAAGGTTGATGGACATAGACAATGGGTCTATGGAATGCATCAGAGGGTGATACTAGTTCCCTTAGGTGGTGAGGACATTGGTGGCATCAAAATTTTGCACACTCATTTTGTGTGGTGAAAAATAGAAGATGTGGGAGGTTATGGAGGATGATAAGACTTATAAGCCTACACTTAGGAAAGTGTGGAGTTAGTATGGGAAGGAATATCTAGCAGAGGTAAATATGAAAGGAATGAGCTAGGTGGTAGGAGATGTGATGAAGGGTCCTGAGAATAAGAGGTGATTGGATATGATATATTGGATTGGTGAAAAGGAGGTGGACCGCATAGAGATCAATGGGTCTTTTTTTTTAGAATTTTGAAAGGAAAAATGGAGAAAATAAATTCAATCTAATAAATGAAAGGAACTACGCTACGTATTTTTGCATAATATTAAAGGACACAAGTGATTGACCTATAAGACTATGCTAGAAAGAAAGGAAATTGGTCATATTTTGCCTTTGAATCAAATCATATTCAATGGTTTTCTAAGGTTGAGAATCACCCTAGGTGGTTATGTCTAATATTAAGAACTACCTTGTGTAGTTGAGACTAAGCTTGAGAACTATGCTAGGTAGTTGTGTCTAAGCTTGATAACCACCCTATGTGGTTGAGATTGATCTTTATGACTATCTTGGGTAGTTGTTCTTGAGCCTATGAATCATCCTATGTGCTTGTTTGAGCCTATGAACCACCTTGGATAGTTGTGCTTGAGCCTATGAGGGTAGATCTTGCAATATCCAACCCTAATTTGAGAGGTGTGACTATGTATTTCTTACCCTTGGATACCTGTAATAGAGAATGAAAATAGGAGATTAGAAAAGCAAGCTAAAAAAGCATGCAAACACAAATAACCATAAGAAAAATATATAAGATATTCTATGTTTTGTGGAAGCACCAAAGCTCATACAAATAAATGTCAAATGTTTCATGGGAAAAGGGTCTCATAATGATTTCCATTTGTGTGAAAGAGGAAATACACACTAAAAATTGAAAATAGAAAAAATGAAATATAAAGAGATTTTCAATAGATTTGATATTGATAAGATTTTTATTTTACGAATTGACCTTTTTGGTTACAATCAACCTCCAAAAATGGAGGGTTTTCTTTCACAAGTAATATCTATGGTATCACAAATTATCTCCATGATAACACAATGGGTTATGTGAGGTTTTAGAAGGTTAATTGCTTGACCTCCTGAGCTTCCATGCATATCCAATACTTTTTGAAGAGACATAAATGCAACACCAAATAATAGAAATATAAAGTAGAACTCAAAGAACAATATTGCAAAATGAATGGTATTTATTAATGGGGGGACCCTCAAAAATCCATTACTACAATAAGAATTCATGAATTATTTGATACATATTTTACAATGGCTAGGGTTCTCTAAAACTCTATCAAGCAACACTTGTGGTATCTCAAAACACGTATCTGCTCCCAACATAAGTGAGTGAGCTTCTAGTTATCCAATGCTAGGTCAATCCATCTTAAACAATTATCTAATATTGATGTAACAATTCCATATATGTACACAATAAAATAGCAAATGAGTTAGTAGAAACTATAATGTGAGGCCCTCAGAAAGGAGATAAAAACCCTAGCTATGCAATATGAATAAATAAACAGAATCTGAAAGTGCATAAATGAAATACAAATACAAGATTTACCTTACTTGTCTCCTATATTCTAATTTAATGAACTTTGTTGCATTAAACTGGCTTGGCAATGCCCTAGCATCACCTAGAGGCTAGGGAGACTTCATAATTTTGGAGTAAAATGCCCATGGGTACTCGACGACTACAGGAAACACCTATGGGCACTCGATAATGGTAGAGGATACCCAAATATGATTGAAAATGAGAAAGGAAGCACCCAGAGGCACTCAAGAATGATGGGAAGTGCTCGAAGGCATTCGATGGTTGAGAGGGAAGTCTATAGAAGCATATTTGGATGAGCGAGGGAGGTGGTGATGGATTCAGGGACTATGGCAAGCAATGATGGAAGGTAAGAGTACTTTTATACTCTAGGGAACTCAGCAACAAACTCTTCACAAAAATGCTTAGGATTCATGGATTGCATAGGGGTTGAGATTTCCAAATAGCTTCTATTAATAATCCAACCTAGGGCATTCTAGGGTTTCAATGACACTAATCATGTGGCTAACATAAAAGCATATCGATGGGTGCATATAAAATCTAGGGTGTGGAATGGATTGATGTAGATGAATTGATAGGATGAAATGAAATCATATGGATGAGATTAATTCACTTATTTATATATTTATTATATATATAAAATAAATATATAAATATTAATACTTAAATATATATATAAAATAAATATATACAAATATATGTAAATAAAAGGTGAAAAATGTAGGAAAGTCAAGATGGACAACAAGTGGCTACGTTTTTGGTGTCTATAGATTTCCCTTTTTGTATTATGTTGCGTGAAACACAATGTAGTGCAAAAACATGAGACACCTATTTGGTTTAGGTGTAGAAGCAACTTCTCTCTTGGGATGTGAAACATGAGCTTGAAGATAAAAGAATAAAATAATTTGAATTTTGTGTAGCTTACCCCCTCAATTGGTGAATGAGATTGTGGATGAATATTACAAGCCAATTGAAAAATATGTGCAAATGAATAATGCAAATGTGATACCATTTTTGCCCCAAAAGTGGGAAGGATATTGGTGAAAAATGTGGCATGATGCATCTGTTTTTGCCCCAAAATATGAAGGGTTTTGTGAAAATATGTGATCGATAATGTGTCTATTTTTACCCCAAAATATGAAGGGATTTTTGGCAAGTGTATATTTCATGATCATGTAATATGTATCCTATTTTGGGAAAATCAAAACCAAATGTGGTTGTCCTAAATTTGCGGTGATTCGATGATGTTGAAGAATATGCCTTCCAACATCATTGATATGCAAATATGAAAATGCAAATATAAAAATAGTCAAATTCGAAGGGCCAACTAGTGACTATAAAACAATTTCTATGATCGAAACCAATCACCCTAGCTAAAACTAATCACCGTGATGACTATCAAGGAAATGTGTAATGATTAAGTTCGATTTTTTCCATGTGTTAGGCCCCATGAACTAGGCCATCAATGATAGCTTTTGTACAAATTGTTCTTGGCAAGTTTTCACTCAAAATGTGAAGTACCAAATATGATTGTGATTTCAAACAATGAGATATAGAATGATGAAAATTATCAAGTGTACTTATGGTAGGCTCTTCATCTTATCGAGTTGCATGGATGCAAATTGCTGCAATCACCAAGTATATATAAAACACACTAGATACAAGACTCACTTGCATGTTGTTTTAAACTTGGAAAATATATAAATGATGATATATAATTATTTTTATGATGATTTTTGAGTGATTATAATGATGATGTGGTCATTTTGTGAATATTTAGATCATTTTGGAATGATTTTATAACTTGTTAAGTGGATTTGCAATTTGTGGTCACAAACAAGAATTATGTGTTCAAATCAATTGGAATCTTCACAAAACATATTAATATAATGAATGAGATTATTGGATGAAATATGGAAATATTTTATGGGGATAAGCCACTATTTTGTAAGAATTTGTTTTTTTTTCGAAATTGATGCCAAACTCCCATTGGCACTTTTGGCCTGCAAAAATACCCCTCGGTATTTGGATATTCTGCAAAAACCTATGGGTGCTTTAGTGCACTAGAAAATACCCATGGGTGTCTCAAGGTGCTTGAAGCAGCTATAAATAGCTACCAGGACAAGAAACCAAACTCATTTGTGTGTTTGAGAGTTTATGAAGCTACCTATGGGAGAGTGGAGTGAAGTGAGGTGAAGTTATTTGAGCACAGAAGATATGGTGATGGAGGGAGCAAGTGTGGAGGTTGGGACTAATGCTAGAGTGTGAGATACTAAGGTAATTTCCTATTTTTTGTATTGTGCAAAAAATATTGTGTATTTTTATGATTTTTTTTAACAAAAATGACAAGTGTTTTTGTGTTGTGTTGTAGTTTAGGATTTTGGAGGCATAGAATCAATTCTTACCTCTTATTCATAGAATTAGGAAGGTGGTATTGGATGATGAGTGGGAGCTATTGGAGGATGTGGGGCTAGAAGAGTTATCCTGAGTTGATGTGGTGAGGGCTGATAAGGGGTACCTCTTGGTGGAGAGGTGGGATGTGGATAGGGGGACTTTTCAGCTCCCCATAGGGGAGGTGACTGTGACCTTGGAGGATGTATATTGTATCCTCAAGGTGTCAGTGGAGGGGATCCAATTTTAGGTTGGGCATGGTTGGAAGATAGAGATGATGAAGATTTTTGGTGATGGCTGGTAGGACGTGAGGGTGGAGAGTGGAGGTATACCTTACTTGTACATGTATGTGGACAAGGAGTTCGATGTCCTATGTACCTTGGTAATGTTCATGTTGGCAAACATCGTCGCCCCAAAAAATACTAGGTGTAAGTTACCTTGGAACCTGATAGGAGTAGTGAGAGATATGCTTACTAGGCGGTAATTGTACGCATGGGCTCCTACCTTGTTGGTGTAGATATATTGGGAGCTTTATCAGGTTATTATGTAAGTGAGGAAAGGTTTGGGGTGCAACTTACTATTGTAGAGTTAGTGATGGGAGTACTTTAGCATGGCTCAACTGAAGGGCTTACTAGTTTTAGGCTTGGATAGGGAGCAAACCTACACTAGGATATGGGCAGTGGTCGAGGAGGTACTTTCGAGTCAGCCTGTGTGGATGAGCCAGTGGTATCAGGAGCTATGGGTGTAATTGACATCTACCCAAGTGATATAGAGGTTGTGGTAGACTTACAGGTGGTGTACCATAGATGGAGAGAACTTAAGATGAGTATGGTAGGCTAAGTGGGTGGTTGGGATATTTAGAGTGAGGTGGAGTATTTTTAGTTCTCACGAGTACTTTGATAGTTTAGCTTGGGGAAAAATATCTTGAATGAGCCGATGTAGTATAGAAGGTATCAAGAGGAGATATGGATACCATGTACGAAACCATGGAGGATGGCCTATGAGGATTATGATGAGATAGATCTCCCATATGTAGATGATGTGAGGACTACCATGGAGTACGAGGAATGGTTTGTTGCACAACCACCATGGGGAATGCCTCAAGTAGTGACTAGTGTATATGGAGGTGTGGTTGAGGATAACGGTGAGGAGACCCATGAACCCAAAGTGATATCAATATATTTGATTAGATAGTCAAAGGAGGAGGAAAAAGGGTTTTGTAAGATATGATCCCATGAGTGGAGGAAATTGTGGAGATTAAGAGGATGTGGAGGAGGCTCTAGATTTTCCTCTATATTAGAGTGAGGAGGATTGGGTGTGGCTGGAGTAGCAGGTGGTGGAGCAGGATGCGAGAATCACGAGGCTCTAAGAAGAGCTACTAGAGAGGGAGCACCAACATAATGTCGATATAGCACATATTTGCTCTCGATATAGATATATCAAGGTATTAGAGTATAGGTTGATGTAACATCATATTCCACTTTAAGATCCTCCAACCTCATTTGTATTTTAGGGTGCTAGGTGTAGTAAGTCTAGGCATAGCTCTAGGTCTAGGTATCCTCCTAGGTCAAAAGATTCCTCTTGGAGGACATATCTAGTGTTTAGATGCACTTTTTGTATATGAGCCTTGGTGCTCCATTGTATGTAGCCTTTTGGCATTCATTGTACATGTAATATTTATACATATATATACATGGATTTTATTTTTTGTGTTATATATGTTTGTGTGAATGCTTTTTTGGAATGCATATTTATATGGATGATTAATGCAAGGTGGAATGCAAATATTCTAATGATCATTTATAGTTTAGAATTTTATTGGCCATGTTTAGCATTGTTGTTTAATAAGGGGTACCAAAATTTAGTGGTATATGGGATGAATGGCTCATGAAGTGAAATGGATGTTGACATGGAAGAATATATGGATGTTGATATGGAAAATTGTCTATTTTGAAGAGAATTAGACATACTAGTGTTATAAAAAAACTTCCTAAAAATAGCCTAATCCCCTTAGGACCAAATGTGTGTGTAGTGAATTCATTTACCGAATCAATAGCATGGTAATGACTCAAGGTAATCCAGAACTAGTGTGTGTGCAAGTGATTTCATTAACTTATATTGAGTAAATTGGGTACACATTATGGATGAGACCAATAAGCTAGCTTATCCTTATGTGTGGTCAGAGCACTCTTTGAAAGAGACATGTTATCGTGCATGTGCGTACTCCACTTCTAGTAAAGTGTCTATAACTCCTGTGGAGGCTAACTCCATAGTCCATGCTTTTGTTTTTGTTATCTTAAGTTTTTGGGATGACTACCTAACCGTCTAAATGAAAATGTAGTACGATCCTTAAAACCCATTAATTAGTGGTGTGTGATGTAAAATATTTAGTGTTTTTATTAGTAATTTTCCCTACTCCAAGTTTTATTTTTGGAATTGTAATAGTGGTGAGAACCACTATTTGTATGTACTATGTTGCATGATGGGACTAGCAAGGATGAACCTTTTAACTTCGAGGTTCAAACCAATTATGGTGTTATCCCTATTTGACACAAGATGTTTTTAAGATGTGAAATTGTGTTTGGTTCAAGAGTGTTTTGAATTCAATTCCCATAACTCAATATTTTTTTAATGTATATGTGTAATGGTTTTAAAAAAGTACTCGACATGTATTTTGGAGTTTCTTTTAAACACTAGGAGTGGATGAGTGATCGAAAACACCTAGGATTTTTATGGAGATGTGTTTTATGAGAATTTGACTTGATGGAATGATTTGGGTGAATTTTGTGGATGATATTGTGAGGATGTCCCTGATTAAGGAAACATGATTTTTATTGGACCAATTCAAAACCTTGAACTTAATAAATGATCCCTAATATGATATGTGAAATGTGGATGTGAATGCAAAATGAAATGTGTGCAATTATGATGTTTGTGAAATTTGAAATGCAATATGAAATGTGTGTTAATAAATTGTTTTTGGAATGAAGTGTATATGCAAAGGAAATGCAATGTTATGAATGAAATGAATGCAAACATTTTTGTGTATTAGCCATGTTTATATACATACATACACACACACACACACACACACACATATATATATATATATCAAATCATGCATAGAATGCTCTCAAGTGTATGACATTAAGTAGTTTGGGTTCTTCCTCTCCCTCTAGACTGGCAATCCTGTAAGTACAATTACCAAATATTTGAGTAACAATGTATGGACCTAACCAATTAGCCATGAATTTATCATGAAGATGCGACAATGCATTGATGTTTTTTTGGTTCTTTTTAAGGACAAGATATTCTACTTGGAATTCACATAGATGAACTTTGGTGTTGTAAGCATATTTAAGGTGGTCTTGATAAACTCATAAATGCTCTAAAGCATTAACTCACCTCTCATCAAGAAGTGTGAGTAGGTCAAGATGTGCTTGTTTAGCACTATCATCATCTATGAATTCCTGCAAATAAATTTCAAAGGAGGGTATCTCGAGTTCAAGAGGCATGATTGCTTCGGATCCATAGAACAATGAAAATTGCATTGCCTCTATAGGCATGCATATGCTTGTTTGATAAGAACATAATACCAATGGAATTTGTGTATTCCAATCTCTATGATTTTCTTTTATAAGTTTCTTGAGAATAGAAATTAAGATCTTGTTAGAAGCTTCAGCTTATCCATTTGCTTGTGGGTAATAAGGAGTCAAGAAACTATGTTGAATGTTATATTTCTCACAAAGTGCTCAAACATCATTTTTCTTGAAATACTTGCCACTTTATAAAATGATTTTTGAGGGAATACCAAAATGACAAATGATGTGGTGAAGTATAAACTCCACAATTCTAGGTCATGTCATGTTGGTTAGAGGAATTGCCTCAACCCACTTTGTGAAGTGTTTAGTGGATGTGATGTTAAATGTATGTTGTACCAAGGAAGGAGGCAAATTTTTTCCAATTAGATCTAGATCCCATTGTGAAAATGACCAAAGGCTTTTATTAGGTTGTAAATATTGTGATGGTATACGAGTTAAATTAGAATGTTCTTGACATTTCTTGCAATGTTTAACATAAGTATAACAATCATGTTTGATTGTGGGCCAATAATAACCCATGCATAAAATATGCTTTGGATGGCCATTCCACTAAAATGACCACCACAAGTACCATCATGGGCTTCATCTATGGTTCTTTATGCCTCACTAAATTCAAGAAAACAAAGGAGGACTCCATCATAACCATGTGTATACAACACATACCCCAAGATAATGAAATGAGCTACCTTTTTGTTGAAAGTACATTTTTAAGTTCGAGACATGTCATATGGGAGTGTTACAAACTTGAGAAATACTACTATTTGGCTTGACCAAGGCTCATATGGATCCGAATGGATGAAACAAACATCATTTTTATATTTAGACTCAACACGAACAATTACATATTTAGAGATAATTGAAATTATAAGGGGTTGTATCTCTCCAAAGGAATATTTTGGAATCAATGATCGAAGGGAGGCCATTGCATCTACAAATTTATTAGTCAAACATGGTAAACTATTGATTTCATACCGATCAAAATTAGAGAGCAAATTCATTGCTACTTCATGATAAATCTTAATGGTAGGTTCTTTGAATTATTATTCTCCATTGATTTTATTAACCACAAGTTGAGAATCACCAAATATCCTAATACACTTAATGCTCATAGTTATAGCTTATTGAAGACCTAAGATTAGGTCTTCATACTTTGTAGTGTTGTTTGTGCATTGGAAGTTGAGTTTGAATGATAAGGGGATAGGTACCCCCTAGGGTGTATGAAACATGACTCCAGCACCTTAACATTTCATGCACTTAGAGCCATCAAATAATAGTGTGATATTGATGTCTTCCTTTGGAATGACATCTTCTTGTTCAGTGAAAACAAATATCGAATCATCTAGGAGCTCAATAATTAAAGGATTATCACTAGGTAATGGAGCTTCTGCAAGTTGATTGGATATTACCTAATCTTTAATGGATTTTTTGCTAATAAATTTAAAGTAAAATTCAATAAGGAGCATTGTTTATTTAGAAGTGTGGGTGTTATTGTAAGTGTGATACATCATATAACATAGATTATTTTCTCTAGTTATGACATATGTTATGTGACTAAGAACACAATTTTGAAGTTTCATAGTTGAAAAAATCATTGCTCAGCATAATTTATCTACATAAGAGTATTTGGTTTTATAGCTTACTATAGACACCAAAACAGCACCAATCTAATTATGTGACAACAAGCGCTGATTGCATTGACACACACAGCCCCTAGGGCAGCCCCCAAAGGTTAAACAATGGTATTAACCACTCCCAAAAGTAGTTTGGAAGGTCAAAGGTTAATTTGGCATCGTTTTGGCACCTTGCTCTCTGCTCGTCCCACCCGAGATAAATACAAACTGGCATTCGTCCCACCCAGGAACGAATAACAGTATTCGCCACAAGGTGAGGCGAATAGAAGGTTTTACTAGAAAAAAAATTCAAACCTCGGCAACTTTGCCAGTTAAATGAGGCATCAGTCCATACAATTGCGAGGAATAGATTTTATTCAAGAAGAGAGACTTCAATGATGAGTGTCTTTATTTTAGAAACCTCATGCAAGAAGATTTTTAATCAGGGAATTAGCTTTTCTCTGAAAATAGGACAGTTAACTCAAGTGGTGCCCTTGCATGCGCAATTCAAACAAGGAGACCCTAAGGTCTATAAATTGGGGATTTTCCCACCCAAAAGAGGGACAAAGAGGGAGCATTTGAGTAACAAAGTGCTGCCAATTTACATACCTACTTGCGATTTGTGCTTTTACATCCTTAATCTCTCATTCGAAAGGGAGGTTATTGGGTGACTATTAGAAGCATGAATCTGGACCCAAAACCTGATTTTTGACAACAAAAATTCCCAAAATTTGTCGACAACATCCCATAACTAGTTTTGGACCCATCCCAAGTGGATTGGTGCTAAAAAAGTGCCTCAAACGATGGGCATCCTGCCCTCGAGCGCTCCCCAATCTTTCATAGTAAAATTCGGCCCACCCCAGGAGGAATAGAAATCTATGATAGATTTCTATAGTTTTTATTTTGCATTTTATTCTAGATAGGTTAAATAGGTTACAGTTCAATTTTCATTTCATTTGGAGCAATTTTGATTAGGTTTTTGTTATTTCCCGCCTTTACTAACTTGTAGATGGCACCAACAAAATTTGGGTGATAGGAGCAAAATTGGAGGAATATGACCTTATGGGTCTTCCCAAAACACCCCCAATTAGCTAACTCCAAGTTTTCAGGTCATTTGGAGCTTCCGAGATAGGACATTGAAGAGGGTTCTTTCTAAGAGGTTATTGCAGGTCTATTCGTCCCACCTTGGAGCGAATACAAATATGTGAGGAATTTCTAGACTATTCTTTTTGCAGTCGTCTTTTGTTAACATATTTATGCCACTATGAAATTTTTAGGTCAATATGAGGTTATTTCATTATCGTTTTAATATTTTCATGCATTTATTGATAGTAGGCCTTGGGAAATACATGCTTCATTCTGTTCGCAGGTGCTACTAATATTTTCTGTTTCTTTTAACATAGGTTTCTGATAGCAGAGGAGCAGGAAAGAGAAAATAATCATATACGCAAGTTGCAGCGATGTTTTGGTCCACCCATCTTACATGTGGGCACGCGGAAGAAGGATTGTGATCCATGGATGTTGTGACAAGAAACACATTTGACCCTCCTATCCCCTAAAAAGGAAGGAGACGTATTGCAACACATTTTGAAAAGCATATCAATAAAGAGATTATGATATTTCATATTGCTTTTATCTTGTGTCAATTTGCATATGTCCTTTCTTGTTCTTTCTTGTAGCATATTCCTTTTTGTTTCTGTATCCTCGTGCTGTCAGTGGCGATCACAGTGGGACCTGTGTCCCTTGATTTTTAAGATTAAAATTATGATTAAAGTTTCTTGTTTTGTTGCTTGCAGGTACCAAGTTTTCAAATGCTAGACTATTTCAGGAAAAAATTCAGAGACATCCGATTTAGGTAGAGAAGAGGTAGGGGTTTTAAACACCCTTTATCAATTTTATGTTTTATGTTCTCTAATTTTTGCTTGCATAGGAGAGTTTAGAGGCTTGCTTGTTTCAATTTTGCAACTTAAAAAGAACCCCACACACCACGTGGTATATTAAACACAAATATTTTGTCGTAAAACCCCAACCCTTGAGCAAGACCAATGGTGGATTTCATCATCACCTTGGCTTCAGATATTGCATCCATAACCCCGATCGTGACTGTTGCTAGACGTAAATCCTGATGAAAGCTGACCAAGTGTAGATTGGGGTGATTCCCAGCACATGAGGATAAGTATTCTATGGTAGGTGTCATAAATAGAGTGATTCCACTTTCATACCACCTATGTTCCACTTATCATCTGCTCTCACGTACCTATAGTCTCCCTCACGTAAGGGCGGGTATATAGAGAGGTTGGTATATCGGTCCGACAATGGTATATTGAAGGGGCGACAATTTTGGGAGTCATAAGAGCCTTCATAATTGCATTTAAATGGTTTTCACAAAAATATTTCAAAAAAATACAACAAAACACACTAAATCAGATTTAGGGCACACTTTTAATATTTAAAAGAGATAATCATAACTTGTGTGTGTATGCTATTTTCTGTTTAGTGTATCAAAAAAATCATAAAAAGAAAAATCCAAAAAAAGAATCTACGCATTTTTTGGTAAACATCACCATGGTGTACACCCGTAGCTGAGCCCGATCACGGGCAGCAGCTGCAGAGAGTGCACCAAGGGGGACAAGTCGCCTCCGATATAGTCTTGAGGACTTGGCCATCTCACCTTGGCGGTAGGATACACAAGTTATTCCCCATCATGCCATCACCGAACAAAACTATAGAGGCACCCCCTTGAGGGGCACACCCACTCAACATAGAGACACCTCCTTAAGGGGTACCCCCACTCAGTAAATATTCTTTCAAGAAGACAACCTACATGTAGCACTCGACCTCAATATAAGGCCTCCCTTGGAAACTCGTTATGGGTGGCCTAGTGATGAAGTGCTTGAACAACAAAGGGTCCACAAGGAGGAACCATATGATTTTGTTACTCCTAATTTACCCCTGATTACTATTAGAAACACTAGACCATATCCAGAGTATCAAGATTTCCAAACAGGGCAAGATAATTTTGCCCGCACCTTTTATGCATATAACAGAGAGTGTGAGGAAGATCATTACGTTCCTCAAGAATAGTACAGAGTGTAGGAATGATGCACGTCTACACCCACTTTATATCCAGATCGCTCATTGAGACCAAAACTTCAAGTCAATGCCGCTAACCTCGACAGAGGGAAGCAACCCATAGGGGTCTCAAAGTACCATGACCGAGAAAGACATGTAGGGGAGGCATCTAGGCCTCCTAAACAAGAGACGACGAAACAAATTGACTTGGAATTTGCCAAAATAGCCACCCGCCAAGCACAAATCACGTGGCTTAAGCAATACCAACATCAATTAGAACATTTGTGTCGCCTTAACCAAGAGTGCATTCAATGTCAGACAGCTGAATTGCTTCACAACAATGTGCCTGAGAGGGTCCCAGTCCCTCGCGCACATAAATCAGAAGTGTATGAGAGGCACAACCCCTTAGTGCGAGACCGGTCTCTATGACTTCATCAAGCACTGCCTCTAAGACCTCCTAGATCTGAGTGGGAGGCCACTCCCCTAAATCATGATGGGAACCCTCCACGGGCACCCATCAATGTTTACAGGCCTAGGATAGACACTCCTCAAGAGGCTTATGAGGATTATAAATAAGAAGAAGAGCAGGCTGAAACGCCCTATCAAGGCAGAAGAGGTGCTACCCAGATATCCCTCCAAAGGCCTCAAGTTCCCCACAATCCACAGTGGGAGTAAACCAAGGAGGAGGAGATCAAGTCCTCTAATGTATACAAAGTGTTGTTAGAACACTTAGAGACTATGGATCTCAAGACTTTTGGGCCCCAAAAGCCTACTTTACGCCAACTCCATAGTCATCCTGTGCATCTGTCAGTGCTGGCACCTCCATACCCTGAAAATTTTAAGCTACCCTAGTTGGCACTCTTTAGAGGGGAGGAAGATGCCCAAGAGCATGTGACTCGATTCCTGAGCCAATGCTTTGGCATTTAGGACAATGATGCTTTGCTATTAAGAACATTTATAACCACATTCGCAGGCCCTACCTCAAATTGGTTTACTCAACTACTGAAGCATAACATCTACAACTTGGATCAGCTAGTGGATGCGTTCCTAGAATGTTTCACCTTCAACACAAAGAAAAAGGCCACACTAAGCGATCTAGCTAGCCTCAAGCAGTATGAGGAGGAATCTATGGTGGCATATGGGAACCGATGGAGGACGTTGCTTTCAAAGCTACCATATCTCCCTCCTATGTCTGACCTAAGTCAAATGTTTGCAAAGATTTGTTTGTGATCAATCTCTTAGCTATTGCAACTACAACAATATGCCACTTTAGAAGCTCTGGTGCAAGCCAGAATCATCAAAGATATCAAGATACAGGATGGCAAAATTGCCAAGCCTAAGAAAAAGAATGGAACAAGAGCACTAAAATAGGGACTATGCAATAGAAACCCACTGTGGTCAATCAAGTTGCTATCAATGCCCCTAAGCCTGCCCAAGCAACACAGCCTAAGAAGGCTAACTATCAAGATGTGCCTCCAAACAATTATGATAGAGAAAACCAAAAGCAGGAACAAACTCAACAGCATCATCCTAGGTGGCAATTTACACCATACATAGAGTCTAGGGACTCCTTGTTTGACCGTTTGTCAGTGGCAAACTTGATTAATCTACCATAAATTCAAACGATAGATCCTAACACGCCAAAGCCTAAAGTGTACAGGGAGGACTTGTACTATAGGTTCCATAGATGAAAGGGACATGACCTTAACGCCTGTTGGAAGTTCAAAGGTTTGGTGCAAGACCTCATTGACAATAATACATTGGCAGTGGATAACCCCATAGCACCCAACAACCAAAAAATGGGCATTTTCAGAGACCCTTTGCCCGCACATGATGCACAAGCAAAACCTCTTCACGTAAATGAGGTGCAACATAATTACCCCATGGAGGGGTATGTAGGGATGATAAGCATAGTGACAAGGAACAAGAGATACCCAGGAGCTGCCCCTGTGGCAACCACAAGAGAAGTTCCATCAACGTCACAACCTCAACCGAACCCTACACAGCTTCCCCCGCCTAGACCAGTGGCCACAATTTGAACTAGACTTACTCAAAGTCTAAGGACCACATCAGCTAGGCTCTCCATATATGAGCTTATTCAACAATCAACGCCCCATCGGGAGGATCTCATGGAGATATTAAAGGCAATTGAGCTACATCCCCACGAAGCAAATTCTTTCAACAACTTTGTGGGCCATGTGAAACAATGTATAGAACCAGTCATCACCTTTAGAGAAGATGAATTAAAATTGGTGGCTGGTGATGTGGTGGATCCACCCCTGCACATTATTGCATGGGTCAACAAGATTTCGTATAAGCGGGTGTTGGTAGACACTGGTTCATCTAGTAACATTATTACAACCACCACATTAAAACATTTGAAGTTGTCGACCTCTCACATCATACCTTCCACTTACACTCTTCGAGCATTCAATGATGCGATATGCTCAACAGTTGGAACAATTGTCCTACCCATACAGGTGGGACAAAAGACCATTCATACATTGTGCCACATATTAGAAGGTGAGATGGCTTATAATATCTTGCTTGGGCGGCCTTGGATCCAGGACATGAAGTGTGTTCCTTCAATTGCTCATCAATTCTTAAAGTACACATTTGAAGGATAGGTGCATGTGGTTCCCGTAGATTTAGAGCCTTTCAAATACTGCAATTTAGTGCAACTAATGCCGCAGTCGACCCTTCCATCAATGCATTTGGATTTTTAGTTAAATCCATCTAAAAAGGGTCCGATTATGCAGGAATATCCATTACCAAGGCAATCAAATTCCCAGGTGGGTCCATCTTCTTCATCTGGTCCTCCCACAACAACGCCACCTACGGTGGCCACACCATAGGACAAAGGAAAGAAGCCCCTGGAAGAGGAACCACCCTTAGTCTCCAACATCTCGACAGAAGAGAAGCCTAGTAGAATGGAAGTCGAGACACCTAGTTCACCCCACATGGATTGGACTCAAGGAGAACTTCCCTTCGCTCCCCCTCAAATGCCAACAATCATAGTTGAGATGGCCAACATAGGATTGGGGGAGTATCTAGTGCAAAACATTATAGCAACACCCACAATTGAGTCCATGCAAGACATGGGGAGACCTTGACTCCCCATAGGCTCTATGGTTCCTTTAGGCTACCCACCTAATCAGACAAAAATTATTTATGGGGGCTTGGATAATGGTGTTGAACCTTCCCTACAAGAAGAGGAAGATGAAGAGCCCTTTGTGGAGGGTGTCAATTGTCTGTCTAACCTAGACTTTGCATTGAGATATCTTAGCCAATGCAATTGGCACGAATATGGGTTGTGCAGGTATGAACAAGGAAAGCGTATTTTATGCCAACCAAGATACCAAATGCCTTATGACAAGTTAGGAGTAGGGTTTAATCACCCCTTGCCCCTAGAAATTTTGGTAGAAAACATGCAAGGCCTAGGGATAGGCAACAAGGATGGGTTGGCATCAAATCCATATGCCAATCCAAATACAACTTATACATTGGGGGATTATTTCCCATTACACACAAACAACCTTGTTGACCTCAATAACCCTTTCCCTTCGATCATAATGAGAGACAATTCCAGGACTCACTTCTATGGTGTAGCAATAGTATTTTCATTGTTGTCAACACAGTCAGTTAGATCTATTGATGCAGTGGACAAGAAGTTCAAAAGCCTTTCAGATGCAGAAGACAGGAGTTCAAAGGTTACTCAGAGTATGTACAGTGATTGTCCAAGAAAACCGAAGTGGCCCATATGCAAAAGATCAAAGAAAAAGACAAGTAAGAAAAGTGTCGCGATATCGCGACATATACAACAGGCAAGAAAAACTGTCACGATTTCGTGACATATTGGAAGAGAGAGAAAAGAAAGAAAAACTGTCACGATTTCGTGACATGTTGGAAGAGAGAAAAGGCAGGATAAACTATCACGATTTCGCGACAAGTTCGAAGAGAGAGAAAGAGCAGGAAGAAGTGTCACGATTTCGTGACAAGTTCGAAGGAAAAAGAACAAGTAAGAAAAGTGTCACGATTTCATGACATATTGCAAGAAAGATAGTACGGAAGAAAAAGTGTCACGATTTCATGACATATCGAAAGAGAAAAAGACAAGTAGAAAAAGTGTCATGATTTCATGACATATTGCAAGGAAGTTTGTACGGACGAAAAAGTGTCGCGATTTCGTGACATGTTGCACGAGAGAGAGTCCGAAAGAAAAAGTGTCACGATATCGTGACATGTTGGGTTTTCACGACCCGAAGGCAAGAGAAAGTGCTAAGGAGAAAAAGTGTCACGATATCGTGACATGTCGGGTTTTCGCGACCTGAAGGCAAGAAAAAGTGCTAAGGAGAAAAAGTGTCACGATATCGCGACATGTCACATTTTCATGACCCAAAGGCAAGTAAAAGCGCTAAGGAGAAAAAGTGTCATGATATCGTGACATGTCAGGTTTTCGCGACCCGAAGGCAAGAAAAAGCGCTAAGGAGAAAAAGTGTCACGATATCGCGACATGTCGCATTTTTGCGACCCAAAGGCAAGTAAAAGCGCTAAGGAGAAAAAGTGTCGCGATATCGCGACATGTCACATTTTTGCAACTAAAGGAGGAGAGAGAAGTAAGAGAAGTTCACATTTCGACAAAGTAAAGAAGAGAGTAGAAGAAAATGTGTAGTGATATCGCTACATTTGTATTCTCGAGGGGCCAAAGCTAAGAGAAAGAGTACGGAAGAAAAAGTGTAGCGATATCGCTACATGTTGTATTCTCATGGGCCAAAGCTAAGAGAAAGTGTACGAAACAAAGTGTAGCGATATCGCTACATGTTGTATTCCTGCGGGCCAAAGCTAAGAGAAAGCGTACGGAGGCGAAAGTGTCGCGATATCGTGACATGTGTTTTCGTGGCAACAACAATAGAAGAGTTACAAGGGTAGTTGAAGCCGACGAAGACCGATGTAAGCCGACGAAGATTAGGGTTTGCAATCGACGAAGACTAGGGTTTGTAGTTGACTGAGAGTAGGGTTTACAACTGACTGAGATTAGAGTTTTCATCATGAAAAATATTGTTATAAAAGGAAGGTTGTTTGAAGAGTTGCTTGAGTTGAGGAGTGCGAAGTTCGGAGACAGTGCGCAGAGTGCGAAGTTCGGTCATAGTGAGCAGTGTGCAAGTTGTCGATGTGTGCGAAGTTCTATCGAGGGGCACAGAGTGCAAAATTTGGTCGTGTCAAATCGTGCTAAGTGTGAAATTCGCAAAGGAAGTAGAGTGCGCAAAAGGAAGAAGATGATCGTTCGACTGTGACGCAGCAGTTTGGGCGAAGTGATTTCGTAGAGAGAGCAGAGTGCGCAGAGATCGCAAAAGTGAAATAGACTAGTCGGGGTGTGGTAAATGCAAAGGTATCTCTCTGATAATCTTCTAGATTCATAATTCAAGTCCAGGTTGTAGCTTGGCATCAGGGGTTGGTGCTCCTTCCAGTAGGTGTTGGTAAATCAGGGGTTAGTGCTCCTTTTTGTTGGTGTAGATAAATAAGGGGTTGGTGCTCCTTCTAGTGGGTGCTGGTAAATTGTTTGTAAAGTTGTTGCTTTGCAAAGGCTAGATTTGGATGGTAGTCCAAGCAGTCATTCTTGAGGAGTAGCCACATTGGTGAACCTCGTTAAATCTTGTGTTGTGTGATGTTCTCTTGTTGTACTTGCTGTATCTATTTATAAGTTTTAATTGTTGCTATTTTAAGAGCTGTTAATTCATGATTAAAGAGCTACACTGATTCACCCCCCCTCTCAGTGCCATTGTAAGACTAACAATTGGTATCAGAGCTAAGTCCCTATACAAGCTTAACCAGCTAGGGTGATCTTGGAAGTAACACAATGGCAGGTGGTGAAGGCTTCTCATCAAACAAAGCACCATTGTTTGATGGATCTAATTACATGTTTTGGAGGATCAGGATGCAGACATATCTCTGTGCTTTGGGATACGACATCTGGGATTCAGTAGTTAGTGGATACACAGTTCCCACCACTCCTCCAAAAGAGGCTGATGAAAAGAAACTGTTTGAGAGTAACTCAAAAGCAACGAATGCCATCTTGTGTGGATTAGCAGACAGTGAACTCGTAAAGGTCATGAACTATAAATCGGCAAAAGAAATATGGGACAAACTGAGGAGTATTCATGAAGGAGATGATAAGATCAAGGAGGCCAAGTTGCAGACACATCGAGCTCAGTTTGAAGCATTGAAGATGAATGACGATGAAAACATTGAGGCATACATGCTGAGAGTAAATGGAATCATCAATGCGATCAGAGGACTCGACGAGGATATCGATGACTCTACTATCATGAAAAAGGTATTAAGATCTCTTCCTCAGAGGTTTGATTCCAAAGTCTCAGCGATAGAAGAAGCTAAAAATCTAAATTATTTTAGTATAGATGAGATGTATGGTTCTTTGACTGCATATGAGATGAGGATAGGAAGATCTAAACCCACTGACAGAGAAGCGACTTTCAAAGCCCTTAAAAATAAAAACACAAAACAAGAGTCCGAGGAAGAAGAAACATCAGATGAAATGGAAGCAAACTTTGTTAGAAAACTAAAAAAAGGGAAAGGAAAATACAGAGGGAAGCTACCATTTAAATGTTTCAACTGTGGAGGCATTGGGCATTTTGCGACTAAATGTCCACTTAAAGAGAAGAACAAAAATGATGAAGGATCCCACCAAGAAAGAAGTGACTGGAAGATGAAAACGAATTTCAGAAAAGGCAACTTCAAAAAGAAAAGTTTCATCTCCAAGAATGTCAGTTCATCAAAAAATAGCTCCGGAGAAGAGTCTGAAGAAGAAAGAGATGAAGCTCTTTTTATGGCATTTGAAGAAGTTAAATCAGAAAAGGAAGAAGGAGTGACGTCTGAAGTTTGTGGTGAGAATCTCGAGGCTGAAGTAGATCTAGAAGGTGAGTTGATATCTGCACTTGAAGAGTGGGAGATAGAAAAGAAAAAGAATAAGAAACTGTCAAGAAAGCTTGAGGATGCAAATGGAATCATAACCAGCTTAAAAGTACAGATAGAAGAATCTAAGAAAATCTTCGAAGATCTCGAAGTGCTATTAACAATGAAAATAGATCATTGCAACAAGTTAGAAGAAGAGATTGTTGGTTTAAGAATGCAGCTAGAAGAGATGAATAAGAAAATCAGTTGTTATCACAAACGTGAAGAAAGTTCTATGAAGTTGGATAAGATCTTAAATGACCAAAGACCTGCAGGCATCAAATTTGGTCTAGGCTTCATCGAAGGAGAATCATCAAGTGGATCAAAGGCCAGAAATGCAGAATCCATAAAGAATGAAGCTAAGAAACAGGTTGATCAAGGAAAAATGTATCATGCAAGAGAAAGCATTAATGCCAGGCACAATGGGAGAATTGACAATGATGGATTCACCAAAGTCACACATCAAAGAAGAAGAAGACCTATGGCTCCTACGGCAACATGGCAAAGACCATCACCCAGGTTCAATTATCCTTTCTCTGGTTTCTATTTTAAATGCAATGGCTATGGGCATAAAATCTCAGACTGCAAATATAATGTAAGACCAAGGAATTTCACCAGTAGAAATGTTTTTTCTCCTCTGATGAATTATACAGTGGAATGTTATAACTGTCATAAGTTTGGGCACATTGCAAGAAACTGTAGAAATACATTTACATCAAATCAGTTTCAGGGAAGAAAATTTCAACCATACAGGATGAGTCAGAATAAAAAACTTCCCAAAAAACCTACTCAAACTACTGATAAGGGAAAGGCAAAACAAGAGCCCAAAACTACTATCAAAACAGTGTGGAAAGGAAAAGAGCAACTGAAGGAAGAAAAGGAATCTTTGATCGTACAAACTGCATTCAAAGCACAGAATAAATATGTACCATGGATACTTGACAGTGGATGTTCCAGTCATATGACAGGTGACAAACAAAAATTTGAGAAGTTACAGAAATATGAAGGAGGATCAGTAAAATTTGGAAATAATGATGGAGCCAAGATAGTCGGCAAAGGCTCAGTTAAAATCAGTGATGGAAGGATCAAGTCAGAAGAAGTCTTGTTTGTGGATGGGTTGAAACATAATTTATTGAGTGTAAGTCAGATTTGTGATAAAGGTCATGAAGTAGTCTTTATGAAGCAGGGTTGTGAAGTCAAAAAAACAAACAGTGGAAAATTGATAGCAACAGGATCAAGGACATCTGGTAACCTGTACACGCTCTCAAAAACTTCAAAGGGAACCTATTTTATTGGACAGGAAGAAGAAAATTGGTTGTGGCACAAGAGACTCGGTCACATCAGCTTTGATAATCTATTAAAAATCACCTCAAAAAGGGCAGTGAGAGATATTCCAACCATCAGCAAACCTGCAAATAGCATTTGTGCTTCATGCCAAAAGGGGAAGCAAACTAGAGTCACATTCAAAACCAAAGAATACAACACAAGCAAACCTCTGGAACTAATTCACACTGATTTATGTGGTCCCATGAGAACACAAAGCATAAATGGTGACAAATATTTTATGTTGTGCATTGATGATTATTCTAGAATGACATGGATATTTTTCTTGAAACATAAATCAGAAGCCTTTGATATGTTCAAGATTTTCAAAAACCAAGTTGAGAATGAAACAGGAAAGAGGATCAAATGTCTAAGATCAGACAGAGGAGGAGAATTTATTTCAGAAGTTCAGAATTAAGAGACAATTTTCAGTATCCAGGACACCTTAGCAGAATGGAGTGGTAGAAAGAAAGAACAGGACAGTGCAAGAAATGGCACGGACTATGCTGGCTGAAAGCAGAGTAGCAGACAGATTTTGGAAAGAAGCAGTCCACACTATAGTGTATATCCAAAATAGGTACATGCTGAGAACACGTGAAAATAAAACTCCTTATGAGCTGTGGTTCAGAAAAAGGGCAACAGCAAAATATCTCAAAGTTTTTGGCAGCAAGTGCTACATCAAAAGAACTGAAGATAATCTTGGTAAGTTTGAAGATAGGGCGGATGAAGGTATTTTTGTCGGATATTCATCAAAAAGCAAAGCTTACAAATGCTACAACAAAAGGCTAAAGAAAATTGTGGACAGTGTCGATGTTAAATTTGATGAAGGTAGAGAACGAGTAATTAGCTATGAAACAAACTACCCAATTTATGAAGAGGTTATTGAAGGAGATGATGAAAACAAAATAGAGAAGATACAAGAAATTGACTCAGATGATTTAAATTATGATTCAAAAATGGAAGAAAATAAGAAATTCAAAATAGGTAGCTGGCAGAGAAATCATCCTAGAGAGCAAATCATTGGAGACCCCAAAGTTGGAGTTCAGACAAGAAGAAGAGCAGTAAGTAACTACTCTCTACTATCCAGCATTGAGCCCAAAAATATTGATGATGCAAGCAAAGATGAAAGCTGGATGAAGGCAATAAATGAAGAATTAGATCAGATAGAGAAAAACGACACTTGGGAGCTAGTACCTAGACCTGCAAACAAAAATATCATCGAAACTAAATGGATTTTTCGAAACAAATTGAATGAAGACGGACAGGTAGTCAGAAATAAAGCAAGATTAGTTTGCAAGGGTTATGCACAAGTTGAAGGCATTGATTTTGAGGAAACTTTTGCACCAGTAGCTAGACTAGAGGCAATTAGAATGTTTCTGGCCTTGGCAGTCTACAAAAATTTCAAAGTTTATCAAATGGATGTGAAATCAGCGTTTTTGAATGGGAAACTTGAAGAAGAGGTTTACATTGAGCAACCAGATGGGTTCCAACTTGGTGATGATCCAAACTTTGTTTGCAGGCTAAAGAAAGCATTATATGGCTTAAAACAAGCACCCCGGGCATGGTATGCAAGGCTAGACAACTATCTCACTCAACAAAGGTTCAAGAAAGGTATGGTGGATAGTAATTTGTATGTCAAAACAGAAAATGGGCATCTTATTGTTCTTGTTGTATACGTAGATGATATCATATTTGGCAGCAGCAAAGATGAGTCGTGCAAGGACTTAGCAAATAAGATGCAGAAAGAATTTGAAATGTCAATGATTGGAGAACTGTCGTATTTCCTCGGATTGCAAGTTAATCAAAGTAAGAAGGGCATATTTATTTCTCAAGTTAAATATGTAAAAGAGATGTTAAAAAGGTTCACAATGGAGGACTGTAAGCCAATTAGCACTCCCATGACGACAGGTTGTAAGTTGAGCAAGGATGACAAATCTCCACCTGTTGATCAAACTATGTACAGATCCATGATTGGAAGCTTACTGTACCTGACAGCTACCAGACCAGATATTTTACAGGCAGTATGCATGGTAGCACGATTTCAAGCTGATCCTAAGGAGACTCATGTGACAACAGTAAAAAGGATTCTTCGGTATCTCAAGGGTACTATGGAATATGGGTTATGGTATCCGAAAGGTAAAGACTTCACCCTTATTTCGTATTCAGATGCAGATTGGGCAGGATGTGTAGATGACAAAAAGAGTACAAGTGGAGGTGCTTTCTATCTAGGAGACAGATTGGTCGCATGGCACAGTAAGAAACAAGAATCAGTTTCTCTATCGACAGTAGAGGCAGAATATATTGCAGCTACAACTTGTTGTACGTAGGTATTATGGATGAAACAAACCCTGAAAGATCTTGGTATTAGCTTCAGTGAGCCGATATCAGTTAAGTGTGATAACACCAATGCCATTAACATCTCCAAGAATCCAGTTATGCATTCACGCACAAAGCACATTGCCATCAGATATCATTTTTTGAAGGAGAAAGTTGCAGAAGGTGAGGTTAAGTTGGATTTTGTTCCAACTATAGAACAAGTAGCAGACATCTTCACAAAACCATTGCCCAAGGAAGTTTTTGAGTACCTCCAAAATAAATTGGGAGTGGTCACACTTCCCAAGAATTGACTAGCTACAAGGATCACATTCTCAGGGGGAGCATGTAAATATTTGATTATCTTTTTGCTCATGTTTGAAATTTTTGCTAACTGCATTAATTTGTGCCTGAGAATGTTGTGCATGGACTCAGGGGGAGTCTGCAGTAGCCCTTTGGTATTATTGTCAAAGGGGGAGAAGAATTTCAAGAAATTAAGGAATTTGCATGTGTGTTGCCAACAATTCCAAAGGGGGAGATTGTTGAGCAAGGTGCAACAATAGTATTGTCATTGTTGTCAACACAGTCAGTTAGATCTATTGATGCAGTGGATAGGAAGTTCAAAAGCCTTTCAGATGTAGAAGACAGGAGTTCAAAGGTTACTCAGAGTATGTACAGTGATTGTCCAAGAAAACCGAAGTGGCCCATATGCAAAAGATCAAAGAAAAAGACAAGTAAGAAAAGTGTCACGATATCGCGACATATACCAAGCAAGAAAAACTATCACGATTTCACGACATATTGGAAGAGAGAGAAAAAGAAAGAAAAACTGTCACGATTTCGTGACATGTTGGAAGAGAGAGAAAAGGCAGGATAAACTGTCATGATTTCATGACAAGTTCGAAGAGAGAGAAAGAGCAGGAAGAAGTGTCGCGATTTCATGACAAGTTCGAAGGAAAAAGAACAAGTAAGAAAAGTGTCATGATTTCGTGACATATTGCAAGAAAGATAGTACGGAAGAAAAAGTGTCACGATTTCATGACATATCGGAAGAGAAAAAGACAAGTAGAAAAAGTGTCACGATTTCGTGACATATTGCAAGGAAGTTTGTACGGACGAAAAAGTGTCACGATTTCATGACATATTGCAAGAGAGAGAGTCCGAAAGAAAAAGTGTCGCGATATCGTGACATGTCAGGTTTTCGTGACCCGAAGGCAAGAGAAAGCGCTAAGGAGAAAAAGTGTCGCGATATCATGACATGTCGGGTTTTCGTGACCCGAAGGCAAGAAAAAGTGCTAAGGAGAAAAAGTGTCACGATATCGCGACATGTCGCATTTTCATGACCCAAAGGCAAGTAAAAGTGCTAAGGAGAAAAAGTGTCGCGATATCGCGACATGTCGGGTTTTCATGACCCGAAGGCAAGAAAAAGCGCTAAGGAGAAAAAGTGTCGTGATATCGCGACATGTCGCATTTTCATGACCCAAAGGCAAGTAAAAGCGCTAAGGAGAAAAAGTGTCGTGATATCGCGACATGTCGCATTTTCTGACTAAAGGAGGAGAGAAGGTAAGAAGTAAGTGTCATGATTTCATGACAAAATTAAAGGAGGAGAGTACGAAAGAAATAGTGTAGCGATATCGCTACATTTGTTATTCTCATGGGCCAAAGCTAAGAGAAAGCGTACGAAAGAAAAAGTGTAGCGATATCGCTACATGTTGTATTCTCATGGGCCAAAGCTAAGAGAAAGCGTATGGAAGAAAAAGTGTAGCGATATCGCTACATGTTGTATTCTCGCGGGCCAAAGCTAAGAGAAAGCGTACGGAGGCGAAAGTGTCGCGATATCGCGACATGTTGTGTTTTCATGGCAACAACAACAGAAGAGTTATAGGGGTAGTTGAAGCCGATGAAGACCGATGTAAGCCGACGAAGATTAGGGTTTGCAGCCGATGAAGACTAGGGTTTGCAGCCGACGGAGAGTAGGGTTTACAGCCGACTGAGATTTGAGTTTTCATCATGAAAAATATTGTTATAAAAGGAAGGTTGTTTGAAGAGTTGCTTGGGTTGAGAAGTGCGAAGTTCGGAGACAGTGCACAGAGTGCGAAGTTCGGTCATAGTGAGCAGTGTGCAAGTTGTCGATGTGTGCAAAGTTCTATCGAGGGGCAGAGAGTGCAAAATTTGGTCGTGTCGAATCGTGCTAAGTGTGAAATTCGCAAAGGAAGTAGAGTGCACAAAAGGAAGAAGATGATCGTTCGACTGTGACGCAGCAGTTTGGGCGAAGTGATTTCGTAGAGAGAGCAGAGTGCGTAGAGATCGCAAAAGTGAAACAGACTAGTCGGGGTGTGGTAAATGCAAAGGTATCTCTCTGATAATCTTCTAGACTCATAATTCAAGTCCAGGTTGCAGCTTGGCATCAGGGGTTGGTGCTCCTTCCAGTAGGTGCTGGTAAATCAGGGGTTAGTGCTCCTTTCTGTTGGTGCAGATAAATAAGGGGTTGGTGCTCCTTCCAGTGGGTGCTGGTAAATTGTTTGTAAAGTTGTTGCTTTGCAAAGGCTGGATTTGGATGGTAGTCCAAGCAGTCATTCTTGAGGAGTAGCCACATTGGTGAACCTCATTAAATCTTGTGTTGTGTGATGTTCTCTTGTTGTACTTGTTGTATCTGTTTATAAGTTTTAATTGCTGCTATTTTAAGAGCTGTTAATTCATGATTAAAGAGCTACACTGATTCACCCCCCCTCTCAGTGCCATTGTAAGACTAACAGGCATCAAATCCATATTTCAATCCAAATACAACTTATACATTGGGGGATTATTTCCCATTACACACAAACAACCTTGTTGACCTCAATAACCCTTTCCCTTTGGTCACAATGGGAGACAATTCCAGGACTCACTTCCACGAAGGGTATGAACAAGACCAAGAAGGGTCTTCGAATGATGAGTTGGAGTACGAGGTAGCACCTTGGGATCCTCTTGAGTTAGGAAGCAATCATTCCCACATGCTTCCCATGGATAATTATCAAGAAATCTTCCTGACCATGTTCCCATTGGATGGTCCAATTGAGCAGAGGCCACCTCAAGAAAATCAGGTCCCCCCATCGAGAGCGGAACAAACTCAATGGGACCATATTAATTTGCTCGAACAAGATGAGCCTCATTTGTCGCAAATCGTTGTTGCAGCAAACGAAGGCCTTTGGATCTTTGATAGTGATTATGAAGATGAAACCGAGATGGCCTATCTCAACCACATGCGACAAATGCAACAACAGTATCCCTTGGACATAGATGACATGTTTGAACACCTACACATAGGTCCAAGACATAGGTGGCACCTCAACCTGGCACAGTTATAGCAATTACTGCACCCGCCACTCCAGGTACATAGAGAGCATCTTTCGCTTGGAGACCCTATCAAACCATCAGTGCCTAGGGCAGACCCTGTCTGCATGTTTGTGCATAGGGCTGATCCCTTTGTACCAGTGCCTATAGAGCCAGATCCAAAGCATCAAGAACATCCAGAATGTCAGGGTTATCACACCTGTGGTAATGGAGGTTACAATCATTTCATCAACATGATCTCCATTGACTTGACCGCCCCCATCCATGATCCAGCCGATCCAACACGGTCATTGCATCTAGACATAGAGGCTATAGATTGGGATCACGCTGACGCACCACCCTCCCCATCAGAGTACTGGCCTTGCGGTGGGATGTTTCATTTCACTCCCAGGATAGACTCAGGATGTCTTCCATGCTGAAGAGGAACCTGACGTTCCTAACGATGATCTTAATTCAGCAAATGATATCCATATGATCCCAAATCCACACCAGTTGGAGGACGGATCCCACATGTCAGTCGAGGCAACGACTGACGTAGACATCGACACAAATCCAATGAATCCATAGATTCTCAAGCTGGGGGTAAGTCTCTCCCCCGAAGAGCAAGCCGATTACATTGCCCTTCTCAAGGAGAATAAGGAGGTTTTTGCATGGTCATATAAAGACATGTCGGGGCTAGACCCACAGCTAGTCATGCATAATTTAACGTTGGATCCGACAATCAAGCCAATAAAGCAAAAACTACGCAAGATGCACCCAACAGTGGCCTTAATGGTCAAATATGAATTGCAAAAGTTGTTGGATGCATAGTTTGTCATCTACGTGGATTATCCACCATGGTTGTCTAACATGGTACCCATCAAGAAGCCCGACGGGAGGATTCGCATATGCACCAATTTTTGAGATCTAAACAAAGCGAGTCCTAAGGATGATTTCCCCTTGCCTAGCATCGACGCATTGGTAGATGCTACAGCGGGCCACAAAATGCTTTCCCTCATGGATGGTTTCTCAGGATACAATCAGATTCGTATCAATCCCGAGGACCAACTAAAAATGGCATTCACAATGCCTTGGGGGACATTTTGTTATAAGGTCATGCCTTTTGGCCTTAAAAACATTGGTGCCACCTACCAACGTGCCATGACGTACATCTTCCATGATTACATGCACAAAACTTTGGAAGATTACATGGATGATTTGTTGGCCAAATCTCTTTTGTGCCCCAATCATCTCGATGACTTACGCAAGATACTTGATCGCCTCATTGAGCATAAAGTCAGACTAAACCCCAAGAAGTGCATCTTTGGCATCACATCTGGAAAGCTCTTGGGTTTCATAGTCTCCAAACGAGGAATCGAGGTGGATCCAAACAAAGTCAAGGCAATCCTTGAAATGCTTCCCCCAACTACCATCAAGCAGCTCAGAAGTCTATAGGGAAAGGTTGCATCGATCAAACGCTTCATAGCATAGTTATCTGACAAGTGCCGACCCATGAATAAATTATTGCACAAGGGGGTAGCATTCCATTGGGATGACGAGTGCCAATTAGCCTTTGATGATATTAAATAGTACTTGGCTTCGCCGCCAGTATTGGCACCACCTAGACCAGGAGTGTCATTCTACTTATACATCTCAGCTACTGAGGTGGCACTAGGCGCCATGTTGTCCCAGCACAATGAATTGCACAAAGAACAGGCTACTTACTATCTTAGCCGCACCCTGGTTAGTTATGAACTTAACTATGCATATGTCGAGAAGCTCTGCTTGGCAGTGGTGTTTGCTACCAAGAAGCTATGCCATTACATGCTGAGCAACAAGACGTATGTTGTGTCTAAGGAGAATCCATTGCGATACATGATGAGTCATACTTATCATAGTAGCCGCACGACAAAATGGATCATGTTGTTGATGGAGTTTGACATAGAATTCATTGGACAGAAATCCATAAAAGGTCAAGTCATCGCCGATCAACTGGTAGAGGCTCCTCTTGAAGACGATCAGCCTTTGACCTTCGAACTACCTGATGATGGGGTCTTCCATGTTTCAGAATCGCTAGATTTTGATGAGCCTGAGTCATAGGCTGACATAACCCTATTCTTTGATGGTTCTAAGTGTGAGCAAGGAGGTGGCACGAGAATTGTATTCTTCACTCCACAAGGGGCTCCAATGCCTCTGTCATTTAAATTAGACTTCTCGTGCACCAATAACAATGCAGAATACGAAGCCTTGCTCATAGGTCTTCAGACAACAGTCACCATGAACATTAAACGATTGAACATCTTTGGTGATTCACTGTTAATTGTCAATCAAGTTAAGGGGATATTCCAATGTAAATGCCCAGTTTTGTAGGCCTATAAAGCCCTTGTGGACAAATTCCTGGCACAACTTGATTGGTATGACATCGAGGCACTCCCTCGATCATCGAATCATTTTGCAGATACTATGGCCTCCTTGGGGTCACTAATCTCGCAAGACCCTTCCGGTGAGATGACAACCATTCAAGTCAAGACATTATCGCAACCCGCGATGGAGCGTGCAAGCTTTGACCTCATGCCAAGAATCCACTTGATCCAGATTGAACCATCTACGGATAGGTTTTCTCGAATCCAATATTGTTTGACTCAAGCCAACTAGGGGTCCTTGTTCTCCCCTACCCCTCTTAATAGCAATACAACGCTATTTTTACAAGTTCTTTCCTGCTCAGCTTTTGCTCGGGATGAACTTCAAGAGGGATTGGCTATTCATACCATCGAGGTTTTTGATCAGCAGGATTGGTACACACCCCTAAGGGATTACCTCAAGCTAGGTACTCTCCCACTTGGATTGACACAAGCCATGAAAAGATCATTCAAACAGAAAGTGGCAAAACATGTCTTGCTAGGAGACATTTTGTATCATCGGAGCTATGAAGGAATCCTCCTCCGTTGCTTGGACCAGCAAGAGTCCGCTTGGGCGATCACCCAAGCCCATGATGGTACATGTGGTGGCCACTTCAGCGGTATGGCCATCGCAAAGCGCATTCTTCGCATGGGTTATTATTGGCCATATTTAGAGCGAGATTGTTGTGCATATGTGAAGAAGTGCGTGAAGTGTCAACATCATGCCAATTTGACACACGTACCTTCTCAGGCCTTGCAACCGATCCAATCAGCTTGGCATTTTTTGTAGTGGGGCTTTGATCTAATCGAAAAGATCTCCCCTGTGTCGTCGGGTCATCACACATTTATCATTATAGCCACAGAGTATTTTACCAAGTGGGTGGAAGCAATTCCATTAACCTCTACGACTGGACCCCGCATTGCGGAGTTTATTTTGTATAATATCATTTGTCATTTTGGTATTCCATCCAAGATCCTCTCGGATAATGGGACGCCCTTCAAGAACAAATACGTGCGTGCTTTGACCACAAAGTACAAAATTTAGCACAGTTTTTCAACACCCTATTATCCATAGGCAAATGGGCAAGCAGAGGCATCTAATAAAATGCTCATCGCCATCCTCAAAAATACTGTCACAGATAATCATAAGGATTGGCACATTCAGATCCCGCTTGCCCTATGGGCTTATCGCACTAGCATTCGGACGCCCACTGGGGCAACTCCATTTTTGTTGGTGTATGGCTCCGAGGCTGTCATGCCTCTTGAGTTGGAAATCCCTTCGCTACGCATATCCATGCAAGAGTTCATCGATGATGACACTGCGCGGCAGGCCCGGTTAGATCAACTTACGTTGCTTGACGAACGACGCGTCAATGCTCTCGAGCATTTGCGTATCTATCAAGAGCGACTTAAGAGAGCATATAACATGAAGGTTCACCTAAGGGATTTTTAGGTTGGAGATTTGGTCTTAAAAGAGAACCAACAAAATTCTAATTTGCCGTCCCATCTCAGAGACAAGTTTGCGGCAAACTGGTTAGGTCCTTATGTGATTGATAGTAAGATAGGACCTAGAACATACCGGCTTGCCTCTCTTGAAGGAATCAAGGAGCTAGAACCCTTGAACATCAGTCATTTGAGGCCATTCTACATTTAGAGAGCCATAGTCCAAACAAAAGCTCCAAGGATTTCCACAATCGCTTGGTCAATCCCCAAATGCCCCAAAGGTATCTATAAACCCTTTGGTCAAACCAAAAGCTCCAAGGATTTCCACAATCGCTTGGTCAACCCCAAAATGCCCCAAAGGTGTCCATAAACCCTTTGGTCAAACCAAAAGCTCCAAGGATTCCCATAATCGCTTGGTCAACCCCACAAACGCCCCAAAGGTATCCATAAACCCTTTGGTCAAACCAAAAGCTCCAAGGGTTACCATAACCGCTTGGTCAAAACAAATATTCAAAAATAAACAAAAACAATAAAATCATCAAAAATAACAAAAAAATTGCATCTCCATTCCATGCATACTCATAAAACATCAAAAATACAAAAATATAGGTTGCATTAGGCATCACATTCATACATTGCATATTTGTTGGTTATACAAGTCAAAAGCACCATAGACTGTCATTACTTGGCAATCCCATCATTTTTCACATCAAATCAATTTTATCAATGCATACATCCCGCATCACACCATCCCTATTTTTAGCAAAGTCAGTTGTCTCCTAATGTATTTAGGGTTTTCGTCATTCAGTTGTCTTTAACTTTCTAGCCAAAAATTGTACAAAGTCAAACAGATTTTACACAGGAAAATTTTACTTGGGTCACACCTCGTTATGTAATATCCCTACACAAATTTACACACATAAAATAATTCCTAAGTTGTGTGAATGCAAGAGAAACCTACAAAGCAGTCTAGGGTACCATCGGTGAAAGATTAGCCTGTTCATCCCCTGTGCGAATGGTTCAAGAATGCTGAGAATTGACAAAAGGACAAGCTCTTCCCCATTCATTCCTTCTAATCAACAGTGGTTTTCACTACTAACAACAATTCAAAACTCACCATTGGTTCCTAAGGTTGTAAGGATTCGTACTACACGTCCCTGCCAAGGATGGGTAGTCATCCCCAAGGCATAAAAGGATCAATGACCATTCACAAACACCATCATCACAATCACCTTTGGTCTCTCAGGTCGTAAGGATTCATACTACATGTCCCTGCCAAGGATGGGTAGTCATCCCCAAGGCCTAAAAGATCAATACCCTTACTTCATCATCTCCATACTACCCTTTGGTTCCCAAAGTCGTAAGGATTCATACTACACATCCCTGCCAAGGATGGGTAGTCATCCCCAAGGCCTAAAAGGATCAATGTTATTCACCAATCACATTACAAAGCTCAAAAGCCAAATCAAATAATAGTGGTTCTCACCACTATTCAAAATCCTTGCTCCAAAAGAAAAACAAAAAAAAAAGAGCACAAAATAAACAGTGATTTTTCATCACTTTGTATACGAGCAAATATCCTAAACCATTGAGCCAATAAAAATCTTGAACTTGAATCCCTGGAATTCTCAGTATTCGAAAACCATCTAGGTGATCCTCATTACAGGTTTGGTGGACAGCCTACCTGGCAATGGCGGTATCCTACCCGCATGACGATATGTCTGTCACATTAGCTTTGCGTGTGAGCAAACCAATGTTTGCATGTGGATGAGCTAGCTTATGGTACCTTAGATTGTCTCATGGATTAATCTTGCTAAATACAACAATGGAGTTAGTGGAGCTAGTTAGGTGATCCTCAGTACAGGTTTGGTTGATAGCCTATTTGGCATTGGCGGTATCCTGACAAATACCACATAAACGAACTCAATTGCACACACAGGGATGTGAAATAACTTGGTTAACCTCCAAGTCGGATTTATACCTTGTTCAAAAGTCTTGCGAGATAAATGTACAGTCTTGGCTAGTTAGTTAAAATATCTGAATCTCAGAAAAGCTTAACTACATTTTAAAAACAACTGGTCTATTTCATTCCATACATCACCATCAAAAAAAAAATGCAAAATACAAGAACACAGTTGTCACATGCAACGTCATTCCACAAAGTCATCCCATAAGTACAGCAAGCCAGTAAAATCTTGTACAATCTATGGTGCCATCGACAAGTTATCAACACATCATTTCATTCATTCCATATGCATACATCATATAATTAGCAACATCGCAATCATAATCCCATATGCATCCATCATTATAAATCAATGTGCATAAACAGACAGACATATCATGAAAAGTTTATAAACACCAAAAAAAAAAAAATCATCTGTATATATATATCATCAACAAAATGCCCGCAGGCTACAATGAACCGGTCCTCTGACCCCGCCACAATAGCCAAAAACTCAAAAACCCCCAAGCCTAGGGCGTCGGCCACCATGATCACGCAGGATCGATGTGACGGGAACTACCCCCCATGGTGTGGGTCCTATGGGACCTCTCAGGGTGACTGCTACTCGCCCCTGCATCACGCCTACTAGTGCCCCCCTCATCTAGCCATCGGCGATGGGACGATGCTGACTGCTCAGTATCGCTGTCTCTCATCCACCACGAAGAACCCCCTCCAGGAGGCTCAGGTAACCGCCCACCAAGGTGGATGATCTCTCCCTCCATATCCATCCGATGTCGATGCCAATATGCCTCCTATCGATGCCAATCTACCTCCTATCGATGCCAATCTACCTCCCATCGATGCCAATCTGACTCCCACTGATCCCACTCTACCTCTCACCGATGGTAGTAAGCTACTACGTCATCGCGCTATGCTAGCTGCATCCATAGTAGATCCCTCTCTCATGCAGCATCGGTATCCCCCTCCTATCGATGGGACGTAGCCCATGCATTCTCCCGCTCCGCCAGCTGAGTCCATAGGAGATCTCTCTCCTACAAAGCCTCTCCTAGCTCCCCATCTCGCCTCCATAGTAGCCTCGTCAATCATGCATTCTCAATGTGCAACCCTACCTCCATGTCCTCCAATACTACCTGAGGCCTCGGCTAATCTGGGACAGCAGCGTGCTCTGGATCTCACTACTCCAAGACGTCCTGCCTTTCTGACTGGTCTAAAACCCCATAATCCCCGCCCACATCCTCAACCTCCACCATCTCTGCATCATCCAACGGAGCACCCCAATCCTCATCTGGTGCTTTTGCACCCTCATCCCCTACTGCTGCCACCTCCGCCCCACCTAGAGGCCCCTCACCTCGCCACTGTCGCAAGGTCCACCACTGCTCATACTCGACAGTAACTCCAACGTCATCCACATCTGGGACATCAATAGTCGTATCTGAATCCTTGCCAAGTGGTGCAATGACTGGCCGGTCCAGAGTCCTCTCATCCCCCCGATGCCGATAGACCATGGGCTCACCAGGCATCCCCTGGTGCACCCCAAACTATCAGGTCACCTGGCCATATGGGAACAACTCCTGCTCAGTCCCATGCCTCCCAATCAGCCATCGCTCCCTCCATACCCATCGGAGCCACTCTCCAACCTCAGGCCAGGCTGGACAGTCCTGGTAGGGGCGCCAGAACACCTCCCCTGGAGTAAGCCGAGCGAAGGCATCGGCATAGTGCCCTATGGCACCTGCCCATCATCGACTCTGACCCTGCTCCTCCGACCTCCACCATAGTACCCCATATCCGATCTCCCGGTCTGCCATCTCTACCCGCGTCATCCAAGGCAGCCCCGTAGGCCTCTCCACTGCTATGTGCTGCCAAGCCCAGCACTGCAACAAGTAGCTGCAACTGATCCCCTTCCACTTTCGGTAGTGGACCTCGTACAACTCATCATAGAGCTGTGCTAGCAGAGTCTATCCCCATCTCATAATCATCGATGTGTCTGTTGGACACTCCACCAGCCTGAACACCACCTCTAGCAGGTTCCATGGGAACCTCGCACCCGACGAGTCGGGAAGCAGCATGTTGGAAATGAGGCCCATGAGTAATGCGTGCCTCACTCCCAACACACCCTTCTCTAACCACCATCGAACCAGTATGCCACCCATATGGTAGTCGATCTCTACCCTCTCCACTGGGCTCTCCACACCCAACTCCTCCCCATGCCCAAAATAGCGTATCAGTACTGCTATCCTCCGATCCCATGGCATCGTCCGGATCGACAGTCCGTCTATTGGAATCCGAAGAATCCGATAGACATCCTCCAAGGTCACCATCATTTCCCCTATTGGGAGATGGAAGGTGTTGGTCCGGGGATCCCACAGATTGATCAGGGCTATCAGATAAGCCCGATCCCCGACCACCAGCTCCAGCTGAGTCACCTACTTGAGCCCAAGGGCGTCAAGCCAATCCCAGTCCGCCAAAGTCAGTGTTGCACGTGCTTCAGTGAACATAGTAGGCACCCGGTACCGGCTCTTCACAACCTACAAAAGAAAACAACATAAAAATATTAAAACAATTACAAAAAAAAAAAAATCATTTGTCAGTTTTAGGGTTTTAAATTTAACTGATAAATTAAACAAAAAACAACAACATTCAAAAACATAATTTTTTAGATCTAGGGTTTTTAATTCTAACTGATAAATTAACAACAAAAAAAAACAACAATCATTGGTCCATTTTAGGGTTTTTAACTCTAACGACTCATTTAAAAAACAAACAAAAACAGTCACAAAATAATTTTCAGACCTAGGGTTTTTCACTTTGCACTGGAAAATTAATAACACAAAAACAACAACTACCTAGGGTTGAGCTACGTTTTACGTTCAGTTTTACCCTACGTTTCTCACCTACGTTTTGACTTTGGTTCAATTCCGGTTCAGTGAGATTTTAAGTTATAAACTAAGTTTTTTAGCTAAGTTTTAAACTAACTTCTGATATTTGTTGACTAGAGTTATCCTAAGTTTTAAACTAAGTGATAATTTTGAGAGACTAGGGTTTCATTTTTAACCGTAACCAACAAAATAAACAAAAACACAAAAATAATAACCAACTTGCGGTTTTCAATAGCAATACAAAACAATAAAGAGGAAGGGCACTCACTGGTAGCGCTTTGGCTCCGCAGCTCGATCTAGTGTGTGCACTCATGGTCGCAAGAAAAATTCTGTAGTGCTTCGCTTCACAGAATTGACCTCCTCCTCCCCAGAGCTCCAAATCGCCAAGAAAAACAAATGCAAATGAGCCCAAAACTCAGTTTTGGCCTTTAAAAAGGCTTTTTGAGCTTGTATTCGTTCCCCCTGGGATGAGCACTCTGGTTAGCACTCGTCCCACCCTAGGACGAATACTAAATAGGAATTCGTCCCACCCAGGGATGAATACAGAGCAAAAATTTCAAAAATAGCCAAAAAATGCACAAAAATGCAAAAAAAGAGCAATAAAACTGTCCAATGAGAGTGCTTTTGCACTTGACATTCTGGGCATGCAAAACAGATGTCGGGGTCACAAATCCTCGCTATCCTACTCCCTAAGAAGGCTACCATAGCCGGACCGCTCCACGGGAGGATGGATTTTTGAGAATTTCATCCCCAAATGGCATCACCAAAATGGGTCAAAACCCACCCAAAAATAGCAATAACATTGTCGAACGAAGGCGCATTTGCACCTGACATTCTTGGCATCCAAAATAGACATTGGGGTCACAAATTGTCACTATCCTACTCCCTAAGAAGGCTACCATAGCCGGACCGCTCCATGGGAAGACGAATTTTTGCCAATTTTAGCTCCGAAATGCGTCACAAAAAGGGTTCAAACCCACCAAAAATAGGTCAGAATGTTTAGAAACTGCTTTCGCATTTAATGGTAAACAACTGAAGGCACCCTTACCTAAGTCATCTTGGGTCAAGCGACTCGTCGCTTTTCTCATGTCGGTCATTCCCTCATTGATTCGTCGCTTGAGGGGGTAGTCACACTTAGTCGCCAATCAACAACAACATACCCAATCTTGGAAATGACACGCATTCAAAGGATCATTGACAAAGACAATCATGCTCCTGCTTGGGGCAGCAAACAAGCAATTATCACAAGCTGATCAAACACTTGACATTCGTGAATCATGAACTCAAGGTTCCCATAGACAAAAGGTTGCGCCCTTTGCCTATTCATGATTGATCAATGTCCAAGTTCAAGTAACACCTCACTGAACAAGGTTAACACTTGACTTTAGTTCCTTAGCTCGTCAGAAGCAAGGATTCAAGAATGCATGCCCTTTCCATACTTGGGGCATCAAGAGTTGGTTAGGTTACTGAGAAACCCTAATCATTAGTGCTTTGGTTATCTATTTTTGCTCGACGCTATGCCTTGCACAACGCTTCCCAAAAAGGGGCATCTATAGACACCAAAACAACACCAATCCGATTACGTGACAACAAGCGCTGATCGCATTGACACAAACAGCCCCTAGGGCAGCCCCCAGAGGTCAAAAAGTGGTCCTAACCACTCCCAAAAGTAGTTTGGAAGGTCAAAGGTCAATTTGGCACCTTTTTGGCACCTTGCTCTCTGCTCGTCCCACCCCGGGACGAATACAAACTGGCATTCGTCCCACCTAGGGATGAATAGCAGCATTCGCCCCAGGGTGAGGCGAATAGAAGGTTTGATTGGCAAAAAAAGTCAAACCTCGGCAACTCCGCCAGTTAACTGAGGCTTCAGGCCATGCAATTGCGAGGAATAGCTTTTATTCAAGAAGAGAGACTTCAGTGATGAGTGTCTTTATTTTAGAAACCTCATGCAAGAAGATTTTTAATCAGGGAGTTAGCTTTTCTCTGAAAATAGGACAGTTAACTCAAGTGGCGCCCTCGCATGCGCAATTCAAACAAGGAGACCCTAAGGTCTATAAATTGGGGAGTTTTCCCACCCAAAATAGATACAGAGAAGGAGCATTTGAGCAACGAAGTGCTGCCAATTTACATACCTACTTGCGATTTGTGCTTTTACATCCTTAATCTCTCATTCGAAAGGGAGGTTATTGGGCGACTATTAGAAGCGCGAATCCGGACCCAAAACCCAATTTTTGGCCACAAAAATTCCCAAAATTTGTCGACAACACCCCATAACCAGTTTTGGACCCATCCCAAGTGGATTGGTGCTGAAACAGTGCCTCAAACGGTGGGCGTCCTGCCCCTGGGCGCTCCCCAATCTGTCATAGTAAAATTCGCCCCACCCCGGGATGAATAGAAATATGTGATAGATTTCTCTAGTTTTTCTTTTGCATTTTATTCTAGATAGGTTAAATAGGTTACAGTTCAAATTTCATTTCATTTGGAGCAATTTTGATCAGGTTTTTGTTATTTCCCGCCTTTACTAACTTGCAGATGGCACCAGAAAAATCTGGGTGATAGGAGCAAAATTGGAGAAATCTGACCTTCTGGGTCTTCCCAAAACACCCCCAATTAGCTAACCCCAAGTTTGCAGGTCATTTGGAGCTTTCGGGATAGGACATTGAAGAGGGTGCTTTCTGACAGGTTATTGTAGGTCTATTCGTCCCACCCTGGAGCGAATACAAATCTGTGAGGAATTTCTAGACTATTCTTTTTGCAGTGGTCTTCTGTTAACATATTTATGCTACTATGAAATTTTCAGGTCGATCCGAGGTCATTTCATTATCGTTTTAATATTTTCATGCATTTACTGACAGTAGGCCTTGGGAAATACATGCTTCATTCTGTCTGCAGGTGCTACTAATATTTTCTGTTTCTTTGAACGTAGGTTTCCGACAGCAGAGGAGCAGGAAAGAGCAAAGAATCATATACGCAAGTGGCGGCAACGTTTTGGTCCGCCCATCTTACATGTGGGCACGCGGAAGAAGGATTGTGATCCATGGATGTTGTGACAAGAAACACATTTGACGCTCCTATCCCCTAAAAAGGAAGGAGACGTATTGTAACACATTTTGAAAAGCGTATCAATAAAGAGATTACGATATTTCATATTGCTTTTATCTTGTGTCAATTTGCATATGTCCTTTCTTGTTCTTTCTTGTGGCATATTCCTTTTTGTTTCCGTATCCTCGTGCTTTCACTTACCAATGTTAAACTAATGTAGTAGACAACTTGCTCTCGATTTTCCCCATTATTTTGTGTAAAAATTTTCCCTAATGCAAAGTTCGTTGCTAAGATATAAAAATAGAAAGGGACCTCTATATGAAGAGGAGCTAAGACTGGTGAAGAAGCTAGGTATTGCTTAATATCATCAAATGCTTTTTGAAATTCATCTACTCAAGGAAAAGGTACCCCTTTTTATAGTAGGTGATTGAATGACCTACATTTGTCAGAAAGTTTCACAATAAAATGATGGATTGATTAGATATTTCCTTGTAAACTACATAATTCCTTTAATTTATTTAGGGAAGGCATCTCCATTATGGCCTTGACCTTGTTAGGGTCCACCTCAATGCCTCTTTTGGAGATAATGAATCCTAGAAGTTTACTTGAGTTAGCATCAAAGACACATTTCTTGGGGTTCAACCTTACATTATGCTCTATAAGCTGACGAAAAACTTTATCCAATACACCAATGTGTTCTTGTTAAGTTTTACATTTAGCAAAGAGATCATCCACATAGTATTCGATAATCTTATGCATGTAATCATGAAAAATGTATGTCATGGCATGTTGATAACTAGCACCTACATTTTTGAGGTCAAAGAGCATCACCTTGTAACAAAATGTTACCCAAGGTTTAGTGAATGATTTTTGTGTTGGTCATCAGAATTTATTCGAATTTGGTTGTATCCTAAAGCAAGTTTCGACAAGAGTATTGATGTTTGGGAGAGGAAATTCATCCTTAGGACATGTTTTGTTAATATATTTAAAGTCAGTGCAAATTTATATCACCCCATTATATTTTTTAATGGGTACCATGTTTGAAAGCCACTCAAGATAGTTGATAGGAAATATGAAGTTTTTAAAGCTCTATTTTTACAAAAAGGGCCACAGTAGGATGCATTATCCTAAGTTTTTGTTTGACTGACTTAGCATTGGGATGTAAGGTGAGATTATGGAAAACCAAACTAGTGTCAAGAATAGGCATGTCATGTTGAGTGGTAATTTTACCCAATTGTGAAATTACACACTCCCTTAGGATTTTGATCCCAAAACCCTCTCTTGCAAAGATGTTATAAAAAAAAATTCTCCAAGGTCTACACTATATTAGCATTTGCACATGTATATTAATAATCTCAATAAAATATTAATGAAATGCTAGGAATACCTTAGTGATTGCAAGTAATTGTTAACAAGGGGTATGTGTTGGTTCATTTCCCCATGCTGAATTAATGATTGTTCATGAAACTTAAATAAAAGCAAATGTGAATTGGCCCTCATATGACCACTATGTAGAATCTTAATTCCTTTTATCTTGAATGATATTTAGGTATATTTTATCTTCTTTGGATTAAGTATATTTTAAACAAGTTTTATCTTGCATTAAATCCTACTTTAAGCATGAAATAGAAGATTAAATCTATCTATGAATGTGAATATAAAATGATGAAAAGATCCATTAAATTCATATTTTATCATGAAGATAAATATAGCCTTTGATATTATTATTAAATTTTCCCTTTTTTATGAAATTAATTTTCATAAAGAGACACCAATTTATTGCTTGAAAATAATAGCCTCATAATGCCATGATGAATTATACCTATTTAATGAAATTAATTTTCATTAAGAAGAAACAATTTCATGCTTTTAAACCAAGACCTTTGATGTAATGATAAATTACCCCTCTTCAATGAAATCAGAATTTTCATGAAAAAAAGTGCATTTATTGCTCCAAAAATGCATGAAATGTCATAAAATTAACCTTCCCTTCAATGAAATTGAAATTTTCTTGAAAGAAAGCTCATTTATGCTTTAAAATAAGAACATAAAGTAGAAAACATTTGATTTACCTTGAAAATATAAAAAAAATGAATTTCCGAAATTATAAAACCCTTAAAAATAGCAGTTTTCAAAAATATTTATAAAATTGAAATGACCTCAAAATGAGGCTGAATCTGTTGCGTATGAAAGATTGTATATCATGATTCGCACACATGTAATTATTTTTATCATTTTATTTATTTTATTTTTTTATGTCCGATTTAAAAAAAAAAGTGCAAAATGAAGGGTTAGAAAACAAAAAAATAAAATATGAAAATAACTTGAATGCTAAAAACGTAAATGCAAAGCATTATCAGTTTGATGGCACCCTGTCCTGAAAAACCGAAGATGTGAGAAACTCTTCCATCAATTTTAACTTGCATTTGCACAATTAAAATAAATTAAGTGCTAGCTCCTAAGGTCACAAAAATAAATTTTAGACTTATGTAACCATAAAAATGCATAAACATCACTTAAATCCGAAATCTGGAAAGGGAAAGATAATAAAGTTTAAATCTAAGCATGCATAAATTTCTCCTTCTTTCTTGCTAACAAGGCCTAAATTTCTGAAACAATCTTTGCATTAAAATAATATCTTTATTTTTACAATGATATTCCGGTAGCATATCTCTGGTTTTCCAAAACAAAACTAGCCCCTATGATTGCATTTTCAATTGGTTTTTAAAGTTTTTAAAAAACTCTTGGTTTCATTTTCCCCTTGTCGGTTCATCTCTTGTTTGTTTTTGTTTCCCTTATCTCTTCATTTCCTATTCCCTTTGTTGGTTTGTCTCCTGTTTGTTTTTGTTTCCCTTATCTCTTCATTTCCTATTCTTCTGTTTGGTTTCTAATTTTGGGTTTCATTTTCCCCTTGTTGGTTCGTCTCCTGTTTGTTTTTGTTTCCCTTATCTCTTCATTTCCTATTCTTCTGTTTGGTTTCTAATTTTTCCCTTTTGGCTTTCTTGGGTTTAGCATTTCTTTCATTATAACGGTTTTTACTTTTTATCTAGTTTTGAAACGTATGTCCATGGCCATTTCAATGTAATGCTCTATTTGCAATATTCCATGATATGATGTTAAATTCTATATTTACCTTATAGGCATATTATTTATATAATAGCCAATCATAGCCCTAAGTTTTTAATTTCCAATGTTCATGTCACATGTGCACCCAACATCGACGTGAACATAGGCCAATATGTTGATGAAAAGCTAACATTTATTTACACCTTCATGTTGTGGCTTAATAATTATCATGTATTCTCGACTAAAATTATGTATGCTTTGTTGTACTGATCAGATTGCCTCGTCACTGATGAGGCATCTCCACCTATCTCACTGCAAAACACTACGTTTAATCCTGCTGTCATGGAGGATCTGTCCATCGTACCTTCAAAAATTCTAGTAGAGTGCTCTGAAACGTCCATTGTCATAGACCTTACCTCTATGGGTCCCCACTGTCTATTCTTTGGAAGGTAACATATTCAAACATCTCAATACCTTCATGCGTTGTATCTCTCGCCAGATGCATGGATGCCGATGAAATCATTGTCTTCTATGCATGGGGGATCTGTGAGATTTTCCTTGATGTTCTACCACGATGTCTGGTGGTCCGATAATTTACACCGGTGTTACTATGCTGACCTCCAATAAACATCTTCATTCGATGTCGGTATGGTATTTGTCATGCATTCTAATCCTCGGTGTTATCAATTAATCAGGCCCATTTTGGGTGAAACCTGTATAATTCGAACATCGCTTTTATTCTACATCAAAACCACCATGTGTGCCTTCATTGATTTCGATGTCCATGTATGCATATCCATTGTAAAAAAAATATACGCCATGGTCATCTGCAAAGAGAACTCCCAAAAAATCCACTTTATTCGATTGAACTACCACTGATAGCTTGAAATTCATCCACTATGTTGTTCATCGATGCTTCCATTGAACCAAGCTCGTGTCTATTTGTCAAGTATCATCAGCTCCAATTCAAATCTACTTGGTCTGTATGCACTATTTCTAAATTCATGCTCTCATATTTGTTGAACTGTTCAATTTAGAACCTTTTGGTTGGTCTTCGTGTGCTCGGTATAATGGATATTGGATTATTTGATGCTTCCCATTCACCAAATGAACCTAGTTTTGCATTACCGTGCTCACTCAAGAGTCTTCATTATGGCCTAATGCATCTCCATTATCCATGATTTCATCTCACTGCTCCAAATATCCACACCATTTGTCCACATCGATTATCATGGGGTCCATCATGTAGCTCATGTCATCGGTGTGTTCCCATTCGACTCTGGGTCACCACTGAGATTACCACCACCATATGTGCACTACCATATTCACTATATTATTGCCATCGGTACTTCGCTGTCTATCACTCATGGAGATAGGGATTCTACAAATATTTGACCATTTTCTTATATGATGTAGGCAATGATAACTTTGGCATAGATAGAATGGATGCTTATAAATAATCATGGACACCCTCCTTCATACCATTCTACTCCTCGATTTTATAACACCCCACCATGTTAGTCAACAATACTGAGCCAAGGTAGAAATCATTTTAGTTGCATCATTGGTTATCATTTTTATCAAATGCATCTATGTTTGCTCTTGTTTCATTTCTTATGCCTAGTTTACACACAACGGTCTCACCTGGGTTCGAGAGTTGGTCCATAACATTGAATATTTTGGGCTCCTCAATATTTGGACTTATCCATCATCCATATCATTGAATATTTTTTGGCTCCTCACTATTTGGACTTATCCATCATCCCTCATAAGCCTGCACTGTATGTCAACTTCTTTCTCGTCGGGTAGTGATCGTCCATTATGCAACCAAAATCCTACGTAATCACTAAACCTGTAGGTCCTACTATTATCCGCACTTGCCATTGGTTAAGACCTACACCCATACGCAAAATACATTAGTGGAATAATAATAAGACATAAACTATAGATTATATAATCTATGCACTATGTTAAGAACACAAGCTTATACTAAGAGGGGGGTGAATAGTAGAAGACCACTTTTTACTTTCTTTCAAAACCAAGATCAATTAATGTCCTTAATTGCAATAACCAAATATAGCAGTGTGCATTAATAACTCAGATAGTAGTAGTAAGCAAGAGCACAAGTCACCACACAATTGAGACACAACAATTTATGTGGTTCACCCAATGTGGGCTACTCCACGAAGAAAATATTTTACTAAAACTTTCTCAATCAATCTCTTTGGGAATCACTCCTAATTACAATGTTTATGGATCTCTGTCCAAAGGAGAACTCTTTCCCCTTCTGCTCTAGCTATGTGATCTTCTAGAAGACTCTGTCTCTCTGCTGCACTAAATGGTGGACCTCTCTCCACTTGAAGACTCCTCACTCAGATTTATCTTCAACTATGTTGGCTGATGGATCTCTATCCACTGAGACTCTATCCTCTGTACTTTGTCACCTCCAAAGCTATGTCAATAGGCTCACTAAGAACCTACTCTATAGGCTCACTAAGAACCTGCTTAACAAGCTCACACAGAACTTGTCCAATGCTGAATAACAAGCTCACATAGAACTTGTCCAATGCTAAATAACAAGCTCACATAGAACTTGTCCAATGCTGAATAACAAGCTCACACAGAACTTGTCCAATGCTGAATAACAAGCTCACACAGAACCTGTCCAAATATGCTCCAACAAGCTCACTAAGAACTTGTCCAAATATGCTCTAGCAAGCTCACCAAGAACTTGCCCAAATATGCTCTAGCAAGCTCACCAAGAACTTACCCAAATATGCTCTACAAATCTGCACCAAGAACTATCCCCAAATCTGTCCCAAAACCTAAGTGTCCTCAAATCTGTCCCAAAGGCCTTCTCAAAGGCTCAATCAATCATGCTCAAGTAGTACTCAAAATGAACTCAAAAATGAATAGCAATCTCAACTCAACTCAACTTCATAGAAGCATAAAGAGAATTTTTAGAGACTCAATATATTCTAATCTCACTCTCAACCCAAATCAACCTCAACTCAACTCAAATCAACTCATAGAAGCATAAAGAGAATTGTTAGAGACTCAATATGTTCTAAACTCACTCTCAACTCAAATCAACCTCATAGAAGCATAAAGAGAATTGTTAGAGACTCAATATGTTCTAACCTCAATCTCAACTCAACATAGAATGATGGAATAGTTTGTTTCATAGAACTTGAACAATCACTTCACACATCACATGACTAGGCTCAATAAACTCAACTCAACCAATCATCACAAGGGAAAACTCTCTCTCACACAACTCTAGTCCAAGTATGTATCAACCAACTCAAATGTTTCCAATAATGCTCAACCACAAATCTCACATAACAATGATACTCATGTTCTTTTCTAACTCAAGTTCTTTCACAACCAATGGGCTTCAACCACTATGCTTATAACACAAGGTTTAAACACAACTCTCAATTCATAAAACCTTGATGCATTCAACCAACCACTTTTGAAAAGGAAACCACAAACAATCCTTTTCCCTCCAATGATATTTCAGAAATCAACCACCATAAACAATCAATAGGAGAATGTGCCCATACCTTTTATGAAGTGAAGAAACCCCTTTGGAAATCTGCCACACTCAACACACTTTGAAAAAGAGCAAAAAAATCTTCACTTTTGAAACCCTTTACAAAAACAGAAATATCTCTCTACATACACCTTATTTCTCCTTCTAAATGAGTTAGTCAAATAGCCCTCGAAATAAACTTTCCAATGATATATAATATGATATACTTTTATAAAAGGAAAATACTAGAAATATCTTCTTTTCTAAAATTGCTTTTAAACTTGCCTTCCAATAAAAAATCAAATCAACCCTCATCACCTTATTCCTCGAACATTAGGCAATAATAAAAAAATTATTAATAAAAATGTTACTTGCCTCTTAGAGGGAATCGAACCCTCGTATCTTCCCAAACAATCCTCAACCGCGGTGCCAAAGACCACACGAGCTACGCGCTCGCATAGGACGAAGAGCACAGAATGTGCTTTTGTCCTTCTCCCCTTGCTCACATCAAAAAAACGTGGGCCAATTCTCTTGCTCAAAACTCTAACCCGTGGGAATCGAACCTCATCTCTTTTGCAAGCAAAAACCTTTGCACTCCCCTCACTCGTCATTGGACCACACTACCACACGAATATTTCGACGCTTTTTGTCTTATCTCCTCTACATTCGATTCCAAGGCTTTTGAAATAAAAGCCTTTGCATTTATATGCAACTTCCCTTTAATTTTGCAAACGTCGGTGGTGCTTTTAAATTAATTTCTTTTTGATGATGACGTCGGCGCTGAGGTAATTTTAATTTTAAATATTAAAATTTAAACCAAATATTCAAAATTGAATATCTCCATCTTTGGGGCACCTTTTTTGACGAAACGAAAAGCCAACCTGGGTTTTAAGAAAAACCCATTTCAAATCTACCATCCATGGTTTTAAATAAAACCTTTTATTTTACCTACCTTGGTTTTCACAAAAACCCTGTATATATCCATGCTCTCCGAAATATGAATGATTTGGTCATCAAAACTCAATGTTACCTTGTGACATCAATGAAAACATAAAACAACTCAAATTGCCAACAATATCCCCCTTTGTCATTGATGGCAACACCTCTAAAGCAAAAACCACAATCACTACAAAAACCATCTCTAAGAATCAAAGTTTCTCCCCCTGACTCAATAATCTCTTTGGAGGCTACTCTCCCTAACTCAATACTCTCTTTGGAGGCTGCTCCCCCTAACTCAATGCTCTCCCCCTTACTCAAATCTCTCCCCCTTTGACATCAATGGCAAAAGGGACACCTATGGGGCTAAAATATATGACTCTTAAGCATAGCCCCCTCACCACCTTCTCTCTTGAGGTGATTAATTTTGGGGTGGGAGTACCTTTACTCCCATCTTACATTGATTCTTTCCTCTATAAACTTCCTTCCATGTTTTTTTGATATCCTTCTCTTGATGAATTACTTGATCTTCTTGTCTAGAACTTGTTTGACCTTCTTGCCTTGAACCTATTTGACCTTCTTGCCTTGAACCTATTTGGAATTGAGTCCTGCACCATTTTGCAATATGCCCAAAGTTATTGTAATTAAAACACTTGATATTGTAGCCTTTGGATGGTGCCCATGTCTTGAATTCTTTCTTGAAGTAATTTCCATATCCATTCCTTTCCTGAACCCTATATTGTGAAGCTCTTCTTCCTTTGAAGTTCCTTCTAGCAAAGTAAAACTTCTTTGATCCATGGATCCTACAATGTATAGCCCTGTGTCCAAATCTATTACAAGAAAAACAATGTCCTTGAAAAGACCTTTGTTCATGCCTTGGTTCCCCATGTCTTTCTTGACCATTATCCTTATGATCATTTTCAACTTTTGCATTGCATCCTTGAACCTTATTTGTAGTATCTAAAACTTCTTCCTTAGTTTCTTCTTTGCTTTTCTCTTCAAGAATTTCTTTTCCTTTTGAACTTGATTTAACTATATCAAAATAAGAACCAAACTGAATATTTGGAGCCATAGGAACTTTGGAACTTTCCTCACAAATCTTAGGTGCTTCTTTTCTTTCATCTTTTAGAACTTCCTTTCCTTTTGAGTGTGACTTTTCTTGGAAGTAAGATATAACCTTAAAATAAGTTTCCACTCCTTTTTGAACCTTTTCATCTAATGTATCATGTCTTGCCGTGGTTACCCTTAGTTCTTAATTCATCCTTTCTTCTATCCTTTTTGTATTTTGAAGCTCTTCTATGAGATTACTGATTGTTTGAAGTAGTTCTTCTCGATTTTGACATCTGTTCGAATCTTGTTTTCAAGATTCCTGTATTCTTCTTTTAGCCTTTTGATTTCTAATTTTTGTTTACTTGGCTCATCCTCTTCCTTTTCTATTACCAAAAGTGAGACTTATTTGTTTTCACTATCATTGAGACCATTATAATCTTCTATAGCAAACAAGCTCTCAAGATTTCTTTGACCATGCTTGTTTCCTTGATGTGTCATCTCATCTTCACTATCACTAAAACCATTGCAATATCCTAATCTGTGATCTCTTTGACCACACACAAAGCACTATTCTCTTTCACATTCTATTCCTAGGAATAGATGTTCTTCATTTTCATCATATGATTTATCTCTATCACTATGATCTGAGCTATCACTTGCTTCTACAATGTAGTAATATTTCTTTGCCTTACGAAAAAATTTCTTCTTCTCATACTTGTTTTTCTTGTATTTGTCATCTTTGTCATGTTTATGCTTTCCATATTCTTTTCTTATTTGACCCTATTTTTCATTATCATTGTTTTATTCATGTGGTCACTTGTATGCATAGTGACCAAGATCACCACACTTGTAGCATCTGACTTTCCTTATATCCCTGAAATTCCTTGAGTCCTTATTCCTTTTGATGAAGTTAGCTTCCTCATAATTTTCTAAAACTCTATCTATTTCTAAAACTTTCCCTTTATCTTTTTTTGAAGCCTTGAATGCAATATCTTTTATTGGATATTGATGCTTACTTACCCTCATCTCATAAGTTGTGAGAGTACCTTGCAATTCTTCCATTGTTAGCTTATTGATATCCATTGTTTCTTCTATTGCTGAAACCTTAGAATCATATTTCATGGGAAGTGATCTCAAAACCTTTTGAGCAACTTCTAATTATTTCATCTCAAAACCTAGGCCTCTCATGGTGTTAGTAATCTCATCAACTCGAAGTAAAAACTTTGCAATATCTTCATAATCTTCCATTTTCAATTCCTCAAATATTTTTCTATGAGTTTGTAGTTTTTCCAAATTTACCTTGGAATCTCCTTCATAAGTATTTCGCAAATTGGTCCACATTTCATTAGCTAAAGTACATACCATGACCTTCGCAAAATCGGTCTCACGTAGCCCACTCAAAATACAATTCATTACTCTTGCATTTATCTCAACCAATTTCCTAGTAGTCTTATCTTCCTTGGGATCACCTTCAACCCTATACTCTTTTTAAACCATCTGCCATACCTCATATCCTTGTGATATCAAGTAGTTCTTCATCCTCATGCTCTAGAAGGCATAATTGTTACCATAAAATAATGGAGCCTTATTTGAAGATAATCCATTCTATGAAGCCATATGTGTTCTTGTAGAATCTGCCCTCAAGTTGTTAGCCTTTCTGAAGGAACCCGCTCTGAGACCAATTGAAGAACACAAGCTTATACCGAGAGGGGGGGTGAATAGTATAAGACCACTTTTTACTTTCTTTCCAAACCAAGATCAATTAATTTCCTTAATTACAATAACAAAATATAGCAATGTGCATTAATAACTCAGATAGGAGTGTGCATTAATAACTCAGATAGTAGTAGTAAGAAAGAGCACAAGTCATTATACAATTGAGACACAACAATTTACGTGGTTCACCCAATGTGGGCTACTCCATGGAGAAAATATTTTACTAAAACTTTCTCAATCAATATCTTTGGGAATCACTCCCAATTACAATGTTTATGGATCTCTGTCCAAAGGAGAACTATTTCCCCTTCTGCTCTGGCTATGTGATATTCTAGAAGACTTTGTCTCTCTGCTGCACTGATTGGTGGACCTCTCTCCACTTGAAGACTCCTCACTCATATCTATCTTCAACTATGCTAGCTTCTGGATCTCTATCCACTGAGACTCTTTCCTCTATACTTTGTCACCTCCAAAGCTCTGTTAATAGGCTCACTAAGAACCTTCTCAATAGGCTCACACAGAACCTGCTTAACAAGCTCACATAGAACCTGTCCAATGCTTAATAACAAGCTCACACAAAACTTGTCCAATGTTGAATAACAATCTCACACAAAACTTGTCCAATTCTGAATAACAAGCTCACATAGAACTTGTCCAAATTTGCTCCAACAAGCTCACTAAGAACTTGTCCAAATATGCTCTAGCAAGCTCACCAAGAACTTGCCCAAATATGCTCTAGCAAGCTCACCAAGAACTTACCCAAATATGCTCTACAAATTTATCCCAACACTTGCTCAAATCTGTCCCAAAGCTATCCTCAAATCTGTCCCAAAGGCCTTCTCAAAGGCTCAATCAATCATGCTCAAGTAGTACTCAAAATGAACTCAACAATGAATGGCAATATTAACTCAAATCAACTTCATAGAAGAATAAAGAGAATTTTTAGAGACTCAATATGTTCTAATCTCACTCTCAACCCAAATAAACCTCAACTCAACTCAAATCAAATCATAGAAGCATAAAGAGAATTGTTAGAGACTCAATATGTTCTAAACTCGCTCTCAACTCAAATCAACCTCATAGAAGCATAAAGAGAATTGTTAGAGACTCAATATGTTCTAACCTCAATCTCAAATCAACATAGAATTATGGAATAGTTTTTTTCATAGAACTTGAACAATCACTTCACACATCACTTGACTAGGCTCAATCAACTCAACTCAACCAATCATCACAAGGGACAACTCTCTCTCACACAACCCTAGTCCAAGTATGTATCAACCAACTCAAATGTTTCCAAAAATGCTCAACCACATATCTCACATAACAATGATACTCATGTTCTTTTCTAACTCAAGTTCTTTCACAACCAATGGGCTTCAACCACTATGCTTATAACACAAGGTTTAAACACAACTCTCAATTCAGAAAACCTTGATGCATTTAACCAACCACTTTCGAAAAGGAAACCACAAACAATCCTTTTCCCTCCAATGATATTTCAGAAATCAACCACCATAAAAAATCAATAGGAGAATGTTCCCATACCTTTTATGAAGTGAAGAAACCCCTTTGGAAATCTGCCACACTCAACACACTTTGAAAAAGAGCACAACAATCTTCACTTTTGAACCCCTTTACAAAAATAGAAATATCTCTCTACATATACCTTATTTCTCCTTCTAAATGAGTTAGTCAAATAGCCCTCGAAATAAGCTTTCCAATGATATATAATATGATATACTTTTATAAAAGGAAAATACTAGAAATATCTTATTTTCTAAAAGTGCTTTTAAAATTGCCTTCCAATAAAAAATCAAATCAACCCTCATCACCTTATTCCTCCAACATTAGGCAATAATAAAAAATTTATTAATAAAAACGTTACTTACCTCTTAGAGGGAATCAAACCCTCGTATCTGCCCAAACAATCCTCAACTATGGTGCCAAAGACCACGTGAGCTATGCGCTCGCATAGGACGAAGAGCATAGAATGCGCTTTTGTCCTTCTCCCCTTGCTCACGTCAAAAAAAGTGGGCCAATTATCTTGCTCGAAACTCCAACTTGTGGGAATCAAACCTCATCTCTTTCACAAGCAAAACCTTTGCACTCCCCTCGCTCGTCGTTGGACCACGCTACCACACGAAGATTTCGATGCTTTTCATCTTATCTCCTCTGCATTCGATTCCAAGGCTTTTGAAATAAAAGCCTTTGCATTTATATGCAACTTCCCTTTAATTTTGCAAACATCGGTGGCACTTTTAAATTAATTTCTTTTTGATGATGATGTCGGCGCTGAGGTAATTTTAATTTTAAAATTTAAAATTAAATTTTAAATATTAAAATTTAAACCAAATATTCAAAATTGAATATCTCCATCTCCGGGGCACCTTTTTCGATGAAACGAAAAGCCAACCTAGGTTTTAAGAAAAACCCATTTCAAATATGCCATCCATGGTTTTAAATAAAACCTTTTATTTTACCTACCTTGGTTTTCACAAAAACCCTGTATATATCCATGCTCTCCAAAATATGAATGCTTTGGTCATCAAAACTCAATGTTACCTTGTGACATTAATGTGACATCAATGACAACATAAAACAACTCAAATTGCCAACACTATGATATAAATCATATCATAACAGACACATAGGCTTATAAAACTAAATAAGGCTTCATTCCTTATTGCAAATTATTATTATTATATTGTTTTTATTTATAATACATATTATTATATATGAAATATATAGTAATATATATTATTATTTATTGGAATCAACAATTATTTTTTTATATATATATATTTTTTTTTTTTTTTATATAACAAATATATAATAATATTATATATATTTTTATTATTTTATATTTTATATTATTTATTTGTTTTAATATTATGTGAAACATGCACATGAAAGAACACAAAATTTAACAACAAAATCGCTTACAAAGAAAAAAATTTCAACAATAAAATCGCCAACACAAAATTGACGATAAAAATCATCGACAAAAAATTGATGATAAAAAGTCATCGACAAAAAATTGACGATAAAAATCATCGACAAAAAATTGACGATAAAAAAGTCATCGACAAAAAATTGACGACAAAAAAGTCATCGACAAAAAATTGATGACAAAAAGTCATCGACAAAAAATTGACGATAAAAATTCATTGACAAATTTTGATGATAAAAATTATCAACAACTTTTGATGATAAAAATCATCGACAATAACTTTACAATGCAAATATCACAGACGGGAAATGAACGATAATTGTAAACCAAACAAATCAAAGCACTAGACGCTTAATACAAAATACAAAATACAAACACCCAAATATCAAAACAAAAAGGTGGATCCCCAATTTTGGGGCGAGTTGTGCGACAACCACAACAAATGGTGACTCTGCTGGGAAAAGCTCATGAGCATTTCGAGTGAAGAATCCAAATCTAAAATGAGAACACAACAATATCAGCGAGACACAATAATTTAGCAATGTACCGATAAGATGGGGGTAAATAGATTCAGAATGAAAACAACTAATTCATCTGTCTTTGCCCAGTGTGTGCAAAATTGATTCATTCTTGCATCTCTAAAAATCCTCCAGATTCCATCATCCCTTTTTGTACTAGGCTATCAAGTATCGCTCATAACAAAATAGATAAGGTAGAGCCCCACTGCCAGTCAGGCGTTTATATCCCTGTTTATCTAACTCACCCTTGTGTTTGCTTAACGCTTTGCAAATCCTTTCCTTTTACTTAGAGCTATATCTAGATAGAGCCCTACTACCGATCAGGCATCCATAGCCCCGGTAGAGTTTATCTAGATCTTGTGACTGATTTGATCAAGCTTTTCGATGCTCGCTTTTTTTTTTTTTCTCTTTTTTTTTCTTTTCTCTTTGTTTTTCTTTTTTCTTTTTTTTTTTCTCTTTTTTATATAAATTATATTTTTTTCAAAAAAAAAAGTTTGCAAAGCTTCAAGCATCACCGGGGTAAGGCAACCTACAAGTGAAGCGTTTTAGATTTTTTCCTAAGGTTTCAAATCAAGATAACTTCATCCGTCTTAATTCTAGAAACACCATTTAATATTTGTGAGTCCCATGCGCAGCTTTGGCTAATATCTCATTGTTCCACTTTCCACCATTTTAGTCCCAAAATCTGAGCATAATCACCAAATAACACATCCTCCTTTTCTCGGGTTCATCAGTTTTTAGATCTAGTACTCCAACCTACTAAGCAAAGAAACCTCAAAAATAGGGTCAGAGTCCTGACCTTTTTTTTTCTAGCTCATCATATTTCAGCTCATGTACTCCAACCTACTAAGCAAAGGAGCTTCAAAATAGGCCAGAAACCATAAGTTAGCAACCACGAAACATTACCCCAAAATAAGGGAACAACCTCAAAACACAAAATTCAAAACACAAACCAAAAATATATACAAATGTACAATATGGTACAAGATGGTGCAAAGCTTGATCCATCACTTCCCCGGATCCCAAACATGATTAGCACATTTCAAAAGACATATAACATGATACGCAAGCCAAGATTTACAAAAATCTAGCAAAATCCATATTGGGCCAAACAATACAATAATTTTCATCTTGCCTCACTCACCCCACCAATTTGATTTAGTTCTATTAACAATTCCATAGGTGAGCTTCAAATCAATGAATTGATTAGACAATAAATGATCTTCAATTTTATCTTGTTTATTCCTTAAGATGTCTAATTCACAACTCAATTTATGATTTAGAATTAGACTATCCTTATCCAAAATAAAGTTTTGCAAGCAAGAGCCTATTTCTAAAAACTTTAAAACCAATTCACTTTTCATGTTTTTAGGCCAATCAAACTCATACAAAAAATTGCAAGCACCTAGTATATCTACTAAATGAGAATCATTATAAGTGTTTATCCTAGATTCCATTATTAATTATTGATGAATTTGATTTAGCAATTTAAGCACGTCAATTTATTTTTCATTCATCAAAGCAATATCATTAGTGGTGTGAGTAGAAATCAACTTTACTTCTTCATTCACCTCTAATGTTATTTCATCATTAATAGCATTAGTATCCGAAGTAACATCATGTAATCCATTACTTAAAATTTTTGTAGTCACTAATAGAGGAAAAAGTTTTGCCTTGTCATCCATACTCAACACATCATGGTTAGAATTTACCAAAACTTGATGAGCGTTTGTGACTTTTTCTTTCTCTTCATGATTTTTATCGTTATCAGACACCTGTTCAATCATACCAAAGTTAGGTACCCAATAAAAAGTGTGACCATCCTTTTCAATCCATAAGTCTTGTCTATATAGAGAGATGTCAAAAAATACTTTACCATGATCAATAATTTGAGTTGCTTCACATATATCAACCTCTTTGTCATTTGGTTCCAATTCATTGATGATCACCAATGGTCTTTCTTCATTTGAATCTTCAAAACAATCATGTGAATTAGTATCCAAATTTTTAATATCCCAAAATGAAAGAGTAGATTTTACCTCTTCCTCATCCAAAATAGATGAGTCATAAGAAACATTTATCATTTCTTTCCTTTATATTTCAACAAGATCTTCAATAAATTCATATTCATCATGATCCAATTTAGGAGTTTTTCCTATTCTTGCAAAAGCAATATCCTCATAAGAAATATCGATTTAGCATCCTGCATGCCAATAGGAATTTCATCGATGGGGTGTGAAAATTAGATGATTCTTCATTTCTTCCCCAACAATTGTAAAAATTGTTATCCAAATTCATGAGATGAAACTCTATTGCATTTGTGACGTGATATTTTGATTCATCTATCAATTCTTTTTCTTCTTTGTCCTTGTTAATAGAACCATTATCATTTTCTGACACTTGATGAGATTCCAATCCTTCTTCCAAAATATTATCAAATTGTACAGAACTTGTAATATCCTCATGCGAGAAAGCAATTGTATTATTCTGCATATCAATTGGCACAAAAGTTTCATTAGAAGGTTTGGAGTGAGTGTATTCTTCCCACTTATTCCAAGAAACATAGTAATCATCTTCCAAAATAAAGTGGTGACGCTCAACTACTTCTTCAACATCTTCCAATTTATCAATGTGTTTCTCATCAAATTTACCTTCACCTTCCTTAGATGGTTCAATAATTTCCAAAAGTGGGCTACTATTTGTATCCAAGTTTGCAAGATCAATATCTACATTTGTACCCCATGATTCAATTTCCTCACAATTTGGAGGGTGAGAATTTTCTTGATCATCAATTTCAACAATATCATCCAAAGTGTCTTTCGAGAACCAGTGGTGAAATTCTATTATGTCTTCAAATTCATTTATCAATTCTCTTTCAATTTCACATTCAACCACTTTATTCAATTCTATGATAGGTTATATCCTATCACATATCTCGATACTAATTAAATTTAGGACACCTCCATTATCTGCATACTCATGCACTTTTAGAAATGAAACCATCTCTACACAATCTTCATTAGTGGATGTTGGCTTGGCAACTTACACCTCCTCTTGGGCAATATCTAAGGTGGTTGTAATATTTGGACATTCAAATGCATCCCCTTGATCATTCACCTTAGGTATCATTGGAGTGGAGGGTTCTATATTAGAAGGTTGGTGTAGGTTGGCATAAATAACTTCAGAAGGACAATCTCTCATGGAAACATGTTGTACCTCTTCTTCCACTTTCGAAACACACCATTGTTCAGCCTTTTATAGGACATCATAGATTGTATCTAGAGATGGGTCATCCAAATTTTCTCTTAAATATGTAGCAAGTATGGGGTGTATGGCTCCCATGTATACTTTAATAGCTTCCTCTTCTATTGTGTTAAAATTTTCCCACATTTGAGAGTGCAACTCACATAATCTCTCATTGAATTGACTCATGGATTCATTAGGCTCTTTATGAATAGAGGTAAATTGATTTTGCAACATATCTAATTCCACCTAATTACCAAAATGATAAAGATATGTTGCTTCTAGTCAGATACAAGAAGTCCTAACCTCCATGGGTAATTGGCCATACCAAAATAATCGTCTGTCATCCAAAATGTATGAGAATAACCTACAAGCAGCATCCTCATAGAAAATTTGGCATTGAAATAACGTGCTCTTGTAGATATACAATTTTTGTATGTATCCCCATGTCTCATTTTGATTAAACTATCGTAGAAACTCCAATAACATTTCAAAAATTTGATGGGGTGTTCCATGCATAGGAAAACACTTATAATGATCCCCTAACATAGATACCATTCATTCTCTTAAAGATATCATATCAGCTCTTACATCAAATGTCGCCATTAGTGAACTTCAAATAATAACTTCAAAACCAAATTTGTTAGTCAAATAAAGATATCTTGCAAATAAGCGTAAAATGACTAACAATTTCTAAATGAGTGAACCACAAAGATCATCATACTAGTATAAATAACAAGATATGCCTCAATTAAACCATGACATGAAATAACATTCTTAAATTTACAAAAAGGTTAGTATTAACACATCATCAAATAGAGAATGTTATAATCCATGAAAGTGATCAACAACATCTCATTAATTAAGATCAATGTTTATAAATAAATCTTTCAAGTGACATGAACAATTTAGCATCTAACTAGCAATAAAATAAATCAATTTAAGCTCTCCTAGCTCCCAAAATGTTGAGTGCTAAAAGATTGCCAAAGATGCTAATGAACTGAACTTGAAATATTTAGCAATTTAAAACTCTCAAAAGTTATCCCAAAATCACATTCTTTCCTGTATGAACAATCCAGAAGTGTTAGATCAATGAATACCAATTCATGCCCTCCTTCTAGCACCAAAATGTTGAGTGGTAATTTTACCCAATTATGAAATTACACTCTCCCTTAGGATTTTGATCCCAAAACCCTCTCTTGCAAAGAAGTTAAAACAAAACAACTTCTCCAAGGTCTCCGCTATATTAGCATTTACACATGTGTATTAATAATCTCGATAAAAATATATCAATTCAATGCTAGGAATACCTTAGTGATTGCAAGTAATTGTTAACAAGGGGTATGTGTTGGTTTATTTTACCATGCTATGTTAATGACTGTTCATAAAATTTAACAAAAAGCAAACGTGAATTGGCCCTCATATGACCACGATGTAGTACCTTAATTCTTTTTATGTTGAAATGTTTTAAGGTAGGTTTTATCTTCTTTTTATTAAGTAAATTTTAAACAAGTTTTACCTTGCATTAAACCTTACTTTGAACATGCAAATAAATATTAAAACCTATGTCTAAATGTGAATTTCAAATGATGAAATAATTCCCTTTAAATGTAACTCCTTATCATGAAGATAAATATAGCCTTTGATATCATTAATAAATTATCTCTCTTTGATGAAATTAATTTTTATAAAGAGACACCAAGTTATTGCTTGAAAATAATAGCCTCATAATATCATGATGAATTATCCCTCTTTAATGAAATTAATTTTCATTAAGAAGAAATAATTTTATGCTTTAAAACCAAGACCTTTGATGTAATGATAAATTACCTCTCTTTGATGAAATCAGAATTTTCACAAAGAATGGTGCATTTATTGCTCCAAAAATGATGGCTCATGAATGCCATAAAAATTACCTCCCTTTAATGAAATTGAATTTTTCATAAAGGAAAGGCCATCTTATGTTCTTGAATGAAAATGCCAAGTTTAAAAATCGGATTTGCCTTGAAAATGTAAAAAAAATGAATTTCTGAAATTATAAAAACCCTTAAAAAAATAGTTCTTAAAAATATTTATAAAATCGAAATGACCTCGGAATGAGTCCAAATTTGTTGTGTATGAAATATTGAATATCATTCTTCACACCCATGTAATTATTTTTGTCATTTTATTTATTATTTTATTTTTTAATGCCTGAAAATTAAAAACAATATGCAAAATAAAAGTTAAAAAAATAAAAAATAAAATCTGAAAATAACTTGAATGCTAAAAACATAAAAATGCAAAGCATTATCAGTTTTATGGTGTCATCCTATTCCTGCAAAACCTAAGATGTGAGACATTCATGCATGCAACCTGGTTTACCCGAATCTGCATTTGCACAACTCACCGTAACCTAGGTGTGAGCTTCTAAGGAAAACAAAAAATAAATTTCAGGTTTTAAGATTTTCAATGATACAACTATAAAAAATACATTCAACATCACAAAGATAATAAAGTTTAAATCTAAGCCCGCAACTTCTTTCCTACTAACCAAGCTTAAATTTCTAAAACAATATTTGCATTAAAATATTGTATTCATTTTTACAATGATATATCGGCAGCATACCTCCGATTTCTGTGCCTGCATTTTCAATTGGTTTTTAAAGTTTTCCAAAAACTCTTGGTTTCATTTTTCCCTTGTTGGTTCGTCTCCTGTTCGTTTCTGTTTCTCTTTTCTCTTCATTTCCTATTCCTTCGTTTGGTTTCTAAATTTTTCCTTTTGTCTTTCTTGGGTTTAGCATTTCTTTCATTATAACGATTTTCCATTTTTACGTGGTTTTGAAACGTATGTCCATGGCCATTTCAATGTAACACTTTGTTTACAAGATTCCATGATATGATGTTAAATGCTATATTTACCTTATAGCCATCTTCTTTATATAATAGCCAATCATAGCCATAAGTTTCTAATTTCCAATGTCCGTGTCACATGTGCGCCCAACATCTGATGCGAACGAAAGCCAATATGTTTATGAAAAGCTAACATTTATTTATTTCTCGGCTAAAATTATATCCGCTTTGTTGTTCCGATCAGACTACCTCATCATCGACGATGCATCCTCCACCCATCTCACCACCAAACGCTGTGTTTAATCCTACTGCCATGGAGGATCTGTCTGTCGTGCCTTCAGCAACATTGGCAGAGTGCTCTGAAATACCCATTGTCACAGGCCTTACCACCGCGGGTCCCCATTGTCCATTCTTTGGAAGGTAACATCTTCGAACATCTCAATACCTTCATGCGTCATCTCTCCCGCCATACATGTGGATGCTAACGAAATCATCATCTGCTGCACGTGGGGGATCTATCAGATTTTCCTCGATGTTCTCCCACGCTGCCCTATGGTCTGATAATTTACACCGGTGTTACTATTCTGACCTGCAATAAACATCTTCGTTCGATGTCGGCATGGTATTCGTCACACATTCTAATCCTCGGTGTTATCAATTAATCGGACCCATTTTGGGGGAAACCTGCATCATTCGAACATCGCTGTTATTCTGCATCAAAACCACCATGTGTACCTTCATTGATTTTGACGTCCATGTATGCATCTCCATTGTAGAAAAAATATATGCCATGGTCATCTGTGAAGAGAACTCCCGGAAGACCCACTTTGATCGATTGCACTACCACTACTAGCTTGAAAGCCATTCATTGTGTTGTTCGTCGATGCTCCCATTGAACCAAGCCTATGTCTATTCGTTGAGCATCGTCAGCTCCAATTCGAATCTAGCTGGTCTGTATGCACTATGTCTGACGTCGTGCTCCCATCTTTGCTGAACTGACTGATTTGGAACCTTTTGGTTGGTCTTTGTGGGCTTTGTATATTGTATATTGGATGATTTGATGCTACCCATTCACCAAATAAACCTAGTGCTGCATTACTGTGCTCACTCAAGAGTCTTCGTTATGGCCGAACTCATCTCCATTGTCCACGATTTCATCTCACTACTCCTAACATCCACACCATTAGTCCACATTGATTTCTGTGGGGCTTGCCGTGTAGCTCATATCACCGGTGTGTCCCCATTCGATTCTGGGTCATCATTGAGATTACTGCCACCCTCTTTGCACTACCACATTCACTATATTATTGTTGTCGATGCTTCGTCGTCTATCGCTCATGGAGATAGGGATTCTGCAAATATCTTACCAGTTTCGTATATGATGTCGCTAATAATAACTTTGGTGTAGATAGAATGGATGCTTATAAATAATCATGGACGCCCTACTTCATACCATTCTACTCCTCGATTTGATAACACCCCACCATGCTGGTCAACAATGTCGAGCTGAGGTAGAAGTCGTTTTAGCCGCATCATTGGTTATCTTTTTGTCAAATGCATCTATGTCTGCTCCTGTTTCACCGCTTATGCCCAGTTTACACACACGACAGTCTCACTGGGGTTTGAGAGTTGGTCCATGTCATCGAGTATATTTGGCTCCTCACTGTTTGAACTTATCCATCGTACCGCCTAAGCCTGCACTGTATGTCAACTTCGATATCATCGGGTAGTGATCATCCATTATGCAACCAAAATCCTAAGCAATCACTAAACCCGTGGGTCCCACTATTGTTCGCACCTACTGTTGGTGAAGACCTTCACCCGTAGGCAAAATACATTAGTGGAATAATAATAAGACATAAACTATAGATTATATAATCTATGCACTATGATATAAAATCATATCATAACAGACATAGGCTTATAAAACTAAAGAAGGATCCATTCTTTATTGCCAATTATTATTATTATGTTTTACTATTTAAATATATTTACATATATTATATATCAATATATATATTTTTATTATTATTTTTAGTGATTATATATATATATATATATATATATATATATATATATATATATAATACCTTTTCCTTTATTTTGCTTTCTTTTATTATTTTAACCAAATTTTATTATAAATATATAGTTATATTTTATTTTTTTATTTTATTTGCTCACATACAAAAGAAAGAAAACATAAAACTTAACACCAACATCGCTAAGAAAAAAAATTCAAAAATAAAATTGCTTAACACAAAATTAACGATAAATATCGTCAGCGACAAAATTTTGACAATAAAAACTCTCGACAAGAAATTAACGATAAAAATCGTCAACAAAAAAATTGATGACAAAAAAGTCGCCGACAAGAAATTGACAACAAAAAAGTCATCGACAAGAAATTGACGATAAAAAGTCATCGACAAGAAATTGATGATAAAAAATTCATCGACAAGAAATTGACGACAAAAAATCATCGACAAGAAATTGACAATAAAAAGTCATCGACAAGAAATTGATGACAAAAAAGTTGTCGACAAGAAATGAACGACAATTGCAAACCCAACACAAAGCAAAACCATATACACTTAAAACAAAAAGCAAGCAAATAAAGGAGATTTTGATCAATCATGCAAACCTTAATACCTTTATTGCAACCTTATGGAAAATATCACTCAAAGACAAAGGAACCTCCCAAAAACCAAAATAAAAGGGGGTCCCCAAATTTTGGGGTACGTTGTGAAGTAGCCACAACATGTCCTTGTAGGTATATGCAAAAATTCCCTTCTTCCTCTTGAGGAAAGCAATTAATTGCTCTGGTGATAAAGTTTTGGCAAGCTTGACAATTTGGGGATTGTCTTTGATTGAACTAATGTCTACATCGATAGTATCTTCAATAGACATGTGGGAACCTTCGTCAAGTTGATGGGGTATAGGGATCAAATGTCATCTAATATGTCATCAAAGTCTTCTAGCTTATCCTCATCTATTTCTATCTAGAAAACCTTAGGATTCAAAGGTGCAGATGAAGGTGAAGGTGGAGGGGATGGAGAAATGTAGTTGGTGGAAGCCCTTAATAATTCCTTGGATAATATAAATTTGAAAAAGGATGGAGGTGAGAAAATCCAATCCATATTGACAAGGCTTATGTTAATTGGAATTGGTTTAGCCAAATCATAAGGATTACGGAGTAGGGTAAATAAATCAATAGGATTCATGTTGACTTATGGGCAAGGTGGATAAGGTCGGATGGAATGGATGAGACCTAAGAACTGGTGCTAGGAGTCTAGTAAACCTGGATAGCAGTAAGCATCACAAATGAATACATTTAAACAAATGATATATACATGCAATGCTAAAAATAAGACTTTTTTGTTTGATTTTTTAATTTTTTTGGTAGTGGTAACAGCCACTATTTTTGTGTTGTGTACATATATTACAAGTTTGGCTTATGAAATGGCTTAATGAAATGAATGTGGTTGTTCACCACTAGGGACGACTTGCTCTTGTGGAAGAATCAAGTGAAGTATGAGCTCATGGATGGGGAACATGTTGAGATAAATCTTATCTTGTTCAGTATGGGGAATAATGGGTTCTAATTATTCTTTATATTCATTCAAAATTATTGACATAAGTTCTAATTCTTCATAGATTTCATTGTCAAAATTATTGGGATGGAAGGCGTCTCCTAAATTGAGAAAAAAAATTGGAAGGCTTGTCCAAGAGAAGAAGTGGTGGAAAATGGATGATAATCTACACTTGAATGGTCATGAACTTCTTGATATAGAACATCATTGGGTTGTGACACTCCCTATTCATGCAATCCTAGGCCATGACCTTTCCAATTGACTATATGGAAATAGCGAGATGGAAATCCCATCATGTTTCGAATGTTGGCAAGTGTTGGTTCCTTGGGTTCTTCTAGGGGTGCTAGATTTTATGAAGAATCAATTCCCCCATACACAAAATTTATGCTATTATGAGTTTAACCCATGTCATATATTATATAGCAATGGAAGTTGAAATGCATCTATAGTCCTAATCAAGCATTCAAAAGCGACAAATAATGTAAACCATAAATGATAAATATTTGAAAGAAATGGGGGGTTCTCTTTGTATTGATTAATTTTTCAAATATAAGGTTACAATACATCCCCTTGAGGGCTCTCAACTTGATACAATTCAAATTACAATGTTGAAGGATCCAATCCTTTCACAAACTTATGGTGCGCTTTCAATGTTCTTCTTGCACTCATGATTGAAGAGCGGGCTTGCATTGTTGCTACTTTGAGCTATCTATTTTCAACTCCTTAGCACCTTCCTAATGTGCTAGAATACCTATATCTACACACAATAAATTGAAATGGGTTAAAAGCATGTGTGAATTATGATAAAATCAAAGGAATGCATGCAATATTGAATGTAAAAAGTGCAATCGACATATCTAAACTACTCCAAATGCTTCCAAAACTTAACATGATGCATATTATATAATTTTGTAATGATCTATGTAGAAATTGAAGTGAGATTATGAGCAGAATATGTGGTCATCCCTGGGTGGGCCAATTAATACTATAATCACAAAAACCTAATTAACAATTCAAAACTGCTCCAAACTTCACCAAATTCAAGTATGATGCTAATATACTACTCTAAAATTGATCTATGATAAAATTGATTCAAAATTGTGGCCCAATTCATGGCCATCCTAGGGTGATCCATTTGGGACTATCACAAATTGGGGGTCATCCTAGGGTGGGACGACCACCAAATCTAGTGGTTTTTGCCACCAATTCTTCTGGGATCTAGTCTAAAATCCTCCTAGGGATGTTGTCATCAAATTTGGTAAATTAACTCATAGGAATGGATAGGTTTTGGAGAGGATGTGCGTATTTGGGAATGCCTTGAAAATGCCTTCGATTGATGAGGTTTCCAAGGGCAAATATGAGGGCAAAAGGTGAGAGGAAATCTCGGTAGCACTTCGTGGTAAATACTTGCAAAGGTCTCTCTCTAAAATTGAGTGAAAACACTCCAATTTATAGCCCAAGAGGGAAAATGGGGAAAAGGGGCAAGTTGGGGCATGCAAGGCAAGTGCCGCCACTTGTCAACACCTTTGCCATGCATTGGGTGGAAGAGGCCTCCAATTTGGGCCTCCAATTTGCAGTTCCTAATGGCCTAGACAATCTCCCAATCTATCATAAGTCATTGGGTGGGATAAATGGCAGAAATTGATTACCATTTGTCCCACCCTTGAATTTTTGGGGGCCTAGACCATGGCCATCCCACCTAGGGATGGTTTCTTGTGGTCATCCCTGGGTGGGATGGCCATGAACTGTGGCCATCCTAGGGTGGGATGGCCATGGCTACATGGCCCAAAACCTCCCAAAAGTGGGGTAAACCTTCCCAAAAGTGGTTAGGACCCTAATTAACCCTTTAGGGTTTCCCAATGGGGCCATATGGTGTCAATAAGAGTGGCACCTTCGTAGTCTTATCCGATTTACATGATTTTAGTGTCTAAAGATACCCTTTTTGAGATGCATTGTGTGAAACAGAGCACGGAGCAAAAATAGATGACTAAATCATCAAATGATTAAGTTTATTTAGTAACCTAACCAAATTTAGATGCCTCCATTATGGAAAGAGCATACATTCTTGGAATCCTTGCTTTTGACATAATTGAAGGATTGATTTTGGTATACCTTTCAACCACACTTGCAATAGCAATTTTGGGGCTTAGGGTATACTTGGTCTTGGTTCCTTATTTTTCCTATATTGGGATACATGTATCCCGAGGCTTCAAGTATACCAAGATTTTATTTTGTTGCATTTTCTGAATTATTTTCCCCAGCATAGGCTTGAAATTTATCTTTGGCAATGATTCTTTTGAATGTATGCAAGTTGCACTTTTGAGTGTTTAAGTGTTGATTTTGATTATGAATTCATTATTATGACTACCCCCTCAAGTAATGAGTCGATGAGGGCATGACAAGTGATGAAAGTGATGAGTCTCTTGACCCATATGACTTGATTGGGATTACCCTCAGTTTAATCCATTGTAATATTTATCAATTTTGCGAGGATTTTGATGGTTTTTTTGATATTTCATGGTAGAATAGAACTGAATACCTCATTCCCGTGGAGTGGTACAACCAAAATGGCCTTATTAGGGATTTAGGTAAATAATTTTCCATTCATCCATGAGCAATTTGCATTCAATCTTGATCCTTTGTGAAATTCATCAATTTTGACCTGTTTTTGGTGGCTTTTGGGCCCTTTTTTGGTCTTTTTTAGCTATTTTTGTGGGATTTTTTTGTGGCCATCCTAGGGTGGTATGGCTGCATATTCTATGGCCATACTAGGGTGGGATGGTTGGCCAATTTTCCGGCCATCCCACCCTAGGATGACCATGCTCATTCTAGTGCTTTTTAAGCCCAAAATTGGGCAAATGAGCTCATTTTCACATTTCTAACTTGGAAAATTGAGAGGTGAGGAGTAGGAGATTGATTTTTTAAAGTGGAGAAATTCTATGAGTACCCCAAAATCACTATGAGCTAGCCTTAGGACTCGATGAGCGACGGAGCCAGTGTGAGATGGGTAAGGACTAAAATTTGCTCCTATTCTTTATTGAATTTAAAAATGTAATTCTTTGCATATTTTCCAATAAAGCACACTAAATATTGGTTAATGAACCTTAGTAGTGATAAAATGTAGGAATTTATGCTTTATTTTTAGTTTGCATGCAATTTTATGCCATTTTTTGTGTTTTCATGTTAATTTATGCCTATTTTTGGGGCCAAAATGACCCTTCTTTTAGCATTTTTGGGGGTCGTCCCTAGGTGGGACGACCACTGATGGCCATCCCTGGGTGGGATGGCTACCAATTTGGGGGCCATCCCTAGGTGGGATGGCCACAAATTTGGGGGAAAAATGTCCCTTTTTGAGTATGTTTTTGCCATTTTTGGGCAATTTTATTGCATTTTTGGTGCATTTTTGTTAAACTTGCTTGCCTCTGTTAGGTGGTCAAGAGTCGGTATCAATTTTTGATGCTTTTTTAGACTACCAAGGACTTATTGATAGAGTATTACTGGATATGGCTTGATGCCATTGGTCTTAAGCAAGTGACACGACTAGAGCCAATGGTGGGTGATAGAGCCTATCTGACAATGTTGATAGATCTGTGGGACCCTCACACCAACACCTTTCACTTACCTACTAGGGAGATGATAGTGATGCTAGAGGATGTCTACCAGATTTTGTGCATTATGATAGAGGGGTTTTTGATCATATCTACTCATCAAGATATGAGAGAGATGATTCTGTGGAGATACTTTGTAGGAGACTGGCTAGAGGCACTGCAAGACTTACCTAGCGGGGGTATTCTAGTGGAGTTATGGTATGAGGTGGAGGTATTGACTATGAGGTATACCTTACTGATGATGTTGATCTCCAACATGTTGCTACTAGATTCTTCAGGAACTAGGTTCCCTTGGAACCTTTTGGAGTTGGTATTTTCATTGGTGGAGTGCACCATAGAGAGGCCGCTAGTGATGGCTTGGGGCACTACTTTACTAGTACAACTTTATGATGAGTTGTATGAGATCCACTCCTATGGGAATAAGGGATTGGGATGTAGATTTCTATTGTAGGTGTGGGTATGGTAGCATATTTATGTGGATCGACCATGGGGACTACCTTGGATGACATGAGCATAACTTGTGGATAGGGAGATAGGCTATAGGATTCTATGGTAGTGAGACCAAGAGATGGGTCAGAGCCATCCCTATGTAGGCATGATTGATCATTATGCATAGTCATTTGCATGGCTCAAGGTAGAGGAGGTGACATGGAGACCCTATAGGGATTTTCCAACATGGCTTAAGGCTGAGGCACAACTTCACTGAGTGAGGCGAGGGATATGGTTAGTTGGGTGACATGGGATCGAGTAGGAGTACTTATCATATGCTCAAGTGTTATGGTATTTTGGGCTATGCTAGGGGTTTCCTAGTGAGCCAGTGATCTACCGATATCATGGGGATGAGAGGACACTTACTTGGCCTATAATTGAGGTAGTTGGAGAGGAGGTAGATCTTATGGAGGATGTCTTTGAGCTAGATGATGTAGGGACTACAACAAAGTATGACTCCTAGTGGGTGATATAGTAGTGGTAAGGAGAGGGACCTCTAGGAGGTGGTACCTCTATAGTGATAGGGGAGGCTTATGAGGATGCTCTAGATGAGGAACAGGATGAGGCTCCATATGAGGTGGAGCTAGACAGATGTGAGCAACATGTGCATCATCAGGTAGAGGATGAGTGGATAGATCTCATTGATGTAGGGGATCCACAAGATGACTATGATGAGGATATCTTTGATGAGTAGGGATTGTAAGTATAGTTAGCAGCATGAGATGCTACTATTATTGAGCTATAGGGTGAGATGATTAGGGGTATATGGGAGCATGTAGAGGAGATAGGTCTCTCCTACAGGTATAGGTGCAAAGTGCATAGGATGAGATTGATAGGTAGGCATCAGAGTTAGCTACTCTCTAGGCATAGGTTAGGGTAGGGAGCCCTTGCCATGGGGGATCTAGTAGTGGTGAGATGGCTAGGCTATAGGAGGAGGTGATATAGCTTTAGACCTTATTGAGTGAGTACTAAGCATGACATTGAGAGGATACCACCTACACAAAATATTTAGAGGATGAGATAGTGTGCCTTAGAGGGCACTTACTAGCTCGCTCTACTACTAGTGGGTCCCAACAGAGTAGGAGGAGTGGTACAAGATAGTCATAAGCTAGGATGGGGATACCTAGCTCTACGAGGAGAGAAGATAGGGCCAGGGAGAGTAGATCTAGGAGCTCTCAATATGCATTAATTGAGGGTGGGGGTGAGAGTCATAGTGTCGATCTTGCATGACCATGGTTTTTGAGACTCTATGGTTCTTTTTGGATTTTTGGTAGCGTGAGGTCTAAGGACCCACTTTATTGTAGCCTATGGGCAGCTTTTGGACTATGATGTATCTTTTTATCCCATGCATAAATATATATAGATATATATGAGTTTTTTTATTATCATCATGTGTTGCCTTATTGCTTTATTAGATGTATGCAATGCTTATGTTTACGTTATTGATGCTTTTATGGATGCTTATCATGGATGCATGTATTGTAATATGATGTGATTTGATGATATGTAGATGAGCATATGCAAAATGAAATGAATGATTTGTTAACCTGTACTAATGAGATATGAATACTATTTGACACACTAGATGCTAGCACCATAGACTGTACAAAATTCATCTTATTCATTTTGACTTTATCATGAGATTATATAATGGATTGTGAAAATGTAAATTAACAAACATGTGATAAGATGATATGTAATGGAATAAATAATATGAGGTTATATGATGTCCTTAAGATTTTCATGAGACTCAAACACTCTAGTGATCTAGTCAAAAGTTGTATATTAACCATGCAAGACTTTTTGGCAAGGTATAAATCTGCTAGGATGACCAAGATATTCAATATCCCTATGTGTGCATGTGATTTCATTGCTATGATAGTGCATAAAGTTACCCCAGTGCCAAATAGGATTGATGCAGCCCATATGTACTAAAGATCACCCTACGAGTATCATTATCCTAAGTTTTGTACATAGTTGGATTAGACCACTAGGTAATACAGGCTACCAAAAGCTAGCTCATCCGCATGCAAACATTGGTCTATATAAAAGTAGGTTGCTTATGTGACAGACATATCATCATGCATAAGGATACCACCATTGTCAAGCAGGCTTGATGCCACCTAACCTATAATGAGGATCACCTTATGGTTGTCAAATGTTGAGAATTCTAGGGATTCAAGTTCAGTACTCCCTTCTTTTCTTTTATTTTTGAATTGCTTTAGGGATTTGCTCATTTTTGTTTTGGTGAGCAAGGGATTTTGGTAGTGGTGAGAACCACTGTTTATTTTACTTTTTGCTTTTTCTAATGGTGAAAATCAATTTTTCTTTTGAATATTGTTAGTGGTAACAACCACTATTTATTTTTATCTTTGGATACTTGCCCCAATTTGGCATGAAGCAAGGGATTTTGATTATTTTGGGTAAGGAGGAGCTTGTCCTTTTGTCAATTCTCAACATTTTTGAACCATTCGCACAGGGGGATGAGCGAGGTAAAAATTTTTCTTAGGGTAACATGGACCACTTTGTAGGTTTCATCTTTCCTTGTGCAAAACTTGGATTTATTAGTGTGAAAATGTGTTTGGGATTTTGACGTATACAAGGTACAATCAAAGCAATACTCTACCTTCTAAAAATTAGGATAGCTTTCTACAAAATATTAAAAGAAAACTAGAGATGGCTGAGTGACCAAAAATCCTAAAGACACCTTATAACCAATAGCTATGTGAAGGGAAACAAACATGCAGTATGGAAATGATAATTGAAATGTAGATGAGTATTAATAATGACTTTTGACAAAGTTGATTTTGAATGATGGCTAGTGGACAGACCTGGTGCTAGACATGTATGATCAACTCTAAAATGCAAAATGCCATGATGTGTATGCCTAATGCAAGTGAGTGTATAATGCAACTATATGAAATGCAATGTAATGCAATATTTTTGTATTTTTGATATTTTAGATTTTGATAAATATCTATATATATATAGATATATATATGATATAGATATAGATATATATATATATATATATATATAGTTGACCAATGGGCTTAGTGGATGCCATTGGGGCATTTTGGGTGACCAAAGGGTTTATAGATACCTTTGGGGCTTTTAGGGTGACCAAAGGGTTTATAGATATCTTTGGGGATTTTGGGGTGATGAAAGGGTTTATAGACACCTTTGGAGTATTTTAGGGTGACCAAAGGGTTTATAGATGCCTTTGGAGTATTTTAGGGTGACCAAAGGGTTTATAGATGACTTTGGAGTATTTTAGGGTGACCAAAGGGTTCATAGACACCTTTGGAGCATTTTAGGGTGACCAAAGGGTTCATAGACATCTTTGGAGAGTTTTAGGGTGACCAAAGGGTTTGTAGACACCTTTGGAGCATTTTAGGGTGACCAAAGGGTTCATAGACACCTTTGGAGCATTTTAGAGTGACCAAAGGGATTATAGACGCCTTTGGAATATTTTAGGGTGACCAAAGGGTTCTTAGACACCTTTGGAGCATTTTGGGGTGACCAAAGGGTTCGTAGACATCTTTGGAGTATTTTAGGGTGACCAAAGGGTTCGTAGACACCTTTGGAGTATTTTAGGGTGACCAAAGGGTTCATAGACACATTTGGAGTATTTTGGGGTGACCAAAGGGTTTGTAGACACCTTTGGAGCATTTTAAGGTGACCAAAGGGTTTGTAGACACCTTTGGAGCATTTTAGGGTGACCAAAGGGTTCATAGACACCTTTGGAGAGTTTTAGGGTGACCAAAGGGTTCATAGACACATTTGGAGTATTTTAGGGTGACCAAAGGGTTCGTAGACACCTTTGGAGCATTTTAGAGTGACCAAAGGGTTTGTAGACACCTTTGGAGCATTTTAGGGTGACCAAAGGGTTCATAGATACCTTTGGAGTATTTTAGGGTGACCAAAGGGTTTGTAGATACCTTTGGAGTGTTTTAGGGTGACCAAAGGGTTTGTAGACACCTTTGGAGCATTTTAAGATGACAAAAGGGTTTGTAGAGACCTTTGGAGAATTTTAGGGTGACCAAAGCATTCATGGATACCTTTGGGGCTTTTGTAAGTTTGATTACTTTATGATTTTAGGAGGAAGGTGCAATACATTGTGTACCCACAATGTGCATTGTGTTTGGCTTAACTAGGGGGAGTAGTAGAAACCAACACCCCTACTGTGATGTGTAATTTTATGTAGTGTTAATGTACTACTGAGATGATATGAGTGAATGTGAAACATTGGATGATGCCATAGGTTGTGTAGATATATTTTTATATTCATATTTATTTTTTACAACACTAATCATTCCCACAAACTCTTATAGAGGTATATTAATGTGCACTTGATTAGGTTGTTCAACTTGATAGGCAGGTTTTTTGTTTACTTCATGTGTAGGAAAGGGGTCTTGGAAGACTCCTATCTAAAGTTCTTTCCTCTCGATCATATCTTGAACTAACTCTCTAAATGGGTAACATGTTTGGATGTCATGACCCCTTTATTGATGGTAAACACAATATGTGTTTTGCTTGTGTGACTTTGATCTTTGCTTATTAGGTTTCAATGGATGAATCTCGGAAAGCATGATTTCTTAAACCTCATACAATAAATTGAAGATCAATGCTAAGGGTTCTAATAAAGGAGTAAATATGCAAGGTTGATCGCATTTTTGCCTCTACCCTAGGTTCTATTGAGACTTTACCATGGACTACATAGGAGGTGGTTGGTCCTAAAAATCTAGGGATTGAGGTTTTGGATGACTCAACCGTAACTTGATGCTTGTGAGTCAATTCAAGATCTGTTGTAAATCATTGTGTTGGTGACTTACCTGTAACTCAATATTGGATAACGTTCCCAATATATGTTGTAAAAATAGTGTAGGTGATGATTGGATGGTAGTTGAGGAATCTGTATGGCAAATGATAGGTGGAGAATCTCCACAATCAAAGTTTATTACCCCCAAGTTGAGGTGCAATTCATTTGGTGGGTCATTCATATCTTGCAGGGGTAGAAAGAGGTCTATATAAAGCATGTTGATGGACAAATGATCTCATCTAGGTGGATGAGGTGGTATATTAACATCAGGTTGTCACAAGACTTGTGAAGGTGATTGTGGGGGAAATAGAATGATCGGTGGTGGTCAATGTGGAAGGTGACGAGCTTGCTCTTTGAGTGGTGAAAGCTATCACTAGATGGGATGTTTTACTGGGAACATACACAGGTATAATTCTTCTCCATAATCCAATGGGATGGCCTACTCATATTATTCATCTAAACTAGGGTATTTTATGGGTGTTACATTGTAATATAACTCATCAACCATTGTCCATTCATGAGGAGGACCTTGATCCTCTTCCTCATTGTCATATGGTAAGGTATGCGAACCCTCCCCCACTTCATGGGATTGGGTGAAATCACAAGATAGCCCTTGATATATCATATTTATAAGAAAATAATCCCCCAATGAGTGGACATGATTTGGGTTAGCATAGGGATCATGTGCAAGCTCATCCCTATAGTTTAGACCTAGGCATTCTAAACTTTATATGAGGACATCCAGAGGTACCATCTTGTTATGCCCTAGGCCAAATTTATCATATGGTATTTGATACTTTGGCTATCAAGGAATACGAGTACCTTTTTCATATAATACTAGACCATAACCATGCCAATGGTAGTGATGGAGATATCGCAAGGCATAGTCATGATTTGACATGTAATTTATGCTCGTAGAGAAAGGTTCCTCATCCTCTTCTTGTTGAAGAGCTGGTAATTTTCCATATTCAATAAACCCATATATAAAATTTGTTTGATTGGGTGGTATACTTAGAGGTACGATCCTACCTAGGGGAGATGAGTTCATCCCATATTTTGCACTATCTCAATGGATGGAACTGTTGTGAAATTTCTCACTCTGTATTATCCTAGACTTTTGTTAGATAAATTAATTGTAACCTAGGATGATGAAGGTGGAGGAGATGGAAGTGAGGCTTGAGATGACTCAATTTTCACCTCATGATATGGTTCCTCATCTACTATAATAGGAATATCTTTCATGGAAATGGTGGAAATTATGGGAGGTATCTCATCAATCGGTCTCTTTAACATGTTCCTCTATGGAGGATTGTATGATGATGAAGGTTTTTTAGAAGGTGCCAATAATAATGATGGTGTGGAAGAAGATGGTAATGGAGTTATGGAAGGTGATAATGAGGTAATTAGACCCTGAATGCACATATTTGGTTGGAAATCCACATGAGTTGATGGTAAGGTTGACTTGGGGATTTGTTGCACCAAGTTGCAGTACTTGAAGGGCTCAAGGTTTGTATCAAGGACATGCACTTGCCCTTCATAAGTATACTTCATACATTAGTGAGCTATAGAGGGTACATACTTCATGTTCCTGATCCAAGGTTTTTCCAACAATATGTTGTATGCCATTGCACCCTCCAATATGTGACATAAAGTTGGTATAGTCTTGTACCCTACTTGGATGGGTAGGACTAGAGTGCCAACTATTGAGCATATTGTATCATTAAATGCTTGAAGGGTGTAGGTAGATGCAACAACATGGGATTCTAGGAGTCCTAGATGTTTGAGATCATTGGTGGTAATAATTTTACTTGATGAACTAGTTTCAATTAAAACTCTCTTATAGGGTCTTCCATTCACACATACAATTATGTGTAGAGGCAGATCCATCGTATCACTTTCTATCAGTTTGAGTTTGTGCTCATAGAATGTGATCACTGGTTCCTTACACTGTTGAATGCGCCCAAAAAAATGATAAAAGAGTTAGACTCCTAGGGCTACAGCTCAATTGACTTAATAATATCCATAAGAGCTTCTCTATGAGCTGGATATTGTAGAATGATTTTGTATATGGAAATTATAGTCAAGGTTTTACATAAGCTTTGAGCCAAATTACTTTTGATTTTAACCATTGGACAAGGTGGAAGGCTTTGCATTAGAGGTGTTAGAGGCTGTGATGTTGATGGAATATCGCTTGAAGTTGCAGGTGGTGCAACTTGACTTGGGTAGCATATATTCTTGATCACAATGCTAACCATCCCGATAAACCCTTGTTGAGAGGGTATCACCTTGACCTCATTAATTTGCTTTGCAGGAGCTGCTTGTACCACATGAGTGGGTAATGGGTCTTGGAAAACACCCATTTGTTGGTTTCTTGTAGCAAGAGGATTATCTACTTGAAGGTCGTTCCTCTTGATCATATCTTATACTAGGTTTTGAAACTGTAGCATGTTGGCAAGTCATATCCAATTTTCCTATGATATCTACAGTATATGTCTTCTCAACATCCCATAGGATTTTTTTTTCTTGTAATCAGGTCTATAGGCTGGATTTCTGGTAGAGTAATCACTTTGGACACCCACAAAAAATATAATAGGAAGTCCATTGATTTAGCGAAGGACATATACTATTGCCTAGTGTGATGTTATTGATTTTTCCCTTGATTTACTTGGGTGTTATTTTTGTAACTTGTAGGAGCATTTTGGGACTGATAATTTACCTTTTGAGGTGGCATTATTTGTGCAAGCCTTGGGATATTTATGGCAACTTGGTTGACTATCATTCGCTTTGATTGTGCTAGATTTCTTTTTGGATTTTTAGTCCACTCATTCTTGTGAGGTTTTGAGATTTCCCCCTCTTGAATTTTAATTTCTTCTATGTCTCTAGCCTATGCTAGAGTAGATTCAAGAGTGGAATACCACTAGAGTTGTTGCAATAATGGTATTGGTTTTAGATAACTCTTTAAAAACATCTGAGTCAACTCGGACATTGGAAATAAGTATGGTATCTTAGCTAGTAGTTTTCACTACCTATTACCATAGTGATGAGGGACGGGAAAATTGCACTCGCTTAGATCCAAATTTTTGTCATTAATCTGGAATCTCTTTTATAGAAACAGCCCGCAGGCTTTACAATAACTAGTGCTCGGCTTGGTTTTCTCTAAATATATCCTCTACGTGCGACCTCCAATCCACCACCTAGCCTATTACCATGACTGGGTTTTTATAGATGCCTTGACCCTCTGAAACACCTTTTCATGCAATTCGAAGCACAATACCCGATCCATGGCCCCACTTCGCACGGCTCCTGTCACTGTCGTCTGACCGCCGCTTCCTGTCAAATTTCTCTGTGCGACCATTCCTCAACTGGTCATTTTCATTTCCTACACTTCTTGGAATTTGCCTATTCTTACTACACCTTGGTGCCACGTGTTGTCCTTGGAACGGCTCTGCAACCACCTCCTGACCTCTGTCATCTTCTTCTTCCAGCTGCACTACAACAGCCTCTACATCCATTGCCTGATCTGCCATCTGACATACGCTAGTTGTCACTGTCATTTTGTTGCGGCCCCCAAAAATATAGTATGTCATAATATCACGACATCTTCTCCCTCTCGCTCTTCTTCTTCTCTTCCTGTCTATCACGATATCATCACAATTTTGCTTCCTCTCATTCTCTTTCCTCCTTGGGTCACGATATCGCGACGTGTCACGATATCATGACATCTTCCTTATCCTACCCTTCCTTTTCCTTTTCGGTTGCGATATCACAACATGTCACGATATCGCAACATTTCTCTTCCTCGTTCCTCTTCTCCACTTCGGGTCGTGAAATCATGACATGTCATGATTTTGTGACATCTTCTCTTCTTGCTTTCTTTCGCTCCTTCGAGTCACGATTTCGTGACCTGTCGTGAAATTGTGACATCTTCCCGTTCTGTCTTCTCTCTCTTCTTCACGTCATGAAATCATGACATGTCACGATATCACAACATCTTCTCTCTCCACCTTCTCTCTCTTCTCCTTGTCATGAAACAACGACATGTCACGAAGTCATGACATCTTCTCTTTCTGCCTCCTCTCGCTTCTTCCTGCCACAAAATCATGACATGTCACGATATCACGACATCTTCTCATTCTGCCTACTCTCTCTTCTTTGCGTTGTGAAATCATGACATGTCGTGATATCACGACATCTTCTCTTCCTGCCTCCTCTCTATTCTCCTTGACGCAAAATTGTGACATTTTTTGAAATCGTGACATCTTCTCTTTCTCCCTCCTCTTGCTTCTTCCTGTCGTGAAATTGTGACATGTCGCAATATTGCAACATCTTCTCCTTCTGCCTACTTTCTCATCTTTGCGTCATGAAATTGAAATATATCAACATCTTCCTTCCTTGCCTCCTTTCTTCTCCTTCGGGTCACAAAATCGTGACAATTCGTGAAATCACAACATTTCGGCTCCCTTGCCTTCTCTTCTTCATCGGGTCATAAAAATGCGACATGTCGTGAAATTACGACATCTTTCGTCCTCTGGCTCCTTCGCTCACTAGTTGGTTGTGAAACCATGACATGTCACAAAATCATGACATCTTCCTCCTCTGGCTCCTTCACTTGCCCTCTGGTCACAAAAATGCGACATGTCGTGAAATCACGACATCTTTCTTCCTTGGCTCCTTCTTTGCCTTTTGGTCGTGAAACTGTGACCTATCACAAAATCACAAAATTTCTTTCTCTTGGCTTTCTCTCTCCTTAACGGGTTGCGAAACTGTGACATGTCATGAAATCATGACATCTTCTCCTCTGTGCATTCTCTCTCTTCTGTGGGTCGCAAAACTATGACATGTGAAATCATGACATCTTCCTCTTTCGCTCTTCATCCTGCCTTTAGGTCATGAAATCGTGACATCTTAGCTTTCGGCTTCCTCTTTCTTCCTCAGGTCACGAAACCACGACATGTCGCAAAATCACGACATCTTGGCTTGTAGCCTCCTCCTTCTGGTTTGGGTTGCAAAATCGTGACCTTTCCTCATCCGTGCCTTCTCTCTCCTATTTCAGTCATGATTTCATGACATGTCACAAAATCATGACATAATTCTCCCTTGCACCTTTTCTCGTTCTTCGATCGTGATATCGCGACATGTCACGATATCATGACATCTTTTCATCTCGTCTCCTCTTTCTTCCTCGGGTCATGATTTTGTGACATGTCACGAAATCGTGACATCTTTCCTTTCGCTCTTCCTTTCTACTTTCGGGTCATGAAATCGTGACATCCTTGGCATCCTTGCATCTCTTCTAGAACCTGTCGCGATATCACGACAATTTTCCCCATTGACTTCTTTCTTCGTTTTGTGTCGCGATATCGCGACACATTCATCGTCACGATATCGCGACGGTTTCTCCCTACTGGCTTCTTTGCTCCACTTGTGTCGCAATATCGTGACACATTTTCTATCATGATATCACGAAAAATTTTCCCCTCTGGATTTCATTCTCCACTTATGTCACGATATCATGACAACTTCTTCTCCTTGCCTACTCTTTTCTCTTTTGGTCACGATTTCGTGACTTGTCATGAAATCACGACAACTTCCTTCCTTAACCAAATTTTTAGAAGTGGCCCTCCTACCACTGGATGCTTCTGCATCAGATGCCACTAGATGCTCCTGCATCAGACACCCGAGGTTGGTGGAGAAGTGACCTTCACTTCTGTGTTGTTCGGTCACCACCTTCTATAACATCTCCAAATGTGCACCTACCTCTACAACCCACTCAAACCCCGTATCCTGGCCAAAATAACTTTTGTCTTCCTCTAGACAGATTCTACCACTGTTGCACACTTCCTCATCTACAGCCTTCAATGGCTTCAACTTCTGATGCACTCCATCCTCTCTTCTTTTCTATTTTTCCTCATGCCTTCTATGTAGCTCCTCTTGCAGGGCTTGCACTTGCCTCTACAAAGCCATGAACTCTTCCTCTGGCACCATATCTCTCTCACCACCATGGCTTCTTCATGGAGGCATTTTTATTTTCTTTTCTTACAAACCCTAATAGATCCTGGTGTAGCCGCCTCACTTTCAGTGATATGCTCACTCGCTCATAACCCTAACTCTCTCTTTTCTCTCAGAACCCTTCCACAGATCCTGGTGTAACTGCATCTCGTTCGATGATCTGTTACATTCTTAGGAACATTAGATTTGATACCACTTGATGGGGGACGGGAAAATTGCACTCACTCAAATCCAAATTTTCTTCATTAATCTAGAATCTCTTTTACAAAAATAGCCTACAGGCTTTACAATAACTAGTGCTCTGCTTGGTTTTCTCTAACTCTATCCTCTATGTGCGACCTCCAATCCACCACCTAGCCTATTACAATGACTAGGTTTTTATAGAGGCCTCGACCCTTTGAAACAAATTTTCATGCAATTCGAAGCACAATACCCGATCCATGGCCCCACTTCGCACGGCTCCTATCACCGTCGTCTGACCGCAACTTCTTATCATATTTCTCTACGTGACCATTCCTCAACTGGTCATTTTTGTTTCCCATGCTTCTTGGCATTCACCCATTCTTACTGCACCTTGGTGCCACTTGTTGTCCTTGGAATGGCTCTACAACCGCCACCTAACCTCTGTCATCTTCTTCTTCCAGCTGCACTGCAATAGCCTCTACATCTGCCACCTGATCTATCGTTTGACATACACTAACTGTCACTGTCATTCTATTGTGGCCCCTAAAAATACAATATGTCATGATATCGCAACATCTTCTCCCTCTCACTCTTTTTCTTCTCTTCCTATTTTTCGCGATATCATGACAGTTTTGCTTCCTCTCATTCTCTTTCCTCCTTGGGTCACGATATCGTGACGTGTCATGATATCATGACATCTTCCTTATCCTACCCTTCCTTTTCCTTTTTGGTTGTGATATCGCAACATGTCGTGATATCACGACATTTCTCTTCCTCGTTCCTCACACTCGCTCTGATACCACTTGATGGGGGATGGGAAAATCACACTCGCTTAGATCCAAATTTTCTTCATTAATCTGGAATCTCTTTTATAGAAATAGCCTATAGGATTTACAATAACCAGCGCTCGGCTTGGTTTTCTCTAACTCTATCCTCTACGTGCGACCTCTAATCCACCACCTAGCCTATTACCATGACTGGGTTTTTATAGAGGCCTCGACCCTCTGAAACATATTTTTATGCAATTCAGAGCACAATACCTGATCCATTGCCCCACTCTGCATGGCTCCTGTCATCGCTGTCTAACTACCGATTCCTGTCAGATTTCTCTGTGCGACCATTCCTCAACTGGTCATTTTTATTTCTCGTGCTTCTTGGCATTCGCCTGTTCTTACTACAACTTGGTTCCACGTGTTTTCCTTGGAACGACTCTGCAATTACCGCCTGACCTCTGTCATCTTCTTCTTCCAACTGCATTGCAACGGCCTCTGCATCCGCCACCTGATCTATCATCTGACATACGCTAGCTATCACTGTCATTCTATTGTAGGCCTCAAAAATACAGTATGTCATGATATCGTGACATCTTCTCCCTCTCGCTCTTCTTCTTCTCTTCCTTGTCTATCATGATATCATGATAGTTTTTCTTCCTCTCATTCTCTTTCCTCCTTGGGTCGCGATATCGTGACATCTTCCTTATCCTGCCCTTCCTTTTCCTTTTCGATTGCAATATCGCAACATGTCACGATATCGTGACATTTCTATTCCTCGTTCCTCTTCTCCACTTTGGGTCGTGATATCGTGACATGTCATGATTTTGTGACATATTTCTTATTTGGCTCCTTCTTCGCCTTCTAGTCATGAAATTGCGACCTATCGTGAAATCACAACATTTCTTTCTCCTAGCTTTCTCTCTCCTTGATGGGTCGCGAAACTGTGACATGTCGCGAAATCGTGACATCTTCTCCTCTGTGCCTTCTCTCTCTTATGTGGGTCATGAAACTGTGACATGTCACAAAATCATGACATCTTCCTCTTCCACTCTTCATCTTGCCTTCAGGTCATGAAATCATGACATTTCAGCTTTCGGCTTCCTCTTTCTTCCTCAGGTCGCGAAACCGTGACATGTCGCAAAATCATGACATCTTTGCCTGTAGCCTCCTCCTTCTGGTTTGGGTCGTGAAATCATGACCTTTCCTCATCTGTGCCTTCTCTCTCCTATTTTAGTCATGATTTCATGACATGTCATGAAATCATGACATAATTCTCCCTTGTGCCTTTTCTCGCTCTTCGGTCACGATATCGCGACATCTTTCCGTCTTGTCTCCTCTTTCTTCCTCGGGTCACAATTTTGTGACATGTCACAAAATCATGACATATTTCCTTCTGCTCTTCCTTTCTACTTTTTGGTCATGAAATCGCGACATCCTTGGCATCCTTGCATCTCTTCTGGAACTTTTTGCGATATCACGACAGTTTTCCTCGCTGACTTCTTTCTTCGTTTTGTGTCACGATATCATGACACATTCACCATCGCGATATCGTGATGGTTTCTCCCTGCTGGCTTCTTTTCTCCACTTGTGTCACGATATTTCGACACATTTTTTGTCGCAATATCGTGACAGCTTCTCCCCGCTGGATTTTGTTCTCCACTTGTGTCACGATATCGTGACACATTTTATGTCGCGATATCACGACAACTTCTTCTTCTTGCCTACTCTTTTCTCTTTTGGTCGCGATTTCGTGACTTGTCACAAAATCGTGACAACTTCCTTCCTTAACCAAATTTTTAGAAGTGGCCCTCCTGCCACTCGATGCTTCTGCATTAGATGCCACTGGATGCTCCTGCATCACATAGTCTGTGATAGACTCATATTCATATTGCTTTAACCTTGTGAGGTCGATTAAGGTCACCTTTCTCTTGGTATTGAAGGTAAAATATTTCAAGAATGCATCTGAAAATTGTTCAAAGGTATATATTCTATGCTTTGGAAGTTGATTATACCACTCTACGACTAGGCCAAAGAGGGTGATTAGAAATATTTTCAAAAGTAAAACATAATTTTATTAGATACTGAAACACTGGTTCATGAACCTAGTGACGTGCTCCTGTGCATATTCCTCTCCTTTAAATCTATCTAACTTGGGCATTTTCAAATGCTCTTGATATGGAGGGGAAGGTATAAATGGATGAAGTGGTTGACTGAGCAATTGGTGCAATGTGAGATTTTATTCCCCAAACCCATATGTCTTACTTTCTATTGTTTCCATGTGAAGACACCTAAAATGCATCATGTCGAGGGTGACTACTCATATGGACATGATACAAAACCATATGGAGGATCTTGGACAGACTCCAAGATAGAGCAGTGGTTCTAACCACTCAATTTAGGTATTTTGGCCTAATCAGGTTGAACCACAGTCAATATCTATGATCTCCAGTCTAAACCATGGCTGATACCTACGGTCTATATTCTGGACCACAACTATGACTTGCGGTCTTAACTAAAGTTCAGTTAGTCCTTCCATCCAAGCCAAATTGGTTGGAATGGGTAAAATATCTAGAAGCAGGCATTTGAAGGCCGAAATATTCTAGAGGCTTCCATCCCAACTGTCCTAACCAACCTTCTTGGTCTTGGCTTCTCCATGAAGCTACCCCTAGCCCTAGGGACATGCTATAAATACCCCCTCCAAATGGGGTGAGAAAAGGGTTAATTGATCAAGAAAGCAATGAAGCCCTATCAAATTGCATACTTAATCTATGCTTTTGAGAGCCCCTTTTCTATTCACCAAAATACCAATTACCCATGGATGCCCTAGGTTCCTAGGAGATTCAAGAAGCACAAATGTGGGAAAACGAAGGCCCATTATAGCGATTTGACCACAAAATATGTCAGAGGACAACAAAGGCGACCCTTGAACATTAATTTGGACAAGGAGGTCAAGCCCACTGCCCCTAATTTTGAGGGTAAACCTATCAGTGGTCAAACTATAGCTATCAGCTATGGTTCACAGTGTAGACCACCCACCATGGCTATAGTTTGCAATAGATGACTGATCACCTTACTTTCTTTGCTTTTGACCATATAGATTAGTTATATTAGTCTTTTTATAGGTTTAATTGCACTTTATAAAAACTTTGATCGTAGGAATTAGTTCTTTTCATGCATTGTATTAAGTAGGATTATATTGGATATTTTATGTACTTTATTGCTCCTAAATTGATATTTGATCCATGCATAATTTGCCTATTCATGTTCGTCATGTTATAGTATAATTCTTGATCTAATTAGAATAGTTTAAAATATTTCTTTATGATTTCTTGTTTTACTAGTTTAATGGCATTTGCATACATATTTCCTTAAAGGGCCTCATCGTGAGAGGCTATCAACCTTTTTAACCATATGCTATTTTTTATCGTTCGTATGGAGATAGGTGCAAGAGGAGCTTACATCATAATCCTTCCACATCACGATGAAGGGGGTCAACTCCACCCCAAGGCAGTTTGTGACTAATCAATAGAGCACTATAAGTGTGCCTACCCTATTGAGGGCATTGGTAATTGTAATATCAGTATCATCTTTCAAATGACCCTAAGAGGGCATTTTTGTAATCAACACTCATTCATAGATTAATACAAGAAACCTTATTTTTATGTTCAATTTATGTACTTGTGTCAATATTTGTGCTCTCATGATGGTATAGATCAATATAGTAGCTAGGTGCATGCCCAATGATTAATTCAAATGGCGATCACGGTGGAACTCTGTATTTCTAGCCCTTAAGTACTAACATTTTTGTTTGTTTTTCATCTCATATGCTAACCGCAACTAACAACTACAGTTATTTTTTGACCCACGGCTATCACCTACGGTTTACACTGTAGTCCATAGAATAGAGCTCTGGTTTACAGTAGAAGCAACAGATAGTAGTGAAACCACTTGGTAGCAGAGCAAGAGTTGAGGTAGGTTCTATTTCCATCCTCTATTATGTAGTTTCTCCTTTGTATTCCTATAATAGGTGGCAAATCGATAGCAAATTAGGAACATTAAAGGAAAAAGATCAATGAACAAGTCCTAGTTTGCTTTTGAACTCTATCCATTGGAAATGTGCTGCTAGGAACAACAGACCTCTGATTACAGTCCGCCCTAGAATACAGTGACCTTGATAAAAATTGTGTGGTCATTTGCATACATGAGGCCCAATTAGAGGCCATGTCATCGTAATTGCATTGTCATAACATCATGTAGGACATAGTATACATACCTTTGTGAATTTTAAAATGTTTCTTCTTATGCATATCATGTAGGAATGATCATATAAATGCTCTTTTATGCATTTGTCTTTATGCAAAGTAAAACAAACCACACACACCACATTTCATTATAAAAATTAGTGGCATTGGGCTCTCACATCCAAACCATTTGATTGAGACCAATAGTAAATGTAATTACTGCTTGGTTGGCTCATTTGAAATTGTATTATAGGGACCCGCTCGTTGCCAAGGCCAACCCAAGAACTATCCTATCCATTCAAAATAGCATGCACTCATCTTCGGAAGGGTGTATCACTATGCATAGTGTGTTGGGTGAGGGTTGGTAGTACCTATGCTACTTCATTGAGTATGGAATTCATTACCATATTTGGCTTGTGTGAGTATATAGGTGAAAGCCAATTAAACTAAGAATAAAATCCAACAATTTTGCAAAACATGCGAGAGTTTCTCATACTAATACAACACATCTTGTAACAACATCAAATAGTTTAGGGTGCATTGTAAAATTTAAAAACAAGATAAACATCATTCTATACCTTGTTTGATAATAAAAGATACATCTAGAAATTAGGTACACTATGGTGGATATACAAGGTGGTCGACAAAGGTGAAAGCCTGAGGCCAATGACCAAGCCCCAATCGATTCACAATTATGCGTGTCTAGTCCTCAACCACATGAGCAAACTAAATGACGTTCGATGAGCATTAGAGGAGACAACTCGACACGATGGGATCCCATTGAGCGTACCCCTGATAGACTAGTATCAGTGCATACTATTATATGTATATTAGAGCATGAGATTTCTCAACCTAAGGGTGCTCCACTCGAAAGCATTTATTGAGACCGTAGTGCACGTGCATCCACAGGATCAGTCAAAGACTATGTTGTGCAAGGGACCAGATTGGTACCTATTGTGGCTGATCCACAACGTACCCCAACATTGGGGACACACCTTTTTTGCATGTGTTCCAAGAAGACCTAAGTGGCCCATAGGCTAAAGGTCAAAGAAAAAAACAAAACACCACAAGGAGAAAAAGTTTCACGATATCGCGACATGTTGCACCATCGCGGCCAAAAAGAAAAAGTGTCATGATATCGTGACATGTTGCACCATCACGGCCCAAAAATAAAAAGTGTCGCGATATCACGACATGTTGCACCATCACGGCCCAAAAAGAAAAAGTGTCACGATATCGCGACATGTTGCACCATCACGGCCCAAAAAGAAAAAGTGTCACGATATTGCGACATGTTGCACCATCGCGGCCAAAAGAGAAAAAGTGTCGTGATATCACAACATGTTGCACCATCGTGGCAAAAAAAAGAAAAAGTGTCGCGATATCGCGACATGTTGTACCATCACGGCCAAAAGAGAAAAAGTGTCGCGATATCGCGACATGTTGCATTTTCGTGACCAAAACAGAAGAAAGAAAAAGTGTCATGATATCGTGACATGTATTTTCGTGGCTAGAATAGAATAAAGAAAAAGTGTCACGATATCGTGACATGTTCCATCGTCGTGGCCAAAAGAGAAAAAGTGTCGCAATATCGCGACATGTTGCGTCGTCGCGGCCAAAAGACAAAAAGTGTTGTGATATCGCGACATGTTGCATCATCGCAGCCAAAAAGAGAAAAAGTGTCACAATATCGCGACATGTTGCATCGTCGTGGCCAAAGGAAGAAAAGTGTCATGATATTGCGACATGTTGCATTTTTGCGATTCAAAGCAAAGAGAGAGAGAAGAAAGAAAAAGTGTCGCGATATCGCGACATGTTATATTTTTGTGGTGAAGGGCCACAAAATGAAATGAATATGCAAGGAAGGTGAAACGAACAGCCATTGGCAAATGAAACAAACCATCATGGAAGGAGAAACAATGTTTTCACAAGTTTAAATATGCCATTCAAAGAGGCCAGAAGGGAGCGGAACTTTTCAAAGAAGATTGCAATAATGACAAGGCCTTAGCATTGGGTTTCTCTAGATATTTTCTTCCACATTGGACTGGTTTTTCTTCTTCATGGACATGGGTTGGAAATATCGGCGAGCAGAGTTGCAGACTTGAAGGCGATAAGGCTATTCTGGGCCTGTTGGAGTCATTTTTTCTTCCATGGACTGGTTTGGGAACAGCAAAAATTTTGCTATTGTAAAATGACACATTTTTAATGCAGAAGTGTTTAGAAATTTGCATCTTGTGGGCAAGAAATAAGGAGATTTTCTTTGCATGCTATGGATTTAATGTTTATTCTTTCATCTTTTCAGATTTCGAATTTATAGATAATGTTGATGCCATTTCTTTGGGTTACATTAGGTGAATATTTGAAATCTGAATTTTATTTCGTACCCTAGGAACCAACACTTAGCTTATCCGGATTGTGCTTTTTTGCAAGTCCAATAGATTAGGTTGCATGCACGTAGACCTCACATCTTCGGTTTTGTTGTAATAAGATAGCATCATACTGGAAGCATTTTATTTTCAGTTTTTTGCATTTCATTTTCATTCTTTCTGCATTTTTTATTTTTTTTTATATTCCAGAAGTTTTAACTTTTCAAGGCATTAAAATAAACATTTAAAAAAATATCAAAATCTAAAAAAACAATGAATAATCACTAAAGTTTCGTGATGAAATAAACCAACATTGCCCCTTGTTTACAGTTACTTATAATCACTAAGGTGTTCCAAGCATTCAAATTGAATATCTTATATTTGAGATTACTAATACACATATGCAAATGCTAATACAACGGAGACCTTGGAGAAGTTGTTTGTTTAACTTCTTTGCAAGAGGGGATTTGGAACCTAAATCCTAAAGGAGAGTGTACTTTCACAACTGGGTGAAAATACCACTCAACAGATTGACGCTAGAAGGAGGGCCTAAATTGTTTTATTTCAGTATGATTTAAATACTATAGGGATTTAAATTTTGAATATTTCATGCCCTATTGGTTATTATATTTAGACCTCTTTTAACAATACAACCTTGTAGTTTTAAAATGAGGACATGAATTGCTATGCATTGTTCTAACATTTTTGATTGTTCATACAGGAATAATCTATCTTGATTTGATTTAAAAAAAAAAATCTTGACTAACAAGGTTGTCTCCATGCAATTACTTTCATTCGATTTTAATGGATACACCTCTTGGTTGATGCTAACATGATTATTCATACGTTACATGTTTGATATTTGCTAGTCATTTCATGCTTATTTGTAAGGAATTATTTTTTCTAAAATGTATTTGTTGTCGGTATTATGCTCTTCACCTGTGTGTAATGCTTTCTTGTGAATAAAAAATCCTACAACACTAGGAGTATGCTCTTCACTTGCGCACATGCGATTTGGTGAATCATAAACTTACATTTTTAGAATACCACTTTGTCAGGGTTCCTTCTTTTATTCATGACTAACAAATTGGTTTTGAAGTTATTCTTTGAATTCCATTAATTGCAAAAAATTTTGTGTGTCGCAGGTCTTCTTCGAGGTATTTTCCATGGCTCTTGTAGGGTTATCATCATCGATTTTGAATCAAATGGCCCAACCTCCACCATCTCCTTGGTATAGAGCCAATAAAATTCCTTTGAATATTTTAGGGGATATTCACAAGATCCCTAAGAATATAGAGATATTTTTGCCCGAATACAAACTGGATGGCCCAAGGACCATAGAAGAACATATTCAGACCTATAGGGATGTTTTGATAAGATTGCAAGTTCAACATGAAGATGTGTCTTGTAGACTCTTCCCCATGATCCTAGACCCAATGGCCTACGAATGGTACATTTTCTTACCTACTGGTTCCATTATGTCATGGACACAAATGGAGTATGCTTTTGTCAACCAATTCAGGTCACCATTAGATCCCACAATCATTTATAATCAGTTCATTACATGCAAAAGAGGCTAGGGTGAGCCAATCCAAATTTTTAATCAGAGATTTTAGAAGTGCTATAATAGAGCAATTTAACATTTTGCCTTTGATCCTGCAGTAGCTTTGCACATATATTTTGGGGCATTGGATCCAATGATGACAATGTTTGCAAGGTGAAATCCTCAAGTTACCACGCTTGCTCTAGCCTATAATGAAGCTATGACCATTGAACAACAAATGACACCACAAGGTTATGGGTTTTCCCAGATGCCTATGGTAGGACAATATGATCCATATGGTCAAGCTCCTATGATGAATCAGATCATGGCACCACAAATATCAGGAATAAATGCGTTGCCTTATCAACAGCTGTATTCATCAATACCCGCTTATGCATCAAATCCAATTCTAATTCAAAGTGTGAATCCCTACGCAAATCAAGTGGCACAAAATCCAACTCAAATGTTAAGTCAAGATCTCACAAATTATGCAAATCCTATTGGAACTAGCAATAACATAGCTCAACCAAAAAATATTTATTCAGAGGTTGAAGAACTCAAAAATATGGTTCACAAATTGAGTAATGATTTGGTTCAAAAATAGAAGTATGAATCCCATGCCCCTCACCCAAATTGAAACTTCAACAATAGATGGAGACAGTGGAATACAAAGCCAAACAATGGGGGTGTGCCTTCCCCTATTGCTAATCAGATAGATACTTTTGCAGGACCAAGTTACTCTAGTTCCATTCTTAATATTTCTGATTTTGCATGGGAAAAGGGGTGTAGATTGCATAATACAAAGGATCATAATGAAAGGAATTGTCTCAAAATTGCTATGTATACCCATTGTCTCCAAGCTCAAGTGGATGATCTGGAACTTGTGCCAAATAAGGGTCCACACCAACATCAACAAGGACAGGACAACATTTTGGTGATGGAAACTCTATATCGTCAAGAGAGTGAGAATGAGGAAGAAGAGGATGAAATCTTGGAACAGGAAGTGGTTGAAAGTGAAATTGTAAGAAAACCAATAAATGAATTTGAAGATATGATAGAATTTCACCACTTGTTCTTGGAAGACACTCTCGATGAGAAGCTTGGAATTAATGATCAAAAATTTCTTCACCCTCCAAATTATGATAAAATCGAATCAGGGGTCACCAAGTTGGACTATGATAGCATTATAAATTGGAATTCAAAAAATGACCCACTTTTGGAAATAATTGAACCATCTAAGGAAGGTGAAGGTGAATTTGATGAGAAGCACATTGATGAATTGGAATATGTTGAAGAAGTAGTTGAACGTCACAATTTGAACCTGGAGGATGACTACTATGATTCATGGAAGAAGTGGGAAGACTACACTCACTCCAAAACTGCTAATGAAACTTGTATGCCAATTGATATACAGGACAACATAATCGCCTACTCAAAGGAAGATAGTACAACTCCTATACAATTTGAGGATGTGTTGGAAGAGATACCAGGGACAGTGAACAAAGATTTGGAATTAAATGACAAAGTGGTTTATCTATTAGAAGTAATGAAAGTGATTGATCATGAATATGAGTTACTTAACATACACTTTGACCAAGAATATGTGAGGGTTGAAAAGGATGGGCATGTTTTTAATTGGGTGCCCAATTTGGTTATTTTTAATGAACAAGTAATCAATGAAAAATATGAAGACCATGAGGTGAAAAGGGGAATAGCAAATCCTCATCAAATTTTGGAAAATGAAAATGTGAAAAAGGTAAAATCTAAGCCTTTGTGTCCAAACATCCAAGATTTTGGTGAAGATTTGTATAATTCAAATGATATTTATGATGAAATTCCATTGAATGTGAATGAAGAACAAGGATTAATTTCTAACCACACCTTTGATAACATTACTTTAATGAATGAAAAGGAGCTTGAGGCACTTAAATTGCTAAATCAAATTCATCAACAATTAATTCTTGAATCTGGGATAAAAATTCTTAATGATCCCCATTTAGTAAATATCCTAGATGCTTGTAAATTGTTGCACAATTTTGATTGGCCTAAGAACATGGAAAATGAATTAGCTTTGAAATTTTTATAAATAGGCTCTTGCTTACAAAATTTCATTTTTAATAAAGAAAGCCTAGTTCTAAATCATGAATGGGATTATGAAATTTGCACCTTAAAGAATAGACAAGAAAGAATTGAAAATCAACCATTGTCTAATCAATCTGGTAATTTGAATCTCACCTATGAGAATACTAATGGAACTAAATCTAATTGGTGGGGTGAGAGAGGAAAGTTGAAGTTGGTTGCATTGTTTGGTCTAATCTTGTTTTCGTTTGATTCCTTCCACATTCGACATGTGTATCATATTATATGTCTTTTGGAATGCTCTAATCAAGTTTGGGATCCGAAAAAATGATAATCCAAATTTTTGCATCATCTTGTATTATATTGTATATATTTGTTTTTTTTTGGTTTTCGTGATTTGGTTTTGGATTAGATCTCATTTTGGTTTCAAGTTTTGTGTGTTGGTCCTTTGGACATTTTTGGTTTGTTAATTTAGGTCCTTATGAATGTTGACTAAGACTAGGAGAATATGAAACATCGGAATTGTATTGCAAAAAGCTCCACGAATTTCACAAACACATTAAAGAATATCGTTTGGAACTTATGATGCAAGAAGTTGTCAATTTTATAAATTATGGCAAAGTAGGTGGTATACTTCATCCGCATTTCAAAAGGAGTAATGCATTCATATCTCATGTACATTCCACATTGCATATACATTCCATCTCAGTTGCATCTTCATTTCATGGGCAATCATTGAAAAGGTGTTGAATCCTCTTAGGGTTATTACATAACATATATTAAAAGGATCCTAAGGTTGGGAACTGATGCCCAAACTATCTTGAACCAAGCACGTTCTACGCATATTAAAAAGGATCTTGAGCAAAATGGTCAAAACCATACTTGGAAGAAAAGGTGAGGTGAAAGGAGTATTTCGTGTCTGTCCTATTATGCAAAATAATCCTTAAAACAGTGGTTTTCACCACTCCCATAGTGCTTAAAGCCTAAAATCAGAGTAGTAAGGATAGGGTTAAATCCTCATCAAACTTAGTTTGAGGATCCAACTCCCCAGAGCTCTAATTTGACCTTCATGGAGTAGTAATGATAGGGTCTAATTATCATCTCGCTTAGGTTGAGAATCCGATTCCCCAAAGATTTTATTTTACCCACTCAAGAACATGAAATTCAAAAGAAAATATTTTTCATTTTTTTATTAATATTGGATTGGAAGGATCGTACTACATGTCCCTTGCAAGGATGGGTAGTCATCCCCAAGGTCCAAGAAATCAAAGTAGATCCAAATCATGGATTATGGGGTTAATCTCCATCTGGGATATAGACGTCTGGCTGGCAGTGGAGTATGCTCATGCATGGCAACATGTCTTGTCTAAATGCAAGACCACTGACTGCTCAAATGGACATGCTAGCCTGACAGTTTCATCCATAACAGGTTAAATCATTTTTTTCAAGATGAGGTAATGAAATCCGGATCATAGTAGTAAGGATAGGATTAAATTCCCATCTCGCTTAGGTTGGTAATCCTATTCCCCAAAGCTCTGATTTCACTTACACATGCACATGGGTTCAAGATGGTGGTGACACATAACCAACTTTGGGGATCTAGTAAATTAATTTAGTATACATATATTTGGTCCTAAAAGGGTTTGACAGTTTTAATATGTTTTTTCATGATACTAGAAGGTCTAAGTATTTGAAAATCAGGTTGTTATATCTCTAGCATCTTCATCATACATCAAATCCTGCACAAATCATTCATAGCATTGCATACGAATCATAAGTGAAGCTGATAATGGAAGGCTGAATGAATTTCAAATGATCGGGAATGAAGCACATTGCACACATCGAGCTGATGCTTAATGATTCTAATGTTTCATGTATTTCTCATCTAGTTTCATTCTTGGGATATTTGCTAATGCTTGTATTTGAGTCTATGTGTTTTCAGGTTGAGTTCTCACCAAAATGCTCAGGAGCATTTCCCAGTAGAGTCACCATTTATTGTGGCTGATCCACAACGTACCCCAAAATTGGGGACCCACATTTTTTGCATGTGTTCCAAGAAGACCGAAGTGGCCCATAGGCTAAAGTTCAAAGAAAAAAGCAAAAAACCACAAGGAGAAAAAGTGTCACGATATCATGACATGTTGCACCATCGCGGCCAAAAAGAAAAAGTGTCGTGATATCGCGACATGTTGCACCATCACGACCCGAAAAGAAAAAGTGTCATGATATCGTCACATGTTGCACCATCGCAGCCCAAAAAAGAAAAAGTGTCATGATATTGCGACATGTTGCACCATCGCGGCCCAAAAATAAAAAGTGTCGCGATATCGTGACATGTTGCACCATCGCAGCCCAAAAAGAAAAAGTGTCACGATATCGCAACATGTTGCACCATCGCGGCCAAAAAATAAAAAGTGCCACGATATCGCAAGATGTTGCACCATCATGGCCAAAAGAGAAAAATTGTCACGATATCGCGACATGTTGCACCATCGTGGCCAAAAAAAAAAAATGCGATATCGCAACATGTTGTACCATCGCGGCCAAAAGAGAAAAAGTGTCGCAATATCATGACATGTTGCGTTTTCGTGACCAAAACAATATAAAAAAAAGTGTCACGATATCGTGACATGTTGCATTTCGTGGCCAGAATAGAAGAAAGAAAAAGTGTCACGATATCGTGACATGTTGCATCGTCGTGGCCAAAATAGAAAAAGTGTCACGATATTGCGACATGTTGCGTCATTGCAGCCAAAAGACAAAAAGTTTCATGATATCATGACATGTATCGTCATGGCCAAAAAGAGAAAAAAGTGTCATGATATCGTGACATGTTGCATCGTCATGGCCAAAGGAAGAAAAGTGTCGCGATATCACGACATGTTGCATTTTCGCGATTCAAAGCAAAGAGAGATAGAAGAAAGAAAAAGTGTTGCGATATCGCGACATGTTATATTTTCATAGTGAAGGGCCACAAAATGAAACAAACATGCAGGGAAGATGAAACGAACAGCCATTGGCAAATGAAACGAACCGTCATGGAAGGAGAAACAACATTTTCACAAGTTTAAATACACCATTCAAAGAGTCCAGAAGGGGGCGAAACTTTTCAAAGAAGATTGCAATAATGAAGGCAAGGCCTTAGCACTGGGTTTATCTGGATATTTTCTTCCACATTGGACTAGTTTTTCTTCTTCATGGACATGGGTTGGAAATCTCGACGAGCAGAGTTGCAGACTTGAAGGTGATAAGGCTATTCTGGGCCTGTTGGAGTCATTTTTTCTTCCATGGACTGGTTCGGGAAAACCAAAAATTTTGCTATTGTAAAATGACACATTTTTAATGTAGAAGTGTTCATAAATTTGCAACTTGTGGGCAAGAAAGAAGGAAATTTTCTTTGCATGCTATGGATTTAATGTTTATTCTTTCATATTTTTAGATTTCGAATTTATAGATAATGTTGATGTCATTTCTTTGGGTTACATTAGGTGAATATTTGAAATATGAATTTTATTTCATACCCTAGGAACTAGCACTTAGCTTATCCATATTGTGCTTGTTTGCAGGTCCAATAGGTTAGGTTGCATGCACGGAGACCTCACATCTTCAGTTTTGTCGTAATAGGATAGCATCATACTAGAAGCATTTTATTTTTCAGTTTTTTGCATTTCATTTTCATTCTTTCTGCATTTTTTATTTTTTTTATGTTCCAAAAGTTTTAACTTTTCAAGGCATTAAAATAAACATTTAAAAAATATCAAAATCTAAAAAAACAATGAACAATCACTAAAGTTTCATGATGAAATAAACCAACATTGCCCCTTGTTTACAGTTACTTGCAATCACTAAGGTGTTCCAAGCATTCAAATTTAATATCTTATATTTGAGATTACTAATACACATATGCAAATGCTAATACAGTGGAGACCTTGGAGAAGTTTGTTTGTTTAACTTCTTTGCAAGAGGGGATTTGGAACCCAAATCCTAAAGGAGAGTGTACTTTCACAATTGGGTGAAAATACCACTCAACAGTACCCATCCGCACTAAGTCTACAGGGTGTACTATACCCCCACCTTCTGAGTATAGAAGGAATAGAGGTACGCCCATTCAGGGGCAAGTAGACGGACTCCCTACTAAGCGCAAGTCTACCCATACTCCTGTGTATGGCCCACCATGCAATTTCACCATTGATATATCAAAGGTGGGAGTTAATGTAACACCACCACATGAGCAGTGGAGGTCTATATAGTTAGATGGTCTAGGTAGTGTTCTTGAGTAGCTAGGCTGCAAGCCTACAGCTTCGCCCACTCATGCTCTGAGTGAGCGTAGTGGTAGTTGTATTAAGATCACTAGAGAGAATGGAGAGGCTTATAAGCACCCTCATGTCACACATTCACCATCCACATATGGTGGTTCATAGTTTAGAGCATAGTACGATTTCGATGCCATCTTCATAGACAGAGGTAAAGGCACAACACATTTGTCTGATGGGTACAGGACCCATAAGGTAGCTCACACAGAGCATACACACAAGAGACCTCCTATGGCTGACCAGATCGACAGATCACATAGAATGGTGTCTGAGAAAATACATCAACTTCTCCAATATCAATTGGATAATGCTCACCTAGAGAGGTAGCATATTGAAGATGAAAATATTCAAGTGCAAAGGCTCCTCTAACAGAGGTTATATAAGTAGTGCATGTGCGAGGAGCATATTCTAGCTTAGAAGGAGTGCATAGATTAGGAGGATAGGCTATCCAGGGCTGGCATATACCCTCTCAAAGAACATGTGAACCCGACTGATGACATTCATCTGATTGCTATGCCTCACCAACTTGAGGAGGGATCACATATGTTAGTAGATAAAACCTTCGATGTGGATATCAATAAATATCCCACCAATTCAAATAAGGTTAGATTTGGAGAGATTCTCACTCCGTATGAGCATGATAGCATCATATCTCTACTAAAAGAGAGACATGATCTCTTTGATTGGACTTACAAAGACATGTTAGGTCTAGATCCAAAATTGGTGACTCGTAACCTTTTGCTAGATCTATCGAAGAAGCTAGTCAATCAAAAACTCAAAAAAATACATCCAAAAGTAGCCTTAATGGTGAAAGACAAGTTTTAAAAGTTGTTGGATGTAGAGTTTATCATCTCCATCGACTATCCAAAATTGGTGTCCAATATGGTGCCCGTAGGAAATCCAGATGGAAGGATCCGTATTTGTACGAATTTTAGAGATCTCAATAAGGCAACACCTAAATATTCATTTTCGTTGCCAAATATCAATGCTATGGTAGATGCTACTATAGGTCATGAAATGCTCTCCCTTATATATGGTTTTTCTAGATTCAATCATATTCGGATTGAACCTGAAGATGAGCATAAAACCACGTTTATAACGCCATGGGGGACATTTTACTACAAAGTTATGTCATTCGGTATTAAAAATGTTGGTTCCACATATCAGCGGGCTATGACATATATCTTGCATGACTACATGCATAAAATCTTAGAATATTATATCGATAACTTACTAGCTAATTCATTGCTATGAGCAGAGCATGCAAAGGTCTTGAGGAAGATCTTCGATTGCCTGATAGAGCATAATATCGGGTTGAATCCTAGGAAGTGCATATTTGGTGTAACTTCAAGTAAACTCTTGGGATTCATCATTTCTAAATGAGGCATCGAAGTAGACCCAACAAAGGTCAAGGCTATCATAGATATGTGTCCTCCCACTAATATCAAAGAACTAAGAAGCCTTTGGGGCAAAGTAGCGTCCATAAAGTGATTCATCACTCAATTATAAGATAAATGTCGACCCATGAATCGACTTATACACAAGGGGGTCTCATTTTATTATGACGAGGATTGCCAAGCAACCTTTGCTAAGATTAAGCAATACCTGGCAACACCGCCAGTACTAGCTCCACCAAGGCGATGTGTGCTTTTTATGCTATATATATATCGACAACCAACTTTGCATTAGGGACCATGTTATCCCAAAATAATGTGCAAGGCAAAGAGCAAGATATATATTACATTTGTCGCACATTTGTGAGTTATGAGTTAGGATATGCATATGTGGAGAAGCTTTGTTTATCAGTGGTGTTTGCTACCAAGAAATTATGACATTACATGCTAAGTCATACGGCATATGTTATATCAAAATAGAATCCTTTGCAATATATGATGAGCAAGACATATCATAACACACGTACTACAAAGTGGATCATTCTATTGATAAAATTCAATTTGGAATTCATCATCCAAAATTCCGTCAAGGGACAAGTCATAGCTGATCAACTAGTTGAGGCACCACTGTCCAACAGTAGGCCTCTAACCATTGAGCTTCCAGATGATGTGGTCTTCACAATATCTGAAGCTCTCAAACCCGAAGAACCAGAGAATAATGTTGATATGACATTGTTCTTCGACGGTTCGAAGTGTGAGCAAGGGGGTGGTGTAGGAATAGTGTTTTTCATGCCAAAAGGAGCTCCAATGCCATTGTCGTTCAAGTTAGACATTTCGTGCACCAAAAATAATGCTGAGTACGAAGCCCTACTTTTGGGCCTCCACACAACCATCGCCATGGGTATTGAAATATTGAACATTTTTGGTGATTCTCTACTCATATTTAGCCAAGTAAAGGGGCTCTTTTAGTGTCGATGTCCCGTACTGAAAGCCTACAAAGATATTGTTGCCACTTATCTAGCTAAATTTGAATGGTATGACTCGAGGCAATCCCTCGTTAGTCAAATAGGTTCATAGACACAATGGCATATTTGGGGTCCTTGATCCTTCAAAATTTTTTTGCCAATTTTACTACCATCCACGTTAGAACACTCTCGCACCCAGCAGCAGAGCATGCAGCCTTTGATAACAAAGAGTTAGTCAACATGATTATTGTGGAACCAAAAGGTAATTGGTTTCATAGAGCAGAAGACTTTCTTAAGTAGGCACCCTAGGATTCATTTACTTCTCAGAGTCCTACGAGGATTGGTACTACCATTCACTATAAGGTTGTTTCCCAGTCTACATTTACAAAGTTAAATATGCAGGGGGAGCAAGTCATCTTAGAAATCAAAGCTGAGGCTTGTCAAAGCTAGATGTTGCAAATCCAAGACTTCTTAAAACTTGGTATGATCCCAGAGGGATTATCGTGTGCTGCAAGATGCACATTCAAAAAAAAAATGACTAAGTATGTCTTGATAGGAGATATTTTTTACAACAAAGTGACGAAGGAGTTCTCCTTCAATGTCTTAAGTCCCAAGAGTCATCTTGGGTAATTTTAGAAGCTCATGATGGTACATGCAGTGGCCATTTCAATGGCATGGCTATCATCAAACACATCCTTTGCATGGGTTATTATTGGCCCACTATGAAGAAGGATTACAATGTGTATGTCAAGAAATATGTTAAATGTTAGCATCATGCTAATATTATGCACTTGCCATCATAGGCCTTACAACCCATTCAGGCTGCTTGGCCATTTGCTCAGTGGGGACTAGATCTTATTGGCAAGATTTCTCCTCCATCGTCAAGCCGACATACATTCATTATCATGGCTACTGAGTATTTTACAAAGTGTATAGAATCCATTCCCCTTACAACGACCACTAGAGCTCGCATCGCAGAATTTATTCTCGAGCATATCATATATCATTTTGGGATACCATCCAAAATAATTTTAGATAATGGAATTTCTTTTAAGAACAAAACTATGTGGGCTTTAACGTCTAAATACTGCATTAAACATAGTTTTACAAATCCATACTATCCACAAGAAAACGGTCAAGCTGAGGCCTCAAAAAAGACTATGGTAGCCATCTTTAAAAATATAGTGCAAGAACACCACAAGGGTTGGCATATACAACTGCCCCTTACATTATGGGTTTATAGGACTAGCATTCGGATGCCCATTGGGGTAACACCATTTTCACTAGTATATGGCGATGAGGCCATTATACCCTTAGAGTTGGAAATTCCAACGTTGTGCGTTGCATTGAAAGAGTTCATTGATGATGACACCGTGCGACAAGCTTGCCTCGATCAATTGACATTTCTCAATGAATGACGTTTGAATTCCCTTGAGCATCTTCACGTTTATCAGGAGTGATTAAAACAAAATTACAATGTCAAAGTTCACCAGAGAGACTTTGAAGTTGGGGATCTTGTGCTGAAAGAGAATCAACTGAACTCGAATTTGCCGCCTGATATGCAAGAAAAAGTCATGACTAATTGGCTAGGGCCTTACATCATATCCAAAAATATTGGTCCAAGTACCTATCGCCTAACATATCTAGAGGGTGTAGAAGAGCTTGAGCCTCTCAATATCATCCATCTTAAGCGTTCTATGCTTGAGAGTGTAGTAAAGGAACCAAAGGCATATTTAAGCCCTTTGGTCAACCCAAAGGCTCTAAGGGTTTGTCCACAACCTCTCGGTCATCCCAAAAGGCTATGAATTCTTGAATTGAGAATCTTGGTCAAGTAAATGCACCAAAGGCATCTATAAGCCCTTTGGTCAACCCAAAATCTCTGAGGGTTTTGTCTCAACCACTCGATCATCCCAAAATACCCCAAGCTCTCTATTGAGTAGCTTGGTCAAGTAAAAGCTCCAAAGGCATTTCCTCACCATTTGGTCATCCTTAAAAGCTCCAAGTACATGTACTCATCATTTGGTCAAATATGAAATCTCAAAAATGTATAAAAATTTGAAAATATATAAAATTCCAAAAAAAAATGGTAAAGCATAAAATCCAAAAATATTTGCTTTTGCAGTTTGCATTTTCATACATGCATTCACATCATCATATTGCATTTAGGCATTTGTCATCCGTTGCATTCCATAGTAGAGTGTAATGTGTATATCAAAATATTACAAACGATCGCACGTTTGTGTTTCAATCATGCACCCTTGCATTTATCATAATTCATTGCATTCATACATGATACTTGTTGTGGAGAAATATGTATGTATATTAAGTTTTCCAGTCACTCAACCATACCTAGTGGGTTCTTCAGGTATTGTAGAAAGTTTGCTTTGCTGTTATAGACAAGGTCATTAGTTGGGATAGTTCTTAAACATATCAGAATCCCATCACTGAGCAAAATAATATAAATTCCCACTAAAACAAGAGATGATGAAAGCTACAAAAGTAGTATTAGGTATCTAGAGAGATGGGTTTCATGACCTGCTTATCTTGCAAATAGTCAATTTGGAAAGGTGAACTTTGGAAAAAGGACAAGAATTTCCCCTATAAATCCTAAATTTACAAAGTTTAAAGTGCAAATTTCAAAATACCAAGTTCAAATCAAATGTAATGTGACATAGTGAATCAAAAGCACTATAAAAATCCCTTGCTCAAATAAAATGGTAACACATGGACTAATAGTGATTTTTATCACTACATATGAGCAAGTAAGAAGGGTGAGAACTTGAATCCTTGGATTATCCACCTTTTGAAAGCCATAGAGTGATCCTCGATCATAGTAATGGGTTGGAAGAGTCCCACCTACAATCGGAGGGATAGTTCTATTGGGTGATCCCCAAACATAGCAATGGGTTGAAAGAGTCCTGCCTGCATTTGGAGGGGTAGCCCTGATCAATTTGCAAGATGATCTAGCTCTATGTACCTAGGATTATCTAGTTGTATAAGTCTAATCAAAGCTGAAATAAGGATGGTATGATTGTATGAGGAACCCTATCTCACATATGGGTTGAAAGAGTCTCGACTGACATACGGGGTATGCTTATGATCTATCTAAAAATACTCACATGCACACATAGGGATAATGAATAGTTAGGTCTATCACAACAAAAGCCTTATCCAATAAAAGCCTTGTAAAGTTACTATGTGATTTTGGAGAAGTCTACTAGGGTGTTTGAGTCTCAAGAAAAACCTCAAAAAAAAATCTCCAATAGCAACAAGATACCAAATATCATTAAACATCAAAAATACTAGTCATTCATTCATCATAATACATTTTACAAAGCACAATCAAACATATAGGATAGACATCGCATGAATATCAGAAATGATGTTTAGACGACCACTGACTATATAGTACAACAAAGAAATATACATAAGGGCATATTCATTTATTAAAATTATACCAATCCATTTCAGTACATTTCATACATGGGTGATTAATTGATTAAGTTATTGTAATGAGAATTATCAATTATCATGCATAATTGTCATACATTATGTGGTGTCGTAGTTTAAAATTGATATACACAGTTACATTCATTATTTATGTTTTAAGTGATTAAATCATACAGGTTCATTCCCATTAGATTATGATTATGTACACAATGCATTACCATACATTGCATAGCATGCCATAATTGCATAAAAATATACTCATGCTCACAAAGAAAAAATAAATATGCATTTAAAAATAATCATTGCATCCATATGCATACATCATATATTGCACACTTAATCATCTAGATCACTACATATCATCATCATAAAGTAAAATAGCTATCTAGTGCATGTCATCCATACATCGCATCATATAAACATAGCATTTACATAAGCCTTGCATCCATGTTCGTCAAATAAACATAAAATCAAAAATAATAAATAAACATGTACACATAATGAACCATAAAAGATTATATAATATATATATATATATATATATATATATGTGTGTGTGTGTGTGTTTCCATAAGAGTACATAGGAAGTAAAAAATACCCACAGGCTACAACTGTGTAGGTCCTTGATCTTACATGCAAAATGATATATCAAAAATGTAGTCGACAACTATTATAACTCAAATCTAAGTTGCTCCCCCTATACTGGAGCTCTCGTCGCCTCTCTTAACACTGTGCTTTGGAGCCTGCTCCCCTGGTTGACATGGCACCTATGGTAGATACTGTTATGGATCATGCCTACCTCCAAATCCTAAAGAACCTAGCACATAAGAAACTGGTAACTGCAGTAGGCTAGTCCTCTAATTGGTGGCCCTTGATATCTACCCTGGATCTCTAGTCCTAGCCTGCAATTTTGTTGTGTGTGCTAGAGGACCTATATGTCCTCTTAGTCCTATGAGTCTTGTGACTCGAACTCACTATATACTGTCTAGTAGTCCTAGTCTAGCTACTCTAAGACTCTAGTGTGAATGAATCCTCAGGAACCTGTAGCCCATGCATCTCAATGTAACTGACTAGTTGATCAACATGAGCAATTCAGGTTGCATGCATCTCATTGGTCCTCATGACCATACCACGTAGTCACTCTACCTCAGTCATCAGATCTTGTGTATCTACTAGTGCTACCACTAGTGTCATCAAAGGCCCCATAGTAGCCCGAGGAGGTGGCATAGCCCACCTTGATGCCTGAGCAAGATCTCGCTCTACCTCTGCTACAGTATGCTATGCCTATGCCAACTCTAGGGTAGTCTATAGTCACTAAACCTAGGCCTCTATATTTGTAGCCTGAGTCATGAGCTCATATAGCTAGTATTGTACCCTAGTCATGTGTCGCTCCATATCAGACACTTTCACCTCCAAAGTGGTGATGGTAGTGTCTCTCTCGAGCTACTATGTGTGAAACCATCCAAGATGACTCTACAAGTCTACCACCTAAGCCAACAACTGTCCCTTTGCACTATCAGGAGGGACCTCACCCTCCTCTAAAATATCCTCCTTAGGTTTAGTCTAAGGCATATCCTCAACGGTGACGGTGTACGCTGGTGCACCCTGTACCTATCAAGATCTACATCTACCTCTGCCTCTACCTAAGTTAGTTATCAACCCATAGGCCCCATCCCATACCATCTAAATAATGACCACCACCCATCATAGTCTAGAGTGGTCCCAGTTGTCTCAACCCTCAACTCTTGGAAGTCATCGGGTGCATCCCCTAGTGGTGAACTATCAATGGGAGGTCCCTCTCTAAAGCCAAGTTTTTGTACCTGAATGGCATCTCTGGCATGTCCTGCACCATGCCAAATTATCGTAAGATATGAGAGAATAATTGATACTCTCTGACCTCTGGCTTACGCTAGATAAGCCATCTATCTTGGTAGGCCTATCATAGCCACTCATCTACCTCAAGCTATGTAGGGAAATCCATGTATGGGTGCCATACAATGTCCCCTAGCCCAAGTGATGCAAATACAATGATGTAGTGCTCAGTATTCCTAGCATGATCCCATATGCAGGTACCCTCCTTAGCACGAGGCCAACATGTGGTGTAACACTGATGGTTGGTGTCTATGGTGGTGATGCGTAGTGGAAGCTTCATAGGATGCTTAATCAGTATGTGTTGCCACCCCTAGATCTATAAAAAAATATTTTATTTGATGCCCTTACAGCTATGCTCTGTAATCTGGTATAGCTCCCTGTAGAGCTGGCATAATAGGGTGCTCCCCTAGGCTAATCATAGTGACTCCTCTATAGAGCTCTAAAGCACCCTACAAGAAATGGCTAACATGTTCCAAGGAATCCTCGCACCTGAGGAGTCTGGAAGGACAATCTACATAATGAGATGCATTAAGAGGGCCTTTCATGCATAAAAGACATCATCACAGTAATAGTCATCGATGTGCACCCCTCCATAGTAAGCATCATCCTATGCATTTGTGCTTTGGTCACCGAAGATGGTGTCAAAAACAAAATCCTTTATTGTGGAGGTCGATGAGATGATAGCCTTGCCATCGATGGGGATCTTGAAGATCCTGTAGACATCCTCCAAAGTGACAGTCATCTCACTGGGAGGAAGGTGGAATGTGTTAGTTCATGAATTCCAGTGCCAGGCCAATGTAGTAATATAGGCTTGATATACCCTAATGGTGGGTAGATCCATTATGTAACTGAACCTGATAGCTCGAAACCAAGCTCGTTCATTATTAGACAATTCCTCATGGAGAGTATTCATAAGGTCAGGCTCCCACGCTCTAGAAGTTAACTTTTAAAAATAAAAAATATAATGTAAGCTAAATCTAGCTAAGCAAAGCTAAAGAAAATTAAAATTTTTAATTAGACAAACTAGAGCTTAATGAGATAACATTAAATGCCTAATTAAATGATAAAATAATAATAATAATAATAATAATTTTTTGCAAAAATTGCTAAGTTTTAGGAATCACGAGTCAACCCTGCGGTTTGCAGGCGGTACAATATGACCGTTAGGATTTTTGAATCCTAACCGCGGCTGACACCTGTGGTCCCCAATTTGCCAATTGGGAATCATGGCTACCAGCTGTGGTTTAGGAGAGGCACCCATTTTGGGTACCCTCATAATCCACTAAAAGCAAAAAAATTAAAAACTAAGCTAACCTAGACTAGTGGGGTTCATTACCAACAGTTTAGTAAGGTTAATTTTTTACATTTCTTAGTGTGGTTCGTTTTATTGGTATTGAGTGTGAGGTCTCGGTTTTGAGTTACCTTGCCCACACCCTAGACTTAACTAGTAGATGGTTGATCAGGATCCACCATCGAGGTAGATGAGTGTAATTACAGTAGAGTTTGGCAGCATTCTGGATCAAAGAATGTTCTCTCTCTCTTAGAGCTCTCAAATTGCTAGTAGTTGTAAGAAAATAATGAAAAATTTTAGATGGGAAAACATTTTATAGGTCCTATTCTCCACGGACTGCAGCTGACACCTACGGTTCTAGAACTAGGGTTTTCTTCTCGTAGGTCTGACCTACGGTTTGAAAATTTTTGAAATATTAAACCGCATGTCATACCTACAGTCTATAGCTAGCAATAAATGCACTCGAAACCCATTGTGGGAAGGTCCAAAAATACAAATTACTTACTTCCACAAAAAAAAATCAAAATCAATGATTCAAATTGCAAATTTGGTGATGTTAAAAGCACCAAGATCAATCAAATAAATGCAAAATTAAACAAAAAAATAAAATAATGAAAAACAAAATGCTCCTTGTATTCAGTGATTTATCCTATAAAATTGGCGGTTGCAGCGACTTGCAATCCGACAAGATGAGTAAATCACGATAAGGACATTTAGGGTAAAATTGTCATTTCTTTTATGACATCTTTCAGCAAATCATCAACAATATGATTCAACACAAGTCTAATTGCATTTGTATTATTTTTATTCCCTAAGATGGCTATCATAGCTTGACTGCTCCATGGGATAGAGATGTGCAAATACTACTAAGAGTTGCAATCATAAGCTGAACTAGGCCTAGCCAAGGCATTAAAAGGCTCAAATATAAAGTTGTTTAGGATCATTCATTATGGTCAAGAGATTTTGTCACTTCATACATTGTCATTACCCTCATCAACTCATCGTTTCAGGAGGTAGTCATAATTTCATGTCATAATCAAAGTCAACAGAAGATCTCAGAGATTGTAGATCCCTTGATCTTGTCAAAATTACATTTGTTCTTGTGAATCATTGCTAACAACTATCATAAGCTTCCCCGTTTTCTTGGGGCAAATAACAAATATGAAATTTTATTTGTAACTCTCATCCTTCAGTTATATAAGCCTAACTCCTATTAGGCAAAGCTACTTGAACATCTGATGGTGAGTGCAGAATTTTCAAATGTAAGCATTTCCAAGTTGGAAGCAATGATTCCAGGATGCACATCCTTTTTTTGGACCTGGGGCATCTAATGTTGATCAAACTAATGATCATCATAGAACCTTCGACATCATTTTAGGATGTACATTTTTTCTCAGTGTTTTTTGATCTCACAACACATCTCAAAAGGGGTACCTGTAGACACCTAAAACGTGTTATGTCGAGGGTGACTACTCATATAGACATGATACAAAACCATATGGAGGATCTTGGATAGACTCCAAGATAGATCGGTGGTTCTAACCACTCAATTTAATCATTTTGGCCTATTCAGGTTGAATCACAGCCAAGATCTACAGTCTCAAGTTTAAATCACGACTGATACCTATGGTTTGTAGTCTAGACCACAACTATGACCTGTGGTCTTAACTAAAGTTCAGTTAGGCCTTCCATCTGACCCAAATTGGTTGGAACAACCAAAAGATCTAGAGGTAGACAGTTGAAGGACAAAATATTCCAAAGGCTTCCATACCAACTGTCCTAACCAACCTTCTTGGTCTTGGCTTCTCCATGAAGCTACCTGTAGCCCTAGGGACATGCTATAAATACCTCCTCCAAATGGGGTGAGAAAATGATTAATTGATCAAGAAAGCAACAAAGACCTATCAAATTGCATACTGAGTCTATGCATTTGATATCCCCTTTGCTATTCACCTAAATACCAATTAGCCATGGATGCCCTAGGTGCCTAGGAGATTCAAGAAGCACAAATCCGGGCAAATGAATGTCCGTCATAGCGATTTGACCACCAAATCTATTAGAGGATAACAAAGGCGACCCTTGAACATCAATTTGGACAAGGAGGTCAAGCCCACTACACCTAATTCTAAGGGTAAACCTATCATAGGTTAAACTATGGCTGTCAGCCGCAGTTCATAGTGCAGACTGCGCACCATAGTTGTAGTTTGCAACAGATGACTGATCACCTTAATTTCTTTGCTTTTGACCATATAGATTAGTTATATTAGTCTTTTTATAGGTTTAATTGCACTTTAAAAAAAATCTGATCATAGGAATTAGTTATTTTCATGCATTGTATTAAGTAGGATTATATTGGATCTTTTATGCACTTTATTACTCCTAAATTGATATTTGATCCATGCATCATTTGCCTATTCATGTCCATCATGTTATAGTATAATTCTTGATCTAATTAGAATAGTTTAAAGTCTTTCTTTATGATTTCTTGTTTTATTAGTTTAATGGCATTTGCATACATATTTCCTTAAAGGACCTCATCATGAGAGGCTATCAACATTTTCAACCATGCTCTATTGTTTCCCATTCACAGGGAGACATATGCAAGAGGAGCTTACATCATAATCCTTCCACATCATGAAGGATGGGGTCAACTCCACCCCAAGGCAGTTTGTGACTAATCAATAGAGCACTATAAGTGCACCTACCCTATTGACGACATTAGCAATTGTAATATCAGTATCATCTTTCAAATAACCCTAACAGGGCATTTTTGTAATCAACGCTCATTCATAGATTAATACAAGAAACCTTATTTTTATGTTCAATTTATGTACTTGTGTCAATATTTGTGCTTTCATGATGGTATAGATCAATACAATAGCTAGGTGCATGCCCAATGATTAAGTCACCATGTTCTCAAGAAGTACCCTATACACATCAAAGGATTTAATCTCCTCTTCCTTACTTTGGTTCTATGGTGGCGATGAGGAATATTAAGTGTATGATGTGGTAGTTGATTATCATTAAACATGCCTCCATAATATGCTTCTAAGTACTCCTCATTGGGTTCTAAATAATCATAGGCCTTGTAGGGTGTTTCTTGAATGGGCCTACAAGGATACACCAATGCCTAATTAAGGTGATCTATGTTTGGCCTAGGATGTAATTCCCTATTAGGACTATGAGGTCTAGGAAGCACCATTTTATTAGGCCTAGAATGCCTATTTTTGTTGGGGTAGTAATCTCATTGCACAAGATTTATTGAATCTATTGTTCAATCCTTTGTTTATCTAATTGATGATGATGATATAAGATATCCAAGCATTTTTTATCTAGATGAAGTTGATTAAATTGTGCTTTATGGTAAGCATACCTTTTGACAAATTATTTTATCTACTCAACTATGCGGGGTGTATGAGCCCTAGCACCTTGTCCATGATACCTATACTATTCAAGAGGATCTGATAAATCCACTACGAGCTTCCCTTAATTGATAGAAGTCACGTTTACTTGAGTATCACTCCTAAATAGGTGTTCCTTATACTATACCGATGTAGAAGCACATTGTTCTTGCATCAAATGATGCGATCGAGGATAATCAATATTTTCCTTAGGTCTTCCTTCATAAATGAGGAAGGGTAGGGTATAATTGGCTTACCCAATGCAATTACTATCACACTCATATTGGTATTTATACTATGGAGACCTAGCAGGGCGATTTGAGGGTGTATTGTGATCATTTAACCTCACCCATGGTATATGGTCTTTCTCCTACATGTAAGTGTGTGGGGTAGATCGAGCAGGAATGCAGATGCGTGGTATTAATTTATGTGTTGTAACCTCAATGTGTTGTTATTGTTCTTAAAAGAAGGCGTGTGAAGTATCTATGCTTGGAAAATAATTTCCTAAATTATGATAACCTATAGGGGTGTCCCTCATGGTGGTCCCTTCAAAGATAGATTCTTTATTTGATATTCTAGGACTTGGGTGAGTAGGAGGCCACCAAGGAGGTATAATCAAATCCTTGAGGTCAAATTGAATATGGTCTATGTATCCCTGCCTACACCCCATAGATTCAACCCTTGATTAATCTTGGATATGGGTATAAAACATAACTACTTCTTTCGAAACCCTACGTGATTATCTCCTTTACAAATTCTAAATATTTAACACACAAAAATAGAAACACACAATAATACAAATATTTCTCTTTAAATATTTATGTGTTCCTAAAATTGTTTAGTGTGTTTTGATTTGTTGTTTTGCAAAGGAAACTCTTTTCCACATGTTTAGATATTGTTGTTGTAATTATTAATTTGTTTAATGGATTTCACCTGTATACTCATAGCTCGACAAATGGTAATGAAAGTCCAATCATGTAAACCAACCAAAGTATGGATATGAATCCCATACCCGATCAAGGAGCATAATTCCTGTCATTCCTCATCCATTTCATCGTGGTAGACGATATACCTTTCCAAATACATATACATGCTCTATTCCACAAGCTATAGTGGTTATTGGATCTAGTTTTGGTCAAAATAGGGTTCATAGGATTTGAGCCAATGGGTGGAGATGAAAAACACCATCATTGATCTCTATTAGTGGTTGGGGATGAAATTCTAACTCACTAATGTTAACATGGGATGTGACGTGTGTAGTTATTTTTATCCTTAAAGAATACAAAACAAAACAACATTCAATGCTAGTTCACTAAATGCATAATGAATTTTTTACTTTTAGAAATATATGCATGAATAAAGAACCTACAAAAGTATTTATCCTATATGAAGACCTAACCATTAGGTAGGTCACACACAGGAAAACCATTCAAATGCATGATGAAGACTATTGTTTCACCTAATTTTCTTCAATTTGCTACTTATATTTTAAGGAAATGTGAACATTAACCTTTAAATTTACAAATAGAAGACATAAACAACTGAATTTACCCATTTTTGAACAACCTTAATACAAACTGATGGTTTAGGCACTTACCTTGACTGTTTGTAAAGATGCTATTTTTGGAAATTTGGGCATTAAACCCCCTATTTTGTGGCCAACCTAGGGTGGGAAAACTACAAATTTGGGGGCAATCCTTGGGTGGGATAGTTGCTATGGTCATCCCTAGGTGTTACAGTTAGGAATCCAAGGGTTTTTTCAATCTAGAATGGCCAGAACCTGCAACATACAAAGTGCATAAACAAGGTTAAAAATGGTAAAATTGAAAAGGGATAAGGGTCACACCATGATCACCACTATATAGTAGAAAAATGGTGCACCTCGCAATAGAAATTTAAATGCATCTATAGTACTAATCAACCATTCAAAAGTGACATAAATTAAACCATAAAAGATAAATATTTGAAAGGAATGGGGGGTTCTATTTGTATTGATTAATTTTCCAAATAGATGTTACAAAATTTCCCCTTGAGGTCTCTCAAATTGATACAATTCAAATCATAATGTTGAAGGATCCAATCCTTTCACAAACTTATGGCACACTTTCAATGTTCTTCTTACACTCACGATTGAAGAGTGGTATTGCATTTTCTCTGCTTTGAGCTATCTATTTTCAACTCCTTATATCCTTCCTCATGTACTAGAATACCTGTACCTACACATAAGAAATTTAAATGGGTTAAAAGCATGTGCATATTATCATAAAATTAGAGGAATGCATGCAATATGGAATGTAAAAAGTGCAATCGACATGGCTAAACTACTCCAAATGATTCCAAAATTTAACATGATCCATATTACCTACTTTTATAATGATATTTATAGAAATTGAAGTGATATTAGAAGTAGAATTTGTGGTCATCCCTGGGTGAGCCAGATAGGACTGTAATCACAAAAACCCTAATTGACAAAAAAAATTACTCCAAACTTCACCAAATTCAAGTATGATGCTAATATACTACTCTAAAATTGATCTATACTAAAATTAATTCAAAATTATGGCCCAATTTATGGCCATAATATGGTGAGCCATTTAGTACTGTCACAAATAGGGACTCATCTTGGGGTGGGATGGCCACCAAATATGGTGGTTTTTACCACTAATTATTTTGGGATCTGGTCTAAAATCATCCTAGGGATGTTGTCATAAAATTTTATAAATTAACTCATTATAATGGATAGGTTTTTGAGAGGATGTGCTTATTTTATAATGCCTTGAAAATACCTTTGATTGATGAGGTTTCCAAGGGCAAATATGAGGGCAAAAGGTGAGAGAAAATCTTGGTAGCACTTCATGGTAAATGCTTGCAAAGGTCTCTCTTTGAAATTGAGTGAAAACACTCCAATTTATAGCCCAATAGGGAAAATGGGGCAAAGGGGTAAGTTGGGGCATGCAAGGCAAGTGCCACCACTTGTCAACACCTTTGCCATGCATTGGGTGAAAGAGGCCTCCCAATTGGGCCTCTAATTTGCAGTCCCTAATGGCCTAGATAGTCTCCCAATATATCATAAGTCATTGGGTGGGATAAATGGCATAAATTTATTGTCATTTGTCCCACCCTTGACTTTTTGGGGGGCCTGGACCATGGCAATCCCACCCATAAATGGTTGTTTGTGGTTGTCCCTAGATGGGATGACCATGAATTATGGTCATCCTGGTGTGGGATGACCATGGCTACATGGCCCAAAACTTCCCAAAAGTGGGGTAAATCATCCAAAAAGTGGTTAGGACACCTAATTTACCCCTATGGATTTCACAAAGGGGCCATACAATGTCAATAAGAGTTTTGCCTTTGCAGTATTATCCTATTTACATGATTTTAGTGTCTACATATTGCTCCTATGGCTAAAGGTGGGTCACGTGGGTGACCAAAATGCTTAGCATTAGGAATGATGATCGATGTGATGGTGATGTATGAGACCATGTATTCATCAATACCAGGATTAGATAGGTGGACCTCGACTTGGGATGACATGGAAGGACTATGGTTAGATGATGGCTCGGAGAATGGTGAAGATGGAGATGTTTTACAATCTGTCAACTCGACTTGTGAAACATTAGGTGATGGTGATGGATTGTTTTGGGAATACTATTTAATGGATGATGATGATAAATTATATGGAAATGATTCTAATTATGTGGATTTATTGTGACCACATGTACATGTAGTCAATTATGAAGATGATGTGATCGTGGAATCTTGATGGGGATTGGTGATAGGGAGCTCCTTGGGAATAGGATTTTTTTATGATGAAATTTATGGAATGGTAGATGGATTTATTTATGGTTATAGGAAAGAATGAGTAGAAGGAAACATGGACTCATATGGATTTAAGATGAAATTGTAATACTTGAACAGTTCAAAATCCACTGGTATGCAATGTACTTGTCCCTCATGAACCTATTTCAAACATTGATGTAGTGGAATGAAAAAATATCATTTACCTCATCCAAGATCTTCCAAGGAGCACATTGTATGCCATGGATCCTTCCAAGGTGTGAAATATGGTGTGCAACATTTTGATCCCTACTTCAATGGGTAAAAAAACAGTTCCAAATATGGACCATAAAGCATCATTGAATTATTTTAGGGTGAATGATGACTTGGTGATATGGTATGGGGGAAGGTTTAGATGATGAAGAGAAAATTTGGTGATGATATTGATAGAGGAACCGATGTCAATTAACACTCTTTTAAAAGGATTCTTGTCAATTAGATCCATTATATGCAATGGAGGGTGTATTGATTCTGATCAGATTGGCTTAATCTCAAAGTTATAAAATATGATGGAAGGCTCCACACATGTTTGAATGCTCCCTACAAAGTTGTTGAAGGCATTATAATCTTGATATTATAGTTCAATGTACTTGATAATATCCATGAATTCCTCATGATGTGGGGGAGATTATTGAATTAACTCATAAATTGAAAATTTGGTAGAAGAAATATTTAGACATGTAATTAATTGACTACTCAACGAAATGATTGGTCATGGTGGACAATTAATTGGAGGATTTGGAGGATTTTATTGGTTAGGGATATGGATTTATGATGAAGTATTAGGGGAAATTTGAATGAGCAGATGTGTAGGAGGTTGTGGCACACTTGCTTGAGGTTGTTGCCTTACATTTTTTTAATTGTTTCTTTGACCTCTAGTGACCACATGGATGCCCCCTACAAACCCTTGGTATTTTTGGATGTGATTGAACTGATTAGGAGGAGTTTTTGTGTTATCCACTATTATATTTGGTTTTATATACTAATGATGAGGAAGTGGTATTTGAAAAATACCAATATTTTGGTTATTTTGAGTGAGGGGTTTCTCAAGCTTGATGGCTTCCAATTCAATTAGGTCTTGAACTATATCTTTGAATGTATGACAATTGTTAATGTCATGCCCATTTTGCCTATGATAAGAACAAAATAAATGTCCCCGATAGTGTTTACTATGTTTTGTGGGATGATAAGGTCTAATTTTGGGTAAAGCAAGTTTGTTTATGTCATACAACCTTCAAAAAGGGATGCATAAGACTCAGCTAAAGGGGTGTATTGGTGATTTTTTGGATAGACTATCATCGAGGATGAATTCCTACATCTAGCACTATGTTTTGTATGACTTGAGTTGTTGAGGGTAACACATGACAAGCAATTTATTATGGTGTTTTTTGCATTGATTGTTGTTAATCCATTATCGGTTGGCTTATGACCACATGATTAACATCATTGGGTTAACTGCATTAGGTAGTCTGGGTTGATTTTGATTTGCCATAATAGTTTCTCTTATATTGACCCTTATTTTGTCATTCCTTCTTCTTAGGCTTAAGTATGCCTTCCTATATTTTTATTTCCTCAATGACACTAGCCTGATATAAAGCTTCTTCAAATGATTGATAATTTTGTAGTTGAAGCATCCAAGAGATAGGTTTCAAGCAAATCTTGGTGAATAATTTTATTAGCTCATCCATTGGTAGGGTTAATGGCAACTTTGTAATGACAACCCTCCAATGGTTTCCAAAATTGTAGATAGACTCATCATCATGTTGTCTTAAAGCATAAAAATCAGACAATGAGACTTTATTTCTAATATTTGGTATAAAAAAATCAAATAATTGGTTAATAAATTGCTCAAAAGTATAAATTATGTGACTCAGTAATTGATTATACCACTATCTGGTATCTCCTAATGTTTGAGGAAAATTTTTGAGCATGAGAGCATTGTAATTTTAAATTCTAAAACAAGCGTGTACAAGCATGCTCACATGTTCTTTGGGATCCTCAGTTACCTTGAATTTTTCAAACTTAGGCATTGTAAAATCTACTAGATATGGTGGTGATGGTACCAAAGTATGAATGGGTTGATTGATCAATTGGTGTAAGGTTGGTTTTTAGTTTTTCAAACTAGGAGTATGTTGTATGAATTATCTATCTATTTTTGCATTACCTAAATTTGAGGGTCTTATTCAAGAATGTGGAATCCTTAAATTACTTAATGATTTTGAGGTTGGGTAAAAATTTTGTGGAGTGAGCAAATGATGTTGAGATTGATAATGATGAATTTTGATGGAAAATGATGCATGGGATATTAATGGTGAAATTATGGATAATTTTATAATGAATTTGATGTATGGGGGTTATGGCTAGGTTGGATAATGGGAATAGGATGGGTAGTTGCATGACATGGTGGGGGAATAGGAATAGAAACTACAAAATACTATGGTGTCCATGATGGACCTTGATTAATAAGGACAGTTTGAGTACAATAAAGGGTTAGGGTTCACCTATACTTAATGTTGAGCATTTTCATGCTATCTAAGTAATTTTTTCAAGTTTTCCCATGCCTCATTGATCTATCTATTAGAAGTGGAGGGTATGGAAATATATGGTATAGAAGATGTGGCTTGGGGAAAAGTTACACATGGTATGTTAACTTGTGAGGCTAAAACTTGTGAAGCAACATTTACATGTGCTTCATACAAGGGGTTGGTATATGTGTATGTGTATGAATTTCTAGGAGCACATGAGGGTTAGGGAGTAGACATATGAAAATATGGTGCAATTGATGCTTCAAAAATAAGGTTGGTGTACACCTGGGTAAAGTTGGATGGTGGTTGGGAATAAATAGGCTCCTACTATAAATTAGGATCCTATGTAGGTGAATTGGGGATTGACTATAATAAATATTTAGAATACTTCATGGGATATTCTACTCATGCCATGTCTATGTGGGTAATGTGATGGTCAATGGTTGGTGAGGCTGACTCTTCTTGGGGCATAGCCATATGAAATGTTGTGGGTGACAAGGAATGTGAGGGACCTACAGACAAGTCTACATGTGTCACATTCAAAAAATATACCACAAAAGTCATGGGGAAGGTGGATGAGGGTTCCATTGGATTATATTTATTGAATGCTTTCTTTATTTTTCTTGTTAATACCATAAAGAAAATAAAATAAAATACAAATTATGTAGTAAAATAAAACACAAAATTTAAATTTCACAATTAAAATAAAAATCAATACTAATTTTGTTTAACATGTGTGTCTTACCTCATTCATTGATTATCTCATTTTAATTTGAGTTAATTTTATTATATTTGAATCTTGTGTGTTTAAAATGTGCTAATGTGAATTAATCCAAATAAATATAAAAACTATGGCTAATTTGGGGTAACATGATTCTTTATGGTGATGAAATCCAGCAAGTTTTCTCGAGGGTGACCTAAGGTTTCTAAGGGCATAGATTGGTCGATGGAGATGAAAGCCACCATCACCAAATCTCAAGCAATGACTGGTGATGAAATCCAACCACTACTGTTAAATATGAATCATGTAGTGTGTGATTATTTTTAAAATTTTGAGTTGCTATGGTGTTCATACGATGTTATAAACATAACCACTTTTGATAGTATAAATAAGAATCCACTAATCACAATACCAATTTTTTCCAAAGGATGTAGATTACACCACTTAAGACCCACACTAGACAACTGGGGGGTTCGACTACTCCTTCATATGGAATCACCCAACTACGGGGATACTCTTGGTATATGAATAATGTTCCTACTTAGACCTACAAAAATAGGAATCCCCAAACCTATAATGAAAAATCCCTAACCCTATAATGTAATCAAATTATGCAATTTTTCAATTCACATGAAATGAGAATGCAATATTTTTCAATTTGTGAATATAGTAGAAACTAGAAACTTCAAATAAAAAGCGTGGATGGATACAAGTGAGTAATACAAAACCTAATATGTAGGCTAATATGAATTTTTTTCCCATATTAATTAATAATGTTCTTTATAGCTTAAAAATCTAAAAAAATGTAATATTTCCAAAATACATAAATAGAAAAGTTAGGGTTTTAGCTATAAACTTATAAAATAGCCTATGCTTCTACTCCAACTCTCTATAAAACAAAATTGTGCATTTTTAAATGCACCTCAAAATTTTTGGATAGCCCTCAAGCATCTTCGGGTGTTCATGCATCTTCTGCAACCTTTTGCAAATTTACAAAAACCCTAGATCTAGAAAAAAGTATGAAATTTGTGCTTCTGAAAACCTTGTAATATGATAGAAAACAACAAATAAATCAATAAATCAAATCATAAAAAGAAACCCTTATGGAGTCCCACCATGATCACCATTTGAATAGACAAAAACACAACACCAAATAACAAAAATATAAAGTAGAACTCAAAGAACAATATTGCACAATGAATGATATTTATTAATGGGGGGAGCCTCAAAACTCCATTGTTACAATAAGAATTTTAAAATTTTTTGATACAAATTTTAAAATGGCTAGGGTTATCTAAAACCCTAGCAAACAACGCTGATGGTGTCTCAAAACATGTCTATGTTGCCAATAGAAGTGAGTGGGCTTCTATTTATCTAATGTCAGGCCACTACAACTTAAGCAATTGTCTAATGCTAATGTAACATTTCCATATCTACACACAATAAAAGAACAAATGAGTTAGTAGCAACTATGAAGGATCCACAATGTGAGGCCCTCAAAAATTAGATAAAAACCCTAGCTATACAATATGAATAAATGAACAAAATCTAAAAATGCATAAATGAAATACTAAATACAAGATTTACCTTACTTTTCTACTATCTTATGATATAATGAAACTTGTTGTAGTGAAATGGTATGATGATGCCTTAGCATCACCTGAAGGCTAGGGCGACTACAAAAAATTCTTGTGGGCTCTTTATAATGGCATAGGGCGCCTAGAGGTACTTGGTGATGAGGAAGGAAGTGCCCAAAGGCACTCAGGAATGATAGGAAATGCCTAAAGGCATTCGGTGGCTAAGAGGGAAGTTTATAGAATCAAATCTGGCTAAGCGAGGGAGGTGGTGGTGAATTTGAGGGCTATGGTGAGTGAGGATGGAAGGTAAGAGCACTTGGATACTCTAGGGAACTCGATGACAAACACTTCATGAAAATTTGTAGGATTAAAGAATTTCTTAAGGGTTGAGCCATCCAAATGGATCCTATTAATAATCCAACCTAGGGCATGCTAGGGTTTCAACAAAACTAATTGTGTGGCTAATATAAAAGCTTATCGAAGGGGATATTAAATCTAGGGTGGCATGGATTGATGTAGATGAATGGATAGGATTAAATAAAATTAGATGATTGGGATTAATTCACTTATATATATATATATATTTATTAAATATATTTAAAATATAAAATATAATATATAAAATATTAATATTTAAATATATAAATATATGTAAATAAAAGGTGAAAATGGCAGGCAAGTCAGGATGGATGATAAGTAGCTAGTTTTTTGGTTTCTACACCTACACACAAGCTCAATAACATATGCGGGACTTTTTAGGATGAAGCCATAGATCATAAAAGAAGATTATAAAAGCAACTAAAACATTACAAAATATTACAAAATCTATTTGAGAAGTTACAAATTTGCATGAAATGCATATAAAGCCTTGTAAAATATCTGATTTACCTTTCTGTGTAGTTTGTGATTAGTCTAGAGTTGTTTATCTTGAAGCTCAACTTCCTGTGGTGGTTGGCTCTCTGGGTAATCACCCTATATGGTTGTGCTTCTAGAGAACCACCCTAGGAGATTGTGCATCTGGAGAACCACCATGTGTGGTTGAGACTTTGGCTAACTACCCTAGGTGGTTCAAACTATTATCTAACAGAGGGTTTTGATCTTGAATTTGAGCCTTCCTAGATTTTTTTAGGGTCTTTGTTGCAGATTCGATGCATTATTGGATACCTTCCATGATTGTGGTTGCAAACATAAATTTTAGTGAACAATTCCAAGAGTTTCTATGGTTGATGCCTTAAAGCTCTATAAATGTTAAACCTAAAACCACAATGTCAAATTAAAATATAGCAAAATCAAATGAAATTTGAGTAGTGTTTTGTTATATTTTTGTGCAGACATGAAAATGAAAATGGAGACCTATTTGTAAAGTATCCTATGGGTGGAGGGGAGTGGTGAGTAAGGAGGAGAGTGAGTGAAAAGTGGTATGGGTGTGTAAGAGAGGAATATTAGGTATTCTTCACTTAGGGTGGATAAATGTACCACTTTCTTAGTTTACGATATGACATCCTATGATGCCTTATGACATGCCATAACACCTTATGGCATACCCTAATTCATTATGATATGCCATGATGCATTATAATGCACATAATTAATGCCCTTGTTGTGGAGAGATTCCTCATCCACTAAATTGGCATTTATCATAAAAATGCTAGGGTGGAGGGAATCCTCACCCATATGCATTGAATGCACTCAAAAAGTAGAGAAAAGAGGAGAAAAAATTACTAACTTGAGTTAATGTGAATTGGAGTTAAAAATAGCGGAGTGATCCCATGATGACCATGGTTAGGCTCAAAAAGGGGCTAAAGTGGGTTAAAGGGGTCATAATATCCAATATTAATAATTTATAAGGTTTTAAATACATTAATTAAAATAATTGCACATATTATTAAATATTAATATTAACCATTGTAAATATGAAACTTTTTAGATGTCTATACTACAAATCTATAGTGGGTAGAAAACATATCACCTTAAGTGGATTTTCATCTCACAAACTTGGTATTATGCACCATTAATACAAAAGCGCCATGGGTGGGAGTTTTGAATCATTTTTTTTTTTTGAGGAGAAAAAAATTCCAAAGATTATTTATAAATATGTATATTCTTCTCATTGTAAATCATCAAAAGCTAACCATTTATTCTAAAGAGTATTTCCTTCATTCTTTCTTACATCCCAACCTATCTCAAGCCTTGTGTTATTAGCCAATTAGTTTTTGAACCTCTTTTCTTGGCATTTATATAATCTAGAGTTCACAATAATAAGAAGATATGACTATTAGAAAATATTTATCCTATTTTTTATGTGGGTGTTCTATATTACATGTATTTGAGGAAACCATGTTCTTCATGCATTGTTGGTTGCTATGCATGTGTTCACTTAAAATCATCATGGCACAAATAGTTTATTAGATCTTTGGTGCATCACCACCTATGATAGGCTAGTTGGGTTTCCTTTTCCACACTTTAGTTTTATGTCATTTACTATATTTCTCTCTTCTTCATTTTCACTAGTAAACATAATTGATAGAGAAGGCTAGAGTAGGAATGAATACAAGCATTAAAATATTTCATAAAGATAAGGAACTAACTTTGGTAAGAAACTCGGAGGTCATCCAAAGGAGCTACATCCCATGCTCCCTAGACTTCCCAAGATTACTACCTTGAACATGGCATAAGACACAAAATGCACTCACTCAAAAGGAGAGAGAAACCAAAACCATAGGAGGTCATGGTGCCTAAGGCGTAAGGGTAATTTTAGGCCCCCAATAGTTCCAAATGGCATACCCTATGGGACCTGTTGTAGTCCAGTTTATCATCTAGTGAATGCTATAACTATGATCATCATCTTGAAGAATTTAAAGGTGAGCATCCACTAATCACAACCCAGAATAAATATTGGAATAATCAAATTGCTTCGATTCAACCTCCATAAAAGGTTGGTATACCTTGTCAACTTAATGGATGTTGAATTTATTTAGCTCAAATAGTAAAAGGTTTAGGGATAGAAATAGTAGGGTTAGAAATGTATGAATAAATAATGGATGGGTGAAGCTAATAACATAGACATCCACAAAATATTCCTGATAATAAATATTTTAGAAGTAATCTTTAGGAATAACAACATTTAAAACTCTATAGTTACAGTATTAAGAGCCTTTTGCATGCTCACAAAATTATTCCAAATATTTAAAGCATTAATTATCCAAATTAATAAAATAAGATAAATGCCTTGACTAATAGAAATATAATTCTCAAAAAGCATGTATCCATAAACCAATTATCTTTGTCCACTCTAATTTAGCTATTCAAATTAACATAATAGACTAACCATAGTAGCAAAGGAAGAGATAACTTCACAGAATTATATCACCCATTCAACATAGGCACAAGTTCAAGGTAAACATATCTTGTAATGCTTCATTCATCAATTTATAGTAAATATACAAGTAGTGCAATAAAACACTTCATATTTGTCCTTTTAGAAGGAGATCACTGCCTTTATTTATATATTTTACAATGACATTCCTTTCTAAGCATTACATGGATTTTTATTTTTCTTGATTTCCTTGGCTCTTTGTCATTCATGGTGCATGCCAACTACATATTCTTGATAAATTACAACTATATTTGGATCAAGATCATCGTCGCCATCAGTGGTTCTTATAATCCATTCTTGTCCACTAATCTACAACTAAATATGGTTTATCAAGAAGTTCTAGAAGGTTCTGGACTATAATCACTGATTCAACTTCTGTGGTGTCAAATTTTAACTTTCCCTTGTTCTGTGAATTGCACACACAAAAAATTACCAAAAATATGCATGCAATACATGGGCTTGATATCCATCATATATCTGCTAATCGGATGGTTGTGGTTAACCATGTATAATATTGTTTCAAATTTGCATAGTGATAGTGAAGAGGACAGAGAATCACAAATTTTTGCCCTTTCGTCACTTTTCCATTTTACCCTTTTCTAGAGATTTACTATTTTTCAGTGCTTTTATGTTTTGCATGCTATCAACAAAGGAGGCTAAGAAACACAGCTTCGTGTCCTTTTGAGTTTCTCAATTTTTTATATTTTCTCATGCTTTTTTAGATTTACACATTGAATACAAAGCGGACAAGAAAGTGTAGCTCATTGAACTTTCTCCAATTTAGGCCATTTTTAGAGCTTCTCTATTTTGGAAGCTTTTCAAAGCTTCTCTATATCAGTCAAATTCTAGAGCTTTTCGATTTTGCATGAAGGTTACAAAGAAATAAGAAAGCATGATTCTTTTATCTTCCTTGATTTGTTCATTTTCTAATGCTTCTCTATTTTGGGTCCTTTTTAAAACTTTCTTGTTTGTGTGCTTAATACAAATGCAATAAAAAATTGTGGCTCACCCGACTTCTTTATTTTGGCCTATTTCCAATGCTTGTCTATTTTGGCTAACTTTCAACATTTTTCAATTTTGCACTCCAAATACAAGTAGATGAGAAACGGTAGTTTGACATATTTCTTTTCATTTGGTGTATTTTTAGTGTTTATTTGTTTTACTCTTTTTTGGCATCCTTCAGACTTTCATGGTTAATACAAAGAAAAAAATAAATCTTGGCTTGCCCAACTTCTTAATTTTTAGCTGAATTCAATGCTTCTCTATTTTAGCCGATTCTCAGCACTATTGCATTTCTTCTCCATACTTAGTCAAATTTGTAAAATTTTGGTGAAGTAGATATGTAGAAAATTTTTACCTACATTATTATCACCTTTTAAAAAGTCTTGCTTGTAATATTTTAGAACTCAAAGCCTTATTCATTGGGTTTATGGAGTCTAGAAAAATAGAAAAATGAAGGATTATGGAATGAGGGGAAATGAAAGGGGATGATGAGATGGAAATAATGATTTTTTGGAAACAGCAAGGATATGTGGTAGGGATTCATGGAGACGAATGGAAAATGGAGTGGATAGGGAATGCTAAAATGATATAAAGGGAAATATATGGTGAACTAGACTTTGGTTGTTTCCTTTTTTTTTCAGAATATTTTGACTTCATATCTCATGGTTTCTCACAACATTATGGCTCAAAAATTGCTCCTTCATGACTATCAACTTCTTGATTAAAGATAAAATATCTAGAATTTTATGGTCATGAAGAAACTATTTGTGAAACAAAAGTGTGATTACCCTACATCAATGAGGACTTCTCTTATAGATGGCTCTCACTTTCCTACAATGCCATATGTGTGAGAGCAATTAAAGGTTCATATTTTATTCATTTATCAAACATCTATCATACTACAAAATTTTATAAAATTTATGTTTCTAATTGGTCCATTTTATTGGAACTATTACTCAATCTACCCTTCATCATCATATTCTTCTTCAATATGAACTATTTCAACATCAGGCTTTTCAAGAACAATTTCCTAAACTTTGTCATCTTCCTCCTCATCTTTCACCTCTTCCTCATTCTACTCTTCCTCTTTATCTTGATATTCTTCATCAAATATACCTTCATTAGATCCATCTTCCTCAATTTATTCCACACTAATGTCTACTTTGGCATTGCCTTCTTCACTGATAATTTGATTTACATTGCTTAGTGTACTCGAAGCTTGTTACCAGGTATTCTATGGAATTCTTGGTACTAACAAGATGTTCTATTGAATTCTTTGCAAGATTGCCAACCTTTGTGATATGGCTTAGAACCACCATTATAAATCTTAGATATAACATATTTAATATCCATTAGGCTCTTAATAAATTGGATCACCTTCTCTTGTTGGATTAGTTTGGGCTATTTTTCTATTTTAAAGTCATCCTCTATGATGGAGTCTAAACAATCAGCTATTACTGCTTCTCTAATGAATTGATGATCCTCCCAAAAGTAATCAGGAAAATCGAGCAATCTAATGTGAGATATTTAGTTCATACTTTTACTTGTTTTATCTTCCATCCTATCTATAAATTGCAAACCCCTCAATAATAGCTTGTTCTTAGCTAGGATGTCTATGGCTATGCTTTTAGTTGTACACCATAACACCACTATTTATTTGAAAAGAGTCTAGCCATGACTATAGACTTGGTTTTTTCTAGCCTACAAATCTTATTTTCTCAGGCTACCTTGTGCTGAAGCTCATCCTTCACCTTTCAAAGGGTATTCCTAGTACTTACTAATTTATTCATTGCTTCATCTAGGAAAATAAAAATCAGTCTAGATTCTGAGATCTTTATCTTGATTTTTGACCATATTTATTTTCTAGTTTATTTTATAGTGTCCTTTGAGAATTCAGTAGGTTTATATTTTTTTGATAAGTGCTATTATAATAGATTATTATGATCTATAAGAGCTGCTACTTAAGCTTGAACGCTTTCTACTTGTTACTTAAAATTGGTCATTTCTTGATATTTTTCTTGCCACTCCTTTACCTCATTTCTAAGTGTGTTGTCCAAACATTCATGTTCTTTGAGAGAAGCTTCCAACTACTATATACTTTGTTTTAACTCCTTGTTTTCCTCTCTTCTCACATATCGTTGTAATAATATTATGTCCATGTGGGCCTTAGCCATTACTAATTCATCAATAGTAGGTAATTGCATGATATCTACTATTTTTTCAATTATCTCATAGTCTTCCATGACCATCTCCTTTCTTGGCTTATTCACCTTTGGGGTAGCAGTGAGCTTTGTCCTCTTTTTGGACACTATATAAACCAATGTAGTCTTCCTCTTCTAGCTTGTATAATCTAAAGATTTTTCTAGTTGCTCATTCCACCAGGCTACTGCATTGAAGGAAATTTTCTATATCCTTTGGTGTTGGGTTGTGATAGGGGCAGTGAACTAAGTATATATGGTGAACAAAGATAACACCAAATGGATAGGGTTATGTGGAGAAGCTAAAATGGTGGGACCTTGATGTGAAGAGGTAGATATTACAACTTTGGTTGATGAAGGGGGAGGAAGTGGTGTTGTAATTTGTGGCCCTACTAACACTATAGTTGAAGATGTAGGAGGGTTTTATGGTGGGGAATGTGGAAGTGGAACCTCAATGGAAACTAATGAAGGTTGAATGGATGAAAGTGGAATAGATGTAAAAACTTGAGATGTAATAGGTGGGGGGACTTCTATTGATTGAAATTACATTTTAGAATGGAATAGGAGTGTCTCCATGGAACTTAGAGGTGGTATATCAAAAGAATAATGGATAGAAAGTGTACCTAAGTCCTTTGGTGGAGACTTATGTGTAACTTGGTTTAGGCTTGATTGATTTGTTAATGGATCTTGAGTCTGTTCCAATGCTTGAGAAACTTGTTCCATCTCTTATTTTCTTGCTCCTCTTAATTCATCCCTTGAGTCATTCCAAAGGTAGCTACTACATATTATGACATCAAGGATTTAGATATCAATTTTACTTCTTGAAATTATTCATGAAGATTTGTTTGTGATGTCTCAAGTTTATCTTGCTACTGATAGGGAGTAGGGCATGCAAACCTTACTACATAAATCTTAGACATAACTTGATCTTGATTCTTTCTATGTCTCAGATCTACATATCCCTTAGTGGATTCCCCTAGGGATAACCTTTTTGGTCTTTGTACCATAGGAATAGGTCCTACACTACCCATCTTGTTAGGGTCCAAACCTCCTCCTTGATAACCTTATCTCTACATTATATGGGAACCTATCCCATATGTTTGTAATTCCCCTGTGAGGGACTAGAAAATGACTTGTTTACACTTTTTGGTAGGGACATTCTCAATGGATATTTTTGTTCATGAAGGAGAGGATGGAGGCATTCAAATGGTGCATGGTTTCAACTTTGGACTACTGGATTGGTTGTCATTTGTCACCCCTATGATTTAGGAGCATCTAGTGGTGTAAGAGTGATCTTGCATCGCCCAAAAAAAAATTATAATGGTTTAATTTTGTAAAACTAGTAAAATTAGTTTAACTTACATGTGAATTTTGAAAGTCTCACAGGCCAAATTTGAGAATTTCCAATTAGATGAATGCCTTAGTACAAATAATTAAGGACTGCACCACTTATTTCGTCTCATGCCATTTCCAAAAATATGTTGTAATAGTAAATCAGTTCAATGAGCACAAAGTTATGACCTCGGCAAGTTGCCCCCAAAATTTCAAATTTCAAACTCATAGTTTTAGGTGGGAAAGGAGAAAACAAGGTCAAAAGGGAGGAATTTCAAATTTGTAATTAGTTAGTCTTTGTAAGCTCTATATTTGGGGAATAGAATGCAAGAAACCTTTGGCTCATTTGGCATTTTATCTATATTTTCTGGATTGTATGTGCATGTTTAATGTAACTCTAATTCAAGTGGTATCAGATTCCTGAGTGTGTAAATAGTGTGTCGAATGTGAGGAAGTTTACACCAAGATATATGGTTAGGGTTTGTGAGAGAAGTGAGTAGAATGCCTCCACGAAGAAACCATGGTTGTGGGAGAAATATGGTTCTAGAAGAAGATTTTAGAGCTTTGTAGAGGCAAGTTCATGCCCTACAAGAGGAGCTACATAGAGGGTTTGAACCAAGGAGGGAAGATGGCAGTGAAGATGAAGTTGAAGAAGAAGAGGACCTTTTCAAGGAAGAAGAAGAGGTAGTAGATCCTACACAATCCAGGTTATACAGACCCATATCTCAGATTGGAAAGAGACCGAAGATGGAGTTTTCTACATATTATGGAAATCTTGATCCAAAGGAGTTGATTGAATAGATCAATGATTGGAAGAATAATTTGATTATGAGGAGGTTGAATATCCTAAGAGGGTCAAGTTTTCTAATACCAATCTGAAGGTTCATGCTAGCATTAGCATATGGTGGAAAGGAGTGCATCTAGACAGAAACAAAAGAGGAAAAGAAAGGATAACAAGGTGGGAGTGAATGATGAAACTGAAGAGGCAGTTTATTCCAGCTGATTATGAGTTGGATTTGCTCAAGAAAATGTAGGGTTTGAAGCAGTGAAGCAAGTATGTCAAAGAATACATAGAGGAGTTTTAAAATTTTTAATGAGAAAAACCCATTCTGAGGCCAACAAGGAGAAGGTAGCCTGTTATTTTAATGGGTTAAGAGTAAGTATTCAATAGGAATTAAGTCTAGTCAAGATGACCACCATAGAGGATGCTTACCAGTTTGCCTTGAGGGTTGAAGAAACTATGAACATAAGGATTGAAAGTAAAAAAAGAGGAAGAGGTCGTGGTGGAATAACTAGTGGAAGAACAAATGGAGGACGAAATGATCATTTCATGGTCTAGCTAGTTTTTACAAAAAATTTATTAGAAATTTTAGCAGTATTTGTGCACCCTTAACAAAAACCATGAGAGGGGATAAGAAAGAGTTTAAGTGGAAATTAGGAGTAGATAAGAGCTTTGATATGTTGAAGAAGAAGGTCACACAACAACCTATTTTGGCACTTCCATATTTTAACAAGGTATTTTAGGTAGTCTGTGATGCTATTGGTAGTGTCATAGGAGTTGTATTGAGCCAAAAAGGTAAACCTGTTGCTTATTTTAGTGAGAAACTCAATAATGCTAGGAAGAATTATTCAATTTATGATCAAGATTTTTATGCTATAGTTCAGGCTCTGAAGAAGTGGAGGCACTATTTTTTTCCAAAAGTGTTTGTTCTATATACTAATCATCTGACCTTGTAGTATATTAATAGTCAAGGGAAATTGAATCAGAGGCATTTTAAATGGGTTGAGTTTCTATAGAGTTATACCTTTGTGTTGAAGCATAGGAGTGGGAAGTCAAACAGATTTGTAGATGCCTCAAGAAAAATGAAGTGTTTGTTGATAGAAATGAATGTGGAAGTCATAGGGTTTGATGAACTTAAGATTTTATACCCTGAAGATCCAGATTTTGCAGAGGCTTGGAGAGCTTGCATAGAACCCGTTACTTTGGATAGGACAAAATGGTTGGATTTTCTAATCCAAGATGGAATGTTATTCAAAGGAAAACAATTTTGCATTCCAAGGAGTTCAATGAGAGATAATCTAGTCAAGGAGAAGCACAGTCAAGGGTTGGATGGACACTTTGGTCGAGACAAGACCATTGCTCTTGTTAATGAGAATTACTATTGGCCACATTTGTAGCAAGATGTGAAGATATTTGTATAAGGTTGCAGAGTATGCCATATGGACAAGGGTGTGATACAGAACACAGGATAGTATCAACCATTACCTGTACTAGAGATACCATGGGAGGACATCAACATGGATTTTGTTCTTGGCCTACGAAGGACACAGAGGAGGAATGACTCCATATTTGTGGTGCCTGAAAGATTCTCAAATATGGCATATTTTATTCCCTACTAGAAAACTAATGATGTAGTTCATGTTGCAGGGTTGCTTTTCAAAGAGCTTGTATGACTTCATGGTCTACCAAAGAGTATTGTTTTCAACAAGGATACCAAGTTTATTTGGTATTTATGGAGGACCCTTTGGAAAAAATTGAAGACGTATCTAAAATTTAGTTTTGTATACCACCTACAAACTTATGGGAAAATAGAGGTGGTGAATAGAAGTTTGGGTAATCTAATGACATGCTTGGTAGGAGATAAGCCCAAGGGGTGGGACTTGGTTTTGCCATAGATATAATTTGCATACAATAATTATGTCAATAGGATTACTAATAAATCCCCATTCCAGATTGTGTATGGGAGCATCCCAAGGAATGCTTATGAGTTGAGAAAGATGGACAGAGGGGAAAAGATTAGTGTTGAGGCTGAGGAATTTGTAGAGCACATGAAGAGCCTACATGAAGAAGTGAAGCAACATATCAACAAGATGAACACTCAGTACAATACAAGAGTAGACCAAAAGTGATGAATTAAGGAGTTCCAAGTGGGAGATCAAATTATTGTTAACTTACGAAAGGAAATATTTCCTGCTAAAACCTATAACAAGTTTAAAATGAAGAATTTTGGACCATGCATGATCATAGGGAGATGGGATTCAAGGAATACCTATGAGGTAGAATTTCCAAGTAGGCTAAACATATCACATGTGTTCAACATTTCATGTTTTCCAGAGTATCATGACGGTGATAATAATGGCAGGATAGTCATAGAATTGTGGAGTATTCTATCATCTACTCCAGATATAGAAGAGATCCTAGATACCTGCGTAGGCAAAAGAACAAGAAACATGCAGTATGCAGAATATCTAGTTAAGTGGAAGGGCAAGCTTGTTGAAGATTCATCTTGGTTGTTGAAGGCTGAGGTTGAACGCCTTGGTTTTCTTCCAATAATAGATAAGTGAAGGTCACTTCTCAAATTACCCTGGGTTTCTGATGCAGGAGCATCCAGTGGTGTAAGAATGATCTTGCATCACCCAAAAAAAAAATTGTAATTGTTTAATTTTGTAAAACTAGTTTAACTTGCAGGTGAATTTTGAAGGCCTTAGAGGCCGATTTTAGGATTTTCAGGTTTATAAAAGCCTTAGTGTGAATTAGTTTGTCTCGTACACTTTCCAAAAACATACTATAATAGTCAATCAGGTCAAAAAGCACAAAGTTATGACCTTGAAAAATTTTCCCCAAAATTTTAAATTTCAAACTCATAGTTTTAGGTAGGAAAGTAGAAAACAAGGTCAAAAGGGGGGAATTTTGAATTTGTAATTAGTTAGTCTCTGTAAGCTCTGTCTTTGGGGAATAGAATGTAAGAAATATTTGGATCATTTGGTATTTTCTCTATATTTTCTAGATTGTATGTGCTTTTTTAATGCAACTCTGCTTCAGCCTCCCTGGTCCATAGGACTCTTGAAGCTCAATGTGAAAAATTTCCCAGTGCCTTGCTAAGTATCAGTATGCAAGTCATAATACTCTTCAAATTTTTTGTCAATCTTAATGGGAAACCTATATTTCATTCTATTTCATATACTTGCATTATCTAGAATTTAAACAATTTTGCAGGATTTCAAGCTTCTATATTAATCAAATATCTCTATGTAAACACACATTGGATTATTTTTTGGATCACAATCCACAACGTGGTCATAGAAATCTCTCCAGGGAGGCAACGCCTCCAAATGTTGGACATACCAATCCAATTTTGATTTTTTGTTACTATTTCTAAAATTCTTGATGTGTGGTCAGAGAGTTCTTTTGAATATTGGAGTTTCAGTTTTTGGATCATTTATTTTTTCCAAAAAAATATTCTCTGGTTCATATCTCCATCGGTAGGGAAGTTCCACTAACCCCAATTATTGCATATATTTGTTGATGCTCTTATATTGTTCCTTTCTAATGGAGATATTGCTCACATTAAGGGGATAGGTGCAGGTACCCTTATTACCTTTTCCTATTCCAAATATGATATTTATGTAATCCTTTTGATGATAGTACTCCAAAATGAACATTCTCTCAATGATGTAGTGAGGCAATATAAAAGGTTTCTTAGTAAAACCATATATGTGAATAACTATCCCTTCAATAAAAATGTACCAGTCACCTTCTTCTTCACCCTTATTTCTCAAGATATCAACTATCAATTGAGGTACTCTAGGTATTTGTCCATAAATCATCTTTAGAGAAGGCCCTAGGAACTCTTTGTTGAAGTTGTAATAGGATTTCATTTTGCTCAATGCATTTGTCCATGAATAGATGGTGAGAGTAGTTCCATTAGGGCTTGTAGTTTTTACCAGGACAAATGGTAATTTTGCATGATTGAAGTAGAGGAAGAGCTTAATATAAATGGGAAAAATATCTAAAATATGCTCATTCCTTGTATTCCATTCTGATTAAGAGCTCTTGGTTCATGCGGGCCAAATATTCTGGCCAATTAAAGAATATTGGGTGATTGCTCATCCCAAAATAGTCGTAATTATTGGGGCTAGAAATGTAGTGGGCTATGGTAATATACCAATTGTATACATGTCTATATGAGGGTAAACCAACTATTACATACAACATAGAGTAAAGCTCAATGTCCTTAAAATTATTTTCTTTATTGGGGTTGATGGTAGGGTATTTCCACTCAATTTTTTTTCTATCTGGCTCACTACTCAATTTAGGAAATTTCTCCCCCCCTCAGGATGCTTGGTTAATGCATAATATTACACCTAAGTTCTTGTGAAAAATGGTTTGGCCTTTGAGCCTAGTTTTACTCCTGGGGTGAAATAATTATTGAATGATTCACTCTTAATGTGCATTAGGGTTTTTACTCTAATGCTCTACAACATCTTATGCTTAGGGTTATAATTTTCCACAATTGCCTAGATATGTTTATGGCATGGGTGTACGAAATCACACATATAGAAATATAAGAGTGAACTCATGATATTCTCACAATGACATTGAGAGGGGGGGTGAATCAGTGTAGCTAAAAATCTGATCTGCAATCCTTAAAACTGAAGCAAAGAGAACTAGAAAATAGATAAAGCAATAATCACAAGAGAGCACACCACAACACACAATGTAACGAGGTTCACCAATTTGGCTACTCCTCAAAAATGACTGCTTGGACTTCTATCCAAATCCAGCCTTTGCAAAACACCAATTTTACAAACACTTTACCAACACCCACTGGAAGGAGCACCAACCCCTTGTTTTTTTGCTGCAACAGATAGGAGCACCAACCCCTAATGCCAAGCACCAACTTGGACTGCAATTCGATTTAATTCAGTGACATAAAAATGCCTTCGTTGTTTACACGACCCTGACTGGTCTACAATTAATTAAACTTGATTAAACTCTGCACACTCTCATGGCTCTGCTTATCTCTCTCTCGGCCCTCTTCTCACCCTCTTTACGTAGCAAATTCTCACTTACAACAGCAACAATATACTTCACGCAGATCTGCTTTTATAACAAATAAGTCTCTATTTTTAGCTTCCATATTTACGCATGCAACCCGTAACTGTTCTTTTATTATTCTCTTCTGCCACTTGTCAACTGTAACTCCTTCTGTATTTATAGAGTGTGCATTATTACGTTACATGCAACGTATATCTCTACCATGACTGTACGAATTCATTTCTGTGCATGCATGTATTTTACGATTCTATTAATGCGACTGTTCGATTTACTCCAGTTAACTCCAGTTCTTAAAAAGCTGCATGACTGCATCTGTAACTGATGCATTTACTCCAGTTACCTCTTCTTTTTTTGGCTGCATGCTTTTCCTCTACAACTGCCCCTTTAACTGTTGTTCTATTCCAGTTAACTGTCTGTTATCGTGCTGTTGCGACCTGTCGTGAAATCGTGACACTTTTGTATCTTTCTGCCCTTCTCGCACCTTTTACCCACGAAAAAATAGCATGTCACGAAATCATGATAGTTTTCGCCTCCTTGTCCACTTCTTCACTTGCACCCGCGAAAACCAGACATGTCACGAAATCGTGACACTTTCACCTTCTCGCTACTCTTCTTGGCTTGCTCTAGCAAAAACTAGACATGTCGCAAAATCGTGACATCTTTCTCTGCCTTTGCCTTTTCTTCCTTCCACCCGTGAAAATAGAACATGTCACGAAATCGTGACATCTTTCTCTGCCTTTGCCTTTTCTTCCTTTCGCCCGCAAAAACGGAACATGTCATGAAATCATGACATCTTTCTCTGCCTTTGCCTTTTCTTCCTTCCGCCCATGAAAATGGAACATGTCACGAAATCGTGACATCTTTCTCTGCCTTTGCCTTTTCTTCCTTTCGCCCGCAAAAATGGAACATGTCACGAAATCATGACATCTTTCTCTGCCTTTGCCTTTTCTTCCTTCCGTCCACGAAATAGAACATGTCATGAAATCATGACACTTTCATTGCCTTGTGCCTTTTCTATCTTTGGCCAGCGAAAATGGAACATGTCATGAAATCGTGACATCTTTCTCTTCCTTGCACTTCTCTTTGACCCTATCATGAAATCGTGACACTTTCTCTCCTTGGCACTTTCTCTTCGACCCTGTCATAAAATCGTGACACTTTCTCTCCTTCGACCCTGTTGTGAAATCGTGACACTTTCTCTCCTTGGCACTTTCTCTTCGATCCTGTCATGAAATCATGATAGCTTTCCTTGTGCTAACTAAACATGTCACGAAATCGTGACAGTCTTCCTTGCACTTTCTAAACATGTCATGAAATCATGATAGTTTTCTTTGCCTGTGCCTCTTCTTCAAACATGTCATGAAATCGTGACAATTTTTCTACTTGCCTCCTTCTCTGCCAACATGTCGTGAAATCATGACAGTTTTCTTTGCTTGCGCCTACTTTCCAAACATGTCACGAAATCACGACAGTTTTCTTACTTGCCTTCTTTGCTTCCAACATGTCACGAAATCGTGACAGTTTTTCCACTTGGCTTCTTTGCCTCCAACATGTCGTGAAATCGTGATAGTTTTCCTTGCGTCTTCTCTCTCCTCGGTCATGTCACGAAATCATGACAATTTTGCTTGCACCTTCTCTCTCCTCGTTCATGTCACGAAATCGTGACAATTTTGCTTGCGCCTTCTCTCTCCTCGTTCATGTCACGAAATCATGACAATTTTGCTTGTGCCTTCTCTCTCCTCATTCATGTCATGAAATCATGACAATTTTGCTTGTGCCTTCTCTCTCCTTCGATATGTCGTGAAATCGTGATGTTTTTCTTTCTGCCTTCTTTCTTCTCAACATGTCGCGATATCGCGACAGTTTTCTTACTTGTCTTTTTCTTTGATTTTTTGAATCTGGGCCACTTCTGTCTTCTTGGAAATTCATTGTACATGTTCTGACTGACCTCTGAACTCCTGTCCACTGCATCAACTGATCTATCTGTCTGTGTTGACAACAATGACAATACTTTTGCTGCACCTTGCTCAACAATCTCCCCCTTTGGAATTGTTGGCAACACTCATGCACTTTCCTGTAATCCTTCTCCCCCTTTGACAATAATACCAAAGGGCTGCTGTAGACTCCCCCTGAGTCTATGCACAACATTCTCAGATACACATTGTTATAGTTAGCAAAAATCATGAATATGAGCAAAACTATAAACATAGGCATAAATACTCCCCCTGAGAATGTGATCCCAATTGATAGTCAGTTCTTGGGAAATGTGACTACTCCCAACTTACTTCGAAGGTACTCAAAAACTTCCTTTGGCAATGGTTTTGTGAATATATCTGCTACTTGCTCTGTAGTCGAACAAAATCCAATTTGACCTCACCTTCTGCAACTTTATCCTTCAAGAAGTGATACCGGATTGCAATATGTTTGGTTCGAGAATGCATAACCGGATTCTTTGATATGTTTATAGCACTGGTGTTATCACATTTAACTAAAATTGGCTCTTTGAAGTGAATACCAAGATCTTTCAGTGTTTGTCTCATCCATAATATCTATGTACAACATGTTGTTGCTGCAATGTATTCTACCTCTGCTATGGATAGAGAGACTGATTCTTGTTTCTTGTTGTGCCAAGCTACCAACCTGTCTCCAAGATAAAATGCTCCTCCACTGGTACTCTTTCTGTCATCAATACATCCTGCCCAATCTGCATCAGAATATGCAATAAGAGTGAAGTCCTTACCTTTTGGGTACCACAACCCATACTCCATAGTACCCTTGAGGTACCTAAAAATCCTCTTTATAGCTGTCACATGAGTCTCTTTGGGACTAGCCTGAAATCTTGCTACCATGCATACTGCCTGTAATATATCTGGTCTAGTGGTTGTCAAATACAGTAGGCTTCCAATCATAGACCTGTACATGGTTTGATCTACATCTGGAGATTTGTCATCCTTGCTCAACTTGCAACCTCGTTGTCATGGGAGTGCTGACAGGTTTACTATCCTCCATTGTGAACTTTTTCAGCATTTCTTTCACATATTTTACTTGAGAGATAAAAATGCCCTTTTTACTTTGATTGACTTGCAGTCCGAGGAAATAAGAAAGTTCACCAATCATTGACATCTCAAATTCTGTCTTCATTTTATTTGCTATGTCTCTACAATATTCATCCATGCTGCTGCCAAATATTATATCATCTACATAAACAACAAGTACAATAAGATGGCCATTCTCTGTTTTGATATATAAATTGTTGTCCACCATACCTTTCTTGAACCCTTGTTTAATAAGATAGTTATCCAGCCTTGCATACCATGCTCTGGGTGCCTGTTTCAGACCATACAACGCTTTCTTTAACCTACAAACAAAATCGGGATTGTCACCGAGTTGAAAGCCATCTGGCTGTTCAATGTAAACCTCTTCTTCCAGATTTCCATTCAAAAATGCTGATTTTACGTCCATTTGATATACTTTGAAGTTTTTATGGACTGCTAAAGCTAGAAACATTTTGATTGCTTCTAGTCTAGCTACTGGTGCAAAGGTTTCCTCAAAATCAATGCCTTCAACCTGAGCATAGCCTTTACTGGACCAATCTTGCCTTATTTCTGACAACCTGCCCGTCTTCATTTAATTTATTTCGAAAAATCCATTTAGTATCGATTATGTTTTTATTTGCTGGCCGTGGTACTAATTCCCAGGTTTTGTTTTTCTCAATCTGATCTAGTTCTTCATTAATTGCCTTCATCCAACTTTCATCTGTGCTTGCTTCAACAATATTTTTGGGTTCAATGTTGGATAAAAGAGAGTAGTTTCATACTACGGCTCTTCTTGTCTGAATACCAACTGTTGGGTCCCCAATAATCTGTTCTCTGGGATGATTTTTTTGCCAGCTGCCTATTTTGAATTTCTTGTTCTCTTCTTCTTCTGAGTCAATTCTTAAATCAGTTGGGTCAATTTTTTGATTTTCTTCTATTTCCATTTCTTCATCTCCTTCAATGACTTCTTCATAAATAGGGTAGTTTTCTTGATGAGTAATTTCTCGATTTCTACCTTCATCAACTTTAACATCTGCACTCTCCACAATTTTCTTTAGCCTCTTGTTGTAACATGTGTAGGCTTTGCTTTTTGTCGAGTAACCAAGAAAAATACCTTCGTCAGCTCTGTCTTCGAACTTACCGAGATTATCTTCAGTTCGTTTGATATAACACTTGCTATCGAACACTTTGAAGTATCTTGTTGTTGCTTTCCTGTCGAACCATAGCTCATAAGGTGTTTTGCTTTCATGCGTCCTTAACATGCACCTGTTTTGAATGTAAACTGTAGTATGTACTGCCTCTTTCCAAAATCTGTCAGCTATTTTGTTCTCAGCCAACATTGTCCATGCCATTTCTTGCATAGTCCTGTTCTTCCTTTCAACAACACCATTCTGCTGAGGTGTCCTTGCTGCTGAAAACTATCTTCTGATCCCATATTTTTGACAGTATTCTACAAACTCCTCTAAGATAAACTCTCCTCCTCTGTCTAATCTTAGGCATTTAATTATTTTTCCAATTTGATTCTCAACCTATTTTTTAAAAATCTTGAACATCTCGAAGGCATCTGATTTAAGCTTTAAAAATAGCACCCATGTCATTCTGGAGTAGTCATCTATGAACAACATAAAGTATTTGTCACCATTTATGCTTTGTGTTCTCATGGGTCCACATAAATCAGTATGTATCAGCTCTAACGGTTTGCTGGTGAAGTATTCCTTTGCTTTAAATGTGGATCTGGTTTGCTTCCCTTTTTGGCATGATGCACAGATGCTATTTACTGGTTTGCCAATAGTAGGTATATCTCTTACTACTCTTTTTGAACTTATTTTTACCAGATTGTCAAAGCTAATATGACCGAGCCTCTTGTGCCACAACCAATTTTCATCTTCCTGTCCAATCAAGCATGATCCTTCTGAAGTTTCTGAGAGAGTATATAGATTTCCAGAAGTCCTCGATCCAGTAGCTATCAGCTTCCCACTGTGTGCTTTTTTGACTTCACAACCCTATTTTTTAAAGATGACTTCATGACCTCTGTCACAGATTTGACTTACGCTCAGTAAGTTGTGCTTCAAACCAACTACAAATAGAACTTCTTTGGAATTGATCTTTCCATCACTTATCTTGACTGATCCTTTGCCAACTATTTTGGCTCCATCATTATTTCCAAACTTTACAGAGCCCCCTTCATATTTCTGTAATTTTTCAAATTTTTGTTTATCTCCTGTCATGTGACTGGAGCATCCACTATCCAATATCCATGGTGCAGATTTGTTCTATGCTTTGAATGTTGTCTCGTACAATCAAGGATTCCTTTTCTTCCTTGAGTTGCTCCTTTTCTTTCCATTCTGATTTGACTGTAGTTTTGGTCACTTGTTTAGACTTTTCTTTGTCAGTGGCCCATGCATGTTTATCTGGGAATTTTTTGTTTTGCCTTAAACTGTTTGGTTGAGATCTTCTTCCCTGATATTTATTTGTTGCATATGTGCTTCTACAGTTTCTTGCAATGTGTCCAAAGTTATGACAGTTATAGCATTCTACTGCATAATCCATCAAGGGTGAAAATACATTTCTACTAGAAAAATTTCTTTGTCCTATATTATAAATGCAGTCTGAAATCTTATGACCATAAGTATTGCATTTAAAACAATAACCAGAAAAGGAATGATTGAACCTGGGAGTTGGTCTTTGCCAATTTGTAGTAGGAGCCACAAATTTTCTTCTCCTTTGATGTGTGACTTTTGTGAATCCCTCATTGTCAACAGTCTTCTCATGCCTGGCATTGTTGCTTTCTTTTGCAAGATTCATTTTTCTTTGGTCAACCTTGATCTTATCCTCTTTCTTTACTGGTTCTATAGTCATGGCCTTTGATCCACTTGATGATTCTCCTTCGACAAACCCCAAGCCAAACTTGATGCCTGTAGTCCTCTGACTATTTATAATATTTTCAAGCTTTGTAGAACTTCCTTCAAGTTTGTGATAGCAACTCAATTTTTGATTCTTTTCTTCTAGCCGCATTCTTAAAACAACAATCTCTTCTTCTAGTTTGTTGCACTCATCTATTCTCATGGTTAATTGTACTTCAAGTTCTTTAGACATTTTCTTAAATTCTTTTGTCTGTACTTTCAAACTATTTATTATGTCATTCGCATCCTCAAGCTTTCTTGAGACCTTATTGTTCTTTTTCCTTTCTGTCTTCAACTCTTTAAGTGCAGCAACCAACTCTCCTTCCAGATAAACTTCAACCTCATCCTTACTTTTTGTATCACCTTCCTATTTTTCTTCTATTTTTGCTTCTTCAAATGCCATGAATAGAGCTTCACCTGTTTCTTCTTCGAGTCTTCACCCGAGCTTTCTTCGGAAGAGTCGACATTCTTGGATATGAAACTTTTCTTTTTGAAATTGCTTTTCCTAAAATTTGGTTTCTTCTTCCAAGTCACTTCTTTCTTGGTGTGACCCTTCATCACTTTTGGTTTTCTCATTCATTGGACACTTAGCTGCAAAGTGACCGACCCCTCCACAATTGAAACACTTAAACGGTAACTTTCCTCTATACTTTCCTTTTCCCTTTGTAAGTTTTCGGACAAAGTTGGCTTCCGTTTCATCCGATGTCTCTTCATCCTCAGATTCTTGTTCAGCTTTTGTATTCTTGTGTGCTTTAAAAGCAGCTTCTCTGTCTATGGGCTTAGTTTGTCCTATTCTCATTTCGTATGCAGTCAAAGAACCATGCATCTCATCCATGCTAAAATTATTTAGATCTTTAGCCTCTTCTATTGCAAAAACTTTAGAATTAAATCTTTTGTGAAGAGTTCTAAGTACCTTTTTCATGACAACCGCATCTTCGATCTCTTCGTCGAGTCCTCTCGATTGCATTAATGACTCCATTGACTCTCAAGCATATAGGCCTCTATGTTCTCATCGTCATTCATTTGTAATGCCTCGAACCGAGCTCGATGCGTTTGCAGCTTGGCTTCCTTGATCTTGTTGTCTCCTTCATGGATGCTCTTCAATTTGTCCCACATGTCTTTTGTCGATTTACAGCTCATGACCCTTATCAGTTCACTGTCTACTAGCCCACACATTATGGCATTCTTTGCTTTGGAGTTATTCTCAGACAGTTTCTTATCGGCAGTATCTGTTGGAGGAGTAGCGGGTACTGTGTATCCATTTTCTACTGAATCCCAAATGTCGTATCCTAACGCACTCAGATATGTCTGCATCCTGAGTCTCCAGAATGAGTAATTAGTTCCATTGAATAAAGGAGCTTTGTTTGATGAAAATCCTTCATTACCTGCCATTGTGTTCCTTCCAAGATCACCTTAGCTGATTAAGCTTAGTTCAGGAACCTTGCTCTGATACCAATTGATATTCTCACAATGACACTGAGAGGGGGGGTGAATCAGTGTAGCTAAAAATCTGATCTGCAATCCTTAAAACTGAAGCAAAGAGAACTAGAAAATAGATAAAGCAATAATCACAAGAGAGCACACCACAACACACAATGTAACGAGGTTCACCAATTTGGCTACTCCTCAAAAATGACTCGCTTGGACTTCTATCCAAATCCAGCCTTTGCAAAACACCAATTTTACAAACACTTTACCAACACCCACTGGAAGGAGCACCAACCCCTTGTTTTTCTGCTACAACAGATAGGAGCACCAACCCCTAATGCCAAGCACCAACTTGGACTGCAATTCTGATTTAATTCAGTGACATAAAAATGCCTTCGCTGTTTACATGACCCTGACTGGTCTACAATTAATTAAACTTGATTAAACTCTGCACACTCTCATGGCTCTACTTATCTCTCTCTCGGCCCTCTTCTCACCCTCTTTACGCAGCAAATTCTCACTTATAGCAACAACAATATACTTCACGTAGATCTGCTTTTATAACAAATAAGTCTCTATTTTTAGCTTCCATATTTACGCATGCAACCCGTAACTGTTCTTTTATTATTCTCTTCTGCCACTTGTCAACTGTAACTCCTTCTATATTTATAGAGTGTGCATTATTACGTTACATGCAACGTATATCTCTACCATGACTGTACGAATTCATTTCTGTGCATGCATGTATTTTACGATTCTATTAATGCGACTATTCGATTTACTCCAGTTAACTCCAGTTCTTAAAAAGTTGCATGATCTGTAACTGACGCATTTACTCTAGTTACCTCTTCTTTTTTTGGCTGCATGCTTTTCCTCTACAACTGCCCCTTTAACTGTTGTTCTGTTCCAGTTAACTGTCTGTTATCGTGCTGTTGTGACCTGTCGCAAAATCGTGACACTTCTGTATCTTTCTGCCCTTCTCGCCTTTTACCCATGAAAAAATAGCATGTCATGAAATCATGACAGTTTTTGCCTCCTTGTCCACTTCTTCGCTTGCACCCGTGAAAACCAGACATGTCATGAAATCATGACACTTTCACCTTCTCGCTACTCTTCTTGGCTTGCTTTAGCGAAAACCAGACATGTCACAAAATCATGACATCTTTCTCTACCTTTGCCTTTTCTTCCTTCTCCCAAAAATGGAACATGTCATGAAATCATGACATCTTTCTCTACCTTTGCCTTTTCTTCCTTTCGCCCGTGAAAACGAAACATGTCATGAAATCGCAACATCTTTCTCTACCTTTGCCTTTTCTTCCTTCCACCCACGAAAATGGAACATGTCATGAAATCGTGACATCTTTCTCTGCCTTTGCCTTTTCTTCCTTCCGCCCATGAAAATGGAACATGTCACAAAATCGTGACATCTTTCTCTGCCTTTGCCTTTTCTTCCTTTCGCCCATGAAAATGGAACATGTCACGAAATCGTGACACTTTCGCTGCCTTGTGCCTTTTCTGTCTTTGGCCAGCAAAAATGGAACATGTCACGAAATCGTGACATCTTTCTCTTCCTTGCACTTCTCTTCGACCCTGTCATGAAATCGTGACACTTTCTCTCCTTGGCACTTTCTCTTCGATCCTGTCATGAAATCATGACACTTTCTCTCCTTGGCACTTTCTCTTCGATCCTATCGTGAAATCGTGACACTTTCTCTCCTTGGCACTTTCTCTTCGATCCTGTCATGAAATCGTGACACTTTCTCTCCTTGGCACTTTCTCTTTAAACATGTCATGAAATCACGATAGCTTTCCTTGTGCTAACTAAACATGTCACGAAATCATGACAGTCTTCCTTGCACTTTCTAAACATGTCACGAAATCATGACAGTTTTCTTTTCCTGCGCCTCTTCTTCAAACATGTCACGAAATCACGATAGTTTTTCTACTTGCCTCCTTCTCTGCCAACATGTCATGAAATCGTGATAGTTTTCTTTGCTTGCGCCTACTTTCCAAACATGTCACGAAATCATGACAGTTTTCTTACTTGCCTTCTTTGCTTCCAACATGTCGCGAAATCATGATAGTTTTTCCACTTGGCTTCTTTGCCTCCAACATGTCATGAAATCATGACAGTTTTCCTTGCGTCTTCTCTCTCCTCGGTCATGTCACGAAATCGTGACAATTTTGCTTGCACCTTCTCTCTCCTCGTTCATGTCATGAAATCGTGACAATTTTGCTTGTGCCTTCTCTCTCCTCGTTCATGTCGTGAAATCATGACAATTTTGCTTGCGCCTTCTCTCTCCTCGTTCATGTCGCGAAATCATGACAATTTTGCTTGTGCCTTCTCTCTCCTTTGATATGTCATGAAATCGTGACGTTTTTCTTTTTGCCTTCTTTCTTCTCAACCTGTCGTGATATCGCGATAGAAAACATGTCGCGATATCGCGACAGTTTTCTTACTTGTCTTTTTCTTTGATTTTTTAAATCTGGGCCACTTTTGTCTTCTTGGAAATTCACTGTACATGTTCTGACTGACCTCTGAACTCCTGTCCACTGCATCAACCGATCTATCTGTCTGTGTTGACAACAATGACAATACTTTTGCTGCACCTTGCTCAAAAAATCATTGCTATTATCCTATAACTCAAAGTTTATATACCTTTATCAATTATTTGCTCCGCCTCTATCCCCATATGAGACTTATCCTTGTATGTGGTAGTGGTATCAATAATTTTGCTTGCATTGTCTTGGAAGTGGCTATTCACTAGGATTTCCTTGGTTGCAACTTTCTTCAAAGAAGAAGATGATGTGGCCATTGCTAAATAGAAGCATTTTTGTCCTTCTTGTGGAGAGAAATTTGTGTTCTTGGTTGCTCTGCAAAATTTTTCTCTCTCTTCTCCACTACATAATTCTTAAAATTCAAATTGCGTAGTAAGGGTGTGTTTTACTCTATAGCATCAAACATATAGTCCCCTTAGAGTGTGCAATTTTAATGAGGTGGTTGCAATGTTCATCTACATGCAAAACTATATCGATGTCATTTCTTTCTCATGATTGGACTATCCTTGAGGTTGACGACATCAATTTGACATGTGTGCACTTTTCTTGCTTGGATTTAAAAAATAATGTGCTAGCTTTGCTTTGAATGGAGTACCTCGCATTTATTTTATATTTTTACAGATTGAATGTGATCTTCCTCGAGCACACTTTTCCTATTTACATAGCTAAAATTTCCTTCATTGTATTTAAATGATATGGCACCAAAATAAGCCATGTAGTATAATTGATTTGTGAGAAGGCTTGGTGATTGTCGCTCATGATAATACTTGCCACTATGGTGCATATTTTATCTTTTATCTCTTGTTACTAATACAAAGTGTGAAAATAAAAATATCTACATGATATGATACATATAGTACATGGAAAGTAGCTTTCTACTTGATATATAACTTGATATGATACCCATTCACTGAAATTGGCAACACCTCTCCCTCTAGGTCTTTTTACTGGAAAGTTTTTTTTGATTGACTGAATCTATTTGAAAAGGACCCTTCCAGAATTAATTGAACTTCTTGTGCTTACCTATATTGGCCTTGTCTACATTCCATTTTAAACTAAGTCACCAAATTTAAACCTTTTGAAAGTGGATTTCTTGTCAAATCAACCTTTTGTCAATGAAAAATGACTCTGGAAATTCTTATAATATTCATCTCTTTGTTCTTCCAAATGTAACAGTTAAATTAGTCTTTCATTTACAAGATCTCCTTTATCAAGATTATTATTATTGCAATACTTTTGAGCAAGCATCTCTAAATGGACAGGTAACACAAATTATTTCCCATATACAAGAGCATAAGGAATGTGCCTATATATTTATTCATAGTAATTCTATCTGCCCATAGGACTTAGTTTATCAGCAAATGATAATATTTTTTTTTCCTTTAGAGACCTTTTAAGCATTCAGAGAATCTTTTGTTGCTTGATTCTACTAAGCCATTTACCTATGGGTAGTAATTGGAATAATTCTTTAAGTAAATATCATATCTTATAGCAAAAGCTATGTACTTGAACCCTACTAAAGTTGGACCGTTACCACTTACTAGAGATTCAGGAATGCCAAACCTAGTGATCAGAGTTTCAAAAACATCAAGCACTACATCTTGATCACATTTATTGGTAGGAATCACCTCAACCCATCTAGTAAAATATTTTGTAGCTATAAAAATATATTTGTCTCCTTTTGAATAATTAGGATTGATTTCTCCACAAAATCTAGATCCCACTACTAAAATGGTTGCTCAACCTATACTGGCTATAGAGGAATTGTTGTATTTCTATTTTGTCCTATGTATCTTTAGCATTTATCATAGGATCTAGCAGTTTTAAAAGCATCAAAAAATATTGTAAGCCAAAAATATCCTACTCTTATGATCTTAAGTGTGGTAAATATTCTTGAATAATGATACCCAAATAGTGCATCATGGAATTCTTTCATGATCTTGTGATTTTGATCTTCTCTTACGCATCTTAAGAGGATGCCATCAAGGTTTTTTTTTAAAGCTCTCTAGATAACATTGTATAATGTAAGTTTTGAAGCCTATATCTTCTTCTTTGTGAAGAATTAATATTTTGGGATAGATACCAGTCTAGAACTAATTTGTGAGATGATCTATCCAATCTGCTTCTTCCAATAGAATTTTACTCTCTTGATCTAGCTCTTCAATTTGGCATACTACTTCTTTTGGATTAGCTTTAGCCAGGGTTATGCATAAGCATGAAATATCGTAAATTGGATCTATGTAGGATTTTTAAAATTTTGAAAAGGCTAATTTTGGAACTTTCACTAGGGCCCATTCGCCCAAACTTTATGGGACGAAAGTTTTTTTGGAGAAAATTCGCCCGTCATTGATAATCATGAACCTAATTTTATTTTAATTCGCCAACCTCAAATTACATATGATTTTCATTTTCTCGTCCAATTCGCCTTCAAATTATAAATGATTTTATATTTTCCACCCAAATCGCATTCAAATTATAAATAATTTTGTTTTTCCCACACAAATCACCTCATATAATACCTATATATACTATATTGGGTACTGATAAACATACATTGAAAATACTCTAACTCGAAAATAGCTCTGAAATAATGAAAAACTTGAGAAGGTTGTAGAGGAGTGTCTATCAAAATAAGTTGATCGATTGCAGAGTGTCGATCGGTACAAGATGATCGGTATAAGTTGATTAGTTGCAGAGCCATGTTTTTTGGCATAAGTCGATCGATTGCAAAGTTGTGTCTATCAATGTAAGTAGATCGGTTGTAGAGCCATGTCTATCAGCATGAGCCAATTGGTTGCAGAGCTATGTCTATTGGCATAAGCTGTCTATTGCAAATTCGTGTCTATCAGCATAATTCGATCGATTGTAGAGCCATGTCTGTCAGTTTTAGAGGTGTAGATCGATATCAGCCTATCGGTTGTAGGGATTGTCAATTGGTATTTGTCTATCAATTACAGAGGTGTTGATTGGTATTAGTCAGTCAGTTGTAGGACCGTTTTGATCGACATTAGTCGATCGATTGTAGAGGTGCCAATCAAAATTTGTCTATTGATTTTAGGGATTATCGATCGATGTTTACCTATCGGTTGTAGGGGACTGTCGATCAACATTTTCAATAGGTTATAGAGGTGTTGATTGATATTAGTCTATCAATTGTAGGACCATGCCAATCGATATTAGTCTGTTGGTTGCAGGATCATGTCGATCATCATGTTTGCAACCGATTGACATTCCTATATCCAATCATCATATCTACAACTGATCGTCATGCCTGTAGTCGATCGTCATACTTGTAGCTGATCAGTATTCCTATAATATATCCTCATTATGGTAGTTGATCATAATACCTACAGTCGATCGTCATGCCTACATATTATCATCATACCTGTAATTGATCGTCATGCTATCAATCATAATGTCAACCTAAATTCTTTCATATTAGCCTAAATATTTTAAGTATGTCCTAAATTTTTAAATTTTGCAAACCGATATTCATAGCCCCCAACAAAAAAAAAATTGTCATAGTTTGAAATTTTTTGGAGATAAATTAATGAAATTCACCAAGGTTTGAAAATTTTTGGAGATAAATAAATGCAATTCGCCATGTATACTTCTACAAATTTTGTCGGGATTCCAAGATAATTCGCCTTGATTTTATAAATAGATTTTAGGTCTGACCCCTTATGCATAAACTTGGCTTTAGCTACAAGTTCTTGATAGAGTGCTCTCCCTCTTACCAATTTTATGGGATGAATATCAATGTCAAACTCTTGAATTTTTTTGATCCATCCTGCTCTCTTTTCACCAAGTTCTCCTTGTATGAAGGTTCTAACATCATGATGGACTGCATACACTAGTGTTTTTCTCTAAGCTAGATATTGCCTGAATGTTTTCAAGGATTTCATGACTGTAAAAACCTATTTTCTATGAATTTATATTTTACTTAATACTCATGTAGTGTTTGACTCCAAAATAAGATAGGATGCTCATTGTTCTAATTATCCTTTTGGGTTAATACAACAACATAACTCTCTTCAGTCTCATAGGCATAAAAAATAAAATCCCTATAAAATTTTGGGTTGACCAGGACCATATTTGTGGCAATGGCCTATTTGATCATTTCAAATGCCTGCTTCCTTTTGTCAGTCCACTTATAATCTACATTTTTCATAAGTAATTCTAAGATTGGCTTAAAAATATGAGCAAAATCTGAGATAAATTTCCTTACAAAATTAATCTACCCAAAGAAGGATGGTAAATATTTTTTTTTCATGAGAATGGGTAGTGCCAATATTGCTTTTATCCTATCAAGATCAATGGATATTCCGTATTTTGAAACCACATGTCCCAATAACTTTCTCTCGTGGACTACAAATATGGATTTCTTAGGATTTAATAATATGCCAAATTCTTTGCATTTCTAGAAAAAATGTTCTAAATGATAACGATGATCTTGTTTCTCATGTGAAAATATAGTCATATCATCTAAATATATCAAAATTTATTTATTTATAAGCTTTCCAAAAGTGTAATCCATTTCTCTCTAAAATGTGGAACCAACATTTGATAGGTCAAATGATATTCTTTGATAGGTGAAGGTGCCCTACTTTGTTGTGAATGTGTTCTTATTTTTATCTTAATATTTGACCCAAATATGGTTGTATCCAGAGAAGACATCTAGTAAAGAGAACCTTTCTGCCCCTGCTACCATCTATAAAATATGATCTATTTACGGTAAGGGGTAGTGATCTTTTATAGAATCTTGGTTTAGGTTCCTAAAGTCTACACAGAGATGAATATCCCCATTCTTATTTCTTATTGGGACTAGATTGGCCACCCAAGTGGAGTGTTTGACTAGGTAAATTATCTTAGCTCTCAATAGCTTAAGCAACTCTTGTCTCATGATCACTTCAATTTTGGGATTCACTAGTCTCTATTTTTATTTGAATGGCTTGGCATCAGGTACTAGCTCAATGGTATGTTGAATTATATTTTTATCATATACCTTCAAGTCATCATAAGTCCAAGCTATTATTTCCTAATACTTATGTCATAAAGCTTAAAACTTTTAACTTCTTATACAGTGCAATGGATACCAAACTTAAACTTTTCTCCATTATGCACTTCAATTTCCATACGGATTTTACTCTCAAATTTCATTTGCTTTAATCTCTTTCCATCCTAGTTATCGAATAAGCTTTCTAGAATTATTAGAACTTTAGGTATGTGGTTGTTTTTTAGTTGAATAATCCCATGTTGATCAATTTCTTGAGCAAGATCACTCTAAAAAATGGTGTAGTCTACTTCCTTAATTAAAAAATCAATAATCTACTCATCAGTTCTAAAAACCTTCTGGTATATCTACTTATCAGGAACTGATGGTCTAAAAAATAGTTTAACTCTCCTATTTTTATGGGATCCATAATCTGTGAAAGGAAATAAATTAGCTCTTTTAAAAACTAAGGCATATGCCAAATAATTTTATTTTCTAGGTGACATAAAATTTTAAATCATGAAAATATTCCATTAGGTGCCATACTCTGTTTCTGTAAGCCTTTAGATATTGGTGCTTACTACTATACTTTTCTATGACATGATTAACAATTAGTTTTGAGTCCCACATAAATATCTAAAATTTTGATGCCCATCTATTTTGCTTTCATCAGTCCTAAGCAAATAGCTTCATACTCTATGGTATTATTTGTGCAATACCAAGCAAGTCTAAACAAAAATATTTTCACTCCTTCATATGGATATTTTAAAACTACATCTGCTTCGACTCCATTTTTGCATCTTGCTCCATTGTCCAAATATTGAACTCTCTCAATCATTGGTTAGAAATTACAGGAGTTTTCTTCTCTAATTTAGATGTTATACCATATGTTTCTAATCCTATTTCTAGTAGATCTTGATAATTTTGGAAAGGTAGTTGATCATCCACTTCCAAATCCTCCAAGAACTCCACTAGTTATGGTTCTTCCATAACTGAGTGATTGTACATATCTTATTCTATTTTATTAATGTGGTAAGTGATTGGATTTTTATAAATCAATCTTATAATCCTTCCCTTATAAGGTATCATCATACTAGAGTATCCAAAATACAAGTATCCTCCCAAATTGGCAGTGAATTCTCTAGAAATACATAGGCTAAAGTAGGGCTCAAGATCTACTACTACAATTTCTTACACAATAGTGACCTCAAGATCTCTATGCAATTTCATCAATACATCTTTCACCATTCCCATAGTCTTCACTAGGGTACCATCTACCTGCAATAATCCTTAAAAAGAGTAGGTATATTCCATCCCCATATCATCACAGACAACCTTGGGAATAATAGTAGTAGAATATCTAGAGTCAATCATACAATTATGGACTATCCATCCCTCTATTCTTAAAGAAATATAGAATGGGAGAGGTTTATTTTAAACAGTAACAAGAGATATTTTTTCCTGATCATGAGGTTGGTTAAGAACAGTGACCATATCTTTCCCTTGGGATTTCTTGTTAAGAGATGCTTTTAATAAATCAATATAACTAGGTAGGAAGAGAGTATCATAGATACTTGCTCTCTAGATGGAATATTTTTAATATCCTCTGCAATATTAAATTTAGGCTTCTCCAAATGATTTATCTCTTTTTTTTAATCCATTTTTCGAAATATCCTCTTATATTGTTGTGTAATGTTGATCCTCTATCTCTTAGTAATAGAAGGGAACTACAACTTTTACCTCACTTCCTATTTAGAACCTGACTGTTGTTTATCTTTGTAGCTTTATTTTTATGCATTTTTACATTTCGTTTACCCCTGAGGTACAAAATCTATTTTCAAGGTAGCCTAAGGAATAGGGAATATATATTTTTTTGGAAAAGGGTGGTCTTTCTTATTCTGATAAGGAACCTGAAATGATCTCAATTTTTATGAATCTATTTCTATTGGTTTCTTTCCAGATCTAGTCAATATTGCGATAGGTTCTAGTTTAGAAGAGCTAGGCTCACCCACTTCTTGCTCATATTGCCATAACATGTTAAATCTTCCTTTATAATTCCTCTTAGCCTTTTCCATTGCTTGTTGTATATGATGTTGATACATGTAATAGGAATCATGGTCATGCAGATCATTGTAGACCAAACACCAAACATTGACCAGAGTAATTTTTGAATTTTTATCATATCCCTCTTGAGTAGTGTTGACTCTTGACCCTGCATTATTACTTGAACTTGGCTTTTGATATTTATTAATGTGGGAAAACTTCCTTTGCTAATATATTTCAATCTCTCTTTTTTCTATAGCATTGACATTATTGCTAATAGTCTTTAAAGAGTTCTAAATATCAAGAATTACTAAATATTCATGAGGTGGTTGAGATGGAAGAGGAGGGAAAGGTATAACAACAAGCAATTTAGAGGGTGGTGGATTTTTTGTAGGAAGATGGGTTGCAATTGGAGAAGGATTCATGGTGGAAAAGGATGAGGTTAAAGGTTGTTATGTAATTTTGGGAGTGGATGGAGTAACATGTTTGAGAGGTAGTATTCCCATTGAAATTAAGATATCTTCAGCATAAACTATTATTTGATAAATATAAGGGAATGCAGTTATTCCAGATTGTTGGGTTTGTAAGCCAATATCTTGTCCTAAAGCTATAATATAATATCTGTAAGCTAAAGGAGAAGCTGGTCTGAATTCTAGGGATTATTTTTTAAGTTTTACTAAACTTGTGGTTAAAATCTTATACTAACTCTTGAGGATATAATTGGATGATCGTAATCTAGGTGAAGAGTGAGAATGGATCCATAGAATAATTAAAATATTCCAAATAAGGACTAGCTAAGTCAACCCAAATTTTTATAGAACCATTTTCTAAGGTTTTGAACCAATGCAATATTTTACCCCTGAAGGAAAGAACCAACAACTTTACAATAACATCTTTGTGTGTGATTTTATGAATAACAATCATTGAGATCACATCTTGGAAATGTTCATACATCATTATACTAGTGCCATCATAGGTAGGCATGGCTTTAATATTGGCTTGATAGATATCATGTGAAGCTTGAAAATATAGTGGGGTTGGAGCATTCCAATCTAGATAACTATGTTGAAATTCATCCTATTCTTTGGCCATGTCATCTTAGGTACTTGAATAATTTCAAGTAGAGGATGTTTTTTGGTATTCTTTCATGAAATTTTAAGAAGAAGGATATCTTAGATACTTGGATTTTGAGAATAGTTCATAAAAATTGGTAGGCTAATCAAATTTCTTAGCGGCACTTCTAGTAAAAATGAAAATATAATGGTTAGGACTAAGTATATTACTGGATCTTATTCTCAGGGATTTTCCAAGTGAATTTACTCTCTCTACTTATGAGGTCAAAATAATTCACTAAGTCTTGATTCCTCTGAGTAAAACATATAAGATATGTATAGTGGATTTTATCTCACCAAGCATACCAAAAACTATTGTAGTTCAGTTTGTCATCTAGAAAATGCTATAATTGTGATCATCATCTTGAATAATTTAAAAGTGAGCACTTGATAATCACAACCCAGACTAAACATTGAAAGAATCAAATTACTTCGATTAAACCTTTAGAAAAGGCTGGTATACCTTGTCAACTTAATGGATGTTGAACCTATTTAGCTCAAATAGTAAAAGGTTTAGGGATAGAAATAGTAGGGTTAAAAATGTATGAATAAAGAATAGATGCATGAATCTAACGATGTAAACATCCACAAAATAATCTTGATAATTAAGATTTCAAAAGCAATCACCTAGGTGTTGTAGGTGAATTGGAGAGGAGAGGGCAATCCTCCAAGGGAGGTCCCAAGTTCAAATCTCCACCCTACCAAAAAGTTAAATTGGGTAACAAAAATCCAATTGATAATGTTGGTGCAGGCAGGGTCGGGTGTGACCCCCACGTGACTTTGATGGTGTAGAACTCCCTGTTCATGGTCTCTCAGACCAAGGTGGCCCCGGAAGGGGTTTTTCGCTTTAAAAAAAAAAAGCAATCTTTGAGACTAATAGCATTCAAAACTCTATAATTATAGTATTAATGGCTTTTTGCACACTCACAAAATTATTCCAAACATCTAAAGTATTAATTATCTAAATTAATAGAATAAGATCAATGCCTTGACTAATAGAAATAGAATTCTTGAAAAGTATGTATGCATAAAAAAATTATCTTCATCTACTCTAAATTAGTTGTTCAAATTAATAGAATAGACTAACCATAGCAGAAAAGAAAGAGATAATTTCACAGAATTATATTAGCCATTCAATACAGGAACAAGTTCGAGGTAAACATCCCTTGTAATGCTTCATTCATCAATTTGTAGTAAATATACATAGTACTATAAGCAAAAACTTTAGATTTGACCTTTTGAAAGAATATCGTTGCCTTTATTTATAGATTTTACAATGACATTATTTTCTAAGAATTACAGGAATTTTGATTTTCTTGATTTCCTCAGCCCTTTATCGTTCATGGTGCATGCCAATTGCATCTTCTTAACCAGTTACAACCATCTTTGGTTCAAGATCATCATCACCATCAATGGTTCTTGCAATCCATTCTTATCCACTAATTTGCAACTGAATCTAGTTTATCAGGAGATTCTAGAAGGTTTTGGATTGTAACCATTGATTCATTAACTATGGTGTCAAATTTTAACTTTCCCCTATTCTCTAATTACGCACGCAAATTTTTTTCCAAAAAATTGCATGTAAGATAGGGCTTTCATATCTGTTGTAGATCTGATAATTGGATGGCTATGGTTAACCATGTGTAGTACTATTTCAAATTTTTGTGATGACAATCCAGAGGACAAAGAATCATGGCTTTTTACCCTTTGGTCACTTCTTCTCCATTTCACCCTTTTCTAGTGATTTACTATTCTTTAACACTTTTATGTTTTGCACGCTATAAGAAAAGGAGGTTGAGAAACACTTCATGTCCTTTTGAGTTTCTCAATTTTCTACATTTTCTCATGATTTTTAGATTTGTGCATTGAATAAAAAGTAGACAAGAAATCACAACTCACTGAACTTTCTCCAATTTGAGCCATTTTCAAAGCTTGTCTATTTTGGATGCTTTTTAGAACTTCTCTATCTCGATCAACTTTTGGTAATTTTTGGTTTTGTGTGGTGATTATAAAGAAACAAGAAAGCACAATTCTTCAGTATTCCTTGATTTGTTCATTTTATAACACTTATTTATTTTAGGTGCTTTTCAAAACTTTCTCATTTTTTCACTTAATACAAAGACAATATAAAATTGTGTCTCGCTCATCTTCTTTATTTTGGCCTATTTCTAATGCTTCTCTATTTTGGTTAACTTTTAGTGCTTTTAATTTTTGTGCTCCAAATACAAGTAGATGAGAAAGGGTGGTTTGTCCTCCTTTTGCAATTTGGTCCCTTTTCAACATTTTTTTTTTACTCTTTTTCGGTACTTGTGTTTTAGAAACCCTTCATACTTGCATGGTTAATACAAAGGAACAAAGAAATCTTGGCTTGCACAACTTCTTAATTTTTAGCTGAATTCAATGCTTCTATGTTTTAACCCATTATTAGTGCTTTTGTGTTTCTTATCCATAGTCAAATTTTGTAAAATTTTGGGTAAGTAGAGATGTAGCAAAATTTTACTAACAGGATCCAAACTACAAAATTTATCCCTTGATCAAAATTCCAACCAAGGTTTTGATGAAGACCTCGATCTTCAACTTGTTGAAGAACTCTAAATATTGATATGATGACTCCATTATAGAAGAAGAACCAAAATAGACTACTATTTTTGGCTAAGGTTACCGTGGGATCCTCCATTTTTTGAACAACAACACACCACCTGGTGATGTTGTTCAAAAGGAAAATTTAGAAGAAGCCACATAGAAAAAATCAAATTGGTATGCCAATGAAGGTTCCAATCTATTAATTCTTAGAGAAAATATAGTATCCACCTGATGACTTTGCTACAATCCAAGGACCCAAAATATCATGAGGTACCTTCCATAAAATCCATGTACCTAAGCATGATTGCTTCTCCATTTAATAAGATTTTCCACATTGAGTAATAATAACCCCTTATGACCTCCAATAACATCATATGCATGGGGCTACATTCCAATGATAATGCTTGAAATTGTTCCACATTATACTAGAGAATTAATGTTAGACCTAATGATTATCTATAATTTATAGCTTACTTCTACTAACTATATCACATCACAAAGTAGAATATAGCTCTAAGGCTATTAGTGGCATCATTCAAGGGGAAATCTCATGAAGGGTATGACTCTCTCCCTCCACACTCAATCTATGGATGGGACCACCTTGCTTCCGTATTCATGGATGGATTTAAGGAGAAAGCCAACTACTCTAGTTGTCTAGACTATTACCCTTCAATATTATCTCACTCAACAACTTATTACCCCTAATTAGGATATAAAAATTTGGAATGGGGAGGAAGAATATGTGGAGGCAAAAGGAGAAGCACACAATGGAGGTCTGGATATAGTAGAGGTAGTGGAATCCACTCCCTCTAATGTGCTCAAGAAAGCAAGCAAGGGCATCCAAAAAGATAAAGGAGCAAGTCCCTCCATTTCTAGAAGATCAAAAGAGGAAAGGAGTCTATGTTAGTGGTGCAGAATAGGCTTTAAGGATATTGGTAGTAGACAATGAGTCGCCACTTGTACCAAATAGTCTAAATCAAAGAAATATAAATAATTAGATTTAGAAATAAATAAAAATAGGTACGAAAACTAGTAGCCATGTCTTTTCAATTAGGGTTGAGCACAATAAATACACAACCATAGTCTTAGTGAAGACCTAAAGTGACAATGTATTCAACCAGAATAAAAAATTACCCAAACATATCCACCCACCATAAATAAGTAGTAATTTCAAGTGAGTAGTAATAACCAAAACACTAAAAAAGATAAACTATAAGCTAGAAACCATATCAAGTATAGAGAACTAGGATACTAGACTAAGAGCAAAGAGAAAGTAGGCATTCAAGTTTTAGTCGATATTGTACCACCTAAGCTTCAAAAATATATAGGGGCAATTTTTGTTTTGGGTAACCAACCTGAGATCTGCAGACATCTTAAATGCATTCTTTTTTGAGACTCACCAAAAGGCCTACTTCCTACACCACAATCCATCTTGGGCAACTCTAGGGCTAACTTTATGGTTTGTACCAACATTAGATAACTTTTTTAATAAGTTGCCTAATCATCTCGACCTGAGATGATCTCTAGACCGTGACCGTTTTGACCCGAGATGGTCATAAAAAATAAAAAATAAAAATAATAAAAATAGTAGTTGGTAGTCACAACTGACTATTAGTGCCATGCGTGATCTTGTGTCAATTTTATATGCCTTGCATGAGATAATTTTAAATTTATTTTATGCAATCAGCTATTCTACAACATACATCTATTTTTCTAATGGGAACTACCCCTTAACTTTTTCATGCAGAGTACCCTAGCTTGGATCAAGAGATCTATAAAATGACACTCACCCTTAGTTTTGAATATCCCTCAACTTTAAATTTTATGCAATGAAGTGCTACCAAAATCAATTTAGATCCATGAAGTTTGAAATTGTGCAACAAAGTGACTATAAAATTTGAATTTCAACTTTTATCTCCAATCAACGAAGTGCTACCCAAAATTTGTTAGGCTTTCCTACAACAAAAACTATGCTACTAGATTACCACAAAGGATTTGAGTCCCTAATTTTGTCATATATATATAATCAATACCATCACTATGGTTATTGTTTTAGTTCCTTACAATTTCCTCCCCACCGTGAAAATCCATCAACACTACTCCCCAGGTCATCCCAAATGCCTCTCAAGCTTGGTGAAAAAGAAAATCATGTCCAAGACAATTACCGTCTTAACCCAATATGGTCCGTATATAGAGACCTTCTCGACCCAATATGGTCTTGGAAAGGCCATAGGTTTTACTATTTTATTTATATATTATATTAGACATGCTTACTTGACTACTTTGCATCTATTTAGATTTTTTTATTGCATACATCCACTTGTATTTTATTCATTTCATTTATCTTCATATTAAACATGAGTCCAAATTTAGTGGGCCTCACAAAAGCTACTAATTTATTTCTACTCTATTGTGTGTAGGTTACATGTACAAGGATGGAAAATGACTTTGCATACAACACCCTTGCTCATTGGTCCTAAAAAATCCACTCTCTTACAAATTGTGTTAGCATAAAGATTCTTCTACTACATAAAGAGAATTTTTTAATAATGTTGTAAATCATTGTCTCAATTTGGTAGCATCTCTTAAGAGAGGATTTTGATTGTAACACCTTTAAAGATAATACAAATAAATAAAAATGGGATCCACCTTATTTTAGTTGTTCTATGATCATGTGTTCATTCATTACTGCTTTTTATTACTTTATTTGGTGTAAATTTCTAGCTTTCAAATGGTGATCATAGTGGGATGCAATCCCTATATTTCTGATGCAGGTTTTATGACTAATTGATTTGGTATTTTTGTGATTTATAAGTACTTAAGCATAATCATCTTAGGTCAATACAATCCTTATTTTGCAACCATGTCAGGTTGAGGCGGTCTCTGGTTAATAGTCAAATAATAGTAGATTTATATAACTCCATCGAAATTAGGCTTTCAATGTTATCTCACTATCTTATTTTATCTAATTTTTGAAAAGGAATGGTAGAAAAATATTTATTTATAACATACTTGAAAAGCTTTCAATTTTTAATTTAGTTAGATAATAACCATTTCAGATCGAGATAGTCTTTATCTATGACTATATTAGGGTAATACAGTCCCTTGTTAGTAATCACCTTAGTGAGATATGATCTATATCTATAGTTTTTTGTATTGCTTGTGTTGCTTCCTACTAAAAGGCTAATCATTATCTAGGAAATACTACATTCTAGGGTTTAAAATTTGCATTAGTGAAAGATCATCGATTGTTGTTTGATTTTATTTTTACAAAAAATAAAAGTAATCTAAACACAAACTCACAGGACATATAAAACATCAGTTAGTTGGATTTCATCACCAATGATCGACAAAAATCATGTGATGTAGGCATTCATCTCACACCATGGATTGGCCTTCTATACATCTTAGTAGCCCTTGCAAGTGGCTTTTTGAATTTCATCACTAAAAATTCCCCTACTTTTGGGTGCATCCCAAAGTAGGATAGGTTTAGACATCCTTCATTCCTAGGGCTTAATAATTTATGGAATCACAACTTTCTTTTATTCTCAAGCTCACACAAGGGTGAAATGAAATCCTATATGGGCCAGTAGCAAGGCACTAGATAGTGTGGCCCATTTTAAGGGAATTTTTTCCATAAGGTTACTAGAAGCCATATCTATTTAGGAAGTCATTTTTAGTCATTGTTGTATCACTTCTCATCAGAGAGGTGGATATCAACACACCTTGTTAGTTTAAATTCTATAATTTCTTATCTAGTTCTAGGTTTAGAAAAAAATCAAAACACATAAATTAAAAAAAAAATCAAAAACAAAGAAAATATAAAAACATTAAAAAATAAAATAAAAATAATAATAATCCACATGTTTGCTTTTTTTGCATTGATTGTGTATTTTAAAGAAAATATGTTGTTTGTATAACTAATGGTAGAGATGCACAATCAAGCTCAATCATGAGTGAACACTTATAAATTAACACCAATAAATATTGATCACTTTAGAATTAATCCATGAGATCTTATTATACTTGAGTGGCATCATGGCCCTCAGGAAGCAAATATTTTTAACCATCCAACCAACCATGACATGATAGAATTCATAGCCTAGAACTAGCCTACAGGTCTTGAATACAAGTAGGATATATATTATCTATATATAGATTATACAAATCAAGAGACCATGCATGCCATGTATAGGGACAATAATTTCCAAGAAAAAATATGTAGGAAATCCCTACCATGGATTAGAATATCTACTAGGCCTACAAATCCCCTAGATCAAGACTAGGATTATATTTCCTAATGAGACATGGATGTTCAAACCACTCTAGCTGAATACCCTTGGATGAGTTGTATATATGACTATTTGATGTGTAATCTGCTTAGGATCATAATAAGACTACCACATTAGCCCATGTATTCATCATAATAATGGTGACTTTGATCCTCCAATTACACCTTATGATAGATTGTATGGGTAAGAACAATGTGCTTCGACATCCCCTAACTACATAGAGCCTACCCTACAACAAATGTATCAAGTTAATACTACCACTTAGAATCATGGGAAGCAAGTTGTTGACATTTCTAAATTCGAAGAGCAACCCACACCTATTCACACTACCAATGCATGTGCTTACATAGTGTAATAGGTGAACATATCTTATTTGGTATCTAGGACTAGCCCTAAGTACCAAAAATAGTTGTAGAGAGTGATGAGCTAATGCATACACATCAAAGGCAACTAATTCAACATCATCAAAACTGCTAAATTCAGTATCATAATATTCCTCCATGACCTAATTAGAACCCCTCATTCATGCCTAAATTCCTCTCGTGCCCAAAATAAAATTCCTCCAACTATTCATTATCAAGAATATCATACACCTCAATAGTACTAATATAATTAGGAAGATGAACTTTATGGAGAAACTCAACAAGAATATCAACAACAAGTTGATACCTAAACTAAATTATCTTATGGTGAGATACCTAATGATCATACTTATCACCCACCATGTCAACATCAAAATCCACCACATCTACCTAATCAATGGTAGAGGTAGGTAGATCATGTCATTTCACTAGAGGCATAAAAAGTGCTAATTGATCATATTAATTAATTATATAAATAATCTTAAAACTTAGGTTATAAAAGACCCACCCTAAGGCAACTTAGAAATCAACCTCTACATCCATCAGTACCATTACTACCATACCCACTACATTTTAAGATACCTAAACTCAAAAAGTTCAAAGGTGATTAAGACGTACAAAAGCATGTGATAAGATTCATCAATGTGTTTTATCTTCAAGATAATGACTCCCTAATGTTAAGAACATTCCTTATGACATTGGCTATAGGTTCTTTGGAATGGTATAAACATCTACCATGACATAGCATATACACCTTTGAGCAATTAGCAGATGCATTTTTGGAGAACTTTGCCTTTAGCATTAGGAAAAGGTGAACTTGATTAACTTTTCTAGCCTTCATCAATTTGATGATGAGCCAATCATGGAATATTGGAATAGCGGGAGAATAGTTATGCCAAAATAAACCTTCACCTTACCCATAATAGAGGTTACTCAAAATTTCACAAGGAGTTGCTCGAAATAAATATAAATTTTATTATAACTCTAACAATATAGGACTTTTGAGGAAGCCCTACCTGCCAAAGTAATTGACAATGTTAAGATTCAATAAGGAGAAATCAATCTCCAAAATAAAAAATGGTTTAGTAAAAATACTAAAGGAACCAAAACCAAACCCAAAAACGAGTGGCTAAATAAACCAAATTATTTTGAGTGTCCCTGCGACCTCAAATCAAGATGCATCTTAACCATCAAACTATCATGCCCAATCGTTAATCGTGTAATATAATACTCAACAAGCACAACAACCTTAAAAAAATCAACAACCCACTCAATAGAGGCATCCCCCATGCTAGTATACGTCATTACCAAAAAATTTGGCAATTATTTTTCATTGGTTGTGTGAGGCCCAAGCAAAATCCCTTATTGATATTCACCCATTGGACCCAAATCATCCTAAATATAAATCTTATAGGTAGGATCAATACTACATCTACCATAGGCAAAAATGGCATGAAATCTAATCATTCTAAAACTTTAAAAATTTGGTGCAGGACATGATTGATAGGAAAGAAATTTAAATCAAAAATCCTCTTACCACGAATAATAAAAATATGGGGGTATATCAAGATATGCTACCTCAACATGAAAAAAATATAGCAACGATTACTAAAAAATAGCAACTAAAACTGGTCAATCAGGTTCATGTTGCCCCATCTAACCAACTTTTTGTGGGGATGATTATCATAGTGACGAGAATTAAAAGGTATTTGATGCAACCCACACAAATTGTAGGCCCTCCAATGTGCATTCAACATCACAAGGACCATCACAACCAATGCCAATCATACCTTGTCCACCTCACTCGATACTTACACTACAAAGTAGACTTACTCAAAGTATTAATATGGCATCAATAAAACTCTCCATATATGAGCTTATACAAAAATAAACCCTACATCGATAAGCTCTAATAGATATTTTAAAATTTATTGAACTACAACCCCATGATCCCAAATATTTCATGAACTTTTTGGGGCATGTTCAAATATACAAAGAGCATGTGATTACATTTCATTATTACGAGATCAAGATGATACCCACAGATATAGTTGATCCACCATTGCACATCATCACTAGTGTAGATAGAATAATGTACAAATGTGTCTTTATAGATACAAGATCTTCAATTAATATCATCATCACTATGGTACTCCAACATCTGAATATACCACCAACACACATCACATCTTCCAATTTCACCCTTTACACCTTTAGCATCACATTGTGTTCTACCATTGGCACAATTATCCTTCCTATTCAGGTTGGACTAAAGACTATTCCTACATTGTGCCATATATTGGAAGGTGCTATGTAGTATAACTTATTACTTGGTTGACCCTATATTTGAGATATGAAATGTGTGTGTTCCATATTACATAAATGCATAAAGTACATATATGAAGGTCAAGTTCTTTGCATTTTTGATAGGGAATCATGTATTACAATTGTTTATTTTTACTAAGTTGTTGTAATGGTTAAGGTTGTACCATAATTAATACAACCTTATCCATAAATTATGCTTTGTAATGCCTATTTATAGGTATCTTATGGTAATACAATGCAATTTTCATTTGTGCAAACCTTTGATTGTCTGGTTGTAGTACATGATTCCTTATCATTCCAATAATAGGAGTATGCTTAAGTATTTTGATATTATTCCAACTTAGAAAAGTAAAACTAGAGGCTTTCAACCCTATTATGTAGCTAATAATGCTTTTTAATTTCAAATGCAAACAACATACAAAAATAGTGAATGAATACACTAGAAAGCAACAAAAATCTAAAATAAATGTGATCTATTGTGAATGCATGAATGCAATTATGTAAATGCCTAAAATGCAAATAAAAATGTAAATGCTTTAAAAAGAAAAATAAATGATTTTATTTTTGTTAATTTTACTATAAAAAGTAAGAAAATGAAGATAGAAATGGGTCAGGGTTTGAAGCAAGCTTACTAGGAAGCCTATGTATTTCTTTCCCACTCTATGAAATGCACCCCAAAGTCTCTAGAATGTTTTAGGGAATCCTTTGAATGCATCAGAGTGTACCTCGAGCACCGTAGGGCATCTGCATGACCTCTAATAAAATTTTGCAACCTCTAGAAACCCTTATTTTGTTTTTTCATGATTTTTGCATGATCAAATTTTTGGAACCTACAATATGGAAATACAAACATAATTTAGTGACAAGATAAGTTAGCATGTAGAACCCTTTGGGGGTCCTACCGTGATCACCATTTTGTAAATTGAAATCGAACAACACCGATATAAAATATAAAGTAACAAAATCATAGTAATAACACAATATTGCACAAGATGAATAATATTTTTCTTAATGTGGTCATATATCAAAACCATACAATCAATGTGCCCTAATATTGGGTTTTACAATGCTTTTGTGATACAAATTTACAAATACTATGGTTCTTCAAAACCCTAGATCAATAAATTTCTAGTGTCTTCATTTTTTCTTCGATCCAAATAAGGTTGTGGGTGGGCTTGTATATCCTTTTTGGTCCACCCTAGATTCAATAGATTCTTGATAGATGATTCCTATACCTAAAAATAAAGAGAACAACAAAAATATATTAGAAGCACCTACAAGGGCACCACTATGTGAGGCCCTCAGAAAAGTAAAACAACTAAAACCCTAGATGCTACAACTAAAAACCTAGATGCTACAATGTAAAACTAAAAATAGAAGTACAAGAATATAAAATAAATGCACAAAATATTCTTACCTTGTCAACATACTAATTTTTGTCTCTACTCCTATTGATGATGGTCATAAGGATGCTTGAACGGTGCTCGAGGGTTGGAGGACTATAGATATGCTACGAGAAATGCCTAGGGGTATTCTATGAAGGCTATGAATGCACCAAAGATTTCTAGAAATACCCAAAGGTACTCAATTGACTTTGGGAATGTTCGAGGGCTGAGGAAAGTGTCACAGAATAAAATATAGTTATATGTAGATTTAGCGAAAGCTAAAATGCACAATGATATGGGGATGGTGAATTATGAAAGTGATGGTGAAGTGGCTAGGAAAAAAGGGATTAAGAATATCTCAAGATGTTTAAGAGATATTAATATTAAGGGGATCAATGGGAGCTTAAGCAATTAAGGATTAAGAATTTGACTTGTCAAAATGACTCATATTTTATAATTTGCCCTTGAACATGTTAGGGTTTTGATGACACAAAATGAGCGGATGAGATTAAAACATGAGGAAGGGTGGAGATTAAGCTTGAGTAAGTGGCATGGATTGAGATGGATGAATGGCTAAGATTAAAACATAGTATATGGTTGGGATTAATTTGTATAAATACATACATATTTATTAAATATATAAATATAATATATAAAATATTAATATTTAAATATATATTAAACAAACACATATATATGTATATAAATAATGGATGGTTGTGATCGGAGGACACAAATGTATGAAAAGTGGCTAGATTCTAGTGTGTACACCAACTTATGCATTCTTTCCAAACCATTGAAGCAACAAAGCGATGAATTAAAAACAACCAATCATATGCAATTTAAACAAAGAGAAAGTCTTTTGATCAATATTGTCACCTACCTTAGCCAAATAATTTATGATAGATTCTAGTCTATCAACTGAATCTCATGGTGGCTAGCTAATTTATAATTATCCCTAGTTGATAATGAATACCTATATGAGGGTATCCATCCATGTTAATCCTGAGTTGCCTTAGTCATCACTTCCTCAACCTCAAGTACCCCATTTTTGGTGGATGATTTCACCTCTTCCACCCCAAGAGTGTACCTGATCCTACATATTAACAATATGTCATTAGTGTCATGTTATTTCAAAAATTAAACTAAACATCGTACAACTATTAATTTACACAAAACTAAGTATTAAAACATCCTTAATCAATACATAGTTTTCTTATCCAAAATTTTACCAAGGAGGGTCATGAAAAATTCCTCATTAGCCCTTCTGATGGGAACTAATTCAAATCCCTCCATTGGTTTGAGACTTGAGTCCCTTCTAGTGACATCTAAAAGGGCTTCACCTTTGGTAGAATTTTGATCCAAACAATGGTTGTGGATTTTTTTTCTAACTAGAAGAAATAGGCCACAAAATGAGCTAGCTTCCATGTCTATTTAGGTTTATAATATCTATTCACCTAATCACAATTCACCAATGCAGTCACAAGATGACACCATATACAAACCCTATGGAATAAAAAATAATGGTCATGGAGGAAGAAGATGGATAGAAGATGATCAAATAGAAAATTGGTAGTGCAAGATTCTATTTGTCAAGAGGATCTTAACATATGATGCCCTATAGAAGTAGATGCATCTTGGAGATTTCAAGTCATGAATTCTCTATAGACCAATCAAACTTGTTGGTCCTTATGAATATCACCTCATAGATCCATGAAAAAAGAGAAAATTAAATCACTTGGCTAAGAACAAAATAAGAAAATATCGAGGCCACGCCACTAGAACAAAATATTTGGTAGTCTTGTTCATCATCAAAAAACCAAAAAGGGATGACGAATAGGCCAATAACAAAGGTTATCCCTCAAAATTGGAGAATACACAGAAAGGAAAAAACTAGAACCTTGGTTAGAATGTAAAAAATATCCTCACTAAAGGATTCCATTGGACCATGAAGAAGGTAGACCATCAAAGCCAACTAGACCATAGGGCAAACCCAAAATAGTTGGACATGAGAAAAAATGTGGTGATCCTATTTTGGTTCGATCAATAATCAGATACAACATCCAAAATGAGATATGGTGCATTTAAAATAGTTGCATAGATATGATCCATAAATAAACCTCAAGCCTAAGGAAATTAATGATAGATCTCAAGGGTCTCATCATGATGGGTTCCTAGTATAGGCAACTAGTAGAGTGATCAAAAAAAGTTTACATCCCATTAAGACTAATGTACCTACAACATTTATGGCTATAAATTTGGAGACCTTGGTATCATCCAAAAATCCTAGGAAAAATTTTGAACTAAATATTTTAAAATCCCTACATACGTTTTGGTGGGAAAATATTTACCATATTCACTTAAAAATACATACTTTTTCTCCATTGTAAGAGATTACAAACTATTAAATTTGTGCCTTGTTTATGACCTTTATATAGTCTCTTTCACTTCTCTTTTCTATGATAGTTTGACTTGAGCCTTGACTCACTATATCGATAAGCTTTGAGTCTCCTTCTCAAGCACATATGTAATATTATTATGTAATATACGAGAGTCTGTGACTATTTCTTTTTTATCTCAATCCTTGTGTGTGTATTCGTGGTACTTAGTGTTTGACATAACCATTTTCCTTGTATGCTATTAGTAATGATGTATGTGTTAAAAAATCCCATTTTTATATGAAATAATTTTATGATATTGGCATATTCCCTCATGATAGGATTTTACTTTCATGCTTTTCTTATTTTTGTTTTTTAATTTTCCTCTATCTATTTTTCTTAAACAAGAACCTAGTAGACTAGACTAGACTTGAAAACAAGCATCAAATATCACATCCAAACGAGGATTTTACCTTGATAAAACCCTAGAGGTTGTTCCTAGAGTTGTGTCCCATGCTCCCTAAAATTCTAGACTATACACTCCTCAAAAGGTGAAAGCACCAGATCCATTCAACAAGCACATTAGATGGTCATCATGCTTAGATTGTCAATCAATAGTTTTACTAGCATTCCTGGTGGGACCCAAACACATTAACAAATTTTAACCCAATACTTTGGTTAAGGTATTAGATCATTACTTATTGAAGCATTACAAATATTCACTTAGTGTTCACATAGTGACTCTACTGGCCAAATAAATAAAAATTTGTAAGGACTGATGATTACACAATGACACTGAGAGGGGGGGTGAATCAGTGTAGCTATTAATTTTTATATCTACAGCATTTAATATGAAAATAAAGAGAACTTGACAACTGAAAAACAACTTGAACAATAGAGCACACCACAACACTCAATATACCGAGGTTCACCAATTTGGCTACTCCTCAAAAAATGACCGCTTGGACTCCAATCCAAATCCAGTCTTTGCAAAATCAATTTTACAAATACTTTACCAAAGATCAACCGGAAGGAGCACCAACCCCTCGTAATTTTCTCGCATGCAACGGATGGAGCACCAACTCCTAGTACCAAGCACCAACTTGGACTGCAATTCTGATCAATTTAGAATGACATAAAAATGTCTTCACTTCATGCACGACCCTGACTGGTCTGCAATTAACCCAACTCTACACACTCTCACGGCTCTGCTTATTTTTCTCTTGATTCTTTTCTAACCCTCCTTTTACAGCAATTTCTCTCTAACAAGCAGCAACATCTTCTCTGTACGACTATTCTTTTATAACCTTTCAATCCTACATGCAATCGAATCATATACCCAACTGTTCGAATTCTTTTCTCCTGCAAATAAGTGGCTGTTCGAAACGACTGTTCGAAACCCTGCAATACGGCGTTTCGATTTCTTGTAGTATGGCTGTTTTGAATGCTGCAAACATATCTTCTCGAAAAGCATATCTTGATCCTTCATATTCGGCTCTTTGAAGACAAGCAAAATGTCTGTTCGATTCCATGAGTGCGACCGTTCGAAAGTTGTAAAAAAGACTTTTCGAAAACCTTTCGATACTTTATATTTGATTCTTCGAATACATGCAAACGGCTGTTCGAATGCATGACTGACACTTGTCAATCTGAATCGCAGATCCGACATCGCTTACATTTTACGTAATCGGTCGCATGATTTTCCTGTCTCGCTTTTTCCGACACGTGTCACCTTGCATGCTCCCGCGGGTTTTACCTCGCGCGATCGCTACTCGTCGCGATATCGTGACACTTTTTGAAGCCGCACACTTCATGCCCTTGCTGTCGCGAAATCGTGACCATTTTGGCTTTGACAACTTTCCTTCGTTCATGTCGCGATATCGCGACACTTAGAACTTTTGTCGACGTCATCCTTAAGCATGTCGCGAAATCATGACCGTTTTGGCTCTTGGAAGCTTTCCTTGCATCTTGTCGCGATATCGCGACACTTTCAACATTTGCTGACGTCATCCTTAAGCATGTCGCGAAATCGCGACCGTTTTGGCTCTTGGAAGCTTTCCCTGCATCTTGTCGCGATATCGCGACACTTTCAACATTTGCTGACGTCATCCTTAAGCATGTCGCGAAATCGCGACAGTTTACCTTTCACTTTCTCTCTCCTCTGCCATGTCGCGATATCGCGACAAATTGGCATGCACTTTCTCTCTCTCGGCAATGTCGCGAAATCGCGACAATCTTCCTTGCGCTTTCTCTCTTCGCTTTGTCGCGATATCGCGACACATTTTCTCTCTCCTCAACGAAAACTTGACATGTCACAAAATCGTGACATTTTTGCTTGCATTTTCTCTCTCCTACTTTTTGTCACGAAATCGTGACACATTTTCTCTCTCCTCAATGAAAACTCGACATGTCACGAAATCGTGACATTTTCGACTGCGCCTTCTCTCTCCTCGACCATGTCGCGAAATCGCGACAGAAAACATGTCGCGATATCGCGACAATTTTCTTCCTTGTCTCTTTCTCGCCATTTTCTGAATCAGGTCACCTCTCGTTTGTCTTGAAACTTCACCGCACTTGATCTCGACCGACCTCTGAACCGCATCAATCGCATCAATCTGACTCGTGTTGACAACAATGACAATACTTTTGCAATTCTTTTGCTGCACCTTGCTCAACAATCTCACCTTTGGAATTGTTGGCAACACACAGCAACCTTGCTTAATTTCTTCTCCCCCTTTGCCAATAATACCAAAGGGCTGTCTGTAGACTCCCCCTGAGTCTATGCACAACATTCTCAGACTTAAAAAGTTTGAATGCTCCCCCTGAGAATGTGTTTCCCATAGCTAGTCGAGGCTTGGGTGGTGTGACTACTCCCAACTTCTTCCGAAGGTATTCAAATACTTCCTTTGGCAAAGGTTTTGTGAATATATCAGCTACTTGCTCGGTAGTTGGAACAAAATCCAATTTAACCTCTCCTTCTGCAACTTTATCCTTCAAGAAATGATATCGGATTGCAATATGTTTGGTTCTTGAATGCATTATTGGATTCTTGGATATGTTGATAGCACTAGTGTTATCACATTTAATTGAAATTGGCTCTTTGAAATGAATACCAAGATCTTTCAACGTTTGTCTCATCCATAATATCTCGAGTACAACATGTTGTTGCCGCAATGTATTCTGCCTCTGCAGAGGATAGAGATACCGATTCTTGTTTCTTGCCGTGCCATGCTACCAGCCGTCACCAAGATAAAATGCTCCTCCACTTGTGCTCTTTCCCGTCATCAATACATCCTGCCCAATCTGCATCGAATATGCAATCAAAGTGAAATCTTTACCTTTTGGGTACCACAACCCATAATCCATAGTGCCCTTGAGATATCTCGAAGATCCTCTTTACAATCGTTACATGAGTTTCTTTGGGACTGCCTCGAAATCTTGCAACCATACATACCGCTTGTAATATATCCGGTCTAGTGGTCAGTAAATACAAGAAGCTTCCAATCATAGACCCGTACATTGTTTGATCTACATCTCGGGATTTATCATCCTTGCTCAACTTGCAGCCTGTTGTCATAGGAGTGCTGACCGGTTTACTGTCTTCCATTGTGAACTTTTTCAGCATTTCTTTTACATATTTAACTTGAGAAATAAAAATGCCTTTTTCATTTTGATTGACCCTGCAACCCTAAGAAATAAGAAAGTTCACCAATCATTGACATCTCAAATTCTTTTTTCATTTTAATTGATATGTCTTTGCAAAGATTCATCCATGTCACGCCAAATATTATGTCATCTACATAAACAACAAGAACAATAAGATGACCCTTCTCTGCTTTGACATATAAGTTGCTATCCACCAAACCTTTCTTAAACCCTTGTTTAATTAGATAATTATCCAACCTTGCATACCATGCTCCGGGTGCCTGCTTTAATCCATATAAAGCTTTCTTTAACCTCCAAACAAAATCTGGATTGTCACCAAGTTGGAAGCCATCTCGGTTGTTCAATGTAAACCTCTTCTTCCAGCTTTTCCATTCAAAAATGCTGATTTTACATCCATTTGATATACTTTGAAGTTTTTATGAACTCGCTAATGCCGTAAACATTCTCGATTGCCTCTAGTCCGGCTACCGGTGCAAAAGTTTCTTCAAAATCAATGCCTTCAACCCGAGCATAGCCTTTACATACCAATCTTGCCTTATTTCTCGACAACCTCGCCCATCTTCATTCAATTTATTTCTAAAAACCCATTTAGTGCCAATTATGTTTTTATTTGTTGGTCTAGGTACTAATTCCTGTGTATTGTTTTTCTCTATCTGATCTAGTTCTTCATTGATTGCCTTCATCCAACTTTCATCGCTGCTTGCTTCAAGCAACATTTTTAGGTTCAATACTAGATAACTGAGAATAGTTCCTCACCGCTGTTCTTCTTGTCTGAATACCATCCGTGGGATCCCCAATAACTGCTCACTTGGATGATTTTTCTGCCAGCTTGCTCGCTTTAAATTTCCTCGTTTTCTTCTTCTTCAGATTCAGCTTTTACACCATCCGGATCAATTTTCTCGATTCTTCTCTCTGCTTTTTCATCATCACCTTCAATGACTTCTTCATACATAGGGTAGTTTTCTTGATAAGTAGTTTCTTGTTCTCTACCTTCATCAACTTTCACATCAGGACTTTCAACAATTTTCTTCAACCTCTTGTTGTAACATGTGTAGGCCTTGCTTTTTGTTGAGTAACCAAGAAAGATACCTTCATCAGCTCTATCTTCAAATTTACCGAGGTTATCTTCAGTCCGTTTTATGTAGCACTTGCTCGCCAAATACTTTGAAATGTCTTGTTGTTGCCTTCTCGCCAAACCACAACTCATAAGGTGTTTTGCTTTCATGTGGTCTCAAAGATGCACCTGCTTTGAATGTAAACCGCAGGATGGACCGCCTCTTTCCAAAATTTGTTAGCTATTTTCTTTTCTTCCAACATTGTCCTTGCCATTTCCTGCACCGTTCTATTCTTCCTTTCTACAACCCCATTCTTCTGAGGTGTCCTAGCTGCTTAAAACTGTCTTCTTATCCCATGTTTTTGACAAGTATTCTGCAAATTCTTCTGAGATAAACTCTCCTCCCCCGTCCGATCTTAGGCATTTAATTCTTTTTCCCGATTGATTCTCAACAAGATTTTTGAAGGTTTTAAACATCTCAAAGGCTTCCGACTTGAGTTTCAAAAATAGTACCCATGTCATTCTTGAGTAGTCATCTATACACAAGATAAAATATTTGTGTCCATTTATGCTTTCAGGTCTCATGGGTCCACATAGATCAGTGTGAATTAGTTCTAATGGCTTGCTAGTGAAGTATTCTTTTGCTTTGAAAGTGGCTCTGGTTTGTTTTCCCTTTTGGCATGACTCACAGATGCTATTTACAGGTTTGCCAATGTTTGGTATATCTCTAACTGGCTTTTTTTGAACCGATTTTTGCCGGATTGTCAAAACTAATATGCCCAAGCCTCTTGTGCCATAGCCGCTTTCATCTTCCCGTCCAATCAAGCATGTTCCTTCTAGCTTCTGAAAGTGTATACGGATTTCCGTAAGTTCTCATCCAGATGGCTATTAACTTTCCATTTTTTGTCTTTCTTACCTCACAACCCTCCTTCTTGAAGATTACATCATGACCTTTGTCACATATTTGACTTACACTTAGCAAGTTATGCTTTAGGCCAATTACAAACAAGACTTCTTTTGATTTTATATTGCCATCACTGATCTTGACTGATCCCTTTCCAACAATCTTTGCTCCATCATTATTTCCAAATTTCACATAACCACCTTCATAATTCTCGTAAATTCTCAAACTTTTGCTTGTCACCCGTCATGTGACCGGAACAACCACCGTCAAGTATCCAAGGTGCTGATTTGTTCTGAGCTTTAAAAGTAGCCTGGACAATCAAAGATTCCTTTTCTTTCCATTCTCGTTTGATAGCAGATTTTGCTACTTGTTTTGCCTTTGTCCTTTCATTAGCATGTGCCTGTTTTTCAAGAAATTTCTGGTTTTGTTTCAACCCACTTGGCCGAGATTTTCTACCCCGATAATTATTTGATGCAAAAGTGCTTCTGCAGCTTCTAGCAATATGTCCAAAATTATGACAATTATAACATTCAACCGCATAATTCATTAAAGGAGAAAAAACATTTCTGCCGGTAAAATTCCTTTGAGATACATTATGCCCCGCAATCTGAAATCTTATGGCCATAAGCATTGCATTTAAAACAATAACCGTAAAATGCATGATTAAACCCCGGGTGCCGGTCTTTGCCAGCTTGAAGTAGGAGCCATGACTCTTCTCCTCCTCGGATGTGTGACTTTTGTGAATCCATCTTTGTCAAGTATTCTTCTTGAATCGGCATTATTGTTTTCTTTTGCATGATTTTGTTTTTCCGGGTTCAACCCTCGATCTTTTCTTCTTTCTTTATGGGTTCTATATTCAAGTTCTTTGAATCCTTTGAAGATTCTCCTTCATCAAAGCCTAAACCAAATTTGATGCCGAAGGCCTTTGGTTATTTAACATTTTATCCAACTTTACAAGTATTTTCTTCAAACTTATGAAAACAGTTCAATTTTCTATTCATCTCCTCTAACCGCATCCTTAACATAACAATGTCTTCCTCTAGCTTGCTCGCATTCAACCTGTCTTTACAGCTTAATTGTTCATCAAGAACTTCGGACATTTTCTTGAATTCCTCTCGTCTCGTATTTTCGGATTGTTTATTATGTCCGTGGCATTCTCTAATTTCTTTGAAAATATTTTTATTCTTCTTCCTTTCTCGCACTCAACTCTTCAAGTGCAAGAACCAATTCTCCTTCCAAATACACTTCAGCTTCATCCTTGGAATTTTCATCACCTTCCCGATTTTCCTCTCGTTCTTTCTTCTTCAAGTGCCATGAACAGAGCTTCACCTCCTTCTTCTTCGACTCCTCATCCGTGCTTTCTTCGAAACTGCTGACATTCTTGGTTATGAAGCTTTTCTTCTTGAAGTTGTTCTTTCTGAAATTTTGTTTCTTCTTCCAATCACCTTTTTCTTGGTGTGAACCTTCACCATTTTTGGTTCTCTCCCCGCATTGGACATTTGGCCGCAAAATGACCGACTCCTCCACAATTGAAGCATTTAAAAGGTAGCTTCCCTCTATATTTTCCTTTTCCTTTTGTGAGTTTTCGAACAAAATTGGCTTCTCGTTTCATCCAAGTGTTCCTTCATCCTCGCATTCATGTTCAGCTTTTACATTCTTGTGTGCTTTAAAGGTCGCTTCTCTGTCTCGTAGACTTGGTTTGTCCTATTCTCATTTCATATGCTCGTCGAGGAACCATGCAACTCATCCATGCTGAAGTTGTTTAGATCTTTTGCCTCTTCTATTGCAGAGACTTTGGAGTTAAATCTTTTGTGAAGTGTTCTCGAGAACCTTTTTCACAACAACCGCATCATCAATTTCTTCACCGAGTCCTCTCGATTGCATTAATAATTCCGTTGACTCTCAAGATATAAGTCTCTATGTTTTCATCTTCATTCATTTGCAAGTGCTTCGAACCGTGCTCGATGAGTTTGCGCTTTTGCTTCCTTAATCTTACTCTCTCCTTCATGGATGCTCTTCGCTTTATCCCACATGTCTTTTGCTGATTTACAACTCATGACTCTTATCAGTTCACTGTCAACAAGCCCACACATTATGGCATTCTTAGCTTTGGAGTTGTTTTCAAATTTCTTTTTCTCAACAGTATCTGTTGGAGGGGTAGTGGGTGCTGTGTATCCACTATCTACATAATCCCAAATATCGTATCCCAATGCACTCAGATATGTTTGCATTCTGAGTTTCCGTAAGGTGTAATTTGTTCCATCAAATAAGGGAGCTTTGTTGGATGAAAATCCTTCACCACCTCGCCATTGTTTCTTCCAAGATCTCCTTAGCCGATTAAGCTTGTACAAGGAACCTTGCTCTGATACCAATTGATGATTACACAATGACACTGAGAGGGGGGGGTGAATCATTGTAGCTATTAATTTTTATATCTACAACATTTAATATGAAATAAAGAGAACTTGACAACTGAAAAACAACTTGAACAAGAGAGCACACCACAACACTCAATATACCGAGGTTCACCAATTTGGCTACTCCTCAAAAAATGACTGCTTGGACTCCAATCCAAATCCAGTCTTTGCAAAATCAATTTTACAAATACTTTACCAAAGATCAACCGGAAGGAGCACCAACCCCCGTAATTTTCTCGCTCACAGTGATGGAGCACCAACTCCTAGTACCAAGCACCAACTTGGACTGTAATTCTGATCAATTTAGAATGACATAAAAATGTCTTCACTTCATGCACGACCCCGACCGGTCCGCAATTAACCCAACTCTACACACTCTCACGGCTCGGCTTATTTTTCTCTTGATTCTTTTCTAACCCTCCTTTTACAAGCAATTTCTCTCTAACAACAACAACATCTTCTCTGTACGACTATTCTTTTATAACCTTTCAATCCTACATGCAATCGAATCATATACCCAACTGTTCGAATTCTTTTCTCCTGCAAATAAGTGGCTGTTCAAAAATGACTGTTCGAAACCCTGCAATACGACGTTTCGATTTCTTGTAGTATGGCTATTTTGAATGCTGCAAACATATCTTCTCGAAAAGCATATCTTGATCCTTCATATTCGGCTCTTTGAATACAAGCAAAATGTCTGTTCGATTCCATGAGTGCGACCGTTCGAAAGCTGTAAAAAGACTTTTCGAAAACCTTTCGATACTTTATATTTGATTCTTCGAATACATGCAAACGGCTGTTCGAATGCATGACTGACACTTGTCAATCTGTAACTGCAGATCTGACATCAGTTACATTTTACGTAACTGGCTGCATGATTTTCCTGTCTGCTTTTTCGACACGTGTCACCTTGCATGCTCCTGCGGGTTTTACCTCGCCAGATCATTACTTGTCGCGATATCGCGACACTTTTTGAAGCCGCACACTTCATGCCCTTGCTGTCGCGAAATCGTGACCATTTTGGCTTTGACAAATTTCCTTCTGTTCATGTCGCGATATCGCGACACTTAGAACTTTTGCTGACGTCATCCTTAAGCATGTCGCGAAATCATGACCGTTTTGGCTCTTGGAAGCTTTCCTTGCATCTTGTCGCGATATCGCGACACTTTCAACATTTGCTCACGTCATCCTTAAGCATGTCGCGAAATCGTGACCGTTTTGGCTCTTGGAAGCTTTCCCTGCATCTTGTCGCGATATCGCGACACTTTCAACATTTGCTGACGTCATCCTTAAGCATGTCACAAAATCATGATAGTTTACCTTTCACTTTCTCTCTCCTCTGCCATGTCGCGATATCACGACAAATTGGCATGCACTTTCTCTCTCCTCGGCAATGTCGCGAAATCGCGACAATCTTCCTTGCACTTTCTCTCTTCTGTTTTGTCGCGATATCGCGACACATTTTCTCTCTCCTCAATGAAAACTTGACATGTCACGAAATCGTGACATTTTGGCGTGCATTTTCTCTCTCCTACTTTTTGTCGCGAAATCGCGACACATTTTCTCTCTCCTCAACGAAAACTCGACATGTCGCGAAATCGTGACATTTTCGACTGCGCCTTCTCTCTCCTCGACCATGTCGCGAAATCGCGACAGAAAACATGTCGCGATATCGCGACATTTTTCTTCCTTGTCTCTTTCTGCCATTTTCTGAATCTGGGTTACCTCTGTTTGTCTTGAAATTCACTGCACTTGATCTGACTGACCTCTGAACTGCATCAACTGCATCAATCTGTCTGTGTTGACAACAATGACAATACTTTTGCAATTCTTTTGCTGCACCTTGCTCAACAAGGACTCCACTAAAGACAATCCCATAAAAATTCATATAGATAACATTATAGATTGGGATCCCCATGAATGTCCCAATATATCTACTTTATTTAAGTAGCACATAATTCACTTATTACTTCATCGAAATGGGATTGTGAACCTCATAAGTGTAAGACCAGTAGCAGGATTTTAGAAGAAGGAAGAAGAGCCAAAAGTTGAGACATGACCACTCATAAAATCTTATTGATAAGGAAATTTTTATTGTGGAATGGTAGAAGTCCCCTAATTACCCCCATCCCACTTGCTATTTAGGACCCAATTCCAACCCAAGCCCTAAATTCATTGCCCAACTACACTAGAGAATTTGCAATCACATGAATGGAACATCTACATATTATGGTGAGCCTATGCGTAATACATAATATTGGGGAGAAAAATGTGGCACTAAGACTACTGGTGATATATTTTAAAGCTGAGGCATGTGAATGGTATATAACTCTCTCCATGTATTCAAATGGAATATTAGACTAGCTAGCTAGCAAAATGGTAAATAGATTTGGGGAGAAGGTATAAGGATTGTCCTTACTAGAGTAACTGATGACTATCAAAATAACTCCCATGGAAGCAATGGATGATTTAAATACCTAGTTTCACAAAAATTGGTAAAGGATATCGAGTGATATCTGACCCCCCTAGATATGGAATTCATATACTATATTAAGTATTTAAATTTGAATATTTCCATGATAATTAGAACTAGGGGAGAGAAGTAATTGTCAACAACCAATCAGATAGCCATCCAAGAAAAAAATTGAAGAACACAAGCTTATACTAAGAGGGGGGTGAATAGTATAAAACCAACTTTTACTTTTATTTTTCAAATAATATTATCCAATATTATCAATGGCAATATCAATAGCAGTAATCAAAGCAATGCATAAATCATCACACACAATAGAGACACCAATTTAACATGGTTCACCCAATGTGGGCTACTACATGGAGAAAATATTTCTACTAAATTTTCTCAACAAATATTCTTGGGAATTAGTTTCCTATTATAGTGTTTAAGGACCTCTATCCAAAGGAGACATCAATCCCCTATGCTCTGATTTGGAGATCTCTCTCCATGGGAGAACTCTTTCCCCTTTTATTTGGCTTGTGGAACTTTTTTTTGAATAAATACTACTTATATTACTAAAAAGAATTCATAATACATCGCAGATACAAAGATTACAAAAACCTACTCAAGGACATCCAACAATCAGATTTGTCCTGAGCAGAACAATCCTTAATGTCTTTCATCATCAACCTCTTAAACGCTCTACATTGATCCTGGATATCAATAACAACCCTAGAAGCAATCCCCGAAGCACTGAGTGCTTCATCCTTGAAGACCAAACTGCACCTGGCCCTCCATATAGCATACATAGTTGTTGCTCTAATGGTAGTCCACACACCCAACAGATGTTGAGGATAGCCAAAATCATCACCAAACAAAACCATTTTCCAGCTAAACCGATCCCCGAGAATAGGGAAATATGTCCACTCGAGGTTCTTCCAAACTTTCTTTGAATTTTTGCAGTCCCAAAAGATATGTTTGACAGTTTCCTTCCTTCCGTAGCTACTGCATTGATCTGAAATCCTCATCCATTTTGCCAATCTAGCCTTACAATGAATACCCTGAAAAATTAATAACCATAAGAAGACTTTGAGTTGAGGAGCTATCCTGAACTTCCATATCTGGGCAAGTCTCATTTTCCATTTCTTTTCAAGGCAAACAATCCCCCAACGCCTATTCAACACAATATGCAAGGAAACCTTAGGCAGAAGAGCTCTATAAATCTTGCCAGATTTATAAGAAGTAATAATACCATGAAAACTCCAATGCCAGTCGTGCCATATGGGACCCGACAACCCACCATTTAATTTAAAATGTTGCTCGGATGGAAGAAGAGAATGAATTTGCATAATAGCATCTCTGTCAGAAGATTTCAGCTTAAACTTACTGCATAAATCAGTCCACTTGACCCAACCTCCAACCCCTGAATCCCAAAGATCCGACCATTTCACAATCCCTTTTTTAATCAGCCTCTTACATCTGAGGCGAGGGAGTTCTGAAGCATATACCCCATTCTTCTTCCAAACCCAAATAGATCTATACGGAAGAACCCAACCCCTACGTTCTTCCATATAAGCCCAATAAACAACTGAACCAACAGTCTTCCAAGCCTCCCAAATCCTCTTAACAAGAATACAACCTCTGATTTTAAACTTGTTGGGATGGCCCACAATGTCCTCGATATGAAAAGCCCCTTTTAAACCTTCAACATGTTGAGCATTCTAAATTCTGAACCGCAAAAGATGTTGCCAAGCATCATTCCCTTCCAAAGCCCTAACCACCCATTTCACAGCCAAAACCTTACCCTGCATCTAGATATCCAACAAACCCAAACCTCCTTCATCCTTGGGAACAATGCAAAAATTCCAAGAAATAGAGGGCATTTTCTTTGATCCATCAAAATTAGACCATAAAAACCCATGAATAAGTCTTTCAAGCTTCCCAAATTGTGAAGCATTAGGCAGCCAACAAGAGGAATAGTAGAGGTGACAAGCTTGAATAACCTTCCCAACAATGACCACTTTTCCAACAAAAGAAATAAGTTTGTTTTTCCAAAGCTGAATCTTTTTTTCAAATCTAGCAAGACACCAATCCCACATGTTTTTCAAAGAAAGAGCCTTACCAAAAGGGATTCCCAGGTACCTAACAATCTCACCATCCTTCACCCATCACCAACCAGGGGTAAAATCAGCAGGAAGAGAGTCACTACCAATCAACCAATAATCAAAATTTTCCTCACTAATGATAGCTCCTGAAGCTTTGCAAAACTGATCCAAACATATTTTAACATTAGTAAGGGACAAAGCATCCAATTGAAAGGACAACAAAGAATCATCCATAAAATGATTATTCAAAATAGAACCTCCAGGAGTATCAATTCCCTTAATCAAACTAGCACAACTTCTCTCCTCCAACATATAACCCAAGGCATCTACTAAAATCACAAAAAGAAGTGGAGCAAGGGGGCAACCCTATCTGATGGACTTGAAGAGGCTAATATTATTAGTGAGCTTACCATTAACAACAACTTTAGTAGAAGCAAAAGTGAAAAGAACCCAAATTTTATCAACAACTTGCCTGGTAAAACCAAGCCATTCCAACATACTGAAGATAAAGGACCAATCCACTCGATCATATGCTTTATCAAAATCAATCTTGAGCATAATCACCTTTTGCCCACTTTCTTGAGCCCACTCCAAAGTCTCCCAAGCCATGAGAACCATGTCTAAAATGAATCTCCCCTTCACAAAACCAGTTTGTTCACGTCTCACAATCTGAGCAGCAATATCCTTGAAACGAAGAGCCAAAGCCTTGGCAACAATCTTGTATGAAACATTCAACAGGGTGATGGGCCTCCAACCCCCCATAGTATCCTTCCTATTGCCCTTCGAAATAAGCTTAATCAACCCCTGATTAAGAACAGGTGAAAGAGAACCTCTATCAAAAATTTCTTGAACCATTTGAGTATAATCATCACCAACAACATCCCATAACTTTTTGTAAAATTCCACTGGGATACCATCTGGACCCGGAGACTTACCATATTTCATTTTTAAAAGGGCTTCAAATAGTTCCTCCTTGGAAAAGGTAGCCACAACACGATCACTCTCAAAACTGAACACTTTTTTTGGAACACTCCTCTTAATTTCCTCCCTAGCAGCAAGAACCTCTAGAGACATAGGATAAGCAGAGAAAATCTTCTGGAAATGCTCCTCAATAGCAGCCCTAATCCCATCATCATCTTCCACCAACCTATCATCGGAAGTGTGAAGAGTAGTAATTCTTTCAGAAGCAATTTTCTTCTTAATATGACTGAAAAAGAATTGAGAGGGAGCATCCCCTTGCTGCAACCAATGAATTTTGCTCCTAAT